>OY757012.1:147761855-149237855 GCA_963580285.1 Lucinisca nassula | reverse complement strand
CAAAATGCCAAAGGGCCATAACTCACAAAGTATTTTCCGGAATTTTGTCAAAAGTTTATCAGGTCATCTACTCATGACCACCACTATATTCACCAACTTTCAAGGCTCTAGCTCCAATAGTTTTTTACATATCCTGCTGACAAGATTTTATCAACAAAATTTCAATGGGCAATAACTTTTGAAAGGGGCATAATCCTGATAAGAAAAAAAATACGCGTCAGCTAATTTTCCATGAGGAAACTAAATATGAAATGTCAAAACCCTAGCATACACGGTTCTTAAGTTATGCTATGCATCACTTTTACCATACATTACAATGGACAAAAATTATCAAAGTTACAAAGGGCCATAACTAACAAAGTATTTTTCAGAATTTTGTCAAAAGCGTAACGGAAGTACGAATGACGAACGGACGAACGAACCAGAACCAATATGCCCCTCCAACTTTTTCAAATTTGGGGGCATAAAAATAATAATGATAATAATAATAATAATAACAGAGTTGTTCAATTCAATTAATGTACATTGGGTATACCTGAAGATGGTAAGAAAAACTATACTACTGAAAATGTCATCTGTTTGTCATCTGCTACTATTATTTGCAAACATTTCATTATGTATTACCTACATGTACATGCAATGTAGACCCTGATCAGACTTTTCCTGGCTGAGTGGTCTGATCTGGGTCTCAGTGTTTTCAACAATGACTAGACAACAGCAAAGAAGATGACAATTGTTATGTTTGGCACCTGAAGCTTTCAATCTGTCAATATGCTTGCAAATAAATATAATTTGATTGGGCATCTGGTTTTTCAAAGTAAATCAAAGCACTAACAGCACTGGTGGTAGGATAGGGTAAAAAAGTTCCTTAACCATGACATATACCATTAAATTTTCTGTACTTTAAGCCAGTAGTGTAGATCCAGATTTGATACCAACATCATATTAACACATCTGTGTAATGAGCACCCCTCTAAACCTCAATTCATACAGAGAAAACTGGGGCTAACAGGGACATACATGTTTTTTTTATACTCATGAATGTAGGTTGTGGGTACTCGTTAGACTTGCCTCATTAGTTTTAATGAGAACCCCTACCTAAGTTTGAGGTATGAATAAGAAACATATTCAAATACTTTCATCCTTATCCTGCTGAATATTTGATTTAGCCACACCCTTTTCTATTTTTGAAACATTCAGATTTCTTGATTTAATTTTTTCCTAAAAATCGTAAATTGTAAGTCATACAGTGATCAGATGGCTTTGTAACTCAGTAACATAACTAAACTGTGAGCCGCGGGCTGCGGGGTAGAAACTAAAAGAAGAAATACATTTATGTAGTATAAATAAGAGATGTTCCATTCATTCATGTACAGTGGGTATCTTTATGCCTGCAATAACAGATTTTAAAACTTTTAATCTGAAAGATACCAAGAAATAAGGGCTTGAAGAAATAGGCTGTAATACATAGGGCTTCCTGGCAGTGCTGAAACCCATAGCACATAAGAACTGATAAATTGTTTCTCTACTTCCTGCATATCATAAACTATATTTGTTGTTTTGGCAGCAGTCTAAATGTCAGTCTTTCCACTGATACGGCAGCTTGTCCCATTTCTTCTTCTTCTAATTATTCCAGTTTAATGAGTGAACAGGGCCCATACTATGGCATAAGCCAAGCAGGGAAAACACGCCTGTTCAAATATATTTAATATTTTACCACAAAAAATGAATATTTTGAGAAAAAAATCATTCTTCTCGAAATATAGATAGTGCGCACCAATGTAAGAACCACCCTGTGACAAAGAGGTTTTTTTTATTTGAGGTTTAACATCCCTGAAAACACTATTTAGCTCATTTTCGAGAAATTGCTTCCAATTTTGTGGGACTTTTACCCGACATTGAGATGAAATGACATCTCAATCCCTGTCGCACAATAAAATCAAACGGGTTTATAAGCATGGCCTACTCAGGCATGCTAAGACCTTCTAAGCAGATTAACAGTATTAATGTGTGGACAGGATCAGCTCTGTGTGGAAGCATCCTGCAGCCAATTTATATCTCCAAGCACGGGTGGGCAGGGCGGTATGTGACTAGCGAGTGAGTTTTAGTTGTATGTCCTACCAGCAGCTAAGGTCATACTGAGACCTTTGTTTACAGACTAATTTCATTAAGCATCATTTTTTGTATTTTTTTTTCCTGTTAGCATTTGTTGTGTTCTAGTAAATATTGTACAAGTTTAACAAAGGGGGTCTTTCAAGGTATAGGAAATTTGCATTGGTTTCTGCCCACGCTTGGATTTTGATGAAATTATGCACAATAATTTCCTTGGGTATAACCATTGTAATTACGATGCATTCACTTTTAAATCTTATTTCCGTAGTAAATTTATTGCATATTTTATGAAGTCTCTATCACAACAGAGAGTACTCTCGTATAAACTTGTCTACAGTATTCAGAGTTTCATATATCTAATGCTGCTATGTTTTATGAATTAAAGCCATAATTGGTGAGTTAGTTGATACTATGAATGACCTCATATGTCTAGTAATAGTGGCTGGGCATTCAGTTTTCTTTGATGATGTCCCCATATTTCAGCTCCTATTTTTGTATTCATTAAAATTTTATATGCATTTTTACCATGTTCCAATTTTTGTCAAGACACCATTTCAGCATAAAAACTACCCACATATCTTAGGAACATGTTGATGAATTTTGATGGAAATTGAGGACCGGTAACATTGTGTTTTAACAGACTGAATACTGATAGTTCTGATTCAGCACAATGTGAAATTATATGATCATCATGTTTTGATCATGCTGTTTAATAATACTTTACTATTGCTTTCAATTTGGATGGCTTTAGTGTAGTATGGTTTACGTAAGTAGTTCATAGCATAATAATAAGTATTATTTCAAAACATCCATTTCGGTAAATTTGCCCCCTATGGAACAAACTATTTTGTCTACAGAACTATACCGCAAAGGTCTTGATGACAAACGTCATCAAACGCACCCAATGTAATCATGTGCACAGTTTTCTTTCTGTCTTTCTTGTCTAATTTCGTAATGGTGCTAAGGTGATGTTTAGATTTAACATTCAAATCAACAACATACCAGTCACTTTAGATGTTGCTTCAGATTTTGTGAGATTTGTTATCCGACTCGAGATAAATGACTCTCAAGTCAAACTGTTGTTTGTTTTATTTAACCCTAACTGTCCATTTAAAAAGAAAGGTTTACTCTAGGGAAAATCAACCACACTTGAGATTACTTTTCCTGGACATTAAGTTTTCAGAATTTGTATCTGCATAGGCACTAGCCAATCTATCTTTTTTGTATAGCCCCTATGAACGAAATCAAACGGCTTCCTGAAGCTGTATTCCAAAGCCATTTGTGCTTTTAGAATTCATATGGTCGTACATTTTGTCAGTGTTCCAAAACTTATGTGATCATGATTTTGTTGTCTATATATTTGTATAGGTCTTTCACTTCATTTACCTATCTCAGCAGTTGTTGCAGTAATTACAAAGCACATTATGTAAGATATCAAGAAGCATTTAAACTGTTGATAATAATTATTCAATCTGTGAGTAGTTATCACATTAATTATAGGATTTTAAATTATTTTCAGTAAATACATTGTGATGCTTTTTCTGTCCAAACACCGGCAATGCTCTTTCTAAGCTGAGAGATACATTGCACAGAAATGTTCTGGTAATCATTAATGAACAAAAAGCAAGCAAGAACAGTGCTTAAAAAACAGTGAACTTGCATTCAGCAGAAACATTCAAGAAGTGGTTGAAACCAGAAAAAAATACTAAAAGCTCACTTCCGATAAATTAACCACTATATTGACAAAGTAAATAGAAAAAATAAGACACTAAAGAAACGTCAACAATTACAATACCAATGCAGAAGAGACATATTTATGTATGTGTACTATAAGGAAGGAAACTGTTTCTCTCCCTGTCTAATAGCAAAATTTCTCTAGGTCATGGAACAGCTTTGTTTACACCAAATATTCTACGCCTCATCCATCAGTGATATCTTTTGCAACAGAAACTCAATATCAGTGACATTTCGATTTTTGGAAATACTCACCAATAATTACTGTAACTTTTTTGTTAGGATAATAATCCAGCGTTCATAAAGACAGATGTCACAGGGTATATCTAAGGCTTAATCTGGCCAAGAATTTATCAACAGAACCTCTACTAGAACTTTTACTAGTAACAACAAACCACTGACCATTGCGTCCTTGCATACCAGCTTGGTATGGAAATGAAAATAATGGATCTCCTTGTCTTACACCTATTTGAGTAGCATGAATTATGCAAGGTCATTAAATAAAGTTTCACATGTTCACAATAATTTTGCTGCTAATAAAAAAGCAATATATGTTGTTAAGCCTAATTTGTTGTTTAGAATATCTTTTGATTTAGTGTTTTACTATCAACTATTTTGGATAGATCATAGTGTATAAATGAAAGGAAAATATCAGAAATTCATGATATTTTAATGGTTTCTAAGCTAGATCAGCTCAATATGTATTCATTTTGATTTGTATAATCTCATTTTTATTACGTAAGTGTTACGAATTGCCTTTTTGTAAGGTTCTTGGATGATTTCAATAAAATAGTAAATTTTGCAGAAACGACTTACATCCATTAAAGGTGTAAAACTACAGTGTTACCGGTTTCGGATTTTCATGAAATTAGGCATAGCTAAAGAAGATACATATGGCAAGTTTTCCTAGCAAAATGAAATCTTGACAAAGACTAGAACATACTTATCTGAGGGATTGAATTTTGATAATTTTTTAAAATTTTAATTAAAAAATGAGATTTTTAATAATTATTTTATCAGAAAATGTAAACTTTAATTAATTCAAAAGGTTTTTTAGTATCAAAGGAATGCCTATGGAGTTCTGCATTCAATCCAGTTCACAGATCTTGAAACTAAATAAAACATAAGATTTAAGATGCACTTATTTAGAGACAGACACCAGCTCATGGAGGGGGTCAGTTAGAGTGGCCTCCTGAGTCCTACTTTGATTTATATAATTTACTAAATACATTTTTATAGGTTGTATATGCTAAGTTATTAATATACAAAGTTTAAAGAAAAAACATGCATGGGCACAAATGAAAGACCCCCTTTACTCCCATTGTCTCATTTTTTCCTGTGTAATGCACATACATGTAATGTCCTTCCCCTATGTTACTACACTTACAAATCATGTGAAATTAATATTTTTACATAAAACTCTTATCACGAGAGTGCTAAATCTTCTCTCCAGAGACTTAAAATTTTTCCAAAACTGGTCCCTTTGTCAGGCCGGAAAACAGACGTCTAATTTTTACTCTTGATGCTAACTTCTTCTGCAGTGAATTCCAAGACCGCAGAATAGTTCAAAGCTCGCACGGTATAAGATTGAGACTCAGAGGTATGCGTTTTAGGATACCTCTGTTGTTCGGATTGTAAATAGTTTTAAGAGCTCATCCAGCAGTGATGATTTTTTTTTTTTTTAAGCTAAATTCTAAATTTAACCACCCAACCAACTGAGGTAATGGCCAAATAATGACCGACTCAGTACAAGAAGATAGATAGATAGATAGGCAACTGAAATGGGTCATTTATTGTGCACCAGGCATCATCTGAGAGTCTGGAGAAGCCCAGGATTGAACCTGAGATCATTGGTTTACAAGGTGAGTAGCATAACCACTGTATCACAGGGGCATCAGGTATGTGATGAACAGGCCCTCACAGGTACCCACATTCTATATTGTTGAGCAGAATAAAGACAAAGGTATATACCCATGTAGGCCTAAACCCCAGTTTTACTGTGAAAGTGTAGTTCCAAGGGGTCAAGATTATAAAGGCATGTTGTGGACATAGATTTAGTACATATATTAAGATAATGAGTTCCCACTTAAAACCCAGTTTTACCAGAGTTCTCACTAGGATTTTGAAAACAGGAGTTTAAGAATCCATCCATGGAAAAAGTTGGATTCAAATCTGAAAAGTTGGAGTCAAATTTTGGAAAGTTGGAGTTTGACCCTAAAAACGTGTGTTAATTATGGCTAAATGCGTACGGCTGTAGAGTGTGACTCCAAAAGACTTTGGGGGCTTGAACCCTTGTTCTGCTCAACATGATAAACCCTTTTCTTGCAGTGAAGATCCAGATCAGATGGCTTCCATCTAATCAGGATTTACACTGTCACTCAGATTGTGAATTTGAATGGATAAATTACATTAGGCTTGAAAGTCAGGAGTGGACTGGGTAAATTAATTTATTCATCAGGATATGGTTTAAATTGAGTGTGAGCAGTTAACAGTTGTACAGGCTCTGATTAGGCTTCACCAACAGGACAAGTCCGTTCAGGCCATGCACTACATCCTAATTCATAAAATGACATATGAAACTTTTGGATTTTTTGATATGTTATACGACCATGTCCTAGAAATTTTGATTTTTAACACCCCCCCCCCACGCGGGGCGTGATCAAAAATCCGAAAGTGTCATGCACTCTCCAGACCAAAGATCTGTTAGTTCCTTCTATCTATCACGGTCTACGAGTTATCCGGTAAGACGGACGGATGTATGACGAAGACCATTACAATAGCCCCACGTGGGGACAAACAAAAACACCCAACAGTGCAGGCTCAGATCAGATGCCACAGGTGTCTGTTCCGGACCTCCAGTTCAACACTTGATAATTAATTTCTTTCATTCAAATAGGCCGAATCAAGGTAACTTGATAATGCGACAAACCCGAGTCATAATTTTCTTTAATCGTAATAAAGACGATTTATACTCTAGATTATCGCATTCTTTAATTATGCCTCCGACATTTTTTCAACAATCAAATTACCGATAATCCAACTGTATACAAGTATCCGGAAACAAAACAGTCAATTAATGTTAATCAGCCAGGAGATTGCTGCATCTCGCAAACACCAAGACTGACCTGCCAATCTTCTAGCCGTGATGCTCTGATTAGCCGAGAGAGTAATACAGACGACTGTCCTCGCCAGGTAATGCTTGAACAAGCCTGGCGGCGACGATTATCGGTAAACTTTTGATCCGAAAGCGGTAGCTAAATTTGGAGATCAATTGAACACCCGCTGTCATCTTTTTTAATGTGACTGAGGTCATTTTTACACTGGATTATGGATGCGTCGGACGAAAAAAAAAATGGCGTAATTAAGAATCCACAACAGGAAATTTTACGTGTACAAAAGCAAAAACAGGCGTAAAAATACGCCTGATTCGGCGTTTCCGAGAACTCTGTTTACTACATAAATGTTGGATTTAATGGGATCAAAATCTTATAAATATGTTTTCGCGATGACAAGTTGACCATGAAAGACTCAGACAATCCTGCCCAAGTGTAATGTGAAGTCTAATGAGAATATTCAAAGATAGAAAGCTTATGCAGCCAATTTTGGGGTTTATATGCATAGACGGGCCGTAGCAGTTTTCCTGGCAAAGCTCAGACCTTCTAACCAGATTACCAGTACTCGTGTGTGTGTGATTTTGGGGGGGTGGGGGGGGGGATAAATGCAGGCTGGTTTTGTTCATTGTTAATAGATACTTTGTTGCAATAAAAGCTCTGCATAGCTTATGTTAATTGTTTATAATATGCTACGTTAAAAAAAATGTTGTCTATCTCCAAATACTGAGTCGGTCATACTTGGCCATTACCTCAGTTGGGTGGGTGGCTAAATTTAGAATTTAGCTTAAAAAAGAAGAAGTTTTTTTCATCTTTTCTCCTCATTAAAGCAAACTGGAAAAGAACTTTTAAAATAAGTTCTGAAAGTTAGATGGACAAGTCTTCTTTTGGGTTACTCGTATCATAACCGTTGCTAACATGGTAGGGCGCTGAAATAATATTCCAATAATTTTAATAATTATATTTATTTTCTAATATGCTGAAAATAATGCTAAATATTGAAAACTGACCGAAAACGACCCAGACCGAAACGACCGAAACGATCTTATTCATACCTGCAACTGCAGTCTAAGTAGTGTTCCCACGGCAGAGATGAATGCGCCTGTCGCGGAGGTGCCACACATGGAGGTTGCAAGTATATACTACTGAATGTAAGGGAGGACATATTGAAATTGGTTAATCATATAATTTGTTCTGGCTGCCCCCACCCGAGGGGGACCTAGGAGTCAGGCACTGGAGGTTGGTGGTGGAGGTGGGGAGAGGGGAACGGGGCAGAGAAGTGGAGGGGGTACAAGGAACCCATCGGGTTAGCTCTGCTTTCAGTCTTACAGCAAAGCTTTCAAATGATGAGCCACCTCTCATAACTATCTTAAATGACAGATCTAGCTGACACAGATGTTTTCAAGCCACTTCCAGCTTCCTATCATTGCAATATGAGACCGACAAAGCCCAATTCGTTTATTTTAGTGTTTGGCACAGTTCCACTCAAATCATACACATGTATTTATTCAATTTTGTTTTTCATTTTTTCGCGCATGTTTGCATACATGCACATGTATTTAAATTTTAAACTAGAAATGCGTCCATAGGACACGGATGCCCCCGCCTGAAAATATGTCTGTTCGTATTCATCAATAGAAAGTTATTCGCCGTGATTAAGTTTTGGACCCTTTTTTCACGTTTGACCTCTAAGTATGACATTGACCTTGTAGGTAAGGACCTTGGTTTTGTGTGAGGCAGATTGTCTCATGATGGCCAACATTTCTGCCAAATAATTTCAAAATCCATCCAGAGATAAGAAAGTTATTGACCGACCTTTTTTTTTTACCTTGGACCTCTAAGTATGACCTTGACCTTGGAGGTACGGATCTGGGTTTGCACGTGACACATCGTCTCATGATGGTTAATATTTCTTCAAAGTAATTTAAAAATCCATCAAGAAATAAGTAAGTTATTGACTGTGTTTAAGTTTCGGACCCTTTTTTGACCTATGACCTCTAAGTATGACCTTGACCTTGGAGGTACGGATCTGGGTTTGCATCTGACACATCGTCTTATGATGGTCAACACTTCTTCAAAGTAATTTCAAAATCCATCCAGAAATAAGTAAGTTATTGACTGCGTTTAAGTTTCGGACCCTTTTTTGGCCTTTGACCTCTAAGTATGACCTTGACCTTGGAGGTACCAACCTGGATTTTGCACATGACACATCGTCTCATGATGGTTAACATTTCTACAAAGTAATTTCAAAATCCATCCAGAAATAAGAAAGTTATTGACTGCGTTTAAGTTTCGGACCCTTTTTTGACCTTTGACCTCTAAGTATGACCTTGACCTTGGAGGTACGGACCGGGGTTTTGCACGTGACACGTCGTCTCATGATGGTTAACATTTCTGCCGAGTAATTTTAAAATCAATCAAGAAATAAGGAAGTTATTGACTGCGTTTAAGTTTCGGACGCACGGACACACGGACGCACGGACGGACGGACGGACGGACAGGGGCAACGCTTTATGCCCTTTCCACCATTCTTCGAATGGCGGGGGCATAAAAATCCTAGGATGATCAGATGACTACGGAACCCGGGAAGGGTAATGCATAATTTTTTTAATATGTTGTGCGAAAAAGATATAAGATGTGCAAACAAGAAATTGATAAGATAATATGTTGTGCGCACAAGATATTAACTTGTGTGGACAACATAATATGTTGTGTGCACAAGATAATATCTTGTTTACACAAGATATTATCTTGTTTGCACAACATATATCTTGTGTGGACAACAAAATGTCTTGTGCGCATAAGATATTATGTTGGCTGCACAAGATATTAAGTTGTGCGAACAAGATAATATGTTATGCGAACAAGATAATAACTCGTGTGTACAAGATATCTTGTGCGCACAAGATATTGTGTTGTGCAAAAAAATAAGTTGTGCGTATAAGATATTATGTTGTCTGCACAAGATCTATGTTGTGCAAACAAGATATTATCTTAAGCGCACAAGATATTAACTTGTGTGCACAAGATAATAACTTGTGCACACAAGATATTATGTTGTTCAGATCTTATGCGCACAAGATATTATCTTGTACGCACAACATATTAAAATTGTATGTCCCTTCCAGGGTTCCCTAGTTGACACATGTCATTTAAAAATGTTAAATTCGTATCACTGAAAAGATGTGCTGTATATAAATAAAGCATACACTTTTAAGAACAATGCAATTCTTTAAAGCAGGGGACATTGGATTTTGTGCCTTCTTTTTCTGTGAGAATCATACCAAAAAAAAAATAAAAAAATAAAATAAACGCGACAGAAGAACTGCCTTCATTGACCGTTCCGGGGAGGTTCTTCTGTCGCGGTTTATTTTTGTTGTGGTTTGTCTTTGAGTGTGTGTATCGCTTGTAGTTTTTGTTTTCGATAGCCAATTGGCCATTTTGTGGGAAAGTAACTGTCCTTTTGGCTTTCCACTATAGCTATTTCCATTTCATGTTTATGTTTCATTCCCTTTAATGTCTCTGATGGGAGCTGTGGGTTAATTGTATCGATTCCTGATCATTGCCACTTCTATTTTGGAATGGTCAGTGAAAAGTATCTCACTTCAGACCGGTGGGAGGCTTAAATCGATTTTACGCAGTCGCAATCCTTGCCCTTACTTCCGTCGCGATTTAGACAAATAATTTGTTCAGAGCGCATGAAGGTTTCCTAACTCAACAGTGCAAAATATCCGAGAACACAAAAATCAAACAACCACAGAGATGAAACAACAGTGAGGACTCGGCAACAAAAAATAACTGAAATGCTTGAGCAAAAGAAAATCAACAGCCAGACACTGATGGGCGCAACCACAGACAGAACATCAGGTACCAAAATTAAATTGTAATTCTAAGTAAGCCTTTACGCTGGAACCGTCAAAGAATCTGAGGCTGACCCATCGGCGTGCGCTTAAAGAGGGAAGTAAAGTTATCAACCGTGATTGGGTTAACTACCATGCATGCAGTCTGTCATATAACATTTCGTATAATATTTATGTTGTACCCAATCTTTTTATACAGAATAATGATTTTACGAAATTGGGTACTGAAGTCATTGCAAGTATTTTTTTCTGAATTTATATATTAAGTCACCATAAAATTCGGGTTCCGATAGATCTTGACGCAGGAGAGATTTAAGCCCAACATTGAATTTTGAAACTAAATCGGAATGACTTCTACAAAAGGCTTTGTTTAGTTTATGATACCGATAACACTGATTAAGAAATTTAGCAGTTAACAATTTATTATGAGTGTTAAGCCAGTACGTGACTAGACACTCTGGCAGATCGAATTAATTGCGAAATATAAATACTATAGGATGCCGCACGAGGAACACCACCATCCAAGAAAGGAAAATTTACAATCTCAAAATCCAAATAATCGCGTTTATCACACTTTTTGCAGGAAACAAACCCATATACAATAGATAGTTGTTTGTTTGTTTGTATTGGAGTTTATCGACCCAGTCAACACTATTCTAGGTCAATTTTGAGCCAGTCAGTTTACCAATTCACACTTTTCCTGAGCAGGCTTAGTAAGGGCGAGGATTGTGGCCACGTAAAATCGATTTAAGCCCTCCAGTGGAATTCGTTTCCGCTGACCGTTCCAAGGCGGTTCTTCTGTCGCGGTTTATTTTTGTTATGGTTTGTCTTTGGGTGTTTGTGTCGCTTACATTATTTTATTTTGGATAGCCTATTGGCCATTTTGTGGGAAAGTAACTGCCCTTTTGGCTTTTACGCTATTGATGTTTCCATTAGGGTCTGTTGTTTCATGTTTTTGTTTTTTCCCTTTGGTGTCTCTGATGGGAGCTGTGGGTTAATTGTATCGATTCCTGATCATTGCCTCCACTTCTATTTTTTATATGTAAGCGCTTAACCAGGACAGTGCACTTTCGCCAGAAACTGACAACTGCCCTTCTCGAATCAGCGGGAGAGAATGACCATAGAAAAGATTTCATCGTCAATCTCCACGAAAGAATGTTGCCGATAGATTGATGTAAATCCAAAAACGGCGCCTAGGTATCAGAAGAATTTGCTAATTATTTAACTGATGTTCGTGGTGGTGTGTAAACTTTTGCAATGGTAGTATCTATATAAGTTGGTGTTGATATTATGGACACAGGTGATTGGTATTAGTGAAGATAATGGGCACGGATATGAACTTCTTAGCGCTGTGCCCTATAATACTTTGGAATCTCTTGGATAAGCGAATATCACGTCTTAAGAATCGGATAGTTTTTGACCAATTCTAGACATTCTGTGAGCCGTTGCTACATACTAAAGGTAGCAGGTACCACTAGAATTTTTTTCTACAAAAACACAGATGTCTCCCCATTTTTTTACCTCTAAGTATGACCTTGACATTAGAGGTATTGGCCTGGGTCTTGTGTGCAACACATCATCTATTGAAGGTGACCATTTCTGCAAAGTAACTTTAAACTGTCCATCGAGAAATAAGAAAGTTATTGACTGTACACGAAGAAAAAGCCATTTTTTACCTTTGACCTCTAAGTTTCCAAATGTAATTTGGTTTCAATTGGCCTGGCAGTTTCATTTTAAATCTCATTTTAAAATGTTGATGATGCAGCCGGCACAGACTCAAATGACCACCGGTGAGCTAAAACATACAGCTTTGATAGTCTATGTGACCAAATTTGAACTTGGTGTAAAATAAGTCAAGGTTATCCAGGGTTCATCATTTGAACAAATGATTACCGGGAGTCTCCAATGCTGCATAACACGTTTTATGACAATGAACACTAACTGTTTCCAAAGAAGAATATTTTGAAGGGCTTTAGTTTATATGGGCATAGCAACAATATCTGTCATGTAACCAATCTGATATTAATGAATTTTCCTTTCTTTATTCCCAAAAGCTTCCTTATGAAATTTTATTTCATATGCACTAGTGGTTTCAGAGAAAATTAGGTTTTAATTTTCATATTCTTGAATAATAATCATATTCTGAATGACCTTTGGCAAAGGTCTAAGAAATGACCTTGATTTTGAATACTCGTACAGTTTCATTTACTCATACAGCTTACTGCATCTACCCATTTATAGACCACAGACTACGATAATTTATGAAAAATACTTAGTTTTGACCTTTTACCATACAAAGGTTTATGTTTCCAAATTTGACCTTAGCGTAAACTAGGTCAAGGTCAAACTATGATTGGTTCGAGTCCCCAGTGCTACATACCAAGATTCACAACAATCAGCCACAGGTTCTGGATAAGATTTTTTGAGGGGTTTACGCTATATGAGCATGGAAGCCATAGTGGTCATGTGACCAATTGATAGCTTCCTTATATGGGCCAGTGGTTTCTGACAAAAAATGTTATAATTTAAATATTCATCTGAATGACCTTGGGCCAAGGTTGAGCAATGATCTTGACCTGCAATACTCATGTACTTTCATTTTGATAATTGCATGTCCTCATTTTCTGATCACAGGTTGCAATAATTTTCGAAATTACTTAGTTTTGACTTTTTCCCATATAAAAAACCTATGTGACCAAATTTGTTCTTGGTGTTAAATAGGCCAAGGTCATCCAAGGGTCATCATTTGAACAAACTATGATGGGCCTGAGTCCCTAATGCTACATACCAAGTTTCATGACAATCAGCCCATTGGTTCCGGAGAAGAAAATTTTTTATGGGTTTTTACCTTAAATGGGCATGGCGGCCACCTGGGTCATGTGACCAAATTCAAATTAATCGATGTTCATTTCCTTGATCCTTAAAGCTTTCATATGAAATTTATTTAAATATGGCCCAGAGGTTTCTGTAGAAAGCAAGTTTCAATTTTCATATCTGAATGACCTTGGGCCAAGGTCAAGAAATGACCTTGACCTTGAATCTCTTGTATGTTCATCCAATCATTTAGCTTACTGCATCTACCAATTCTCAGATCACATGCTGCAATAGTTTCCAAAAAGTACTCAGGTTTGACATTTTCCCATACAAAAGTCTATGTGTACAAATTTGACCTCGACGTAAAATAGGTCAGGGTCATCCGAGGGTCATTATTTGCACAAACTATGATGAGACCGAGTCCCCGATGCAAAATACCAAGTTTCATGACAATCGACTCACCGGTTCTGGAGAACGGCATAGCGGCCATGTTGGCCATGTGACCTGGAACCCGCGAAAATTTAACTTCAATCGGCTCAGCGGTTTTAGAGGAGATGTTTGAAAATGTTGACGACGACATACGACGGACAACTGCCTATCCTCTGAGCCTTCGGCTCTGGTGAGCTAAAAAATTAACAATACTTGCAGGCAAAGACGAACTATAACAATAATAAACTACAACAGAAGGACCGCCTTGAAACATTCAAGGCAGCAAGTCAATAATTTGAAAAGTTCAGCAGTGAATGGTACAGGCTCTTACATTACCCCAAAGCTCAGTTGTTAATACCTACTTTTTATGCTCTTCCGCCTGTGACGTTTACGTTATAGTGAAGTTATTTTATGTTCGAATGATATAGTTAAAGATACTACTGCCTATCTTTAGCCGATGTTTGAAGCTCAGAAAAAGGTTTGCAAAACCAAATTTTGTCATCATTCGAAATATCTTTAAAAATCATTCATTGTCTGCAATATTTCGACTATACAGAAAAATGCTACACTGAAATTTTCATAAAACAAGTTTTTTGTCTAGTGAATGTTTTCAGAGACTAGAAAATTAAAAGACACGTATGGGTCACTGTGATAATTTCTGTTTTATAAAACTCTCCGTTCCCCTACCCCATGATGAATGACATGGTAAAATACATATATATTCTATGGAAAGATGGAGCATCACAGACAGATAACTCAGATTGTACTTGTAAGTATTAGTTGGCCATAATATGCATTACACTACAGCAAATCATTTACATCTTATTTTGGGTAAATGCCGAAAGTTGAAATTTTCAATAATAATAATAACATAGTTGTTCAATTCAATTAATGTACATTGGGTATACCTGAAGATGGTAAGAAAAACTATACTACTGAAAATGTCATCTGTTTGTCATCTGCTACTATTATTTGCAAACATTTCATTATGTATTACCTACATGTACATGCAATGTAGACCCTGATCAGACTTTTCCTGGCTGAGTGGTCTGATCTGGGTCTCAGTGTTTTCAACAATGACTAGACAACAGCAAAGAAGATGACAATTGTTATGTTTGGCACCTGAAGCTTTCAATCTGTCAATATGCTTGCAAATAAATATAATTTGATTGGGCATCTGGTTTTTCAAAGTAAATCAAAGCACTAACAGCACTGGTGGTAGGATAGGGTAAAAAAGTTCCTTAACCATGACATATACCATTAAATTTTCTGTACTTTAAGCCAGTAGTGTAGATCCAGATTTGATACCAACATCATATTAACACATCTGTGTAATGAGCACCCCTCTAAACCTCAATTCATACAGAGAAAACTGGGGCTAACAGGGACATACATGTTTTTTTTATACTCATGAATGTAGGTTGTGGGTACTCGTTAGACTTGCCTCATTAGTTTTAATGAGAACCCCTACCTAAGTTTGAGGTATGAATAAGAAACATATTCAAATACTTTCATCCTTATCCTGCTGAATATTTGATTTAGCCACACCCTTTTCTATTTTTGAAACATTCAGATTTCTTGATTTAATTTTTTCCTAAAAATCGTAAATTGTAAGTCATACAGTGATCAGATGGCTTTGTAACTCAGTAACATAACTAAACTGTGAGCCGCGGGCTGCGGGGTAGAAACTAAAAGAAGAAATACATTTATGTAGTATAAATAAGAGATGTTCCATTCATTCATGTACAGTGGGTATCTTTATGCCTGCAATAACAGATTTTAAAACTTTTAATCTGAAAGATACCAAGAAATAAGGGCTTGAAGAAATAGGCTGTAATACATAGGGCTTCCTGGCAGTGCTGAAACCCATAGCACATAAGAACTGATAAATTGTTTCTCTACTTCCTGCATATCATAAACTATATTTGTTGTTTTGGCAGCAGTCTAAATGTCAGTCTTTCCACTGATACGGCAGCTTGTCCCATTTCTTCTTCTTCTAATTATTCCAGTTTAATGAGTGAACAGGGCCCATACTATGGCATAAGCCAAGCAGGGAAAAACACGCCTGTTCAAATATATTTAATATTTTACCACAAAAAATGAATATTTTGAGAAAAAAATCATTCTTCTCGAAATATAGATAGTGCGCACCAATGTAAGAACCACCCTGTGACAAAGAGGTTTTTTTTATTTGAGGTTTAACATCCCTGAAAACACTATTTAGCTCATTTTCGAGAAATTGCTTCCAATTTTGTGGGACTTTTACCCGACATTGAGATGAAATGACATCTCAATCCCTGTCGCACAATAAAATCAAACGGGTTTATAAGCATGGCCTACTCAGGCATGCTAAGACCTTCTAAGCAGATTAACAGTACTAATGTGTGGACAGGATCAGCTCTGTGTGGAAGCATCCTGCAGCCAATTTATATCTCCAAGCACGGGTGGGCAGGGCGGTATGTGACTAGCGAGTGAGTTTTAGTTGTATGTCCTACCAGCAGCTAAGGTCATACTGAGACCTTTGTTTACAGACTAATTTCATAAAGCATCATTTTTTGTATTTTTTTTTTCCTGTTAGCATTTGTTGTGTTCTAGTTAATATTGTACAAGTTTAACAAATTTACTCCCATTGTCTCATTTTTTCCTGTGTAATGCACATACATGTAATGTCCTTCCCCTATGTTACTACACTTACAAATCATGTGAAATTAATATTTTTACATAAAACTCTTATCACGAGAGTGCTAAATCTTCTCTCCAGAGACTTAAAATTTTTCCAAAACTGGTCCCTTTGTCAGGCCGGAAAACAGACGTCTAATTTTTACTCTTGATGCTAACTTCTTCTGCAGTGAATTCCAAGACCGCAGAAGAGTTCAAAGCTCGCACGGTATAAGATTGAGACTCAGAGGTATGCGTTTTAGGATACCTCTGTTGTTCGGATTGTAAATAGTTTTAAGAGCTCATCCAGCAGTGATGATTTTTTTTTTTTAAGCTAAATTCTAAATTTAACCACCCAACCAACTGAGGTAATGGCCAAATAATGACCGACTCAGTACAAGAAGATAGATAGATAGATAGGCAACTGAAATGGGTCATTTATTGTGCACCAGGCATCATCTGAGAGTCTGGAGAAGCCCAGGATTGAACCTGAGATCATTGGTTTACAAGGTGAGTAGCATAACCACTGTATCACAGGGGCATCAGGTATGTGATGAACAGGCCCTCACAGGTACCCACATTCTATATTGTTGAGCAGAATAAAGACAAAGGTATATACCCATGTAGGCCTAAACCCCAGTTTTACTGTGAAAGTGTAGTTCCAAGGGGTCAAGATTATAAAGGCATGTTGTGGACATAGATTTAGTACATATATTAAGATAATGAGTTCCCACTTAAAACCCAGTTTTACCAGAGTTCTCACTAGGATTTTGAAAACAGGAGTTTAAGAATCCATCCATGGAAAAAGTTGGATTCAAATCTGAAAAGTTGGAGTCAAATTTTGGAAAGTTGGAGTTTGACCCTAAAAACGTGTGTTAATTATGGCTAAATGCGTACGGCTGTAGAGTGTGACTCCAAAAGACTTTGGGGGCTTGAACCCTTGTTCTGCTCAACATGATAAACCCTTTTCTTGCAGTGGAGATCCAGATCAGATGGCTTCCATCTAATCAGGATTTACACTGTCACCCAGATTGTGAATTTGAATGGATAAATTACATTAGGCTTGAAAGTCAGGAGTGGACTGGGTAAATTAATTTATTCATCAGGATATGGTTTAAATTGAGTGTGAGCAGTTAACAGTTGTACAGGCTCTGATTAGGCTTCACCAACAGGACAAGTCCGTTCAGGCCATGCACTACATCCTAATTCATAAAATGACATATGAAACTTTTGGATTTTATGATATGTTACACGACCATGTCCTGGAAATTTTGATTTTTAACACCCCCCCCCCCCCCACGCGGGGCGTGATCAAAAATCCGAAAGTGTCATGCACTCTCCAGACCAAAGATCTGTTAGTTCCTTCTATCTATCACGGTCTACGAGTTATCCGGTAAGACGGACGGATGTATGACGAAGACCATTACAATAGCCCCACGTGGGGACAAACAAAAACACCCAACAGTGCAGGCCCAGATCAGATGCCACAGGTGTCTGTTCCGGACCTCCAGTTCAACACTTGATAATTAATTTCTTTCATTCAAATAGGCCGAATCAAGGTAACTTGATAATGCGACAAACCCGAGTCATAATTTTCTTTAATCGTAATAAAGACGATTTATACACTAGATTATCGCATTCTTTAATTATGCCTCCGACATTTTTTCAACAATCAAATTACCGATAATCCAACTGTATACAAGTATCCGGAAACAAAACAGTCAATTAATGTTAATCAGCCAGGAGATTGCTGCATCTCGCAAACACCAAGACTGACCTGCCAATCTTCTAGCCGTGATGCTCTGATTAGCCGAGAGAGTAATACAGACGACTGTCAGAATCAGAATCAGAATTGTTACTGGTGACACGTCAAATGACATTCATACACCAGGACCTGTGATATGAGAAGTTAGTCCCTAGCTCTAACCAAAGATGTAAACTTAGCTACAGAATCCTCAGCACCTTCAGCCGTCAAAATAATAGAATCGGGAAGGGCATTCCAATCTCTAATGGTTCGGGGGAAAAATGATTCTTTATAAATATCCGTTCTTGCAGTAAGGGTCTGAAACGTCATTGAATGGTGTTTTCTACAATGCCTAGCTGGGGGAACAAGGTCATCTGTTGGAATGCTGGCAGCACCCTTTAGACCTTTGTATAAGAGTATGAGCCTACTGTCTCTTCTCCTTTTCTTGAGAGACTCCCATCTTAATTTTCCTAGAATTCCAGTCATGCTCCCAGTTTCAAAGCAATAATTTCCAGTTACAAATCTAGCAGCTCTATTCTGAACTTTTTCAATTTCTTCATTTAGGACCACTCCGCTTGGGTCCCAGATGCAACTACCATATTCCAAGATTGGGCGAACAAGTCCCCTGTATGCTGTTTCTTTCACATCCTGAGGACACTGATGAAGATTTCGCCTCAGGAAACCAAGTGTTCTATTCGCCTTTGTACACATATTGCTAATGTGTGTATTCCATCTCAAATCGTGAGTGATTGTCACACCAAGGTATTTAATGGAATTCACATTTTCGAGGACCGTTCCCTCTAAGGTGTAAGAAGCCTCAACTTTATTAGATCTCTTCCTTGTTATCTGCATAATATTACATTTAACTGGTTGAAATCTCATGCCCCATTTTCTGGCCCAACATCCTAATCTATCAATGTCAGCCTGAAGTTTCAGTGAGTCATCTGTATCTCTAATTTCCCGGTAACAAACACAGTCATCTGCGAACAGTCTTATTTCTGAGTCAATATCAGTGGAAATATCATTGATGTACAGGGAGAACAATAGTGGACCAAGAACGGTCCCTTGTGGGACTCCAGACAAAACTGGCGCCCATACTGAAGATTCACCATTAACAACAACACGCTGTTTTCTGTAGCAAAGGAAGGAATCTATCCATTTAAGAGTCTTCCCAGCAATTCCATAACCAAATAATTTGGATTTAAGTAGTTCATGAGGAGGGGTGTCAAAAGCCTTCTCAAAGTCCAGAATAAATGTGTCCACCTGCCCCCCTTTGTCCAGGATTTTTGCCCAATCATTAATAACCGTGCTCAACTGAGTTTCGCAACTATGCCTTTTCCTAAATGCATGTTGTCTGTCTGACAAAAGTTTATGTTCATCCAAGTGGGCCATGATGTTTGAGCAGACTATGTGTTCAAGCAATTTACATAGAACACATGTCAGTGACACCGGGCGATAATTACGAGTAAGAGCCCTGTCCCCTGTTTTGAAAAGTGGACAGATGTTCGCTAGGAGCCATTCTTTGGGAATTTCACCCGTATCGAGAGATTGTTGGAAAAGATGAGCAAAAACTGGACCTAACTCGTTTGCTAGTTCCTTCAGGACTCTAGGATGAAGCTCATCAGGCCCTAAAGCTTTAGAAGGGTTCAAGCCTTTAAGTAATTTGATCACTCCCGCAGAGGATACAACAATATTTTCCATGAAAGGGGCCGATCTTCCAGTCAATGGAACCTCGTTGAACTCAGTTTTATTAAATGCATCATTGAATTGACCAACCAATTCCTCTGCCCTTTCAGAGTCCGATTCAGCGACCCCGTTCCCTCCTCTTTTATTAAGGGGTGGGATACCTTGCCTATCTTTCTTCTGGCTATTGATATATCTGTAGAAGTCTCTGGGATTCGCCTTTACATCACCTACCAAGTTATTTACATACTGATCATGCTGATTTTTGATGTCATTTTTAATTTCTCGTCTCAAGTTTTCAAATTTTGCTCTGAGTTTACCACTTCCCGACTTTTTTGCCTTAGCATGAATCTTATTTCTCCTCCGAATTTTTCTTCTTATTTCTGGTGTGATCCAAGGAATTGAAGATACAGACCTGCTAGTTTTGGAGGGGATATGATTTTCGGACGAAGCTTGAATGAAAGACTTTATCAAATCAAAGTTCTCCTGGACAGACCGAGCGTCTGAATGACCATTAAAGTATTTCTCTCTTGCAAATTTTAGGGCATCCTTCCTCATAGTTTCATAGTCACCCTTTTGATATAAGTACACCTTTCTACGAGGTTTCTTTATAGGTGGTATGAAGATTTTCAAAAATCCAGAGACAATATCATGATCACTTAGTTTGTCCGGGGATTGAATATCCCCAAACTGTCCTGGCAAAGTTGTAAGAATCAAATCCAAAGTGTTTCTATCTCGAGTAGGGAAGTCAACAACCTGTTCCAAGCCATGATCATTCATGATGTCGACCAACACCTGTCCCTCTGACGGACTCAGCATCGTGCCTTGTTTGCTGAGCCTATCTGGCCAAACAATCTCTCTGAAGTTGAAGTCGCCTAAGACATGTACTGCAGGAAGTTTTTTACCCTTATTCTGAGACTTAATGCGATCAAGCTGATCTTTAAATAAGTGGAAGTTTTCGACAGTGTCGTTAGGTGGTCGATACCAACTTGCAATAAAGTGGGAAGTTTTGTTTGCAAAAACCTTAACCCAGACAGATTCTGAATCGTTTTCCAGTTCCATGAATGGCATATGAGGGATATCTCTGTGAACGAGCAACATCACCCCGCCGCCATGAGTGTTTCTATCTTTTCTGTAGACACTGTATTCGCAAGTTTCAGGGAAAAGCTCCGAAGTCATAATTGAACTGTCAATCTTTGTTTCCTGAATAGCCACAATATGTGGTTGGTGAGTATCAAGGAAAGCTAAAAGTTCAAGTATCTTTCCTCTTAAACCGTTAATGTTAATACTGCAAAGTTTCAAACCTTTTACAAAATTCGGCTTTCTCATGTCAGTAGTCGGAGATTTAACTCCTTTCTCCTTTGACAGAGGTTCAAATTTATTTCTTTCTTCCAGTTCTATAGGTTCGCTGAAGAACGAGTCAGAAAAAATAAAAAACTCGCACCTCGGGCATATCCATGAACAACTCGAGTTAACAAGTTTGCCATACTCGGCGTCTGAAAGGAAAGCGCAATCAGTGTGAATCCACATTTCACACTGGTCACACTGAACTGCCTTATGCTGATTTAGAACATCACCACTGCAAAGGCCACAGTCTGCCTTGCAATCTTTGCAATACCAAGTTCCAATTCCAATTTCAAGCTCTAGCAATTGGTTTTCATCCAATTTAGAACACGAGGCATGAAAATGCTTTTCACAGTCCTCACATTCTACCCATTTCTGAGAGTCTTTGCAATATTTTTTGCACAGCCCACAGCGAAATCTTGGACCGGGGTTAGTTTCAATGTCTCCGGCCAGGATCAATAGAATGACCAAATTTGTTCCACCTGAGGACTTAAAGTTGCGTGAGCCCTCCGAACGTCGTTTGTTTCCTAGCTTCCTAGTTACAGCCAAGTACTGAGAAGTTTTATCGCAGTGTTGCTCTTTTGCAATCCTGCATTCCTGATTTCCATCATCCGGTTGGGTTCTGTTACTTAATTTCCAAAGGGTGAACCAAAGAATCAAGACCATGGGAAGCAGGGAGACCTTCATTTTAATATAAAGGGCAACTTTGAGTCAACAATACTACAAGATAGTCTGCCAGCTGTACGGACAGTCCACACTCGCTGACAAGCTGATAACACAAGGCTCTTCCAAATGAAAGTAACAATTCTGAATCCGAGTTTTTAACAAACAGTGTACTGACAGCTACAAAGGACTATTCAGCACCCTGTTCTAAATTTTATACAGCTCAACACACTCAAATATCTGACAACTCACCGGCTCTTCAGAAAAATGAATGTGGCAAGCCTCCAAAGAATAATTCAATTTTTGTGTTTACCCCACCCACTGGTGTGATAATGGCGGGAAATTATGTCAACAATGAAAATTAATCTACAAATGAAAAAATTAATAATCTACGATAACCAGCAATAATATTTTGCTGGTTTGTTTGTCTGATATGAGTTAGACAAGAAACCAGAAACAATAAACAAGAAAAAAACTTCTCTTTTTCTAGCTCCAAAATTTTTGTGATCCGCCAGGTCAGACGGATCGCCGACTGTCCTCGCCAGGTAATGCTTGAACAAGCCTGGCGGCGACGATTATCGGTAAACTTTTGATCCGAAAGCGGTAGCTAAATTTGGAGATCAATTGAACACCCGCTGTCATCTTTTTTAATGTGACTGAGGTCATTTTTACACTGGATTATGGATGCGTCGGACGAAAAAAAAAATGGCGTAATTAAGAATCCACAACAGGAAATTTTACGTGTACAAAAGCAAAAACAGGCGTAAAAATACGCCTGATTCGGCGTTTCCGAGAACTCTGTTTACTACATAAATGTTGGATTTAATGGGATCAAAATCTTATAAATATGTTTTCGCGATGACAAGTTGACCATGAAAGACTCAGACAATCCTGCCCAAGTGTAATGTGAAGTCTAATGAGAATATTCAAAGATAGAAAGCTTATGCAGCCAATTTTGGGGTTTATATGCATAGACGGGCCGTAGCAGTTTTCCTGGCAAAGCTCAGACCTTCTAACCAGATTACCAGTACTCGTGTGTGTGTGATTTTGGGGGGGTGGGGGGGGATAAATGCAGGCTGGTTTTGTTCATTGTTAATAGATACTTTGTTGCAATAAAAGCTCTGCATAGCTTATGTTAATTGTTTATAATATGCTACGTTAAAAAAAATGTTGTCTATCTCCAAATACTGAGTCGGTCATACTTGGCCATTACCTCAGTTGGGTGGGTGGCTAAATTTAGAATTTAGCTTAAAAAAGAAGAAGTTTTTTTCATCTTTTCTCCTCATTAAAGCAAACTGGAAAAGAACTTTTAAAATAAGTTCTGAAAGTTAGATGGACAAGTCCTCTTTTGGGTTACTCGTATCATAACCGTTGCTAACATGGTAGGGCGCTGAAATAATATTCCAATAATTTTAATAATTATATTTATTTTCTAATATGCTGAAAATAATGCTAAATATTGAAAACTGGCCGAAAACGACCCAGACCGAAACGACTTATGGCCGAAATGACCAACCAAAGTAGGCGCCGAAACGTTCAGGATTCCCTGAATGTAAGACCAAAATTGTGTTTACAGGGGCGGAAAAAGGGCAATATCCTGATTCTCTCCCCTAAATTCGAAAATGGGGAAAATTTCTCAAAGACACTTTTTACACTAATGAATGCGTATGAATACAAAATCTGAGTCATTGAGGCGCTTGATTTTACAAATACCGTCCAGTACGATGCGCGAACGTCGAAACACTGTCTGAAAAGGAGATAAGACGGATCTTACATTTCAGACATTTCCAGTAACAATAATAATTTTAATTACGGAATAAGCGGCATTTCGAGCATTCCGCTTATTCCGTAATGATAAAACCTGAAAGGTTAACCTAAAAATCTATCAAATCTTTCCAACGATAATAAACTGCAAATGCCTTAATTACGGAATAAAAAATACCATGTCCCTTTTCTCTCTACAATGAGGTATGTACGGAGATGGTTTATGGAACCAGTAACCATGCCAGTCACCATGCAATACGCATGCGCCGACTGGAGTGCTGGCTCCACGTTTTGCATTTCCGGCCTGATTTCCTACTTTCGATTTATTATTTACGACCAACTGACTGACAACCTGTTCAGCTGAGAATACTAAGTCTTAGGTTTATCAAAGTAATAATTAATTCCCATGATCCACACACACTAGAAATAAGACTGTGTCATATGTTAATTTTTACACAATTTGTATTTGTAATCATACATCCTCTATCAGCTGAATTGTCCGCTGGAGAGAAAATTGTCAATAAATTCGTCATGGTCCTAGTACGGCAAATGTCACTGTGAAGGTAGGGTATTGTATCCCGTGGTGACTGGGAAGTATGGCAAGCCATTTTAGTATTTATTATGGAGTGTGTGTGTGTGTGAATTCGGGTTAAATGTCCCTTTCAACAATTTTTCAGTCATATCACGACGGTGTCTGGTTTCGACAGGGAGCTCAATGCTCACTTTTATAGTGCTGCCTCACTGAAGTATCATGTCCCAGACACATTACATGATACCACACCCAGTCACATTAGCCTGACACTGGGTCGACCAGTCCTAGCTCTACCCCGTAAATCTGAGTGCCGAGCGAGGAGCAGCTAGTACCATTCTTAACGACTTTGGTATGTCGCGGCCCGGGATCGAACCTGTGACCTCCCGTTCCCCGGAGCGGACACTCTACCAACTGAGCTATCGGGGCCGGTCTATTTATTATGGATTGTAGATATCTTATTTATTATATAAGATATCTTATATATTATATAAGATATCTTTTATATATATATATATATATATATATATATATATATATATATATCTAATATAATAAATAGGATATCTTATATAGCATATAAGATATCTGATATGTTATATAAGATATCTTATATGCTATATTAGATATCTTATATAGGATATAAGATATCTAATATAGGATATAAGATATCTAGTATGATATATAAGATATCTTATTTACCAAAATATATAAGCTATCTGATATGCTAAATAAGATCTCTAATATAGCATATAAGATATCTTATATAACATATCAGATATCTTATATATTATATAAGATATGTTATGTAATATATAAGATATCTTATGTAATAATGGAAATAAGATAACTTATATGATATATAAGATATCTCATATATTATGTAAGATATCTTATATGTTATATTAGATATCTTATTTGGTATATTAGATATCTTATTTAGCATATCAGATATATATTCCAGTAAATAAGATATCTTATATCCTATACCAGATGTCTTATTTAATATATTAGATATCTTATATAGCATAATAGATATCTTATATAATATATAAGATATCTTATTTACCTAACTATTTAAGATATCTTATATGACAAATAAGATATCTAATATATTTTACCAAAAAAATAATGAAGTCTCCCCGAAACTGCCAACGAATGACTACCCCCATTTATGCCTAACATTCCATAACCCATTTTGTACCAGAAACCCTGGCAAACAGTGCAGGCCCAGATCAGATCGGGGCCTTCACTATTAATAAAATGTTCAGCTATATTCAGATTACACAACCTCTCATCATGTGTCATACCTAATTTTCGAAACTGGCTCCTGTCATAAATAAGCAGGAAGATTCCATTTGGTAAAAAAAAAAGGATAAAAGGGACAAAGAAAAATTGAACTAATTATGCGAAAAGTAGAGGCAGATACCAGGCTGAATATATGGACAGTCTGGTGAGAGTCTTTGTTTTTTGTTTCTGTCAAAATAAATGCAACGAGCAGTGCTTGGCATAACTCAAATTTGAAGTTAATTAATACTTCCACTATCTTGTAAGGGAGGGTTATTAAATTAAACAAACAAAAGCAAGCTGGATTTATTCTCTCTATCAAAAAAAAAAAAAAAAGAAGAAAAAAAGAAAAAGATGTAGTCTTAATCTGATCGCACCTGTTTGGGAACCCCGTTTTATTTATAAACACATATGTACAATTACAGTTTATAATTAATAATTAGAATTTCTCCAGTCCTCTGCAGCAGTCTAATGGAGAGAGGTAGTGACTATTATTTGTCATTTATTTCCAATTTATATAAGATATCTTATATGTTAATTAAGATATCATATTTATCAAAAGTATATAAGATATCTTATATGTTAAATAAGATATCTGATATGCCGATTAAGATATCTTATATACAAATATAAATAAGATATCTGATATAATATATCAGATATCTGATATGTTATATAAGATATTTATATGCTATATAAGATATCTTATATAGTATATTAGATATCTTATACAGCATATAAGATATCTTATATGTTTTAGTAAACAAGATATCTTATATGTTATATAGATATCTTATTTAACATATAAGATATCTTATAAATCATATCAGATATCTGAATTGCAGAATTAAATAAGATATCTCATATGGGATATAAGATATCTACTTTAGGATATAAGATATCTTACTTGTTATATCAGATATCTTATATAGGATATAAGATATCTTATATCCTATATAAGATATCTTATATCCTATATAAGATATCTTATATCCTATATAAGATATCTGATATAATATATCAGATATCTACATTCCCTAATAAATAGTAAAATTGCTTGCCATAGGGAAGGAACGTTGCATTCATAATTTCTTTGCATCAAACAAAGTATCCTTTAACAAATCCTTACTTACCTTCATTTATGAGGTGCCATTTTACTATTTAATTGAAATTCAAGATTTTGTTTGTTTTGGATATTTTGTTTGTTTTGGAGTTTAACGGCCCAGTCCTAACTATTTAGGTCATTTTAAGCTGGTCCATTTACCATTCCATACTTTTCGTGGGCAAGCTTATACGTAAGCTGTTAACCACATTTCGAAAACACTGCCAATACAAATACATCGTAAAGTTTATCGCTACAAAAAGGAAACTTTAAAGATGAAAAATTGTGATATTTTTCTTATTTCTGCTTAAAATAGAGATTCTGGTTACACGTTAGAACCGCTTCACCGAGGCAGTTCTAACGAGTACCCACAATCTATTTTTTGGAGCAGAAATAAGAAAAAAGAGGTTTACCCCTGCCAACCCAAGTTTTACTATATAAAGTGGGGTTCAAGAGGGTCAAAAGCTTTATAGACGCGTTTCATGATTAGTACAGTGCACATTCTTTCACAGAAACGGACAACTGCCCTTCTTGAATCAGCAGAATGGAGAAAATGACTGTAAAAAAGATTTCATGATCCATGTCCAGGAAAGAATGTTGCCGACATGGACAGGACTCGAACACGTGTCCTCTTGATCACCAGTCAGACCTACATCTCACTGAGCTACCGAGGTCAGCTTGGATTTCAAGATAGTTATTAATACAATTTCTGATATCTATAATAAAACTATTGGATTGCAATAAATATTATTAGATATGTATAAATAATATTAGATATCTATTATCTATTTTATGATATACATAATACATTTAGGGACATCTATAATTCGAATTATAGATATCTGTTATTCGATGGAAAGATGTTAAATATTTAAGAAAATATAATTACATTTATTGATATCAATAATATAGTTTCTTTTATTCATTATTGAAAATTGTGACATCTATAATTCAGCCTTTTAAATGATATCCATAATTTGATTTTTAGATATCTATATGTGCAAAGGAATTATATATGTATATATCTATAAATTGAAAAATAGATATCTATAATTTGAACATATATTAGATATCATTATTATAGATATTATTTATAGATATCATTATTATAGATATTATTTATAGATATCATTATTATAGATATTATTTATTGATATCTAACAATAATTATTGATATACTATAGTTTATTACAGATATCTATAAATCAAATTATAATTATCAATAAATCAAATTATAGATATGAACAATTAACGTTATTGATATCTATAATAATCTGTATTTTTTGCTATCATAAAATAAAATTCATGATATGTTATATATATTTCTTGATATCAATAGATTTGTTATCTGATATCAATAATTTCTTTGCATATATAAATATCTAAAAATCAAATTATAGAGATCATTTAAAAGGCTGAATCATAGATATCACAATTTTCAATAATGGATATCATAAAATACATTTTGGTCATGAATAAATGAAACTATTGATATTTTATAATGCTCTCCAATATTTGGTATCCATATATCAAAATAAAAGATATCTACTATTGAAATAATTGATAACCATTTACTTGCTATGGATATCATGAAAAAAATAATAAATATCTAATATCAGTAATGTTAATTATCTATAATTTGATTTATGGATATCTATAAACTGATTTATAGATGTCATTATTATAGATATTATTTATCGATATCTGACAATAATTATTGATAAACTGTAGTTTAGTTCAGATAACCATAAATCAAATTATAGATATCAATTAATCAAATTATAGATATGTATAATTAACATTATTGATATCTATAATTATCTGTATGTTTTGCTTTCATAAAATGAAATCCGTGATATGTAATATATATGTCTTGATACCAATAGATTTGTTTCCTGATATCAATAATTTCTTTGCATATATAAATATCTAAAAATCAAACTAAAGAGATCATTTAAAATGCTGAATTATAGATATCACAATTTTCAATAATAGATATCATAAAATATATTATGGTCATGAATACATGAAACTATTGATATTTTAAAATGCTCTTCAATATTTGTTATCCATATATCAAAATAATAGATATCTACTATTGAAATTATTGATAACCCTTTACTTATTATGGATATCATGAAATAAATAATACATATCTAATATCAATAATGTTAATTATCTATAATTTGATTTATAGATATCTACAAATTGATTTATAGATGTCTATAACAAAGATATAGGATATCATTAAATATAATTACATGTCTTTAAATAATATTAGATATGTATTATTTATTTCATTATATCCATAATGTGTTAAGGGATATCTATAGTTCCAATTATAGATATCTTTTATTCGATATAGAGATATCAAATATTGATGAACATTTCAGGATATCAAGAATTACATTTATTGATATCCTTCATATATTTTCTGATATCCGATATTGAAAACTTTGATATCTATTATCCTGCCTTGAAATGGTATCTGTAATTTGATTTTATGATATCTATATATGTAAAGGAATCATGGATATCATTAAATAAATTTATAGATATCAAGAAATATATATTACATATCATTGATTACATTTTATGATGTCAAAATATTGATAATAATGTTAATCATACATATCTATAATTTGATTTATACATATCTATAATTTGATTTATAAATATCTAAAATACAATTACAGATTTCTCTGAATTGTATTAAATAGTAATATCACATCATGCCTCATACACTTGTCATGATGACTCATACCGCTATCACTATGACTCGCAAAGCTGCCATGATGACTCATACACCTTTCGTCCTGACTCAAACACATGCCACTCTCTATCACTTTGACTGGTTTAGCTCTTGCTATGACTCACATTGACCCATACAGCTGTCACGGTGACTCATACGTCTGTAACCATGACTTATAATGCTGTCACGAGTTGCATACAGCATGGATCATACAGCTGTCACGACTACTTAAACACTTGTCAGCATAACTTATAAAGCTAATGACTAATACTGCTATCACCATGAATCATACGTCACCATAAATCAAACAGCTGTCATCTTGACTCATACAGCTGTCAGTGATGCATGCATCTGGCATCATGGCTTTTACAGCTGACACCATTACTCATAGAGCTGTCTCAATGACTTATATAGCTATAACCGTGACCGGAAGCACAAAGCAGTAAATATTAACATTATCACAGTTATGTTTTAACAATCTAATTAAAAATAGTACTGTTGCTCTTCAGAAACAATTATATTAAAAAAAAGAGTTCAAATAATAGCTATATGAGTCCTAGTCGTAGCTTTATAAGTCATCGTAAAACATGTATGAGTCATATTGACAGCTGTTGTAGACATGGTGACTGTTGTAGTAGTCACGGTGGCAGTTGTAGGAATCATGATGTGAGTCATGTTGACAGGTGTATAAGTGATGTTAACACTTTCTGTTCTAATTGGTTTCATATACACATGTAAACTGATTTACTATGTTATTTTTCATATATATTGTGTATGTCATGTATACTTTGCAATGTATGATTCCACTGATATTGTAATCAGTATTTCATAAATATAAAAAAGAACTATCAACAGGACTCACATAGCAAAAAAACATTTTATTCCGACAGCTTTCACCATGAATCCCAAAGCTATCTGAAAGACTCATATAACTGTCATCATGATTCGTGCATCTCTAAGCGAGATTCCTAAAACTATCCCCTTGATGAAAGCAGCTGTCACCATGGCACATACATCTGTCTCCGTGATTCATACAGCCATCAGTATGTCTCATCCAGCTATAAGCATGACTCATATAGCTGTCGCCAGGGGTCAGTGACACCCACAGCTGTCTCCAAGGTTCATACAGCTATCACAATGACCCATATAGCTGTCATAATGACTCTCATACTGCTGTCACAATGACTCATGCATATGTAACAATGGCTCATACAGCTGTCTACATGGCTCTTAAAACTATCACCATGACTCATTCAACCATCATCATGACTCGTACTGCTGCCACCATGACTGATAAAGCTGTCATCATCACTCATACAGCTATCTCCATGACGTATGCGGACAGCACTTTCATAGCTGTTATCATGGCTCTTCCAGCTGTCTCTGTGGTTCTTACAGTAATCACCATGACTCAAACCGCTGTCACCATTACTAATTCAGCGATTGTCACGACCTATTCAGCTATCACCATGAATACAGCAAACATCTATCTCCATATCTACTGTAGATATTGCAATGACTCATACAACAATTAGATCACTCACACAGCTGTTACCATAACTCATACAGCCATCAGCACGACTTCTACAGCTATCACCAGGAATCATACAGCGCACACAATGACGCAGATATCTTAATTTCACATACAACTGCCACCGAGATTTATTGTATCTCCTATAGCTATCAGCATGAACTATGCATTCGTAGCCATTGTTCATACAGCTGTCACGACGACTTATATGACTGTCACGATGTCTTTCAGCTGTAACAATGACTCATAGAACAGTCGACATGTCACATACAGCTGTCACCATGATCCGTACAACTCTTATCACTGAGTATATACAGATATCAAAATGTTTCATACAGCTATCGGCATGGCTTGAACAGCTGTCACGATGACACATACAGCTGCATGCCATGATGGCTCATGCATCTGTCACAAATCATGACTCATATACAGTCATGACTATGGCTGCCACTACCATGATGCATACAGCTATCACAATGACTGATTCAGCTGTCAGCGGGGATCATACAGGTCTCATCATGCCTCATACACTTGTCATGATGACTCATACGTCTGTCATTATGACTCACACAGCTGTCATTATGATTCATACACCTGTCATCATGACTCAAACACATGTCACTCCCTGTCACTTTGACTCGTTTACTATTGCTATGACCTACACAACTGTCAAATTGCCCCATACGGCTGTCATGATGACTCGTACGTTTGTAACCATGACTCATCACGTTGCCACGAGTTGCATACAGCATGGCTCCTACAGCTGTGACAACGCCTCACAGATGTCAGCAAAACCCATGAAGCTAATGACTAACACTGCTGTCACCATGAAATGAACGACACCGTAAATCAAACAGCAGTCATCTTGACTCATACGGCTGGCACCATGTATTTTACAGCTGACACAATGATTCATAGAGCTATCATAATGACTTATATAGCTTTAACCGTGACTAATACAGCTATCGCATTGACAAATACAGCTCTCTCGGTGACCCATATCATTACAAATACAGCTGTAAAGATGGCTGACTCATGTAGCTGTCACCATGACGCACATAGCTATAACCATACAGCTGTGACCATGACGCCTATATCTATCAGCACGACTTATGTAGCTTTCACCAAGGCTCTTATTGCTACTGTCATGACTTCTACAGCTGTAAACATGACTCCTATAACTACCGCCATGACCTATACAGCTGCCATCAGTACCAATGTGGCTGTTAACATCACTTATACACTTGTCAACATGACTCACACAGCTATCACCATGACTCCTTCAGCTGTCACCATGACTACAACAACTGTCACCATGACTGCAACAGCTGTCCGTATGACTTATACATCTATGACAATGACTAATAAAGCTGTAACTAGGACTCATATAGCTATTAATTTAAATATTTTTATAAAATATAAATATGTCCATGAAGAGCAACAGTACTATTTGTAATTAGAATGTTAGAAATATCTTCATTACTATTTACATATAATATTTACAACATTGTGCTACTTTGGCCCATTGTATTTAAAATAGTCTTTCTGTGCTAATTGGTTGCACATACACATGTCACTGATTTACTATCTTATTATTTCTTATATATTGTGTATCCCTTGTATGCTTTGCAGTGTATGATACTACTGATATTGTTTTCAGTATTTCATTTATAAATAATAGAAATATCAAGCTGACTAACACTGCTAATACCTTCATTCATACAGCTTTTACCATGACTATGATAGCCATCACAATGACTCATATAACTGTCATCATGATTCATTCATCTCTAAGCGTGATTCTTACAGCTTTCACCGTGATGAAAGCAGCTGTCACCATTGCATATACTTCTGTCTCCGTGACTCTTGCAGCCATAAGTATGTCTCATACAGCTGTATGCCAGACTCATATTGCTGTCATCAGGAATCATTGAGCTTTCACTTTGACACTTACAGCTGTCTCCAAGGCTCATGCAGCTATCATAATGACCCAAACAGCTGTCACAATGACTCTCATACTGCTGTCACCATGACTGATACAGTTGTAACCATGGCTCATACAACTATCACCATGACTCATACAACTATCATCATGACTCGTTCTGCTGCCAGCTTGACTGATAAAGTCGTCATCGTCACCCATACAGCTATCGCCGTGACGATGCTGACAACACTGACCTAGTGCTGTAAGCATAACACATGGGGCTGTCATCATGGATCATACAGCTGTCTCTGTGGTTCTTACAACAATCACCATGACTCATACTGCTGTCGCTATTTCTACAGTAAAGTAATTATCATGCCCCATTCAGCTGTTACCATGACTAACACAATGTCTTGGATATCTTAATTTCACATACAGCTGCCACCAATACTTATTCTGTTTTCAACAGTTATAGCTTCTATAGCCATCAGCATGGAATATGCAGCTGTATCCATTGGTCATACATCACCTTAAAGGCTGCCACAATGACTCAAACAGCTTTCTTTACGATTTCTATAGCTCTTACAATCACTACTCCAGGTGTCAGCATGAATCTTACGAAGGTAACCATGACACCTTGTCACCATGACTAATACAGTTACCACCATGACTCGCATCCCTTCCACTAAGACTTATATAGCTTTCATCGTATCTAATACAGCAATCACTATAACTAATACAGCTGTCACGACGACTCATAGCATAACTCATACGGCAATCACGATAACTCGTACAGCTATCAACACGACACAAACAGCTATTACAATAACTCATAGAGCTATTTCCATGACTCGGATATCTCTCAGCACGACCTTTAAAGCTTTCACCAGGACACCTATAGCTACCACCTTTACTCATTCAGGTGTTACTTTGACTATTTAGCTATCGCAAACACCTATACGGCTGTAACCATTACCAATACAGCTGTTAACATCACATATACAGCTGTCACCATGACTCACTAATCTATCATGATGACTACTGCTACGAGTGTCAGTATAACTACTACAGCTATCAATATGACTAATGCATCTTTAAAAATGGCTCATACGATCGTCATCATGGCTTATATAGCTATCGCCAATGCTTACAGCTTCCACAGTGACTCTTGTAAACTGTCACCATAATTCATGCAGCTCTAAACGTGATCCCAACAGCTATCACCATGGCGAATGCAGCTGTCACCACAGCTCATATAGCTATCACAATGACTCATAGAGCCACCAGTCTGTGCTCATACAGCTTAAAGCATCGCTCATATTGCTGTCGGCAGGGTTCATACAGCAAACACTATGTCTAATACAGCTGTAACAATGAATCAGATGACTACGCCTAAAGCTGTCTTCATGCCTCATACAGCTGTCAGGATGACTCGAACGGCTGTCACAGTCACTCATTCATTGACCACCATGGCCCATAAAGCTATCATAATGACTAATACAGCAAGCTCACGCCCATCGGGACTTTGAGAAATACATTGGTATGCAAAGTGCTTCCACGCAGAGCTGAAACCGACCGCACGTGAGTACTGGTATGCAGCATAGGTCTAAGCCTGTTCAGGCAAAACGGTGCGAGTCGGACCGTCCATGCATATAAACATTTTGATTTCATAGGGCGACAGGGCTTGGGATTTCATTTCATCTCAATGTCGGGTAAAAGTCTCACAAAATTGAAAGCAACGTTTCGAAAATGACCTAAATAGTGTTGACAGGGACTTTAAACCTCTATTCAAACAAACAAACACACAAAAGATTAATAGAGCTATCTCAATCACTCAAACAGCTATCACCATGAGGGTTGTAGCTATTACCATAACTCATACAGCAATTAAGATGACTCATACAGCTGTCACCAGGACTCACATAGCTATCACCACGACTTCTATAACTATCACCATGAATTATACAGCTACCGCCATGATTCATACAGAAATATTTATTCACATACAGCTGTCACCACGACACACAGCGCTTTCAATAGCCATATCTCCAAAACTGTCACGAAGAACCATGCAGCTGAAACCAATCGCTCATACAGCTGTCCATATCAACATGACTCACACAGCTTTCCTCACGACTCCTACAGCTGTCACCATGACTTCTTCAGATGTCATCATGTCTCATACAGCGATCCCCATGACACATACAGCTGCCATCATGACGCATACAGCTGCCGGCATGACTTCTACACGAATCATACGGCGCCCAAAATGACTCGGATATCTTAATTTCATATACAGCTGCCATAAAGACTTATTCCTTTTCAACAGTTGTATCTCCTGTAGCAATAAAAATCATGCAGCTGTAACCATTGTTCATGTAGCTATCAACATCGCTTATAAGGCTGTCAACATGACTCACACGGCTTTCTTTATGACTTCTACAGCTGACACTATGACTACTTCAGTTGTCACCATGACTCTAACAATGGTACCCATGACACCTATAGCTGTCGCCATGACTCAAACAGCTGTCAACGTTGCTCGCATCCCTCTCACTAAGACTGATATAGCTTTTATCGTGTCTAATTCAGCGATCACTATAACTTATACAGTTGACACGACGAGTCATATCATGACTAATATAGTCATCACGATGACTCATACAGCTGTCAACACGCCACCACGACACATGCAGCTATTACCATAACTCATACAGCTTTTACTATGACTCCGATATCTATTAGCACGCCTTTTAAGCTTTCACCAAGACACATACAGATACCGCAATTACACATTCAGATGTCACCTTGACTTGTATAGCTATTGTTATGACCCATTACCAATTCAGCTGTTAACATCACACATACCATGACTCACAAATCTGTCATCATGGCAACTGCTGCTTTCAGTATGACTACTACAGCTGTCAATACATCTTCAAAATGGCTCATACGGCTGCCATCATGGCTTTTACAGCTATCACATAACAACAGCTTTCACCGTGACACTTAGAACTGTTACTATAATTCATGCAGCTCTCATCGTGATCACTACGGCTGTCACCATGATGAATACAGCTGCCATCTTAGTTCATGCAGCTATCTACGTTACTCATACAGCCATCACTCCGTGCTCATACAGCTATGAGAATCGCTCATATTGCTTTCGTCAGGGGCCATAAAGCTTACACAGCTGTAACAATGTACCACATGACTATGCCTAAAGCTGTCTTCATGCCTCATACAGCTATCAGCATGAATCAAACAGCTGTCGCAGTGACTCATTTAGTGACCAATATATCTATCACTATGACTAATACAGCAAGCCCCGTAAACCTCTATTCAAATAAACAAAGGGAAGACAAATACAGCTATCACAATTACTCGTACATATATCACTTTGATTCTTGTAGCTATTTTCATAACGCATACAGCTATTAAGATGACTCATACAGCTTTCACCGTGACTCACACAGCAATCACCACGACTTCTATCACTATCACCATGATTCATACAGCTACCAACATGACTCATACAGATATCTTAATTTCAAACACAGCTGTCACCAAGACCCATAACACTTTCATCAGCCAATTTATCTAATGTACTGTCACTATGATTTGTGCAGCTGCAACCATTGTTCATACAGCTGTCCATATCAACATGACTCACACAGCTGTCCTCACGACTCCTACAGCTGTCACCATAACTGCTTCAGATGCCATTATGTCTCACGCAGCCGTTGCCATGGCATATACAGCTGTCATCATGACGCATACAGCTATCAACATGACTCGCATAAGTCTTCACAGTTGCTCACACAACTGTCAACATGACTAATACAGCTAGCCCCATGACGTACAATGCTATCTTCATGACTCGTTGAGCTGTGACCACCATTAAAGCCTCCGCGGGCGTAGTGGTTAAACTACTCGTCTTTGAAACCATGTATCTTGGGGGTTCGATTTGAGCAGATAATGTTATCGTAGTGCAGATTATATTTTCCTTTCCTTTATGCTATACGCCTTGCAAACTATATTGCTGTGTATGAAGATACTCAATGAAACCGAGTCTCCGATATTCGTTCTCTATGTGTTCTTTGTTTCCAAAGGCAACCTTTACCTCACTGCAGCTGTTCTTAAGTGCCGTGTGGCTTCCGTAAAAGTCTCCCTGTGCTTCATCATAGGGCAGATTATATTTTCTTTTCCTCTGGGATCATTGAGCCTATTTTGTTTACTTTGAAAATCGAATATCGCTTAAGCCGGTGCTAGGCATATGCAGCCTTGCAAACTATATTGCTGTGTATGAAGAGCCTCAATAAAACCAAGTCTCCAATTTTCGTTCTTGTATGTGTTCTTTGTTTCCAAAGGCAACCGTTTAGCTTTTTATTCTCCAGACTTTTGGATAAGTCTTTAAACTGAAGTCCACTTTCTATATGATCTTAGTTGTTGGTGGGACGAAACATGCCCCAGCATGCATGCACGCACACACACAAACACGCACACAAAGCTGTCACCATGACTTACATGTATACTGCTTCCACCATGACGACTACAGCTATCACTACGACTGATAAATGTACGTATCACTACCACAGGGACACATTCATTTATTACCATGGCTCTTATAGCTATTACTAGGACTTAAACAGCTTCCACCATGACTCCTAAAGCTATTACCATTACTCATACTGATATTACTGTGACTAATACAGCAATCACCACGACTCACACTGCTAGCGCATTGACGACTAAAGTTATCACCATGATTCATACAGCTGCCACTATGATTCATACAACTGTCCCTATGACGTATAAAGCTGCCAGAAGACCAATACAGTTGTCGCAATGACTCTTTCAGCTCCTGTCATAATTCAGAGGTTGGGGCTATTGTTATGACTATACTACTGCTGTCACCATGACTCCTTCATGGGCCAGTCTGGCTTATACCACCATGACTCATACAGCTGTCCCTATGACGTATAAAGCTGCCACAAGACCTATACAGTTGTCACAATGACTCTTACAGCTGCTGTCATAATTCAGAGGTTGCTGCTATCGCTATGACTACACTATAGCTGTCACCATGACTCCTTCATCGGCCAATCTGGCTCATATCACCATGACTCATACTGCTGTACCTATGGCGTATAAAGCTGCCACAAGACCCATACAATTGTCACAATGACTCTTACAGCTGCTAAGCCCCGCCCATAGGGGCTTGAAGAAATATATGGGCTGCATGATGCTTCCACGCAGAGCTGAATCCGGCCCGCACACTAGTACTGGTAAACCGCTTAGAGGATCTAAGCCTGTCCAGGAACCGCGGTGCGAGGCGGACCGTCCATGCTAATAAACCCTATTGGTTTAATTGGGCGACAGGGCTTGAGATGTCATTTCATCTCAATGTCGGGTAAAAGTCCCACAAAATTGGAAGCTACGTCTCCAAAATGACCTTTAGAGTGTTGACGGGGACGTTGAACCTCAAATCAAAGAAACAAACTTACAGCTGCTGTCATAATTCAGAGGTTGCTGCTATCGCTATGTCTACACTATAGTTGTGACCATGACTCCTTCATCGGCAACACTGGCTCATATCACCATGACACTTGCAGATGTCACTATGGTTCATAAAGCTATCATAGACTCATAGAGCTATCATCATGTCGCCTTAAGCTGTCACCATGGCTGATAAACTATCATCCTGATTCACACACCTTTCATCATGACTCACACAGTTATAAGCATGGCTCATATAGCTTTCACCATAGGTCATACAACTATCACTATGACTATCCCCAAGAATCACATAGCCCAGATAATCCTGCACACTACGATTTTATGTTCCATGTTGTAGTACTTGCTTCCAAAAGATTATCCCTTATATATGACATTTTAACTTCACCACAGCTGGTGTTTAGGGAATGTGTGGCGGCTGTCAAAAGTCTCCCTGCCCTTCGGCATAGTTTGGGTTATATGTTCTAGTCCTTTTCGATCATTGATTCCACTGCTTAAATTTTAGAATATTTGAGGGTCACTGGCTAGGCCTAAATGCGGAAACTAGCTAGTCCGTCCCATAAAAACTTGTACACTACGGTTTTCGGTTCCGTATTGAGCCCTTGGTTGCTTTCAAAGGATTACCCATTCTATAAAACATCATACAGTTATTAACCATGTATCAAATGGCTATCACCATGTCACCCGCAGCTAACTTCCTGACTCATACAGCTATCATCATGATTCATTTAGCTGTCATCATGACTCATTCAGCTATCCCCAGAAATCATATTGCTATCACTGTTACGCCTGTATTACCTTGGCACATACAACTATCACAATGACTCATACAGCTGTCACCATTACTAATACAGCTACCACAAATACCTGCAGCTGTCAAGATTATTCATCAATGATTCACATTCTGTCTCATGAATGAATCAGTGAAATTTGTTCAAACTTGGGACAATATATCATTGTGACCGACCTTAGATTTGATTAGTTTTTGATGACCTTGACCTTATTTCTGAGGTCAAAGGTCCCGAAAACTGTCAATTTTGGCTTATCTGCACCGGTGTCTTGAATGAATAGCTGACATTTGGCCAGACTTTCTAGAACATTATTTGTACAATATGTCATTGTAACCTACCAAAGATTTGGTTTGCTTTTGGTGACCTTGACCTTTTTTTCAAGGTCACAGGCCCTCCAAAACTGTAAATTTTAGGTCAGAAATGGCTTACCAGCGCCCTTACACATGAGCGAATTGTGATATACTTTTATCTACTCTGTAAACAGTAGATATTTACCGTAAACTTCGCATAAATGTTACGCACCATGAGTGGGTCTACAGAAAATAGGATTTTTTTTTGTAATTCTGGTTTACTTCCTTTCGGAGATATGGCCCTTTGAACATTGAAAATAGTCACCTTATTCATGTATTAATGTCAACTTTATTAAGGGAAAGACTAATGCACCTTCACTTTGAATTCATTTTGACAGTGTTTATGGCCGCCCATCGGGGCTTGAAGAAATAGATGGGCTGCATGATGCTTCCAGAGCTGAAATCGACCACACATGAGTCCTTATAAACCGCTTAGAGGATCTAAGCCTGCCCAGGCAAGGCGGGGCGAGTGGACCCATCCAAGGTTATAAACCCTATGGGTTTCATTGAGAAGTCATTTCATTTCAGTTTTGGGTAAAAGTCCCACAGAATTGGAAGCAACTTCTCGAGAATGACCTATACAGTGTTGACGGGGATGCTTAACCTCAGATCAAACACAAAGTGTTATGGCACTTGCTTGATGAAAATTAGTGGCAAGGCATAATGCATTGCTTTTATTTTTCTAATGGCATACTGTACTTTTTTTTATTTGAGGTTTATCATCCCCATCAACATTGTAAAGGTCATTGTTGGAGATGTTGCTTCTAGTTTTGTGGGACTTTTACCGGACATTGAGATGAAATGACATCTCAGGCCCTGCCACCCAATGAAACCAATATAGTTTATATGTATGACGGGCCCAACTCGCACCACTTTTTTCTGGTCAGGCTTAGAACCTCTAAGCAGTTTACCAGTACTCATGTGCGGTCTGTTTCAGCTCTGCGTGTAAGGATCATGAAGCCCAGTCTATTTCTTCAACCCCCCATGTGTTGGGGCCAGTATATATTTTGATTGTTTTCATACAGCATGCCTTTTTGATCTAATTTGTATAATTTCTACATTTAGGCATGATATAGTGAAGCTGGAGACTAAAGATCGCTGCCATGAGGAAGGTAAAGTACAATATTTGAGAAACCAAAGGAATTTTGTAAGAACGTTTTTTACACGAAATTAGGAAAGCTTTGAGTGAGTTGACTTATGATTACCGTTTGCCAATTAGACGTGTGCCATTAATTGTTGTAGTCTCAAATATGTTATGCTATCCAATTGATAGGAGTTGTTTAGATGATTCCATTTAAATGCCAGTTAAAGTCAATGGGGCTTGACCAGAAAATATGCCAAAATAGGATTGGTTCAGCCGTTACATATTTTAGGTGAAACTTTAGACTTATGCTATAAAATAAAAGTGAAGTCATTGATCTGGAATCGATACAATTACCTCACACCTCCCATCATTGACAAGAAAGTGATGTTCCATGTATCATGTACTTGTAATTACATGATTATACTAAATCGTTAAATACAGGTATAAAATCAGACTAAAGATTTTTTGCTCACCAGAGCCGAAGGCTGTGGCAGATCTTATAGATAGGCAGTTGTCCGTCGTCTGCGTAGTATATCTGGCATCAACACTTACAGACAACATCCCTTCTGAAGCCACTGGTCCGATTGAGATCAGATTGTATCTGTAGCATCCTTTGGTTGTAGGATTTAAAGTTTATGTTTTTTTTATGAAATAAGTGTGGTTGCTATAGCAACTTTGAGTTTCCCTAGACTTCTGATGGGGAAAATTGAAAAATTGCATTAACTGCCAAGCTTTTGCAGATATTTTGACAAAACTTATATTCCTCGTGTAGTCTAGCATGTGCCAACTGATTTTTGGCATAATGCTCTTTTTTAGCTCGCCTGTACTAAGTACATGGAGAGCTATTGTTGTCACCTCGGTCATCTACGTGCGCGTTTGCATTTGTATTTGTGGGATCCTTCCCGTCACACTGCGTTAAAGTTATTCAAATGCTTAAATCTCAACAGCCACTCATATTTGGAGCTTAAGTACCTTGGAGGGTCTTCTGATGTTCAAAGAGAACAGATCGCTGGGTTTATGCCCCTGAGTGGGCCTAGGGGTCAAAATCTAGAACACCAATGTAATTCTATGTTTAAAGTTTTTGAAATGCTTATATCTCAACAGTCACTCATCACAAAACATTCATACTTTCAACTTGGATACCTGGGAGTGTCTTCTGAGATTCCAAGACAACACACCCCTGTGTTCATGCCTGGAAATGGGGATGGGGTGGGGCTAGGGGTCAAAATCTAGGACACCTTTGTAATTTGTTGTATACGTTTCTATTTTGCTAACAAGTTTTAGACACAATTGGTTATACATCAGCCAATCAAGTGACATTGGTTCACGTGTAAAAGGGTGAGGGAGATGATGACCTACATTTCAGGGTCCAGTGATTTTGCCTTATACCTTGAAGACTATTAGTAGGAGAAATGTCAAACCTGGGATATTAGTTCCATGTGACTCCATGATTGACCTCAAAATATATCTAGGCCACTGTGACCTATATATTTAATGGTTCAGCGATTTTGCCTATTATCTCGAATACTATTTGATGTAAAAATGTCATACCTGGGCTATTAGTTCCAAGTGACCTGCTGATTGACCTCAAAATATATCTACATCAGTGTGACCTATATGTCATGGTTCAGTGATTTTGCCTATTATCTTTAATACTATCTGATGGAGAAATGTCATACGTGGATTATTAGTTCCATGTGACCAGATAATTGACCGCAAAATATATAGGTCATGGTGACATACATTTCATGGTCTAGTGATTTTGCCTATTACTTTTAATATTATTTGATGGAGAAATGTCCAACCTGGGTTATTAGTTCCATGTGACCCCATTATTGACCGCAAATATATCTAGGTCAGTGTGACCTATATTTCAAGGTTCAGTGATTTTGCCTATTATCTTGAATACTTTTTGATGGAGAAATGTCATACCTGGATTATTATTTCCATGTGACCCGATAATTGACCGCAAAATATATCCAGGTCAGTGTGACCTATATTTCATGGTTCAGTGATTTTGTCTATTATCTTCCATGTGACCCCATAATTGAGCTTGAATTATATCTAGGTAAGTGTGACCTGTGCTTCATGGTTCAGTGATTTTGCCTATTATCTTGAATACGATTTGATCGAGAAATGTCTCACCTGGATTTTTGGTTCCATGTGACCAGATGATTGACTTAGAAATATATGTAGGTCATTGTGAGCTATTTTCATGGTTCAATGATTTTGCCTTATAATCAGACACAATTTAATTCGAAATGTAATATCTGGAATTATGTTCCATGCATCCCAGTTATTGATCTCAGAATATATCTAGGTGAGTGTGACCTATATTTCATGGTTCAGCAATTTTACCTTAAATCTTGAAGGCGCGAAACAGGCGAGCTATGCTGTCATGTGACAGCTCTTGTTATTTTTTGCCAAACCAAAATGCCCAAAAGAACAACTAAAAAAATCATCTCCCCAGAAACTATATGCTCTATGAGGCTGATGCTCAATGGACATATTCACCATATTTTCCCTTACAGGTTTAGTGTTTTTCTTTTGTTTTTATTTTTCATGAAATTCTGCTCATTATTTTAGTTGCTATGGCATCTTAGAGGTTACATAGCCTTATAATGGTGAAAATAGAAGAATGGTATTTACTGCCGAGTCTTGCAGATATTTTGACAAAACTTTCATATTAATATCCTTTATGCTGTCATCTATCTGATTTTAGGCCTAATGATCACTTTTATTTGTTGCTTGGCTGCCATGGAAACCGAAATGCCAGAAAAAAATACTTAAAAAAAAAACAACAAAACAACATCTTCTCAGAAACCATATGGGACTGAGACTTTATGGAAATATTTACAGAATTTGCCATATCATGTTTGATATATTTTATGAAATTCGGCTCTTTAGTTTGGTTGTTATGTCAACTTAGAAGTTCAATAGACTTGTAATGTGGAAAATTGAAAACTGGTACTGACTGCCAAAATATAAGTGAAGGCAATGATCAGGAATAGATGCAATCAACCCACAGCTCCCATCAGAGACACCAAAGGGAAAGAAACACAAACATGAAACAACAGACCCTAATGGAAACATCAACTGCGGAAAGCCAAAACGGACAGTTACTTTCTCACAAAAGTGCCAACTGGCTATCCAAAACAAAATAATATACGCGACACAAACACTTGAGTCAAACCATAACAAAAATAAACTGCGACAGAAGAACCACCTTGGAACGGTCAGTAAAATGAACTCCGCTCCGCTGAGGGAGGGGGAGGGGGGGGGGGGCTTAAATCAATTTTTCACGGCCACAATCCTCGCGATTACTTCCGTCGCGATTTAGACAAATAATTTGTTCAGTCCGCATGAAGGCTTTCTAACTCATCAGTGCAACATCTCATACCTATATTGGTATTATGTGAAAGTACATCAAGTACATGCTTTTGATGAAAGGGGCACCGGGATGTGGCCAGTTTAGACCCAAGGGACATGATTGGCACAATTTATGTACGGGGACCACTTGACATTGCTACATGCTTAATATATATGCTCTGCGCCTAGTGGTTTCAGAGAAGAAGAATTTTAAAGCTTTTTTTCCATTATAAGTCTATGAGGGCTAAGGGGCCCGGGGAGTGGCCAGTTTAGACCCCAGAGGCATGAATGGCACAATTTATGTAGGGGACCACTTGACATAGCTACATGCTTAATATGTAAGCTCTGGGCTTAGTGGTTTCAGAGAAGAAGAATTTTAAAGCTTTTTTTCGATTATAAATATATGGGGGCTAAGGGGCCCCGGGGCTTGGTCAGTTTAGACCCCAGGGGCATGACTGGCACAATTTATGTAGGGGACCACTTGACATTGCTACATGCTTAATATATATGCTCTGGGCCTAGTGGTTTCAGAGAAGAAGAATTTTTAAGCTTTTTTTCATTATAAGTCTATGGGGGCTAAGGGGCCCGGAGAGTGGCCAGTTAAGACCCCAGAGGCATGAATAGCACAATTTATGTAGGGGAGTACTTGACATAGCTACATGCTTAATATGTAAGTTCTGGGCCTAGTGGTTTCAGAGAAGAAGATTTTTTAAGCTTCCTTTCCATTAAAAATCTATGGGGGCTAAGGGGCCCCGGGGCCTGGCCAGTTTAGGCCCCAGGGGCATGATTGGCACAATTTATGAAGGGGAACCACTTGACATTGCTACATGCTTAATATGTAAGCTCTGTGCCTAGCGGTTTCAGAGAAGAAGAGTTTTTAAGCTTTTTTCCATTATAAGTCTATGGGGGCTAAGGGGCCCCACGGCGTGGCCAGTTTAGATCCCAGGGGCATGATTGGCAAAATTTATGTAGGGGACCACTTGACATTGCTACATGCTTAATATGTAAGCTCTGGGCCTAGTGGTTTCAGAGAAGAAGATTTTTTTATTTTTATTTCCATTTTAAGTCTATGGGGGCTAAGGGGCCCAGGGGCATGGCCAGTTTAGATCCCAGGGGCATGATTGGTTAAATTTATGTAGAGGAACACTTGACATTGCTACATGCTTTATATGTAAGCTCTGTGCCTAACGGTTTCAGAGAAGATTATTTTAAGCTTTTTTCCGTTATAAGTCTATTAGGGCTAAGGGGCCCCACGGCGTGGCCAGTTTAGATCCCCAGGGGCATGATTGGCACAATTTATGTAGAGGACCACTTGACATTGCTACATGCTTAATATGTAAGCTCTGTGCCTAGCAGTTTCAGAGAGGAAGATCTTTTAAGCATTTTTTATTATAAGTCTATGGGGGATAAGGGACCCCGGCCGTGGCCAGTTTACAACCCAGGGGCATGATTGGCATAATTATTATGTAGGGGACCACTTGACATTGCTACATGCTTCATATGTAAGCTCTGAGCCTAGTGGTTTCAGAGAAGAAGATTTTTTAAATTTTTCCCATTGTAAGTCTATGGAAGCTATATGTTGCCATGGCAACAATAGTTTCCATCTGATCTGCCCCAAAACATAATTCATCTTTTCCCCCACCTTTTATCCTTGTCTTGCTGAATAAATAATGCCACACCCATTTTTGACCATCAACCAATAAAAGTACTTGATACAAGAAGTTCAATGAGCCTAACCACTCACCTGAGGAACGTTTTAGTTAGCTGTTTGTCTCATGGTCTTTGAGCATATTTTTTTTTTGAAGTTCTTTCTTATGGGACACGGCATTGTCAGTTTGGATCCTAGGGGCATGTTTGGTAGGATTAATGTAGGTGACCAGTTAATGCTGCAAAATACTAAATATTTAAGCTTTTGACCTTTGGTTTCAGAGAAGAAATTCCAACCTCCGTAGCTCAGTCAGATGCGCATCTAACTGGTGATCAGTTTAGACCCCAGGGGCATGATTGGCACATTTTATGTAGGCGACCACTTGACATTGCTACATGCTTTATATGTAAGCTCTGGGCCTAGTGGTTTCAGAGGAGAAGATTTTTTAAGTTTTTCCCATTGTAAGTCTAAGGGAGCTATATGTTGCAATGACAACACCAGTTTCGATCTAAATTGCCCCAAAACATACTGCATCTTTTCCCCAAATCGGATAATGCTTCCCATGAAATTTAATCATGATTGGCCAAGTGGATTTAAAGATATACTTATTTGAAAATATGAACGGACGCCGGACCATTAGCATGCTAATGCCTAACATGAGCCCTTGGCTCAGGTGAGCTAATAATACTAGCGGTTACAGAGAAGATTATTTTTTAAGCCTTTCTTTCCATTATAAGTCTATGTGGGCTAAGGGGCACCAGGGTGTGGCCATGATTGGCACAATTTATGGAGGGGACCACGGTGTGGCCAGTTTAGATCCCAGGTGCATGATTTGCACAACTTATGTAGAGGACCACTTGACAATGCTACATGCTTATATGTAAGCTCTGTGCCTAGCGGTTTCAGAGAAGAAGATTTTTTTAGCTTTTTTTCATTATAAGTCTATGGGGGTTGATGGACCCCGGTGTGGCCAGTTACGACCCAAGGGGCATGATTGGCACAATTATGTAGGGGACCACTTGACATTGCTACATGCTTAATATGTAAGCTCTGGGCCTAGTGGTTTCAGAGTAGAAGATGTTTTAAGCTTTTTTTCCATTATAAGTCTATGGGGGCTAAGGGGACCCGGGCCGTGGCCAATTTAGACCCCAGGGGCAAGATTGGCACAATTTATGTAGAGGACCACTTGACATTGCTACATGCTTAAATGTAAGCTCTGTGCCTAGCGGTTTCAGAGATGAAGATTTTTAAGCTTTTTTTTATTATAAGTCTATGGGGGCTTAGGGACCCCGGGACGTGGCCAGTTTAGAACCCAGGAGCATGATTGGCACAATTTATGTAGGGGACCACTTGACATTGCTACATGCTTCATATGTAAGCTCTCGGCCTAGTGGTTTCAGAGAAGTTTTTTTCCCATTGTAAGTCTATGGGAGCTATATGTTGCCATGCCAACAAGAGTTTCCATCTGATCTTTTTTTTTTTTTTTTTGGTTTGGGTTTTACGGCCCTTTCAAGATTATTTCACTCATATCGAGCCGATCGTTAATCATAGGTGGGCGAAAACCGGAGTACCCGGAGAAAAACCACCTGACCTTCCGTTGCAGAACTTGGCGTCTCACACGTGACCAGAGCGAGGCTCGAACCCACGGCGGTGAGAGACCTTATGACTAAGAGTCAGCGCTCTTATCCATTAGGCCACGGAGGCCCGTTCCATCTGATCTGCCCCAAAACATACTGCATCTTTTCCCCCAACCTAATTGAAATTTAATCATGATTGGCCAACTGGCTTTAAAGATATACTTTGTTGAACATGTGAACGGACGACGGACGACTGATACATGTACGTATCACTCATACAGGGACACATTCATTTATTACCATGGATCTTATACTATTACCAGAGGACTTAAACAGCTTCCACCATGACTCTTAAGGCTATTACCATTACTCATACTGGTATTACTATGACTAATACAGCAATCACCACGACTCACACAGCTAGCACATTGACTCCTAAAGTTATCACCATGACTCCTACAGCTGCCATGATTCAAACAGCTGTCCCTATGACGTATAAAGCTGCCACAAGACCCATACAGTTGTAACAATGACTCTTAAAGCTGCTGTCATAATTCAAAGGTTGCTGCTATCGCTATGTCTACACTACATCTGTCACCATGACTCCTTCATCGGCCACTCTGGCTCATATCACCATGTCTCGTGCATATGTCACTATGGTTCATAAAGCAATCACCATGACTCATAGAGCTATCATCATGTCGCCTTAAGCTGTCACCATGGCTAATAAACTATCATCCTGATTCACACAGCTTTCATCCTGACTCACACAGCAATAAGCATGGCTCATAAAGCTTTCCCCATAGGTCATGCAACTATCACTATGACTATCCCTAAGAATCACATAGCCCAGAAAATCCTGTACACTACTACAACCGGCCCGATAGCTCTGTTGGTAGAGTGTCCGCTCCGGGGAACGGGAGGTCACGGGTTCGATCCCGGGCCGCGACATACCAAAGTCGTTAAAATGGTACTAGCTGCTCCACGCTTGGCACTCAGATTTACGGGGTAGAGCTAGGATTGGTCGACCCATTGTCAGGATAATGTGACTGGGTGTGGTATCATGTAATGTGTCTGGGACATGATACTTCAGTGAGGCAGCACTATAAAAAGTGAGAATTGAGCTCCCTCTCGCAACCAGACACCGTCGTGATATGACTGAAAAATTGTTGAAAGCGACGGCAAACCCGAAATCACACACACACTACGATTTTCGGTTCCGTGTTGTAGTCCTTGCTTCCAAAGGATTATCGCTTATATATGCTATTTTAACTTCACCACAGCTGGTGTTAAGGGAATGTGTGGCGGCCGTAAAACGTCTCCCTGGCCTTCATCATAGTGTGGGTTATATTTTCTAGTCCTTTTGGATCATGGATTCCACTGCGAATGTTTGAGAATATTTGAGGGTCACTGGCTAGGCCTAATTGCGGAAACTAGCTAGTCTGTCCCAGAAAGACTTGTACACTACGTTGCTATCACCATGTCAACCGCAGCTGTCTTCATGACTCATACAGCTTTCATCATGATTCAGTTAGCTGTCATCATGACTCATGGAACTGTCACCATGAGTTAAACAGCTGTCATCATGACACATACAGCTATCCCCACGAATCATATAGCTATCTCGGATACGCCTGTATTACCTTGGCCCATACAGCAATCACCATGACTTATACAGCTTTCAGCACGACTAATACAGCTACCACAACTACTCATGCAGCTGTCAAGATAAATCATCGAGCTCTCACTATAGCTCACACAGCTATCACACAGCCTTCACCATGAATCATATTTTAGAATAATTACTCTTATAGCTATCACCATTTGATATACAGCTATCACCATGATTCGTACTGCTGTAATTATGTGCGATACAGCTGTCCCCATGATTCATATACCGTAGCTACCATCATGAATCATATAACTACTCTTACAGCTGCCATCTTGGCTTATACAGATATCAGAGTGACCCATGCAACTGTCAACAAGGCCATTAAACTGTAAAAATTGATTTATACAGCTATTACTATGACCAGTTAGTGTACTACATGTATCTAACAATCTTCAAGCCAAAAATGCATGTTGGAGAGGTACAGATAAACTCCTCGTTTTTCATCACTATAAGAATATAAAAATATGCAAGTGTATATATATATAACTGCGGCCTCTGCATTCATCTTGTGGAAGGAAGTTCATTCAAATTTAACTGTGGAATTGACTTCACGGTGCATGAGAACATGACCTGCGAAGTCAAAAACGTTATCTACGTGATGATGTGCAGGGGCTGTGGGGAGGAATACATTGGGGAAACAGGCAATTTTCTGCGTACGCGAGTCACTATCCATAACCAGCAGATTAGAGACCCCCGTACCAGAATGCTGCAAGTCAGTGGGCACATCGATGAATGCGCTGGCGACTTGAACCCTAAATACTACATCTTCCCCTTTTATAAGATGTACTCAGAAAGTACAACACTACGACGGGCTAAGGAAAACGCATTCATCAACAGTTTAAAACCCAAATTAAACAGGGCTAGTTAGTATGTAAAGAAATTTGATAATTTAGATAGATATGATGCCATCAGGGTATTCAATTTTGTATGCATTTATATTTTGTTATGCATGTATTTTGAAATCGCAGCTTGAAGTTAAAACAGTTTCTAAAGATATAATTACATAAAAGCAATGTATGTTCATATACACACGGGCAGATATATGGTTATACATTGAATCTCATTTATGTTATTCAACTACCGGAAACGTTATTAACATCGGGCGGAAACGTTACTTATGACGTGACGTTCGTTGCTAGGTTATTCAATGTCTTCTTGAAAATCTGCAAAGCAGTGAAACCGCGGTAGAAGCAAATCAATTATAGTGTTTTTGGACATCGGAATAGTTTATTTCTCTCTCTCTCTCCCTCTCTCTCTCTCTCTCTCTCTCTCTCTCTCTCTCTCTCTCTCTTGTGATAAATGTTACAATTTTTAAAATGTCTGCAAAATGTACATATCTGTCCATGTTCACTAAAGAAGTTGGAGGGGCATATTGCTTCTGCTTCGGTCGCATTTTGAAATTTTATATATGGATTCCTCATGGACAATTAGGTGACGCGATTTTTTTTCTCATCCCCTTTCGAGAGTTATTGCCACTTGATTTTTTTTTGTGGGGGGTGGATAAAATCTTGTCAGCATAATATCTCAAAATTCATTGAAGCTAGAACCTTGAAAGTTAGTGAATAGATTTATGGTGATGAGTTATGACCCTTTGTCATTTTGGGTATTTGTACATTGTACCTCTGTATGTTTTGTGATGCAAAGCATAATTTAAGAACCGCGTGTGGTAGGGTTTTGAAATTTCATATATGATCTTATCCGGAGTATATACCTTTTCAGGAGTTATTGCCCTTTGAATTTTTTCTTATAAAATCTTGTCAGCAAAATATCTCAAGACTATAAGAGCTAGAGCCTTGAAAGCTGGTAAATAGATTGGTTGTGATGAGTAGATGACCTGGTGAATTTTTGATTAAGTTCCGAAAAATACTTCATGAGTTATGGCCTTTTGTCACTTTGGGTATTTGTACATTGTATGTTTTGTGATGCATGGCATAACTTAAGAATCGTGTGCAAGTGTAGTGGATAGAGTGCTGGACTACGAATCAGATTGTCGATTATGAATCAGAGGGTTCAAATGTTCAAGAGTTCAAATGCCGGTGGAGGAATGGAAATTTGTTCTCTTTTGTTCTTATTTTCTTTTTTCTTCATATATACACATTAACAGTTATCATCTCCCTCGCACAGTGAGTGAGTGTTTGGGTTTTACGTCTCACCAACAGCTTAGGTCATACTGAGACGGGACCTCGGTTTAAAGACTCATCCGAAAGCCCGGGATCGATCCAATCTCTCTCTCCCTCGCACAACCAAATTATAAGTTGAGGCAATGATCAGGAATCGATTAAATCAACCCACAGCTCCCATCAGAGACACCGATGGGAAAGAAACACAAACATACAACAACAGATCCCGATAGAAACATCAATAGCGGAAAGCCAAAAGGACAGTTACTTTCTCGCAACATGGGCAATAGGCTATCCAAAATAAAATAATATAAGCGGCACAAACACCCAAAGACAAACCATAATAAAAATAAACCGCGACAGAAGAACCGCCTTGGAACGTTCAGCGGAAACGAATTCCACTGGTGGGGGTGGGAGGATTAAATCGATTTTACGTGGCAACAATCCTCGCCCTTACTCCCGTCGCGATTAAGACATAATTTGTTCAGTCCGCATGAAGGCCTCCTAACTTATCAGTGCAACATCTCCGTGAACACAAAAAATCAAACAGCCACAGAGATGAAACAACGGTGAGGACTCACAGCAAGAAACCACTGAAATGCTGGAGCAAAAGAAAACCAACAGTTACATTCTGATGGCCAAGTTGTTAGGGGATGGGGATATTGGATTTATACATGCATGCATGAGTGTGTGTGTGTGTGTGTGTGTGTGTGTGTGTGTGTGTGTGTGTGTGTGTGTGCATGCATGCATATATGTGTGCATGTATGCATGCATGTGTGAGTGCATGCATGCATGTATGTGTGCATGCAAGTCTACATTAGTGTGTGTGCGCATGCTTGCATGAGTGTGTGTGCATGCATGTGTGCTTGCATGCATGCTTGCGTGTGTGCACACGCATATGCATTCATGTATGTATGTGTGCATGCATGATGGCATACATGTGTGTGAGCACATGCAAACGTGTATGTGCATGCATGTGTATGTACATGCATGCATGTGTGTGAGTGTGCATGCATATGTGCATGTCTGCATGTGTACATGTGTGCATGTTTGTATGACTCGCATCCCTCTAAAAAATGTCCATAAGTATCTGTCAATCTTTTATATTTAAATTGTGATGAACTTTTCCTTGTGTTTCAGAATCAACATGGAGGGGAAGAAGAACAGTGACAGACGCTAAAAGCAGGAAGAAATGAAATGAATTATAATTAAAAAATTAAATGAAATACTGCCTGCAAACAAAATTCAGTTGTTTTCTTGCTTACTATCAGTTTTTGTTTTGTGTTTTTTTGTTGTTTTTTTTTTTTTGACATGCCTGCTTTTAACATGGTACGACGTAGGGACCTATTTTTCTGTCCATTTGTTTGTTCACCCACCAGCCATCAAAATAGATGTGAAGGCAATGATCAGGAATCGATAAATAAAACCACAGCTCCCACTATCTAGAGACACCAAAGGGAACGAAACACAAACATGAAACAACTAGATCCTAATTGAAACATCAATTAACACAGAATGGCCAATTGGCTATCCAAAATAAAATAATATAAGCGACACAAACACTCAAAGACAAGCCATAATAAAATAAACCGCGACAGAAGAACCACCTTGGAACGGTCAGCGAAACGAATTCCACTGGGGGTTTAAACTGTGTTTTGTACAAATAATTTTGCAGTGGAACTGTCTTATAGAATTGGGACATAGCGAGTTCACAGGACTCATAAGAAAAAAAATGTCAATAGATCACCAATATGCTGATAACCAGTGCAAGTATTGTGCGCATTCAGCTTTTAGAAACGGACAAGCAGAAGAGGGCGAAATACCATAGAATATAGTCCGTGATCATTCTCACTCGCAAGAAATATCCTCAGTCTAGAGATGATCAATCCCTCGAGCTTGCGCGTTCAATGGAGCCACTGGGATACTTTATGGACACAAGGCTGCTGTTGAAATAAATTATGCCTATACTGTTAAAACAAATTAACAAGTCCGGGAAATACATACCCATTTAGACCCCACTTCATACATATGAAAGTAGGGTTGGCAAGGCTGCCCCCGCCCATAGGGACTTGAAGAAATAATGGCTGCATGATGCTTCCACGCAGAGCTTAATCCGGCCCTCACACTAGTACTGGTAAACCGCTTAGAGGATCTAAGCCTGTCCAGGAACCGCGGTGCGAGGCGGACCGCCAATGCTAATAAACCCTATTGGTTTCATTTGGCGACAGGGCTTGGGATGTCGTTTCATCTCAATGTCGGGTAGAAGTCCCACAAAATTGGAAGCAACGTCTCCAAAATGACCTTTACAGTGTTGACGGGGACGTTAAACCTCAAATCAAACAAACAAAGGGTTGGCAACGGTATACATTTTTACCATATTCTTACCCACAGCATAGACGTATATACTCATTGAAATTGCTTCGAACAGTCTGTTATAATGAGCACTAACAATCTAAATTTGAACCAGAAATAGGAAAAGTGCCACAAACTTCAATAGATGAATAAAAACTGACAGAAAGCAGTGTAAGATGTGTGTGTTATAATGGGTCCCATTGACAGAAGTACTGAATTGAAGAGCTTATACATTTTCCAATGTTTTACAATGTAATTAACATGGTGATTAAAGCATCAAAAATAACATTGATGAACGTATTCGGAAATGTAAGCAGAGAAACGTTTGTTAAATGTATTGCCAAAATATTCGCACAATAAATGACGTCTGTAAACGATCAGGAATCGATACAATTACGGCTTACAGCTTATAAGATCTAAGCCTTTCCAGGAAAAGTGGTGCGAGACGAACCGTTTTAGTTCACCTGAGCCAATGGCTCAGGTTGAGCTATTGTGATCATTCACCGTCCGACAACGTCGGAGTCGTCGTCCGTCCGTCCGTCCGTTTACAATTTCTTTAAACATCATCTCCTCCTAAACCACTGAACAGATTCTGACCAAACTTGGCAGAAATGATCCTTATGTGGTCCTCTCTCAAAGTTGTTCAAAGAATTCAATTCCATGCAGAACTCTGGTTGCCATGTCAACGAAAAAAGGAAAATAAGAAAAAAATCTTTAAAAATCTTCTTCTCTGAAACCAGAAGGCCTAGGTCTTTGATATTTGGTATGAAGCTTCATCTAGTGGACCTCTACCAAGATTGTTCAAATTATAGCCCTTGGGCCAAAATGCCTCCATGCCGTGGCCCACTGTTTTTACATAGGCTTATATAAGGAAAACCTATAAAAACCTTCTTATCTGAAACCCAAAAGCCCAGGTCTTTGATATTTGGTATGAAGCTTCATCTAGTGGACCTCTACCAAGATTGTTCAAATTATAGCCCTGGGACCAAAAGTGGCCCCGTCCCGGGGCACACTGGTTTTATAAAGGCTGATATAAAAATCTTTTTGTCTGAAACCAGAAGGCCCAGGTTCTGAACCTCTACCAAGATTGTTCAAATAATAGCCCTGTAACCAAACCCCCCCCCCCCCGCGCCGGGGCCCACTGGTTTTATAAAGGCTGATATAGGGAAAACATATAAAATCTTTTTGTCTGAAACCAGAAGGCCCAGGTCTTTGATATTTGGTATGAAGCTTCATCTAGTGAACCTCTGCCAAGATTGTTCAAATTATAGCCCTGGGGTCAAAAACGCCCCCGCACCGTGGCCCACTCGTTTCACATATGCTTATATAGGGAAAACATATAAAAATCTTCTTGTCTGAAACCAGAAGGTCCAGGTCTTTGATATTTAGTATGAAGCTTCATCTAGTGAACCTCTACCAAAAATTGTTCAAATTATAGCCCTGTGGCCAAAAACGCCCCCGCACCGGGGCCCACTCGTTTTACATAGGCTTATTTAGGGAAAACATATACAAATCTTCTTGTCTGAAACCAGAAGGTCCAGGTCTTTGATATTTAGTAAGAAGCTTCATCTAGTGAACCTCTACCATGATTTTCAAATTATAGCCTTGAGGCCAAAAACGCCCCCCCCCCCCCCCCCGCGCGCGCCGGGTCCACTGGTTTTATATATGCTTATATAGGGAACATTTAAAAAATCTTCTTCTCTGAAATCAGAAGGCCAAAGTCTTTGATATTTGGTATGAAGCTCTATCTAGTGGACCTCTATCTAGATTGTTCACATTATAGCCCTGGAGCCAAAAACGACCCTGCCCCGTGGCCAACTGGTTTTACATAGGCTTATATAGGGAAAACCTATAAAAAATCTTCTTCTCTGAAACCAGAAGGCCCAGGTCTTAGATAATTGGTATGAAGCATCATCAAATGGACCTATACCAAGATTGTTCAAATTATAGACCTAGGGCAAATAATGCCCCTGCGCCGGGGCCCACTTGTTTTACCTAGGCTTATAAGGGAAAACCTTTAAAAAATTTCTTGCCTGAAACCAGAAGGCCCAGGTCTTTGATATTTGGTATGAAGCTTCATCTAGTGAATCTCTACCAAGATTGTTCAAATTAATACCCTGAGGCCAATCATGCCCCCATGCCGGGGCCCACTGATTTAACATAGGCTAATATAGGGAAAACATATAAAAATCTTCTTCTGTCAAACCAGCTGGTCGAGGTCTTTGATATTTAGTATGAAGCTTCATCTAGTGAACCTGTACCACGATTGTTCAAATTATAGCCCTGGGGCTAAAAATGCCCCCTCGCTGGTGTTCACTGGTTTTACATAAGCTGATATTAGGAAAACCTTTAAAAATCTTATTGTCTGAAACCAGAAAGCTCAGGTCTTTTGATACTTGATATGAAGCTTCATTTAGTGGACCTCTTCCAAGATTGTTCAAATTATAGCCCTGTGGCCAAAAATGCTCCCGCGCCGGGGCCCACTGGTTTTACATAGGCTAATAGAGGGAAAACCTTTAAAAATCTTCTTATGTGAAACCAGAAGGCCCAGGTCTTTGATATTTGGTTCGAAGCTTCATCTAATGGACCTCAACCATGATCGTTCCAATCATAGCATGGGGGCCAAAAATGGCCCCGCCCTTTGGTCCACTGGCTTTACATAGACTTCAACCATAGTGCAGTTTATATTTTACTTTTGGTCTTTTGAGATCAGCGTGAATATTCTGAGAAATCAAAAATAAATTATTAGTTTAGACTCAAATTCTAGACAGGTTTTTAATTATTTGGACCTCATTTTTTTATTTATATCAGTCTTTGAATCGACTGCCTATTCGAAATTCGCTATTCCTCTGGCTTTCGTTGCCGGATCATAACAGGGTGACTGATGAGGCTTTATTAGCCGAAACTACGTAGTATGACCCATCTTCTTTCTTATGAATATTTTCATTGCTCTTAAAAGAACTCTTTTTTTAATTTTATTTGCCGTCACTGCAGCTGGTGTTGTGCCGTGTGGCGGCCGTAAAACGTCTCCCCGTACACCAACCATAGTGCAGTTTATATTTTACTTTTGGTCCTTTGAGATCAGCGTGAATATTCTGAGAAATCAGAAATAAATTAATAGTTAAGACTCAAATTCTAGACAGGTTTTTAATTACTTGGACCTCATTTTTTTATTTATATCAGTCTTTGAATCGACTGCCTATTCGAAATTCGCTAAATTGCAGTATGCTTCCTCTGGCTTTCTGCTGGATCATTACAGGGTCACTGATGAGGCTTTATTAGCCGAAACTACGTAGTATGACCCATCTTCTTTCTTATGAATATTTTCATTGCTCTTAAAGGAACTCTTTTTTTTTAATTTTATTTGCCTTCACTGCAGCTGGTGTTGTGCCGTGTGGCGGCCGTAAAACGTCTCCCCGTACATCAACCATAGTGCAGTTTATATTTTACTTTTGGTCCTTTGAGATCAGCGTGAATATTCTGAGAAATCAGAAATAAATTATTAGTTTAGACTCAAATTCTAGACAGGTTTTTAATTATTTGGACCTCATTTTTATTTATTTATATCAGTCTTTGAATCGACTGCCTATTCGAAATTCGCTTAATTGCAGTATGCTTCCTCTGGCTTTCGTTGCCGGATCATTACAGGGTCACTGATGAGGCTTTATTAGCCGAAACTACGTAGTATGACCCATCTTCTTTCTTATGAATATTTTCATTGCTCTTAAAGGAACTCTTTTTTTAATTTTATTATAAAGAGAAAACTTTTGAAAAATCTTATTGTTCAAAACCAGAAGGCCGATGCCTTTTATATTCGATGTTTAGCTTCATTCAGTGGACCTCTGCTTAGGTTGTTCAAATTGTAGACCTGGGTCCAAAAATTGCACCGCCCTGGGGCCTACATGTTAATCTCTTAGCTCAGGTGAGCGATATAGGACCATCATGGTCCTCTTGGTTAAACCCTTGCGGTTTCTTTGGGTGGTAGGCCTTGAGATGTCAGTTTATCTCAGTGTCGGGTAAAAGTCCCTCAAAATCGAAAGCAACCTCCAAATATCCTAAATGGTATTGCCTGGGAAGTAAAAACTATTGACAAACAAATCTTAGCTATCACCACAGTTAATATGGCTGTCATCTTAGTAGCACATCTATCATCACAGGAAGAACGACCGTCAACTGAGTCATATATGTCTACACGGGTAAGTTTCACACCTATCACCACAGGTAATGAGGCTGTTACCTGAGTTATACGACTGTCACCACAGGTTGAATTGCCAGGTAGAATGGCTATCACAACTGATGCCGCACACAGCTTTTACCCTTAATATTTTGGCTTGTATGGCTTTGAACTTATTCTCACAGATATCACCACAGGTAATATGGCGATCACCTAAGTTTCACTGCTATCACCACATGTAGTATGGCTAACTCTTAAGTTTTACAACTGTCACCACGGGTTGTTAATCAATGACCTCTGTCTCACAAAAGTCACAATAAGTAGTATGGTAACAAGAGTTTCACAACTATCAACAAGGTCAATATTGGTATCACCCGAATTTTTCAGCTATCACCACAACACCGCAGTTAATATGGCTATCACCTCAGTTTCACAGCTGTCACCACATATATATAGCAATCACTTCAGTTTCACCGCTGTCACTATAGGTATTATAATTATCACCTTAGTTTCACAGCTATCACCACAATATGGCTAACACCCGACTTTCTCAGCTTTCCTTCACAGCAGGTAATATGGCGTTCACTAGAATATTCACATTTAACACCAAAGGTTATTTCGCTATCATCTCAGGTTTACATCTGTCACCATAGGTAATAATTATAGCAATCAACTATGCTTCACAATTGTCACAACAGGCAGTATGATTATCGGACGAGTTTCAAAGCTATCACTGCAGGTAACATGGCTATCACCTCAGTTAATATTGTTTTCAACAGAGTTTCACAGCTATCACCATGCGTAATATGGCTATCACCTCCGTTTCATAGCGGTCATCTCAGGAAATATGGCTATCGCCCGAGCTTCACAACAAGAAATATGACTATCACCTGATTTTCACAGCTATCATCGCAGGTAATACGGTTTTTGCCTGTATTTTACAGCTGTCAACAATACAGCAATCGCCTCTGTTTCATAGCTATTACTAAATCGAGTATGGATATCACCTGAGTTTCTCAGCTGTCACCACAGGTAGTAAGGCTATCATCTGAGCAGGTAATATGACTTTAACAGCTACCACCACAGGTAATATGGCTGCCACCTCAGTTTCATATCTTTCACCTCAGGCAATATGGCTGTCACCTGTATTTCACAAGAAGTAGTATGACTATCATCTGATTTTTACACCTGCCATTATTGGTAATATACATATCACCTCGGTTTAGCAGCTGTCACCACAGGTAATGCAGCAGTCACCTCTATCACCGCAGGCTATATAGGGCCACCACCTGAATAACAGTTGCCACTATATATAACATGGCTATCACCTCAGTTTCACAGCTGCCAGTCCAGGTAATAAAGCAGAAGTGGAGGCAATGATCAGGAATCGATACAATTAACCCACAGCTCCCATCCGAGACACCAAAGAGAAAGAAACACAAACATGAAACAACAGACCCCAATGGAAACATCAACAGCGGAAAACCAAAAGGACAGATACTTTCCCACAAAATGGCCAATAGGCTATCCAAAATAAAATAATATGAGCGACGCAAACACCCAAAAACAGTTCATAACAAAAATAAACCGCGACAGAAGAATTGGAAAGGTCAGCGGAAACGAATTCCACTTGGGTGTGTGTGTGTGTGTGTGTGGGGGGGGGCTTAAATCGATTTGACGTGGTCACAATACTCGCCCTTCCGTCGCGATTTACACAAATAATTTGTTCAGCCCGCATGAAGGCCTCCTTACTCATCAGTGCAACATCTCTGTGAACACAAAAACTCAAACAACCATTGAGATGAAACAACGGTGAGGACTCGAAAACAATAAACCAATGAAATGCCGGAGCAAAAGAAAACCAACAGTTAGACTCCGGGGTAAGGCTTTCAAATTAGTCTTATAGATATCGCCACGGGTAATATGGCTATCTCCTGAGTCTCCAGTTTTACAGCTGTCAACACATGTGATGTGACTTTATGCGGACTTTAACAATAATTTGTCTAAACCATAAAAGAACCAAGGACGAGGATTGAGGCCATGTAAAATCGATTTAAGCCCCCGAGTGGAATACTTTTTGCTGACCATTCCAAGGCGGTTCTTGTGTTGTGGTTTATTATTGTTACAGTGCGTCTTTGCATGTATGTATTGCTTATGTCTTTTTATTTTCGATCGCTGTTTGGCCATTTTTATGGAAAGTAGATGTCCTTTTGGCTATCCGCTTGTGGTGTTTTCATTAGGGTTTAGTTATTTCAATTTCGTATTTTTTCCCATTGTTGTCTCTGTTAGGAGATTAGGGGTAATTGAATCCATTCCTGATCATTGTCTTCACCTCTATTTTTAAACCCTGTTTCACAGCTATCACCAAAGGTGGTATGACAAACACCTCAGTTTCACAACTGTCACCTCAGGTTATTAAGCAATGACCTCCGTTTCACAAATGTCAGAACAGGTAGTTTGTTTATCACCAGAGTTTCACAGCTTTCAGCAGGTAATATCGCCATTACCTCAGTTTCTTAGCTATCATCACATCACCACAGGTAATATGGCTATCATTTCAATTTCACAGCTGTCATAACATAATATATAGCAATCATTTTACCATGTATGGTAGTATGGCTGTCGCCTTAGTTTCACAGCTATCACCACAAGTAATATGGTATCATCTGAATTTCTCAGCTTTCCTTCACAGCAGGTAGTATGGTTATCACCTGACTTTAACATCTGTCACCAAAGATCATATCGCTATCACCTCAGACTGACAGCTGACACCACAAGTAATACAGCAATCCACTATGTTTCACACTTGTCACAACAGGTAGAATGGTTATCAACTGAGTTTCACAGCTATCACTACAGGTAACATGGCTGTCACCTCAGTTTGACAGCTGTAACCACATGTTATATTGCTATCAACTGAGTTTCACAGCTATCACCAGAGCTAATATGGATATCACCTCCATTTCACAGCTGTCACCACAGGAAGTATAGCTATCATCTGAGCTTCCCACAAAACAATCACCTGAATTTCAGAGCTATCATTACAGATAATACGGCTGTCATCTTGGTTGACAGCTGTCACAACAGGTAATACAACAATCACCTCTGTCAACAGTCACTAAAACTCGTACGGTTAAGGTCATTTTTCCCAGCTGTCACCACAGGTAGTAATGCTATCACATGAGTACACAGGTTTTTGCTTTCATTGATTGCAGTTTAATGGCCCAGTCAACACTATGTATTTTTTTAGCTTGTCAGTTTACCTATCCACACGTTTCCTGGGCTGTCTTGTACATAAGTGGTTAACCAGTAAAGTGTACATTCTTTCACCAGAAACTGACAACTGCCCTTCTTGAATCAGCGGAAGGGAAAGAATGATGATAGAAACGATTTCATGATCAATCTCCACGAAAAAATACTGCCAACCCCGGCAAGTATTGAATCCGCGTACTTCTGATCACCAGTCAGACGCATCACCGCCGGTAATATGGCTATAACCTCAGTTTTACAGCTACCACCACAGGTAATATGGTTGTCACCTCAGTTTCGCATTTGACACCTCAGATCATATGGTTATCACCTGAGTTTCACAAGAAGCAGTATGACTATCATCTGTAATATGCCTGTCACCTCGGTTTGACAGCTGCCACAGGTAATACAGCAATCAAGTCTGTTTCACAGATATTCCCATAGCTTGTTTGGCTATCCCCTTAGCTTGACAGCTATCACTACAGGCTATATGGCCATCACCTGAGTAGTATGGTAATCACCAGAGTTTAACAGCCATCGCCAAAGGTAATATCGCCATCACCTCAGTTTTACAGCTGTCACCATATATTATATAGCAATCGTTTAACTATAGGTAGTATGGCTATCATTTTAGTTTCACAGCTATCACAAGTAATATGGCTATCACCTGACTTTCTCGGCTTTCCTTCACAAAAGTTAGATTGCTATCACCTCAGTTTGACAGTCGTTACCACAGATAATATAGCAGTCAACTATGATACATACTTGTCAAACAGTTAGTATGGTTATCCCCGAGTTTCAGAGTTATCCCTACAGGTAACAACGATATCCCCTCAGGTTATATTGCTATCATCTGGGTTCCATAGCTATAAAAGTATGTAATATGGCTATCACCTCCATTTCACAGCTGTCACCTCAGGAAATATGGCTATCACTTGAGCTTCACAACAAGAAATAGGACTATGACTTGAATTTCGCAGCTATAATCACAAGTAAAACGGTTATGACATCGGCTGACAGCTGTCACAAGAGGTATTTGCAGAAATCACATCTGTTTTACAACTGTCGCTACAACTAGTATGGTTATCACCTGGCTTCATTGCTATCACAGAAGGTAATGTGGCTATAACCTCAATTTTACAGCTACCACCACAGGTAATATGGCTGTCACCTCAGCTTCACATATTTCGCCTGAGTTTCACTATGCTTAGTATAACTATCATCTGAATTCCACAACTATCAGTATAGGTAATATGCCTATCGCTTCGGCTTGACATCTGTCACCACCGGTAGTACAGCTGTCACCTCTGTTTCACAGCTGTTACCAGAGTTAGTATGGCTATCCCCATAGTTTCCAGTTATCGCCACAGTTTATATGGCCATTACTTGAGTAACAGTTGCCCAAATATGTAATAAAGCTATCAACTAAGTTTCACAGTCTATCACCTGAATTTCACAACTATCTCCAAAGGTATTATGGCTATCACCTTAATTTGACAGCTGTCACCACAGTCTTTCACCTACATTTTATAGCTATCACCACAGGTAATATGGCTATCACCACGGGTAGTATGGCTATCATCGCATATCTGCTAACTTGTTGTAAGTTGTTGTTTAGTGTTTTCTAATGGTCTGATCACCCCGTGTGGGGAAGAGAGGGCTGATTGTTCCGTTTCATAAGCACTCGTATTTTTCTTGTTTTGTGTATGTTTCCTCTTCCTGTCGTGAGTGGGCTGTGTCTTGTGACTGTGGCGCTCCCTGGGTCTTTCTTTTAAATTTTCACAGCTGTCGCTAAAGATAGTATTTAGCACCCAATTTCGTAAAATCATTCTTCGATATAAAAAGATAGGGTACAACATGGATATTATACGACAGACTGCATGCATGGTAGTCAACCCAATCACAGTTGGCAACTTTGCTTCCCTCTTAATTGCACGCCGGTGGATCAGGCCTCAGATTCTATGACGGTGCCAACGTAAAGGCTTATTGAGAGTTAGAGAGATCTAATTCAAGGTAATGTTGGTTGGTGCCTGATGCTCTGTCTCTCGTCGGGCCCATCGGAGTCTAACTGTTGGTTTTCTTTTGCTCCAGCATTTCAGTGGTTTCTTGCTGTCGAGTCCTCACCGTTGTATCACCTCTGAGGTTCTATGATTATTTGTGTTCACGGAGATGTTGCACTGATGAGTTAGGAGGCCTTCATGCGGACTGAACAAATAAATTGTCTAAATCGCGACGGAAGTAAGGGCGAGGATTGTGGCCACGTAAAATCGATTTAAGCCCCCCCCCCCCTCCCCCCCAGTGGAAATCTTTCCACTGACCGTTCCAAGGCGGTTCTTCTGTGGCGATTTATTTATGTTGTTGTTTGTTACTTACTGTGTCTATCAATTGTGTCTTTTTATTTTGGATGGCCATATGGCCATTTTGTGGGAAAGTAACTGCCCTTATGACCTTCCTTTGTTTAGGTTTCCATTATGGTCTGGTCGCTTAATGTTTGTGTTTCTTTCCCTTTGGTGTCTTTGATGGGTGGAGTAAGTTAATTGTATCGATTCCTGATCTTTGTTTTACTTCTACTTTGCTGTCAACCCAGTTTCACACACAAAACCTATCATCTCAGTTTTCACAACTGTCGTAAAAGAAAGGTAAAACAGTAAACACCTCTTATTTACAGCTGTCACCAGAAGTAGTCACAGCTATCACAACAGGTAATATGGCTGCCACTGAGGTGCACAGCTGTCATCACAGGTTATATAACAATCACCTCAGTTTCACAGCTGGCAATATAGGTAGTATGGCTATCACATGATTTTCATAGCAATCAAATCAGGTAACATGGCTATCGCCTTAGTTTTACAGCTACTACCACAGATTATATCATTTTAGCTGAGTTTCTCAGCTTTCTTAATTGATAGTTTGATATTCACAGGTAATATGGCTATCACATTATTTTCTCAGCTGTCACCAAAGATGGTATAGATATCACATCAGACTTACAGCTGTTACCACAAGATATATGGCTATCATCTGTGTTTCACATCTGTCGTCCATAGGTAATATAGCAATCACCTGTGTTTCATCATTGTCACCAGAGGTAGTATGGCTATTACTTGAGTTTCACAGCTATCACCTCAGCATCACACTTATTACCACAGGTAGTATGGCTATAGATTCAGTTTCACAGACGTCACCACAGGTAATCTCGCTATAATCTGGCATTTACAGTTGTCACCTCGGGTGATATGCTATCACCTCGTATTCAAAGCTATCACCACAGGAAAACAGCTTTCACCACATGTAATATAGCATTCACCTGTGTTTCACAATTGTCACATGTAGAATGGTTATCACCTGGGTTTCAAAGCTACCAGCACAGGGAATATAGCTATCACATTAGTTTAACAGCTGGATTTCACATCAGAGTTACAGCTGTCACCACAGAAATATGTCTATCACCTCATTTTTACAGCTATCGCCAGAGACAGAATAGCAATCACCTGTGTTTCACATTTTTCACCAGAGGTAGTATGGCTATCACTTGAGTTTCACAGCTATCATCTCAGCATTACATTTATCACCAAATGTAGAATGGCTATCGCATCGTTTCACGGCTTTCAACATTGGTAATATGACTACAATCTGAGTTTTACTTTATCACTGCATGTAAGATGCTATCACCTCGGTGTCACAGCTATCACCATAGGACATCAGTTTCACAGGTGTCATCAATGTTATATAGCAGTGACCTGTGTTTCTCCATTATCGCAACAGGTAGAATGTCCATCAACTGAGTGAGTGGGTGTTTGAGCTATACGTCCCACCAACAGCTAAGGTCATACGGAGACGAGACCTCGGTTTAAGACACATCCGAAAGTCTGGAGAAGCCCGGGATCGATCCTGCGATCCCTGGTTTACAAGGCGACTAGCGTAACCACTTCAACACGGAGGCTTCTATCCATCACTTGAGTCTCACAGCTAACAGCACATATGACATGACAATCACTTCACTTTCAAATCTATTAGCACGATAAATTAAAAATCCTCAGATAATAAGGCTATAACGTGAGTTTCTCAGCTATAACCACAGGTAGTATAGCTATCACATCCGTTTTATAGATATCACCACGGGTAATATGGCTATCCCCTAAGATTTTAAAGTGGTCACCACAGATTATATAGCAGTAGTATTAGTTTCACAGCTGTCACCATAGGTGGTATGGCTATCACATGGGTTTCGCAGCAAACAAAACAGGTAAAACAGGTAAAATGGCTTTCACATTAGTTTCGCAGCTATCACCATAGCTAATATGGCTATCGTATGGCTTTCAAAGCTTTCCCTACTGGTAGTATGGCTATCTCCTCGGTTTCACAGCGGTCACCACAGGTATTATGGCCCTCGTGTGAATTTCACAGCGTTCACCACAGATTATATAGCGTGAGTTAAACAGCAATCATAACAGGTTACATGGTTTCACCTCAGTTTAGCTGTCACCACAAATAATATGGTTATCACCTGGGATATACACTATAGGAAATATGGTTATGACATTAGTTTCACATTTGTAATCACAGCTAGTGCGGATATCGCATCAGACTTGCAGCTGTCGCAACAGGTCTTTTGGCTTTCACCCCAGTCTAACAGCTTTCAACACAGGAAGTATAGATACACCTTACTTTTACAGCCTTTCACCAAAGGGCATACGGCTATCACCTCATTTTCACAGCTGTTCCAACAGGTTATATAGCAAACATCTCTGTTTCACATATGTCACCTGAATTTCTCAGCTATCACCAAAGGTTATATCGCTATCACCTCAGTTTCACAGCTGGCGGTTAAACATTAAAATTGATCTTTAGTTTAACGTTGCAGCATATATACAAGCGAAAGTTACATGACGTCCCTTCTGACGTTATGAAAACTTTTATAAAACACAACTGTTAGCTGGGTATCACCACAATTTCACAGCTGTCACCACAAAATAGAAGTGAAGGCAGTCATCAGGAATCGATACAATTATCTCACACCTCCCATCCAAGACACCAAAGAGAAAGAAACATAATCATAAAACAACTTCACCACAATAAAAACGCCACAATCGGAAAGCCCAAAGGGCAATTACTTTACCACAAAATGACTGTCCAAAATAAAAAGATACTGTAACAATAATAAACCACAAAGAAGAATCGCCTTGGAACGGTCAGTATTTTAACTGGAGGGTGAAATCGAGTCTAACTGTTGGTTTTCTTTTGCTCAGGCATTTCAGTGGTTTCTTGCTGTCGAGTCCTCAGCGTTGTTTCATCTCTGTGCTTGTTTGATTATTTGTGTTCACGGAAATGTTGCACTGATGAGTTAGGAGGCCTTCATGCGGACTGAACAAACTATTTGTCTTAATCGCGACGGAAGTAATGGCGAGGATTGTAGCCACGTAAAATTGATTTAAGCCCCCCAGTGGAATTCGTTTCTGCTGACCGTTCCAAGGTGGTTCTTCTGTCGTGGTTTATTTTTGTTATGGTTTGTCTTTGGGTGCTTGTGTCGCTTATGTTATTTATTTTGGATAGCCTATTGGTCATTTTGTGGGAAAGTAACTGTCCTTTTGGCTTTCCGCTGTTGGTGTTTCCATTAGGGTATGTTGTTTCATGTATGTTTATCTTTCTCTTTGGTGTCTCTGGTGGGAGCTGTGGGTTGATTATGTCGATTCTTGATCATTGCCTCCACTTCTATTTTACATGGCTATCGAATGTTTTGCAGCTGTTTTTTCATGAATTATGGTTATCAACACAGTTTACCATATCACCACAGGTTATATGCCTATGTACAGTTTCACAGCTATCACCACATACTATGTGGATGCCACTACAATTTCGCAGCTATTGATTGGTTATGTTGCGGTTTAACGACATGTCAACCCTTGTGGGTCATTTTGTGTCGTCTCCCAGATAAAAAGGAGAAAAGAGAAAGAAGAAGTAGAGGAGGTGAATGAGAGTGGGCAGAGACAGCGCTAAATAAATGAAAGTGAAGAAATAGAAGAAATACCAACGTTACCTTCTATCCTTAATTGCTGCTAGGCCAGCAAGCCTTGCCTAATTGTAAGCCAATATCAGTTGGCGCCCAGTTGATGCAACACCTTCGCCTCACCCACCCCCCCCCTATTTTGCAGCTATATGTAATCTTTCACGACAAGTTATGTGGCCAACACTTACTTCACAGCTGCCACCACAAGATATTTGGCTATAACACGACATGTTTACTTTACTATCACTACTATGTCCAGCGGTCACCTTAAGAGATATGGCTATTATAACAGTTTCAAGGCAGTCACATCGGGAATATGAAATTAACTCGATTACAAAACTGTTTAAGGTTATCATCACAGCTTTACAGCACAATCTCAGGTTAAAAATACCATAATTTCTAATCTGTCACTACATGTTATATTACTATCACTGCAGTTTCTCATATGCAACCACATTTTATATGACTTTCGCAACACATTCCCTACTATCACCATACACTAAATATCTATTACCACAGCTTCATGACTGTCTCCACATAGTGTAGTGGTTTTGCTACCCGTCTCATAAACCAGGGATCGCAGCTTATAAACGTGTCGCCACCGTTTCAGTTGTCGCCATATCAACATAGGCTATATAGCTATTTACACAGTTTCAGCGCTGTCACCACTGGTTATTTTGATAATCAGCACAGTTTCCATGACTATCACCACAGGTCACATGTGTAATAAAATTTTCACAACAGTTTCACGGCTATAACCATAGGTAATAAATAACGACACTATCACAGCGCTCCTGACAGATTACATGGCTATTACAGCAGCTTCATGGTTATTCCCGACGCTATATTGCTATGTTTTGCTCTTTCATCACCCGTTATATGGTTATCACGCCAATATCACAGCTAAAATCAAACGGTTATTTAGATTTAAACACAGTCTCATACGTGGCTTTCGCCACAGTTTAACAACTAGCAGCACATGTTTATTAGGTTTCAGCACCTTTTTACAGCAGCTGTCACCATTGGGCTATTTAAATTTCATTACACTTGCACCTTTACCATAGGTTGCGTCGCTATAACCACAAATTCGAAGCTATGACCACAGGTTATATGGATTTCAGCACAGCTTCACAGCTGCCACCGAGGGTTATGTGGCTATCACCGCAGTTTTACAGATATCACCACATGTAATTTAGATTTTAGCACAATTTCACAGCTGACATCACAGTTTCACAGTTATCACCGCAAAATATATAGATTTGTTTGTGTTTCTTTCCCTTTGGTGTCTCTAATGGGAGCTGTGAGTTAATTGTATCGATTCCTGGTCAATGCCTTCACTTCTATTGAGCACATTTACATGGATGTCGCAGCCCATAAAGTTTATTTGGCTATCACCACAGTTTCATAGCTGTCGACGTAGGTTACGTTGGTATCACCACAGTGTTACAGCTATCACTACATATTATTTAGAATTCATCATAGTTTGACAGCTGTCACTAATGGTAATGTGATAATCCCTGCAGTACCACGGTTCATTAAGGTTTTAGCACAGTTCCAAAGCTGACATCACAGGTTACATGGCCATCATCACAGTTTCACAGATATCACAACAGAATTTAAAGATTTCAGCACAGTTTCACAGCTGACACCAAAAGCTTTTATAGATTTCAGCACAGTTTCAGAGCTTTTACCAAAGGTAACGTAATAATCAGCACAGAGCAAAGCTTTCCTCACACGTTGTTGAGTTTTTAGCTCAGATTCATAGCTGTCATAACACGTTACGTGGGTGTCATCACCGTTTAACAGCTATGACTACAGATTATATAGGTTTTAGCAGCACAATTTCACAGCTGTCACCATCGGCCACATGGCTATCACCACAATTCCACAGCTTTCACCACAGATTATATAGATTTCAGCAGTTTCATAGCTGCTACGTGTGCACAGGTAATGTGTATATCGCCAAAGCTTCACAGCTATTACCAAGGGTTATTTATAGATTTCAGCGCAGTTCATAGTTGTCACTTCACGTTACGTGGCTATCACCACAGTTTAACAGCTATCACCATAGGTTAGCTGTTAGCTCGATTTCAGCACAGTTTAACCTCATCATCACAGGTTATTTGGATTTCAGAACAGCTTCACGGTAGTCACCACAGGTTACGTGGCTATCGCAGCAGTTTTACAGCTTTCACCACAGGTAATTTATATTTCAGCACAGTTTCACAGCCCCCACCACAAATAATATTGGTTTCAGCACACTTTCACAGCTGTCACCACTCGCAAAGGTTATTTGGCTATAACAATAGTTTCACAGCTGTTGTCGCCATAGATTACATGACTTTTACGACAGGGTCACAGCTATCACCACAGGTAAATTATATTTCAGCACAGATTCACAGCTGTAATCACCTCATAGTTTCACAGCTCCCATCATAGATAATATAGATTTCAGCACACTTTCACAGCTTTCTCAACTCTCAAAGTTTATTTGGCTATAACTATAGTTTCACAACTGTTATCGCCACATATTATATGTTTTTTACGACAGTGTCACAGCTATCGCCACAGTGAAGAGCTTATTAGAGGAGAGCACCAAACCCCTCTATTAACTACATATGGACAGTTGTTTCCGTGGATTTGTATCTGCTTGTTAAAAGGTAGCCAGTTTCTGCCAAGGGCCATAAGTGTCAGATGCTGAAACCACAAAGTGTTTTATTACCCAGTAATCTGGAGTTTATATAACAGCCAGTGAATCAGACAATGTATTTGAAATGTATTGATGATCAGTTTATTTAAAAGTGCTTTAGTGTTATGCAGTTAATGGTCAGTTCTTCATTTATATATATGTGTTGTTTTTTTTTCAAGGAATGAATCGTATTTAATTAAATGCACTGGCGGTACGTTTTTACCTGATGCGACTTCAGTTTGAAGTAAACATTGACAAAGATAAGAGGGTATTTGATTATACGATTAAAGGATAATTAATTAAAGGATAATTTTCTCCATACTTGGATATTCATTATAATCGCGAAGGCGATTCTAAAGAGTGCATGGGAAGCAAGGACAATTATCCCTTTCAACAAATACTCAATGGAAAAAGGAAAATGTCCCTTGTAGGGACAATGTTCCAGATAAGGCCGGTTGCTTTAATTAATTTTCAAAATGTTTTTACTCCTTAAGTTTTTTTCTTGTTGCTGTATTTTTTGTGCCAAGACATTTCAACTTTTCCTTTAATTTTGACGACATCCTTAGCTATCAACAAGAATAAAGACTGTGTAAATTCAAGAAAGCATAGCCTATCTACATCTCGGTTTCAAATGTTAAAGCTTGTTAACAGAAATATGACTTCTGACATTAAAGTCTCACCACAATGTTATGATAACTAAAGATCAGATTTGAACTTTTCTGTTTGAATCTAACCAATCAGATCAGTTTTCCGGAAATGGCAGGCTGAAGAGTTAACAGCCGTAGTATTATGTGCCACTTGTCACATGTTATTTAGATTTCTGCATAGTTTCACAGCTGTCACCACAGGCAACATAATAATCACTGCAGTTTCACAGCTGTCACCACAGGTTTAGTTTCAAGCATAGTTCCATAGCTGTCATCACAGGGTACGGGATCATCACCACATTTTCACAGCTATCACCACATATTTTGGAGATTACAGCACAGTTTCACAACTGTCATCGCAGATTACGTGGCTATCACACCAGCTGCAGAGCTATAACCACAGTTTCCCATCTATCACCACACGTTATCTAGATTTCAGTACAGTTTCACAGCTCTAACGCCAGGTTATTTAGCACAGATCACAGCTGTCACCACTGATTACGTGACCATCGCCAGTTTCACAGTTTTTATTACAATATTTCAGAATCCTGATGCGATAATTGGTCGAAACTAGAAAGTTTGGCCAAAACGTGTACTTTCCATGCTTTTCAGTTCTGTTGTTTTGCTCTTCCAAATGATAAACCTTTCATAAAACATATTTGATGTGACTAAAGCAGGCGTTAAGGGAGTGTGTGGCGGTCGTAAAATGTCTCCCCGCCTTTCGTCATAATGTAGTTTATACTTTCTTGTCCTTCGGGATCATTGGTGTATTGTGGAATTTTGAAAATATTTCAGGGCCACTGATGAGGCCTTATTAGCCGAAACTAGCTGCTCTGGCCAAGTAACCTTTTGCGCTCCATGCTTTTCGGATTTATTGCTTATTCCTTGATTTCAAAGGATAACTCTTTTATAGAACATATTTCACAGTAGGTTATTTTGAATTCAACAGTTCCACAGCCGTCACCATAGGCTACATGACTAGCACCACAGTTTCACAGCTATCACCACAGGTTATTTATAATTCAGCATCGTTTCATAGCTGCCATCATAGGTCAAATTGCCATCACCGATGTTTCACAGATATCACCACAGGTTATTTAGTCTTCAGTATAGTTTTATAGCTGTCCCAACAGAAAACTCGCAGTCACAACACGCAACTCGGCATCACAAGAGTTTCACAGCTTTCACAATATGTTATTTTGATTTCAGCACAGTTTCACAGCTTCACAACAAATAACATAGTTGTCACCACAGTTTCACAGCTGTCACTATAAAATATACAGATTTCAGTATATGTTCACAGCTGTAACACAGATACTTGGCTCTCAACAAACTTTCGCAGGTATCACCACAGGTTATTCCGATTTCATCACAGTTTTACATCTGTCACCACAGGTTATGTGGTTATCACCACAGTTTCGCAGGTATCACCACAGGTTATTCAGAATTCAGCACAGTTTCACATCTGTCACCACAGGTTATGTGGTTCTGCTGTCACCACATATTACGTGGCTATCGCAACAGCTGCAGAGCTAAACCCACAATTTTCCATCTATCACCACAGGTGATTTAGATTTCTGTAGAGTTTCACAACTCTTACACCAGGTTATTTAGCACAGATCACAGCTGTCACAAGGGGTTACGTGACCATCGCCAGTATCACAGTTTTTATATAATATTTCTGAGTCCTGATGTGATAATTGGTCGAAACTAGACCAAAACATTTACACTCCATGCTTTTCAGTTCGAATGTTACTATAGCTGGCGTTAATGGAGTGTGTGGCGGCCGTAAATTGTCTCCCCACCTTTCGTCATAATGTAGTTTTATATTTTCTTGTCCTTCGGGATCATTGGTTTATTGTGGAATTTTGAAAATATTTCAGGCCTTATTGACCAAAACTAGCTGCTCTGGCCCAGTAAACGTTTGTACTCAAAGCTTTTCGGGTCTATTATTTATGCCTTGCTACCAAAGGATAACTCTTATAGAACATACTATTTTGAATTCAGCAGTTTCACAGCTGTCACCATAGGGTACGTGACTATCACCACAGTTTCACAGTTATGACCACTGGTTATTTATAATTTATCACTGTTTCACAGCTGTCACCATAGTGTAAAATAGCCATCACCGCTGTTTCATAGATATCACCGCAGGTCATTTAGTTTTCAGTATAGTTTTTTAGCTGTCACGACAGACAACTCGGCATCACAACAGGTAACTCGGCATCACCACAGTTTCACAGCTTTCTCAATATGTTATTTTGATTTCAGCACAGTTTCACAGCTTCACAACAAATAACATAGCTGTCACCACAGTTTCACAGCTGTCACCATAAAATATACAGATTTCCGTAGATTTACACAGCTGTCACACAGATACTTGGCTATCACCAAACTTTCGCAGGTATCACCACAGGTTATTCCGATTTCATCACAGTTTCATCTGTCTCCACAGGTTATGCGGTTATCACCACAGTTTGCCATCAATTACTACAGGCTTTTAGATTTCAGTGCAGTTTCACAGCTGTCGCCCATGTTATTCATATTTTAGTACAGGTCACAGCTGTCACCACTGGTTGCCTGGCCATCGCAACAGTTTCACAGTTTGTTTTACTATATAAGGATCATGATGAGGCTCATTGGACGAAACTAGTTAGTTTGGCCCAAGAAAACTTGTACCCTCCATGCTTTTCAGCTCTGTTGTATATTCCTTGCTTCCAAATGATAAGCCTTTCATAGAACATATTTGCTGTGACTATAGCTAGCGTTAATGGAGTGTGTGGCGGCCGTAAACTGTCTCCCCGTCTTTCGTCACAATGTAGTTTATATTTTCTTGTCCTTCGGGATCATTGGTGGAATTTTGAAAATATTTCAGGGCCACTGATGAGAACTCTTTGGCCGAAACTAGCTGCTCTGGCCCAGAAAACTTGTGCACTCCATGCTTTACGGATCTGTTGTTTATTCCTTGCTTCCAAAGGATAACTCTTTTATGGAACATATATCACAGTAAGTTATTTTGAATTCAGCAGTTTCACTGCTGCCACCACAGGCTATGTGACTAGCACCACTGTTTCACAGCTATCATCACAGGTTATTTATAATTCAGCATCGCTTCATAGCTGTCACCATAGGTTAAATGGCCATCATCGCTGTTTCACATATATCACCACAGGTCATTTAGTTTTCAGTATAGTTTTATGGCTGTTACAACAGACAACTCGGCATCACAACAGTTATATCGGCATCGCCACAGTTTCACAGCTTTCTCAATATGTTATTTTGATTTCAACACAGTTTTACAGCTTCACATCAGATAACATAGCTGTCATCACAGTTTCACAGCTGTCACCAAAAATTATACAGATTTCAGTACATTTTCACAGCTGTCACACAGATACTTGGCCATCACCAAACTTTGGCAGGTATCACCACAGGTTATTCAGATTTCAGCACAGTTTCACAGCTGTCACCACAGGTTAAGTGGCTATCCCCACAGTGTGCTATCAATTACCACGGACTTGTACATTCCATGCTTTTAGGCTCTGTTGTATATTCCCTGCTTCCAAATAAGCCTTTCATAGAGCATATTTGCTGTGACTATAGCTGGCGTTAATGAAGTGTGTGGCGGTCGAAATCTGTCTCCCCGCCTTTCGTCACAATGTATCTTATATTTTCTTGTCCTACGGGATCATTGGTGGAATTTTGAAAATATTTCAGGGCCACTGATGAGACCTATTTGGCCGAAACTAGCTGTTCTGGCCCAGAAAAATTGTGCATTCCATGCTTTACGGATTAGTGTTTATTCCTTGCTTTCAAAGGATAACTCTTTTATGGTACATATTTCACAATAAGTTATTTTGAATTCAGCAGTTTCACTGCTGTCACCACAAGATACGTGACTAGCACCACTGTTTCACAGCTATCATCACAGGTTATTTATAATTCAGCATCGCTTCATAGCTGTCACCATAGGTTAAATGGCCATCATCGCTGTTTCACAGATATCACATAGGTCATTTAGTTTTCAGTATAGTTTTATAGCTGTCACAACAGACAACTCGGCATTACAACAGGTAAATCGGCATCACCACAATTTCACAGCTTTCTCAATATGTTATTTTGATTTCAACATAGTTTTACAGCTTCACATGCTATCACCAAACTTCTGCAGGTATCACCACAGATCATTCCGATTTCAGCGCAGTTTCACAGCTGTCACCACAGGTTAAGTGGCTATCACCACAGTTTGCCATCAATCACCACGGACTTGTGCATTTCATGCTTTTAGCCTCTGTTGTATATTCCTTGCTTACAAATGATAAACCTTTCATAGAACACATTTGATGTGAATATAGCTGGCGTTAAGGGGGTCTGTGGCTGCCGTAAAATGTCTCTCCGCCTTTCGTTATCATGTTTTCAATAATTTCTTGTCCTTCGGGATCATTGGTTTATTGTGGAATTTTCAAAATATTTCAGGGTCAATGATGATGCTGAATTGGCCGAAACCAGCGGCTCTGGTCCATAAAACTTGTACACTCCATGCTTTTCTGATCTGTTGTTTATGCCTTGCTTCCAAAGAATAACTCCTTTATAGAACATATTTCACAGTAGGCTATTTGAATTCAGCAGTTTCACAGTTGTCACCATAAGCTACGTAACCTACACCCACTCTCATAGCTATCACCAAAGGTATGCATAATTCTGCCTCATTTCACAGCTGTCACCATAGGTTAAATGTCCATCACTGCTGTTTCACAGATATAACCACAGGTTATTTAGTTTTCAGTATAGTTTTATAGGTGTCACAACAGACAACTCAGCATCACAACAGGAAACTCGGTATCAGAGCTTTCTCAATGTGTTATTTTAATTTCAGCACAGTTTTACAGCTTCAGAACAGATAACAAAGCTGTCAACATAGTTTCACAGCTATCACCACAAATTATACAGATTTCAGCACAGTTTTACAGGTCAACACAGTTTTACAGCTTTTCATCAGATAACATAGCTGTCACCACAGTTTAATAGCTGTCACCACAAATTATACAGATTTCAGTACATTTTCACAGCTGTCACACAGATACTTGGCCATCACCAAACTTTGGCAGGTATCACCACAGGTTACTCAGATTTCAGCACAGTTTCACAGCTGTCACCACAGGTTAAGTGGCTATCCCCACAGGTTGCCATCAATCACCACGGACTTGTACATTCCATGCTTTTAGGCTCTGTTGTATATTCCCTGCTTCCAAATGATAAGCCTTTCATAGAACATATTTGCTGTGACTATAGCTGGCGTTAATGGAGTGTGTGGCGGCCGTAAACTGTCTCCCCGCCTTTCGACACAATGTAATTTAAATTTTCTTGTCCTTCGGGATCATTGGTGGAATTTTGAAAATATTTCAGGGCCACTGATGAGATCTATTTGGCCGAAACTAGCTGTTCTGGCCCAGAAAACTTGTGCATTCCATGCTTTACGGATCTGTTATTTATTCCTTGCTTCCAAATGATAACTCTTTCATGGAAAATATTTCAAAGCAAGTTATTTTGAATTCAGCAGTTTCACTGCTGTCACCACAGGCTACGTGACTAGCACCACTGTTTCACAGCTATCATCACAGGTTATTTATAATTCAGCATCACTTCATAGCTGTCACCATAGGTTAAATGGCCATCATCGCTGTTTCACAGATATCACCACAAGTCATTTAATTTTCAGTATAGTTTTATAGCTGTCACAACAGACAACTCTGCATCACAACAGGTAAATCGGCATCACCACAGTTTCGCAGCTTTCTCAATATGCTATTTTGATTTCAACACAGTTTTACAGCTTCACATCAGATAACATATCTTCCACCACAGTTTCATAGCTGGCACCACAAATTATACAGATTTCAGTACATTTCCACAGCTGTCACACAGATATTTGGTTATCACCAAACTTTCGCAGGTATCTACGCAGGTTATTCCGATTTCAGCACAGTTTCATAGCTGTCACCACAGGTTAAGTGGCTATCACCACAGTTTGCCATCAATCACCACGGACTTGTACATTCCATGCTTTTAGGCTCTGTTATATATTCCTTGCTTACAAATGATAAACCTTTCATAGAACATATTTGATGTGAATATAGCTGGCGTTAAGGGAGTCTTTGGCTGCCGTAAAATGTCTCTGCGCCTTTTGTAATAATGTTGTTTATAATTTCTTGTCCTTCGGTATCATTGGTTTCTTGTGGAATTTCTAAAATATTTCAGGGCCAATAATGAGGCTGAATTGGCCAAAACCAGCTGCTCTGGTCCAGAACACTTGTGCACTCCATGCTTTTCTGATCTGTCGTTTATGTTTTGCATCCAAAGGGTACCTCCTTATAGAACATATTTCATAGTAGGCTATTTGAATTCAGCAGTTTCACAGCTGTCGCCACAAGATAAGTAACTAACACCCACTATCATAGCTATCACCACAGGTATTCATAATTCTGCCATATTTCACAGCTGTCACCATAGGTTAAATGGCCATCTCCGCTGTTTCACAGATATCACCTAAGGTTATTTAGTTTTCAGTATAGTTTTATAGCTGTCACAACAGACAACTCAGCATCACAACAGGAAACTCGGTATCACAGCTTTCTCAATGTGTTATTTTGATTTCAGCACAGTTTTACAACAGATAACATAGCTGTATACATAGTTTCACAGCTGTCACCACAAATTATACAGATTTCAGTACATTTTCACAGCTGTCACACGGATACTTGGCTATCACCAAACTTTGGCAGGTATCACCACAGGTTATTCAGATTTCTGCACAGTTTCACAGCTGTCACCACAGGTTAAGTGATTATCCCCACGGTTTGCCATCAATCACCACGGACTTGTACATTCAATGCTTTTAGGTTCTGTTGTATATTCCCTGCTTCCAAATGATAAGCCTTTCATAGAACATATTTGCTGTGACTATAGCTGGCGTTAATGGAGTGTGTGGCGGCCGTAAACTGTCTCCCCGCCTTTCGTCACAATGTAGTTTATATTTTCTTGTCCTTCGGGATCATTGGTGGAATTTTGAAAATATTTCAGGGCCACTGATGTGACCTAGCTGCTCTGGCCCAGAAAACTTGTGCACTCCATGCTTCACGGATCTGTTGTTTATTCCTTGCTTTCAAAGGATAACTCTTTTATGGAACATATTTCATAGTAAGTTATTTTGAATTCAGCAGTTTCACTGCTGTCACCACAGGCTACGTGACTAGCACCACTGTTTCACAGCTATCATCACAGGTTATTAATAATTCAGCATCACTTCATAGCTGTCACCATAGGTTAAATGGCCATCATCGCTGTTTCACAGATATCACCACAGGTCATTTAGTTTTCAGTATAGTTTTATAGCTGTCACAACAGACAACTCGGCATCACAACAGGTAAATCGGCATCACCACAGTTTCGCAGCTTTCAGCGTAAATATTCTGGAAATCATATATAATTATTGGTTTAGACTCATATTCTAGACAGGTTTTTAATTATTTGGACCTGATTTTGATTTATATCAGTTTTTGAATCGACTGCCTATTCGAAATTCGAAAAATTTCAGTATGTTTCCTCTGGCTTTCGTTGCCGGATCTTTACAGGGTCACTGATGAGGCTTTATTAGCCGAAACTACGTAGTATGACCCATCTTCTTTCTTATGAATGTTCTCATTGCTCTTAAAGGAACTCATTTTTGATTTTTATTTGCCTTCACTGCAGCTGGTGTTGTGCCGTGTGGCGGCCGTAAAACGTCTCCCCGTACATCAACCATAGTGCAGTTTATATTTTACTTTTTGTCCTTTGAGATCAGCGTAAATATTCTGGAAAATCATATATAATTATTGGTTTAGACTCATATTCTAGACAGGTTTTTAATTATTTGGACACTATTTTGATTTATATCAGTCTTTGAATCGACTGCCTATTCGAAATCCGAAAAATTGCAGTATGTTTCCTCTGGCTTTCGTAGCCGGATTATTACAGGGTCACTGATGAGGCTTTATTAGCCGAAACTACGTAGTATGACCCATCTTCTTTCTTATGAATGTTTTCATTGCTCTTAAAGGAACTCATTTTTGATTTTTATTTCTCAATATGTTATTTTGATTTCAACACAGTTTTACAGCTTCACATCAGATAACATAGCTTCCGCCACAGTTTCACAGCTTTCCCCACAAATTATACAGATTTCAGTACATTTCCACAGCTGTCACACAGATACTTGGTTATCACCAAACTTTCGTAGGTATCACCACAGGTTATTCCGATTTCAACACAGTTTCACAGCTGTCACCACAGGTTAAGTGGCTATCACCACAGTTTGCCATCAATCACCACGGACTTGTACATTCCATTCTTTTAGGCTATGTTGTATATTCCATGCTTACAAATGATAAACCTTTCATAAAACATATTTGATGTGAATATAGCTGGCGTTAAGGGAGTCTTTGGCTGCCGTAAAATGTCTCTCCGCCTTTCGTCATTATCTTGTCTATAATTTTTTTGTCCTTCGGGATCATTGGTTTATTGTGGAATTTTTAAAATATGTCAGGGCCAATGATGAGGCTGAATCGGCCGAAACCAGCTGCTCTGGTCCAGAAAACTGTATTCTTTTCACAGCTGTCACACAGATACTTGGCTATCACCAAACGTTGGCAGGTATCACGACAAGTTAGTCAGATTTCAGCACAGATTCACAGCTGTCACCACAAGTTAAGTGGCTATCCCCACAGTGTGCCATCAATCACCACGGACTTGTACATTCCATGCATTTAAGCTCTGTAGTATATTCCCTGCTTCCAAATGATAAGCCTTTCATAGAACATATTTGCTTTGACTATAGCTGGCGTTAATGGAGTGTGTGGCGGCCGTTAACTGTCTCTCCGCCTTTCGTCACCATGTAGTTTATATTTTCTTGTCCCTCGGAATCATTGGTGGAATTTTGAAAATATTTCAGGGCCACTGATGAGACCTATTTGGCCGAAACAAGCTGCTCTGGCCCAGAAAACTTGTGCACTCCATGCTTTACGGATCTGTTATTTATTCCTTGCTTCCAAGTGATAACTCTTTTATGGAACATATTTCACAGTAGGTTATTTTGAATTCAGCAGTTTCACTGCTGTCACCACAGGCTACGTGACTAGCACCACTGTTTCACAGCTATCATCACAGGTTATTTATAATTCAGCATCGCTTCATAGCTGTCACCATAGGTTAAATGGCCATCATCGCTGTTTCACAGATATCACCACAGGTCATTCAGTTTTCAGTATAGTTTTATAGCTGTCACAACAGACAACTCGGCATCACAACAGGTAAATCGGCATCACCACAGTTTCACAGCTTTCTCAATATGTTATTTTGATTTCAACACAGTTTTACAGCTTCACATCCGATAACATAGCTTCAACCACAGTTTCACAGCTTTCAGTACATTTCCACAGCTGTCACACGGATACTTGGTTATCACCAAACTTTCGCAGGTATCACCGCAGGTTATTCCGATTTCAGCACAGTTTCACAGCTGTCACCACAGGTTAAGTGGCTATCACCACAGTTTGCCATCAATCACCACGGACTTGTACATTCCATGCTTTTAGGCGCTGTTGTATATTCCTTGCTTACAAATGATAAACCTTTCATAGAACATATTTGATGTGAATATAGCTGGCGTTAAGGGAGTTAAATGTCTCTCCGCCTTTCGTCATTATGTTGTCTATAATCTCTTGTCCTTCGGGATCATTGGTTTATTGTGGAATTCTTAAAATATTTCAGGGTCAATGATGAGGCTGAATTGGCCGAAACCAGCTGCTCTGGTCCAGAAAACTTGTGCACTCCATGCTTTCTTGATCTGTTGTTTATGGTTTGCTTCCAAAGAATAACTCCTTTATAGAACATATTTCACAGTAGGCTATTTGAATTCAGCAGTTTCACAGCTTTCACTACGTAACTAACACCTACTATCATAGCTATCACCACAGGTATTCATAATTCTGCCTCATTTCACAGCTGCCACCATTGGTTAAATGACCATCACCGTTGTTTCACAGATATCACCACAGGTTATTTAGTTTTCAGTATAGTTTTATAGCTGTCACAACAGACAACTCAGCATCACAACAGGAAAATCGGTATCAGAGCTTTCTCAGTGTGTTATTTTGAATTCAGCACAGTTTTACAGCTTCAGAACAGATAACATAGCTGTCAACATAGTTTCACAGCTATCACCACAAATTATACAGATTTCATTACATTTTCACAGCTGTCACACAGATACTTGGCTATCACCAAACTTTCGCAGGTATCACCTCAGGTTATTCAGATTTCAGCACAGTTTCACAGAAGTCACCACAGGTTAATATGTGGCTATCCCCACAGTTTGCCATCAATCACCACGGGCTATTTAGATTTCAATACAATTTCACAGCTGTCACCCCAGATTATTTAGATTTTAGCACAGGTCAAAACTGTCACCACCGGTCGCCTGGCCATCGCAACAGTTTCACAGTTTTTTTTTTGTTTTTTTTTGTACTATTTCAGGGTTCTGATGAGGGTCATTGGACGAAACAAGTTAGTTTTGCCAAGGAATACATGTATATTTTATGCATTTCATAGGACATATTTGATGTGACTATAGCTGGCGTAAAGGGAGTGTGTGGGGGCCGTAAAATGTATCCCCGCCTTTCGTCATAGGTAGTTTATATGTCCTTGTCCTTCGGGATCATTGGTTTACTGTGGAATTTTGAAATTATTTCAGGGCCACTGATGAGGCCTAATTGGTCGAAACTAGCTGTTCTGGGCCAGAAACTTGTGCATTCCATGCTTTTCGGATCTATTGTTTATTTCTTGCTTCCAAAGGATAGAACATATTTCCGGTTGGTGTTTTTGAATTCAGCAGTTCCACAGCTGCCATCACATGCTACGCGACTAGCACCACAGTTTCACAGCTATCACCACAGGTTATTTATAATTCTGCATCGTTTCATAGCTGTCACCACAGGTTAAATTGCCATCACCGCTGTTTCACAGATATCACCACAGGTTATTTAGTCTTCAGTATAGTTTTATAACTGTCACAACGGAAAACTCGCAATCACAACAGATAACTCGGCATCACAGCTTTCACAAAATGTTTTTTTTTTTATTTCAGCACAGTTTCACAACATATAACATAGCTGTCACCACAGTTTCACAGCTGTCACCACAGATTAAAGATTTCAGCACTTTTTCACAGCTGTAACACAGATACTTGGCTCTCACCAAATTTTGGCAGGTATCACCACAGATTAATCAGATTTCAGCACAATTTCACAGCTGTAACCGAAGGTTATGTGGCTATGACCACTGTCTTACAGCTACCACCACGGGTTATTTATAATTCAGCACCGTTTCACAGCTGTCCAAATGTCCATCACCGCTGTTTCACAGATTATCACCGCAGGTTATAGTGTCAACTTGGCATCACAACAGGTAACTCAGCATCACCACAGTTTAACAGCTTTTCCATTTGTTATGTTGATTTCAGCACAATTTCACATTTCGTGTTGTGAAGCTCTAGTGAAAGCCACATTTCCTGAGGTGACAATGTGAAATTGAGGTGATAGCCATATTACATACATTTATGGCTATGGGACTCAGATGATAGCAATATAACCTTAGGTGATATCGTTGTTACCTGTAGGGACAACTCTGAAACTCGGGTGATAACCATACTAACTGTTGTGACAATTATTAATCGTAGTTGACTGCTGTATTACCTGTGGTGACGACTGTCAAACTGAGGTGATAGCGATCCTACTTTTGTGAAGGAAAGCTGAGAAATCAGGTGATAGCCATATAACTTGCTGTGATAGCTGAAAACTAAAATGATAGCCATACTACCTATAGTGACAGCGGTGAAATTGAAATTATTGCTATATAATATGTGTCGACAGCTGTGAAACTTAAGTGATAGCCATATAACCTGTGGTGATGTGATGAAAGCTAAGAAATTGAGGTGATGGCTATCACCACAGGTTATTTAAAATTCTCCGATGGCTGTTAAACTCTGGCGATAACCATACTACCTGGGGTCATAGCCATATTACCTGTGATGACAGCTGTGAAACTTGAAAACTCACGTGATAGCCATATTACCTGTGGTGATATCTGTGAGACTTATTTGAAAGCCTAACCACGTATGGCGACATTTGTGAAACTGAAATGATAGCCATAATACCGCAGTGGTAACTGCTACTCAGATGATGGCCATATAGCCTCTGGGAATAGCTGTCAAGCTAAGGGGATAGCCAAACAAGCTATGGGAATAGCTGTGGAACAGACTTGACTGCTGTATTACCTGTGGTGGAAGCTGTCCAAATGAGGTGACAGGCATATAACCTGTAATGCTAGATGTGCAACTCAGATTATAGTCATACTGCTTCTTGTGAAATTCAGGTGATAGCCATATTACCTGAGGTGTAAGATGCGAAACTGAGGTAACAGTCTTATAACCTGTGGTGGTAGCAGTAAAACGGAGGTTATAGCCATATTACCGGCGGTGATGCGTCTGACTGGTGATCAGATGTACGCGAGTTCGATACTTGCCGGGGTTGGCAGTATTCTATCGTGGAGATTGATCATGAAATCTTTTCTACGGTCATTCTTTCCAGGAAAAGTCTGGCTAGGTAACCTGACTGGCTAAAAAATGACAAAATAGTGTTGATTTGGCCATTACTACCTGTTGTGACAGCGGGGTAAATCAGGTGTAAACCATCCTAGTTGAAGTGACAGTTGTGAAACAGAGGTGATTGTTGTATTACCTGTTGTGACAGATGTCAACCGAGATGATAGCCGTATTGCCTGTAACGATAGCTCTGAAATTCAGGTGATTCTTATTTTTTGTGGGAAGCTCAGATGATAGTCATAGTTCCTGTCGTGACAGCTGTGAAATGGAGGTGATATCCATATTACCTCTGGTGATAGCTGTGAAACTCAGTTGACAGCAATATAACCTGTGGTTACGACTGTTAAACTGAGGTAACAGCCATGTTACCTGTAGTGATAGCTGTGAAACTCAGGTGATAACCCTTCTACATGTTGTGACAAGTGTGAAACACAGTGGATTGCTATATTATCTTTGGTGATAGCTATCAGTCTGATGTGATAGCGATACGGCCAGGTGATAACCATACTACCTGCGATAACCACACTTCCTGTTCTGACATTTGTGAAACGGAGGTCATTGCTTAATAATCTGTGGTGACAGTTGTAAAACTGAGGTGTTTGTCATACCACCTTTGGTGGTAGCTGTGAAATTTGGTTTAAAAATAGAGGTGAAGGCAATGATCAGGAACGAATTCAATTACCCAAAATCTCCTAACAGAGAAACCATTGGGAAAGAACATAAAATAGCTAAACCCTAATGAAAACATCACAAGCGGATAGCCAAAATCACATTTTATTTCACACAAAATGGCTACACAGCTGTAGATAATAAAAAGACATAAGCAATACATACATGCAAAGACGCAATATAACAAAAATAAACCACAACAGAAGAACCGCCTTGGAACGGTCAGCAAAAGTCTTCCACTCGGGGGCTTAAATCGATTGTACATGGCTTTGGTTCTTTTATGGTTTAGACAAATAATCGTAAGTCCGCATTAGGTCACATCACATGTGATGACAGCTGTGAAACTGGAAACTCAGGTGATGGCCATATTACCTGTGGTGATATCTGTAAGACTAATCTGAAAGCCTTACTACCTGGAGTGACAGCTGTGAAACTGCGGTGATAGCCATATTATATATAGTGGTAACTGTTATTCAGGTAGCGGCCATATATAGCCTGCGGTGAAAGAGGTGACTGCTGCACTACTTGTGGTGACAGCTGCCAAACCGAGGTGATATGTATATTACCGTTAATGACAGGTGTAAAATTCAGGTGATAGTCCTACTACTTCTTGTGTAATACAGGTGACAGCCATATTACCCGAGGTGAAAGATATGAAACTGAGGTGACAGCCATATTACCCGTTGTGGCAGCTGTTAAAGCCATATTACATGCTCAGGTGTAATAGCCTTACTACCTGTGGTGACAGCTGGGAAACTCAGGTGATATCCATACTCAATTTAGTGACAGCTATGAACAGATGCGATTGCTATATTACCTTTGTTGACAGCTGTAAACACAGGCGATAATTGTATTACCTGCGATGATAGCTGTGAAAATCAGGCGATAGTCATATTTCTTGTTGTGAAGCTCAGGCGATAGCCATATTTCCTGAGATGACAGCTATGCAACGGAGGTTATAGCCAAATTACCTATGGTGATAGCTGTGAAACTCTGGTGAAAACAATATGAACTGTGGTGACAGCTGTTAAACTTAGGTGATAGCCATGTTACCTGCAGTGATAGCTTTGAAATTCGTCCGATAACCATACTGCCTGTTGTGAAAAGGTGAAACATAATTGATTGCTATAATTATTACCTATGGTGACAGCTGTAAACTGAGGTGATAGCGAAATAACCTTTGGCGATATATATGAATATTCTGGTGATAGCCATACTACCTGCTGTGAAGGAAAGCTGAGAAAGCCAGGTGTTAGTCATATTACTTGTGGTGATAGTTGTGAAACTAAGGTGATAATCATAATACCCCTAGTGACAGCGGTGAAACTGAAGTTATTGCTATAATATACAAGGTGACAGTTGTGGAACTGAGGTGATAGCCATATTACCTGCCGTGTTGTGGTGATCACTGAAAAACTCGGGTGATAGCAATATTGACTTTGTTGATAGTTGTGAAACTCCAGGAACCATACTACCCATTGCGACTTTTGTGAGACAGAGGCCATTGATCAATAACCTGTTGTGACATTTATAAAACTGAAGAGTTAGCCATATAACCTGTGGTGATAGCAGTGAAACTGGGGTTCAAGTCATATCACCTGTGGTGATAGCTGTGAAACTCAGTTGCTAGCCATATTTCATGCGGTGATATCTGTGAGAATAAGTTCAAAGCCATACAAGCCAAAATATTAATGGTAAAAGCTGTGTACGGCATTAGTTGTGATAGCCATTCTACCTGGCCATTCAACCTGTGGTGACAGCCGTATAACTCAGGGAACAGCCTCATTACCTGTGGTGATAGCTGTGAAACTCAACCGTGTAGACATATATGTATATGACTCAGTTGACAGTCATTCTTCCTGTGATGATAGCTGTGCGACTAAGATCATAGTCATATTAACTGTGGCAATAGCTGAGATTTGTTTGTTATTGGTTTTTACGTCCCAGGCAACACCATTTAGGAGATTTAGGGGTTGCTTTCTATTTTGAGGGATTTTACCTGACACTGAGATAAACTGACATCTAAAGGCCTAGCGCCCAAAGAAACCGAAAGGGTTTAAAAGACGGTCCGTCTCGCACCACTTTTCCTGGAAAGGTTTAAGCGGTAAGCCGTAATTGCATCGATTCCTGACCATTGCCTTCAGTTCGATTCCATTAACGTTTCTAACACGTTTACAGACGTCATTTTATTGTGCGAATATTTCGGCAAGGTTTCAAAAACGTCATTTATCAAGGGCGTCTCTTGCCTGATGCCTCAAGTTGACCTGTCTCACGAGCTACGTCGGTCGGTGTGTGCTCGGAGGGGATGTGCTGTGTTTGCCGGGTCTTGTCCATCATCCGTTTCGGTTTCAGAACTTTGGGGCTGAGACACACTGATGAAGATTAAATATCAGAAAGGCCTCTGTGTCACTAAATTAGGTATAGTTACGCCTTAATTATCAAACGTTTCTCTGCTTACATTTGCGAATGATTTCATCAATGATATTATACCCGCTTTTTCGAAGAAAAATCTGGTATATTGTTTTCGTACCAGAGTTGAGTGAGCGTCTGTCCGTCCGTCACGTTTCTTGTAAATGGATCTCCTCTGCAACCACTGAAGTTACACTTTTGAAACTTTGCATGTGGATAGTACATGGTATGTAGATGACAGTGGGCTACATTTCTGTGACCTTGACCCCAACATGGCCCCCAAGGGCAAAGGTCATAAAGCAGGACATTATCATATCTTCTAAACTGTTGGGATTGCACTTCCGAAACTTGATTATTGGATAGCCCTTGGAATGTAGAACATATTGGAATACTTTTCGTGTGACCTTGACCCCAACATGGCCCCTGGGTCAAAGGTCAAAAAGTAGGACTTTATCATATCTTCTAACCTGTTGGGATTGCACTGCCGAAAATTGATTATTGGATAGCCCTTGGAATGTAGAACATATTGGAATACTTTTCGTGTGACCTCGACCTCAACATGGCCCAAGGGTCAAAGGTAAAAAAGTATGACATTGCCATATCTTTAGTGTTATTCACAGAAAAATCGGGTATTTGCGATGGTATACCATCGACTGCGCCATCTAGTTTTGATGCTTTAATCACAATTTTAATAACATTATAAAACATTGGAAAATGAAGTAGCTCTTCAATTAAGTACTTCTGTCAATGGGACCCATTATGAAAACACACACATCTTACACTGCTTTCTGTCAATTTTTCTCCATCTATGGAAGTTTGTGACACTTTTCTTACTTCTGGTTCAAATTTAGATAAATGGTGTTCATTAGAACAGACTCTTCGAAGCAGTTAGAGAAAACGACCAGTGGGTCACGTATACCCCAGGGTAGCGCCACCCTCATATATAGCTTTTGAGCTTGTATGTAATATGAATGAAGAAGTCAAGAAGCTATAAGAATCTATATATGTGCTTGTAAAAGCTAAACCAAACATAAAAATTCTAAATGGACCACCGAGTGAGGGCATCAAAGTTAGCGGAAGGGTTGGGGGCATCAATGTTACTGAAGCAGCAGGGTGGGATATGCATCAATAAAATCTTTGTTCTGGTAAGCAAACTCGATGCAAGTATATATTGAATTTATCTTAGAGTATAGAACATACAGGCATCTATAAACTTTGTCATAAAACTTTAAACAAATGTAAAATTTCTAAGCCTGTGACCTTGAGATCACCTTGGGTGGGGGAAGGGACAAACATAACGAAATCTTTGGCCTGGTTTGCAACTATGATGCAAGTATCTACTGAATTTGTGTTAGAGTTTAGAACATACAGGCATCTATAAACTTGTCATAAAACTTTAACCAAATGCAAACGTTTTAAGTCTTTGACCTTGACCTCAAGGTCACTGTGGGGCTGGGACATGCATCAATGATATCTTTAGACCAGTATATAACTTCAGTGTAATAATCAACTAAATCTATCAAAGGGTTCAGAAGATATAATCTCTTAGCAACTATGACGCAAAACTTTAACTACAATGTTAATGGAAGGAAGAAGGATGGACGGACATCGGGCGGACAGATGGACGGACGGACGTTCTCACAAATGGATAGTTATGTGGCTATTTTTGGCAGGATCGATACTTAAGTGGCTACTTTTAGCCACAGAAAAGAAGTATTTTCGGTGTCTAACGGAATAAATCCCATTTACTTACATTGATTCTGTCCATTTACATAGCCACCTAACTATCCATTTGTTGGTGCTGACAAACGGAAAGACGGACGGACGAACGGCAGGACGAAAGCATTATACCCCATAGCATACCTCGTATACCGGGGGTATAATGAGAACATAGTACGTCTATGCTGTGGGTAAGAATATGGTAAAAATGTATGCCCTTGCCAACCCTACTTTCATCTGTATGAAGTGGTGTCTAAATGGATATGCATTTCCCGGACTTGTTAGTTTGTTTTAACAGTATATGCATAATTTATTTCAACAGCAGCTTTGTGACCATAAAGTATCTCAGTGGCTCAGTTGAATGCGCAAGTTACTAATGATCAGCTCGTGGGATTGATCATCTTTAGGCTGATGATGTTTCTTGCAAGTGATCTTGATCACGAACTATGTTCTATAGCATCTCGCCCTCTTCTGCTTATCTAAGGACCGTTGTCAGTTTCTAAAAGACGAATGTTCACTATACTTGCACTGGTTATAAACATATTGGTGATCTATTCACATTTTTCTAATGAGTCCTGTGAACTCCCTATGTCCCAATCTATAAGTTCCACTGCAAAATTATTTGTACAAAACACAGTTTTCCTAAGTATTTCGAAATAATGGTGAGTCTTGGGACTTACAAAATTTAATTTGTAAGTCCCTCAGAGAAATTATGAGCTGTTTGTTTGATTTGAGGTTTAACGTCCCCGTCAACACTGAAAAGATTATTTTGGAGACGTTGCTTCCAATTTTGTAGGTTTATTTGTCGATTCCTGATCATTTCCTTCACATCTATTTTGTGTGCTGGTGGATGAACAAACAAATGGACAGAAAAATAGGTCCCTAAGTCGTGCCATGTTAAAAGCAGGCATGACCAAAAAAAAAACTGAAAGTAAGCAAGAAAACAACTGAATTTCGATGCCAGACAATATTTCATTTATTTCTTAATTATAATTCATTTCACTGCTTCCAGCCTTTAACGTCTTTTACTTTTCTTCTTCCCCTCGATGTTGATTCTGAAACACAAGGAAAAATTCCATCACAATTTAAATATAAAAGATTGACAGATACTTATGGTCATTTTTGAGAGGGGTGCGAGTCATGCAAACGTGCACACATGTACACATGCATACATGTACGCATACACACACACATGCACACAAACATGCATGTATGCACAAACACATATGCATGTACACACACGCTTGCATGCGCACACACAAATGCATGCATGCACTCTTGCATGCACACATACATACAGCATGTACATAAGTGTGCAGACACTCACGCAAGCATGCATGCAAGCACACATGCATGCACACATACACTCTTGCAAGCATGCATACACACACTCATGCAAGCATGCACACATACATGCATGTATGCACTCACACATGCAGGCACGCATACATGCACACATGCATGCATGCACACGCACACACAGGTATGCATGTATAAATGCAATATCCCCACCCCTAACAGCTTGGTTGTGCGAGGGAGATGGTAACTGTTTATGTGTGTTTATGAAGGAAAAAAGAAAAGAAGAAAAAAAAAGAACACATTTCCATTCCTCCACCGGCGTTTGAACTCACGACCCTCTGATTCATAATCGACCATCTGATTCGTAGTCCAGCACTCTATCGACTCCACTGGCACACGTTTCTTACGCTATGCTATGCATCACAAAACATACAATGTACAAATACCCAAAGTGACAAAAGGCCATAACTCATGAATTATTTTTCGGAATTTAGTCAAAAGTTCATCAGGTCATCTACTCATCACAACCAATCTATTTACCAACTTTCGAGGCTCTAGCTCTTATAGTTTTTGAGATATTTTGCTGACAAGATTTTAAACCATAAACTACGCAAAGCCTTTTCAAAATTTTATAGACGCCATTCTGATTTAATTTCAAAATTCAATATTGGACTTAAATCTCTTCTGCAACAAGGTCTATCGGAACCCGAATTTTATGGTGACTTAGCATATAAATTCAGAAAAATATATAACCGCAATGACTTCAGCACCCAATTTCGTAAAATCATTCTTCGATATAAAAAGATTGGGTACAACATGGATATTATACGACAGACTGCATGCATGGTAGTTAACCCAATCACGGTTGGCAACTTTGCTTCCCTCTTTAATTGCACGCCGGTGGGTCAGGCCTCAGATTCTATGACGGCTCCAACGTAAAGGCTTATTGAAAATTAGAGAGATAATGTCGGTTGGTGCCTGATGCTCTGTCTCTGGTCGGGCTCATCGGAGTCTAACTGTTGGTTTTCTTTTGCTCCAGCATTCCAGTGGTTTCTTGCTGTCGAGTCCTCACCGTTGTCTCACCTCTGTGGTTCTTTGATTTTTGTGTTCACGGAGATGTTGCACTGATGAGTTAGGAGGCCTTCATGCGGACTGAACAAATTATTTGTCTAAATCGCGACGGAAGTAAGGGCGAGGATTGTGGCCACGTAAAATCGATTTAAGCCCCCCAGTGGAAATCTTCCACTGACCGTTCCAAGGCGGCTCTTCTGTGGCGATTTATTTATGTTGTTGTTTGTTACTTACTGTGTGTATCACTTGTGCCTTTTGGTTTTGGATGGCCATATGGCCATTTTGTGGGAAAGTAACTGTCCTTATGGCCTTCCTTTGTTTAGGTTTCCATTATGGTCTGGTCGCTTAATGTTTGTATTTCTTTCCCTTTGGTGTCTTTTATGGGTGGAGTAAGTTAATTGTATCAATTCCTGATCTTTGTTTTACTTCTACTTTTTATAAAAAAAAAAAAAGGGCAATAACACTTGAAAAGGGCATAATCCGGATAAGGAGAAAAAAACACGTGTCTGCTAATTTTCCATGAGAAGATCATATATGAAATTTCAAAACCCTAGCATACACGGTTCTTAAGTTATGCTATGCATCACAAAAAATACAGAGGTACAATGTACAAATGTCCAAAGTGACAACGGGTCATAACTCATTACCACAAATCTATTCACCAACTTTCAAGGCTCTAGCTTCAATTTCAATGGATTTTGAGATATGTTGCTGACAAAATTTTATCAAAATAAAAATCAAGGCAATAACTCTTGAAAGGGGCATAATCCGAATGAGAAAAAAATCGCGTCTCCTAACTTTCCATGAGGAATCCATATATTACATTTCAAAGCCCTAGCATACATGGTTCTTAAGTTACGCTATGCATCACAAAGCATACAATGTACAAATACCCAAAGTAACAAAGGGCCATAACTCATGAAGTATTTTTCCGAATTTAGTCAAAAGTTAATGAAGTCATCTAGACATCACCACCAAATTATTCACAAATTTTCAAGGCCTCTAACTCTTCTATGTTTTGAGATATTCTGCTGACAAGATTTTATCAAATAGAAAAATTCAAAGGGCAATTACTCTTGATAGGGATGAGAAAATAATACGCGTCACCTTATTTTCCATGAGGTATCCATATATGAAATTTCAAAACCCTAGCATATAGGTTCTTAGGTTATGTTATGCATAAAAAGCGTAACGGACGGACGGACAGACGGACGAACGAAGCAGAAGCAATATGCCCTTCCAACTTCTTTGAAGTTGGGGCCATAATGAACATGGACAGATCTATACATTTTACAGAAATTTTAAAATTTGTAACATTCATCACAATAGAGCTAAAGTCATACCTATATACTTGCATATTTTTATATTCTAAAAGTGATGAAAAACTACTATGTGTTTATCTATACCTCACCAACATGCATATTCGGCTTGAAGATTGTTAGATACATGTAGTACACTAGCTGGTCATAATAATGTAGAAGTGGAGGCAATGATCAGGAATCGATTCAATTAACCTACAACTCCCATCAGAGACACCAAAGGGAAAGAAACGCAAACATGAAACAACAGACCCTAATGGAAGCATCAATAGCGGCAAGGCAAAAGGACAGTTACTTTCACACAAAATGGCCAATAGGCTATCCAAAATAAAATTATATAAGCGACACAAACACCCAAAGACAAACCATAACGAAAATAAACCACGACAGAAGAACCGCCTTGAATAAGTCATGTTTACAGATTCATGGCCTTGTTGACAGTTGCATGGGCTATGCTGATATCTGTATAAGCCAAGATGGCAGCTATAAGAGTAGTTATATGATTCATGATGGTAGCTACGGTATATGAATCATGGGGACAGCTGTATGACACACAATTACAGCAGTACGAATCGTGGTGATAGCTGTTTAACAAATGGTGATAGCTATAAGAGTAATTATAAGAGTAAGACCAAATATGTTTCATGGTGAAAGCTGTATGAGTCATGGTGATGGCTTTTTGAGTTATAGTGAGAGTTTGATGATTAATCTTGACAGCTGCATGAGCATTTGTGGTAACTGCATGAGTCATGTTGACAGTTGTATGAGTCATGGTGATAGCTGTATGTACAAAGGTAATACAGGCGTAACCGTGATAGCAATATGATTCGTGGGGATAGCTGAGTGAGTCATGATGACAGCTAAATGAATCATGATGATAGGTGTATGAGTTATGAAGGCAGCTGGGGGTGACATCTTGATAGCCATTTGATACATGGTTATAACTGTACGATGTTCTATATAATGGGCAATCCTTTGGCAGCAAGGGCTACAATACGGAACCGAAACCCGTAGTGTACAAGTTTTTTCTGGGACAGACTAGCTAGTTTCCACAATTAGGCCTAGCCAGTGACCCTCAACTATTCTCAAATTTTCGCAGTGGAATCAATGATCCAAAATGACTTGAAAATATAACCCACACTATGATCAAGGGCAGGGAGACGTTTGACGACCGCCACACATTCCCTAAATACAAGCTGTGGTGAAGTCATATATCATAATCCTTTGGAAGCAAGGACTACAACACGGAACAGAAAATCATAGTGTACAGGGTTATCTGGGCTATGTGATTCTTGTGATAGTCATTGTGACAACTGTATTGGTCTTGTGACAGCTTTATACGTCATAGGGACAGCTGTATGAATCATAGTGGCAGCTGTATGAGCCATGGTGATAACTTAAGGAGTCAATGTGCTAGCTGTGTGAGTTGTGGTGATGGCTGTATTAGTCATATTAATACCATAATGAGTAATGGGAATAGCTATAGGAGTCATGGTGGAAGCTGTTTAAGTCCTGGTAATAGCTACCAGAGCGATGACAATAAATGAATGTGTCCCTGTGGTAGTGATACGTACATGTACCAGTCGTAGTGATAGCTGTAGTCGTCACGTCGGCAGCAGTTTAAGTCATGGTTACAGCTCTGTGTGTGTGCGTGCGTGCTGGGGCGTGTTTCGTCCCACCAACAGCTAAGATCATATAGAAACGGGACCTCGGTTTAAAGATTTATCCGAAAGTCTGGAGAATAAAAAGCTGAAAGGTTGCCTTTGGAAATAAAGAGCACATACAAGAACGAAAATCGGAGACTCGGTTTTATTGAGTCTCTTCATACACAGCAATATAGTTTGCAAGGCTGCATACGCCTCCTACCACCGGCTTAAGCGATATTCGATTTTCAAACTCAATAACCCCAGAGGAAAAGAAAATATAATCTGCACTATGATGAAGGACGGGGAGACTTTCTACGGCCACCACACGGCACTTAACACCAGCTGCAGTGAGGTAAGGGTTGCCTTTGGAAACAAAAAAAAACAAATAAAAGAACGAAAATCGGAGACTCGGTTTTATTGAGTACCTTCAGAAACAGCAATATAGTTTGCAAGGCGTATGATCCCAAAGGAAAAGGAAATATAATCTGCACTAAGAAAATATAATCTGCCCAAATCGAACTCAAGATACCTGGTTTCTAAGACGAGTAGCTTAACCGCTACACCCACCGAGGCTTTAATGGTGGTGACAGCTGAATGAGTCATGGTGATAGCATTGTAAGTCATGGGGCTAGCTGTATTAGTCATGGGGACAGTTGTGTGAGCAATGGTGAGAGCTATGCGAGTCATGCTGATAGCTGTATGCGTCATGATGACAGCTGTATGTGTCATGGCGACCGCTGTGTGAGACATGATGATACCTGAAGTAGTCATGGTGACAGTTGTATGAGTCGTGAGGACAGCAGCTATGTGCGTCATGTTGATATGGACAGCAGTATGACCAATGGTTACAGCTGCACGAATCATAGTGACAGTACATGAGATAAAATGGCTGATGAAAGCGTTATGGGTCTTGGTGATAGCTGTATTTGAAATTAAGATATCGTTATGAGTCATGCTGGTAACTGTATGAATCATGGTGATGGTTGGAGAAGTCGTGGTGATAGCTGCGTGAGTTACGGTTACAGCTGTATGAGTCATCTTAATAGCTGTATGAGTTATGGTAATAGCTACAAGAATCATGGCGATAGATGTATGCGTGACTGCGATAGCTGTATTAGTCTTTCCTTTGTTGATCTGAATAGAGGTTTACGGGGCTTGCTGTATTAGTTATGGTGATAGCTATATTGGTCATGGTGGTCACAAAATGAGTCATTGTGACAGCTATTTGATTCATGCTGATAGCTGTATGAGGCGTGAAGACAGCTTTGTGCATACTCATGTTATTCAATCATGTCATTCAATGCATCAGGCATAGTGTAAGCTTTATGGGCCCCTGGCGAAATATAAGCGATGCTTATAGCTGTATGAGCACGGAGTGATGGCTGTATGAGTAACGGAGATAGCTGCATGAACCAAGATGACAGTTGTATTCATAATGGTGATAGCTGTAGTGATAACGGTTAGAGCTGTATGAATTATGGTGACAGTTGTAAGCGTCACGGTGAAATCTGTTGTCATGGTGATAGCTGTGTAAGCCATGCTGACAGCCGTATGAGCCCTTTTGAAAGATGTATTAATTATATTGACAGCTGTAGTTGTCATACTGAAGGCAGCATTTCCCATGATGACAGATGTGTGAGTCATGGTATGATTGATGTTAACAGCTCAATTGGAAATGGTGACAGCTGTATTGGTCATGGCAATAGCTTTAAAAGTCAAGGTGACATCTGAATGTTTAATAGCGGTATATATATGTGTCTTAGTGAAAGATTAAAAAGGCCTGCTGATAGATATCAGAGTCATGGTAAAAGCTGTATGAGTAACGGTAATAGCTGTATGTGTCGTGGTGGCAACTGTATGAGTCATTTTGACAGCTGTATGAGTCATCGTGATGGCTGTATTAGTCATTATATGACTCATCGTGGCAGCTGTATTAGTTATAGTGATCGCTGTATTAGACACTATAAAAGCTATATTAGTCTTGGTGAGAGGGATGCGAGCAATGGTGATAGCTGTATGAGTCATGGTGACAGCTATATGTGTCATGGATACCATTGTAAGAGTCATGGTGACAGCTGTAGAAGTCGAACAGAAAGCCGTGTGAGTCATGTTGACAGGCTTATAAGCGATGTTGATAGCTACATGAACAATGGTTACAGCTGCATAATTTATGCTAATAGCTACAGGAGATATGATTGTTGAAAACGGAATAAGTTTTGATGGCAGCTATATACGAAATTAAGATATCCGAGTCATTTTGGGCGCCGTATGATTCGTGTAGAAGTCGTGCTGATAGCTGTATGAGTCATGATAACAGCTGTATGTGTCATGGCGACCGCTGTATGAGACATGGTGACATCTGAAGAAGTCATGGTGGCAGCTGTAGGAGTCGTGAGGAAAGCTGTGTGAGTCATATTGATATGGACAGCTGTATGAGCAATGGTTCATAATGACAGTACTGGAGATATGGGTGATGAAAGCGCTATGGGTCGAGGTGACAGTTGTATGTGAATTAAGATATCTGTATGAATCATGGTGGTAGCTATATGATTCATTGTGATAGTTAAAGATGTGGTGATAGCTGTGTGTGTCCTAGAGACAGCTGTATGAGTCATCTTAATAGCTGTATGAGTTACGGTAATAGCTACAACCCTTATGGTGATAGCTGTATGAGTGATTGAGATAGCTGTATTAGTTTTTTGTTTGTTTGTTTGAATAGAGGTTTAACGTTCCCGTCAACACTATTTAGGTCATTTTCGAAACGTTGCTTTCAATTTTGTGGGCCTTTACCCGACAGTGAGATGAAATGAAATCGCATGCCCTGCCGCCCTATGAAATTAAAAGGTTTATATGCATGAACGGTCCTACTCGCACCACTTTGCCTGAACAGGCTTAGACCTAAGCTGTATACTAGTACTCGTGTGCGGTCGGTTTCAGCTATGCGTGGAAACACTTTGCATCTTAATTTAATTCTCCAAGTCCCGATGGGCTGGAGCTTGCTGTATTGGTGATGGTGATAGCTATATGGCTCATGGTGGTCACTGAATGAGTGATTGTGACAGCTGTTCGAGTCATCCTGATAGCTGTATGAGGCATGAAGACAGCTTTAGACGTAGTCATCTGGTTCATTGTTACAGCTGTATTAGACATAGTGTTTGCAGTATGAACCCTGTCGACAGCAATATGTGCGATGCTTTAAGCTGTATGAGCACAGAATGATGGCTGTATGAGTCACGGAGAAAGCTGTACGAGCTGTGGTGACAGCTATATTCGTCATGGTGATAGCTGTCGGGATCACGATTAGAGCTGCATGAATTTAAGTGACAGTTGTAAGAGTCTCTTTGAAAGCTGTAAGCATTGGCGATAGCTGTATAAGCCATGCTGACGGTCGTATAAGCCATTTTTAAAGATGCATTAGTGATATCGATAGCTGTAGTAGTTATACTGACAACAGCAGTAGTCATGATGATAGATTAGTGAGTCATGGTGACAGCTGTATGAGTGGTGTTAACAGCTGGAAATATTGATTATCAATTAAGGGCAATAACTCCATCATGGATGACTGCAACAGGAAAAGAATTGGACTACTACAAACTTAGACGTTTGGGAAAAACAGACATAGGCATATTTTATGACAGACAGCAATATAAGATCCGGTACTCCAAATCAAAAACTGTTTACTTTTTATTCCCTCTGAATATATTTAAAATAAAACCTATATGAATCCTAGTGATAGCTTTATTAGTCATCGTCATACATGTATGAGTCATACTGACAGCTGTTGCAGTCATGATGACAGTTGTAGTAGTCATGGTGGCAGCTGTAGGAGTCATGATGATAGCTGTTTAAGTCATGATGACAGGTGTAAAAGTGATATTAACAGCTATATTGGTCATGATGACAGCTGTATAGGTCATGACAGTAGCAATAAGAGCCTTAGTTATAGGAGTCATGTTTACAGCTGTACAAGTCATGACAGTAGCAATAAGAGCCTTAGTAAAAGCTACAGAAGTCGTGCTGATAGATATAGGCGTCATGGTCACAGATGTATGGTTATAGCTATGTAGGCCATGGTGACAGCTGCATGAGTCAGCTGTATGAGCCATCAGGATAGCTGTATAAGTAATGATATGAGTCTTCGTTACAGCTGTATTAGTCGATGTGATAGCTGTATTAGTCACGGTTATAGCTATATCATAAGTAATTGTGAAAGCTTTATGAGTCATTGTGTCAACTGTATAATCCATGGTGCCAGCTGAATGCATCATCGTGACAGCCGTATGAGCTAAGATGACTGCTGTTTGATTTACGGTGTCGTATAATTCATGGTGACAGCAGTAGTAGTCATTAGCTTCAAGGGTTTTGCTGACAACTGTTTGAGGCGTCGTCACAGCTGTAGGAGCCATGCTGTCTGCAACTCGTGACAACATGTTGAGTCATGGTTACAGAAGTACGAGTCATCGTGACAGCTGCATTGGTCAGTGTGACAGTTGTGTGAGTCATAGCAGGGGTAAACGAGTCAAAGTGACAGGGAGTGACATGTGCTAGAGTCATGATGACAGGTGTATGAGTCATAATGACAGTTGTGTGTGTTAGTGTTAGTGACAGCCGTATGAGTCAGCATGACATGTGTATGGGGCATGGTGATACCTGTATGTTTCACGGTGACAGCTAAATCAGTCATGGTGATAGCTGTATGCATCATGGTAGTGGTAGTTATGGTCATGGCTGCATATGAGTCGTGATTTGTGACAGATGTATTAGCCATCATGTCATGCAGCTGTATGAGTCATCGCGACAGCTGTTCGAGCCATGATATATACCGATAGCTGTATGAAGCATGTTGATATCTGTATATGAGTCATGGTTAAAGCTGTACGGATCATGGTGACTGCTGTGTGTGCCATGTTAACTGAGTTATGGTGACAGCTGAAAGACATCGTGACAGTCCTATGAGTCGTCGTGACAGGTATATAAACAATGGTTACAGTCGCATAATTCATGCTGAGCGCTATAGGATATATGACTGTTGCTAACGGAATATATCTTGGTGGCAGTTGTATTTGAAATTAAGATATCCGAGTCATTGTGGGCGCTGTATGATTCCTGGTGATAGCTGTAGATGTCGTGCTGATAGCTGTTTGAGTTATGGTGACAGCTGTGTGAGTGATCAAATTGCTGTATGAGTCAATGCAATAGCTACAGGATACATGGTGGTAGATGTTTGCTGTATTCATGGTGATAGCTGAATAGGCCATGACAATCGCTGTATTAGTAATGGTGACAGCAATATGAGTCGTGGTGATTGCTGTAAGAACCACAGAGACAGCTGGAAGAGCCATAATAATAGCTATATGACTTATGCTGGCAGCACTATGATAGTGTTGTCAGCATACGTCATGGCGATAGCTGTATGAGTGATGATGACGGCTTTATCAGTCACGCTGGCAGCAATTCGAGTCATGATGATAGTTGTATGAGTCCTGGAGACAGTTGTATGAGCCATGGTTACAACTGTATGAGTCATGTTTACAGCTGTATGGACCTTGGAGACAGCTGTAGGTGTCACGGTGAATGCTCAATGACCCATGACGACAGCTGTATGAGTCATGCTTATAGCTGTATGAGACATACAGATGGTTGTATGAATCACGGAGACAGATGTATGTCCCATGGTGACAGCTGCTTTCGTCAAGGTGATAGCTGTAGGAATCACGCTTAGAGATGCGTGAATCATGATGACAGTTATATGAGCCATTGTGATAGCTGTGAGATTCATTGTTGGAGGTATTAGCTGTGTGAGTCATGTTGATGTGAGTCACGGTCAGTGGAAATCGGTAAAATCGGTTTAAGCCCCCAGTGGAATTCTTTCCACTGACCGTTCCAAGGCGGTTCTTCTGTGGCGGTTTATTTATGTTGTTGTTTGTTAATTACTGTGTGTATCACTTGTGTCTTTTTATTTTTTCGATGGCCATTTGGCCATTTTGTGTGAAAGTAACTGTCCTTATGGCCTTCCTTTGTTTAGGTTTCCAATTTTGTCTGGTCGCTTCATGTTTGTGTTTCTTTCCCTTTGGTGTCTTTGATGGGTGGAGTAAGTTAATTGTATTGATTCCTGATCTTTGTTTTACTTCTACTTTACAATATCAGTGGTACCATACATCGCAAAGCATACATGGCACACACAATATATATGAAAAATAACAGGACTCTTGCATTATCAGGGGTAGTCCTAGGAAGATAAATGAATATGGGGTGCCGAATTACTATTTAATACAATTGGGAGATATCTATAATTTTACTCTAGGTATCTATATATCAAATTATAGATATCTATAAATCAAATTATAGATATCTATAATTAACATTATTATCAATATGTTGGTATCATAAAATGTAATCAATGATATGTAATATATATTTCTTGATGTCTATAAATTTGTTTAATGATATCCATTATTCCTTTACATATAACGATATCTAAAATCCAATTATATATACCATTTAAAGGCTGGATAATAGATATCACATATTTGAATAATGGATATCAGAAAATATATTATGGATATCAATACATGTAATTATTGATATCCTGATATGTTCATCCATATTTGATATCTATGTATTGAATAAAAGATATCTATAACTTGAATTATAGATATCCCTTAACACATTATGGATAAAATGAAATAAATAATACATATCTAATATTATTTATAGATCTATAATAATATTTGTTGATATTCTATATTTTTATTACAGACAACTATATATCAATTTGTAGATATTTATAAATCAAATTATAGATATCTATAAATCAAATTATAGACATTTATAATTAACATTATTGATATTGGATATTTATTATTTATTTCATGATATCTATAATATGTAAAGGGTTATCAATTATTCCAATTGTAGTTATCTTTTACTTGATATATAGATATCAAAGATTGAAGAGCATTTGAGGATATCAATATTTTCAATTATTGATGTAAATAATGTATTTTATGTTATCCATTAATGAAAATTGTGATATCCATTATTCAGCCTTTTAAATAATTTCTATAATTTGAATTTAGATATTTATATATGCAAGAAATAATTGATATCATAAAACAAATCTATTAATATCAAGAAATATATATAACGTATCCTGGATTTCATTTTATTATATCAAAAATACAGATAATAATAAATATCAATAATGTTAATTGTACATATCTGTAATTTGGTTTATTGATATTTATAATTTGATTTATAGATATCTGTTATTAAATATAGGATATGAATAATAATTTTTAACTATCTATAAATAATATAAGATGTCTATTATTTATTTTATGATATTTAAAATATGTTAAAGGATATCTATAATTCAAATTATAGATATCTATTATTCTCTATATAGATAGCAAATATAGAAGAACATTTTAGGATATCATAAATATCATTTATTGATATCCATAATATATTTTCTGACATTCATATCTAAAAATAATATTAAGATATCTATTATATATTTTATGATATCTAAAATATGTTAAGACATATCTATAATTCAGTTATAGATATCTTTTATTCGATATATAGATATCAAATATTGAAGAACATTTTAGGATATCGATAATTACATTTATTGATATCCAAAATATATTTTCTGGTATCAATTACTGAAAATTGTGATATCTTTAATTCAGCCTTTGAAATGATATCTATAATTGGATGTTTTTAATATATATACATGTATATGCAATGGAATAATTGATATCATAAAATAAATTTATAGATATCAAGAAATATATTTTACATATCATTGGTTACCTTTTATGATATCAAAAATATCGATAATTACAGGTATAAAAAATGTTAATTATAGTTATCTATAATTTGACTCAAAGATATTTCGGTAGGTCAGTCAGATGCAGGACTGACTGGTGATCAGGAGCACACGAGTTCGATTCCTGTTGGAGTCGGCAACATTCCTTCCTATCTTTTCTATGGTCATTTTCTCCCTTCTGCTGATTCAAGAAGGGCAGTTGTCAGTTTCTGTGAAAGAATGTGCACTGTATTGGTTAACCGCTTAGGTATAAGCTTGCCCAGGAAAAGTGTGGATATGTTAACTGACCGATTCAAAAATGACCTAAATAGTGATGTCTGGGCCATTAAACTCCAATACAAGCAAATAAACTAAAACTTGAAATTCAATTAAATAGTAAAACGGCACCTCATAAATGAAGGCAGGTAATTATTTGTTGAAGGATACTTTGTTTGTCGCAAACAGCTAATGAATGCAACGTTGCTTCCCTATGGCAAGCCATTTTACTATTTATTATGGCATATAGATATCTTATTTATTATATAAGATATCTTATTTATTATATAAGATATCTCATATAGGATATAAGATACCTAATATCATAAAGTAGATATCTTATATCCTATATGATATAAGTTATTTAATTCAGCAATTCAGATATATGATATGATATATAAGTTATCTTATATCTTAATTAAGATATCGTATATAACATAGAATATATCTTTTATGTTAAATAAGATATCTGATTGTCTTATTTACTAAAACATATAAGATATCTTATATGCTATATAAGATATCTAATATACTAAATAAGATATCTTATATAGCATATAAGATATCTTATATAACATATCATATATCTTATATAAGATATCTTATTTATATTGGTATATAAGATATCTTAATTGGTATATCAGATATCTTATTGAACATATAAGATATCTTATATAGCATATAAGATATCTTATTTAACAAATGATATCTTATATACATTTGATAAATAAGATATCTTAATCAACATATAAGATATCTTATGTGAATTCGAAAGAAATAACAAATAATAGTCGCTCCCTCTTGTATCTATATGCACATTAGACTGCTACACAGACAGAGGACTGGAAAAAATTGATTAAAAATGCTTTTTTGAAGTGTGTTTTTATAGAGAGAGAGAGAGAGAGAGAGAGAGAGAAATATAGATAATAAATCCAGCTTGCTTTTGTTTATATAATTTAATAATCCTCCCTTACAAAAATTCTTCAGATAGTAGGAGTCTTAATTGAACAGCAAACTCTGAGTTATGCCAAGCGCTGCTCGCTGCATGTATTTTGACAAAAAAAAACAAACAAAAAACAAAGCCTCTCACCAGACTGTGCATATATTCAGCATGGTTTCTGCCTCTACTTTTCGCATAATTAGTTCAATATATTATATAAGATATCTTATAAGTTGCATAAGATATCTAATATATCAAATAAGATATCTGATATAGGATATGATGTCTTATTCACTGGAATATATAAGATATCTGATATGCTCAATAAGATATCTAATATTCCAAATAAGATATCTAATATAACATATTAGATATCTTATATAATATATCAGATATCTTATGTATCATAAAAGATACCTTATTTCCATCTTAAAATAATATATCTTGAATAATAAATAAGATATCTAATATAATAAATAAGATATCTTATATAATATATAAGATATCTGATATGCTATACAAGATATCTCATATGCTATTTTAGATATCTTATTTACTATATAAGCTATCTTATATATTTTGGTAAATAAGATATCTTCTATCCTACATTAGATATCTCATATCCTATATAAGATATCTAATATAATAAATAAGATATCTAATAAAGCATATACGATATCTTATATAACATATCAGATATCTTATATATAAAGATATCTCATATATTATATAAGATATCTTATATGCTATATAAGATATCTTATATAACAAATAAGATATCTAATATAGTATATATCTTATAAAATAAATTAGATATCTACATTCCATAATAAATAGTAAAATGGCTTGCCATACTTCCCAGTCACCATGGCAGCACCCGCCAATATGGGCTTGAAGACATATATGGGCTGCATGATGCTTCCAGGTAGAGCTGAATCCGGCCCGCACACTAGTACTGGTAAACCGCTTAGAGGATCTAAGCCTGTCCAGGAACCGCAGTGCGAGGCGGACTGCCATGCTAATAAACCCTATTGGTTTCATTGGGTGACACGGCTTGAGATGTCATTTCATCTCAATGTCGGGTAAAAGTCCCACAAAATTGGAAGCAACGTCTCAAAAATGACCTTTACAGTGTTGACTGGGACGTTAAACCTCAAATCAAACAAAAACCAGTCACCACGGAGCTTCCCAGTTACATTTGCCGTACTAGGCCCATGACGAATTTATTGACAATTTTCTCTCCAGCGGACAATTCAATTGACAGATTGACAGAGGCTGTATGAATACAAATTATGGCCCCAATTATACCATATGCAAGAATTAACATATGACACAATCTTATTCTAGTGTGTGAGGATTCTGATAATTAATTATTACCCAAATATTCTCATGTGAACAAATTACTCGGTGTCAGTAAAGGCAGTCAGTAAATCGAAAGTAGGAAATCAGGCCGGAAATGCAAAACCTGGAGCCAGCACTCCCGTCGGCGCATGCGTATTGCATGATGACTGGCATGGTTACTGATTCCATAAACCATCTCCGTATATACCTCCTACAATGGATCCCCAAAGAAAACCATTTAGAGACATTTGGAGATTCCTACCCTGCCATGCCTCGAAAGAATGATTATTTCTCTTCTGATTGGGAATATATTGTTCCTGATTCTCTCCCCTATACATTTTCTCCCCTATACGTTTTCTCCCCTGCAAGAAATCTTGCATTTTTCAATATATTTCACTACCCCAAAAGCATACCATGCCCCTTTTCTCTCTGGAATGGATCCCCAAAGAAAACCCTTTCAAGACACTGTGAGATTCCTACCCTGCCATGCATTGCAAGAAAGTTTTTTCTCTTTGGTCTGGGTATATATTGTTCCTGATTCTCTGCCCTATACGTTTTCTCCCCTATACGTTTTCTCCCCTGTAAGAAATCTTGCATTTTTCAATATCTTTCACTACCCCAAAAGCATACCATGCCCCTTTTCTCTCTGGAATGGATCCCCAAAGAAAACCCTTTCAAGACACTGGGAGATTCCTACCCTGCCATGCATTGAAAGAAAGTTTTTTCTCTTTGGTCTGGGTATATATTGTTCCTGATTCTCTCCCCTATACGTTTCTCCCCTATACGTTTTCTCCCCTGTAAGAAATCTTGCATTTTTCAATATCTTTCACTACCCAAAAAGCATACCATGCCCCTTTTCTCTCTAGAATGGATCCTCAAAGAAAACCCTTTCAAGACACTGGGAGATTCCTACCCTGCCATGCGTTGAAAGAATGTTTTTTCTATTTGGACTGGGTATATATTGTTCCTGATTCTCTCCCCTATACATTTTCTCCCCTGCAAGAAATCTTGCATTTTTCAATATCTTTCACTACCCCAAAAGCATACCATGCCCCTTTTCTCTCTGGAATGGATCCCCAAAGAAAACCCTTTCAAGACACTGGGAGATTCCTACCCTGCCATGCATTGAAAGAAAGTTTTTTCTCTTTGGTCTGGGTATATATTGTTCCTGATTCTCTCCCCTATACGTTTTCTCCCCTATACGTTTTCTCCCCTGTAAGAAATCCTTTATTTTTCAATATCTTTCACTACCCCAAAAGCGTACCATGCCCCTTTTCTCTCTGGAATGGATCCCCATAGAAAACCCTTTCAAGACACTGGGAGATTCCTACCCTGCCATGCATTGAAAGAAAGTTTTTTCTCTTTGGTCTGGGTATATATTGTTCCTGATTCTCTCCCCTATACGTTTTCTCCCCTATACGTTTTCTCCCCTGTAAGAAATCTTCCATTTTTCAATATCTTTCACTACCCCAAAAGCATACCATGCCCCTTTTCTCTCTAGAATGGATCCCCAAAGAAAACCCTTTCAAGACACTGGGAGATTCCTACCCTGCCATGCATTGAAAGAATGTTTTTTCTATTTGGACTGGGTATATATTGTTCCTGATTCTCTCCCCTATACGTTTTCTCCCCTATACGTTTTCTCCCCTGCAAGAAATCTTGCATTTTTCAATATCTTTCACTAACCCAAAAGCATACCATGCCCCTTTTCTCTCTGGAATGGATCCCCAAAGAAAACCCTTTCAAGACACTGGGAGATTCCTACCCTGCCATGCATTGAAAGAAAGTTTTTTCTCTTTGGTCTGGGTATATATTGTTCCTGATTCTCTCCCCTATACGTTTTCTCCCCTATACGTTTTCTCCCCTGTAAGAAATCTTCCATTTTTCAATATCTTTCACTACCCCAAAAGCATACCATGCCCCTTTTCTCTCTAGAATGGATCCCCAAAGAAAATCCTTTCAAGACACTGGGAGATTCCTACCCTGCCATGCATTGAAAGAATGTTTTTTTTCTATTTGGACTGGGTATATATTGTTCCTGATTCTCTCCCCTATACATTTTCTCCCTATACGTTTTCTCCCCTGCAAGAAATCTTCCATTTTTCAATATCTTTCACTGCCCCAAAAGCATACCATGCCCCTTTTCTCTCTGGAATGGATCCCCAAAGAAAACCCTTTCAAGACACTGGGAGATTCCTACCCTGCCATGCATTGAAAGAATGTCTTTTCTCTTTGGACTGGGTATATATTGTTCCTGATTCTCTCCCCTATACGTTTTCTCCCCTATACGTTTTCTCCCCTGCAAGAAATCTTGCATTTTTTCAATATCTTTCACTACCCCAAAAGCATACCATGCCCCTTTTCTCTCTGGAATGGATCCCCAAAGAAAACCCTTTCAAGACACTTGGAGATTCCTACCCTGCCATGCATTGAAAGAATGTTTCTTCTCTTTGGTCTGGGTAGATATTGTTCCTGATTTTCTCCCCTATACATATCCTCCCCTATACGTTTTCTCCCCTGCAAGAAATCTTCCATTTTTCAATATCTTTCACTACCCCAAAAGCATACCATGCCCCTTTTCTCTCTGGAATGGATCCCCAAAGAAAACCCTTTTAAGACACTGGGAATTCCCATGGCAGGTAAGTATGTTTGTTGTGTCGTCGACTGGTATATATTGTTCCTGATTCTTTCCCCTATACGAATTTTCCCCTATAAAATTTTCTTTTAAGTGAATATATATATACTATGCAAGCGTCTGTGTGACACTGATCAAGCAAAGTAGTTCCAATTTCAGTATTTTTTACCAAAAAAAATATTGGATCCCCAAGGGGAAAGAATCAGGATATTGCCGGAAAAAGTGCATTTCAATCAAACCAAACAAACCTCAGAGCACATCAACAATGATTAAAACTTATCCTAATCAGTCTAAATAGTTGTTACTCAACACAAATAGAGACAACTCTACTTCGATCTTATTCATACCTGCAACTGCAGTCTAAGTAGTGTTCCCACGGCAGAGATGAATGCGCCTGTCGCGGAGGTGCCACACATGGAGGTTGCAAGTATATACTACTGAATGTAAGGGAGGACATATTGAAATTGGTTAATCATATAATTTGTTCTGGCTGCCCCCACCCGAGGGGGACCTAGGAGTCAGGCACTGGAGGTTGGTGGTGGAGGTGGGGAGAGGGGAACGGGGCAGAGAAGTGGAGGGGGTACAAGGAACCCATCGGGTTAGCTCTGCTTTCAGTCTTACAGCAAAGCTTTCAAATGATGAGCCACCTCTCATAACTATCTTAAATGACAGATCTAGCTGACACAGATGTTTTCAAGCCACTTCCAGCTTCCTATCATTGCAATATGAGACCGACAAAGCCCAATTCGTTTATTTTAGTGTTTGGCACAGTTCCACTCAAATCATACACATGTATTTATTCAATTTTGTTTTTCATTTTTTCGCGCATGTTTGCATACATGCACATGTATTTAAATTTTAAACTAGAAATGCGTCCATAGGACACGGATGCCCCCGCCTGAAAATATGTCTGTTCGTATTCATCAATAGAAAGTTATTCGCCGTGATTAAGTTTTGGACCCTTTTTTCACGTTTGACCTCTAAGTATGACATTGACCTTGTAGGTAAGGACCTTGGTTTTGTGTGAGGCAGATTGTCTCATGATGGCCAACATTTCTGCCAAATAATTTCAAAATCCATCCAGAGATAAGAAAGTTATTGACCGACCTTTTTTTTTTACCTTGGACCTCTAAGTATGACCTTGACCTTGGAGGTACGGATCTGGGTTTGCACGTGACACATCGTCTCATGATGGTTAATATTTCTTCAAAGTAATTTAAAAATCCATCAAGCAATAAGTAAGTTATTGACTGTGTTTAAGTTTCGGACCCTTTTTTGACCTATGACCTCTAAGTATGACCTTGACCTTGGAGGTACGGATCTGGGTTTGCATCTGACACATCGTCTTATGATGGTCAACACTTCTTCAAAGTAATTTCAAAATCCATCCAGAAATAAGTAAGTTATTGACTGCGTTTAAGTTTCGGACCCTTTTTTGGCCTTTGACCTCTAAGTATGACCTTGACCTTGGAGGTACCAACCTGGATTTTGCACATGACACATCGTCTCATGATGGTTAACATTTCTACAAAGTAATTTCAAAATCCATCCAGAAATAAGAAAGTTATTGACTGCGTTTAAGTTTCGGACCCTTTTTTGACCTTAGACCTCTAAGTATGACCTTGACCTTGGAGGTACGGACCGGGGTTTTGCACGTGACACGTCGTCTCATGATGGTTAACATTTCTGCCGAGTAATTTTAAAATCAATCAAGAAATAAGGAAGTTATTGACTGCGTTTAAGTTTCGGACGCACGGACACACGGACGCACGGACGGACGGACGGACAGGGGCAACGCTATATGCCCTTTCCACCATTCTTCGAATGGCGGGGGCATAAAAATCCTAGGATGATCAGATGACTACGGAACCCGGGAAGGGTAATGCATAATTTTTTTAATATGTTGTGCGAAAAAGATATAAGATGTGCAAACAAGAAATTGATAAGATAATATGTTGTGCGCACAAGATATTAACTTGTGTGGACAACATAATATGTTGTGTGCACAAGATAATATTTTGTTTACACAAGATATTATCTTGTTTGCACAACATATATCTTGTGTGGACAACAAAATGTCTTGTGCGCATAAGATATTATGTTGGCTGCACAAGATATTAAGTTGTGCGAACAAGATAATATGTTATGCGAACAAGATAATAACTCGTGTGTACAAGATATCTTGTGCGCACAAGATATTGTGTTGTGCAAAAAAATAAGTTGTGCGTATAAGATATTATGTTGTCTGCACAAGATCTATGTTGTGCAAACAAGATATTATCTTAAGCGCACAAGATATTAACTTGTGCGCACAAGATAATAACTTGTGCACACAAGATATTATGTTGTTCAGATCTTATGCGCACAAGATATTATCTTGTACGCACAACATATTAAAATTGTATGTCCCTTCCAGGGTTCCCTAGTTGACACATGTCATTTAAAAATGTTAAATTCGTATCACTGAAAAGATGTGCTGTATATAAATAAAGCATACACTTTTAAGAACAATGCAATTCTTTAAAGCAGGGGACATTGGATTTTGTGCCTTCTTTTTCTGTGAGAATCATACCAAAAAAAAAATAAAAAAATAAAATAAACGCGACAGAAGAACTGCCTTCATTGACCGTTCCGGGGCGGTTCTTCTGTCGCGGTTTATTTTTGTTGTGGTTTGTCTTTGAGTGTGTCTATCGCTTGTAGTTTTTGTTTTCGATAGCCAATTGGCCATTTTGTGGGAAAGTAACTGTCCTTTTGGCTTTCCACTATAGATATTTCCATTTCATGTTTATGTTTCATTCCCTTTAATGTCTCTGATGGGAGCTGTGGGTTAATTGTATCGATTCCTGATCATTGCCACTTCTATTTTGGAATGGTCAGTGAAAAGTATCTCACTTCAGACCGGTGGGAGGCTTAAATCGATTTTACGCAGTCGCAATCCTTGCCCTTACTTCCGTCGCGATTTAGACAAATAATTTGTTCAGAGCGCATGAAGGTTTCCTAACTCAACAGTGCAAAATATCCGAGAACACAAAAATCAAACAACCACAGAGATGAAACAACAGTGAGGACTCGGCAACAAAAAATAACTGAAATGCTTGAGCAAAAGAAAATCAACAGCCAGACACTGATGGGCGCAACCACAGACAGAACATCAGGTACCAAAATTAAATTGTAATTCTAAGTAAGCCTTTACGCTGGAACCGTCAAAGAATCTGAGGCTGACCCATCGGCGTGCGCTTAAAGAGGGAAGTAAAGTTATCAACCGTGATTGGGTTAACTACCATGCATGCAGTCTGTCGTATAACATTTCGTATAATATTTATGTTGTACCCAATCTTTTTATACAGAATAATGATTTTACGAAATTGGGTACTGAAGTCATTGCAAGTATTTTTTTTCTGAATTTATATATTAAGTCACCATAAAATTCGGGTTCCGATAGATCTTGACGCAGGAGAGATTTAAGCCCAACATTGAATTTTGAAACTAAATCGGAATGACTTCTACAAAAGGCTTTGTTTAGTTTATGATACCGATAACACTGATTAAGAAATTTAGCAGTTAACAATTTATTATGAGTGTTAAGCCAGTACGTGACCAGACACTCTGGCAGATCGAATTAATTGCGAAATATAAATACTATAGGATGCCGCACGAGGAACACCACCATCCAAGAAAGGAAAATTTACAATCTCAAAATCCAAATAATCGCGTTTATCACACTTTTTGCAGGAAACAAACCCATATACAATAGATAGTTGTTTGTTTGTTTGTATTGGAGTTTATCGACCCAGTCAACACTATTCTAGGTCAATTTTGAGCCAGTCAGTTTACCTATTCACACTTTTCCTGAGCAGGCTTAGTAAGGGCGAGGATTGTGGCCACGTAAAATCGATTTAAGCCCTCCAGTGGAATTCGTTTCCGCTGACCGTTCCAAGGCGGTTCTTCTGTCGCGGTTTATTTTTGTTATGGTTTGTCTTTGGGTGTTTGTGTCGCTTATATTATTTTATTTTGGATAGCCTATTGGCCATTTTGTGGGAAAGTAACTGCCCTTTTGGCTTTTACGCTATTGATGTTTCCATTAGGGTCTGTTGTTTCATGTTTTTGTTTTTTCCCTTTGGTGTCTCTGATGGGAGCTGTGGGTTAATTGTATCGATTCCTGATCATTGCCTCCACTTCTATTTTTTATATGTAAGCGCTTAACCAGGACAGTGCACTTTCGCCAGAAACTGACAACTGCCCTTCTCGAATCAGCGGGAGAGAATGACCGTAGAAAAGATTTCATCGTCAATCTCCACGAAAGAATGTTGCCGATAGATTGATGTAAATCCAAAAACGGCGCCTAGGTATCAGAAGAATTTGCTAATTATTTAACTGATGTTCGTGGTGGTGTGTAAACTTTTGCAATGGTAGTATCTATATAAGTTGGTGTTGATATTATGGACACAGGTGATTGGTATTAGTGAAGATAATGGGCACGGATATGAACTTCTTAGCGCTGTGCCCTATAATACTTTGGAATCTCTTGGATAAGCGAATATCACGTCTTAAGAATCGGATAGTTTTTGACCAATTCTAGACATTCTGTGAGCCGTTGCTACATACTAAAGGTAGCAGGTACCACTAGAATTTTTTTCTACAAAAACACAGATGTCTCCCCATTTTTTTTACCTCTAAGTATGACCTTGACATTAGAGGTATTGACCTGGGTCTTGTGTGCAACACATCATCTATTGAAGGTGACCATTTCTGCAAAGTAACTTTAAACTGTCCATCGAGAAATAAGAAAGTTATTGACTGTACACGAAGAAAAAGCCATTTTTTACCTTTGACCTCTAAGTATGACATTGACCGTGGGTGTACCGATCTATGTCTTGCACACGGCACGTCATCTCATGATGGTTAACATTTCTGCCAAGTAATTTCAAAATCCATCAATGAATAAGAAAGTTACTGACCGGACATGAAAAAAAGCCCCCTTTTTACCTTTGACATTTGACCTTTAAAAATGACCTTGACCTTTGAGGTACCGACTTGGATGCTGGGCGCAACACATTGTCTCATGATGGTTAACATTTCTGCCAAGTAATTTTATAACCCATCAAAGAATAAGAAAGTTATTGACTTAACACGAAAAAAGGCCCCCTTTTTTACCTTTGACTTCAAAGCATCACCTTGACATTTGAGGTACGTACCTTGGTCTTGCGCACAACATATCGTCTAATGAAGGTGAACATTTCTGCAAGGTAACTTTAAAAAGTCCATCCAGAAATAAAAAAAAAAGTTATTGACCGGACACGAAAGAAGACCCTTTTTTGACATTTGACCTCTAAGTATTACCTTGACCTTGGAGGTACCGACCTGGGTCTTGCGCGCAATACATCGTCTCGTGATGGTTAACATTTCTACCAAGTAATTTCAAAATCCATCCAGTAATGAGAAAGTTATTGACCAAACACGGAAAAAGACCCTTTTTACCTTTGACCGCTAAATATGACCTTGGCCTTGGAGGAACCGACCTCGTTCTTGCCCGCGACACATCATCTCATGATGGTTAATATTTCTGCCAAGTAATTTCACAATCCATCCAGAAATAAAAAGTTATTGACCGGAAACTGAAATAAAGACCCTTTTTGACCTTTGACCTCTACGTATGACCTTGACTTTTGAGGTACCGACCTAAGTCATGCGCGCGACACATCGTCTTATGGTGGTTAACATTTCTGCCGAGTAATTTCAAAATCCATCTATAAATAAGAGTTACTGACCGGACACGTTTTGCCCACACATACACGATTTTGTGATCGACAAACTTCCAAGGGAAATAACTATAAACGCAAGAGTTATAGTTCTTACACGTCGTCTAATGTTGATTAATATTTATATGAAGTTTCCTGAAGATAGCTTGAACGGTTTTCAAGTTATAGAGTGGGTACGATTTTGTGAACTTGCAGACAGACAAACAGACGGACAGGCAGACAGACAGATGCCCGGGGGAAAACAATATGTCTACACATAATGTGTTATAACTACTTGTGTGACAAGTGTTTGACTTGTGTGTTACAAACTGCCAGAGATATTCAACTTTATTCACGATTGCTTATATTCTTCCCGATGGTGCCCATGTCAAAATTATTATAGAATAGTATATCTTTCCTATACTGGCTCCTAAGCCCACAGCATGGCCAAAAATAAAACTACCCGAAATAAAACAAGAGGCCCATGGGTCACAACGCTCACCAGAGTTCAATAGTGCTAGAGGGCCTGCGCCCTGACAGCCATGTTAATTTTTTCGATAGACTATGATGACCCAAGAACATAACATGCTAAGAATGCACTGAACTAACTCATAGCATATCTGCTAGTGGTTTGATGTCAGCCCATTTCTGGACAAAAGTCAACAAATGACCTTGACCTTTGGAATTGATTAACGTCCATGCAGCTGATTGCAAATATGAATTCTGAATCCACTAATCAGAAATATCCACTGTTTTGCTCTTTTAAATTCAAATGTCTAAGTGACCAAATTTTACCTTGATATAATAGGTCAAGGTCTATTAAAGGTCACCATTCTCGGACCAGGGTCCCCAATGCTGTAAACCAAGTCTGAAGATTATCGGCCATTTGGTTCCTGACAAGAAGATTTTGAAAGCGTTTTACCATATATGGACATGGCGGCCATCAGGATCATGCGACCAAGACCAAGACCCCACGAACAAACTTTCTTGCCCAAACCCATGAAGTTTCCAAATGTAATTTGGTTTCAATTGGCCTGGCAGTTTCATTTTAAATCTCATTTTAAAATGTTGATGATGCAGCCGGCACAGACTCAAATGACCACCGGTGAGCTAAAACATACAGCTTTGATAGTCTATGTGACCAAATTTGAACTTGGTGTAAAATAAGTCAAGGTTATCCAGGGTTCATCATTTGAACAAATGATTACCGGGAGTCTCCAATGCTGCATAACACGTTTTATGACAATGAACACTAACTGTTTCCAAAGAAGAATATTTTGAAGGGCTTTAGTTTATATGGGCATAGCAACAATATCTGTCATGTAACCAATCTGATATTAATGAATTTTCCTTTCTTTATTCCCAAAAGCTTCCTTATGAAATTTTATTTCATATGCACTAGTGGTTTCAGAGAAAATTAGGTTTTAATTTTCATATTCTTGAATAATAATCATATTCTGAATGACCTTTGGCAAAGGTCTAAGAAATGACCTTGATTTTGAATACTCATACAGTTTCATTTACTCATACAGCTTACTGCATCTACCCATTTATAGACCACAGACTACGATAATTTATGAAAAATACTTAGTTTTGACCTTTTACCATACAAAGGTTTATGTTTCCAAATTTGACCTTAGCGTAAACTAGGTCAAGGTCAAACTATGATTGATTCGAGTCCCCAGTGCTACATACCAAGATTCACAACAATCAGCCACAGGTTCTGGATAAGATTTTTTGAGGGGTTTACGCTATATGAGCATGGAAGCCATAGTGGTCATGTGACCAATTGATAGCTTCCTTATGAAATTTGGTTACATATGGGCCAGTGGTTTCTGACAAAAAATGTTATAATTTAAATATTCATCTGAATGACCTTGGGCCAAGGTTGAGCAATGATCTTGACCTGCAATACTCATGTACTTTCATTTTGATAATTGCATGTCCTCATTTTCTGATCACAGGTTGCAATAATTTTCGAAAATTACTTAGTTTTGACTTTTTCCCATATAAAAAACCTATGTGACCAAATTTGTTCTTGGTGTTAAATAGGCCAAGGTCATCCAAGGGTCATCATTTGAACAAACTATGATGGGCCTGAGTCCCTAATGCTACATACCAAGTTTCATGACAATCAGCCCATTGGTTCCGGAGAAGAAAATTTTTTATGGGTTTTTACCTTAAATGGGCATGGCGGCCACCTGGGTCATGTGACCAAATTCAAATTAATCGATGTTCATTTCCTTGATCCTTAAAGCTTTCATATGAAATTTATTTAAATATGGCCCAGAGGTTTCTGTAGAAAGCAAGTTTCAATTTTCATATCTGAATGACCTTGGGCCAAGGTCAAGAAATGACCTTGACCTTGAATCTCTTGTATGTTCATCCAATCATTTAGCTTACTGCATCTACCAATTCTCAGATCACATGCTGCAATAGTTTCCAAAAAGTACTCAGGTTTGACATTTTCCCATACAAAAGTCTATGTGTACAAATTTGACCTCGACGTAAAATAGGTCAGGGTCATCCGAGGGTCATTATTTGCACAAACTATGATGAGACCGAGTCCCCGATGCAAAATACCAAGTTTCATGACAATCGACTCACTGGTTCTGGAGAACGGCATAGCGGCCATGTGACCTGGAACCCGCGAAAATTTAACTTCAATCGGCTCAGCGGTTTTAGAGGAGATGTTTGAAAATGTTGACGACGACATACGACGGACAACTGCCTATCCTCTGAGCCTTCGGCTCTGGTGAGCTAAAAAATTAACAATACTTGCAGGCAAAGACGAACTATAACAATAATAAACTACAACAGAAGGACCGCCTTGAAACATTCAAGGCAGCAAGTCAATAATTTGAAAAGTTCAGCAGTGAATGGTACAGGCTCTTACATTACCCCAAAGCTCAGTTGTTAATACCTACTTTTTATGCTCTTCCGCCTGTGACGTTTACGTTATAGTGAAGTTATTTTATGTTCGAATGATATAGTTAAAGATACTACTGCCTATCTTTAGCCGATGTTTGAAGCTCAGAAAAAGGTTTGCAAAACCAAATTTTGTCATCATTCGAAATATCTTTAAAAATCATTCATTGTCTGCAATATTTCGACTATACAGAAAAATGCTACACTGAAATTTTCATAAAACAAGTTTTTTGTCTAGTGAATGTTTTCATAGACTAGAAAATTAAAAGACACGTATGGGTCACTGTGATAATTTCTGTTTTATAAAACTCTCCGTTCCCCTACCCCATGATGAATGACATGGTAAAATACATATATATTCTATGGAAAGATGGAGCATCACAGACAGATAACTCAGATTGTACTTGTAAGTATTAGTTGGCCATAATATGCATTACATTACAGCAAATCATTTACATCTTATTTTGGGTAAATGCCGAAAGTTGAAATTTTCAAAAGTCGCAATGTTACCGTTTTCGTGGAGTTTATAGCCAAGCTGAACATGCCATCTTGGTTTCTGTTTGTTTGAATTGAGTTTTATCGTCCCCGTTATGGTCAAGAATACGTAAATGACGTCGCCGCCAAACTTAGCGTGTGTTGACCGGCAACGTACAAACGTCTTCATTGAAAACATCATTATTCTCCAATGCCATGGTGGTTAAAAGATAACATTCCCAAGTCTTTATAGCAAAACATAATGCAATTATATATTTTTTTTTTTTTTTTTACTTGCCGTGCTTACGATACTGGACAGTTAACAACTTCAAGCCCTCCAATTACTGAACTTTTGCAGATAAAATGAACAGTTAGTAGGAAAATGTTATATAGTATGCACATCCAACGACAATTCGATAAACCAGCATTCTCTCACAATCAATTTATAGTCTTCATAGTACCAGATAAACAAACGGTAGAATATGCGTTCCCACTACGTTGGTTGGTTAACTGGGTAGAGTTACTTGGACCAAAGTGATTCGATATTTGAGATCAATAATTCCGATTTGCGTTGGCATTTAATGCTGTTTCTATAATATAACAAAACCCTACCACCGACCTTATTCACTGTATCACACCTATCTTTCCGTAAGAAGTCAAAGCCACTGGTTGAAACTTGGTCATCTAATATATACTCATATTCAATGAAACCGCACCACTTTTAGAATTTTGATTTCTTTAAGGCACAAATGGCTGACTTTTTCAACTGATAAATACAGTATTGTAAAGTCACCGAAGCATGAGTTTGTTTGAAACGAATAATGCGTGATTTTCATGATGTGCATGTGCACGTGCAAAATGTAAAAATTGCAAAATTTTCGTAATCACGATATTTTTGGCACTTTCTTAGCTGTCATTATAAGGTCCGAATTCTTTACGTTAAAACGCCAGCAAAACATTTCATAAGAACAAGGCCGTGGGACGTCTAAGTAACGTCGATCGTCATCATGCCCTCGGTATGATTGAAGGTGGGCTTTCATACCGCCAAGTTGCAGAGCGTATGGGTTGTTCGCACACTACGATTGCTCGACTGGTTGGAAGGCACAACACCTTGGATGTGAATGTTTTACTACACGACAGCAGGACCGGTGCATTGTTTTGAGTCTTTTACGTGACCGATTCAGGACGTCTGCGGAAAAAGCCCAGGGGAACCCACAAACTACTAACTGTACGGCGGCGTCTCCAGGAACGCGGTATTTCTAGCCGTAAGACGTATAGGGGGACGTTTTGACGGCGGAACGTCGAATCTGTTGCTTTAATTGGTGTCGACGGCGTATCCGATGGACACAACGGCGTTGGCATGGTGTACTATTCACGGACGAGTCCCGTTTTGTGTTGAAATGTTTGATAGGCGGCGTAAAGTATGGCGTCGGCGTGGGGATCGATTTCAAGACTGTTGTGTTAAACAGGTGTCACGTTGGGGTGGTGACAGCGTAATGGTGTGGGGAGGTATCTCATGGCACCACAAAACTCAACTTATCGTTGTTGATGGCAATTTGAAGGCACGTCGGTACATCGATGAAATCTTAGAGCCTGAGGTGGTACCGTTTTTACGCAATAATGGTGACGTTACGCTTTTCCAACAGGACAATGCACGTGCTCATTCTGCGACGCTAACAATGGACTTTTTCAATCAAAATGGTGTGCAAGTTCTTCCCTGGCCTGCGTTTTCGCGGATTTAAACCCAACTGAGCACCTTTGGGACCAGCTCGGAAAACGTGTGTACAGCCGACGTCATCCGTCAATCAACCGTCAGCATTTGGCCATGGCGCTACAGGAAGACTGGGACAAGATCACACAAGACCAGATACAGCGTTTAATTCGAAGCATGAGGCGTTGCTGCCAAGCAACACTTGATGCTAATGTATTAGGATATGCGACTTTTATTTTTCGCGTGTGTGTCTTCGTATCTCTGCATCCAATGAAAAGCTGTAACTCTGTAGTGAGTCTGTGGATAAGTTAGTGATAATTCCTTAAACGTGATCAAATGCTGGAAATATTGCGAATCAATTAAAATTTGAGGTATAGTACTAGTGGTGCGTTTTCATTAAATCTAAAAATATGTTTGTCTAAAAACATTTCGCAAAGACCAAGTATATCCGGCTCGTTTTCTTTTGCAAGCAGAAGTCGGATTTCATCGTTTTTGACAGTTGATTTTTAAAATCAAGTTTCTATGTCAACACAACGTCTCCCTGCCCTACATCATAGTGTAGTTTATATTTTCTTGTCCTTTGGGATCATTGATTCCATTGTGGAATTTTGAAAATACTTGAGGGTCACTGATGAGGCCTAATTGGCCGAAACTAGCTAGTCTGGCCCAGAAAACATGCACACTTCATATTTTCCAGTTCTGTGGTGCATTCCTTGCTTCCAAAGGATAACTCTTTTATAGAACATATTTATACGAATTGAAAATAAACTAGCACAGAAAGAATAATTCTGAAAAGAAAACGATACTCTGGAACTGTTTTCCTACGCGCTTTCCGATGATATTTATGTAACTGGTTTGAGAATTTACTCTTTCATCCATGAACTTTCTCGCTTTTAATATAGTCTATTAGAAAGGGGTTTCTGATTAGTTCACTGACATGATGGCAAAAAAGTGTACATGTAGATTCTGGCGAGACCTGCTAGCTACATGCCGTCTTACCAGGATCTGCAAGGTTTGCATAGATACAGTGTATTTCGACCTCGGCGTCTGCACCAGTCTACAGAGTTAAAAGGGTTAGTTCGCTTCTCTGTGTTTTTCTGTGGCCAACTAAACAACCTTTTACTGACCGACATAGAACACAGTTATTCACCTGCTTTCGATAGCTCTATTTACAAAACATGGGTTGTAAGCTGTGCGTTTTAAATCAAGTTCCGTACATTTAGCAAATAGTGAGGACACCGATCAGACATTCTGTGGCCCCTAATCTGTCTTAACTGTTTCCGAATGTCCCAGTATTGAAACAATTGGCATTTATGGGTCAATGTTTAGGTTTGAATAAACGTATTTTAATTCACCTTGGGTAGTCGAAATTCGCTACACGCGGCGTCTGATCAGGATTATAATGTCTAAATCATATGGTTTAAAAATGATCTTTTTTTCGACAACCCGACGCCCGCAGACACATAGCTCCAAGCGGCTGCACAACATATGTGCACCGTCGAATCAACGCGACATTGATGCGACGTTGCTAAGACGTCATGTGCTGACTGTAAGATTATTAGCAGATGAATGTACTTAGATAATTTAGTAATTTATGGTTTTACCGTGAAGAAATAAGCAGACAGATTTATCTTTCTTTCTTTCTTCCTTTTTTTTCTTCGAGGGGGTAGTTGGGCAAGGCAAAGATGGTTTGTATCTTGTGTCACTGAGGCGTCCAGCTGATATTGACTGACAACTGGGGGCAAGGCCTGCTGTCCTTGCAACAGGTAACGGTAAAGGGAGGGGGTTGTGGTTTTTTTCTTCTGTTTCTACACTTCGATTCAATTTCCTCTTTTATCCTCTGTCCCTCACTTTCATCTCCTCTACTATCTTTTCTATCTCGTTTCTCTTTTTTTTTCTTGGAGAAGACAAAAATGATCCACAAGGGTTGACCTATCTTTAAACTAAAAACAATAGATGAATCTTTTTTTCTGCGTCGATTTTTTAACCCTCTGGGACCTTATCAACAAAATATCTAGATAACTGCTTGATGTACGACTGACATTGTTATCATAATAATTATGCCTCATAAATCAACTTTCCTCAGTACTTTCAGTACTTTGATTTATATTAGATGACGTATATTGAGATACTTTCGAATTAAATGCAACATCTTTAAAGGGGCATTCGGTAGACAGCTTATTTTCAGAATTGTTAGAAGAATGTGAGACATGTATTTCGGGGTTCTCTAATCCATGACTGCGAGACAAACCAATATCTTGGTAATCTATTTGCTGGGTGCGGGTAAAAACAATATCGGCAGGAGTTGACCAATTTACTTCAGGAGTTTCTATTTGTGGAGAGGGTGTTCAAGTGTCATTCGTGATTATAAGCCCATGTACTCCATAACGTGGTCGGTTGTTATAACCAGTGTTTCTACTATTATACCAGCACTCTTGAGTGTTGTGTCCACCGTATCTGGTGCATATATAACAATATTGATTTGAGGAATGGAAATTCTTGGACATTAGATGACCTTTCCTTTGATAACTAATGTTGGGTCTATAATGATAAGGTTTTCGTATTGGTGACTTGGTGCAGAGTGTCGAAACCAGCAAGAAGCCTTCTGTGTTGATATGAACTTTATCGAGGTAAAAATATGCATCCAGCATTTCACCATAGGCGAGCTGAAACCTTTGTGAATCTCGAACCATTCCACCGGGTTATCAGAACATCATGATTTTAGGACTTCATCATAAGGTTTGATATCAACATTGGCTCTAGGTATTGATTCGGATACAGTCTACCATCAATACGTGATTATTCGTGATACAGTCTACATTATGGAGTACATGGGCTTATAATCACGAATGACACGGTATCTAGTAAATTTTCGTAATTTCACGGAAAATATCTAAGTCCTCGCCATTTGCTGCGTCGTTTCCACCTACATACAGTATTAAATTTCTGCAGCTATCAATATCCAGGCTATCAAGCTTAAATTGCAGTTTTTTAATTGTAGCACCTGGTATAGTTCTGAGTGTAATTGTTTTGTTGGGTGATCTATTTTTCACATTTTTTTTTAAAATAGAACTGCCCATGAAAAGTGTCTCATTTTTTATCACTTGTTTAGGTTTGTTTGTCAAATCAATTATATTACTGTTGTCAGTCTCATTTATGTTTAGCCCGTTTTGTTGTGGCTATTGTTGTTGCGTCGTTGTTGTTGCTTTTGTTTTCGGTTTCGCTCGTGATTATTCTGTCCATTCTGTAAAACACGCTGTTGTCCTCGGTTGGATTTTGTCTTAATGTACATGAGGCAGTCTCGTTTTGAGCATCTGTAGTAGCTTGTGGAGTGAATACACTACAGGTACCCTGCCGTAATATGTCGGTGTTATGGTTTTAATGTTGATAAATACTCGTCTATTTATAAATCATAACAAGCAACGGTGTTTTCCACAGGTACGTAACGGGTTATATTCTAACACAAAACCACTTAATTTTGCACATTCAATGTAAGCAGTTGCGTAGCGCAACTAGTAGCGAGGAGCGCCTAACACGACTGATTTACTTTTCTGATGGTCGCAGGTTCGATCCTCGCAGACAACCTTTTTTCATAAAGCTATTAAAAGCATGATTTTTTTTTCTTGATTATTTTTTTATAAAATAGTTTCAGAATTTACATTTTTATTATTTCTTTTTTAATTTTCAATTCTGTTTATTATTTTTGTATTATTATTTTTTCGTGAATGGTTATCTATTTATTTTAAAGTTCAATACATGTCATGCACAATTTTACAGATCAACTTCACATTTGATTTATAATAGTGAATAAAAAAGAAACACCAGCAAGTACATATGTACAAGAGAATTGAAATACAAGATGCCATAATTTGATACAATGGAACCTGATTGGCCTAGACCCTATATGTGACATGTGAAAGTAAAGAATAGGCACACCAATAACATGACTTGAAATTAACATTGATTGGAAATTTATAATTTAATTCATGTTGATCATACGTTATTTTAACGTTTATCGATTGTTAGTCACAAAACTGCACCTGTCAAAAAAAAATGTTAAAGAAAAAAACATCCCAAGCGAGATTATAACCCGCATACTTCAGCTCTACAGGCCCGTGACTTAACCACTTCGCTAGCGTCGATACAGTGGAGGTATGGTATTTTTTAGCCTGATACCATCACATTAATAGGGAGTCACCAAAAATAAAATTAGATCATCCAAATATAACATATAATTGCGTAGATAAGTTTAAAAATAACCTTTATTTACAATAATATTGACAATACCAAACTGACAACTGATGTCGGTTTTACTGTACCTTTATCCTCTTGCCTGTTCGAGTTGGGTTCGAATTGTTTTCATGTTGCTTAACTTTCTCATATACATTTGTTAGTTTATTTAATATTTGATTTGACTTCTGATCATTACTTGCCTTAAGATTTGTTCTTGCTGAGTTCACGTTTTCTACTAGTTCCTTCATATGGATGTCATATTGGTTAATTTGCTGGTTTAGAGCTGTGATACGGTCATTCACAACACCGATGTTGTTAGAAAGTGCCATCGACAATTCATTCACAAATGTGAAAACTGAAGCAGTGGACAATTTCAGCTCCAAAACGCCGTTTTCCAGCAAAGATATTTCAATTTTCAATCGGCCCCGCCCATCGGGGCTTGCAGAAATAGATGGGCTGCATTATGCTTCCACGCAGAGCTGAAATCCGACCGCACACGAGTACTGGTAAACCGTTTATAGGATCTAAGCCTGCCCAGGTGAAGCGGTGCGAGTCAGACCGTCCATGCCTTTAAACCCTACTGGTTTGATTGGGCGACAGGCCTTGATATGTCATTTCATCTCAATGTCGGGTAAAAGTCCCACAAAATTGTGTGTGTGTGTGTGAATTCGGGTTTAACGTCGCTTTCAACAATTTTTCAGTCATATCACGACGGTGTCTGGTTGCGACAGGGAGCTCAATGCTCACGTTTATAGTGCTGCCTCACTGAAGTATCATGTCCCAGACACATTACATGATACCACACCCAGTCACATTATCCTGACACTGGATCGACCAGTCCTAGCTCTACCCCGTAAATCTAAGTGCCAAACGAGGAGCAGCTAGTACCATTTTTAACGACTTTGGTATGTCGCGGCCCGGGATCGAACCCGGTACCTCCCGTTCCCCGGAGCGGACACTCTACCAACTGAGCTATCGGGGCCGGTCCCACAAAATTGGAAGCAACGTCTCCAAAATGACATATACAGTGTTGACGGGGACGTTAAACCTCAATTCAAACAAACAAATCACTTTTCAATATCTGTGGTACAGTTTGACAGGTCTTACATATCCAAAACCCTATTGACACCAACACACAGTTCGTGGTACCAGGTCATATAAATGCAACAACGGATCTCCTCTATTTTCTTCGATTTGTTATTTATCATGCATGTTTTACAATATTTAATATTTTCGTATTTTGTTTATTTTCTTTCATGTTGTGTCATTTCTTTGGGGTCAGATTGTTTTTAATAGCGTTACGCTGTCGTCTAGTTTTCCATCTGTCTCCGGTGCTATATGACTATCGTCACCTGGGTCGCCGTCATCGTTATAATCAAAAAGTTTAACGTCAGAGATTTCAGGCTCATTTTCTTCTATGTTCTCTCCATTCATTGACTGGGCGAGAAGTAATGACGATTATAAGTTCCATGTGACCTGATGATTGACATAAAATATATCTAGGTCAGTGTGACCTTTATTTTATGTGTCAGTGATTTTGCCTTATATCTCAAATACTATTTGATGTAACCCAAACACTATTTGATGTAGAAATATCATATCTGGATTATTACGTCTGCTGGGTGCAATAACGGTGTAACTGACATTTTGGCCAAAATAGTTTTTTTTTGCATAAATGGGTGCCTTAGGACTTTGCCTCCATACCTGGATTATTAGTTCCATGTGACCGGATGATTAACCTCAAAATATATCTTGAATACTATTAGACTGAGAATTGTCATACCTGGAATGTAAGTTCCTTTTACACTTGGTAAATAAGTACTACAGCTGGATTCTGCCTACATCATATTTCAGCATTTTGGAATTTCTTTTGTCAGTTACACCGTTTTTGCTCTGACTTTTAGAAAAAAGTTGGCGCAAAAACAGTGTAAGTGCACTTACCCTATTTTTGCGCGAAGTTTTTTAATACCTCAAAAATATTGAATCCTGCTGCTTGATATTTCAGAATAAGCATGTAAGTACCATGCAGAATGTATAAAATGTGACCTTTTACCTACCAAGTGTCTTCAATTTACTGCTTTACCATGTAAAAGGAAAAGAAATAAGTTTGTACATTTACACCGTTTTAGCGCTGGATGCACTTACACCATTTTTGCACCAAAAACACTCGGCGCAGAAATGGTGTATCAACACTTAAATGCTTAATATTTCTTTTCAAATGTCATTTATTCAACAATCGCCATGAAGTTAAGAAACTAGCTTATAGTATGGTTTTCTATGCCATTCTTTACTAAAACAGTTTTTTGTTTCTCCTGAAAAGTTGCCATTTTGCACTTACAACGTTATTGCACTCAGTAGAAGATTAGTTCCATGTGACCTGATTATTTACCTCAGAATATATCTAGGTCAGTGTGACCTACATTTCATGGTTCAGTAATTTTGTCTTATATCTTGAATACTATCTGATGGAGAATTGTCATACCTGGATTATTACTTCCATGTGACCTGATGACTGACCTCAAAATATATCTATGTCATTGTGACCTACATTTCATTGTTCAGTGATTTTGCCTCCATACCTGGATTATTAGTTCCATGTGACTGGATGATTAACCTCAAAATATATCTTGAATACTGTTAGACTGAGAATTGTCATACCTGGAATGTAAGTTCCTTTTAGCCTGATGATTGACAAAAAATATATCTAGGCCAGTGTGACCTATATTTCATGGTTCGATGATTTTGCTGTATAACTCAAAATAGAAGTGATGGCAATGATTAGGAATAAATACAATTAACCCACAGCTCCCAACAGTGACACCAAAAGGAAAGAGACATAAACATGAAATAACTAGACCCTAATGGAAACATCAATAGCGGAAAGTCAAAAGGACAGTTACTTTCTCACAAAATGGCCAACTGGCTATCCAAAACAAAATATTATAAGCGAAACACAAACTCAAAGACAAACCATAACAAAAATAAACCACGACAGAAGCACTGCATTGGAACGGTCAGTGAAACGAATTCCACTGGGGAGGAAGGGGGGGCTTTAATCCATTTTACGCACCTTCCTTCCCTCGCGAGTTAGACAAATAATTTGTTCAGTCCGCATGAAGGCCACCTAACTCCTCAGTGCAATATCTCCAAGAACACAAAAATCAAACAATCACAGAGATGAAACAATGGTGAGGACTCGACAACAAGATATCACTGAAATGCTGGAGCAAAAAAAACCAGCAGTTAGACTCCGATGGGCCCGACCAGAGATAGAGCATCAGGCACCAACCAACATTACATAAAACTAAATTCTCTCTAATTCTCAGTAAGCCTTTATGCTGGAACCGTCATAGAATCTGAGGCCTGACCCACCGGCGTGCAATTAAACAGGGAAGTAAAGTTGTCAACCATGATTGGGTTAATTACCATGCATGCATTCTGTGGTATATTATTTAAGTTGTACCCAACCTTTTTGTATCGAAGAATGATTGTAGGAAATTGGGTGAAGTCATTGCAATTATATATTTTCTGAATTTATACACTAAGTCACCATAAAATTCGGGTTCCGATAGACCTTGTTTCAGAAGAGATTTAAGTCCAACATTGTATTCTGAAATTAAATCAGAATGACGTCTATAAAATTTTGAAAAGGCTTTGCAAATCAAATTGATTGCAAAATATAAATGCCATAGGAACATCACCATCCAAGAAAGGAAAATTTACAATCTCAAAATCAAAATCATCGCATTTATGATGCGGAAATGTCATATCTGAGATATTATTTCCATATAGCCAGATGATTGACGTAAAATATATCTAGGTCAGTGTGACCTATATTTCCTGGTTTAGTGATTTTGCCTTATATACTGTATACTATTTGATGGAGAAACTTCATACCTGGATTATCAATTTCATGTATCCCTATGAATGACAAATGAATATATAACTAGGTTAGTGTGACCTATATTTCATTGTTCAGTGATTGTGCCATGTGTTTTGTATAATATTTCATGGAGAAGCTTCATACCTGGATTATAAGTTCCATATAACAAGATGATTGACTTAAAATATATCTAGACCAGTGTGACCTATTTTCATGTTCAATGATTTTGCCTAATAACTTGGACACTATTTCTTGTAGAAATGTCATACTTGGAATAGGTGTTCCATGTGACCTGATGATTGTCCTCAAACTATATCTAGGTCATGGTTCAGTGATTTTATATCTTCGAGGAGTGAAACAGGCAAGCTCTGCTGTCATGCGGCAGCTCTTGTTACCTGTATGGGTACGGTGGCCATCTTGGTCATACAACCTGGACCCTGTGAACAAAGTTTTGTTTCCCCATCCCATGGATACTCCATACGAAATTTGACTTCAATCAAACCAATGGCTTCAGAGGAGAAATGTTTGAAAATGTTGGCACACAACAGATGACAGATGGCAGACATCAGACCGACAGACAATGGAGCCTTCGGCTCAGGTGACCTTATAAGAGTGGAGAAACAGGGCAAACAAGATGTGTTTGTGAAACACTGATGCCCCCGGACAGCGCATGTTAATCGAAAGTTATGGCCAATATTAATGTTTTTAAAAATTTTGAAAAAAATAGGTCAAAGATCAAGTTCAAGGTCACGAGATCAAAAATTATGGTACCACTGGAAAAGTCTTGTGATAAGGTATACACATGTGAAATATGAAAGCTCTATCTGTTACCATTCAAAAGTTATGCCCAATGTTAAGTTTTTTGTAGACAGACAAACGGACAAACAGACCAAAAACTATATGCCCCCGAATCTCTTAGATTCCGGGGGCATAATAAAAAGAGAACCCTCTACCCAACCTTACGAGTGACAGCAGGCATTGCCCAACTGCAGGCTAATATCAGTCGGGTGCCCCGATTTTGAAAGACACACAACTTTTACCTCACCCAACCTCCCCAACAAGTCAAACAAGACTGGATACTTTTTTCAACATTTTATTGTAAAAGACATGATTATCAAACTGTTACCATACTAACGTATCACAGATAGTTTCAGCCACATGAGAGGGTCACTAAGTACTTACCCCTTAAGATGCCAATCACAACAATTGTCAACTACTTTGTTGCCTGTTGGTTACTTTAAAAGTCACTGTTGCAAACAGTGTGGACCCAGATCAGACTACTCCTCTAGGAGCAGTCTGATCCGGATACACACTGTTTGCTATAATGCAAAAATATGTCTAAAAACTTTGCAGGAAGATGCAACAGACTTTCTTGGCAGGTTAAGGGAATCATTGTAAAAGGCACAATCTAATCTGAACCATCACTAGCCATTCATGTAAATCTTTATTAGATGCTATATGCCCTCTAAGGGTTGAACTTCTTTAAATAAATCATTGTCCATCTATCCATACATCCATGATCCTTCACTGACTAAAGAGGCCTTTAATACTGGGCTATTCATCAAGCTAAAATTCTGAAAAGATTTAGCAGGTTTATAGAAGCAGAAATCCTAAAAATACAGTTGTACAATTATCTACTTCAAGAAGCACTTTCACAGCATTACCATAACACATCTGTGTGACATAGTGCCTTCTTTCATGTCTCAAAAAAGGTATATTTCTGATGAAATCTTGTGATGTTTTCCTTATTTAGACTCCAAACGTAGGTTGAAGGTGCTTGTTCTAGCAAGTACCCACAGCCTATGTCTCGGAGGGGAAAAGAGAAATAAAAGTATACCCCCTAAAACATTTTGATTGGACAGCACAAAGGCAATATACCCCATCAGCAAAAAATATTAGCCTCTCGCACTTGCCTTCCCTGAAATGAGATGTCTGCCATGTTGAATTTACTGTACAGTTAATGAGACATAAAAGCAAAATATTTAACCAATATATATACAAATAAAAACTTTTCTTTTTAATTCATTCAGCACATTATTCATTGTTGTCTGTTAACCAATTAAGTACCAGAAACCCCAAAACGAGTACCCTGGCAAACAGTGCAGGCCAAGATCAGACTCCGCAGAATGCGGCGTCTGATCAGCACTGCCACTGTTTGCTAAAAGTTCAGTCATTTTCCAAATAAATTTTGATGAAAACACAACCTGACATCCCTAAATTCTGAAATGAACTCCTGCTATATATAAGGAGGAAGATTCCATTTAGTACAAAAAGGGTTATCATATCACATTTACATTTTCTCCGTGAGCACTGTAATCAACGTAGTGCATGCAGAGAGGCATGTTTGATGACGTCACTTGTCAACATACTATTCACAATGTCCGATACAATAGAATTGTTTTGGAAACATTGCAACAAAGTTAAAAATGCCATGAAAAAGCTTTGCCGTACACAAATATGTTAATTTGATTCTTCACGTGGAACGTGATCACATTCCCCACTTGAAAGTGATATTTGCATGAGCCTAATGGCTACAGCTCTGGCAAGTATCACTTTCAGGTTGGGAATGTGATCCCATGTCACCGCCTAGAATCAAAATAACTAATAATATTACAAACCTTCAATAAAATATACCTTAATCATTCTGACCATGTGTTCTTAGACCATAGAAAAGATTTCATGATCAATTTCCATCAAAGAATGTTGCCGACCCCGGCAGGTATTGAACATGCGTCCTTCTGATCACCAGTTAGACGTGCATCCGACCAAGCTACCAAGACCAGCACCATGCAGAGCTCAAAATGACTGCATATTATGAGAACTGGTCCTGCCAGGCAAAGAGATGTGAGTCCGACTGTCCATGCATATAAACGGTATTGGTTTCATTGGGAGGCAGGAATTGAGATGTCGTTTCATCTCAGTGTCGGGTAAAAGTCCCACAAAATGGAAGCAACCTCTCCAACATGACCTAAATAGTGTTGGCGGGGACGTTAAACCTCAAATCCAACAAAAAGCAAAGGTTCTGGCAAGGCAAGGCAGAAAGTTGTTAAAATTATCTGTGCTCAACTCAACAGAGCATGAATTTTTAATGCTAATAGATATCAAACTATTCATTCAGACAAACGCTAAGCAATATTTCTATTAAGTTTCAAAGTTAAATGTCATGTAATTAGTTCTACCACTTGAGCTTAAAGTTAAGCTTTGGATTTTTTATTTTGGTTTATTGGCCTTTCTAGATTATTTCGGCTATATCATGCTGGTCATTAGTCAGATGTGGGTGAAAACCAAGATAACCAGAGAAAACAAAGCCTGCCCTTCTGTTATAGAGTTCGGCATTTCACAAATATTTACAGCCATATACAGCAAACAGATGCAATGTGTTTTAACCCATCCAGTACCATAAAACCCTAAAGGGGTACCTTGACAAACAGTTCAGGCCCAGATCAGAAGCCGCAGAATGCGGCGTCTGATCAGGGCCTACATTGTTCGCAAAAAGTTAGGCCATTTCCCGAATAAATTTTGAAGAAAACACAACCTGACAACCCTAAATTTTTAAATGGACTCCTGCTATATATAAGAAGGAAGATTCCATTTGGTACAAAAAGGGTTAGCAAGAGATACTCAGCTCCAATATAATTTTTTAAGTTTTCCTAACATCATATTTGAAGGCAAAGTAGGATGCCCAGATGGAAGAAATTTCCTTTCTTATACAATTTTATTATTTATTTAATTTTATCTTTCGGTACAAATTTGATTTTAAAAGAAAAACACACTTTTCATACAATTTCTAACTTGGTTTTTGGGTCAGTTAGTTATTAACCCATTGTAGGCGGGAAACCCCTAAAGAGGTACATTGGCAAACAGTGCAGGCTGAGATCAGATGCCACAGAACATGGCGTCTGATTTGGGTTTGCACTATTTGCTAACAGAATTTTCCGTAAAAATTAGAATTAAATTGATAAAATAGGCCCACCACCCCTTATATAATAAATGGACTTGTCCGACATATAGCAACTGAAGAGTCCACTTGTATACAGTGGGTTAATCAACCCAAAGTTACTAAGTGATCTAGAGGCTTCCCAGAGATTGTCCATGTGACCAACATAGTTAACACTTATCCCACTGAATATACTAATTAAACCAACAGGCCTCCATGGCCTAGTGGATAAGAGCACTGACTCTTAATCATCAGGTCTCTCACCGCTGTGGTTCGAGCCTCGCTCGGGTCACATGTGAGACGCCAAGTTCTGCAACAGAAGGTCAGGTGGTTTTTCTCCGGGTACTCCAGTTTTCGCCCACCTCTGTTTAACGATCAACTCAATATGAGTGAAATAATCTTGAAAGGGCTGTAAAACCAAAACTAAAACCAAAAAAAATATTACTAATCAAGCCACACTCATTACCAGCTATCAGCCAATCAGATAACTCAATATATTCAGATTTCATGACTAAAAGTGTAGATCCTGATCAGATGGTTCCTTCAAATCTGGATCTACACTGTCTGCAAAGGTAGGGGTTGTCATGAACAGCAGAACCCCATCAATCGGGGCTTGGAGAAATAGATTGGGCTGCATGATGCTTGCATGCAGAGCTGATACCGACCACACATGAATACTGGAAAACCGCTTAGAAGGTCTAAGCCTGCCCTGGCAAAGTGGGGCGAATCGGACCGTCCATGTATAAAAACCCTATCGGTTTCATTGGGTGTCAGGGATTGAGGTATCATTTCATCTCAATGTAAAAGTCCCACAAAATTAGAAGCAACGTCTCCAAAATGACCTTAATAGTGTTGACGGGGCTGTTAAACCTCATATCAAACAACCCAAAAAACACTAATTAAGCCCATTACCAGCTATCAGCCAGTCAGATTACTCGATGTATATTCAGAAGCCATCTTATCTAGATCTATACTGTTTGCAAAGGTAGGGGTTGTCCTGGACAGCAGGATAAGGATTAAGCTCTGTGCACACTGTGTTTGTAAGAAATCCAGGTAATGGTAACTTAAAACCCTGCTATTTGTTGCTTTACCATGAGAGTGTTGTGTAAAAAGGGCTTTCTGTAAAACCTAGACTGAGGTCAGGACTTTCTGTAAAACCGAGACTGAGCTCATGTGCTGTTACATTGGCAAACAGTGTAGACCCAGATCAGACTCCACAGAACATGATGTCTTATCAGGGTCAACACTGTTGGCTTAAAATACAGAAACTTAAGGGTCTGAGTCCCTGTTCAGGACCATTTTTTCAGCCTACACTCAGGGACATTCGACCCAACAGTGCTGTCAGTAATTTCTCCAGATATATTTAAGTTCACCTTCATTTCATTAAGTCGTACTTGTACACAGAAGAAAAAAATAGAAATAAACTGCAAAGTAATAGTAGAGATACTTAAATTAAAAACAAACAAGAGGACGATGATGGCCCTGGATCTTTCACCTGATCCATAGTGTAACAAGTGGGCCCTGGGGAGGGCCATTATTGGCCCCAAGACTATAATTTGCATTATAACGTGTTTTAACAACAATAATGAAAACTATCCAAAAATAACCCTCGTTACACCCACTAATCTGGAGCTAACGTAAAAATCCCAAAAATTTGCACACCATGATCACTTGCTATAATTCTCCTAAAATTTTAAGAAATTTGTTCCACGATCCAGCAAGGAATCCAAAAGGTGCAGACGGAATGGCAAATAGTATAGATCTGATCTGAGTCTCTTCTGTTTGCTAAGGCTTATCTGTCCCAATATTACTGATCATTATGATATGTATAAAGGAAGTGTATTTCTGACATTTCTTCAGATTTTGACTTGAATTGTGTCTCCAGGTTCTATAGAGTAGTAAGACAGGAACCTCTGGTCATTGTCCATCTCTATCTCTTGGCCTTCCATCTAAAAAAGAATGAAAATAGAATAACACACTACACATTTGGCCCCATCACAAGAAACAGAAGTGAAGGCAATGATCAGGAATCAATACCATTACCTCACATCATCTATCCAATACATCAAAAGGAAATACAAACATAAAATAACCTCACTATAATGAAAACATCACAAGCAGAAAGTCAAAAGGACAAAACTTTCCCATAAAATGGCTAAACCGCTATCCAAAATGGAAAGATATTAGCAATACATACATGCAATTATAACAAAAATAAACCACTACAATATAACTACCATTGAACAGTCAGTTTGTTTTGTTTGTTTGATTGTTTACTGGGGGCTTTAATAGATTTATGTGGCCACAATCCTTGCCCTTGGTTCTGTCAGGGTTTAGACAAATAATGAAGGATTTCTAACTCATCAGCATCATGCAGCCCATATATTTCTTCAAGCCCCCCCCCCCTGGACGGGGTCAGTCAGGGTCCACACTGTTTGCCTGTATGCAAAAATATTTTTTTTTTAAAAATTGCAAGGGCAAAAAGGACAACAATTTTAAAATGCAATTTTCTGGGCAGCTTAAGGGTTAATAAGGGTATAAACAGTTTTGTTCTGGCTATGCCTCTGTAAGAACAAACTTACCTTCTGACTGATATAGACAAGGTTTATCTCAGAGTTTAACTTGTATAGTCTGTTGATAAGTGCTTTCACTTTCTGGACTGTCATTGTACCTAGAAGAGAAAACCACCTTTATTACAGACAAGAATAAAGAAAAATGCAATTTATGCTTAAAGTGGAATTCACAACTGACGACAGTTTCAAATATTGTTCTCTTATTTGTTTGAGCAAATAAGCCTTAAATTTCATCTAAATTGTCACGCATGATCTTCTTTAAAACTGTGTTGAATGTATGTTATACAATTTTGTTTGGGAGTGCAAGGGTTAACCTTCAGAGGAGGCAACTCCTGCAAAAGTATTTTAGTCTCCCGATGTCAATAAAGGTCAACTCTTAAAGGAAAGAATTTGTTCCTGAGGAGCAAATTCTTTCCTTTAAGAGTAGACCCCTCTTTCCATTGGACAGAGTTTATAGAAAAGCAAACAGGAAGTCTTAAAAGTTATCTCCCTTTGAAATAATGGCAGAAAAAACTGCCAGGCGTTCCAATGGGAATCCAGAGGGAAAAACAAACAGGTCTCCTCAGGATAAACACTGTGAAAGAACATAATACAGAGAAGGCAACTGCAATTAAGTAAGAGTTTTTTCTTCATTCTCAAAACCTATGTTGAAACCCATTCTAGACAGGAAACCTCTAAGCCGGACATTAGTGAACAGTGCAAGCCACACCATTTGCCTCAGAATGTGTCATTTATTCAGGACCTTCACTATTTGCAAAACATTCAGCCATTTTCAAAATTTCTATGAAAATAATACAATCTGACATAGTGTGGAAGTGTCTATTCTGTCGAGTTAAGTGGAATGGATACACCTTCAGAGGAGGCAACTCCTGCAAAAGTATTTTTCTCTCCCATATCAAGAGGGGTAAAGTCTTATAGTTAAGAATTTGCTCCTGAGGAGCAAATTCTTTCCTTTAAGAGTAGACCCCTTTTTCCGTGGGACAGAGTTTATAGAAAAGTGAACAAGAAGAACCAAAAATTAGCTCCCTTTGAAAAATGATTAAAAAATCTACCAGGTGTACCCATTCCCCTTAAGGTGTCTGGTAAGTTTCACTATTTTTAAAATTATATTTACAGAAATTATCTGTATTTTATGCAAACACTTTTGGCCACAAACAGATGCTATATTATGCAGCATCTGAGCACAGTCTGACACATCAACCCTAGCCTTTAGTATCATTTTGCATTGTCTCCCAGAAAGCAGATTAAGAGATGAGTTGTGGAGATTTTGTTCGATTTCAAGTTTAACATCCCCGTCAGCACTGTAAAGGTCATTTTGGAGACGTTGCTTCCAATTTTGTGGGACTTTTACCCCACATTGAGATCACATGACATCTCAAGCCCTGTCGCCCATTGAAACCAATAGGGTTTAAAAGCATGGACTGGCCGACTCGCACTGCATTGCCCACCGCATTGCCTGGGCTGGCTTAGATTCTCAAGTGGTTTACCAGTAATTGTGTGCTGGTCAGTTTCAGCTCGGCGTGGAAGCATCATGCAGCCAATCTATTTCTTCAAGCCCCGATGGGCGGGAGCTAGTTGTGGAGAATGAGGAAAACAGCATGAAAGTGAAATAATGGAAGAAATACAAGCATGCCCCCTCTAGCCAAACTGCTGAAAGGCCAGCAGGCCTCTTACAAGTGTAAGTCTGTATCAACTAAATTTCTTGATGCTGAAAGATACATGGTATCTCATGTATCTTTGCCTCACTTAACCACACTATCTCTGTTCCCCAATGTCAGTGTTATGGGGTACTACGCTTCAATGATTAAAAATGCCAAGACACAAACCAGACTTCTTGGCTCTGTATGGTATTTTGTACCCAAAGCAATGTGTTCATCCTTTGAATGAGATCACACTGACATAATTGTGAGGCCAATCACAAGAAATCCTGTCTTCAAGATTTATAGTACTTAAGGGAAATGGGAACACCTGGCACATTTTCTGCCATTTTTCAAAGAGCGATAATTTTCGAGACTTCCTGTTCGCTTTTCTAAAAGCCCTGTCCCACTGAAAAAGGGGTCCTAAGGAGCAAGTACTTTCCTTTAAGTGTTGACCCTTAATGATATGGGAGACAAAAAAACTTTTGCAGGAGTTCCCTCCCCTGAAGGTGTTCCCATTTCCCTTAAGACACAAACCAGCCTGCTCAGCTACACAGACTTGCAAGGTTCTTGAAATTTTAGATACAAAATCTAGAAGTATTGTACTATCCAAACAGTGAACAAAAAATGTGTAGATGTGCAGGCTGAAATGCATTTTTGTTCATAGCAACAGGTAAGGTTGGTATTCTGTGAAAATGGAAGGATGGTTTTCCCCATTTCTCCATATAGACCTATGTTGTGGGTATTCATTCGAACCGCCCCACAACAGAGGTTTTTATGGAGAACTGACAAAAACTGTCCTTCAATTATCACAAAATACCAGCCTTATCTGTTGCTAAGTTTGTTGTTCACAAACGGCAAAAACAGGTTTTCACATGTCATGTCACATATTACCTCCCTTCTCAAAGAAGGACTTCACCGAAGGAAACAGCACTTATTATAATTTACCTGGCAGTTTCTTCTCAATATCTTTCTTGTCTGGAAATGAAGGACAGGTAATCTTCACAGCTGACAACAGTTAAGGACACAAGCATAGCATGTGAAATGTTAAATTGTGCAGGGCTATAAGTAAAGAGTTCCTACTGTTCTGTTTGAATTTAGTTTTAACATCCCTATCAACACTATTTGGGCCATTTTGGAGATGTTGCTTCCAATTTTGTGGGACTTTTAACCCTACATTGAGATGAAATAATATCTCAAGCCCTGCCACCCAATGGAACCAATAGGGTTAACATGCATTGGATGGTCAGACTCGCACAACTTCGCCTGAGCAGGCTTAGCCCTTCTAAGTGGTTTACCAGTACTCATGTGTGGTCAGTTTCAGCTCTGCCTGGAAGCACCATGCAGCCCAAGCGGAACACAACAGCAGAAATTGATAAATATCAGTCTAATGTAAACAACTCTTTCCCGGTTTAAAAAGAGACACTGCATCAAGAGAACAGAAAGCAGAATACCAGTCAATCCGATCGATCTTTATTAGACAGGTGTGCATACAGTACTGTTAAGCAGCCACCAGTGGAAAACTCCAAAACTGACTGCTTAAAGGAGGTGGCTGTTAGTAGAGGGAGATGCTGTGCGATGATGTTTGACCTGATTCAGACAGACAAAATGAGTCATCACTGAACATACCTCACTTTGGATATTTAAAGATATAAATGATGGAGAGGTGTTGGATGACACCTCTCCATCATTTACGTTTCTTTTCATTTAATTACATATCATTTAAAATGATATAAGAATGGTAATTTTAAGCAAAATAAACATCCCAGAAAGGAAATTAATCCTACATATACTTCTAATGTTTGACAATTGAATCTGGCTGTTTAACAGATGGAATTTAGATTTAGTAAAGTGGCTGCTGGCTGGAGGAGAGAGGTGGCTGCTGAGCAGAGGTTAAATATATAGTAAGATGCTTTGTGAGGCATTATTGTGGTTGCTGAAGGGAGGTGGCTGCTAAAAAAGAGGCAGCCATTTCAGGAGGTTTAAAACATGGTTGAAAGAGAGAAAATCATTAGGGCCCAGGGCAGTAATGAAACTGTCATCAACTAGACAATTGTCACACTTGTTTGCATAAATTTCCAACACAGTCCTGTTTGTTATGGACATTCTTCATTAAATGAAGTTCTCTGAAATTGTCAAATAATATGAGAATCAGATTCAGAATTGTTACTGGTGACACATCAAATGACATTCATACATCATGAGTCTCCTATTTCAGCGGATTCCTGTAAAAAGGGTGTAACCCATCACTGTAATCATTGGGGTTGGGATGTTTGCATTCAAGTTGAAATCCTTAGATACAAGTTCATACCAAGTATCGTGAACGAAGATCTCATAGTTCTTTAGAAATAAACTTGACCATTTGGGTGAACCCTAAGGTGGTCACAAATGATAACAAAGTCAGTGAACCATGAAATATAGGTCAAGGTCAAATATGGATGCCTGCATTCAAACAAGTTTGTTACAAGTGTCATTAATTAAGATTTTATAGTTCTTGAAAAATAAATTTGATCATTGGGTGAATGCTAGTGGGGCTGCAAATGTTGACAAAGGCAGTGAACCATGAAATAAAGGTCAAGATCAAATATGGATGCTTGCATTCAAGCTTACATTCCTAAAATACTTTTTGACATCCCTAAAATACTTTGTTGTTAGTATCATTAATTAAGCTCTTATAGTTCTTGAGAAATAGACCTGACCATTTTGGTGAATGCTAGGGTGGTCACAAATGTTGACGGTTTTACAAACGGATGGATGAACACGCGGATGGTTGAACAGACAGAAAATTGGACTTCTATATTGCACCATGCTAATAGCAGGCGCCACAATAAAAGGAATACCTTTGAAAACAAGGAACAGATTACAGATGAAGAATCGATATCTTGATTTTATTGAGATTCTTCATAAACAGTAATGAAGTTATGAACACTGCTTTACCTTCTAGTGTATATTTAAGAGCTCCAAATACTGTACTTACTGTGCATGTATGTATCTGCACAGACAGGCCTGAGCAAACAGTGAAGACCCAGATGAGATGCCACATAATGTGGCATCTCATCAGAGTCTGAACTGTTTGCCACTCATTTAGCTGTTTTCAGACACATTGTCAAATTTTACTTTGTTAAATTTGAGACAAGTATAAGAAGTTAAGGTGTCCGAATACATAGGGTAAATACGGTAAAGTAAAATTCAAAGAAAGACAAACTGAACATCCATACTTTACTTGTGCATTCAGAAAAAAGATTAGATTACAGGCAGAGAAACTGGCCAGTTTGTCATGGAGCAAACAGAAGACCAAGACAGAAATTATTGAAATGTGACTGTTAATTTCTAGTTTTTGTTAAGTCTAAGTCAATTGAGCTACCAGAAAAGCTATCAATGCCTTCAGAACAAGGATACGTATCAGGTTGTTCTTGAGCGAGTGTGACTGTTTCTGCATCTCAGAATCTTCAGGGGGACCCCAGACTGAAACAGGAACCAGAATCCATTTAATCAGATACAGTAGCAACCCTATGCCCCAGGATAAATTCCATGCTCAAGTCAGCTGAGCATGATAAGTTTTTTAACCTCTGGCCCTGGTTTTCAGGAAGATGACTAGATAATCATTATAGCTAGTAAATCTGCAAATCTGCAACAAATAAAAGAAAAAAAATACACATATCAGATAGTAGACTTTCGCACAGTCTATGTGCAGTGCCAACTTACAGAGAATTTGAATTTTGATTGACCATGAAAACTTTGTTGCTTCAGCAATTGTTTAAAGGATGTGTCTTAACATAAAAATCTTTAATTCTAATAAAAAATTGGGCCATCTATTTCTATGTACATTTAAAATTTTACAGCTGATGATGTAACAAACTGTCTCAGTGGCAGGAAATAACAAAATGACCTTGGTAGAAGAAAAACTATGGCTGTAAAATAAAACTGATAAGCATTTATTTTGTAATGCCAGTCTATTTTTCTTGTTTGTTAACAATACTTGGGTACTATGCAAGTTATGTATGTGGATATTCAAAAAGAGATTTATGTACTTCGTAATTCATAAAATTGTTCCATGCAGGCATTAGAATATGATGTGGAGTATTTTTTGCTTTGTTCTGTCAACTATCAACATGATGTAAGCTGGTCAGCAAAGAAATATACAAACTTTTGTGGCTGATCTTGAAGAGTACAGTAAGGCTGCCACTAGAAAGACCACTTTTGCACATTCCCAAAGGTGGTTCCTGACCAGAGGATTTGTAGGCAGAAAACACAAAGAAAAATTAAGTGTACCCTTCAAAATAAGCTTTTTATAGCAGAATAAGTCCTAATTTAAGGTGGTCTTAATAGCGGAATTTCACTGTATTATGCTATTGTGATAAAGAGGGACAAATTGCTGACTTCGGTTTATTAACCCATACATGACAATGGAATCTCCCACCTAGTAAGTTTGGAGTGGTCCTTTCTCAATTGTATGGGTGTCAGGTTTGTATTGTTAGAGGTAAGTAGTACAAAGATACATGCACTTTTGAGCAAACAGTGTATACCCAGATCAGATGCAGCATTCTGCAGCATCTGGTCTGGGTATACACTGTTTGCCTATGTCCCAAAAGAGGGCTGCTAGGCATATATGGTTAAGAAACTTATTGTGTTTTAATATACATGCTAGGGCATGTTTGGTTCATCTGCATGCTGGTCTTATTTTACCAAGAAAACCAGATGTGACATTTCTTGCAAACTGTCTCCAAAGAAACAAGATTTGACAATTCATGCAAATTGTCTCGATAGGAGACAATTCACATGAAATGTCAAATCTTGTTTTCTAGGAAAAATCAGAAAAATAACAATTTGTCTTCTGATGAATTAGCCAACAGAATGGTAATGGTTAACCCTTTTGATACCTGAAACCCCAAAATGGGTAAGTGGCAAACAGTGCAGGCCCATATCAGACGCTGAATGGAGTGTCTGATCAATTCAGTTCAGCAATTTTTCAAATCAATTTAGAAGAAAACACAACCTGACACTCCTGAATTTTTACATGGACTCCTACTATACTCCATTTGGTTCAAAATGGGGTTAACAGGGCCTTCTTGGGCTTGTTCTAGACAGGTTTTTAATTTTTTTGACCCTAATTTGATTGATATCAGTCTTTGTATCGACTGCCTATTCGAAATTTGCAAAATTGCAGTATATTTCCTCTGGCTTTCTTTGCCGGATCATTACAGGGTCACTGATGAGGCTTTATTAGCCGAAACTACGTAGTATGGCCCATCTTCTTTCTTATGAATGTTTTCATTGCTCTTAAAGGAACTCATTTTTGATTTTTATTTGCCTTCACTGCAGCTGGTGTTGTGCCGTGTGGCGGCCGTAAAACGTCTCCCCGTACATCAACCATAGTGTAGTTCATATTTTACTTTTGGTCCTTTGAGATCAGCATGAATATTCTGAGAAATCAGAAATAAATTATTGGTTTAGGCTCATATTCTAGACAGCTTTTTAATTTTTTTTTTACCCTAATTTGATTGATATCAGTCTTTGAATCGACTGCCTATTCGAAATTTGCAAAATTGCAGTATATTTCCTCTGGCTTTCTTTGCCGGATCATTACAGGGTCACTGATGAGGCTTTACTAGCCGAAACTACGTAGTATGGCCCATCTTCTTTCTTATGAATGTTTTCATTGCTCTTAAAGGAACTCATTTTTGATTTTTATTTGTATTCAGTATCAGAAAGAAATCTCTAAGCAGACTGTGCCCATATTATGGTATCGGTATACACTCACATTCCACAACTTCCTGATATCTAGGATGTTCCTTTATGAAGTCTGCACTAGGGTTATTCTTGCTAGGATCCTGGGAGCCACCAGCTTTCACCCATTCTAGACCATATCTTTTCAAATAGTCAATTTCTGACTCCTTTCTCTCTTGTGTTGCTACCTGAAATATTACTGTACTTGTATTAAGACAGGTCTGTCCAAACAGTGTAAACCCAGATGAGACACTGAAGAATAATGCTGTAATGTCTCATTAGGGGCTACACTGATTGCACTTATCCAGCTATTTTTAGCTCTTATCTTGCTGTTCACGACGACCACTATCTTTGCAAACAGTGTAGATCCAGATCAGCCATCTGATCAGGATCTACACTGTTTGACATTAACTTTATGAAGTTATAGGAAAAAATTACATAAGGTAATTTGATTGGTTAAGTCAGAAATGGGTGTGGCTGAAATGAATATTCAGCAGGTTAAGGGTTAGACCCTACATCTAATTGCATATTGTACTTGTTCAAAGTTCAGAACAAGTGTGGTAAGGAGTTGAGGTGCCAAAATATTTTGAGTGAATATGGTAGCAAGCCCCTACAGTGTACCAATTAAATTTTATTATAACAGACACTAATCATGTATTTAGTTTAAGCCGCAATCCAAAAAATCAAGGTGTTTTGCAATACAGTAGCAAATTTCATCCAAAAAAAGACTGCAGACTATGTGGCTTGTTAAACGACATTTATTGCCTTGGGGTGCACACTAAGCACAATGTGACATCAAAGAGTGCAACATTTCTGACATCACCCAGTCACAGAGATGTCAGAAGCAACATGGTCGCTTGAATAAAAGTTTCTTGGTGATTTGCATTCTGTATAAAAATTGGCAAATATATAGTTTATTTTAGCTTTGTAAATTATTTTCGAGGTTAAGCGTTCAATTATTCCAACGGGCCATTCAAACCAGGAAAAAATCTAGCTGAAATTTCTGAATTCATTTTAACAAATATAGCAAAGATAATATCTTGCAGTTTAGTTGTTTTCCCAGGTATAAAGGGTTGCATTTTACAGTTCACACTTGTAAATTAGGTATCGGAAAAATAGGTCTGGTTGCTAGATGTATTATAGGTAGGTAGAAGGTATTATAGCTCACTACTGATTGTAGCATGCAGTTAATCGACCCCTTATTAGGTTACTAGAATGCCTGATTGTGGTATAAAAAGCAAAAGCAAAGATTACAAGAATCTTACATGGGTGTGAGGAGAGGACAAAAAAAATCTGTCCCAAAGATCACTGTCAGGCACCAGGAAGCTAAAAGCTTGCCGAGTGATGCGGGACACTGATCCCGAAGGATGGACTTTCTATCTACCCCACACACCCATATAAGATTCTTTTTCTTGCACAAGAGAGTGGATTCTCTTTTATAATGCAATCACTTTGATTGTTGCAATCTGCTACTTTGTATGACAATGATGCGACATTTCTAATGTCACTGAAAAAGCAGTGACATCAAACTAAATGTGACATCCTAATTAAACAGTGCACATCAAGAACATGAAATTTCTCGGTTTTCATCCTATGCCTGGGTAGAATTAGAATTTCTATCTCAGGGTTAAATCCAGGACTTCCTTTATAAATTATCTGATGTGAAAGAAACTTCATTCTGAAAAAAAATCCCTACCTCAGTTCTGTTGCAGACTTTGAGATGTTTAAGTTTAGAGATCAGTAACTGTCTAAATGTTTCTTCTGTGCATGACTTGGCTAGAGGATTTGATTTCATCCTTAACTCTTCTAAGCACTTTAACTTGTTCAACTCATTTATACTGCTCCACTGAAATATAAATAAATGATCAAAATGTCAGTATGAAAATGAAATAAAAATATATTATCATATCAGTATGTATGAGTCAGTATGTATTAATTTGTTTGATTTGAGCTTTAACGTCCCCATCAACACTATATAGGTAATTTTCGATACCTTGCTTCCAATTTTGTGGGAATTTTACCCCACATTGAGACGAAATGACATCTCAAGCCCTGTCGTCCAATGAAACCAATAGGGTTTATAAGCATGGATGGTCCATCTCGCACCTCTTTGTCTGGACAGGCTTAGATCCTCAAAGCAGTTTACCAGTACTCATGTGCGGTCAGTTTCAGCTCTGCATGGAAGCATCATGCAGTATGTCCTTAAATATAAATAAATAGACAAAAGGGCCAGTTTGTATATGATTTTGTCGTGTTGAGGTTTTACGTCCCCGTCAATGGTAACTTTGGAGATGTTTCCTCTGATATCATGTGTCTTCCCCATCTGATGTAGATGCTGGTACAAGTGAGTTATCATCAATATATCCATTTGGAAGTTCCTGCTAATGACAGTCTGGCCCGTAGTTTATAAAACTTTTTTCATGCTCAACTCACTTGAACATGAAATTTGTCATGCTCATAAATCTTAAAATACAAATGAGGCAATTTTTCTGCTCAGATCAGCAAAGAATGTTGTTTGTCCTGCTTATAAATTTTAAAATGCCAACAATAGTTGGCATTTTAAAATTTATGAGCAGGACAAATTTCATGCCCAAGTGTGTTGACTATATCCTTGGACCCTGAGCCATCAGCACAGAAGCATTTGCACCACTGCATAACAATCATCTTATGTCAAACATACCACATTCCGTGGAAAATTGTTACGACACTCTTGAAGCTCAAACTCCAGGTACCATCATTTGCCAACAGCACTGCACGTGCAAATGTTACAAACAACAATTTGTCCACTAGTGTATTTAATGTTTTGTATAAGTAATTAATGTGAAACTAAATCACCAAATAAATATTCTGTCAATGTTTTGTTTATAAAAATACATTTTTGGGTTAAAAAAGTTGCATTTCTTTTTCAGTTCAGTATATATCTTATATATCTTATCTTACCTCAGCAATACTGTTGTGGTTTATCGTAATCGACTTTAACTTTGGGAAATATTGTGTAGTGCCTGTAGGTGGTGTCTCATCAAAACTGATACTGGAAAGTTTATTGTCACTAAGAATTATCGTCGCCAATCTGAAAAATTATATTATCCCTTAACCCTTTACCACTCAGAAAATTATCCAATACAGCATCTTAACAGAACACTGATATAGGTAAATCAATAACCAATAGTCCATATATGGCTGATAGGCCTGACAGTCTTATCTGAACAGAGATATTGGCATTTTTGTGTGATTTTCACCCTGATGTTACAAAAATGATTATTTAGTATTTTCTGTAAATTTGACAATATTTATGTAAATGTAAAGTTTCTAGGAAATTAAATTTTCTTTCCAATGGTACTAAATTTATTATAGTTTCTCTTTGTGTTTTGAAAATATGAAGTGTCAAAGTAAGCAAAATGTTTTCTTTAGCAAAAATTCCTGTTTTGGGTTGGTCAGAGAAAGCATTTTTAACCACCATAGCCCCAGAAAAGAGGGGGTATCCACGTATTATTTTTCTTATTTCCGCACAAAAACGTATTTGTAGGTAATCATTAGGGCATGTCACTGAGGGTCTTCCAACAAGATTCCATAACATACTTTTTATGCAGAAATTAGATCATGTTCATAAGTCTGTGAAATGAACATCTATCTGAACCCGGTATACATTATTTTACTTATTTCTGCACCAAGACCAAGGTTGTGGGTACTCGTTAGAACTGCCTCAATCGGCACCCACGACCTATGTTCTGAGTATAAATAAGAAAAATATAAAAGTTTTCAATGGAAAAGTAGCCATTTTGGAGAAATTAAAGAATGTGCTATGACACATGGGTGTGTTTTGTTTATGAAAAAATCAGTACTTTTGCATAAGATTAAAATAACTATTACAGCCTATCTATCCTTTTTTGAACCCCCATCCCCAACTTTACCTTTTTTTTTTTTTAAATAAATGTATCAACCACCCCATAGCCAGCTCACCCTAAAGAGCCGTCTCTGTATTTTTTTGTTTTTTTATAAATAAGATTTGTTTGTTTGATTAGAGGTATAACATCCCCATCAACACTAGGACATTTTGGAGATATTGCTTCCAATTTGGTGGGACTTTTACCCAACACTGAGGTGCAATGACATCTGATGCGCATGGTCATTGTACAGCGTCTGGTCTGGGTCTGTGCCATTGCATGTGCTGTCTACAACCCTGTAGACCCTGATCAGACGCCTTATAATATTTATCTGGGCTCTGATCCCGATCTGCACTGTTTGCACCTTTGTGTTCTGTCTATTGTCATACAGACTAACGGGTGGATGACGTCAGGTTGATAGCTACTGGTCTGGGTCTGTGCCGTCTACAATCCTGTAGACCCTGATCGGACGCCTTATAATAATTTTCTGGGCCCTGATCCCGAACTGCGCTATTTGCACCTTTGTGTTCTGTCTATAGTTATACACACAGACGGGTGGATGATGCCAGGCTGATCGCTATATCCCCCGAACATGTTCAGACTAGGGATAAAAAACACCACCGTCGGCAATGAGTCCCTGATCAGACGCCGCATAACCGTTGCGCAGCGTCTTGTCCGGGTCTGCGCCGTCTCAGATGCCTTCTACAAACATGCTGACCCTCATCAGACGCCATTCAATAATAGTACGGCGTCTGATCCGAGTCTGCATTGTTTGCATCTGTCTGTTGTGTCTACGGACGGACATTTGGATGGTCGCTATATCCTCCAAACCTATTCGGTCGCGGAAAATAAAATAAAATGAACCGTCGGCGGTTGGAGCTGAATCAGACGTCGCGGTAATAATTGTGGAGGGTCTGATCCGGGTGCCGTAGCATTATAAGGTCCAAAAACCTGAAGACCCTGATCAGGTGCCGCTTAATAATTGCATCTGTTTGTCTGTTAACGTGTCGGCGGTGAGACCCTGATCAGACGTCGCATATTTTTTTTTTTTAGAAATTAATATTCATTAAAGGGGCTGAAACTATTGACCAATGTAAGGCCTTCTACCCATCTGTGGGTTTTATTGCCCTTCCGATGACCACAAGGGTACACTTTTGGGTACTGTTACGTAATTTATTGCGGCTCAAAGCTCGGCACGCTCCGGGTGGCATCCGCTGTATAAACATTCCTAGGGTATCATAATACCCAATTAACTAATTATCTTGAACCATAAATCCCTTGAATCTAACTGATTATACAGCGCTAATTGTCTTTACCTAAATCATGCAAATCATGCGCGACCGACACACAAATATTGCGTCATTCAGTAACTCAACCCAGTAATTTTCCATTCCGGTCAGGCAAGGTCATCGTGATTCAGTAGAAGAAACCCCTGGTGTGTTTGGTTGTAAATTACACAAAAACTTTGTATAGAAACATATTTGTTTTTTTTCGCAAATATTGTTGGCAAAAGACCAAACTTAACATTAATAAACATCCGGCATTTTTATATTTAGGAAAAAGGTAAAAATAACGCGATTGATTTTGAGACACGGGCAAACACGTATTTGTTCAAATGGCGACACACGGGGATATACGTATCTGTACGTTAATCGATAAAGTCGTAAATATACGGGTCTGAGTGGTAATGGATCGAGTCGGGAAAATACGTATCTGAGTGGTAAAGGGTTAAGGGGAATGGACACCTTCCTGCAAAAGTATTTTGTCTCCCATGTCAATAGGGGTCAACTCTTAAAGGAAATTCTTTTCTTCAAGAGTAGACACCTTTTTCTGTGGGACAGAGCTTATAGAAAAGTGAACAGGAAGTCTCGAAAGTTGTCTCCCTTTGAGAAATGGCAGAAAAATTTCCCCTTAAGACGTCATTCACAACAATTGAATGCTTTGTTGTCTGCTGGTTATTGTTGCAGAGAGGACCTAGATCAGACTGCTCCTGATACAGGTCCACACTGTTTGCCAGTGTGCAAAAATATTATAAAAAAAAGTTGCAAACATATGCAGCAGACAGCATGAACAGATAACATTTCAGCTTCATAAGTTATTTACGAGTCTCCCTTTTTCACAGAATATGATGAAAACTATAGAACTGTTTTTAGCCATTCTATACATCTTGCATGCTTATTTGTTAGCCGGTAAGGTACACAAATCTAATTGTTACCTCCTGCAGACATATACTAGTATGTAAAAGTTGTTTGTGCTGTATAAAAATTCCTTCTACATAAGCGGCCCGGCCCATTGGACTCCAAGTAATAGATGGGCTAAATGATGCTTCAACGCAGAGCTGAAACCAACTGCATACAAGCACTGGTAAACTGCTTAGTGGATCTTAGCCTGCCCAGGCAAAGCGGTGGGAGTTGGACTGTGCATGCTTATAAACCCTGTTGGTTTCATTGGGCGACAGGGCTTGAGATGTCATTTCATCTCAATGTCAGATAAAAGTCCCACAAAATTGGAAGCAACGTCTCCAAAATGAACTATACAGTGCTGATGGGGATGTTAAACCTCAAATCAACCAACCAACCATGCACATTTAGCTAAAAATACATGTATGTGATCAATGTTAATTGGTTTACATGTAGCAAGTAAATTACCATAAAAATCCTCAAAATTTTGACGCTATAAGGACTTACTGTAATGCTCCTAAAATATTAACAAATAAGTTTCACAATCCAGCAAGGAGACCAAAAGGTGCAGACAGAATGGCAAACAGTGAAGACCCAGGAGCAGTCTGCTCTGGGTCTGCACTGTTTGCATGGGTATATCTTTCCCAATACTTAGGATCATTACGGTATCAAGAACACAGGAATTCTGCAGCTTTTTGCAACTGCAAAAGCTACTCACGTTTTATCAGCAAAAATGCTAGCTTATTTGTTTAATACATAAAATATGATCAAAGTTTAAATGATTTGTTAACTGACTGTAACAGGGTCTAGTAGTTTAAAACTAACAATGTCATTAGTTAATGCATCATTAAACGTTTCATCTTCTAATATGACAAATATTCCAGCAAACAATAGTATTACAATTAGATGCAGTGAAACTTTGATAATTCAAACATGGGTGGCTTATTTGAACTTTTTTCTGGATTTCCTAAAGAATTCTTTTCATAGCTGAATATTTTCATAATTTTAGGATAATTTATGGAGCTATTCTAATGAGTACACACAACATATCTTAAATTTAGATGGCCTTAAGTCATCCCCATATTGCCTCATGACCTGGCACTATGATTAACCCTCAGTAGTTAGAACTATGCCTATCTCGAAAAAATTGTTATGGTCCCAAAGTATTAAGTCAATTGTATTGTACTTGCTACAATAGTCAACAATATGAAACCTGGGACCGGCTGTTCAAAACCAATCATGTCATTAGTTAACAAATTGTTAGAACTTTGATCAATTAATATGGCAAAAACACTGATATTTTTGCATAAATAATGTGAGCAGCTTTTGCAAATGCAAAAGCTGCTCACATTTATTTAGCAAACAAAACACTGTATTACATATTGTTCTTACTAGAACAGTTAACAATTTGACTACTAACAAGCTTATTCAGCTAATGATGAAACACTGGGCCCAGAAGTTAGACTCATTAGTGGTCAAAATGTTAACTGTTCAGGCAAATGCAACATCTAATTCCATGGTAGTTTTATTGAAAAAATCTGAGTAGCTTTTGTATTTGAAAATGATTCTCCCAAGTTTTAGCAAAAATCTAAGCATATTTGCCATGATGGATGATCAAAGTTTTAACAATATGTGTATGGTAACTACAACATTGTTAGTTTTGAATAACTGGATCCTAATCACTAACTAGCTTGTAAAGTTAATAATGCTATGGAAAACTGGGCCAAGGCTCTGATATCTTTCTGTCTCACACCAGGTATATCATACTAGTGTGCAGAAGCTATCTCAATTTGTTTGTCACTGGCTGATAACTTCTATTTATCATATGATGTCGCGTCTGAGAGCGTAATAATGCCATGTAATATTTTCGATAATCCACTAGTAGATTAAATATGCAAATTAGCTAGATACTTTCTGTAATGTTACATGTACGACGTCCATAACGGTGTCTAGTTTACTAATGGCGGAAAATTGACATTTTTGTAAACAATCGTGAATAAAATGTGTTTCAAATACCATATGATAAATAGAATCTTGCATTCGTGCTCATGTATTATTGAATTTATTAAACTCGTTGAGAAAAAGGGATAAAATGCTCGGCAAAGCCTCGCATTTTATCCCTTTTCCTCAACTCGTTTAATAAATTCGATAAAACATGAACACTCATGTAAGATCCTCTATTTCAATCATTTCTTTGCTGACCCATCAATGACTTTACCTGTGAGTCGAAAAATGTGAAATTCTTTAAACAACTATCAAAGATCATTTCTGCCAAGTTTGGTTAGAATTCATTCCGGTTTTAAAAGGAGACGTGTTATTGTAGTTTGGTTTGGAAGTTGATGGCCCAGTCAACACTATTTAGGTCATGTCAAGCTAGACAGCTTACCTAACCACATTTTTCCTCAGCAAACTTTTGCATAGGTAAGCTAGGCGATGTCAATTAAAAAAATTATAAACAGTAAGCTGGATGGCCAATGATTACGAAAAACACAAAGGTGCTGATCAGACTCTGCAGATGCTCAGGCTGATATGCACCATTGTTGTTTGCAAAGTGAAAATTGTTTGTTTGATTTGAGGTTTAACGTCCCCGTCAACACTGTAAAAGTCATTTTGGAGACGTTGCTTCCAATTTTGTGGGACTTTTACCCGACATTGAGATGAAATGACATCTCAAGCCCTGTCGCCCAATGAAACCAATAGGGTTTATTAGCATGGACGGTCCCCCTCGCACCGTGGTTCTTGGACAGGCTTAGATCCTCTAAGTGGTTTACCAGTGCAAAGTGTGAAAGCAGGTTCTCGAATGACACAGCTCATATATCACAAAGTACTTCACATGTAATCTTCAGAATAAGGGTGGAGAAATTAGCTATAGGGTTGAAGCCTCAATATGGTAATCTCATGTTTTTATTTATTTGTTTTTTCGTTTTAGATTATCTTTAATAGATCTTATGTGAGATTTTGTTTCACATGAGCCTAAAATAATCTAAAAAAGAAACCTACCTGAGATTTTCTAGTCTATGTCTTAACCACAGTCCCAGATAAGGAGTAGTAATGAGGGTAATTAACCCTTCTCTTGCTGAATATTCAGTCAAGCCACACCCATTTCTGACTTTGAACCAATCAAATTACTTGATGTAATTTATTGCTACAAATTCATAAACTGAATGCCAAACGGTGTAGATCCTGATCAGATGGCTTCTTCAGAAGCCATCTGATCTGGATCTACACTGTTTGCAAAGGTAGGGGTTGTCGTGAACAGCATGATAAGGGTTAAGAGATAATTTTTCTTATGTCTTTTCAGAAATGTATGTAGTTGTAGTTTTTGTGTGTTTGAAATGCCTCAACAAGAAAATTCTAACAAGACCCACATCTTACGTTTCAATGGAGAAATAACAAAAATAAGCTCTTATTTATCCTTGTTATTCCCTCTTATGTGTAGATCTTCCTTTTTATCAGGCCTCATACTGACCAAGCTTTTCCATGCCTGAAAGACCTGATTTCGCAGCCTCAACCCTCATCTTGCTGAACATGACAACCACTACCTTTACAAACAGTGTAGATCCAGATCAGATGGCTTCTGAAGAAGCCATCTGATCAGGATCGACACTGTTTGTAATGCAGTTTGTGAATTGAACAAATACATTACATCAAGTAATTTGATTGGTGAATAGTCTGAAATGGGTGTAGCTAAATAATTTTATTCAGAGGATAAGCCTTAAACAGTCATTTTAAACAGAATATAGGAGGAAAAGTCAAAATCTAAAAAGCCTGAAATCAAGAAAAAAATAAATTAAGCTCTGAAATCCTGCATATGCCTGAAAAATATGAAGCTGTTTATTGGTTTTGCAGCCTTTCAAGATTAATATACTTATTCTGAACCAATCATAGATCTGAGGTGGATCAACCCTTCATACAACTTACTGAGGTAGGTGTCCTATCTTAAGTACCTCTGACCAGCTCTCTAATTTGTTGGACTCAAGGTTAATTAATTTTATCTTGTCCAGCCTAGGGAAGTGTGCAGATATATTGCTTATACTCTGTATGTCGTTGAAACACAAGTGTAACTTTTCTAATGATGAAAACATATTGGCAGTAGTCAAAATCTGAAAATACATAGAAATATTTTTAAAACAGTGTTCATTATAACACTGTGTTTTTGATATAACATGGCTTAAAGATGGGTCCTAAAAATGTATAGATTATACAGAAAAATGTCCAGAAATGATCATTTTGCTATGTAACCAATACATTTTGGTTTGGATATACCTGTAATTTGATTGTTTATCTAACATGACTTCTGCTTTGGACCCCAACAACAATGTTATATACAGGTTGTGGTGTAACTGCAAACATGCAGAATCTGAAAAAGAAAATGGAGGTTGTGGGTAGGTGGTCACACTACCTTACATTAAATGGCATGGAAACAGTTCCATTGCAATGGAAAGAGATTAGCTGAAATGTCAGGTAAAAAGAACAAAAACTGAACAATCTTTGGACCTGTGTGACTGTGAAAAGTAGGTCAAGGACACCAAAATCTAATGAAGTCTTTTAAATATTGAACTGATAATTACACCAAATTTGGCCAGAATTCATCAACTGGTTCAAGAGATATTGAGAGACAATGCAAAATTTGACATTCTTTAAACTCCTGTGAAATCTAAACAAGTCTTTGGCAGGTTACAGTAATATATTTTACCAAGTTGAACTAGAATTCATAAATTCATTCATAAACCACAACCTAATTGCTGGTTTTTTCACATTGAAGCGATGTAACCTTGTAAGTTTGTTAACCCATTTTGTACCGGAAACCCCAAAACTGGTACCCTGGCAAACAGTGCAGGCCCAGATCAGACGCCGCGTTCTGAACGTGGCGTCTGATCAGGGCATCCACTGTTTGCTGAAAGTTCAGTCATTTTCCAAATAAATTTTAACGAAAACACAACCTGACAAGCCTTAATTTTGGAATGGACTCACAGAATATATAAACAGGAAGATTTCATTTGGTACAAAAAGGGTTAAGCATCCATCCATTGGTTCAGGAGACACAGTGCTTCAAACAGCCAATACCAACGCAAATGGGATCCACACCAAAAACAATATGCTCCTACTCCAATTCAGTGGGTTGGGGGAATGATAAAATAAATGTGAAATGTGAGGACTCTGATCTTACTGTGCAAAAAGGTAGGCTGATGTGTGTTTTCAGTCTGCATATACTAGTGACCAACTTGCATACACTAGTGACCACCTGTTACTCTGGCTGTGTTCCAGCTTATTTGTACTAACCTGTTCCCAAGTGTATCCCATTCTGTTAAGGAAGAGAACTGTAATATGACTGAAGCAGGGAGACAGATCTGAACCACTCTTGGGAAACTCCAATTTATTCTCACTGAAAATATATTCATACACTGAAATACTTATAAATAGTAAAATATTTTCCAAATGGCCCTTGTACATACACTGAAAGGTGAGTTGGGACTATATTCCTAATCCAATACTAGTATTATCGGAGTCAAAAATTATAATATGTGCAATAAACATTTTAAAAACAACAGCCTATATATGCCCCTAACCTAAATGAAAAGGTAGGGTTATTTGTAAATAAGACTTTTGCACCAGCAACAAGGATGTAAAGCCATGTCAAGAGAAAACCTGGGCCCAGTTGTTCAAAGCCTCGTTAGATTAACAAGCTCGTTAGTGGTCATATTGTTAATTGTTCTAACAAGTTTAATACAGGCGAACCCCTTTATGTCAAGTTCCAAGGGACTGGAGATACTACTTCGAGTTATCCGAAGTTCGAGATAGGCAAATCGTGACGTCATCAATATACATGTAGACACTGGGAACCCATGTAGAATCAGCATAACTACAATGTACATGTTCGTTTGCGACACGGAAAAAACGTGAATTCACCATTCAGGAAGGCATTCTTTATGTTGTCAGCATTCTTCACCCACATAGATAATGTGCTCTGGGCAAGTCCATAGTGGTCGGCGATCTGTTTCTTGGATCGAAGCCCCTTCTCAACCTCAATCAGCACTTCGTATTTCAGCTCCAGCGACTTGTCTAATTTTCTCTTCACCCCTTTCCTTGCTGATCCAGTTATCCCCCCGGAGACGGGTCCTTGGCTGGATTGCTCAGCAACAGGAGTAAAGTTCACCGATTTAACTATCCCCCCCAGGGCCAGACCCGGGTCCTTCATTAGATTGCTCGGCATTAGACAGCGCAGACATCATAAAGGTTTTATCACGAATGATATTGAGCATGCGATAAAATCGCATTAAATATCTTCTGTATGAGTTACTCATTTATAACACTAATTTCAGACAGTTTCCAAACAAATTAAAGACTGTTTTTAACCCCTCTCACCAAAGGACGCTGCTTAACAGTGCTCAGTTTATTAAATATCAAAAACGCCGCTAATTGCTCGAAGGTTCGAATCGAACACACCTATTCTATTCTATTCACCTATGACATATACACAAAACAATCGAGGTCAATTAGCCTACACAACAGCTGATCAGTATGTCGGCATCAATTACACTCATTAATCGGACATTGTTTGCAATAATGGATTAATCTGTTCTCAGTTAAAGGATATTGATCGATCAATGAAAGGTAAATTTCTTCGATTTAAAATTCCTTTCATTTATCAACTCATTTGTAAGACTTTTGTACTGTCAAACTTAGGAATTTACGTGACCGTTGGTGATTGACAACACATTTTAATGGCGCCGGTTCAAGTTTTCGGCCAAAAATTTTGACTTCGACACAAGCGGTAGTAAATATTATGGCAAACTGCTTTTGGGGAATAGAAAATCTCTTCGAAATAACCGAGTCTTTATGTTAACCGAGTTCGACACAAACGGGGTTGAAATGCAATAAATATATATGGAAAATGCTCGGGAATGGAAGATCACTTCGACATAAGTGGTTCTATCGAGATATGCAAGTTTGAAATACCGAGGTTCGCCTGTATCTAAAATTTTGTTATTTTTGCTGAAAAAATGTGAGCAGCTTTTGCATCCGCAAAAGCTGCTCACATTTTTTCAGCAAAAATATTAGCATATTTCCCATATTTAATGATCAAAGTTTTAATGATATGTTAACTAACGACGTTGTTAGTTTTGAACAACTGGCCCCTGGTTTTGCCATTTGTGAACAAGCCAAGAAAGGTGCAAATCAGCCAGCACAACATTGTACCATAAAAACCCTAGAAGTTTGGACACAATAAGGACTTGCTGTAATGTTCCAAAACTTTTAACAAACTTATTTCAAGATCCAAGGTGCCTAAAAATGCTGATGGAATGGCAAACAGAATAGACCCAGATCAGATTCCTCCTTCAGGAGCAGTCTGATCTGGTTCTGCACGGTTTGCTTAGGCCTACATGTCCCAAATACTTAGGATCATTATGGTATTCACTGCTTGGATACCACCATGCCTCAAGTCTGTGCTGCTGAGCATACCTGTTTGTGTCTTACCTTTTCCTGACAGGGCTCATTATATGGTTTGGATTTAATAATAGATCAGTCAACACTGATTATAAGTTATATTTGCTGACAACATTTCCTGGACATGCCTTTACATAAGCAGTTAACCAGTATAGTGCTCATTCTTTTGACCAGAAATTGACAACTACCCTAGTATGTGCCACTGAACATTTTGACAACAACTACTATATATAAATGTCCCTAGTCCAAAATAATGTAGTTTTGAATTAGGAGAGATATAATTCTAACACAGCGCGCCTATATAGGCAATGGAAAACAACTGTGTTTTATTCTACAACAAATCATGGCTAGGAAGAGCGTGACAAGTGACGTCATTAAAAACTGCAAATTTATGACGTCACTAGTCGATTTCCTTGACGTTAGACGGTGTAACGTCATTTTCTCGCATCGAAAACGTTAGAAAAGGATGTAAATGCATGTGTTTCAGTCGATGATTTGAGCGGGATTTCTTCTAACAATGGCGAAAAGTTGTGAGATTTTGAAGGAAACAACAGCATTATTGCCGATTTTCACCGTGTTAGAATCGAAATAGATCAGCTCTAAGTGTGATTTGTTGAGTAATAAATCACAGTTTGTCGGTCAGTTGTAAAGTAGACAAATCACGAGCGCGTAGCACACTTAGAGCTGATCTATTTCTTAATTGAAATGAGCCAATGCATGACAAAACCTACAATAAAAACTGTATAATGAGCAATAGGAGGCACATGCAATCTGAGAAGACTCTGCTCAGACCGTGAAAACACTCATCTGTGTCTTCTCTGGTTGCAAGTCTTACTGTAGGTTTTGATGTGCATTGGCTCAAAAAATACTGATGGATTTGTTTGTTTGATTTGAGGTTTAACGTCCCCATCAACATTGTAAAGGTCATTTTGGAGACATTGCTTCCAATTTTGGGGGACTTTCACCTGACACTGAGATGAAATGACATCTCAAGCCCTGCCGCCCAATGAAACCAATAGGGTTTATAAGCATGGACGGGCCTACTCGCACCGCTTTGCCTGGGCAGGCTTAGATCCGCTAAGCAGTTTACCAGTACTCGTGTGCGAGTCGGTTTCAGCTCTGTGTGGAAGCATCATGCAGCCCATATATATGTCTTCAAGCCCTGATGGGCGGGGGCCGTAAACACTGATGGAATGTTAATGTTAATTCAGAATCTTTATTAACCCTTTTTGTACCAAATGGAATCTTCCTTCTTATATATACCAGGAGTCCATGCCAAAATTAAGGGGTGTCAGGTTGTGTTTTCTTCAAAATTTACTTTGAACATGGCTTAATTTTTCGTAAATAGTGTAGGCTCTGATCAGACGCCGCTTTCTGTGGCATCTGATCTGGGCCTGCACTATTAGCCAATTACCAATTTCTTTGTTGTTGTTTTTTTTCACAAAATGGGATTTTTTGTTTGTACAAAATGGGATAAGACATTTAAGACATTCATATAGTCAGTTACATTAGCAGTCTTTAGTGATGGTCTGATGGAATACGGTTTCTGTTTGGGACCCAAAAACAGTGCTATAAAGAGGTTTTCGTGTATTATTAAATGTTAACCCTTAAAACATCACTGAAATTTTAAGAGCAGAGGACAATTTTATTTTTTTTTTATTAATTCTTTATCAGAGCAAATAAGTATTGACATTTCATTTGGATGATCTGCCGAGCAGATGATTAATATGTTTTATCATATGACGTCGTGTCCGAGAGTGTAATAACGCCATGCATTATTTTCGATAATCCACTAGTGGATTAAATATGCAAATTAGCTAGATACGTCCCGTAACGTTACATAGACGACGTCCTTTACCACGTCCCGTTTACTTATGGCGGAATATTGACTTTATTTGCAAACAATTGTGAATAAAAGGCGTTTTAAATGTCATATGATAAATAGAATCTTGCATTCGTGCTCATGTATTATTGAATTTATTAAACTCGTTGACGAAAAGGGATAAAATGCTCGGCAAAGCCTCGCATTTTATCCCTTTTCCTCAACTCGTTTAATAAATTCAATAATACATGAACACTCATGTAAGATCCTCTATATGTCAAACCTTATTTCCTCTGAAAAATAAGAAAACATGTTTAAAAATGACGCCTGCAAATGCTCTGATTGGCACTACAAGGGTTAAGAAAACTCATACTTTAATGATCCTAAGTACTGGGACAGATAGGCCTAAGCAAACAGTGTAGATCCAGATCAGACTGTTCCTCAGGGAGCAGTCTGATCAGATTGCTCCTCAGGGAGCAGTCTGACTAGGATCTACACTCTTTTCATTTTCGTCTGCACCTTTTGGACTCTTTTCTTGTTTAAATTTCAAGAGATTTACAGCAAGTCCTGAAGGTGTCTGAGTTTTTAGGATTTTTACAGTACTGTATTTTAATTTGACACTATCAGTATCTGTACCCGTCCCCACCCTCACATTTTTTATGTTATACCTAACATTAAGCGATCGTAACTCCTTCAGCTGTTTGGTGATATCTGCTACCTTCTGCCAGCTGGGAACCAGGTTGTTAGAGATATCAAGATCACGTATGCGGGGTACCAATGAGCTGAGGTCATGTTGCATGTCAGTACCATAAACCAACAGACCTCGTAATACCATATGCTTCAGTTCATGCAATTTGCTGCAAAATATCAAAATAAGACATTTTATTAGTTAAGAGAGATATTTTGCAAACCATTTACCCTTTTCTCCAAGAGATGGGGTGCTACCTTTAAAGGAAAGAATTTACAAACCCTCCTAGCAGTATCAGCAGAATGCACTTATAAAGTTTTATAAAAGAACCTGGATACAAGAAGGCCACTATCTATTTCCAAAAGATGTTTCCGACTGAAAAATGGCTGCAAACTCTTCCACAATGTCAAGTATTTTTCAACTTAAGGAGAATGGATGCATATTTTCTGTCATTTCTCACAAGGCAGACAACTTTCAGGGGCCAGTTGTTCAAAGCATCGTTAGCTTAACGAGCTCGTTAGCGGTTATATTGTTACCTGTTCTAGCAAGCACAATATCGTAAATTTTGGTATTTTTGCTGAAAAAATGTGAGCAGCTTTTGCATCCGCAAAAGCTGCTCACATTTTTTCAGCAAAATTTTTAGCATATTTGCCATAATAAACGATCAAAATTTTAACGATACGTTAACTAACGACGTCGTTAGTTTTGAACAACTGGCCCCTGGTCTCCATATATATATACTGAGGTCCTCTGAAAAGGGGGTCCACTCTTAAAGGAAAGATTTGCTCCTAAGGCCACTGCTGCTAACAACAATGGACAGCTGCTTATCCTATAAGTTCCCCCAGAGACTTTGTCTAATAAAACTGAGGACTTAACATAAATAGCGATTTTTATTTTGTTTGTTTGTTTGTTTGGAGTTCTCTGACCCAGTCAACAATATTTAGATAATATCGAGTTGGCTTGGCCTCAGATAGATTTGTTTGTTTTAAGGATAACAGCCAAGTCAACACTACTTAGTTTATATTGAGCCAGTCAATTTACCTATCCTCACTTTTCCTGGGCAGGCTTTTACCCTAGCGGTTAACCAGTACAGTGCACATTCTTTCGCCAGATATTGACACCTGCCCTTCTTGAATCAGCAGAAGGGAGAGAATGAGCGTAGAAAAGATTTCATGATCAAACTCCACAAAAGAATGTTGCTGATCCAGGCAGTTATCAAACCGGCGTTCTCCTGATCCCGAGTCAGACACGCATCCGACTGAGCAACCGAGGCCCCTTAAACGCAGTCAATATTTTTCTGTTTGTTTGTATTGGAGTTTAACAACCCAGTCAACACTATTTTAGATCATGTTTGAGCTGGTCAATTTACCTATCCACATTTTTCCTGGGCAGGCTTATACGTAAGCGGTTAACCAGTACAGTGCACATTCTTACGCCAGAAAGTGACATCTGCCATTCTTGAATCAGTGGAAGGGAGAGAATATCACAGAAAAGATTTCATGATCAACCTCCACAAAAGAATGTTGCCGACCCTGCAGGTATCGAACCCGCACCTCCTGATCACCAGTCAGATGCACATCCAACTGAGCTACTGAGGCCGGCAACTTCAGACAGAAAGACGATCTCAGATAGAATGACATTACCTTTGCAGTTCATTAACCTTCTTAGCACCAACCATCTCCACCACAGTCTGTTGGTTTCTCGCACCCATGACAAACAGGTCATCAGCTATTACCCCGGCATTCTCATCATCTATTTTACCATATCTGTCCTGCACAGCTGCCATAAGTGACATCCCCAGATTGGTCTTTCCTGCTCGCACAAATGATCCTGAGCTGGGATCACTAGAAAACGAATAAACTAAACTGTCAATAAATTATTCTAACCCACTTAATAAGGGGCCACTTGCAAACAGTGAAGGCCCTGATCAGATGCCACAGAATGTGGTATCTGATCAGGGCCTTCACTGTCCATAAAAAGTTCAGCCATTTTCAAATCAATTTCCAAAATCAACTGAACCTAATAACCCAAAATTTTGAAATGGACACCTGTTATATATACTGTGGAAGATTCCATTCAGTACAAAATGGATAACAACATTAAAGTTTCCCTTATGAAATCTACATCATGTGAAAACTTCCGGTAACGTCTGTTGCTATCATGAAGCATGCACACAGGAAACCTACAGGAGAACCTATCATGTGAAAACTTGATGTTGGATGAAATATTTACCTCTGCCAATGTCTTCAGCAAAATAATCCTTCAGAAAATGTCATTAGACTGACGTATTTCTTTCCTGTAGCATGTTAGAATCGAAGTAAGTTTTCCTTACATGTTTTATCATGGTATACACATGTTGTTATCAGGCAGATGCAAACATAGTGAAATTTCACCATTAACCCATTTTGTACCTAATACACAACAGGAGCACATTTCCAAATTTAGTGGAGGCAGGTTGTGTTATCATTAAAATTAATTTATTTGGAAAATGGCTGAACTTTTTACAAACAGTGTAGGCCCTGATCAGATGCCACTGATCTGGGCTTGCATTGTTTGCCAGCATCCCGTTTTGGGGTTCCTGGTACAAAGTGGGTTAAGAACAGCTAAAATTATGACATTCAAGCTTATTCATTAGCACTCTTCAGGCTAATTCAGCTGACAACAAATTATTGATATTTTTCTTATTTTACCCAGAAAACAGGACTGGACATCTCATGCAAATTGTCTCCATAACAGGATTTGACATATCATGCAAATTGTCTCAATAGGAGACAATTTGCATGAGATGTCAAATCCTGTTTTCTGGGAAAATTAAGAAAATATTTCAAAATGTTGACTGCTGCAAAAAATACCCAGCATGCAGAGCAATAAAAAGCATACATATTTAAAAGTTTCATTTACTCTTCATTTGTGTTTTCTACACCCAGTGCCCTCTTGTAATTACAAGAGACCACTTTGGGGACTGTAGATCACTTTTGACCAGTCCCAGAGGTGGTCATAAAATAGGAACTTTACTTTATTAATTCACTCCGGCTTTTCCATTGTAAAGTAATATTATCTATAGCACCCATACCGTTAGGGTGAAATACAAAAGGATGACCACATTACCTTGCTGCAAAGTATCTGTGACCCTCATGGGAACCATCATGTTTTCCTCGACTTGGATCATCCCATTCTACACCAATCCAAATACCTACATGTATATATATGTATTGTGTCTTAACCCATTGTATACTAGTGAACTCTTCATTACTATATGTTGGCCAACTCCTATAAGGAGTGTCTGGCCTATTTTTTCATTTTTATTCTATTTTTGACAGAAAATTCTGTTAGCAAATAGTGCAGGCCCTGATCAGACGCCGTGTTCTGCGGCGTCTGATCTGGGCCTGCACTGTTTGCCAAGGTACGCCTTTAGGAGTTTCCTGCATACACTAGGTTAAAGGTCATGACATACAAAGAAAGACTTTCAGCAGCAGCTCTTAGTGGCTACAACTGCTCCTGACTAGAACTTAATTGTAGACCCAATGTTGTCTGAGCCATTGAGGTCTGACTGTGTCTAATATCTCACAAAAAGTCACACTGACCCGCTCAGGCTGGCAAAGATTTATTAGAACCAGGGCTGTCAAGTTGATTGATAAAGCTATACTTGAAAGTCTATCTTTCTCAATGAATAATACCAACAGCAGTTCATCAATAATACATGCACTCATCAGGCAGACAAAAAAAATGAAACACATTCAAACTTTGACCCCAACATCCTATAAGTCTGATTTGCTTAAGATATCATCATACTGAATATTTGTATGAAGTTTATTAAAATTCCATAAATAAATGAAGGCACTAGAGCCATAACGAAAATTTCTAAAAAAAAAATAGCTACAGTGACAGTGAGCCTAGCAACCTAAAAGTCAGTCTTGGTCAAGATATTATCATACACAACATGTGTGTAATCCATCAATAAATGTAAGCACTAGAGTGAGCAATAAATATAGCCACAGTGACCTTGACCTCGAGTCCAGGACCCTGAAAGTCAAACTTGCTACCAGAGTTTGTTTGTTGGTTTTGGGGTTTAATGGCCAGGCTAACACTGTTTTTTTTTCTTTGTTCTGAGTTTAACAGGTCAGTCAACGCTATTTCTGTCAGCCAGCTAACCTAACCATACTTTTCCTGGACAGATTTTAGGCCTTCTAAGCAACTGATGATTACACATGGTCGACTGCTTCAAAGGCTTAACCTTATCCACAAAATGTGTAGTTTAACTGACTTGACATAAACAACCAGAAATTCAACTTCGGTGAAGTTGATGTCGCACCTGCTCCCCACCTGCCAACACAAAAAAATAAAAGTTTATTTAAGGCAGAAGAGATGAATATAGGACTTTGAGAAGAATCCATAGCCTATATATGTGAGGTAAAAAACTGACTAAGTTCACAATGTGATAAAATGAACTAAAATGATCCAAGAATTATATCCAAAGCATATGAACATCCTCATATCATGGAGAAAACACAAGCTAAGTTTCAAAATGATTAGTATAAAACTGTAAGAGGACTTGCGATGACAAGAGGTACCTATCATATATCAACTGAAGGTTAACAATGGCTAAGTTCACAATGTGGAAAAAGTGACAAAAATTGATCCGAAGATTAAGTCCAAACCACATGCAGGGCCTCATGCCATGGCAAAAACACATGCAAAGTTTCAAAATGATTAGTATAAAACTGTAAGAGGAGTTGCGGTGACAAAGAGGTACCTCCTGTATATGAGTTGAAGGTTAAAAATGACTAAATTCACTATGTGCAAAAAGTGAAATAAAATATTCCAAGAATTATGTCCAAACCACATGCACATCTTCATACCATGGTGAAAGCACATGCAAAGTTTCAAAATGATTGGTATAACACTGTAAGAGGAGTTGCGATGACAAGAGGTACCTATCGTATATCAATTGAAGCTTAAATATGACTAAGTTCACAATGCGCAAAAAGCGAAAAAAAATATTCTGAGAATTATGTCGAAATCACATGCACATCCTCATACCATGGCAAAAGCACATGCAAAGTTTCAAAAAGATTGGTATAAAACTGTAAGAGGAGTTGCGATGACAAGAGGTACATATCATATATCAATTGAAGGTTAAAAATGACTAAGTTCACAATGTGAAAAAAGTGATAAAAATTGATGAAACGATAGAGTCCAAACCACATGCACATCCTCATACCATAGCAAAAACACACACAAAGTTTCAAAATGATCAATATAAAACTGTAAGAGGAGTTGCGATGACAAGAGGTACCAATTGTATATCAACTGAAGCCTAAAAATGGCTAAGTTCATAATGTGCAAAAAGTGAAAAAAAATATTCTGAGAATTATGTCGAAACCACATGCACATCCTCAAACCATGGCGAAAGCAAACGCAAAGTTTCAAAATGATTGGTATATTGCAAGAGGAGTTGCGATGACAGGAGGTACCTATCAAATATCAATTGTAGGTTAAAAATATCAATTGTAGGTTAAAAATGACTAAGTTCACAATGTGGAAAAAGTGACAAAAATTGATGAGACGATAAGTCCAAACCACATGCGCATCCTCATACCATGGCAAAAATACACGCAAAGTTTCAAAATAATCGGTATGAAACTGTAGGAGGAGTTGCGATGACAAGACACTAGTGTAAAATGTTGACGGACGGACAACCGAACGAACGTCTGGACGGAGGGACGCACGGACGAACAGACGGATGGAAACTTGCACGCCTATGTCTTCCTGCTAAAGCAGGTGCGACAAAAAGCCATTTTAACCCATAAGACGCTGAGAAAGCCTACATCTGAAAATGCCGTCTGCTCAATTTTTTGGCATTTGTTTTTTTAAATTTTGCATACAGGCAAACAGTGTGGGCCCAGATCAGACTGATCTTGGTCCATACTGTTTGCAAAAAAATTACCTTTAAAGTAACTGGCACATGGCAAAGCAATATGGGTAAAGCTGGTCCATTCACCTTGCTCCCACTTTTCCTGATCAGGCTTATTTCTTTTCAGTGGTTAACCAGTTTAATGCCTAATTTTTACCAGTAAATGAGAAAGTCAACAGCTCATCATGAAGTAGTGGGAAATATACTTCATCAAAGTTCAAGGGTGCAGCAAGAATTGAAACTTCAGCCTCCTGGTCAACCATCAGGCATACATTCCACAGGTTTGGTTTGGACATCCAACTGAGCTATTGGGGCCACAACTGATAGGGTTCAGGTCTTACAGGAAAGAATATGTTTCTGAAAAGCAAATTTTCAGAACTGGGTCTAAACTTATTGCAAAGTCATAGCAGATAACAATTCAGCACTTAAAAGTTAAACGGCCCCCGCCCATCGGGGCTTAAAGAAATAGATGGGCTGCATGATGCTTCCATGTAGAGCTGAAACCGACCGCACACGAGTACAGGTAAACCGCTTAGAGGATCTAAGCCTGCCCAGGCAAAGCGATATGAGTCGATACAAGTCGGACCGTCCATACTTATAAACCCTTTTGGTTTCATTGGGTGACAGGGCTTGAGATATTATTTCATCTCAATGTCAGGTAAAAGTACCACAAAATTGGGAGCAATGTCTCCAAAAATGACCTAGACAGTGTTGATGGGGACATTAAACATAAAATCATTCAATCAATCAACTTAAAAGATAAAACAAAGAGAGCAAACCTTTTGTAGGAGGGACAGCACCAATATACTTCACAGTAGCTGTATTACCATCACTTTCAACCCGATCACCAATACAAAGAATACTTCCGTCTTCTCTCCTAATCTCTGTAATACCAGAATAATTTCTCAGAACCATTTAACCCTTCTCTTGCTGAATATTCATTTTAGCCACACCCATCTCTGACTTTGAACCAATCAGATTACTTGATGTAATTTATTCCTACAAATTCATAAACTGAATGTCAAACAGTGTAGAACCTGATCAGATGGCTTCTTCAGAAGCCATCTGATCTGGATCTACACTGTTTGTAAAGATAGGGTTGTCGTGAACAGCAAGATAAGAGTTAACCCTTAACATGCCAATCACGACAACTTTTGTATGCTGTTGTCTGATGATTTCTTAACCCTTAAAACAATGAGAAAAGCTACATCATAAAATGTTGTCTGCTTACGTCGTCTGCTGCATCTTCTTGCAAACTTTTTAAAAATATTTTTGCATATAGGCAAACAGTGTGGGCCCAGATCAGACTGCTCCTATAGGAGCAGTCTGATCTGGGTCCACACTGTTTGCCAAAAAATACTTTTAAGGTAACCTGCAGATAGAAAAGCAGACGACAATTGTCGTGATTGGCATTTTACTGTCATTGTTGCAATCACCGTGAACCCAGATCAGACTGCTCTTCACTAAGCAGCCTGATCTGGGTTGTATGCAAAAATATTTTAGAAAAGATGCACCAAATAACATAAACAGATGACTTTTTAGGGTTTTAAGGGTTAACCCATTTTGAATTAAATTGAACCTTCCTCACTATATATATCAGAAGTCCATTTCAAACTTATGGGTGTCAGCTTATTTTAAGAAATTTATAATTAGTAGGGGTACCCTGGCAAACAGTGAAGGCCCAGATAAGACCCCACAGAATGCGGCATCTGATCAGGGCCTACACTGTTTGCAAAAAGTTAAGCCATTATCCGAATAAATTTTGAAGAAAACACAACCTGACACCCCTAAATTTTGAAATGGACTCATGCTATATATAAGGAGGAGTGAGTGAGTGTTTGAGTTTTACCTCCCACCAACAGCTTAGGTCATACGAGACGCGACCGCAGTTTTGTTTGTTTGTTTGATTTGAGGTTTAACGTCCCTGTCAACACTGTAAAGGTCATTTTGGAGACGTTGCTTCCAATTTTGTGGGACTTTTACCCAACATTGAGATGAAATGACATCTCAAGCCCTGTCGACCAATGAAACCAATAGGGTTTATTAGCATGGATGGTCCGCCTCGCACCACGGTTCCTGGACAGGCTTAGATCCTCTAAGCCGCTTTACCAGTACTAGTGTGCAGGCCGAATTCAGCTCTGCGTGGAAGCATCATGCAGCCCATATATTTCTACAAGCCCCTATGGGCGGGGGCTACAGGACCTCGGTTTAAAGACTCATCCCAAAGTCTGGAGGAGAAGCCCGGGATCGATTCTGCTACCCCTGGTTTACAAGGCGAGTAGAGTGACCACTACACCACGGGGGCTTCTATATATATGGAGGAAGATTCCATTTGGTACAAAAAGGGTTAAACACTGAGCTCTACAGACCAGCCAACAGTAAAACCCCACATTTTTTTGTGTGTGTGGAGAAATGGACTAATAGGAAATCGTCCATCTTCGTCGGAAAACAGCGAGAGAAATAAAATGAACAAGAAATTAAAAGCAAAAATTTCTCCTGAAATCGCTGTGAAAAATCACAGAGATTCTTAGTGAAAATTTGACGGATTGCTTGCATTGAAAATGAATTTACTCACTTTTTGCGTAGAAAAAAGAGAAACAAAAGGACCATGATGGTCCTATATTGCTCACCTGAGCAAACAGTTTCAACATTTCAGAATTGTTACTGAAGGACGTATGCTGAAGACATGGTCAAAAACTGGCATTATCAGCAATCAAGGGGACATAACTGAGAGATAGGCTGACATCACCAGTTTTTTAACTATCTGAATTTCATCCCCAACCTACCAGGGTACGTATATGTTAGTTTCAGGAAGATCCAATCAAAACTGAAGGATTTACGAGTACAGTGATGACAAGGTCCAAAATAGGCATTTGCAGCAAAGAAGGGGACATAACACTACCAGTAATATGCCAACATTGTTAGTTTTCATACTCATTCAAGCTTTTGTCCCTAACTCACTTATATGTAAGTTTCTGGAAGATCCGTTCAAAACTTAAGGACTTACGGTGATGACAAAGATAAAAAATAGGCATTTTCCGCAAACAAAGAGACATAATTCTAGACTTGCCCACCTCAAACACATCCAAAATATTATCCCCAACCTACTTACATGTTAGTTTCAAGAAGATCTGACTAAAGCTAAAGGACTTACAGTGATGGCAGGGTCAAAAATGGACATTTTCAGCAAAGATGGGTCATAACTCTATGAGGAATAGGCCGACATCGCTTTTTCAAACTCATCCAACCTTTTAGCCTTGACTTACTTATATGTAAGTTTCAAGAAGATCTGAAAGAAACAGAAGGGGCTACAGTGATGACAAGTTTTCTGCAATCAAAGGGACGCTAAGGCCGACCTCACCAGTTTTCACACTCAACAGAGGTTTTAGCCCTGACTTACTAACATGGAAGTTTAACTCTTATCATGCTGTTCACGACAACCCATATCTTTGGAAACAGTGTAGATCCAGATCAGATGGCTTCTGAAGAAGCCATCTGATCAGGATCTACACTGTTTGGCATTCAGTTTATGAATTTGTAGCTATAAATTACATCAAGTAATTTGAGTGGCTTAAATGAATATTCAGCAAGAGAAGGGTTAAAGTAGATCAGATAAAAACAGAAGGAGCTATGGTGATGGCAAGGTCAACAAGTCACCCAGTGGGCAACAACTGCTCACCTGAGAACAAGCACAGGTTGTCAGATTCAAGCCAAATTTGAACTCATCTGAGATATTATGCTTGTTCTTGTTTACTAAAAGTTTCACAAAGATCATATCAAAAACAGCTGAGAAAAAGTGGAGACAACATTTTTTGCTTATATTCATGCTAAAAACCTGTAACAGTTGGTCCTGCAAAACCCAAATTCGAACTCAGTGTAGACTGTATGCCTCTCCTGGTTATCTGCAAGTTTGATAAAGATCAGATCAGAAACGGCTGAGAAATGTTGGAGATGTTTTTCCAGTGTAAGCCTATGGTAAAATATTTTTCATGCTCAAGGGACCGTAACTGCGAAACCGGTTGCCAGATTCAAGCCAAATTTGAACTCATCTGAGATATTATGCTTGTTCTTGTTACTAAAAGTTTCAAAGACATCAGATCCAAAACAGCTGAGAAAAAATGGAGACACCATTTTTCGCATATTTTAATGCTCAAGGGCAGGTAATTTCAAAGCCGTCTGTCCTGCCAGGCCCAGATTCGAACTCGAAGTAGACTGTATGCCTCTCCTAGTTATCTACAAGTTTGATAAAGATCAGATCAGAAATGGCTGAGAAAAGTTGGAGATGTCTTTTGTTTTCCTCATTATAAGTCTATGGAACATGTTTATTTCCATGGCAACCACAGTTCTGATCAAAACTGCTCCGAAACATAATGCGGTCAATACCCCAAGCCCCCAACCCTGTAATGCTGTACATAAAATTTGACCAAGATTGGTCAGCTTGAAACTGAGATATTAAAGTTAAAAAATGTGTGGATGATGCATGAACGCCAGATGCCTGCCTATTTTTGGTTCAGGCGAGCTAAAAATGCTTATGTCATCAATGCCCCACCAGAGGCATGCTACAGATGAGAAATGGTTGAGATCAGCTTGCAGGTTGAAGAGATATAACTGGTCAAAAGTGTGAATGGAAGACCCACTATACTATAAGCTGCCCTGGAGCCTTCGGCACAGTTGAGCTAAAAAAATAACTGAGCTAAAAAAAACAAACAAACAAACAAAAAAAAAAAAACAACTGGGCTAATTGGAAAGTTAAAGTTAATGAAAAGCAAATAAATGCAATCAGAACTGACTGATTAGCCTTCACAGATGTGCAGGCTGATCTGAGTCTTCGCTGGTTACACAAGTATTACTGTGCTTTTGTTCAGAGCACTGAATTTCCTGCCTTTTACCACAGTGTATCATTTTAATCACTTGCGGTTGCTGCAGTCAGTGAAAATTTCCCGCATTTTATAACAAATTACATCACTGATAGTTACCACATGTGGTTGTTGCATGCAACTTGAAGGAAATAAAAAACAACTTTGGAGAGCACAGAATATGGGTTCAAAAACACTTAACTCTGTCTTTATGACAATAAGACTTGTGTTACTGGTGAAAACTCAGATCACTGCCCCCGCCCATCTGGGCTTGGAGAAATAGATTGGGCTGCATGGTTCTTCCAAACAGAGCTGAAACTGACCACACACGAGTCCTGGTAAACCCCTTAGAAGGACTAAGACTGCTCAGGCAAAGTGATGTGAGTCAGACCATCCAATGCATATAAGCCTTTTGGTTTCATTGGGTGGCAGGGATTGAGATATCATTTCATCATAATGTCAGGCAAAAGTCCTACAAAATTGGAAGCGACATCTCCAATATGACCTAAATAGTGTTGATGGGGATATTAAACCTCAATTGAAACAAACCACTCAGATGAGCCTACAGTCTGACCACAGCATTCACTGTTTGTACGAGCTTTCTATGGCCTCTGGGATAACAAAGAGCAACAAGCGAAGAATTTGACCATTTGGCTAAATAATCATGATTACAGGCCAAAATATGGAAGTAACTGTTTAAATTAAATAACCTGTAATCAGATAAACGTCTGATTACTAATTACATCAGATTACCTGAAAATTTGTAATCGCTTACAGTTGATTATAATTATAGATTACAATTACTCCATGCCTGAGCAAAGATTCAGATAAGCCTGTGCATTTGCAGTCTAATCTGAGTCTTTACAGTTCACAAGGTTTCATTTTGTGGAAATTGAAGAGGCTGATCAGACCAGCTGCATAAGAGACCCAATCAGGACTTAGTCTTCGCTACACGCAAACATAAAATTTGTGCATGTTTCTCTTGTTACCTCTTGTTACCTGTCAATGAAACTGACGTCAGTAGCTTTCAGGTTCGTGTCATGCATTGTAAATTGACAACTTTAATTTCTTTAACTTTACAAATCAGTTATGCTCTAAACTGAACATCATACTTCACAATTGTTAAAATTGTCCCTCTTTGGGCAAAGACAAAAAAAAATAAACATTCATTTCGTCATGTGCTTCAAACAATTTGCAACAAGATTAATGTTCTTGAAGTGTACAAAAGTAGGCTTTTGGGGGTCCTTTTTCGATTGTCACACAACTCCTTGGTTTTTGAGCCAGAATCCTAAAACTGTCACTGTTAATAGCCCTTTGGATTCGAAATGGAGGAACATATTCGGAATTTTGAATTGACCTACCCCCAGGACGAGGGCGGGGTGGGGCCCAAGGGGTCAAAAAGCTATTTTGTTCAAATAGTCATGTTGCATATCAAATCAAGTGGTGAAAAAGCATGCCCAAAACATGTCTTGGGGTCATCAAAGGTCAAAAAGAAGTACATGTATTTCAAGTTTGTTCCTTTTTTAATACATGATTTTCATAGTGCGGGGATATGTGATGGCCTGCCATCGACCTGCTCTAGTTATTATTATTCACCCTTAATTAACACAGTAAATCGTGTAATGATTAATGTGGGTGTAAAAAAAAAAGATTATCGACACAAGAGTTTAATCTAATAGGCTGATTTTAATTCCTTTGATTTTGTCGATGAGAGGCGGTTACTTAATGACATGCAGGAATTTTAAGGTCAAATGCATGTGGTAAGGTTGTTGATGGACATCAGCATGCCATAATTTGTGATATCTGCGACCATTGGGAAAACTAGGGTTTACCGTGGTATGCTTTGTTAATATGGAAACAAGTGTATTCAAATTAAGGCTGACACGATTAATCATATAAGGGATTAATCGATCAATAAATTCCACAAAAATTATGATCATTTCTGATTTGCTTTTAATTGATTACTTGATAGGTACAATTTACTACCCAAAGTTATGCCTAAAATAACTGGATGAGTGGCAAACAGTGCAGACACTGATGAGATGCTGCATTCTGGGTTTACACTATTTGCTCAGGCCTGTGTGTTCAAATATACATATGGTAAAGTGCAACATATGTTAAGTGTCATGCTCAGACAGAAAGCCAGACAGGAAAAATTATTACAAAAACCTCAGCGATTACTAATTGATTATCGATCGCAATGGCAGGACAGATAATGGATTATCTTTTCAGCTCCGATTAGCCAGCCCTAATTCAAATATACTGAAAATTTTACCAACAAAAAAAGAAAATTTTACGATGAAAAAAAATCCCTGACATTTTTCAAATATCTTCTATTGTGTTTCTTTCCCTTTGGTGTCTCTAATGGGAGCTGTGGGTTAATTGTATCGATTCCTGATCATTGCATCTACTTCTATTTTTCACACATCATTTGTTTGATTGGTGTCGTTCACCCTGGTTATCAAAACACAGTTATGACTTCCTAAAGTGTGGTTGTGACCTATTTGTCCTTTTTACTAGTTCAGTTAACACGACATGAAAAGAGTAAACACCATGTGATCTCATCTGCTCTACAACACAGATTGTGCGTACTCAATAGAACCGAATTGTCAAAACAGTTCTAATGCATATACAACATTTATGTTAGTCAACGTTTATGTTTTGAGCATGTATGAGAAAAATATAATCATAGAACTTACATTTTATTTGCAAATGAACGTAAAATGTAAGTTCTACAATTGTATTTTTCTCGTTTTCTCATTTGCATATAAACTTACGTTGAACATGATGTTATGTACCAAACACACCCCGGGGAGGGTCCAAAACCCAGTTCTGATTACAACCCAAATTTCCAATGATAATACATGCTGTCTTATATACTATGTAGTGCCCATCAGATTTACTAGTCAGTATGATGTACACCCATTTCTTTATTGAGAGAATACTGGAGTTTACAGAAATAATCATTCTAGACGTCAATAGCAAACCATATAGGACCTGTTCAGACTAGGGCAACATAGCTTGTACGCACTCATTAGAGCGATTCTAATTAAGGAACACACATAAACTATGTCTATGATACAAATCAGAAAACAAAAATCATGGATGCATGAATAAAAGTCCAAACATGTGAAAGGCGCCATTTTATCCCATAGGCATGTTATTGTAATGCACACTCTGAAACTGAGGCAGAGCTAGCAGAGGAATTAATGGTCAGTTCATGGATGTGTTCAACAAAAAAGAGCAAAACGAGGTTCCCTTACTTGAAAGGTCGGTCCCGTTCATGGAGAACATTGTTGTGGCTAAAGGAGGTGAAATCAAACTTCTGAAGTAAAAGACTGTAAAAGATATACAGCAATATTTAAAAGACAGAGCTGTAATATTTGGTGATCAAAAGAATGTAGATTTAGTACAATTGCATGAGACCTGTTTGGAACTGAACATAGAAGTAGACCCTGATAGCTTGGTTAAAGAAAGGGCTGAAATTTTGAACTATAATTTATTGCACCCAGATGGAACAAATCTTCCTAATCCAGACACACTTACTGGGTGCAGTGAAAATTCTATTCTGCCACATGTGTTGTTTTTTTTAAAGCTATAACAACCTGGCATCTGCTGAATATGATCTTGCAAATTTAAGAAACTATCATAAGACATGGAATATTTCTGGATGGCTATGTGCTTCATCTTGAATCTGTGGCTCTCAATGACTACTATGCAGCTCTGAGAGCCAGGTTCATCCAAGAACCAATGAAAAAGACCCAATACTATAAGTTATGGGTGGTCTTCAGTAAAACAGAGGAAGCATGTAATAAAGCGACTATTTGTTCTGCTCTATGCTCATGTAAAAGAGGGTAATTTTACATAACTATATTTGTCAAGTTGTTTGCGGGGCTGGGCTTGAAAAGTGCTAAGCATAAAACTCCTAAAAAGCAATGACAATGATAAATGGGTAAACCTATAAAATGCCATTAAAATTGTTGTCTGCTTTGTCAACTTCCCGTTACTAAAATTAAAAGTCATTTTTGCAAACAGTGTGGACCCAGGTCAGACTGCTCCCCTAGCAGCAGTAGGGGAGCAGTCTGATCTGGGTCCACAGTGTTTGCAAACTTTGCATGTATGCAAGGTTTGCGAGAAGATTCAGCAGACAACATACGCAGACGACATTTTCAGATGAAATTTTTCTCTGCATCTTAAGGGTTAACACTGACAGCTAGATATAATGGCTGTTTGATATATAGAAGCATACCAGCTGGCATACACCATTACATCACCGTCGTACCAAGGTCTACTCAACATCGAATCGATGTTAGTTCGACGTTGTGTGCCTACTGGGTAAACTCTGTCAGACATTAAATATACGAGCCCCGCCAAGCGAATTTGTGTCTTCAAGCATTCCGTCATGACAAATTTTAACTGCGCATGCCCAGCCATTCAGAGGGGCCAGGGATATGGCTTTCTGTCTGAAGGTTCCTCTTGATTCACTGCTTGTATGAGCGAGCAGCGAAGGTTCTGGCGAGACTGCGCGGATGCGCAGGCTCGCCTGAACCTTTGCTGCTTGCATATATAGGCGATAAGTACCAAAATCGCTTGATGGGACCCATACACAGGATCAAAGATTGGTTGTATAGTGATGAAAAATGTTGATATTACGAGAACAAAACTATATCAAAAGTTGTCATTTTAATTTATCAGGCCAAACAATCTATTGACTATTCCATTATTTAATCTTTTAAACTATATTTTTCATAGAAGGCCACTCCCTGCTTATGTGGAGAAGCATGTTCTCACTGTTACATTTACCCAAGGCCTATCTTTTTGTAACGAATCCGGGACTTTTCGGCCCTGAGTCGTTTCAGCCTGAGTCGTTTGGACCTATTTCGGTGGGTCGTTTCGGCCCGATTTTATTAGATAGCATTTTTTTCTGTATAAAATATCATTATTTAAATTTTGAATATTATTTAAACGCCCTGTAGCCCATGTTTATAAACCCTATTGGTTTCATTGGACATCGCTTGAGATGTCATTTCATCTCAATGTCGGGTAAAAGTCCCACAAAATTGGAAGCAACGTCTCCAAAATGACATATATAGTGCTGACGGGGACGTTAAACCTCAAATCCAACAAACAAATCGCCCTCGCCCATCAGGGCTTGGAGAATAGATCGGGCTGCATGATGCTTCCACACAGGATTGTAACCGATCGCACATGAGTACACATAAATAAAGAGTAAATAAATAAATAAATAAAAAAAATATATTAATAATAATTAAAATACCTGTTCCACAAAGGCGATGCTGCCACCGGTCACACGGAACGGCATGGCGTCGGCCATTTACTGCCTTGTCACATGAGATGCACAATTCAGACACTTTGAAATTTACTCCGACAATCGTCATGGTTAATAGCGATTTCAAAAATAAGTGATGGGTGGTGTTTCCGAACATTGATTGCCGACATTTAAAAGACTTCAGTGAAACAAACTTTAAAGCATATCAATTATAAGATTTTTTTTTTTTTTTTTTTGTAAATTAACAGAAGCGCCATTCCCCGACGAACCCAAAGGGTTGCTAATTAAAGACGCTCGTGATTAACGTGTGTTTTCAAACTACATGTATTATGTTAAAGTAATTACACCGCCACATAGTTGAACACTTATATACAAAAATAAGGGGATTAGCTAACTCCATCAAAAGTGATTAACGGGTGATTGATTTACGGGCCATTTTTTTTTTTTTTTGGTTTTGGTTTTACGGCCCTTTCAAGATTATTTCACTCATATCGAGCTGATCGTTAATCAGAGGTGGGGGAAAACCGGAGTACCCGAAGAAAAACCACCTGACCTTCCTTTGCAGAACTTGGCATCTCACATGTGACCCGAGCGAGGCTCGAACCACAGCGATGAGAGACCTAATGATCAAGAGTCATCGCTCTTAACCACTAGGCCACGCAGGCCCGTGATTAACGGGCCATTATCATGTGATGATATAATGTGATGAAATAATTTACTTCTTAAAAAGCCAAGAACTTTAAAGTCTGTAAATAAATAAATATATCATTATATAACAATTGGGGGTGGCATGATGGCTGCAGAAGGTTCATAGTTTTGAAGACCATGATTAGACTGCACACTATTGCGCAGGATTGTCTGAGTCTTTCATTGTCGGATAATGACAAAATTATATAGGCGTGGTTTCGTCATATGTCGCTGTGTCTGCAGAATGTTCCCAAAGATTTTGAAGGTTTGTGAAGTTCGTCTCAAAGGTATGATTAGACTGCACGCAAGCACACAATGGTCTACTTCACGTGCCACATACAGACATGCATGGTGCGCATCCATTCTAAGGTTTTGTTTTATTAATAGCCCTGGGGCGGCAAAAGGCTTCTGCGGTTAGCAGATACTGATCACATGGCACTGACTTGCAGTATGATCAGTATTTACTAGTATCAATGACACATACATTTTGAGAACAGCATGTGAAATATTTGCGAAATGCAGCCTTATTACTCGTATTTTATATGATCAGCCTTCATCTGTCATTGTGATACCTTCAAATACTTAATAACCTAGAAATCTGTTCATTGTGCTCAGAGTCTACACAGTTTGAAAAAGCTAATTAATTATATGATCAGTCTGCATCGTATACCTTCAAAGACCTTATAACCTATAAATCTGTTCATTGTGATCAGAGTCTACACAGTTTGAAAAAGCACTCTGTTTTCTGACCTATTAAAGTGTAAACGAGCGAAGATAGCAAAGCACAGGCTGATCTTCGACAAACAAAATATATATTATATATAAATAAAGTGATTAAAAAAATCAGGCCGAAACGACCCACCAATTTGGCCGAGACGACCTACCCCCGAAATTGGGCCGAAACGACCCAGGGACCGAAACGACTCAGGACCGAAACGACCCGCGGCCTTTGTAACCAGTGTTAAAGCATTTTACGCACCAAATCTACACAATTTCACACATGCAAAGACAAATCAAAGAATGTTAATGTGCTTGATTTTCACTCCAGGAATGGATTTTAATATGTAATAAATGCAGTTAACCTCAATGTAACCCAATGCCAGATATAGTGTATTGGCTCTGAAGCTTGCAGATTTTGTACAGCACCTGGCTTATCAGCTAGGGGTCTTTAACCTGCACAGGGCATTACACTCCCTGCACAAGGGACCCCCATATACATCCCAATTCGAAGGACGGTGCGCTTTATGACATTCATCCCTGCAAATGATGCCAATGGAGCGTGTTTGGGCACCAAATTTTATCACCGCTGACGGGGATTGAACCTGGGACCTCTAGCATCAGAGGCAAGTGCACTAACCACTGAGCTATCACGCTGCACGTCCAGAAAAGTGTCAGGAGTCTTCACAGACTATAAAGATTATCTGTATATACATGTATGTGTACCAAAATTCAACTTAGGGTTTCTTAGACGCAATTTGGCTTTTGCTCCTAGGCAGACAAAGGCTGTTAAATACAAAACCTTGGTTCATCCTCAACTCGAGTATGCATCACCTGTTTGGCATCCCCATGTTAAAACTCAGGTTCAACAGGTTGAGAAGGTTCAGAGGACGGCTGCCCAATGGACCTGCAGGCAGTGGCGGAACAGAAGCAGTGTTGGTGAAATGCTCGATCAGCTGGAGTGGCCATCGTTGGAGGCCCGTCGCGAGCAGTCCTCTTTAACCTTCTTTTATAAAATACACTCTGACACATTGTCTCTTAATAAAGATAAATATTTGACCCCTGTGACTTCTTCAACTCAAACAAGGGCATCAAAATTAAACAACAGTCAATATCCTAGGTACCAGGCCTATAGTGATGCCCTGAAGAATTCTTTCTTCCCTAGAACTATTCCTAAGTGGAATAGTCTTCCCTCCTCTCCGGTAAATGCCAAAACTGCAGAGGAGTTCAAAGCTAATTGGGATCCAGAGGTGTGCGTTTTAGTATCCCATATACACTTATTCCTGTGTATACTAATTACCGGTATATTCCATTCTACCCGAATCCCTAAAGATCGTGAAGTACGGAAGTTTTGTAATGCCTAAATTTTTAAATCCCCATGCTTTTTCCATGGCTACGTTCCCCCAAAACGTGCCTAGGCACTTGGTCGGAACTACGTAATAAGCATGCATGATTTTTATTGATTTATTTTAGGGGCATATTTCTTTCATAAAAGATCCTTTAAAAACACGACAAAAAAATATTTTTTCTCGCAAGCTAAAAATGAAACAGGTTTGAATAGAATATGTCACCTTGCAAAACACCTGTTCTATGTTTATTAATAAATGAAAAACTGTGGTGCGTTGAATAACCAGAACGGACCCAATAACCGGAACGGACCTGCAATAACCGGAACGGACCTATTTTCGGCATAATTTTCATTTTTCTAAGTATTTTTTCATATCCGATTCCCAGTATTCATATAAATATTATATCCATACATAAAGTTAATTGGTTTCACATCAAGGGAAGCGATGAAAACCCTGCCGAAATATTGTATTCTATTCTATTCTCACGGAAATATTAGACAATTCTAATATTGGGCCGCTCAGGTTAAAAGACACAATTCATGACCTCAATAATAATAAATTAGATACCCGTACAACATCAGCAAAAGGACGACCAGATGTTAATAACATCAATTAAATGAAATACAATAGTATAATAGCTGTATTCCGAAGTCTATCCTGCGAGCTATTTACTTTTGATGTTCATTTTTTGTTTGTTTGATTTGAGGTTTAACGTCCCTGTCAGCACTATTTAGATCATTTTGGAGACGTTGCTTCCGATTTTGTGGGACTTTTACCATTAGTTTGGATGAAATGACATCTCAAGCCCTGCCGCCCAATGAAATATCTTTAAATTGCTTTCTTTTATCGCCGCATTCATTTATCGCACCTATTGTGTGTATTACGAGCTTAACCGCTGGCGTTTTGACACGTTCCTTAATTACTGTTGTTCTTTATTGACACCTGAATTAATTGCTCATTGAGGCAGTTTTAACGGGTACCCACAACCTATGTGTTAGTGCAGAAATAAGTAAAGGACTGTATACCCTCGTAAAATCACGTTAGTGATATTTTTTCTTATTTGTTCTCCAGACATAATCTTGTGCTCTTTAGAACCGCCTCACTGAGGTGGTTTTAACGGGTACCCACAACCTATGTGTTTATGCAGAAATATTAAAGTAAAGAAATGTATACCCCTGTAAAACCCACTTTGTGATAATTATTCTTAATTGATCCCCAGGCATAAATTGTTGTACTCGTTAGAACCGCCTCATTGAGGCAGTTTTAACGGGTACACACAACCTATGCGTTAGTGCAGAAATAAGTAAAGGACTGTATACCCTCGTAAAATCACGTTAGTGATATTTTTTCTTATTTGTTCTCCAGACATAATCTTGTGCTCTTTAGAACCGCCTCACTGAGGCGGTTTTAACGGGTACCCACAACCTATGTGTTTATGCAGAAATAAGTAAAGGAATGTATACCCCCGTAAAACCCACTTTGTGATAATTATTCTATATTGATCTGCAGACATAAATTGTTGAGCTCGTTAAAACCGCCTCATTGAGTACCCACAACCTATGTTTTTCTGCAGGTCAGTGCAGGAATAAGAAAAGAAAAGTAATGTATACCCCAGTAAACACCAGTTTTCCTTATATAAAGTGGGGCTTAGCGGTGTGTTCATTACACGTACTTATTAACATGATGTAGATGATATTGTCACCGATTGAGAATTTTTCTAGCACGTTTCGTTTAATGTCTTTAACTCTCTTCCAGGTGCCAGGAGAAGTAAGGTTCTATGGGCGGGGAGGAGCGAAACTCCGGTCATGGCGTATTCCTTTATATGCCGGGGAAACACACCATCTCCGTGTTCATTACATGTTTTAGTGTTGGTTGTGATGTATTGTTCTCATATGTGAAGGAATAGTTGTTGTTTTTGATGTATTTCTCTCGTATATAATGGAATATGACATGAAGCGTGTACCGTTTCTCAATGTTGGGATGCCCGGCGGGGTAGGGGCGGTCATGTCATATTCCCATATATGCCGGGGAAACACACGGTCTCCATGTTTAATTCATGCTTTAATATTGTTTTTGAACTTTCTCAAGTATGTGCTTTCTCTAACTTCATTATGTCTATGATCATGAAATGCTACTTTTAGTGCTGGTTTTGATGTATTACAGAGGATAGGTTAAAGAAGGTATATTAAATTGATAGAATATGAATTCTGTTCTTTTTAAATACAATCCATTAAAATTCTTGTCGCAAAAGGAGTATCGCCGCATTATGAAAACACGCCTATTCAATTATATTGAAAAAAAAAAAAAATAATAATAAATAAATAAATATTAAATAAAAAAATACCACCAAATAAAAAACAAAAGTGGTACTTTTCTGAATATAAAATCTGACGTTTTTTTTTTTTTCTGGTCAAAACATAGATTGTTGGTACTCGTTAGAACCGCCTAGGCGAGAACTCACAATCTTTGATTTTAAACAGAGATAAGAAAAATATCGTTTAACACCTGGATCCCCAGTTTTACTATTTAAAAGTGGGGCTTAAGTGGGTAAAAACTACATAGGCGTGTGTTCATGATGATGCGACATGTCATACCATTGCTAGAGTAAATATCGCAGCAGGTATAATAGTGTCGTATAAATTAAGCATAAAAGCTTAAAAATGGTATAGACTATTCAACTGTTGTAGAATTAGCTGAGAGTTTATATGCTGTCTGGTCTGGTGCTATAATAGTTAGGCACGGTTCTCAGATCTCTTTTGATAAATAAAGCTTTTAAGAGACCTATTGCGCTATATACTGGTACCGTTTTCTGCTATAAAAACATGGGTTAATTTCCTTGACAAAAATGTCAACTACAGATTCCAAAAGTAATATATGGTGTTTGGGGGAGCTTCCATAAACATTTTTAATAGCAAATAGAACGGGGGGGGGGGGGGGGGGGGGGGGGGGGGTGAAAAAAATGTTCGTTCCGGTAATTGCAGGTCCGTTCCGGTTATTAGGTCCGTTCCGGTTAGTAAACGCACCCGAAAAACGAAAAACTGCATACAGATGCTTAGAAAATACCAGCGTCTGCTTTGCTCTGTTTTGGCGGCAAAATTGCCGTGTCGGGAGATTAGGGCCGTCGGACGGGATACCTGGAGATGGGGTTCGAAAGTGGGATATCCCGACAAAATCGGGAGATATCACGTGTATGAGATAGATGTTGTTGTTGTATATCTATAAGAGATAGATAGATAGTGAGACCTCAACGCGAAATCTAGTGACTTTCAAAATTGTACGTTCGCAAGTTTCTGCTTCTGCTTCAATACTGTGCAGGGCTTTCCAGCGTAACGCACAGGGAGAGAGAGTTAGTCACGCTGAAGGAGGGTTTTAAAGCCCTCAAGTGTCTCTGCATGCACGACTGATGCTTCAAGGTGATTCCACTCTAACACAGTTCTTACAAAGAATGAGTGTTTTAATTGATCACTATTGCACTGTTTAACTATAAATCCTCTATCGTGGGTTACTGTGTGTCTTTCAAGCAAGTTTGTGTATGTGTAGTCACTATATTTTTTAGGTTTAACTGTTCTTTTAGGTTTGTGTGGTGTTAGCACCTCATCTGGATTTATTGCTGGAACCAGCCCCTCGACCACCTTAAAAAGAAAAATGAGTCTGCAACTTCTGCGCCTACGTTGGAGTGTTTCCAGGTTTAGTGTTTCAAGCATGTTAGTGACACTGCCTTCTTCTCTAGAAGTGTAATCGCCGGTTATAAAACGCGCTGCCTGTCTTTGAACTCTTTCAAGTTTTTCGATGTCCCGGATAAGATAAGGGTCCCAAACTATTGATCCATAGTCGAGTACTGATCCCACCAGCGATATATATGCCGTTTTACGACAATCCTGTGGGAAATTTCTAAGGTTTCTTCTCAATAACCCAACTGTGGAATTCGCTTTGCTAGTTATTTTAGTTATATGTGATGACCATTTCAGGTTTTCAGTTAAAGTAAGACCTAGGTATGGGTTTTCATCCACTTGTTTCAGTATGTGATTGTTTAGACTGTAGAAATGGGTGGAACGGTTGTTGATGCTCATAATGTAGCACTTCTTGGCGTTGAATCTCATGCCCCATTTCTCTGCCCACTTTTCCAGTTCGTCGAGGTCATTCTGTAGCAAGATGTGATCTGACTGTGATTTTATTGGCCTGTATAGAAGACAGTCGTCCGCGAAGAGGCGTACTTGAGACGTGACTGCTTTCTTATATATCTATAAGAGATAGATAGATAGTGAGACCTCAACGCGAAATCTAGTGACTTTCAAAATTGTACGTTCGCAAGTATTACAGTAGCATCGCAAACACTACATAACTTTATTGTTACAGCAAATATTGCAGCAGTATCAATTTCAATTGGACAAAATCCTGACTTTCATTGTTACCCTATTTTAAATGAGTCATTAAAATTTTGTTTACCCTCGTCCGCCATCTTGGTTACAAATCAGCCAAACGCTTGCAAGATATTTGCTGTTAATACGATAATCGTGCATTGTATATAGAAGTAGTTCGATTACGAACCGTGGTTAACCAATCGTTAACCAAAATGTGGGTTGCATGGCGGGAAGTCGTTATAATGAACTGTTTTCAATAAAAGAACTCCAAACTGCCTTAAAGAAGAAAAGAGTACATCTCCAGGGGCAGACACAGTACATTATGATATGCTGAAAAAATTGTCTGGAAAAGCAAAATGGCAGTTATTAAGTCTTATAATGACCGGAGGAAAACTTCCGGATGAATGGAAACTTGGGACCATTATTCCCATTTGAAAACCAAAATAACCACCAAATGAGGCAGGATCGTACAGACTATTTCTCTAACATCAACAATTTGCAAAATTATGGAAACAATGATTACAAACAGGCTAACCTCTCATTTAGAAAACAATAATCTTTTAGTACCTACTCAGTCTGGATACAGAAAAAATCGATCTACTTTAGACAAAATCCTGAAATTGCAATCTTCTATACTAAATAGAAGTGGAGGCAATGTTCAGGAATCGATACAATCAACCCACAGCTCTCATCAGAGACACCAAAGGGAAAGAAACACAAACATGAAACAACAGACCTAATGGAAACATCAATAGCGGAAAGCCAAAAGGACAGTTACTTTCCACTAAAATGGCCAATAGGCTACCCAAAATAAAATAATATAAGCGACACAAACACCCAAAGACAAACAATAACAAAAATAAACCACAAAAGAAGAACCGCCTTGGAACGGTCAGTGGAAACGAATTCCACTGGGGGGCTATCTATCTATCTATCTCTATGTAGCAGTGTCATTTTTGAGGGTATTTAAATGCTTTTAATGAACAATTTGGAATGCAGACATGCTTGTTTGCATTGTTTGCATGATAAAACAATGTCAGTTTATTGTTGCTTTTACTTCTTGACATGTAGAACAATGAAATTAATGATGTCATTGTTAGCCATGGTTTTTATAAAATTGATCAAGGTGTTATTTCAAGTGCATTGTCATGAAGGATCAGACAAAGAAATCTGGCCAAACTGTCCCTTTAAAGAGAACCTTTTTCATACACTTCAGTTCTGTGGCCTAAGGCAAATTTTAACTTGCAATATCCTTTTGTTATAGAAATCTATTTTCCCATTGGATAAACCTGAGCATATAATTCATTTAACAATAGAAACAGTTAGTTTTCCATTCTTGGCTAGATATTGAAGAGATCAACACCTGATATATATGCATTTGATTAAACTTATAATTTCTTCAAATGTCTCATATTTTGGTGCTGTAAGTATTTGTCTTTATTTCTAAGCGCATCTTTTATATGTAAAATGAAATAATTGTCACATTTTCTTGTTTTAGCCAGATTTCCATTGTTTCATGATAATGACTGATCCTATGTTGTGGGTACTTGTTAGAATCGCCTCAACGTATATATAAGAATGTGTCCTATGCATCTCTATTTCTCTGATCAAGGCAAATACGATGCAACTAGAGATTTGACTGGAAATTGATATTACGTTACGTCAAAACTTGTCATAACGTCGCGTTAATCGTTCACAAACGCCGTGACCAAGTGATGGTTTGTCTTCTGTGAGACAAAGTGTTGTTTGGAATGAAATGGCCCACGTTTCATTCATGACTATTGTTTTAAGCATATGAATTGCAAGATTGTTAGAATTAATATCTGTTGTGGTGGTCATGATTTTCTAGATCCAGTTAATCTATACGTACTTGACTAACTCACTAACCTATGTCACATGAATGCACTTGTTTCTGGACTTTTTACAGCATCTAACATCACAGAGATGGATGGTTCTATGGTGTGTTGGTGAATGTGAGATTCCCCATAGCTGAGACAGAAGGTCTAAACCCATAGTTTTGGTGAGTGTAATTGTTTTAACATTACTTTTAAAGTTTAGTAAGTATACAGAGAACGGTGGATCACTTCTGTATATTAAATGCGCTATTGTGCATTTTGGTGTAATGATATTTTGTCATAATGCGTCGGGTGTATAAACTATACCCTACACTAGTGTACAGTTGGTTCTTTCTGCAAGTCATATTTGAACCATTTGCCCCTTACCCAGTTGAATAGATAAGTTTAAACGCACTCATTTATCCCATGTCCTACTGAATAGATTAGTTGAACCGCACTCATTTGTCCCATGCCCTACTGAATAGATTAGTTGAACCGCACTCATTTGTCCCATGTCCTACTGCATAGATTAGTTTAACCGCACTCATTTGTCTCATGTCCTACTGAATAGATTAGTTGAACCGCACTCATTTGTCCCATGTCCTACTGAATAGATTAGTTTAACCACACTCATTTGTCCCGTGTCCTACTGAATAGATTGGTTTGGTCACACTCATCTGCTAATTCAGAAGGGGCCGTTGTCAGCTTCTGGCGGATAAGTGTGCGCTGTGCTGGTTGACCGCTTGCATGTTGGCCTGCCCAGGAGAGGTGTAGATAGGTTAACTAGCTGGCTCGGGATGACCAAGATAGTGGCCTAGATAGTGTTGGCTGTGTTGTTGGACTCAATCAAACATAACTGTCAGTTGATGGAGTTAGTTCGCAGGCTGTATGATGGACAGCGTGGCTCCTGATCAGATGGCACTTCAGAGTTAGTTCGCAGGCTGTATTGTGGGCAGCGTGGCTCCTGATCAGATGGCACTTCTGAGACAGTCTGATCTGGATCTGCCCTGTTTGCCAACCTGTGGATTGTCGTGTTGTGTGGGACATTCGGTTAATCTACTTTTATGCTGTTATTTTAAAAGGTGGCCTCTGCAGTGAGATCTGACTGTAGCAATATTTATTATACTTCACAGAATATTTAAGGTATCTTGTCCTTAAATGATATGGTTATATTTACATTTTGAGTACTGTAAGATAGGTTAATATCTGTCTTGACTTTGATAATAGCCTTATTATAGTGAATGACTCTATAGGCTAGCTTATATTTAATAGGCAATTAAGGGTAATTTATGTTTTGTTTTAATTTCAGGCCTATATATTTGTGTAGACTATGAACTGAACACAAACATACTGACATACTATCTGTGATGCCAAACATTAGATATGAACAATAAATCTGTATAATTGTTATTCCTCCATCGTGCTTCAACATCCCCTGAGTAACCCGGCTACATAAAATGGCGCCCAACGTAAAGAACCATAACTCCATTGTGCCATTGGGACATATTCATATTGATTCTGATGTGGACACTTTGAAATACATGGATACATTTGTGGACTGATATATTCCATAGTGACATGGATTATTTGTGCATTCCTCTGAAAGACTGTATTGCAGCCAGTGGTTCTCTGTGTAATATTGAAAACAGACAGTGACTCTTGTGTTCTTCACCAGAGAGAACAGTTCCTTATTCTTCTGTGAGCCAGTGCACGTGAGTTATAGCTGTGATCCACCCTTCTCAAGGTCCAGTACGGTAAGAATAGGGGAGAAAGATGTGAGCAAGCCTTAAATATTTTTTTTTTGTTTCTTTGAAAAAGTCTGTGAGCAAAAGAATTTGCATGTCACTTCTAACATTCACTGTGCATGTCTAAATCAGTAACATAATGCTTAGCCCATAAAACTGAATTTAGAAGTCTTGACCACCTTGCAGAAAATGTTTATTTAGACCAAAAATTCTAAAAATTAAAAAAAAAATAGGGTTAAAAAAAAATGGCTCGTGAATGATGAAGTTAAGACTTTTTTTTTAATAGTTTGTGAACGTTTGCGTTAAGACCCAAAAATGGTTCGTGAACAGGATTTAAAAATCAACGTTTAATGAATAAACATATTGTATTTTCATTATTTACATTACATTACTGAATATCATAAACAAGTTTACATAAGTGTTTATTAATTGAATTAATGCTATGCATTGCATATGAACAGTCTTGAAACTGTTTAGTGAACCAAGTCATATAAGGTCAAATTTGTTTTATGAAAGATAGTGCTTTCTTTTCAGTACATTGCAGTGATCAGTCTGATAAAATTACTGTCTATTTAAAGTGACACAACTTTATTTTGACTAAACAGTGCAATAGTATTACCATGGTTTCATTAAGAGTGGTGTAGTAAGTTATATTATCCATTTATTCTTACTTATTTATTTATTTGTTCATATATATTGCACCGTGACACATAACAGATGAGACTGAAAGAACTGGTTGATTATCTGAATGATAATGCAGTTATTGCACCCCAATGTAAAAGAAAGAAAACATTAATTGTAATTGGTGACAGCAAAGGTCGTAGATTACAAAGTATTGTTAAAAACCATGATCCAGAAAATACCATTATTTGGAGATGTATGGGCGGAAGAACATCATTACAAGCAGCAGCTTTTGTCAAAAGCAATTAAGATTATTTTGTTCGCCATTATTGCTATCTGGACAGGCACTTGTGATTTGACACAATTTATTCACCAAAACTCAGAAGCTTCAGAAAGGCAAAATTTCAGAAGGAAATATATTGATTTGAGTACTGTGTCAGTTTCTGATATCATTGGTCATTACAGAGTTATATTATCTGCTACAGAAAAATATGGATCAAAAGTAAAAGTAGTGTTTCTTGAATGCCCTCAATACTCCATATCAATCTGGAATGAATACCAAGGTCACCCAGATTTTGAAAGTTATAAAGAACATACAGAAATTTTATTAGCTAACATAAAGCAGTTAAATGAAGAAATCTGTCAACTAAATACAGAAAATGGAATTAGTGCACCAAAATTTAGTGTAGATCTGTGTAAGAGTAGAAAAAGTAATCAGGCATATAAGTCCACAAAAGTACAATATAGTTTGCTACAAGATGGTATCCACCCTTGTGAAACACTGTCTTGTTATTGGCTGAGAAGAATTGTAATTACTTTGGTGTTAAGGCATTGTTATGCTTGAATAACTTCGTTGTGTTGCTGTTATTCTTTGGGGCGCTGTCTGGACATTGGTTTCCGCCACGTTGAACATTGTATAACTGCAACTTCAATGAAGTTATAAAACCCTATCACTTGGCTGGCATTTGAGATGAGGCATTTTTTGTTGTTGTCTGAGTTCTTTCACTGAGTTACAGCTTTACACTGGAGCGTTGTCTGGACATTGGTTTCCGCCACGTGGTGCATTGTATGGCTGTAACTACGGTGGGATTTCATTGGCAATTGTGAGCGTTGCAGCTTTGCACTGGGGCGTTGTCTGGACATTGGTTTCCGCCACGTTGTACGGTGTATAGCTGTAGCTGCATTGGAAATTTCATTGGCAATTTTAAGGATTGCGCTTTAAAACTTTATCTGTTAAATTGCCGGTTATATACTACTGTAAGTGAGAAATATTTTCTTTCTCCTGTGTTTCATTTTGGGTGACAAGTAAGCTATATCAGCATATATATATATTTTTTGTTCTTTCTAAGAAACATTGTATTTACAACTACAATATTGCTGTAATCAATAATTAATTAGATAAACATGGCTGAATTTTCGCCAGAGGAAATTGCTAAGCTTGTAGAGGGCCTAAAAAGATTAAATGTTAAGCCCAGAACAGACACTCCTGAAGAGTTAGAGCTGTGGTTAAAAGCATATGGTGCAGAACAAGAGGTTAAGAAAGAGCCTGGTGTGGTGGAGACAAAAACAACTGTTATTGCCACGCCACATCATCCTCGTATCTCTCTATTTTATGGAGACAATATTAAGGGCGAAGCAAGTTATGCCCAGTGGGTATATGAGGTCAAATGTCTTCTCAGAGAAAGAGTACACAAACCTGAAGCTATTGCTCAGGCTATAAGAAACTCGTTAAGGGGTGAAGCGAGTAACTTACTCAGACGGTTAGGATATGGGGCTAGTATCCCCGAAATTCTTGACAAGTTTGAAAGTGTTTATGGGGAGGTTGACTCTAAGGAGCATCTTCTTGCAAAATTTTATAGTGCTAAGCAAGAAGAACATGAAGATGTGACAAAATGGTCATGTAGAGTGGAGGATATCCTTGCTTCTGCTGTTGAGCGAAAATTAGTTGAGCCTGAGAAAGTTAATGATATGCTCAGAAGTATGTTCTATCAGGGTCTTAAGCCATCATTAAAAGATATTTGTACCTATAAATTTGAACAAATAACAGATTTTGATAAATTAAGAGTGGCAATTAGAAAAATAGAACAAGACCACATTAAACCAGATGAGCATACAACACATTGTAAAGCATCAGTACAACAAAATGAACCCCAAAAAGATAATAATAAAGAATTAAAAGAAATGAAGTCAATGATACAATCATTAACTAGTACTGTCCAAAAACTTGAAAACAAAGTAAATTCATCACAAATGTTTCAAGGCAGAAATGACCAAGGTTTCAACAGTTCAAGAGGTAGGGGTAAAATCGAGCACAATTTCGTGGTAGCTCAAATGTCCCAAGACCACCATTTTATAGCAATCAACAGACCTCCTTCCCAAACCAAAATTTTAATCAAAGTCAAAACCAAAGACCAAATAGAAATCAAAGTTATCAGTATAGATTTCCACATCAGAGTCAAGGTCAAGGTCAAAGATTTAATACACAAAGATCAGATCCAAATCAGTTTTCCAATAACAATCAGCCAAGATACAATCCCAATTCTGATATCGAACAGGGTCAGGGTAGATCACAAGAAACGTCAAATACAGATAACAATGAAGATTTTAATAATTTTAACAGAGGCCCTTTATTTTTTCGGTGCAGACAATATGGTCATTATCAGTGGGACTGTGGGGTAAGAATGGACCATAGTCACAATCATTTAAACTCAGGTCAGGTCTATGGACAGGGGCTGTCTATAGGCAAGCAGAATCGATGCCCCAAAGTATTCAGTATTGTAGGGAGCAGCAATGAATGCGATATTTGCATTGAGGGAATTGAAACAAAAGCTTTACTAGATACTGGTTCATGTGTCAGCACTCTAAGTCAATCATTTTATGACAAATATTTCCAGCATGTGCCATTATTTCCTTTAGATGATATTTTGAATTTAGAATGTGCTGATGGTAATTTCATGCCATATTCAGGATACATTCAGGTTCAAATTTCAGCTGTGGGAATACCATCTGATTATGTGCAAGAGTGTATTTTTCTTGATGTACCTGATACAGATTATAACAAAAATGTACCTTTACTTATTGGCACAAATGTTTTAGCTGAATTCCTGGGTCACTGCAAAAAGAAACTTGGTGATAATTTTCTTCAAAATGCAGCATTACATACGAGCTGGTATTTAGCATTTCGCTGTATGGTATTACGTGAAAGAGAATTGAAGAAAAGTAAAAATAGGTTAGCTCTAATACGCAGTACAGAATCAAAACTTATTACAATACCAGCAAACAGTAGTGTCACTATAAAGGGTGTAACAACAAAAGAGTTAGATTTTCATCCAACTTGTGCAATGATGGTTGAAACTAAAGATTCGATCATACCTTCAGACTTCGACATTACACCTGCAGTCATTACTTACAATTTTGGTAAGAATGGACTTGTTGATGTACAAATAACAAATGTGACAACTTCTACATTTAACATACCACCTAGAGCTATTTTATGTGAATTGCAACCTGTATCAGTAGATATGACATACCAAATATCTTCTGCAGATAATAATGGACAGACAATTCATGACAAGTTGACAATTGAAACTGAAGGACTTTCACAAGAAGTAATCCAAAGTATCAATCAGTTACTGACAAAACATGAAGGCATTTTCTCGACTGGCGAAACGGACATAGGCCACTGTACATTTGTCAAGCATATGATTAACCTAACAAATGACACACCTTTTAAACAAAGACATCGTAGAATTCCGCCAGCAATGATAGATGAAGTTAGGGCACATCTTGAACAACTTGCAGCAAGTGGCATCATAAGACCATCTCATTCACCATGGGCTTCAAATGTAGTTTTAGTCCGGAAAAAAGATGGGGGTATCCGTATGTGCATAGATTATAGACAACTTAATAATCGCACTATTAGAGATTCTTATGCACTTCCTAGAATAGAGGAGATACTGGATACTTTGGCTGGATCGAAATATTTCACCGTTTTAGATATGAAATCTGGTTACCATCAAGAAGAAGTGTTAGAAGAGCATAAATGTCGCACCGCTTTCACTGTAGGTCCCCTAGGATTTTGGGAATTTAATAGACTCCCGTTTGGATTAAATAACGCTCCTGCTACATATCAGGGACTTATGGAGCAGTGCCTAGGAGACTTGAACATGAAAATCTGTGCAATTTATCTAGATGATTTAATTATATTTTCTAGCAGTTTAGAAGAGCACCTAGATCGTCTAGACCAAGTTCTCACAAGGCTTAGAGAATGTAATTTAAAATTAAGTCCCAAGAAATGAAAGTTCCTTCAAACAAAAGTGAAGTACGTAGGGCATATTGTCTCAGAAAACGGTACAGAAGCTGACCCTGAAAAGATTGAAAAAGTTATAAATTGGCCTACCCCTAAAACTGGAGAAGAAATCCGACAGTTTACATATTTTGATGGACATTACAGACGTTTTGTAAAAGATTTTTCTAAAATAGCAAAACCTCTTACTGACTTACATCCAAATACTACTATTAAAAGTGGTAAAAAAGTCAAATCATCAAAACCTTTCATTTGGGGTAAAGAACAGCAAAATGCTTTTGATCAGCTTAAAGAGGCTCTTTCAACACACCCAGTTCTTGGATATGCTGATTATGATATTCCTTTTGAACTGCATACTGACGCTTCTTCAAGAGGTTTGGGTGCTGTGTTATATCAGAAGCAGGATGGAAAGTTGAGGGTTATCAGTTATGCTAGTAGGGGTTTAAAAAGATCAGAAAAGAACTATCCTGCAGCTAAATTAGAGTTTTTGGCCATAAAATGGGCTATAACTGAAAAGCTGCACGATTACCTTTATGGAGCTAAATTTACAGTCGTGACAGATAACAACCCCTTAACGTATGCTCTTTCAAAAGCTAAACTTGATGCAACCGGTCACAGATGGCTGGCATCTTTAGCACAGTACGACTTCAACATAACATATAGACCTGGTAAATCTAATGTCGATGCAGATTTACTTTCTAGATACCCAGGAATTACGGGTGAGCATCTGGAACAAGTTAGCTCAGAGTCTATAAAAGTTATATGTGCAAGTGTTACGACTTCACCATCAGACACTATTCATTTGACCTTTGACATTCTAACTGCAACAGAATTCCCTGGTGAGCCAATGGCACAAATAGATCAAAGAGAAATAAGGAAACAGCAGTTAGATGACAAATTTCTTGGGTTCTGGGTCAGATCAGTCAGACAAAAAACACAACTTGATAGAACAAGTTTAAAAACCAGAGAAGACATTGCAATGCATAAAGTATTTAGCAGTCTAAAACTTATCAGGGGTGTACTTTACAGAGAGTCAGAAATAGAGAAAGAAAAGAAGAATCGGTTACTTTTACCTAGTTGTGTCATAGAACAGGTACTAATTGGTCTCCATAATGATATGGGGCATCCGGGTAAAAACCGTACTTAATCTCTATTACGTGATAGGTTTTTCTGGCCCGGTATGACAACGGATACCGAAAATTGGATCCGAAATTGTGGAAGGTGTGTAAGAAGAAAATCTAAAACAGATATCAGAGCTCCATTGGTAAACATAACATCACATTACCCATTAGAATTAATTTGTCTAGACTATTTAACTCTTGAACCATCTCAAGGTAACATATGCAACATTTTGGTCATAACAGACCATTTCACCAGATTTGCTGTTGCAATACCAACAAAGAATCAAACAGCAAAAACAACAGCAGATGTATTATATAAAGAGTTAATAGTCAGATATGGAATACCATCAAGAATTCATGCTGACCAAGGTGTAAACTTTGAGAGTCAGTTAATAAAGGAACTCTGTGGCATAATGGGTATTAAAAAAGCAGAACCACACCTTACCATGCATCTGGAAATGGTATGACAGAACGGTTTAACCGTACACTCTTATCAATGTTAGGGACTCTCGAATCAGAGAAAAAGAAAAACTGGAAACAGTTTGTTGCTCCTTTAGTCCACGCATATAACTGCATAAAACATGAGAGCACTGGTTACTCTCCATATCATTTGTTGTTTGGTAGAGAACCAAGATTGCCAATAGATATGGCTTTTAATCTGAATACTGACCCTGAAAATGAGCCTACATATTCAGAATATATCTCTGACCTACAAAACAATATAAGAGAAGCCTTCGACAAAGTAAAAAAAAAATGCTGATAAGGCAAGACAGAAACAAAAGGTAACATATGATATTAAAGCAAGAGCTGCAAAGCTAGAAGTGAGAGACAGAGTGCTAGTTAAAATACTTGCCCATGAAGGTAAGCACAAACTGTCTGATAAATGGTCAGAAGAAATATATGTTGTTACTGGTCAACCAAATTTGAATATACCAGTATATATTGTTAAAAGGGAAGATGGTGAAGGTACAGAGAAAACACTTCATAGAAATAACTTGCTACATTTAGGCAATGCTTTGGCAGATGACCTAGTAGAGCCAGATGTTTCTATATCATCTCTGGACAGATGATTCTGTAAATAAAGTCCCACAACCTCCAAAGTCTGCGCCAATTCCTATACCAAGGAAATCTGCACCAGTTCCTAGGCCAAGGAAGAACATTCAGAAGCCAAAGGAACATGTTAATTCAAAGGAAAGGGAAACAGTAGGAAAATCAGATGCAAATAATGGAACCGTTTCCGATACCGAGGAGTATGGTGACATAGTTGTCACACAAACAACTATAGTAGGTAGTACAGAGGTAGAAGAACAGTCAGATGCATCACAGTCAGTTTTAACAACTGACGATGAATCATCAGACAAGGCCGAAACTGTGAGTACTCACGAAACAGGTGATCTGATGGATGATGGGGACGCCCATGATCCAGATCAACTTCCAATTGATTTGCCTGATCATGATTCAGTTCAGACTGAAGATGACACTTCAGTAAAAACTGTTTACCATGAGGCAGATATGCCTAGTCCACATAGTGAAGTTGGCGCTGAAGCTGATACTTCAGCGTTACAACAACGCTCACTTGTTGCACCAGAACCTTCATTAAGAAGATCTACCAGGGAAAGAAAAAAACCAACTTGGCAAAGAAAAGGCGATTATTGTATGTCTATTACAGACAAAAGTTCCATTTTGCAGTCTCTCTTAAGTCACACTACCTTATCACAGTTTGATCCAGATAGCATATATGCAATTGTGAAAGGTGTAAGTGAAACTATGTAAATGACGAGACGTCATTTCAGAAGCAGGGGGATCGGAGGGTGTAGCAGTGTCATTTTTGAGGGTATTTTGATGATTTTAATGAACAATTTGGAATGCAGATATGCTTGTTTGCATGATAAAACAATGTCAGTTTATTGTTGCTTTTACTTCTTGACATGTAGAACAATGAAATTAATGATGTCATTGTTAGCCATGGTTTTTATAAAATTGATAAAGGTATTATTTCAAGTGCATTGTCATGAAGGATCAGACAAAGAAATCTGGCCAAACTGTCCCTTTAAAGAGAACCTTTTTCATACACTTCAGTTCTGTGGCCTAAGGCAAATTTTAACTTGCAATATCCTTTTGTTATAGAAATCTATTTTCCCATTGGATAAACCTGAGCATATAATTCATTTAACAATAGAAACAGTTAGTTTTCCATTCTTGGCTAGATATTGAAGAGATCAACACCTGATATATATGCATTTGATTAAACTTATAATTTCTTCAAATATGTCTCATATTTTGGTGCTGTAAGTATTTGTCTTTATTTCTAAGCGCATCTTTTATATGTAGAATGAAATAATTGTCACATTTTCTTGTTTTAGCCAGATTTCCATTGTTTCATGATAATGACTGATCCTATGTTGTGGGTACTTGTTAGAATCGCCTCAACGTATATATAAGAATGTGTCCTATGCATCTCTATTTCTCTGATCAAGGCAAATACGATGCAACTAGAGATTTGACTGGAAATTGACATTACGTTACGTCAAAACTTGTCATAAAGTCGCGTTAATCGTTCACAAACGTCGTGACCAAGTGATGGTTTGTCTTCTGTGAGACAAAGGGTTGTTTGGAATGAAATGGCCCACGTTTCATTCATGACTATTGTTTAAGCATATGAATTGCAAGATTGTTAGAATTAATATCTGTTGTGGTGGTCATGATTTTCTAGATCCAGTTAATCTATACGTACTTGACTAACTCACTAACCTATGTCACATGAATGCACTTGTTTCTGGACTTTTTACAGCGTCTAACATCACAGAGATGGATGGTTCTATGGTGTGTTGGTGAATGTGAGATTCCCCATAGCTGAGACAGAAGGTCTAATCCCATAGTTTTGGTGAGTGTAATTGTTTTAACATTACTTTTAAAGTTTAGTAAGTATACAGAGAACGGTGGATCACTTCTGTATATTAAATGCGCTATTGTGCATTTTGGTGTAATGATATTTTGTCATAATGCGTCGGGTGTATAAACTATACCCTACACTAGTGTACAGTTGGTTCTTTCTGCAAAGTAGAAGTAAAACAAAGATCAGGAATTGATACAATTAACTTACTCCACCCATAAAAGACACCAAAGGGAAAGAAATACAAACACTAAGCGACCAGACCATAATGGAAACCTAAACAAAGGAAGGCCATAAGGACAAGTACTTTCCCACAAAATGGCCATATGGCCATCCAAAACCAAAAGACACAAGTGATACACACAGTAAGTAACAAACAACAACATAAATAAATCGCCACAGAAGAGCCGCCTTGGAACGGTAAGTGGAAGATTTCCACTGGGGGGCTTAAATCGATTTTACGTGGCCACAATCCTCGCCCTTACTTCCGTCGCGATTCAGACAAATAATTTGTTCAGTCCGCATGAAGGCCTCCTAACTCATCAGTGCAACATGTCCGTGAACACAAAAATCAAAGAACCACAGAGGTGAGACAACGGTGAGGACTCGACAGCAAGAAACCACTGAAATGCTGGAGCAAAAGAAAACCAACAGTTAGACTCCGATGAGCCCGACCAGAGACAGAGCATCAGGCACCAACCAACATTATCTCTCTAATTTTCAGTAAGCCTTTACGTTGGAGCCGTCATAGAATCTGAGACCTGACCCACCGGCGTGCAATTAAAGAGGGAAGCAAAGTTGCCAACCGTGATTGGGTTAACTACCATGCATGCAGTCTGTCGTATAATATCCATGTTGTACCCAATCTTTTTATATCGAAGAATGATTTTACGAAATTGGGTGCTGAAGTCATTGCGGTTATATATTTTTCTGAATTTATATACTAAGTCACCATAAAATTCGGGTTCCGATAGACCTTGTTGCAGAAGAGATTTAAGTCCAATATTGAATTTTGAAATTAAATCAGAATGGCGTCTATAAAATTTTGAAAAGGCTTTGCGTAGTTTATGGTACCGATAACCCTGATTAAGGAGTGTAGCCGATAATAATTTATTACGAGTGTTGAAGTCAGTTACATGACTACACACTCTAGCAAATCGAATTAATTGCGAAATATAAACGCCATAGGATGGAGCACGAGGAACATCACCATCCAAAAGAGGAAAATTTACAATCTCAAAATCAAAGTCATCGCGTTTATCATAAATTTTGCACGAAACAAATCCATCTACAATAGATAGATGTAAATCCAAAAACGGGGCCTCGGTATCAGAAGAATTTGCTTTATTTAACTGAAGTTCTAGGGGGTAAATCTGACTGATCAAACCATCAAAATAGGTATTATCAATATTTAATAAATCATCTAAATATCTAGAAGTAGAGCTAAAAGCTTCAATAATTTCAGATTGGTTATCAATGGAAAGCGACAAAATGAAGTCTCTTTCATAACAATACAAGAACAGATCAGCCACAAGAGGTGCGCAATTAGTACCCATCGGAATACCCACAATTTGTCTAAATAACTTAGTACCGAATCTAACACAAATACCGCCAAGTAGAAAGGCGAGGGCACCACACACCCTCCGACACGACCAAAGCGTACAACCCCCACGCCCCCCAGAAGCGAAAAACGCATTTCCGACACCACATGCAAGATAGAGAGAACCCTCCCTGCGAAAAGCCCATTCAATTAAATCACCAAGCCTTTCTTTTATAAGATTATGAGGAAGTGTAGTGTAAAGAGTGGAAAAATCGTAGGTAGACAGACTAGAAGCACGAAAATGTCCAGACCTCAACCCACCCAAAACCTCATTCGAATTTTTTATAGACCAAAACAGATCTCTTCCTGATCTTTCAAAGACTTTGTCACAATATTTAATTACATGCGTTTTAATAGCAGCAAGACAGGAAGTTAATAATTTAGAAAGTCCAGCGGCAGCGCAAGAGCCAGAATTTGCAATAAACCGTGCCCCGCAAGGTTTATTTATGAAGTTTTGGTAACCAGCACAGCGTAGGAAGCTTGTCTTGGCCTTCGTTAACACACACAGCAAACCTGGTGGCTGAAAGACAAACATGTCTATCTACCATAACTCTCTCTTCAGCTAAAGGCTGAAGTTCATAGGCCTTAGTACCACCAAGCTCCTGCCCAAGCGTGTTAACACAGCGGAGCCGCCACACAACGACGACGCTGCCAGCGGCCCCGCCCGCAGGGGCCAAAACAAACTTCTTATGAAACCCCCGAACACCCAGCTCAAGACGACGCAAAGACGCACTGGGCCCAGGAGGCAACAAGCCAGCATCCCGAGAACAGAAAGAGAAGCGTTTATTCACTAGTTTTAAAATGCCAAGCTTCCAGTCCTTAAGGGCTTTATGCTCAACATACTCTCGCTTACACCATCGATTACCGAACTCACCCAAGGAAGCAGCGATTTCATCTCTACATTTACTGAAATCAATTTTAGAAGGAAACCGACACTTCGGTCCCCTAGAAATCACACCCCCTATCCCAGAATCAGGAATAATTTTCAAATTGCCAGTAATTACATGACCAGCAGCAGGATAGCAATACTTTGAGTTTTTACAATCACATGAATCAGGAGTATTAGTATCAATATCAAGATCTGAAACAAGTTTATTGAAATTAAAAATGATAGATCTAACAGGTTTGTTATATTTATAGCAAATTATAGGTGTTTCAGTATTTTTAAAATAAGCAGGAATGGAAGAAAGCACCGATCTCTCACGGAAGATACTGGGCAAATCTATAAAATCCATACCCTTATTAATGAAGGATATTTTGAAGAAATGGCGTTTATGATTAATTTCAGAATCAATGTAAGGACGGAGAGTATGCTGAGTATAGCCTCTAGTTAAGAGAGCCGCATCATATAACTGATGAGAACTATCGTAGAATTTATTCGCCTCGGTGTCCAGAAGACGTAAAACAGAAACGGGTAATGAACTTAAAAATGAAAGCATAGAGTGGCGTCCATGATTTAATAATATAATTGACAGTCACTTCAGTCTAGTATTGTTTCGTTTAAACGCACGTGATTTACGTTTAAAGTTACCATTTTTCCTGGTGCCGTGAGATCTAGTTCTGCGTTTTCGACATTCCAGGAGTGAGAAAATATCAAAGTCCGGCATTCTGGAAATATTACCCTCATGATAAATGTTGTCATGAAATCCCAGTGGAAAAGGGGTCTGTAAAAATTTAATCCATTTCAGTTCAGCTTCATGTCTTTTGATTATTTTGAATCTAGATGTAGAATTTGCATAGTAATAAAGTTTTTCCACTGGTTGTATAACAATGTTATTTACAGAAAGACCTGTACGTCGAAAGTGACGGTATAAGAAAGTGTCAGTTTTCTTAGGCTTACTCATTCTACGATAATGCTCGTTCAATCTAGTTTTAAGCATGCGGTTAGTTTGACCGACGTACTGCATATTACAGTTTGCAGCACGTCAAGAAATTAGATAAATTAAATCTGTAGACTGTCATGTCAAATCAGACATGTTAACTACAGAGAAGCGTCTACCGTTTACAGATGAAGTAACGGTAGACGCAGTGCTTAAATGCGAACAACATCTGCACCTCTTGGCATTGCACTTAGAAATACTAGGATACATTCCACTTCTTTTCCACGGATTAGTATATTTTCGAAGGATGGGCGATTTGAGAGGAGATAGTCTTATACGAAGACTACTCCCAAAAACATTGGTATTGCCTGCTCCTTTGAGATTAACTGAAGTTACAGAAGACAAATTTAAGGGTCTAACCAATACCGAAGGCAACATAGTATTAAAGTTCTTAATAGAATGGGGAATCCGTACAGAAGAAGCAGAGTGTAACCTAAGGGGTGATATTGATATTTTAAATGTATTTGTAATACTAATTTTGGTTAATAAGGTTGTGATACCGTCAAAACTAAAGCGATGTTCATACCGGTTATTAAATAAATAAATAAAACAGCATATAAAATTACTGAAGAAGATTCCTTCGAATAGAAGGAAGGTACAACAAAAGCCCACAAAACATCTTAGTCTACTTAAAGTACAGTGATGTCAAACAAGCAGTTGTTATACAACGAGGAACGAACATCGGTTTAATAATGACCTTCAACAGGTATCTAAAGGATGTCAATTGATGGAACAGTGAAAAGCAATTGTATAAGCAATCCCTGAGGATTGGAAAAATAAGAGCATTAAATGCATGTACGGGGAGACCTTTTACAGCCGCCACACGGCACAAACAAAACAGCCCTGCAAAGTCATATTTGAACCATTTGCCCCTTACCCAGTTGAATAGATAAATTTAACCGCACTCATTTGTCCCATGTCCTACTGAATAGATTAGTTGAACCGCACTCATTTGTCCCATGTCCTACTGAATAGATTAGTTGAACCGCACTCATTTGTCCCATGTCCTACTGAATAGATTAGTTTAACCGCACTCATTGGTCCCATGTCCTACTGAATAGATTAGTTGAACCGCACTCATTTGTCCCATGTCCTACTGAATAGATTAGTTTAACCACACTCATTTGTCCCGTGTCCTACTGAATAGATTGGTTTGGTCACACTCATCTGCTAATTCAGAAGGGGCCGTTGTCAGCTTCTGGCGGATAAGTGTGCGCTGTGCTGGTTGACCGCTTGCATGTGGGCCTGCCCAGGAGAGGTGTAGATAGGTAAACTAGCTGGCTCGGGATGACCAAGATAGTGGCCTAGATAGTGTTGGCTGTGTTGTTGGACTCAATCAAACATAACTGTCAATTGATGGAGTTAGTTCGCAGGCTATATGATGGACAGCGTGGCTCCTGATCAGATGGCACTTCAGAGTTAGTTCGCAGGCTGTATGGTGGGCAGCGTGGCTCCTGATCAGATGGCACTTCTGAGACAGTCTGATCTGGATCTGCCCTGTTTGCCAACCTGTGGATTGTCGTGTTGTGTGGGACATTCGGTTAATCTACTTTTATGCTGTTATTTTAAAAGGTGGCCTCTGCAGTGAGATCTGACTGTAACAATATTTATTATACTTCACAGAATATTTAAGGTATCTTGTCCTTAAATGATATGGTTATATTTACATTTTGAGTACTGTAAGATAGGTTCATATCTGTCTTGACTTTGATAATAGCCTTATTATAGTGAATGACTCTATAGGCTAGCTTATATTTAATAGGCAATTAAGGGTAATTTATGTTTTGTTTTAATTTCAGGCCTATATATTTGTGTAGACTATGAACTGAACACAAACATACTGACATACTATCTGTGATGCCAAACATTAGATATGAACAATAAATCTGTATAATTGTTATTCCTCCATCGTGCTTCAACATCCCCTGAGTAACCCGGCTACACCTATATAATCCTCAACCCTCTTCCGAGTGTTATTAGGATGGCTGCGCATGGTGTGATAGTAAGAGAAGTAAAAGTGTGATAGTGCAGAGTTAAAAGAATAAAAGAAAAGTGAGCATAGAAGAGAGATTTTGGGTGTTAGTAAAGAGAGTTTAAAAGCAGGACAAAAACAGTATTACCTTAAGGGAGCCTGTGGTTTATCGAACTGACCCTTAACTTGAAAGAGTCAAAATCAGAAACCAGGACGAGATCAGCTGGTAGCCTGTTCCAAAGAACAACCGACATAGGGAAAAATGAATAATAATAATACGAGACAGAGGTGTGTATCTGCCTGTAAGCCAGAGAGTGGTGACACGTGTTTGCCGTTAGGCGTTCGAACTGTGGCTGAACTGGTATAGCGACCAAACCGTAAACGATTTTATAAAACATTGTAAGGCGCGTATCATAGCGTCTGAGCTCAAGTGACCGCCATCCAAGCTCACCCATCATGTCTGTATTCGTCTTTACATGGCCATTATCCTCGCCCTTACTTCCGTCGCGATTTAGACAAATAATTTGTTCAGTCCGCATGAAGGCCTCCTAGCTCATCAGTGCAACATCTCCGTGAACACAAATAATCAAACAACCACAGAGATGAAACAACGGTGAGGACACGACAGCAAGAAACTACTGAAATGCTGGAACAAAAGAAAGCCAACAGTCGGACTCCGATGGGCCCGACCACAGATAGAGCATCAGGCACTAACCAACATTACCTTGAATTAGATCTCTCTAATTCTCAATAAGCCTTTACGCTGGAACCGTCATAGAATCTGAGGCCTGACCCACCGGCGTGCAATTAAAGAGGGAAGCACAGTTGTCAACCGTGATTGGGTTAACTACCATGCATGCAGTCTGTCGTATAACATTAATGTTGAACCCAATCTTTTTATATCGAAGAATGATTTTACGAAACTGGGTGCTGAAGTCATTGCGGTTATATATTTTTCTGAATTTATATACTAAGTCACCATAAAATTCGGATTCCGATAGACCTTGTTGCAGAAGAGATTTAAGTCCAATATTGAATTTTAAAATTAAATCAGAATGACGTTTATAAAATTTTGAAAAGGCGTTGTGTAGTTTATGGTACCGATAACCCTGATTAAGATGTTTAGCCGTTAACAATTTATTTCGAGTGTTGAAGTCAGTTACATGACTACACACTCTGGTAAATCGAATTAATTGCGAAAAATACACGCCATAGGATGGCGCACGAGGAACATCACCATCCAAAAAAGGAAAATTTATAATCTCAAATCAAAATCATCGCGTTTATCATAAATTTTGCACGAAACAAACCCATCTATAATAGGTAGATGTAAATCCAAAAACGGGGCCTCGGTATCAGAAGAATTTGCTTTATTTAACTGAAGTTCTGGGGGGTAAATTTGACTGATCAAACCATCGAAATAGGTATTATCAATATTTAATAAATCATCCAAATATCTAGAAATGGAGTTAAAGCTTCAATGATTTCAGACTTGTTTTCAGCAGAAAGGGACATCATGAAGTCTCTCTCATAACAAAACAAAAACAAATCAGCCACAAGTGGTGCGCAATTAGTACCCATCGGAATACCCACAGCTTGTCTAAATAACTTGGTACCAAATCTTATGTAAATATTGTCAAGTAGAAAGGTGAGAGCTTCACACACTTTCTAACATAACCATAAAGTATAATTTTTATGCTCTTCAGAAGTGAAAAAAGCATTTCTTACATTACATACAAGATAGAGGGAGTCTTCCCCATGAAATGTCCATTCAATTAAATCATTATGTTTTTCTTTTATAAGATTAATAGGAAGTGTTGTGTAAAGGGTGGAAAAATCAAAAGTAGACAGACTTGAAGCACGAAAACGCCTGCATTTCAATCTATTTAAAACTTCATTAGAATTTTTTATAGACCAAAACAGATTTCTACCTGATCTTTCGAAGACTTTGTCGCAATATTTTATCACATGTTTTTTGATGGCAGTCAAACATGAAGTTAATAATTTGGAGAGTTCAGTGGTGGTACAAGAGCTTGAATTTGCAATTAACCGTGCTTTGTTTGATCATTTATGAAGTTTAGGTAACCAATATAACTTAGGAAGCTTGTCTTGGCCTTGTGTAACACAGACAGCAAACTTGGTGGCTGAATAACAAATGTGGTCATCAACTAAAGCCCTCTCTACGCGACAGACGAAAACAAGTAAGGGTAGGGCAAGATCTTTCAGGAATCAGAAAATTAGATAATGGATCCCCACAAGGTAGCGTACTAAGTCCAATTCTTTTCAATATACTAATGAACACTCAAGATGATGTACTTAAGGACTTCGATGCAGATCTCATACAATATGTTGATGATTCTGCAGCATGGGGAAAAAGCTAAAAGCCTCAGACACTTAGCTTTTCTGTGCCAAAGAATCCTATATCAAATTGAATCATGGGCAGAGGAATGGGGGTAAAAATATCTACAGAAAAAAATGAGTGTGCAGTCTATAACTATAGAAAGTTACCATCTGAAGACATCCCTAAATTAAAAATTGGGAACAAAACCACTGAATACAAAAAGTAGGCCAAATTATTAGGGATAACCTTTGATAGCAACCTAAACTGGAATTCTTTTTTATTATTATTATTATTATTCACTCTTAGAAAGGTGCAAAAAAGATCTCAATCTAATGCGCTACATTTCTGGAACCAAATATGGTGCTGATAAGAAAACTCTACTGATGTTGTACAAAACCTTAATCAGAAGCAAACTAGACTATGGTTATCAAAATAGAAGTAAAACAAAGATCAGGAATCGATACAATTAACTTACTCCACCCATCAAAGACACCAAAGGGAAAGAAACACACACATTAAGCGACCAGACCATAATGGAAACCTAAACAAAGGAAGGCCATAAGGACAGTTACTTTCCCACAAAATGGCCATATGCAACAACAGCAAGCTCATCTCAGCTGAACAGTTTATACCGAATACAATCCGCAGTTCTTAGAATCATAACTGGGGCATACAAATCAACATCAAATGTATCTGTAGAAGTTGAATATAATGTCTTACCACTAAATCTCAGAAGAGAAGAGAAGAGATGATACTAAAATATTGGGCAAGGTCAATTCCGCATGGTTACAAATTACCACTTAATGAACTTTTTGGTCACTCTATCTACGAAACTGAATTAAAGCGAGTTAAGAAAAAGATACCTCATTGCTGTGGAAGATCTTAAAAAAGAATACAATATACCAGATATTCAAATACAAGAACCTATATATAGAAGTAAATTTGCTCTCAGGTCATCAAACCAAAAGCTACACTGTCAGGCGAAATTAATAAAAGAGAGATAATATTAAGGCTGTCGAATGCAAGGCTAAAACTTACATTCGAGAAAAGTACAATTCTGTATTGCAAATTTATTCAGATGGAAGCAGTAAAGATGAAGAAAATTCGCTCGCAGGATGTGCTTTTACTATACTAGAGCTAAGGATTACTAAACAATATAAATTAAATGGGAGTCTTACTGTTTTCAATGCAGAATTAATTGCAATAAAGGAAGCCCTTAAATGGGTTGAAGAGAACCAACCACAAAAGCCAGTAATACTGACCGACTCCTTAAGTGCGATACAGACTCTCACTTCTGGAACATGTAATTCTAGACCAGGTATTCTCCTAGAAATTGAAGGCCTTATCGATAAAATAATCAATAAAAATCTCAATATTATAATGGAATGGTGCCCATCACATTGCAATATTGAGGGGAATGAAGTAGCAGATAAGGCAGCTAAGTTAGGGTCTAAAACAGGTAAACCTCTAGATATAAAGCTCAGCAAAAATGAAATATATCCAATTATTAAACGTCAAGTAAGGAAGAAATGGGCATCACAGTTGGCACGATATGGACATGGTCAGCGTTTGGAACTTGACAGCACGCTTCCAACGAAGATCACCCAGTACTCAAATAGTAGGCAAATGGATAAAGCATATACCCGATTAAGGCTAGGGCACAATGGACTTAAAGCAAATAACCAATATCATAATGAGATGGACCCTCTATGTCCTCATTGTGGCGATATAGAGGACACAGCTCATTATTTTCTCCACTGCTCCCAACATAATGAACATAGGAAAATACTTAATGAAACCATCAATAGTATACAGGGGTAAGCAGATACCAATTAAAGTATAAAACTGCTACTGAACCCAAACAAAAAAATATTCATTTGAAATAAGGGAAGCAGTTTTTACATACATTAAAGTACAAACTACCAATCTATTATTTACACCAAGAAGCAGGGATGATAGTGGATAAAACTTACTAATTTTGATTGGTTACTGACCTCCCCTGCTTTCAAGCGGGGCGAGCTTGAATCGCGTACCACTATCATCATAAATGCGGGGAAACAAATGAAAATGAACCTTAATTTTACCATATTCATAACATCTATACCAAGATGTATTGATGATAGTGGACCAAACTTTCTTATTTCGATTTGTTACTGACCTCCCCCGCTTTCAGCAGGGCGAGCTTGAATCGCGTACCACTATCATCATGAAAGTGGGAAAACAAATCAAAAGGAACCTTTATTTTACCATATTCATTATATCTATACCAAGATGCAAGGATGATAGTGGGCCAAACTTTAATTTTGGATGGCCATTTTGTGGGAAAAGAACTGTCCTTATGGCCTTCCTTTGTTTAGGTTTCCATTATGGTCTGGTCGCTTGGTGTTTGTGTTTCTTTCCCTTTGGTGTCTTTGATGGGTGGAGTAAGTTAATTGTATCGATTCCTGATCTTTGTTTTACTTCTACTTTTCTACTTTCGTTTGGTTACTGACTCCCCACCCCACCCCCACCCCACCCCCCGCCCGCTTTCCAGTGGGGCGAGCTTGAGTCGTGTACCACTTTCATCATAAAAATGGGAAAGTTAATCAAAAGAATAGGGCATCTAGGAATTAAAAATATAAATTACTTTATTTAAGGGTGTATGAAGCTGTAGTACAGTGAAATAATGAAGAGAGGGGCAATCACTCAAACCTGCAGGCCAATCCTCTAAATAAACAGTGACTGTATATATGTACATAAACACCCATATTTGATGTCATTGAATATATCTGTAAACTGGTATTTGTTTGTTTGATGGTCAGTGCGGGTAGTATGATTGCTTAATTTGTGTGAAAGTTATAACTTACCACTTTTGGTGTGTGCTTTGTTTTTTTTTTTGTTGTTGTTGTTGTTGTTGTTGGTTTTTTTATTATTTTTTCTCTGTTTCTTCTCTTCTCATGGAAACCAGAGACCATTTAGCAATACGGTATTAAAAGCAATTAGCTATTAACAGTTTTGTCACACGCCAGAGGTAATCAATCATGTTTCTATAATTACCTATCCAAACTTTTACACTTCCCTTTGTGTTTTGAGATCTATTGTTTGAACATTTCAATAAACTTATTAATCAGCCACTTGCATAAACAGCTTTTTGTCAGCTATGTTTACAAATCAATTTAGGATCTTTTGTACAACCAAACATATTAACCATCTGTCTACACATGATATTAATAATAATTGGTATAATCAGCCTAACTTCAAACCAGTCTGAATACAAAAGAAAAAATCTTCAAAGAATCAACAGTTTTCACATCAATTGTTACATCTGGCCAAAGACAACACCTTTATACATGAGTAATAATATTGTTTGTTTGTTTGATAAGAAATTTGGTCCCTGGTTCATAAATTACATCAAACTATTTTTGCCACATGTTTGATCTTTTCTATTATTATTATTTAGTATCAATTGTATTAACAAATGTCCACAAAAACACACACAAAAGAACACGTCAAAGCTGGATTTGAAGAAGAAGAAGAAAGCAAATTAAGTGTCTCTTCTTTCCCTTTCCATATAATCTTCTCTTCAGATCTATCCTCTGACACTGTACATAAAACATGTCTTGTCTTTGTATAATCATCACCTTCCTTTTCAGCATGAAACTGTTAACTTCTATGAAAAACTACGTTTTTGTTTAGTTTTTATTATGATGATACTAATCATATTTATTTATTCTTTTCATTCTTATCATTCCATTTTAATATATTGTATTCAAAACTTTAAGAATCTAAAAAACAATAACATCACTGCACTGTTGTAGCTATACCAATAGACATACAATGTTTCTGTTTAGCTTCAATTATTATTATTATTATTATTGTCATTTTTTTACTATTATCATTACCATTACCAGTTTTATCTTATATCATATGTGTCTCGGTGTTGAAAGCAAGACTTGCGACCAGTCTTCTTCCTCTGAACCTTAAGCCACGTGTTTTCCTGCATGGAAACCTGTTTAGGCATGCTCCATTTGCAGCCTTAATCAAATGGCCAATATCAAGTGGCAAAAAAGATTGAATCACTTATCGCTCTTAATCTATGTCTTGTTGTGGAGCTATGGAGTTCTGTCCGCTTGGCCATGGCAGACATAAAAAGCCTTTACCTAAACGAACGAACGAGTAAACAGTGTACAAGACGGCGGCGAAAAGTAAGAAAATCTGTTGGCCCAAGGGAAAATACACATTTAAAGTGTTGTAGCTATTCTGGCCCAGAAAACATGTAAACTCAATATTTTCCAATTATGTGGTGTATTCCTTGCTTTCAAAGGATAACCCTTTCTAGAACATATTTAAAGCCTGTTTATTAGTAAAAAGATAGAATCGGCATTGCTATTTCTGCAGTTTTCAAAATGATGATCTTCCTCGTCGCCCAAAATTTCCAATCGTGACATGGGGGCTGCCATGTTTCCGCTTCAGGAATGGGAGGTCGCGGGTTTGATCCCCGGCCGCGCCATACCAAAGGCGTGAAAAATGATACTTAGTGCTCCCTTGGCTGTCGCTCGCATTATCATGGGTAGTCCTAGGAAGATAAATGAAGGCGGGTAAGTATTTGTTAAAGGATACTTTGTTTGTCACAATAAAAGCTCTACAGAGCTTATGTTACTTGTTTCCGATATGCGACGATAAATAAAGCTTCGTTATCTTAATGACTCTCCTTTTTTCAGCTAAATTCTACATATATTTAGCCACCTAATCAACTGAGGTAATGGCCAGATATGACCGACTCAGTATAAGAGAGAGAGAGAGAGAGAGAGAGAGAGAGAGAGAGAGAGAGAGAGAGAGAGAGAGAGAGAAACAAAACCATTATTAAAACAGCTTCTGATATGAGTGGAAAATGTTTCAACAATACTCATTAAGCATTTCAGCAAAAAATACCAACGATTTTGATAGTCCCCCAAAAATAGTCAGTTTTAGAAGTGTCCCTAAAAATATCTGCAAAAGGCATGTACCCTTAAAAATACTTCCACCCCCCTACCAACACCCCCCCCCCCCCCCCCAAAAAAAAAAAAATACCCAAACAAACCTAAAATTTGAAATTTTGAACCGAAAAAATAGTGCCAGCTTATGTAGCAGGCAAAATTAAGGGTACCTTTTGGTTTCATTGGACGGCAGTGACTGAGATGCCATTTCATCTCAGAATCGGGGGGGAAATTCCCACAAAATTGGAAGCAGCGTCTCCAAAATGACCTAAATAGAGTTGACGTGAACGTTTTACGTGAAATTCAATCAAATTAGCTTTTTAAAAAGCTATCCTTGTAGTTTAATAACCTATTCCGCCATCTTGAATCCATTTAACCCGCGATCAGATGAGGAGTGTGATAGCTCAGTGGTTAGTGCACTTGCCTCTGATGCTAGAGGTCCTGGGTTCGATCCCGGCAGTGGCGATAAAAATTCGGTGTCCGAACACGCTCCATTCGCATCATTTGCAGGGATGAATGTCATAGAGTGCACTGTTCTTCGGATCGGGACGTTAACTGGAGGCCGGTCGGGTATAAAAGCCAAGGCCGCGCCGATCCGGGCCGAGCCGCCGAGCCAAAAATGCCGATCCAAAGACTTTATATTTCTTCTCGTGTCACAATGAAGATATATATTGTAGTCAGATTGGTATAGAATTATTATGAATAACATATTTGATAACTGCACGAAGGTTCATCTCTCTACATTGTGTTATTTTCTTGTAATAACTTTTTTTTCGAAATCGAGGGGTATAAAAGCCAAGGCCGGGAAAAATGGAGATATTTCTTAATTTCTTACGATTTTATCAGTTAAAGAAATTCTTTTTGCCCTGATGATATTTAAATTTGAATATTTGTATCATGTGTACATAGAAAATATAACAAACATATCAAAATCACCTTAAATGATCAAATTTCTTATTGTCTAATGGTTTCTATTTTTAGATTAACTTTACTAATGGAAACGACCGAAATGTACCGAAAAAAAAGGTATTGTTGCTACTAGCTGGAATTTAAGAGATATAAACATTGATTGTTATATTTTTAACATGTATGTGTATATTAAAATAATAAAGAAAAAATGCTATATTTTTTATTATTTTACTTTAATTCCAGCTCGGAGTTAACAAAACTTTCTTCCCTTTGGGTCCTTTTCGGTCGTTTTCTTTTATTAAGTCAATCAAAAAATAGAAACAATAAGAAAATAAGAATATTGATAGTTTAAGGTAGTCTTTTATGTTTGTTATATTTTTCTATGGACAAATGATGACAATGATCAAATTCAAATATTTTCAAGACAAAAAGAAGTTTTTGGTGTCTTTTATGGGTGGAGTAAGTTAATTGTATCAATTCCTGATCTTTGTTTTACTTCTACTTTAACCTGTAAATTTGCAAGAAATTAAGAAATATTATAATTTTTCACGGCCTTGGCTTTTATACCCCTTGCTTTCGAAAAAACGGTTATTACAAGAAAATTAAACAATGTAGAAAGACAAAACCTTCGTGCAGTTATCAAATATGTTATTTATAATAACTTGATACCCAAGTTGCTACAACGTTAATCTTAATTTCAACAAGAGAAGAAATATAAAATCTTCGGAACGGCATTTTTGGCTCGGCGGCTCGGCCCGGCCCAGCCTTGGCTTTTATACCCGGCCCTGGAGCCCCCCCCCCACCCCTGTGCAGGGAGAACCATCCCCTGTGCAGGTAAACGATCCCTACCGTAATTACATACGGGCTTCTCCAGACTTTCGGATGTGTCTTTAAACCGAGATCCCGCCTCCGTTTGACCTTAGCTGTTGGTGGGACGTAAAACTCAAACACTCACTCACAGTAATTACATAATTACTGTGTAAGCTTTCATCCTGCAAACCTGGAGTGTATATAATGTGCACCTGCGGTAATGGTCAAATGTGACGGACGCAGTATTCACCTTATTTGCATTATCTGCTGGTTCCTAGTCTGAAGGTTGTCAGTGTTGGAAAAACAGATAACCAGACCCCCCTGACCTTAAAAGGTCAGGGGGGTCTGGTTACCTGTTTTTCCAATATTGACAATGTGCAAGCTGGGAGCCAGCAAATAATGCAAATATGGTGAATCAGTAGAAAGAAAGAAAGAAAGAAAGAAAGAAAGAAAGGGTTATTGGAGTCGGGTTCAGGACAACTCGGCCCACAGACAAGTCGGCCCAGGACAACTCGGCCCATAAAAAAGTCGGCCCCGGACAACTCGACCCAAGTCGTCCCAAGTTCAGAAGACAACTCGGCTCAAGTTGTCTCAGTTGCAGAAGATCCCTCGACCCATAAAAATTAGACCGGGCCACGTACAGTTTAAATCAACATAAAGCAAAATAACCACACCGCGAAAATGCGAAAGTAGATGATCGTCCGCCTGCATATTAGCGATGCTCTAGAAAACTCAACATGCGCGCCCTAATAATCTAACAAAAGCCATCGTAATTTTCAAAAACCATAAGAATCCTCGAAAGGGTATCGAAGAGTAAGACTGCGGATGCGCAGTCTGATATAGACTTTTGATTGTCGCAATTTATAACTGCACGCCACGTAACATGTCTGAAATGATATATATGTATGCTATCATTAACCTTTGTTGGTTAAAGGATGACAATTAACACTTTTGTTGCGAATTAACTTAGGTAATTTCAATGCTTGTCATGTAGTTATCGATTAGCTTAACATATCATTAAATCACTTATTAAAATAGTTAGTTTGAACCTACTGATTAAAAGGCAACTTTAGGGGTAAAAGTTCAGTTTAACCATTTTTGTACCAAATGCAATCCTCCTCCTTATATATAGCATGAGTCCATTTAAAAATGTAGGGTTGTCAGGTTGTGTTTTCAACTAAATTTGTTTTGGAAAATAGCTGAACATTTTGCAAACAGTGTAGGCCCTAATCAGACGCCGCGTTCTGTGGCGTCTGAGCTGCGCCTACACTGTTTGCCAGGGTACCCGTTTTGGGGTATATGGTACTAAATGGGTTAAATGGGATTATGTTTACGTTTCATATTTCTGCCTATAAACGTTAGGCGTTATCGTTAGAATCGTTTTGATTTGAGCAGAATCTTATTTAATGCTGAAAATTTAGGGGAAAAATGCAAACATATATGTAACTCACAATCAAGCTTCACTTGCCATCTTTTTTATTTTGATTATGAAAGTTTTGAATAATATTTGACCAAGTTCCGTATACATTTTCTTTTATGCGATTAAAAGGGTCAATAAGCCAAAATATTGAATTAAATGTTTCTAAATTCGTTATTTTGATCATAAACGCGATAAAAGATCATTTTATTTTCAAAACAGTGTCTTCATTTTATCAACTTGTGTATAATTTCAACATAATAATGTGTCGATGAATTGTCTTCAAAAAGTGTCGATGAGTTGTCTTCATTTGTGTCGATGAATTGTCTCCAAAAACCGTGTCGATGAATTGTCTTGTCGATGAATTGTCTTGTTCCCGCATATATCTGGTCAATCTGATGGGATGGCTAATATATGGGGGGAGGGGAACAGCAACTAGACTATTTACTATTTTGTAAAATAGTATCAGGCGGGCGTCGGCTCGCCTGTCCTCAAGTGAACGCCACCCTAGTGAGTTTTGCATGCTTGTAACACTAGCATAAGGGGAGTAATTGCTGTTAACCCATCGTATGCACGTCTTTTGGCCATTTCAATTTCATTTATGTAGGTCTGTGTGTATGGGCTCCAGGGGATATTCTCAGGTAGGTCGTTTATGTATAGGAAGGAATAGTAAGGGCCCAAGCACAGAACCTTGTGAGACTCAAGAATTTACAGGGATTTCTGATGAGTATTCGCCCTCCAGTACTACTGTTTGAGAACGCCCAATCAGAAATGCTTTGATCCAGGACAGAGTATTGCCTCTCACACCATGTTGGTGAAGTTTGTGAAGCAGCTTTAAGTGATTTACTCTGTCGAAGGCCTTAATAAAGGTCAGTTTGGCGACCTTGTGAGGTGTTTCGTGCAAGCTCATCAACTAACTGGATGAGCTGGGTTTCACAAGACCTCCTCTCTCTGAAACCATGTTGGAGGTCATACAATATATTGTTACTGTTACGTTGCTTGGACAGGCTAGAAGCTACAATGTGTTCCATCACTTTGCAAAGAATGCATGTTAGTGATATGGGGCGATAATTAATCGGGTCACTCTTATCCCCCTTTTTGAAGATGGGGGTGACACATGCTTTGGTCCAGTCCTTTGGGACCTGCCCTGTGTTGAGTGACTTTTGGAATAAAATGGCAAGGAAAGGGGTTATTTCATGGAAAGGGGTTATTTCATTTCTTGACCCAATGGTCTTCTCAAATTTGGTCGATTTGGGCCGAGTTGTCCCCTGGAATTGGGATGACTTGGGCCGGTAATCAGATAATTAGTGTAGCAATTAAGTCATATTCAGAGCCTATTGATTAAGATGATTTTTAAAAGAAAAAAAAATAATAGAAAAAATATGCATATACATCAATAATCAGGCGATGACTGGAGAAAAGCTGTAAATATGATGTTTGGGACTCATTGCCATCCAGGATTGCCCAGCCGAGTTGATACAACAAACTAGAAAAAAAAAAAAAAAAAAAAAAAAAAAAAACACCAGTAGTATCAAGTAACAGGAAAATGCTGATAAATTATTAGAATTTTTTGTTGAAGATTTATTCACTGGTCAATTTAAGATACAATTTAAATCTCGGACCCACCAATACCAGGTATTGGTGGGTCCGAGCTTAAATAGATGAAATTTTATTGAAAAAAAATCTTCGTATTTTTTTTAGATATACTCCATTAAATATTGATATGGAATTTGTCTTATTAAGTCTTATAGCCCTATTTAGTTGGTCCCTATTCCATAGGTAACTTTAATTTGATTGTTTCTTCTTCTTCTTCCGGTTTCGCCTTAACCCCAGTAGGGGACACAGACGGTGTATGTTACATACACTCCAGTTTTGCAGGATGAAAGCCTACACACTAATCATGTAATTACGGTAGGGTTCTTTAACCTGCACAGGGGATGGTTCTCCCTGCACAGGGGGCCTCCAGTTAACGTCCCGATCCGAAGGACGGTGCACTTTATGACATTCATCCCTGCAAATGATGCCAGTGGAGCGTGTTCGGACACCGAAATTTTCACACCGCTGCCGGGGATCGAACCCGGGACCTCTAGCATCAGAGGCAAGTGCACTAACCACTGCGCTATCACGCTCCTTTGTTTGTTTGGTTATGTAATTAAACGGAATCCCTAAACCTCCTATTATCATTACCAAGTGAACAATAGATAATTGGGCCAATCAGCTAATTACGTGCCGAGTTTTTATAGGCTGAGTTGGTCATGTGCCGAGTCTGTTGGAATCGAGACAATTCATCGACAAGACAATTCATCGACACGGTTTTTGGAGACAATTCATCGACAGAATTGAAGACAACTCATCGACACTTTTTGAAGACAATTCATCGACACATTATTATGTTGAAATTATACACAAGCTGATAAAATGAAGACAATGTTTTGAAAATAAAATTATCTATTATCACGTTTATGATCATAATTACGAATTTAAAAAAAAATTAATTCAATATTTTGGCTTATTGACCATTTTAACCGCAATAGTTTGCCTCGTCTGATTTGATGTCGCAAAACAGTGACTGTCGGGGAGCTGTCTCAAAGTAACTGAGGATAGCATATGTAGCTTTTAGGATGCTGATTGCTATGTAGTGGCAGTATTGATAGTGCGACCACTGGAGTTGAAGGATAATTTAGCCTCGAGATTTGTACAATTCGCATTTAGATACCTAATTCTGATCATGAGATATAAACCGTGTTGGTGAATTATCAATTAGATAATAAGCCCATGCGATGGACCTTGATTAATCCCATTTTAGGGGTAAAAGTTCAGTTTAACCATTTTTGTACCAAATGGAATCCTCCTCCTTATATATAGCATGAGTCCATTTAAAAATGTAGGGTTGTCAGGTTGTGTTTTCAACTAAATTTGTTTTGGAAAATAGCTGAACATTTTGCAAACAGTGATCAGACGCCGCGTTCTGTGGTGTCTGAGCTGAGCCGAGGCCTTCGACAAGGTACCTCACAGGAGGCTATTGTACAAACTAGATCATTATGGGATTAGAGGATCCACACTTAAGTGGGTTAGCTCATGGCTCTCTGGACGCACTCAACAAGTTGTACTTGACGGCCAAGCGTCGGATCCAGTCCCTGTTTTGTCCGGTGTCCCACAAGGTTCGGTACTTGGACCGGTCCTTTTCTTGATATTTATTAATGATCTTCCTGATAATATCAGGTCATCTGTTCGTTTGTTTGCTGATGATTGTGTTTTGTATAGGAACATATATACTACTTCTGACTGTCTTATCTTACAAGATGACCTGGATAGCCTAGCACGTTGGGAGGCCGATTGGCAAATGAAGTTCAATGTGGCCAAATGTCATTCAATGAGGGTGTCACGGCACCCTCCAGACAAGCAGATTAAATTCAACTACTCATTACATCAGCATACTTTGGAACATGTCCAATCCGCAAAATATCTTGGTATCACCATTACTGATAATCTTGATTGGGGTCAACATATTTCTGAGATTACCTCTAAAGCAACTAGGACATTAGGGTTTCTTAGACGTAATTTGGCTTTTGCACCTAGGCAGACAAAGGGTGTTGCATACAAAACCTTGGTTAGACCTCAATTAGAGTATGCATCACCTGTTTGGCACCCCCATGTTAAAACTCAGGTTCAGCAGGTTGAGAAGGTTCAGAGAACGGCTGCCCGATGGACCTGCAGGCGATGGCGGAACAGAAGCAGTGTTGGTGATATGCTCGATGAGCTGGAGTGGCCATCCTTGGAGGCCCGTCGCGAGCAGTCCTCTTTAACCTTCTTTTATAAGATTCACTCTGACACAGTGTCTCTTAATAAAGATAAATACTTGACCCCTGTGACTACTTCAACTCAAACAAGGGCATCAAAACTAAACAACAGTCAATATCGTAGGTACCAGGCCTATAGTGATGCCCTGAAGAATTCTTTCTTCCCTAGAACTATTCCTCAGTGGAATAGTCTTCCCTCCTCTGTGGTAAATGCCAAAACTGCAGAGGAGTTCAAAGCCCGCATAGTGTAGATTGGGATCCAGAGGTGTGCGTTTTAGTACACCTCTGAAAGCAGATTGTAAATAGTTTTAAGAACTCATCCAGTGGGTGTGTTTTTTTTTTTTTTTTTTGCTAAATTCTAAATTTAGCGCACCACCCAACTGAGGTAATGGCCAAGTTTGACCGACTCAGTATATGAAGATAGATAGATAGATAGCCTACACTGTTTGCCAGGGTACCCGTTTTGGGGTATATGGTACTAAATGGGATAAATGGGATTATGGTTACGTTTCATATTTCTGCCTATAAACGTTAGGCGTTATCGTTAGAATCGTTTTGATTTGAGCAGAATCTTATTTAATGCGGAAAATTTAGGGGAAAAATGCAAACATATATGTAACTCACAATCAAGCTTCACTTGCCATCTTTTTTATTTTGATTATGAAAGTTTTGAATAATATTTGACCAAGTTCCGTATACATTTTCTTTTATGCGGTTAAAAGGGTCAATATGCTAAAATATTGAATTAAATGTTTCTAAATTCGTTATTTTTATCATAAACGCGATAAAAGATCATTTTATTTTCAAAACAGTGTCTTCATTTTATCAACTTGTGTATAATTTCAACATAATAATGTGTCGATGAATTGTCTTCAAAAAGTGTCGATGAGTTGTCTTCATTTGTGTCGATGAATTGTCTCCAAAAACCGTGTCGATGAATTGTCTTGTCGATGAATTGTCTTGTTCCCAGTCTGTTATGTGCCGAGTTTGCTATGTTCCGAGTTTGTTATGTGCCGAGGTGGCCGTGAATCCTTGGGCCGAGGTGTCTTGGGTCGACTTTTTTATGGGCCGACTTGTCTTTGGGCCGAGTTGTCGATTAAATTCGTAGCGCATGCGTAATAGTTACCCGCGTTGTTCGGCTCAGTTCTATTCTAGTTACTCGGGTTGACATCCCGAATAACCACCTGCATTCACTGCACACGACTTTCAGATCGCTAGTCTCATGCAAGCGTTTGCACATCCTAATTGATTTCAGAGAAGTCAGTAAAACAAACAAAACACAAATTTTCTACTAAATGAATGTTTTCCCTTTGCTATGGAGGCCACAGAAAGACAGCTGTTGATGACAGCGACCGTCACGACCTTGCTTTTTGTGGCAGGATACATTATCGCAACTGAACGAGCTAAAGCACTGGCAGAAAGAGAACTTTCTGTTTGGATGCATGACCATAAACTTGAAGAATATTACGAATCTTTCTATCTTGCAGGTATATTTAATTCTGAAAGGCATAACTTGTACAGTCTCTATTTTTTAATTTTGCAAGGGAGACGTGGTATGCTGTTTTCTCCAGTTATCGTCATGCTAAGAATTTTAGTGACAATAACAACTGTCTTCTTTGATCATTCTAAATATTTCTAATTTTAATATTATTACCATTTAATATACAATCAATTTTTCTTACTTACGATTTCCATTGTTCTTTCACTGTGCAAAATCTTTAAATAAACATAGCTTACCTTCATCTTAAAACATTTGAATTGTCTCTCAAGTTATCGTCACGTGTTGTTATCATGGCGTCATAGCAAAGCAGGAGCTCCCTTAGTACAGTTAGTGTCCAAAACTTATGCATAACTTTTTAATTTGAAAAACAATATAGAAAATTTCTTTGCAAAATTATTTGAATAGGCAGTTGTGCAGGCAACTGAATGCATTAACATTAAAAAGGAATAAATTTACAGTTCAGTTTTCAATAAAGTCTCTGAAAGCTGACACCAGTTAATAGGATAAGTACTTGACACAGTACACACATACTTATTGTAATCCAAACTCTTGCCAATATCACTAAAAGCTGGTTATTTCAGGCTGCACATTGAGGGCAAACGAAGTCAGTGTTTCTCCTGATGCAACAAACGGGTGTACAAACAAACTAACAAAAAATATATATAAAATCTTTAGAAGAGATGTCTGTGGGAATGTTGCATACATTCGGGCCAGCACTGTAGGTTTTTTGCATTACCTGAATGCTGGGACATCAAGCGTCACGTGACCAGGTAGTGGGAAAATAAAATGGAGGACAGCTGTCTGGTGCACATGGCTGTATAAATTGGAAGAAAATAGAACAATAACATGTTTTGTTCGCTTTTTAACGTCACCTGCTTCCTCAAGGTGAATGATTCTTGATTTACAATGACTGCTGGAACAGTATCTAGTGGCTTCTTAGTCATAGATACAAGAAAATGCATGGTGACGATAATATGAGAGATGACGATAACTCGAGACACAGACATACCTCAGTGGTTAGTGCACTTGCCTATCATGCTAGAGGCCCTCGGTTTGACTCCCAGCAGAGGTATGCAAATCGCGTTGTCCGAACATGCTCCACTGGCATCATTTGCAGGGATGAATGCAGAGTAATTGATAAGGGTCGTATCGTCGTAAATACGACTCTAAAATCGAGCAAATACGACTAGAAATGAAGAAAAAGTCGTACCAAATACGACCGTCAAATTGGCGATACGCCTAGGTCGTTCCTTTGCAGTCGTATCGGCAATGAAACAAACAAAAAAAAAAAAACCTGACGCCTGACAAAAAGCAATCGAAATCGCGGTAATTTTCGCCGCATCATAGTATTCAACAAAAACTTTTCTAATCTTCAAGAACGATTCGAACTTCATCCATTCATGAATGAGGGCATTTGTTTGAATTACGCTGACACACTTCAACCTTACCTTTTGACGATCATATCTTGAATACCGATCCGCTTATATTTAATCAGCCTCAAGTTATGACAACTATGAACATGATTAGGAAACCGATTATTGATGCGTGATTACATAACGGTATTTATTATCTAAGGGAAAGCCGCCCGCATTATTAATGTTATTAACAACGCCTGAAGCATGAACAGTAACTTTATGAGAAGCGTGCATAAAAATGCGATCCTGAATATTGTTAGGCAACCACATTGACTTCTACGAAGTGTCATATTCGAGCCAAAAAAAAATGGGTTCGACAGATCTACAGATTCACATGGTCATGTAGTTAGGAATTAAATATCAAGATAGACGCGCAGAAGATAAAAAGTTAGGACCACTTTTTCTTTTTGTGGAGAACCTGACAAATTTTTCCGGAAAAACACAAGAAAAAATCAAATGCAGGAGATTTCTGGCGGCTATTTCTCCCAAATCGCAGAAATTCGCGTTGAAATGGATTACTCTGTATTTTGTGGAAAAATAAAACAGAAGCAACAACATCTGGGCTAGGAAAGTTACAATTAATGTAACAGCGAATATATATCCGACCAGGCAGCGTTAGCGCTAGCTCTTTCTGCTTAGCGTCCACAGGTCGAAGATGCAAGAAAATTTGCGTCCATGACTCATTTTTTTTCGCTTCCTTTGGCCATTGGCGAAAACTCTTAACCGGAGGCTTAAAAACCTTGTTTATTACCGTTTTCCGACACGTGTATATCGGCGCCTTTGATTATTGCATCATGGTGGTTTATTACTTTTGACTCCACTTCTATTTTTCATACATTTATCATCCTGACGTATTTTTTTCTCGCACATTGTCGTCAATGCACGTCTGAGATAGAACCACCGCTGCACAGACTGATTTCTTTGTCCGCCGTGTTCCGTATACATTTGACCAAAATTATATTTATTGAGTCACAATGGCAGGATTAACCTGTAATACTTGGGTACTCATATATCTAATTGTGAATCACAGGTGGTCAGCATGCAGTGCATGCTTATTTACAGCTATCTATCAAGTAGCCGATTAAATTAACACCCTAAGATGTCTCGCCGGCGTCTTTGAACATTAAGCAGAATGACTGGCAGCGCATCATAAAAGAACGCAAACACAGCAACCGGGACAGACTGATTAGCTTTCACAGATGCGCTTGCTGATCTGAGTCTTCACTGGTCGCACGTTTTATTGTATTTTTTGCTGAGCGCTGAATTTCTCGCCTTTTACCAATCGCATGCAGTTGCTACAATTCGTGGAGATTTCCCGCCTTTGAACGCGTAGCACATCGGGCCGCTGCAGACACAAAACATGGGCTTGAAAACATTTTGATTACAATATGATGTGTGTGACGGCTGAAGACTCCGACCAGCCTGCACAGTGTGATCAAAACGAGCCTTCAATGGCGTCTGGGAAATTCCAAAAAACACATGCGAAGTAGACGACCACATTGGCTGGATTTACATTCTTTAGAAGAAAAAGTAATTTTCAATTTGCTGTCCGCCAGCTTATTAACATGAAAATGTATATCGGTATGTTACGATGATAGAAAATGTGTTTAACGTCTTTACATATGGCCATTGCCACGGCTGACATTATTATAAGTGCACTCAGCAGCCATCCTGTGATGACAGATGAAGATACGACCCTAGTTTTGAATTTAGGAGTACCGATACTCTCAAAGAATCACAGGATACGCCTATGTCTTTGGTTGAAGGAGTAACAGTACTCCTCGGGCAAAAGCTTATCAATAACACTGTGAATGCCATAAAAAGCACCGTCCTTCGGATAGAGATGTAACTGGAGGCCCCCTGTGCAGGGAGAACCATCCCCTGTGCAGGTAAAAGATCCCTTCCTTATATACATGTAGGCTTTCATCCTGCAAACCTGGAACGTATGTATGTGGAGCGCTTTGGTGCAGTGGTAGCGCATAGGATTTGTGATCGAGAGGTTGCGGGTTCGATCCTCACGCTGACCAAAGTGTTGTGCCCTTGGGCAAGGCACTTCATCCACACTGCTTAAAAAAAAAAGTACTGGTTACCACCTACATACTTGCCTACCCTTACGATTTGGTTGTAAGGCTTACTATTTTCATGTCCAAATTACGACCTAATGATTCCGATGGAATTCCATATGATTTTCGCTGTTTGTAAAAAATCGGTAAATCGGCGCGATTATTTTGGTTCGGTTCAGGTAAGCACAGTTTTTACTGGAACAAGACAATAGTTGTCGTTCCTGGTTTACTCTCGTTGTGAATTTAAATAAAATTACATTGGCTAATGATAGGGAAATAAGCCAATCACAGTTCATTTAACAAATTCGTTTTGGTATGAGCGTCAAGATGGATGCCTTTACAACGGAAAAAACATGGGGATAAAAAAGAAAAGCTGAATCAGCCGATTCAATGCAGTCAAACAAAAAAAAAAAAACATGCAAGGCTTATTTTGACCTCGCATCAGATACCTAAATATCCTTACGAATAAAATTTGAATCTTACGAATTTTTTTATGGGATCTTACTACTTTCTGTCTCTAGAGGTAGGCAAGTCTGCACCTAGGAAATCCTGCTCGTAATGTGAGCGAGTAGCATTAATAGGAGGAGAGAAAAAGTACACCTGCACGTAATCCTCATGAGAATGTTTAAGTAAGGACTATTTCAGACACTTTTCAGCAATAAATTGTTGCCTATTTGACAGTCCAGCTTTATGGTTGACTGCTAATCCCCATGTTTATTGCACTTAATTACAGTCCAACCCAGGGCTCGAGAAACTGAAGAATCCAAATCGGTCCAGCCTGATTTCCCCGAAAAATACGGAAATTGTCGATCGGTAGGGGTGTAATGCATCGATAGTACTTTGGACTATTGATACTTATTGCCGATAGTTCATTCAATTATCGATAGTTTTGTTTTCTTTGATAGACTTTGAAAATATACCTGTACTGGTGTGTAATAACACAAGTATTTTTGCTTAGGATATCCATGCAGCTGTAATCAGGTAGGGATGTAACGATAGTCAGAAAATGACTATTGCGATAGTATTGACATTGCAAGAAGAACCATTGCGATACTATTACTATTGCTGACTACTATTGCGATACTATTGCCGGATACATATTTTCTTGTTTAAGATGGAAATAAAAACTATTCAAACCTTCAAACTGTTTTGCTGTATGTTTTATCTACATAAAAGATATAAACAAGATAATTTACACAGAGGGATAACTGTTGTAAACTCCTGTTTGCTTTTCTGTCTTCCCTACAGGAAGAAAAAACTCCCCAGGAGCAACTTTTTTTCTTTAAGTTTAAATTCTCCTGGAAGAGCCGGGAAACTCATTTTATTAGAAGTAGCCAAGAAGATTCCAGCCAAGTACATTTATCATTTCACAATTAGAATGTACATGTAACATCAGTTTCTTAATCAAAATAAATGTAAGCTCTTCACGAAGGCAATGAAATCTTTGCTTGTCTTCAAAAACAACTTCAGACATGATAAAGTGACTAAATACACCTCAAGCTCGTTATAACACAGAACTTCAGGTACACCCAACCGTGTTAGTTAACCGAATCGTGTTATAAACGCCGACCGAATTTGTCACGGATCAGTCTGTTCTACTATAACACTGAAAACACAAGCCTCCGGCGCTATCGTTAAGCCTACAACGTTTCGCATGACAAGGTGTGAAAATAAGGTTATGTCTCTATCATAAAATTTAATCCACAATCAAACTAGAGCTGTCAGAGGATCTGACTATAGCCCCGCTTCAGCGCTGTCAGAGAAGAAAGTTATTTAAGCTGCAGAGAAAACAGTTATGAACAAGAAATAACTGTTGAAAATTTTACATTATCTGGAAAAACTCTAAGAGTTGTGAGCCCTTGTCCCTCATTTCAATGAGCATGATACATTACCAGAATGTCCATGTTTATACTAAATTTCATCTTCCATTTTTCAATGTTCAAAGGGTAATAACTCCTAAAGTAGGCAAATCAGAGTCAGGGTTCCTGCGCTCTGCACATTGTCTCATGGTGCTTTACACTTGTGTGAAGTGTCATGAAAATATCTCAAATGGTTTGTGAGTTATGGAGCCGACACAGTCAAAATTGCCTTTTTAAATGTTCAAAGGGCAATAACTCCTAAAGTAGGCAAACCAGAGTTATGGTTCCTGCACTCTGCACATCATCTCAAGGTGCTTTTCATTTATTTGAAGTTTCATGAAAATATCAGAAACGGTTATGGAGCGGACATAGTTAAAATTGCCATTTTTTAATATTCAAAAGCCTATAACTGAAAAAGGAGACAATCCAGAGTTTGGGTTCCTGTGCTCTGCACACGTAATATGGTGCTTTACATTTGTGTGAAGTTTCATAAAATTATCTCAAACGGTTTTTGAGTTATCGAGCAAAGACGGCTAAAATTGATATTTTTCAATATTCAAAGGAAAATAACTAAAAAATTAGGCAATCCAGAGTTATGGTTCCTGCACTCTGCACACCATCTCATGGTGTTTAATGTTTGTGTGAAGTTTCATGAAAATATGTGAATGGGTTTTAAAGTTATGGAGCGGACACGAAAATTGTAAACAGACACAGACAGACACACAGACAGACACACAGAAAATACGAAAACCAGAGTTATGGTTCTTGCGCTCTGCACATTGTCTCATAGTGCTTAACATTTGTGTGAAGTTTCATGAAATTATCTCAAACGGTTTTCGAGTTATGAAGCGGACACTGTTAAAATTGCCATTTTTCAATGTTCAAAGGGCAATAACTCCAAAAATAAGCAATGCAGAGTTATTGTTCCTGCGCTCTGCACATCGTCTCATAGTGCTTAACATTTGTGTGAAGTTTTTGAGTTATCGAGCAAAGACGGCTAAAATTGATATTTTTCAATATTCAAAGGGAAATAACTCAAAAATTAGGCAATCCAGAGTTATGGTTCCTGCACTCTGCACACCATCTCATGGTGTTTAATGTTTGTGTGAAGTTTCATGAAAATATGTGAATGGGTTTTAAAGTTATGGAGCGGACACGAAAATTGTTAACAGACACAGACAGACACACAGAAAATACGAAAACCAGAGTTATGGTTCTTGCGCTCTGCACATTGTCTCATAGTGCTTAACATTTGTGTGAAGTTTCATGAAATTATCTCAAACGGTTTTCGAGTTATGAAGCGGACACTGTTAAAATTGCCATTTTTCAATGTTCAAAGGGCAATAACTCCAAAAATAAGCAATGCAGAGTTATGGTTCCTGCGCTCTGCACATCGTCTCATAGTGCTTAACATTTGTGTGAAGTTTCCTAAAAATATCTCAAACGGTTTTCGAGTTATGAAGCGGACACAATTAAAATTGCTATTTTTCAATGTTCAAAGGGCAATAACTCCAAAAGTAGGCAATCCACAGTTATAATTCCTTCGCTCTGCACATTGTCTTATGGTGTTTAACATTTGTGTGAAGTTTCATGAAAATATGTTAAGCAGATACAAAGTTATGGAGCCAACACAAATTAACGGAATCACGGAATTACGGAATTACGGAAAATGTTCAAAGGGCAATAACTCCAAAAGTAGGCAATCCACAGTTATAATTCCTTCGCTCTGCACATTGTCTTATGGTGTTTAACATTTGTGTGAAGTTTCATGAAAATATGTTAAGCAGATACAAAGTTATGGAGCCAACACAAATTAACGGAATCACGGAATTACGGAATGACAGAAGGACATGGCAAATCCAATATAGCCCCACTTTTTCAAAGCGGGGCTATAATCACTCCGGACCTAAGAGGATTAGCTACATCTAACAGTCGATGTATGCATGTAAATATGAAACAGACTATTCTACTGTCTCATGCATGGTTATGTTTTGGCGCCAAAATAGAAGACGCTTGGTGGGAAAAGTCGTCCACTTAAATAATACATCCGAGGATAATCCAGGAATTGTGCAAACTTCCGTTCTGTATCCACAACAGTTTAGCTGTCACATTTTATGAAAGAAATACGCCCAATTAAAAATGGTAGTAGATATCTGAGAAACTAGGGCGGCAATGCACACGATTCAGAATCATAATTGTTTCCGGTGACACGTCAAATGACATTCATACACCAGGACCTGTGATACAGGAAGTTAGATTTGAATCTTCTGGCAGAAAATCTGATGAAATTTTAATATAAGTCTCAGTGTTTCGGTACACAATCGATCGCATGCGTTTGTTAAACGGAACACCATTGAAATCGGGGCTAACAAATTTTTAAATCCAAATCGGCCCCGGCCGACCGATGACGTAATCAGTACCGTGCCGAACATGCCTTATAATGTCATACCCGACATTATTGCATCTGCCAACTTATCTAATTGCACATCATTTTTATTGTGAATTGATGTTCCAAAAATCATTTGTATATTTCTTTTGTTGTTTTGGTCAAATCTTTTAGCAATACAAATAAACAGAAAATCGAACCACGTTTTTATTTTCTTTAATTGTTTTCTAGTGCTGTATTTTCCTGTGCATATTTTGAATGCACGATGTCCAAGATTTAAAATTAATTCCTCGGCTGTACAGACATTGTCTGGATGCCCAAATTATAAACGTTCTTTGCACGACGACACGTATTTCATTTCCTTTGATGTCTGCTATTGACAAAAATAAGAATCCTCTAAAACATCAACCAGAACAATTTTTTGCACCTTTTGAAGCGGTAATGACACATGCGGACTTTCCATGCTTCACGTGCTAATGCGGGCGGCACCCTTTGATAATAAATACCACTGTGTAAACACGCATTAATTATCGCTTTTCATATCACTAGCTTACAGACAGCTTGCAGATTAGCGAATCAAAATATGTGGTCAATTATTGCGAACTCAATTAACATTAAAGTGTTTAGTGTGAAATGCGCTTCAGAAAGCTGTAAATTTACCAGTTCAATGAAGGAATATTCAGGGTACTGACTCTATACCGACATTTGGTGTTAAGTGGATAATCCATAACAAATAGGATGCATAAACACCGTGTACCTGTAGGCTACCGCCAAATCATGAGTTGGCAGTAATTTCATTGCCCTTATCTCGCGACAAGCAGCCGTTGCAAGCATACGTTGACTCCCACTGGCACAGGAGATTATAGGATTACAATTAAGACAATATACAGTTTGATGCTTGACTGGGTACAAGACGCAGGTCGTAATAAAGAATATATTTAAGAATGAAAACAACTTCGAGAATTATCTGAAAAACTTGTGATATAGAAAACTATCGAAACTGTCGATAGTTCAAAACACTATCGGCAATAGTCATCGATGTTTGACTTTACCATCGATGCAGTACTATCGGCCCAGTGCCTATCGCAATGCATCGATGGTCCGATGCATCGTTACACTCCTATAATCAGGACAGACTGATAAACCATCGCATATGATCATGATGATCTGAGTCTTCGCTGGTCGCACATGTGTATCATGGGTTTTTGCTGTGCGGTGAATTTCTCGCGGCGATGAATTTCCCGTCGCCCTTTTTGCACGTGCTGTTGAGGCAGTCAGAAATTTTCCCGCGTTTTTCAATAACAAAACTTCAATGATCGTTTGCTCACACGGTTGTTGCATGCAACTTTTTGAAAACATGACATTGAAACCTGTGCGACATGTGAAGGCTCAGATCAGCCTACGCAGTCATATATAAATGTTTGATGTTTGTATTAGCCTTCCGTAGTATGGCTTCTGGGACAGATGTCATTTCCCTGTTCAGTTTTGAAGGCATTTGCAAGATGCACAAGCTGATCTTTTGTAAGAAAAAATGTTTGTTTTTGCTGTGTGCTGACTCATTCACATAGGTCAATGTATAATAAACGACGGTATAATGCAGTTTAAATTGTTGTATATGTGGCTCTTTTTGCGTCCGACAAACATAATAGCTAATGAGTATTATGAGTATCTGAAGCAGGACTCGCAGGTAATAAAAACACTGCATATTGCTAAATGAAAACACCGACTTGATCATTGCTTTACTTCTATTTTGATAGTCTAGATTTTGATGCTAACTTCAAATAAAAAATATTTCAATTCAAGTTTTAATGCAGTTTGTTAGATTCACGTCGCCCTTAAAGAGGTGCTAAAATGTTGTGCTGTGATTATGTAATACTATGTAATAATTAATAAGGTTACCTAATCAACTGAATCCACAAGGCGGCAAACATCAAACAATCGAAGAACGATCACTCGATCAGCATGTGTCAGTTTCTACAAGCAGAAAATCTCAAACACTGCAAAGGTGCATGTGTATAGGTATTAAAGCTATGATAACCATCACTGACAGGCATATATACTAGAAGCAGCAAGCTATTTGTTTAGGCGGTGGGTCCTTCTGTAGGTGGTGGGGATATATAAAGAGCCATCTCCCCATGATGTTTTTTTTCTGGAATAGCCCCAGGGAATGAATGCTGATATTGAAACACACAATACACATACAATTTTAGGCTATTTCAATTTTCCTAACTCGTTCTGCCACTCTTAGCCATTTTTATGTGAGTGATATTAACATCTATGAATCATTTTTAAGAGTACCCGATAGTATCACGATAGTATCGTGATAGTATGCTGCGATAGTAGTTTCCACGATAGTCAAAATTGGCCTCGATAGTCAGCCCTACCGATCGGTTTCGGTAATTTCCGTAAACGTTCTTGCCGATTTGCAATTTCAAAATGTGTTATTTGCATAACGATTGACATACCAGTGTTGCTCTTACACTTGTCAACGGATATGAGTACCAGTATCTCGATTATAAACAGCAATTATTGCTCACATCGTTCAGATTTCATCTACTTTCATCATTTTCTGCACCAGATTTCATCTACTTTCATTTTCCCAATAACCGGGTCACTCAGAACCTGAAAACCGCTAAAGGGAAACAACCGACGTGGGGCAGTCAAAGACCAGTTCGATGGTCACTATATTTTTTCCCTTTTTAAAACCTCTAAAATGTTTCTTTTATTTCACGCATTTTATTTTGTTTACAAATGGCGACCAATAATTCGGCCACATTGTCGGAAAATGACGTCGTGCGGTTTCCGTTTACACAATACACAGGGCCTGACAAATCCAAAAATTTTCCACTTGCCCACCGAGCAAGTAAAATATTTTTGCACTTTCTCAGCTCAAAATCCTACCTGCCCAGGATTTTGGAACTCAAAGTGGGGTTGGATGCGAGGGAATAATGGTGATGGTGATGACGACCAACATTTATAAATATAATCCAAGGTTTCTGTCAAGTTTCAAGAACAGCCACTTTCCATTAGGGTCTAATTATTTCATGTTTGTGTTTCTTTCCCTTTGGTGTCTCTGATTGGAGCTCAGACTTAATTGTATCGATTCCTGATCATTGCATTCACTTCTATTGATTTCCCAGGTCTGTGCGGTAATACGGTAGAAAATACTGTTGATGTCACAGTCAATAATGGTATTTTTTCAAGTTAATTGCTGACATAATACCTTAACCGATTAGCAATTTAAGATAGTTATATAAACTCATTTAGCTTGACATGCATGATAAACACAAGCTGCAGCAGATATAGATCTACTCAGAAGTGTCAGGGCAGCGAGATAAAAGATTAAAAGAATGCAGTTTATTTAGTTTACAATTTAATGAACCAACCACAAGACGAGAATCCCCTCCATCCAAAGCGAACCCAAACTTTCACACCCGCCCTACAAGCAAGTTAAATGCGATCATCATTTCCGCCATCCAAATGGTCGTCCACAAACCACCATTCCCATTTTTCTGCACGGGATAGGTAAATGACTTCATCCGACCCCACACATGTTTAATGTCATTATTTTATTTTAATGGGGCGTATCTCTTTCATAAAAAAATGTTTGGAACCGGTAAAAAATATTTTCTTGATAGCTAAACGGTTGTGGATAGAGGCACGATTAATCTGTGGTTACCAACATTAAAACATTCGGTTTTTCCAGCAAGCGTCTGCTATTTGGCCACCCCAGCAACAGCTGCTCACATTTTTTCAGCAAAAATTTTAGCCTATTTGCCATATTTAATGATCAAAGTTTTAACGATATGTTAACTAACGACGTCGTTAGTTTTGAACAACTGGCCCCTGAAGTTTTTTCAATGGTTTTTACCATGGCAGAAAGTATAGTTTTGACTTTTTCCCATACAAAAGCCAATGTGACCAACCTTGCCCTAAAATAGCTCAGGGTCATCATTTGAATATACTATGATTTGCCCGAGACCCCAATGCTACATACCAAGTTTCAGGAAAATCAACCAACTGGTTCTGGAGATAAAGATTTCTGTTTTTTTTTTAACCTTACATGCACATGGCGGCCATACTGGTCATGTGACCAAACTCATATTTCCTTGTTCCTAAAGGCTTTCAGGTAAAATTTGGTTACAAATTGCACAGTTGTTCCTGTGGATAAAAGTTATAATTTTCATATCCAGATGACCTTTGGCCAAGGTCAAAAATGACCTTGACCTTGAATACTCATGTGGTTTGATTTACTCCTATAGCTAACTGCATCTACAAATTTCCAGATCACAGGCTGCAACATGCAACAGTTCCCGAAAAATACTCAGTTTTGACATTTTCCCATACAAAAGACTTTGTGACCAAATTTGACCTTGGAATAGAATAGGTCAAGGTTATCTGAGGATCATCATTTGGAACAAACTATAAAGGGCCCCCGAGTCCCAAATGCTACATACCAATACGGACCCAGCCTTTTGGGGCTTGAAGAAATAGATGGGTTCCATGATGCTTCCACGCAGAGCTGAAACTGACTCGCAAACAAGTACTGGTAAGTCGCTTAGAGGATCTAAGCCTGCCCAGGCAAATTGGTGTGAGAGTCAGCCCGTCCATGTTTATAAACCCTATTGGTTTCATTGGGCGTCAGGGCTTGAGATATCATTTCATCTCAATGTCGGGTAAAAGTCCCACAAAATTGGAAAGCAATGTCTCCAAAATGACCTTTACAGTGTTGACGGGGACATTAAACCTCAAATCAAACAAAACAAAGCTACACACCAAGTTTTCATGACAGTCAGCCAACTGGTTCAGGAGAAGAAGATTTTTGAAGGTTTCTACCTTATATGGCCATGGTGGCCATCTTGGGTCATGTGACCAAACTCAAATTAATGGTCTAGTGGTTTCTGTGGAAAACAAGTTTTAAATTTCATATCTAAATGAGCGTGGGCTAAGGTCATCGAATGACCTTGAATACTCTTGTAATTTCATCCACTCATTGATCGTATTGCATCTACCAATTTTCAGATCACAGGCTGCAATATTTTTCACACAAGAAGACCATGAGGGTCCAAAATTGCTCACCTGAGCTAAGAGATTTACATGTGAGTCCATGGGTGGGGTGTCCCGCCCCCGCCCATTGGGGCTTGAAGAAATATATGGGCTGTATGATACTTCCAGGCAGTGCTGAATCCGGCCCGCACACTAGTGCTGGTAAACTGCTTAGAGGATCTAAGCCTGTCCAGGAACCGCGGTGCGAGGTGGACCATCCATGCTAATAAACCCTATTGGTTTCATTGGGCGACAGGGCTTGAGATGTCATTTCATGTCAATGTCGGGTAAAAGTCCCACAAAATTGAAATTGGAAGCAACGTCTCCAAAATGACCTTTACAGTGTTGACGGGGACGTTAAACCTCAAATCAAACAAAAACCGTGGGCGGGGCAATATTTGGCCTCAGGGCTACAATTTGAACAATCTTGGTAGAGGTCCATTAGATGAAGCTTCATACCAAAATATCAAAGACCTGGGCCTTCTGATTTCAGACAAGAAGATTATCAAAGGATCACACTATTTAAGCCTATGTAAAATCAGTGGCCCTCAGGCTATAATCTGGACAATTTTGGTAAAGGTCCACTAGATGAAGCTTCATACCAAATATCAAAGACCTGGACCTTCTTGTATTGGAGTTTAACGGCCCAGTCAACACTATTTTTAGGTCATTTTTGAGATGGTCAGTTTACCGAGCCACATTTTTCCTGAGCAGGCTTATAAGTAAGCTGTTTACCAGTACAGTGCACATTCTTTTGCCTGAAACTGACAACTGCCCTTCTTGAATCAGCGGGGCCTTCTGGTTTCAGACAAGAAGATTTTAAAAGTTTTTGCTATATAAGCCAATGTAAAACCAGTGGGCCCCTGCGCAGGGGTATTTTTGGCGCCAGGGCTATAACTTGAACAAACAGTGTTGACAGTGATGTTAAACCTTAAATCAAACAAAAACCATAAAAATCCTAAACATTTGGACACCTTGAGGACTTGCTGTAATTCTCCTAAAAATTTAACTGCTTTGTTTAAGGATTTAACAAGGAGTCCAAAAAGTTGAGATGGAATGGCAAACAGTGTAGACCCAGATCTTGGTCTACAATGTTTGCTTAGGCCTGTCTGTCCCAATACTTAGGATCATTAGGGTATGATGTGGCTTATGTTTTCTTTTCAACAGATGTGTCCAGTGTTGATGAACTGATCCACTATGATGTAGGTAGTTCCAAACATTTCTCCAGTGTTCCAAGGAAGAAGAGGACAGAAATCATGAGAGTGATCACTGAACTCAGGAAGTTCAAGGCCTTGGAGGTGTGGCTAGAAACACAGGGACTACCGGCTAGATATGCTAAAAGGTTATTTCATATTGACAAAAAGAATCTTTCACCTATATAACAATTTAATCCTGCAGTAACCCAGGAAAATGGTATCTGAAAATGTCCGTTTATGTTGTGTGCAGCATCTTCTTGCAAACTTTTAAAACATTTGTGCATACAGACAAACAATGTGGACCCCGATCAGACTGTTCTTTAAGGAACACTTCTGAACTGGGTCCGCACTAATTGCAAGAATGGTTTTTAAAGTAGCCAGCAGGCAACAAAGCAAACAACAATTATTGCAATTGGGGTCAGGTCGTAAGGGTTCAAAGGGATCTGGTTAATTTCATTTGAATTAAGTCTTATACTTTACCTCATTATGGTCTCTTCAGTTAGAGACCGGCCCCGATAGCTCAGTTGGGGAATGGGAGGTCACGGGTTCGATCCCGGGCCACGACATACCAAAGTTGTTAAGAATGGTACTAGCTGCTCCTCGCTTGGCACTCAGATTTACGGGGATAGAGCTAGGACTGGTCGACCCAGTGTCAGGATAATGTGACTTGGTGTGGTATCATGTAATGTGTCTGGGACATGATACTTCAGTGAGGCAGAACTATAAAAGTGAGCATTGAGCTCCCTTTCGCAACCAGACACCGTCGTGATATGACTGAAAACTTGTTGAAAGCGACGTTAAACACGAATTCACACACACACTCTTCAGTTAGAATGTTCCTTCAATTTGTTTTGTACATACACGTGCATCTAAAACAAACAAACAAATACTGGCAAAAAGGATTCTGACCAAACTTGCATATGGTACATCAATGTGAATAGAATGGGGAAAAGAGTCATTAAGTTTTGATGGCCTTGACCTCATTTTCAAGGGCACAGACCCCTCAGAAACAGTCAATTGGCTTGTCCGCACTATCTCATGAACACTTGATGGATTTTGGTCAAACTTGGTACAATGCATCATTACAATGCACCACAGATTTATTAAGATTTTGGTGACCTTGACATTATTTTCAAGGGTACAGACCTCAAAAGCTGTCAATTTTGGTCCTCTGCACCCTATCTCATGAAAGAATTAATGAAATTTGGTCAAACTTTATCCTATACATGTACCTGTATATCATTCAACCTACCAAAGATTTGATAATTTTTGCTGACCTTGATCTTATTTTCACGATTGATCAGATTTATTTAGATTTTGGTGACCTCGACATTATTTTCAAGGGTTCAGACCCCCAAAACTGTCGTTTTTGGCTTGTCTGTACCCGGTCTCATGAAAGAATTGATGAAATTTGGTCAAACTTGGTACAATATATCATTGCATTAATTTGCACCTACCAAAGGTTTGATGCGATTTTGGTGACCTTGACCTTATTTTCGAAGGCACAGGACCCCAAAACTGTTAATTTTGGCTTGTCTGCGCCCTGTCCCAGGAACTCATTGATGAACTTCTGTCAAATTTAGTACTATATATCATTGCAAAACTGTCAGTGGCTTATATGCACCTTAGGCCCCCGCCCATCGGGGCTTGAAGAAATATATGGGCTGCATGATGCTTCCGCGCAGAGCTGAAACCGGCCCGCACACGAGTAGTGGTAAACCACTAAGAGGATCTATGCCTGCCCAGGAAAAGTGGTGTGTGTCGGCACGTCCATGCTTGTAAACCCTATTGGTTTCATTGGGCGGCAGGGCTTGAGAGGTCATTTCTTCTCAATGGTGGGTAAAAGTCCCACAAAATTGGAAGCAACGTCTCCAAAATGACCTTTACAGTGTTGATGGGGACGTTAAATCTCAAATCAAACAAACAAACTTATATGCACCTTAGATTTTCGTGACCACATTATAATAATGTGTATCTATTTCCTTTTCAGTCTAAATCAGATAGGTGTGAGAAGTTTAAAACAACTGCAGTCAATATCTGAGGAGACAATAGGGTCTTTGACAAGCGAGGACCTGAGTTTTTTCGAGTACCGGAAGTTGAGGTCTGGAGTATCCAAACTACAGCGGTACCAAGAGTATGAAGATGGCCTCAAGATGCTGGAGATGGAGATGCTGAGTCATCATAAAGTGGGATTTGTCAAAAATATGTATTCTTGGGCAGGGATCTTCAGAGTTGGTAAGTGAACTACGCCAAGGCCACTTCTTGGGGAATGGATACACCTTCAGGGGAGGCAACTCTTTCGAACTTGAATTTGTCTCTAATGCCAATGGGGTTAACTCTTAAAGGAAAGATCTTCAGAGTTGGTAAGTCAACTATGCCAAGGCCACTTCTTGGGGAATGGATACACCTTCAGGGGAGGCAACTCTTTGGCACTTGAATTTGTTTCTAATGCCAATGGGGGTCTACTCTTAAAGGAAAGAATTTGCTCCTAAGGAGCAAATTCTTTCCTTTTATAGTAGACCCCTGATTGGAGGGGTTCAGTGCTCTGAAAACCAAATGAGAAGAAAAGAGGGTTGGCAGAAAATAAAATGAGCCAGCACATGACAAAACTTCAATAAGACGTGCACCCAGCGAAGACTCAGATCAGCCTGCACATCCACGCAGTCTGATCAGAGTCTTCCTTGTGCGCTCTAAGGATTGCTATTGGCCCAATGATCCATCATGCAGCAAGAGAAGTCTATGGTTAGACTATATGGATGCGCAGGCTGATCTGATCCTTCGCTGTGCTAACATGTAAGTTGTAGGAAATGCTGTGCCCCGGCTCAAATATGTATGTGAGGTGTAGTCATTCTTATTTACACTATTGCTGAGATCCAAATTTAAAGCTGTGTTAATAGCTAGACATCTGGGGCCAGTTGTTCAAAGCATTGTTAGCTTATCGAGCTCGTTAGTGGTCATATTGTTAACTCTTCTAGCAAGTTTAATATTTAAAATTTTGGTATTTTTGCTGAAAAATGTGAGCAGCTTTTGCATTTGCAAAAGCTGCTCTCATTTTTTTAGCAAAAATATTAGCCAATTTGCCATAATAAATGATCAAAGTTTTAACAATACATTAACTAACGACATCGTTAGTTTGAACAACTGGCCCCTGTATTGTATCCAAACAAAAACATAAAGCTGGATAATGCACCTATCATTTTTTCCTCCAGAGTGGAGGAGTGGTATGCATATCCTTGGGATAAAACAGCAAAAATATCTTGATCCTCAGGAATTCATTTTTAGGCAATAGCCATCAATACGTAAAAGGAAGATACACATAAATTTAAAAGCCCATGAACTGGATTTTCAACCCATTGTCTCATGGAAAGAAACTTTGATTTTTTTTTTTAAGTATATCTGATTTCCCTGGACCCTCTGGTGGGATAACATTGACTGGTGCATTATAAACAAAAGCTAGCCTTAACACTGCATGCTCGCAGATGCCATATTGAAATGATTGTTTTCCATATTTTTTTCCAGAAAACAGGATTTGACATTTAATGCAAATTGTCTCCATCAGATATAGGAGACAATTTGCATGAAATGTCAAAGCATGTTTCTGCTATGGAGACAATTTGCATGAAATGTCAAATTCTTTTTTGGGGGAAAAATATCAACAATTTGTTGTTTTGCTGAATTAGCCCAGAGAATGGTAACGAAGGTTATCCTGCTGTTTATTTCACTGAAAACTTTAATTTTTTCATTTTCCAGCTAGAAAATTAGCTAGTAGCACGGAGCATGGAGAAATAAGGAGAATCATCCTTCAATTTTTAGTTTCTGGCATAAGAATCACTATACTAGTTAACCACATATGTATAAACCTGTCCAGGAAAAATGTAGTCAGCTAAACAGACTGGCTTAGCATCACCTTAACCCGTATCATGCTAAACATCACAAACCCTACCTTTGTAAACTTTGTAGATCCAGACCGTATGGCTTATGAAGAAACCATCTGATCAGGACCTATTCAGAAGCCATCTGATCAGGATCTAAACTGTTTCACATTCAGTTTGCGAATTTGTAGGATTAAGTTACTTCAACTAATCTGATTGGTTCAAAGTCATAAATGGGTGTGGCTAAATTAATTATTCAGCAGGACAAGGGTTAATTGTCCTTGTAATGCCTGCCAATCTGGAGCTTTGAGACTGCATGCATGTACAGGCTGATCTGAGTCTTTGCTGTATGCAAATGCTTTAACCATTATCCAGCTGAATCAATTAATTTAGCCACACCCATTGCTAACATTCAACCAATCAAACTACTTAATTTAAAGTATCTGTTTGATTCCCAAACTGCATGACAAACAGTGTAGATCCTGATCAGATGGCTTCTTCAGAAGCCATCTGATCTGGATCTACACTGTTTGCAAAGGCAGGGGTTGTCGTGTTCAGCGGGGTAAGGTTTAAGACATGTTTCCACTTGTCAAGTGTCATATATAAAGCATTGTCATAGCAATTTCTAGTGTTTTATAAAGCATTGTCAAAGGTGTGTCTGGCATTTTTGTACTTTGATATTAAACCATTTTGTCACACAAAAAGCTGAATTTTCATCTTACCCTAGCTAGATATTAAACAGTCTGCAAACTTGAATATATCATATCAAAAATGGCAGCCTGGAACAATAGCTGTCTGCATGGTATAATAACTTAGATTTCACAAGAAAATCTGGCACCAGCCATGAAGGTGATTAGTCTGTTTGAGTTTTGATTTTGGAATTTTATACCCCAAAGGGAGTCCTACTTAGGTTGGTTCCTGGTTTGAAGGGCAATGGTACATGTAGGTGATTTTGTTTGTTTGATTTGATGTTTAACATCCCCGTCAACACTGTAAGGGTCATTTTGGAGACATTGCTTCCAATTTTGTGGGACTTTTACCCGACATTGAGATGAAATGACATCTCAAGCCCTGTCACCCAATGAAACAAATAGGGTTTATTAGCATGGAAGGACCGCCTCGCACCGCGGTTCCTGGACAGACTTAGATCCTCTCAGCGGTTTACCAGTACTAGTGTGCGGGCCAGATTCAGCTCTGCCTGGAAGCATCATGCAGCCCATATATTTCTTCAAGCCCCTATGGGCGGGGGCTCTGAGGGGCAATGGTACTTGTAGGCGAAAGTAGCCACTTTCTTTACAGGTTATTCAAATCATTAGTCTTTTCTGGCCCATTTTAGATTAGTGTATATATTATAGTAGGACGAGATAGCTCAGTGGTTAGTACACTTGCCTCTGATGCTAGAGGCCCATGGTCCGATCCTCGGCAGTGGCGATAAAATTTCGGTGTCCTAACCCACTCCATTGTCATCATTTGCAGGAATGAATGTCTTTAAGTGCTTTTTCCTTTAGATCAGGATGTTAACTGGAGACCCCCGAGCAGGGAAAGTCATCCCCTGTGCAGGGAAGGCCATCTCCTGTTCAGGTTAAGGACCCCTACCATAGTTACATGATTACTGTGTAGGCTTCCATCCTGCAAACCTGAAGTGTATAATAATGTACACTGTCTCTGTCCCCTTCTGGGGATAAGGCGAAATGTAAGAAAGAATGAATGAAAGAAAGAAATATTGAAATGGGCAAGAAAGAAAGAAAGAAAGAAAGAAAGAAATTTTGAAATGGGCAAGGCACTGGCACCAATATGATGCTGACCAACTATGACTCCAGCCACCCACTTCTCTGTGTTAACTATACAAAAAGTCATTGTGTCTCAACTTCTTTCATCATTGCAAGCACCCCCTCATTCCTGCTGCTCTGCTGCAAGATCTCTGGGACTTACTTCTGCCATTAGCCTTTTGTGACAGCATCAGATGTATAAAATGGATCCCAGATACATCACAACACCAAAGCAGTAACTGTGTTTGTCAACATCCATGTTTAACCCTTTTTGTACCAAATGGAACCTTCCTTCTTATGTATACTAGGAGTCCATTTCAAACTTTAGGGGTGTCAGGTTGTATTTTCTTCAAAATTTATTTGGAAAATAGCTGAACTTTTTGCGAACAGTGTAGGCCTGATCAGACGCCATGTTCTGCGGTGTCAGATCTGGGCCTGCACTGTTTGCCAACTACCCGTTTTGGGGTTTCTGGTACTAAATGGGTTAATATATCCAAACAGAATGTATGGATTGTATAGAAAAATTACCATTTGTCGCCATTTTTGTGCTAAATCTATACATTTTTGGATTTTCATCTTTAGTCCTTATCCTGCTGAACATCTGAAGAAGCCATCTGATCAGGATCTTAATTCTTTATCATGCAGTTAGTGAATTGAATGAATATATTATATCTTGTCATTTGATTAGTTGACAGTCAGAAATGGGTGTAACTGAATTATTCAGCAGGATAAGGTTTAACCCTTTTTGTACCAAATGGAATCTTCCTCCTTATATATACCGGTAGTAGAAGTTCATTTCAAAATTTAGGGATGTCAGGTTGTGTTTTTTTGGAAAATGACTGAACTTTTAGCAAACAGTGGAGGTTACACCTCAAATCAAACAAACAAAATCCTGATCAGATGCTGCATTTTGCGGAGGCTGATCTCAGTTTGCACTGTTTGCCAGGGTACCCGCTTTTGGGGTTTATGGTACTAAATGGGTTAAACCATGACATCCAAAACTGTGCTTTAATATTCACTATATCACATGGCTGTGTTATCCAATTGATTCAGCATTAGTCCAGTCATTAGTTTTCATTTGAAAGCTTAAATTTCCAAGCATGTCATGAATGGACTTTCCTGAAAAAGGGGTTTCCCACCCATTGGGGCTGTGAGAAATAGATTGGGCTGCATGATGCGTCCACACAGAACTGAAAGTGACTGCACATGAGTACTGGTAAACCGCTTAGAAACTCTAAGTCTACCCAGGCATAGTGGTGCGAGTCGGAGCATCCATGCATATAAACCCTATTGGTTTCATTGGGCAGCAGGGATTGAGATGTATAAGTCCCACAAAATTGGAAGCAACATCTCCAAAATGACCTAAATAGTGTTGAGGGGGACGTTAAATCTCAAATCAAACAACAGTTAGATGAAGATCAGACACTGCATTATTCATAGAAATGGACTGCTTGGGCATTCTGCAGCATCTGATCTTGGCCTGCACTGTTTGCCCCGGTACCCGTTTTGGGGTTTCCGGTACAAAATGGGTTAAGCCTGTCGGTAACTGGATGTATTTTATTCCTACTAATTCAATCAGTGTAAACACAGATCAAAGGGCTTCTCCAGAAGTCATCTGATCTGTGTATCTACACTGTTTGTAAAAGGGTTACGTGCATATTTCGGTTCAGCAGGACAAAGGCTTACGATACTTTGATCTACTTGGCCAAGATTTTAGAATATTTGATTCTGGAAATAGTACAGGTTGTATGCAAATATCCCTAAAACAAGTTCACAGAATTTTACCAAATGTTTATACTTTCATGGGAGGCAAGTCTTTCAGAATTATTTCTTCTACTGGATCAATAAGGCTCTATTCTTTAAATTAGATCATTTTTTGAAGTGGATCAGTTTACATGAAAGCTCAAAAGAACTCACCAAAGTTGTCCTGCTTGTAGAATTAATTGGCATGAAAATATTCAACCATAAACAAGATACACCCAGCCACATTATAACTCTGTTTTCTGAGGTTCCCAAACAAAACAAAAAAAACACATGTCAGTTAAACAAGTATGTTATATCCAAAAATGTATACATTGTGTAGAAAAATGTCCATTTAGAGTAATTTGTCTGCACAATCTATAGAAAAATTACTCTAAATGGCCATTTTTCTACACATTTTCTGCATAATCTAGAGTACTGGTATACCGCTTAGAGGATCTAAGCCTGCCCAGGCAAAGCGGTGTGAGTGTCGGACCGTCCATGCTTATAAACCCTATTGGTTTCATTGGGTGACAGGGCTTGAGATGTCATTTCATCTCAATGTCGAGTCAAAGTCCCACAAAATTGGAAGCAACGTCTCCAAAATGACCTTTACAGTGTTGACGGGGACGTTAAACCGCAAATCAAACAAACAAACAAATATCTAGAAGCCTCCGTGGTGTAGTGGTTACGCTACTCACCTTGTAAACCAGGGGTTGCAGGATCGATCACGGGCTTCTCCTGACTTTGGGATGAGTCTTTAAACCGAGGTCCTGTCTCTGTATGACCTTAGCTGTTTGTGGGATATAAAACTCAAACACTCATTCACTCTGCACAATCTATACATTTTGGTTTCATTTTTAAACCATTTTATATCATAAACTGTGTTATAATGAACAGTGTTGTAAAGAGGTTATGGCATACTTCAATCATTCTCAAATTTGAGTTTAAGTTAATTTGTGTTTAATTTGATTTAAGGGAAATGGATACACCTTTAGAGTAGACCCCTCCCTCATTTTAGCGAGGTTGGGCTGACTGGAAAGCAATCAAAATGTCACAAAATATGTCTTCCTCTGAAAATTGGTGGGAAAAATCTGCCAATTGTAAGCATTCTCAGAATCCCAAAACATGCTGACTGAATAACTAACAGAGCAGAATCTGATCAGACTGTTCTGGCACTTTTGGCTAAATGTGGTAATGTGGTTGATTTTTAATTTCTGCAAAATATGTGGTACACCCTAACCTCTTTATAACACTATTAATGGGGTCCAAAGCAAAACCGTCTTAGTTAGATGACCGTGATATAACCAAACAAAAATGTAAATACAACATAGAAAAATGACCATTTCTGGTCATTTTTCTATAAAACCTATGCACTTTTGTGACCCATCTTCCAACCGTATAATATCCAAAATTGTGTTATAATGAACCATGTTAAAATGAGGTTGCGGTGTATAATGACAATAAAAAGTCATTGTGTTGTCTGAATCCTTTGTGCTTCTATTTGTTTAAGAAAACCCTCAAAATGGTAATTAGAATAGGATTAACCCTTGCTCCGCTGAATAAATTTTAGTTTTGAATATTATTTGATGTAATTTATTCCTATACAGTGTACATGTAGATTCAGATCAGATGTCTTCTCAGATCTGATGTCTTCTATTCTGTTTGCAAAAGTAGAGCATATCTTGGAGCAGTCGGACAAGGGTTTACCCATTTTGTACCAAATGGAATCTTCCTCCTTATATATAGCAGGAGTTCATTTCAAAATTTAGGGGTGTCAGGTTGTGTTTTCATCGAAATATATTCGGAAAATGACTGAACTTTGAGCAAACAGTGGAGGCCCTGATCAGACACCGCGTTCTGAGGGTCTGATCTCGGCTTGCACTGTTTGCAAAATACCCATTTTTGGGTTTTCCGGTACTAAAAGGGTTAATAAGGATCCTATAATCAAAAGCGTATTTCTCATTTTCTGTCTGACAATATTAAGGGAAATGGATGCACCTGACATATTTTCTGTCATTTAGTTTATAAGGGAGACAACTTTTGTGACATTTTCTAATATGCTTTCCTGAAAAGTTAGCCCCTTTGTAAATGGAGGGTCACTGTGAAAGGAAAGAATTCTCTCTTTTCAGAGTAAACCCCTCCGTAAGAGCAGATCCTTTTTCCTTTAAGAGTACACTCTTTCCGGTGAGTGAAATCTTTCTTAAATCCACAAAAGGGACTCTGGCGACCCAGATCAGGTGATCACTGTCTTCTCTGTTAAAGTGCAGTGGATTTTGTAGAAGTTACAATTAATGCCATTATGGAATAAATCATACATTAAGAAATTAAAAATAGACCTGACGAAAGTTATAAGGTGGAAGTTTCTATGTGTCATAAAAAATTGAGATTGGACTCCCAATGAGGAGCAAATTCTTTCATTTAAAGCAAATTCTTTCCTTTAAGAGAGCTCATGAGGAGCAAATTCTTTCTTTTAAGAGAGCTCCTGAGGAGCAGATTCTTCCCTTCAAGAGAGCTGACGAGCAGATTCTTTCCTTTATGATCCGAGAGCTCCTGAGAAGCATGTTCTTTCCTTTTAGTGAGTTCCTGAGGAGCATATTATTTCCTTTAAGAGAGCGCCTGAGAAGCATGTTCTTTCCTTTTAGTGAGGTCCTGAGGAGCAAATTCTTTCCTTTAGAGAGCTCCTGAGAAGCATGTTCTTTCCTTTTAGTGAGTTCCTGAGGAGCAAATACTTTCCTTGAAGAGAGCTCCTGAGGAGCAGGTTCTTTCCTTTAAAAGACCTCCTTAGGAGCAGGTTCTTTCCTTTAAGTGAACTCTTGGGGAGCAAATTCTTTCCTTTTACAAATTCTTCCCTTTTACAGAGCTACTAAGGAGCAGATTCTTACCTTTAAAATAACTCCTGAGGAGCAAATTCTTTCCTTTTACAAAGTAGATATACCTTTCCTTTAAGGGAGGCAAAAATATTTTTAACCCTTAAACTGTCAATCAGGGCATTTGCAGACATCATGTTGAAATATTTTGTCTTATTTATCAGAGAAAATAAGATGTGACATAACATGTGAATCGTCTGTCCAACAGATGCTGCACAGTCATATGATGTCAAGCCTTATTTTTATCTAAAAAAAAAATGCTTTATTTTTTCCTGAAAAATAATTAAAGAAAAATAAAATTGCTGTCGGTTCTAAAATTTTATTTGTTGGTTTAAGGGTTAAAAGAATTGTCTCCCCTGACAATGTATTCATCCCATTAAGAGGCTCTGCTGCAGGCCACATTGTGCACTAGAAAAGATGAGAGTTGCCAAACAATTGGTTATTTCTGCCAGCCTTTATACAAAACTGACATCATTAACAAAGAGAACCAAATTATTGACTTGGACTAGAAAAGGAAGAAGTATAGAATGTTCGCCATAATTTATCGTATAAATGTGAGATTTTTTGGGAAGTGAACAAAAGAGGAGTAAAAAATATTAATCTGTAAGTTAATTGATTGGATTTTATTTCTTGTATTTTTGTTGTTTACTTAAGAGTTGCCATGATGGCACATTGCAGTGGCTGGGATATCGATTTGTCCAAGACGGAAGAATTTGCCAAATACGGAAGACTTTATTTTTTCTTTCTTTTTTCTTTTTTGGTTGTTTATTGATCTGATTGGTAGTGAGGTCATTGTTTTCAAATTGCAAGCACCAGTCTTTTCTGGCAGATGACATTTTCAAATAACAGATGCCCCTCTTTATAAAACAGTTCATTAAAACACTGGATATAACATGGTTTCAAGATTGATCCCAAAAAGGTATAGTCTTTATAGAAAAGGTCATTTTTTTTCATATCATCACAAAAACTTACCTATATAATTTTGATCCCCTTGAACCCCACTTTTATATAGTAAAATTGGGGTTTAAAAGGGTACCTTATTTTTCTTATTTCTGCTCTTAAATATAGATTGTGGGTACTCATTAGAACCGCCTCATTGGCAGTTCTAAAGAGGACCCACAATCTATATTTTGAGCAGAAATAAGAAAAAAATCACATTTTCTTACCTGAAAATTGTTTTTTTAGGTGATAAAATTTACAATGTCTTAGTATAGGCGTGTTTTCGTAATGAATCTGCATTTTTGCTATATATGTACATTAAGAATTAAATGTATTTGTCAGTTAACTTTAAGAATTAAATGCCTTTGTCATTTCTTTTACAAAATGGGCATGTATTTATATGGTATGGGGACTTTCAAAGAGTGAAGGCTTTCGATTGCCAAGTTAAGGGTCAATAGCATCCAAAGCTCTGATCAGGCTGCACAAATATGCAGTCTGCCAGGTAACATAGGTTTTGTTGCAAAGCAGCTGTTAGAAGCAAATCATGCATAATTTCAAGGTTTGAGGTTTTACGTCCCCCTTCCCTCAACACTATTGATGTTGCCTCTGATTTTTTTTTAGCTCACCAGAGCCGAAGGCTCCGGGGGAGCTTTTAGGATAGGCAGTTGTCCGTCGTCGTCGTCGTCTGCGTCTGCGTCGTCAACACTTTCAAACGACATCTCCTCTGAAGCCACTGGGCCGATTGAGTCCAAATTTCATCTGTAGCATCCTTGGGCTGGGGGATTGAAAGTTTGTGTTTTTTATGAAAATTGGCCCATTAGTTTGGTTGCTATAGCAACTTAGAGCTCCCATAGACTTATAATGGGGAAAATTGAAAAATGGCATTAACTGCCAAGCCACTGCAGATATTTTGACAAAACTTTCATAGAAATATTCCTTAGGCAATCTACTATCTGCCATATGATTTTAGGCCTACTGCTCAGTTGTATTGGTTGCCATGGAAACCAAAATGAAAAAAATAGAAAAAAAAATTCTTAAAAATCATCTCCTCAGAAACCGTATGCTCTTTGAGGCTGAAAGTTTATGGAAATATTCACCATATTTGCCTTTACAGGTTTTGTGTTTTTTATGAAATTCGGCTATTTAGTTGGGTTGCTATGGCAACTTAGATTTTCCATAGACTTATAATGGGGAAAATTGAAAAATGGCATTAACTACAAAGCCTTTGCAGATATTTTGACAAAACTTTCATAGAAATGTTCCTTTAGTAAACTTCTCTCAGCCATATGCTTTTATGTCAACCTGGGGGTCCAGTAGGTTGTGCCGGGGCCATGCCCCGCCCCCAGTACTTCATAAAATGACTTATATCTCAGAAACCTTACAGATCCCCACCCCTAAACCATATATATTCTTGTTCCTATTGATAAGACGCATTCAGTGACACCAACCTGGAGGTCCTCCGGGATGTGCCGAGGCCATGCCCCACCCCCTCCACTCAATAAAAGGCCCAATATCTCGGAAACCATTCAGATCCCCACCCCTGAACCCTATATACTCTTGTTCCTTATGATAAGACGCATTCAGTGACATCAAACTGGGGGTCCCCCGGGATGCGCCGGGGCCATGTCCCGCCCCTCCATTTCATAAAAGGCCCAATATCTCGCAAAACCTTACAGATCCCCACCCCTAAACCATATATATTCTTGCTCCTTATGATAAGACGCATTCATTGACCCCAAATTGGGGGTCTTCCGGGGTGCGCCGGAGCCATGCCCCACCCCTTCACTTCACAAAAGGCCATATATCTCAGAAACTGTTCAGATCCCCACCCTTAAACCATATATGTTCTTGTTCATTATGATGAGACACATTCAGTGACACCAACCTGGGGGTCCCCAGGGATGTGCTGGGGCCATGCCCCACCCCCTCCATTTCATAATATCACAATATCTCGGAAACCTTACAGATCCCCACCCCTAAACCATATATATTCTTGTACCTTATGATAAGACACTTTCATTGACACCAACCTGGGGGTCTCCCTGGGCCTTGCCCCACCCCTGCACTTCACAAAAGGCCTTATATCTCAGAAACTGTTCAGAGCCCCACCCTTAAACCATATATATTCATCTTCCTTATGATAAGGCACATTCATTGACACCAGCTTGTGAGTCCCCGGGGCATGCCCGGGCCTTGTTCCACCGCTTGACTTCATTAAAAGCCACATATCTCAGAAATAGTTCAGATCCCCACCCCTAAACCATATATATTCTTGTTCCTTATGATAAGACTCATTCAGTCACACCAACTTGGGGGTCTCTTTGTGCTGAGGCAATGTGCCCCCGCCCTTCCACTTCATAAAAGGCCATATATTTCAGAAACCATTCAAATCCCCACCCCATATTCATATATATTCTTGTTCCTTATTATTAGCACACCTACTGTAGGGGTGTCCACAGGGGCCAGTCCTCTCCTTTCCACTTCATGAAAGGATATCTTGGAAACCGTTCAGAATACCACCCCTAAACCATATATATACTTGGTCCTTATGATGAGACACATTTAGGGACAACAATCTTGGGCTTTCCTGGGAACGACAGGGCATGCTCCAACCCCTCCACTTATATCTCCAGCCATGCAGATCCCCACTGCTAAACCATATATATTCTTGTTCTTTGTGGTAAGACACATTTAGTGATACCAACCAGGGCTCCATTGGGTCCATGCCCCACCCCCTCTACTTCATAAAAGGCCTAATGTTTCATATACTGAGTCCACATTGATGCTCATTTGGATATGGGGGTTCATTTGGCAGATTAAAATGATATCATGTTAAAATACATGGCTGCAATTTGGCAGTGCCCACCTGAGCTCTGGTGAGCATAGTGGCCCATGGGCCTGTTGTTTACTTTTACCCAACATTGAGATGAAATGACATCACAAGCCCTATGAAACTGTTAGGACAGTCCAACTCACACCACTTTGACTGGGCAGGCTTAGATCTTCTCAACAGTTTACCTGTACTCAAAAGTTCAGTCAGTTTCAGCTCTGTGTGGAGGCACCATGTAGCATAGCCCGGATGAGTGGGGGAGACATTTTCATGGTCTATGATCTTTGTTGGCCTTGGTTACTAAACTCAGATGCATGTCTAACTGGTGGACAGGTGGTTGTGGGTGCAATACCTGCCGGGACTGGCAACATTCTTCAGTGGAGATTGATCATCCTATCTTTTCTGTGGTCATTTTCTCTCTTCCACTGATTCAAGAAGGGCAGTTGTGAGTCTCTGGTGAAAGAGTGTGCACTGCACTGTACTAGTTGACAACAATTTAGTCTTATGTATAAGCCTGCCCAGGAAAAAAGTAGTGAGGTAAACTGATCTGCTTGTTATGACCTAAATGTGTTGATTGGGCCATTAAACTGCAAACAAATGATGGTAGTGGTTTCCAGTTAGCCAGATGACCAAATTAATCCTTATCCTGCTGAATAAATCAGTTTAGCCACACCCATTCTGACTATTTACCAATCAAATTACTTTACTTAATGTATTCATTCATTTCACAAGCTACATGACAAACAGTGACTGTGTAGATCCTGATCTGATGACTTCTTCCGAAAGAAAGGTTTGCCATTACAAGTGAATTGTCTTCTGAAAAATAATAAAAAATATGATATGGAAATGCCATTTGCTAAGTTGTGATTGGCACATTAGGGGTTTAGAAAAAATTTAGAATGCCATCTGCAAAGTTGTGATTGTCTTGATAAGGGTATAGAGAAAAATCAAAATTGTCATCTGCTAATTTGTGATTGTGACATTTAGGGTTAATGCAGACTCATGAAATAACTAGAATCGCACAGTCGATGACACGCTATAGCATATTCCCACGCTTCCACTACCTACTTATCATGCCGTTCGCTTTGATATGTTACCCGACCAGGTTCTGGAAATTTTGATTTTTGATCCCCCACGGGCCCCACCCTCTTGGCCCACCCCTAGGGGTGTGATCAAAATTCCGAAAGTGTCATGCACTCCCCAGACCAAAGATCTATCAGTTCCCAAAGTTTCAAGTTTCTATCTAGAAGTTAACTGGTAAGACAGATGGATGGACGTACGTACGGACTGACGGATGGACGTCGAAGACCATTACAATATCCCCACTTTTTCTTCGAAAAGCATGGGGATAAATACGATTTACTGGACACACAAAATCTCTCCTGAACCTGAATATTGATGAATAGGAAATTAAAAAAAAAAAATCATTCATGCACCTAAGTCTAATGAGGTGACTGTCTGCCAGTGAGTAGAGATTTGACTGGCTACAGTCTGAAACATTGGTATGTTTGGATTTTCGGGTTTTCAGAGAATATAAAAAAATCGATCTCCTACTACCCATTTAGGAAAAGCAGAGCCATCAGAATTAGACTAGCTGCAACTTGCACAAAGACTGGCAGTTCAATAATAATAAAAAAAAATCCTGTTTTAAGGACTGGGGCCAGTCTAGTTAGAGATTTTTGTCAGTATCGAGTGTCATGACCAGCACTGTTATAAATATTCATTTGTCAAATAAGATGAGATATTTGATTAAGTGATCTTTGGCCATGGACAGAAGGGGTCTTGACTGAAGCTCTAGAAATCTGTTTAGCCTATCTATAGATCTATAGCCTGGGCTATACTGGATTTGCCATGTCCTTCAGGCATCTGTCATTCCATGATTCTGTCATCTCTTGACTCTGTGATTTCATGATTTCCTGACTGCAAAATTAAAATGCATTTTGCTTAATAACTTTTATGTTCATTTCTGTTCCAACTTTGATGAAACTTATATCATTACGATAACACACCCGTGCGACATAGTGCATTTTTTACATCACCAAAATGGCTATTTTTCTGATGAAAATCCTTGATATTTTTCTTATAAATATTGCAAACATAGGTTGTGTGTGCTCGTTAGAACCGCTTCATTGAGGCGGTTCTAACGAGTACCCCCAACCTATGTCTAGGATCAAAAATAAGAAAAATAATGTATACCCCCATAAACCCCAGTTTATAAAGTGGGGTTTAGGGGGTGTTCATTTCATGGACATAATGACTAAGGGTGCGTAACTATTTGACTTATATCCCTTGATAGTTTTTCAAATTTTAGAATGCATTTTGCTTAACAACTTTTATGTTTGTGGTCTTAACTTCAATGAAACTTTTACTGCACTTGTTCTCTAAGGTATGGAAGGTGTAATAGCAGAATAGTGACCAAGGGCCCATAACTATTGGAGTTATGTCCCATGTTAGGTTCTCAAATTTTGCCATTCACAAGAAATTTTGTGACTGATTTCTCAGGAACCATGAAAGCTAGAAAGCTGAAAGTTTCTATAAACATGAAAATTGACAGGATGTATTGTGTATACAAGAATAGGGAGCAAGGGTCCCTAACTCTGTGAGTTACATCCCAAAGATAGTTTCTCAAATTTTGCCATTCTTGAAATTATTCTTGTCGGATTTCTCAGGAAATATGAAAGCTAGAAAGCTGAAAGTTTGTATAATCATATATAGACAATGACTAGTTGTCTCCTTTATACCTTAATAGGGACCAAGGGTCCATAACTCTTGGAGCTATATCCCTTGGTAAGTTGGTGGATTTTCAAGAAATTAAAAACAGTTTTGTTCAATAACGTACTAACTCAATGAAACTTATACCACACTTAGTCTCTTAAATAAGGAAGGTGTAATGACAGAACAGTGGCCAAGGGCCCATGACTCATGCAGTTATCCATTATGCAGGTTTTCAAATTTTGCAATTCTTGAAAAATTTTTCATCACAGATTTCTCAGGAACTTCATGTATGAAAGCTAGAAAGCTGTAAGTTCATATAAACATAAAAACTTGACTGGATGTGTCCTGTAAAGCAAAATAAGAGTCAATGGTCCATAACTCTTGGAGTTAAGTCCCATGGTAGGTTTTCAAAAAATTGAAGTGCATTTTGCTTAATAACTTTTTAATTTGATGAAGCTTTTACCTATTCTCAACAATTGTAAGGGTTGCAAAGTTGAAACCTGGTACACACATGAACAGATGGTTGGTGAATTGTGTATACCATAATTAGGGCTTATGGGGTTAAGTCCCTTGATAAGTTTCCATGTTCTACTGTGTGGTGATGTTTTCTGGTAAGCATGAATTCAAAATATTTGAACACCATGAGGATTTCTCTTGCTGAATATTCATTTAAGCCACACCCATTTCTGTCTATCAACCAATCAAATTACTTGATGTAGTTTATTGCTCCAAATTTATAAACTGAATGCCAAACAGTGTAGATCCTGATCAGATGGCTTCTTCAGAAGCCATCTGATCTGGATCTACACTGTTTGCAAAGATAGGGGTTGTCGTGAACAGCAAGATAAGGGTTAATTATGGTGCTGCAGCGGGGCTGTAGTCATATCCTCTGACAGCTCTAGTTTCTTGCCCCCTTATATACAGTAGAAGAGAGTCTGTTTCCAAAATTAAGGGCCTCAGAATGTTATTTAAAATTTGAAATAATAAAGTTTCTGCTGTGGGCGGCATCTGATGTGGGCCTGCACTCTTTGCCAATGATTGATTGTGGGATTTCCCTTATAAAATTTGTTAAAAATGATGGTTTGGGAGTAAATGATTTGATCCCTTTTTTGGAGGGGCCGAGTCTACAGGTTACAAGCAAACAGGAAGTCCCTGAAGTTGTGTGCATTGAACAAATAAGAAAAATTCATTCACCTTAACCAATTTGGTACCTGAAACCCCATATCGGTACCCTGGCAAACAGTGCAGGCCCAGATCAGATGCCACAGAATGCGGCGTCTGATCAGGGCCTCCACTGTTTGCTAAAAGTTCAGCCATTTTCCAAATCAATTTTGATGAAAACACAACCTGACAACCCTAAATTTTGAAATGTACTCCTGCTATATATAAGAAGGAAGATTCCTTTTGTTAGAAAAAGGGTTAACCCTTATAGCACCACAGACATTTTTAGAGCAGACAGCAGTTTTATTTTTCAGAAGAGAGAGCATAACTTTCCTCATAAACCTGGGTTTGTGGGTTCAATCCTGGGCTTCCCAAGACTTTCTGATGATTCTTTAAACCGAGGTCTTGTCTCCACGTGACCTTAGCTGTTGGTGGGACGTAAAACTCAAATACACACACAAATGACCTCCATGACCAAAGTACTTGACTCTCATACAATAGAATTAACCAACATTGTTTTTGATTTCCCAGAAGTTTTGACTGCATTTGGTTGAAGACAGATCTATCTATTCAAGATAAAGGCACAATTTATCAAACTAGGGGATGCCCCTGGGACAGTTTGGCTGAGTGAGCCATGAATTATAGATCACCATTGAATTTCTTTGCTCATGCAGCTGTACTCAGTAATTGATAATTTACAAAAGAAGCATTCGTCAATAGCGTAAAACTTCAATGGTTCCACCATGGAAGGCTCAAACTCCTGGGGCTGGTCATAGCATCAGATAAGGTACTTTTTAAACACATTGGAAACAGGCCTCTGTGGCCTATAGTGGCTAAGAGCGCTGACTCTTAATCATTAGGTCTCTCACCGCTGTGGGTTCGAGCCTGGCTTGGGTCACATGTGAGACGCCAAGTTCTGCAACGGAGGGTCAGGTGGTTTTTCTCTGGGTACTCCGGTTTTTGCCAACCTCTGATTAACGATTGGCTCGATATGAATGAAATAATCTTGAAAGGGCCGTACAAAAAAAATCAAAAAAAAAAAAAAAAAACACATTGGAAAAGTAGTGACATTATAGGAGCAAATTCTTTCCTCAGAGTTGACCCCTTTTGAGAGGGACTCAGTTGATCATAAAACAAAAAGGAAGTCCCAAAATTAGTCTTCCTTGTAAAAATAGCAGAAAACATGTCATGTGTATCCATTTCCTGTACTATTATTAACCCTTTTTGTAAAAAAATGGAATCTTCCTCCTTATATATAGCAGGAGTCCATTTCTATATTTAGGGGTGTCAGGTTGTGGTATTTTCAAAATTGATTTGGAAAATGGCTTAACTTCCTGCAAACAGTGTAGGCCCTAATGAGACGCATTCTGCGGCGTCTCATCTGGGCCTGCACTGTTTGCCAAGGTATCACTTCTGGTGTTTCCAGTACTAAATGGGTTTAACTTGATTTGCTAATGATTTTGCTAAAGTCATAGTAAATTAGTGAAAAATAAATGTAGTGGCTAGTTATATTAGTATGCCTAAAAATGTTATAATTTTATCCTTCTGGCAGGACACAGCATCCCACCTTGTGAGTATAGTTTTAATGTGTAGAACCAGATGTGTAGTTTCCATTAGCACCTGATAGTCCAACATGTAAATCCTTGGCAAAAGAATAATTATTGGTATAAGACAGGTTTTATCTCTCACCATCACACATGTACTGGTAAACCGCTTAGAGGATCTAAGCCTGCCCAGGCAAAGCATTATGAGTCAGACCCTCCATGCTTATAAACCCTATTGGTTTCATTGGCCGACAGGGCTTGAGATGTCATTTCATCTCAGTGTCGGGTAAAAGTCCCACAAAATTGGAAGCGACGTCTCCAAAATGACCTGTACAGTGTTGACAGGGATGTTATACCTTAAATCAAACAAAACTGTGCTGAATATTTCAGTGTGCTTATACTCCTCAGTGCACCTGACCTTTAGGACTTGGAGAAATAGATTGGGCTGCATAGTGCTTCCACACAGAGCTGAAACTGACCACACATGAGTACTGATAAACAGCTTAGAAGGACTTATTATTATAAGCCTGCCCAGGCAAAGTGGTGTGAGTAGGAATGTCCATTGCATATAAGCCTTTTGGGTTCATTAGGCGGCAGGGCTTGAGATGTCATTTAATCTCAGTGTCGGGTAAAAGTCTCACAAAAATTGGAAGTAACGTCTCAAAAATAACCTAAATAGTGTTGATGGGGATTTAAAGCCTCTATTCAAACAAAATGCTACACTTCTCCCTGATTTTTCGCCATTTGTGTTGCTTGATTTCAATTACCATGGATTCAGAAGCAGAACAGAAAACAGTATAGATCCTGATCATCTGGCTTCCAAGAAGCCATCTGATCTGGATCTATACTGTTTTCAAAATATACACCAGTTTCAGCATGGTTAGGGTTAACAGTGTTTTATTTTTACGAAATCTATGTTTAAAGTTTGGCCTTTTTTGATTCGAAAAGCCGTGCCGTGTTGAAATTCAACAGAAAACACATTCGTAATAAATTTTTAACTCACCATAGATACAAAAGTTCTGGATGAGCTAATTTTTACTACCTCCAAGTACCAGTGTTGGCATCGGTGTCAGCATTCACAAGATTTGGATTCATTGTAATGAAGCCATGTTACTAGAATACAGTACACAGTGAATGAGAAATCTTCCCACAACCAGTTCTTATTGCCTCCACTTCATTGCCTTCACTTCTACTTAATTACATGTAGTTGTATAGGTAGTAACCTTAAGGTACCAAGAAAAAAACATTTTCATTTTCTTCAGCTACATTTAAATGAAATGTGAAGCCTTATTTTCTCAGAAAAAGAAGAAAAATATATAGTTTCAAATGCTGTTAATTGAATGACACTTTTTACCATTGTCCTGCTTAACCCGACAAACCCTACCTTGGCAAACAGTTTAGATCTAGAAGACATCTGATCAGGAGAGTCAGCAATGGGTGTGGCAAAATCAGTTTATTCAGCAGGACAAGGATTAAGGGTTAACAGCTTTCAGAACTCGAAGGACAATTATTGGTGGTTAGTTCCCAGTCACAGCCTCCTGCTTTGTCACACTCCTTTACTTTATTAATATTGTTCCAAATCACTTTCAAGACTAACTGTAACCAATCGTGTACCTGTAGCTCCAGATAAGGAGTTGTATCAAGGCAATTAACCCTCATCATGCTGATTATTTTTCAATATGCTACACTCCTCCCCCTATTCCAGCCATTTGTGGTGCATGAATTTAATTTTTACTATGGATTCAGAAGGAGAATGAAAAACAGTATAGATTCTGATCAGCTGGCTTCTGAGAAGCCAGCTGATCTGGATCTATACTGTTTTTAAAAAATTATATACCCGTCTTCAGCATGATGAGGGTTAAGGGATATTTTTCCTTATTTCTTGTTAGATTAATATGTGGTGGTTCTAACAAGTACCCACAACTTTATGTTTCTATGGAAAAATATAAAAATCATTTCAAAATTTTCCTTATTACTCCTCTGAAGGTACATGACTGTATTTTTCTTCCAAAATACTTGACCAGCAGATTATTCTTCAAAATGAAAGTTTCTTGTATCTCAGTTTGATATTGCCAGAATGACACCATCAAGCATGGAACTTTCAGTTTTATAGCTGCCTTTTTAGACTTCCACTTTAGCCATCAAATCACATTACTTTTTTCCTGATACCTTATTCACTGCAAAAGTCCTCACACCCTTTCCAGGTCCAGTATTCAATCTAGGCTGTGCCATTGTGCCCTGGGCCCACTTTTAACATGAATGATGCACTAGTAATATCGGGCGCAACAGTAGAAGTTTGTGCCTCTTCGATCTAGAGTTGGTTTTTTCGATTTTCTCACAATTTACGGCTGTCGACTAGATCTGGTGTGAATTCATGAGTATGTCATAAACCATATGTTATAGAATCGAAATTACACAGTAAAAACTTCTGTTTTATCTGCTACAATCCTGATTTTTTAAGCACTTATTGATTTATTTGTTTATCACGGATGCGGCCATGTTTTATTTTGCTATACTTGATTTGTTTACTTCGTAAACACCATACATAAGAGCGCGGCTTATGCTAAACGCCAGACAAAAATACTGCAAAATACCAAAGCCAACGGTATTTATGACATAAATTTAAATGAAGTTTGTTCAAAATACAAAAAATGCAAAGACCTTCTGCTCTATACTGGCGAAGATGAAGGAAAAAAATTGTCTGACAAAATTCTAAAAATATGTTGTTATTTTATGTTGTCTAACTTGTTTGTCTCCATTTTTATCATGTAGTCTAAAACTAAAGATGAATCTGGCATTTATATAAAGTATAATCTAAGGGCCCACTAAATTTCCATATGGCCCCCTCCAAGATCTGTTGGCACAAGGGCCCCCAAACCCCAAACACTGCAGGTCACTTTCTTTGGAGTTTACCAGTGGCCAAGTTTGCCTTCCAATACAGTACATGTTACAAGTTTGTGTCAGTAAGACAATGTTTGACAAAGGTGCTCTACTGGTTATATTACTGGTTTTGCTCCATGCACTTTGTGGTTTCCAGTTACCACCAAGACTTTTTGGCCCAGTTTTTGGTAAAATATTCTTGAGTGTTTGGTTTTCATTTAATTGTAGGATACTGACTGTTGAATGTGTCTTTTGCATTTTCCCGTTTTACAAGGTGCTGTGTAGCTTTCAGTGCCAGGGCATTCTACTGTTTCGTCTTCAGTGGGAAAGGGCCTGTTGTGCTGGCAGCAGGTGCATGATGGGGCTGTTTTTTGTCATGCCTGCTATATAGGCACCCAGTCTTCCGTCCGTTTGTCCGTCCATTCGTCCGTCCATTCGTCCGTCCGTTTGTCAAGGTGTCATTTGCGACCACCCTAGCGTTCACCCTAATGGTCAAGTTTATTTCTCAAGAACTATTAGAGAGCTTCATTAATGATACTTGGTACAAACTTGTATCTGGGGATGGCAACTTGAATGCAAGCATCCCTATTTGACCTTGACCTACATTTTATGGTTCACTGACTTTGTAAAATATTGCGACCACCCTAGCGTTCACCCAAATGATCAAGTTATTTCTCAGGAACTACATGTATAAGAGCTTCACTAATGATATTTGGTACAAACTTGAATCTGGGGATGGCAACTTAAATGCAAGCATCCATATTTGACCTTGACCTAAATTTCATGGTTCACTGACTTTGTAATATATTGTGACCACCCTAGCGTTCACCCTAGTGGTCAAGTTTATTTCTCAAGAACTATAAGAGCTTCATTAATGATACTTGGTACAAACTTGTATCTGGGGATGGCAACTTAAATGCAAGCATTCATATTTGACCTTGACCTACATTACATGGTTCACCGACTTTGTAAAATATTGCGACCACCATAGCATTCACCCAAATGGTCAAGTTAATTTCTCAAGAACTATAAGAGCTTCATTAATAAAACTTGGTACAAACTTGTATCTTTGGGTGGCAAGTTAATGAAAGCATCCATATTTGACTTGACATGCATTTTATGGTTCACTGACTTTGTAAAATATTGCGACCACCCTAGCGTTCACCCAAATGGTCAAGTTAATTCTTAAGAACTATAAGAGCTTCAAACTTGTATCTGGAGATGGAAACTTAAATGCAAGCGTCGATATTTGACCTTGACCAACATTTTATGGTACACTGACTTTGTAAAATATTGCAACCACCCTAGCGTTCACCCTAATGGTTAAGTTCATTTCTCAAGAATTATTACAGCTTAATGAATGATACTTAGTACCAGCTTGCATTTAACAATGGCAACTTTTATGCAAGCATCTGTGTTTGACCTTGGCCTAGATGTCATGGTTCGGTGACTTTGCGCCCCCACAGGCGCAACGTAGCCTTCGGCGGAATTCTTGTTCTTCTACTTTAGCATATCTGTATTTCTCTAAATTGCCCCCAGCTCTTGGTCAATGGCTTGAGATGGACTGTTGTTTGAGGACTCAGCCGTTGACCCCGTGGCTGTTGTCAGTTAGTGTCAGCAAGAAGTGGTGGAGGGAGGTGGTGGGGGTGATCTCAGTACTGACGAACCACTAAGAGGGACAAAGCAATATGTCACTTTAAAATGTGAATTGTCTTTAAGCAGAGGATTGACTTTAAATGTCCATATTTTCTCTAAAAATTAAGAAATAATACACCACAACCTCTTTATAACACTATTAATGGGGTCCAAAGCAGAAACCGTGTTAATCAAACAACTGTGTTATATGCAAACAAAATTGTATAGATTATATATCTATAATCTATACATTTTTGGGATCCATCTTGAAACCATGTTACCAGTATATCCATAACCATTTCATAAACCGTGTTATTAAGAGGTTGCGGTGTACTTTGAAAATGCTGTCTGCTAGCCATGATTAGTGCTTCAAGGGTTACGAAAAGGGAGATTCGGATATCTCCAAGGGAGGTTTCCCCTACCTGATAGACTTTACACCTCCCCCCACTTTCTATATTGAGGGGCTATACACATAAAGGAAAGAATTTGCTCCCTTTATGCCTTCATGAGTAGCCCCTGTTTTGTAAGGCTAAGGTACTTGTGGTGAGGAAGCTACATGTAATTTCTTTCAACAAAAGTTGGCACCTTGTATATCATTTATTAATCTCGAGTCTTTAATGCAAAACTAAGAGAAAATTGCAGTTTAGAACCTGAACTTATTAAGCTTTTATGCTTCCCACCACATCTTTTCAAGAATAAATATTGTACGGGCCTCCGTGGCCTAGTGGATAAGAGCGCTGACTCTTAGTCATTAGGTCTCTCACCGCCGTAGGTTCGAGCCTCGCTCGGGCCACGTGTGAGACGCCAAGTTCTGCAACGGGTCAGGTGGTTTTTCTCCGGGTACTCCGTTTTTCGTCCACCTCTAATTAACGATCGGCTCGATATGAGTGAAATAATCTTGGGCCGTAAAACCCAAACCAAAAAAAAAAAAGAATAAATATTTATCTGTGGTGTTATAATTGTTTGTATGTTGTATTTCTATGAAACAGTACTTTTAAACTGTTATAAAATAATATGTTTAAACTTTTTATTTAAACTATTTGTTTTAAACTAACTTTCAAGATCATTATTTTATTGGTGATTCGCAAACTTTTGAAGATCTAATTCTTCTCTTTTTTTTTCTTTTTTTTTTTGTAAAATTAATGCTTTGTTTTGCTTGATGCTGGGTAAAGTTCAGATACATGTATTTGTTTGCTGTTTTGCTTGGCTCTGGGTTTCCTTACAATCCCTTATTGAGACTGGTGCTGAGATATGCAAATGACCCTTTGGAACATATAATTATATAGCAGCCATAGTTCAGACAACATGCCCATCTGAGGTTAATTCTTTGTCTGTGCACTGAATAAATTGATGAACAAATGGAAATTTGACTCTGGCCAGTGAAATTGACAGTTAATTATGCATTTTAAACAGAAATAGTGAAAGGTTTATTAAACCATCTGTGCTATTTCTTTATTACAGAAGAAGCTATGTTTAACCCTTTTTGTACCAAATCGAATCGTCCTCCTTATATATAGCAGGAGTTCATTTCGAAATTTAGGGGTGTCAGGTTGTGTTTTCATCAAAATTTATTTCAAAAGTGGCTGAACTTTTAGCAAACAGTGGAGGTCCTGATCAGACGCCGTGTTCTGCGGCGTCTGATCTGGGCCTGCACTGTTTGCCAGGCTACCCGTTTTGGGGTTTCCTGTACCAAATGGGTTCAAAAAAGAGTGTTCCTGCATTTACCAGAAGATTTGAATAATGTCAACCAAGTTTGAAGGACAAAAATGATCCATTTATTGATTTATTTTGCCTTTGAATCCATTTGTTCACTTTTGTCCTGCTGAATAAATTAATTTTGTCAAACCCATTAGAAATTTCTGACTATCAGCCAATCAAATTACTGAAATTCACAAACTGAGTAACAAACAGTGCAGATCAGAAGTCATCTGATCTGGATATACACTGTTTGCAAAGCCTTTAAGCATCACGAAAACACGCCTATATAAATTTGACCCCCTTGAACCCCACTTTTATATAGTAAACCTTATTTTTCTTATTTTTGCTCTAAAATATAGATTGTGCTTACTCGCTAGAAGCGCCTCACCGAGGCGCGGTGAGGCGGTTCTAACGAGTACCAACAATCTATATTTTGAGCAGAAAAAAGAAAAATATCACAATTTTTCATTTTAAAAATTTTAAAATTTTTATTTTTTCGGCGAAAAAGTTTACAATGTATTTATATAGGCGTGTTTTCGTAATGGTAAGGTTTATCATAGCTCAGCAATAAAGAAAAAACTGTGGTAGAAATCTAGATGTATGCATTAGCTTTGTCACTCATTTCTATACTAGACAGGAGACATAACCCTTATCCTGCTGAACACACAACTCCCTGCCTTTGCAAACAGTTTAGATCGAGATCTAATGACTTCTCTGATCTACACTGTAGATGGTCTAGATCACTGGATCTACACTGTTATTCAGAATGTGAGTTGAATAAATACATTATATCAAGGAACTCGGCAAGCCTCGTGATTTTGGACAGTGACCCTCGGCACAGATTTTTCCATCCATCCCTCACACCGATATAGGATTCTTTTTTTTGCATACCTTCCATTTCTTAGCGGGGATTTTTAATGCTGCACTCACTACGGTTACCGACGTCCGCCATATTGTCATGAATAAATTAGTGACATCAGGTAACGTGCTGTGACATCAACCTAAGTAACGACGGTGCAAATGAGGTCGTATTCAACCAGTGCATTTATTAAACACGCGATAATATTCCATTTTGGGTAAGAACACCAGGGTTAGTAGATAATTTCTATCCCAAGCTAAAACTATGGATTTCCTTATCTGGTGTGCAAGAAATTAATATATTCAGCAGGATAAGGTTTGTAAGGCTGATTTGAGAGAGCTGCACAGTAAGATAATGCTAACTTCTATCAGTTCACACATTACTTATATTTTGACTTTTCCACTGCCTAATCTTCAATCTTTGAATTTGGAAATGTGCATTTTTGAAGTTGTAAATAATGTTTAACCGTTTTTGTACCAAATGGAATCTTCTTCCTTATACATGTATATAACAGGAGTTCATTTCAAAATTTAGGGGTGTCAGGTTGTGTTTTCTTAAAAAGTTTATTTGGAAAATGACTGAACTTTTAGCAAACAGTGTAGGCCCTGATCAGATGCCGCATTCTGCGGCATCTGATCTGGGCCTGCACTGTTTTCCGGGGTACCCGTTTTGGGGTTTCTGGTACTAAATGAGTTAAAATGGTGGCAAACAGTGTAGATCTTAATGATTCAACTTATTGTGAGCCATCTCATCTGGATCTATACTGTTTGTGCATATGTACCTTATACTGGTCTACAGGGTTGAAAGATGAAGTAGAAAAATATCGAAATTTACCATGAATTTTCCTCGTTTCTTGTGAAGAACCATCTGTCTCCGTATGACCTTAGCTGTTGGTGGGACGTAAACTCAAACACTCAGTCTTGTGAAGAACCATATAAAAATCACAGGAAGTCAGCATTCAGACCTCCTTGAGATGTTTGCTGGCAGTATTATGCAGTGTTGCTTAATTTTAACCCTTGTCCTGCTGAGCCCGACTATGTCTTACCTTTCCAGATCAGATAGCTTCTGAAGAAGCCATAAATTTGTTGCAATAATTTGCATCAAGTAATCTGATTGGCTGATTATCAGTTGTGGAGGTGGCATATATAAATATTCAGCAGGTCAAGGGTAAAATGTCAATTGTACCTAGTCAGGGAAGGATGATGTCAATTGTTGGTTTTGGGGTTATCCTTGAGCCCACACGGCCCTTTCAGATTATAAGTATTTTAGTCATTTTCAAGACAATGGGAGGGGGATTTGTAATTAAGTAAAATTCCATTGTACCATAAAGGAACCTTGTTTTGCATTTAAACAAAGTTCATGTAGCTTGTCAGATGTGTGTGTGTGTGTGTGTGTGAATTCTGGTTTAACGTCGCTTTTAACAATTTTTCAGTCATATCACGACGGTGTCTGGTTGCGACAGGGAGCTCAATGCTCACTTTTATTGTGCTGCCTCACTGAAGTATCATGTCCCAGACACATTACATGATACAACACCCAGTCACATTATCCTGACACTGGGTCGACCAGTCCTAGCTCTTCCCTGTAAATCTGAGTGCCAAGCGAGGAGCAGCTAGTACCATTTTTAACGACTTTGGTATGTCGTGGCCCGGGATCGAACTCTTGATCTCCCGTTCCCAGGAGCGGACACTCTACCAACTGAGCTATCGGGGCCGGTTGTAGCTTGTCAGATATGAAATGCCAAAGGTCAGATTGTTATCTCTGAGTACTCTGATTTTGCGTGCCTCTGATTAACCCATTTAGTACCAGAAACCCCAAAACTGGTATTTGGCAGGCCCAGAACGCAGCGTCTGATCAGGGCCTCCACTGTTTGCTAAAAGTTCAGTCATTTTCCAAATAAATTTTGATGAAAACACAACTTGACACCCCTAAATTTTAAAATGAACTCCTGCTATATATAAGATGGAAGATTCTATTTGGTACAAAAAGGGTTAATGATCATCTCAATATAAAGGAAAAATGATGAAAGGGCCATAAAACTGAAATAAAAAAATGAAATACATACACTGAGACAGCTAGTTTAGTTAAATGCTATGCTTATAAGTGAGCTACAGATGTGCTGTTTTATGCCCCAACCCATCAGGGCTTGGAGAAATAGATTTCATGGCTGCATGGCGCTTCCGCACAGAGCTGAAACCATCCGAACATTTGAATACTTTAAACTGCTTAGATTAGAAGGTCTAAGCATGCCAAGCCAACCGGTGCGAGTATCAACATTCCTTTAACCATAGTGGTTTCTTTTGGTGGTAGGACATTTGAGATGTCATTTTGTCTGTGTAAAAGTTCCACAAAAGTTGAAACAATGTCACCAAAATGACCCAAATAGTATTGACAGGGATGTTAGACAACCAGTGCCATTTGATGAGATGTCTAGTGTAAGTAGAAAACTCATTTACCAAAACACGTCTTTTCCGATTATTGATCTGAGATCATCTTAAGCAATATTATGCCAAAATGATGCTACATTTGGCAATAGCTTTGGCCTGGCTGGTATTGTTTTGCTACAGGCAATTACAAAGACCATACCAAAATCATCTTTAAGGGGTTTAGGTACACCTGACGTAGTTACCACAGATTTTACAGGGAAAAGAACAGATTACTTTTGTGATTTCCTGTTTAGAAATTCCTGTAAAGTTTTTCTCTTTGGATCTACATGCAACCCACATGCCTTTTGTCCCATTTTGAGACATTTGCAAACAATGTAGATCTAGATCAGATGTTGCAGAGTGTTGCATCTGGTCTGGATCTACACTGTTTGCTTAAAGTACAACAAATCACTTTTGTAAACCTTACCACAAACAAAACCTAGGTTATTAAAATGATGTACATCACCAGTCAGATGGGCAGGCCCTCGGGCAGATGGGTGGGCACTATTCAACAATTCACTTCTGTTTGAAATATTTTAATGATACTTGTTAGAATTATAGAACAGATCAGTGCGGAATGTTGTGTGCAAGAATGACAACTCTGCTTGTCTTCCTTTTCAAAAATTATCTCCCTTGATCCATATTTTTATGTCCCCCCACCCGAAAGGGAGGGGGACATATTGGTTTTGGTGCGGATCCTGTCGGCGTCGGCGTCAGCGTTGGCGTTGCCTCTTGTCTGCACTCTATCTCCTGAATGGATGGATGGATTTTGATTAAACTTACACAGATACACCATTGGGAGGGGGAAAAGTACTGATTAGATTTTGGTGACCTTGACCTAATTTTCAAGGTCACAGGGCTGAAACCATTGTCAAATTTTAGACCAAAAAAGCTTGTCTGCACTCTAACTCCAGAACCAATGGAAGGATTTGGTTCATACTTGATACATTATATCAGTGGGATGGTCTTAAGAACTGATTAGCTTTTGGTTACCTTGACCTAATTTTCAAGGTCACAACGGGAGTTAGACTTTTAAAAATTGGCTTGTCTGCACTCTTTCTCCTGAACCAGTGGATGAATTTTGATCAAACTTGGTACATTATATCAGTGGGCTGGTCTTAAGAACTGATTAGATGTTGGTGACCTTGACCTAATTTTCAAGGTCACCACGGGACTTAGACTGTTGAAAATTGCCTTGTCTGCACTCTATCTCCTGAACCAGTGGATGGATTTGGTTCAAACTAGGTACATTATATCAGTGGGCTGATCTTAAGAACTGATTAGATTTTGGTGACCTTGACCTAATTTTCAAGGTCACAGGGCTGAAATAATGAGTGTGGTGGGGGGACATCTGTTTTCTTAGAAAACAATTCTAGTTTTACTTCATTTTGGTTTCCGGAGCATGATTCAGCAATTGTTTGAAATATTTTAATGATCCTTGGTAGGGCTATAGAACAGGTCAGTGTGGACCGTCACATGCAAGAATGACAACTCTGCCTGTCTTTCTTTTCGAATTACGTGCCCTTGTCAAAATTATTTAATATTCCATTTCCAAAGCATAACTATAATGCAGCCGTATAAGATATTTTAATACTTGGTAAGATTATAGAACAGTTCAGTGCAGAGTGTCACATGCGAGAATGACAACTCTGCTTATCTTTTTCGAATCATCTCCCCTGATCCATATTTTAATTCATTTTTGTTTCCCGAGCATAACAGTTTACTGCAACCATTTGAAATACTTTAATGGTACTTGGTAGGATTATAGAACAGGTCAGTGTGGAGTGTCGCATGCATAAATGACAACTCTGCTTTTCTTCCTTTTTGAATTATCTCCCCTGATCCCTAATTTTACTTCATTTCTGTTTATGGAGCATAAGCATAACTCGCTACTGTTTGAAATATTTTAATATACTTGATAGGATTATAGAACAGGTCAGTGCGGAGTGTTGCATGCAATAATGACAAGCTTGTCTTCCTTTTCAAAAATTATCTCCCCTGATCCGTTTTTTACTTCATTTTCATTCCTGGATCATAACTCTGCAACCATTTGAAATATTTTAATGATACTTGGTATGACCAAAGAACAGGTCAGTTCGGAGTGTCTTGTGCAAGAATGACAACTCTGCTTGTCTTCCTTTTTGAATAATCTTCCCGGATATTGAACATTCTGTTCAACATTTTGTTTCTGAGGCATAACTATGCAACCGTTTGAAATATTTTAATGATACATGGTAAAAATATAGAACAATTCAGTGCAGGCGCGTGTACCATTCAACAATGACAACTCTGCTTGTCTTCCTTTTTGAATTAACTCACCTGATCCATATTTTTTACTTCATTTTTTGTTTCCGGAGCATAGATCTGCAACAGTTTGAAATATTTTAATGATACTTGGTAGGATTATAGAACTCCACTTGTCTTCCTTTTCAAACTATCTCCCCAGATCCATATTTTTACTTCATTTTCATTTCTGGAGCACAGTACAAAATGTTTTAATAATACTTGGTAGGATTATAGAACAGGTCAGTGCGGAGTGTCCCGTGCAGTTATGACAACCCATACCTCAAAATTTGCATGACACATGCGAAACTTTGGGGAAATCGGCATGTCCTTGCGGAAATCTGTATATATGTGATATGCGGATTTTTGCATAGATTCCACAACTTGGGGAATTTTTTCCTTATCCCTCATAGGAGTAAAATAATAATTTTTCACACCGATGGGAAAATTTTGCGGAGAATTTAGACTTAGTCTTTTTATGCCCCGTCATTCAAAAAATGGTGGGGTATTATATTATACCCTCCGAAGTTTTGAGTGTCCGTCCGTCCATCCGTCCATCAGCGCCTCATAGTTTCGTGTCCACTCCATATCTCTGATACCGTTTGAGATATTTTCACATAAATTCACAGATATGTAGAGCACTATCAGACGACGTGCAGAACATATAAACCGTAACTCTTATTTTTTTACTTTTGTAGTTGTTGCCCTTTGAACATTGAACATAGCCATTTCTGTCATAGTTTCGTGTCCGCTCCATAACTTCGATACCGTAGGAGATATTTCCATGAAACTGTACAGATATGTAGAGCACCATGGGACGACATGCAGAACATATGAACCGTAACTCTGGTTTTTCTACTTTTGGAGTTATTGCCCTTTGAACTTTGCATATAGCTGCTGCTATCTGTTTCGTGTCCGCTCCATAACTCTGATACCATTTGAGATATTGTCATGAAACTTCACAGATATGTAAAGTATCGTGAGACAACATGCAGAACATATGAATCATAACTCTGATTTTCTACTTTTGGAGTTATTGCCCTTTGAGCATTGAACATAGCCATTTCGGTCATAGTTTCGTGTCCACTCCATAACTTCGATACCATTTGAGATATTTCCATGAAACTTCACAGGTTTGTAGAGCACCATGAGACAATGTGCAGAACATATGAACCGTTACTCTGATTTTCCTACTTTTGGAGTTATTACCCTTTGAACTTTGAATATAGCTGCTGCTATCAGTTTTGTGTCCGCTGCAAAACTCCGATACCATTTGAGATATTTTCACTTAACTTCACAGATATGTGGAGCACTATAAGATGACGTGCAGAATGTATGAGCACTATCAGACGATGTGCAGAACATATAAACCGTAACTCTGATTTTTCTACTTTTGTAGTTGCCCTTTGAACATTGAACATAGCCATTTCTGTCATAGTTTCGTGTCCACTCCATAACTTCGATGCCGTTTGAGATATTTTCAGGAAACTTCACAGATATTTAAAGCAGAATGACAGATATTTAAAGCAGAATGAAATGACATGCAAAACATATGAACCATAACTCTGATTTTCCTTCTTTTGGAGTTATCGCCCCTTGAACAATGAACATAGCCATTTCTATCATGTAGTCTGTTTGAAGCACTATATCTCCTGAACCTAATGATTGATTCTGACCAAACTCGCATGGTTACATCACTAGGATGGGGGAAAACAGCATTTAAGTTTTGGTGACCTTGACCTTATTTTCAAGAGCAAGGCCCCCCAAAACTGTCAATTTTGGGCCAAAGATGGCTTGTCTGTACTCAATCTCATGAACACATCAATGAAATGTGGTCTAACTTGGTACTAAATATCATTGCAATTGACCAAAGATTTGACTAGATTTTGAAGACCTTGACTTCAGTTTAAATGGCACCAGCCCCCAAAATCTGAAACTGAGAATTTTGATTCTGGTTTACTTTCTTTTGGAGCCATGGCTCTTTGAACATTGAAAATAGTCATCTTAGTCATGTATTCCTGTCAACTTTATTAAGGGAAATAGTAATGCATCCTTATTTAGAATTCCTTTTTCACTGTGATATGGCACTTGCTTGATGTAATTGTAGTGGCGGGGCATCATGGCATGATGCATGATGATCATGCAGTGCTTGCAGTTTTATTTACATGAGGAATGATGCGGAAATTGTGACCTTAGACAATTTTCTCTATGGAAAATATGGTAGAAAATTTTCAATGCAGAATTCATGTGGAATTTTCTCTGTACCAGTGTGGGTAATTAATTTATTCAGCAGGATGATGGTTAAACAGTATTATATCCAAGTTTATATTTATATATTTATCACTGTAGCTTTTGTGTGAAGTTCCAGAACATTTGAATAAATTCTTCAAGTGTCTAACCCATTTTAAGCTGAATAGAATCTTCATCTCTGTATATACTGTAAAATTCCTAAACATTCGGACACACTGGGAACTTGCTGTAATTCTCCTAAATTACCAACAAATTTGTTTCACAAAAATCCAGAGGTGCAGAAGGAATGACAGTGTAGACCCTGATCAGACTGCTCCTGCAGGAGCAGTCTGATCAGGTCTGCACTGTTTGCTTAGGCCTGTCTATCTTAATACTTTAGATTGCTGTGGTATACATTTTTACTTTTCATTTTTGGGTTGATTGGTTTACAATCGACCCTAATTTACTAAATGGCCAAAGGGAATTCATGCAATTGTCCACGTGACCATCACTGATTTGGGAAAACCAATATTATGTTTTATTAATAGAACTTGAAACATTGCGCTATTTTTATCAATGCAACAAGAGCTATCTATAGAGTCTTGACAGGAATAGTGTGCTGGATAACACCCAGATCAGACGCTGCGGAATGTGGCTTCTGATCAGCAGGTTGCACAGGAACTTCACTGTTTGCTTAATTAGTGGCATTTGAGGGATAAACGAACTAGTATAAGAATGCCAGGCTGCTCATGTAAATGAAAGAATCCAGGCCACGATGTCACGTGACATCTTTCGGAACATTCTATGTATAAAACTGTTACACAAATGTATACCAAGTCGAGTAAAAATAGACTTTTCACACTCCTGCTAAGCAATTAATTTTAGAACCCTGAAATGTTTGAGTGCAAAAATGAGTACTCCAGTCTTTATAGGTGGTACCGTTTTTTGACATACAGCGTAGACCAAGATCGGATATAGAGCACATTGCTTCTGATCAGGTCGGCACTGTTCGCCATATGTATGCAACAACAGTTTTGAACATGATTCAGGGCCGTACGCAGACTCTGAAAAGGGGCGGGTTGAGGATGAGAATTTCGCGTATTTTGCAGAGGGTGAAAAACTGTATGAATCTGAAATAATTTCCAAAAGATGGGAGAGAGCTGCGTTTGCACCCTCCCCACTCTGTTGAACAAACTCCAGGTACTACTCTAAGACATCAGAGCGCAGCGTAAGAAGAAAATTCTGGACTGTGCTCGTTTGTTTCATTTAAGGTTTAACGTCCCCGTCAACACTGTATAGGTCATTTGGAGACATTACTTCCAATGTTATGGGACTTTCAGCTCTGTGGAAGCATCATGCAGCCCATCTATTTATTCAAGCCCCGATGGGCGGGGGCGGGTAGACTGCTCGTGCACTTGGGCATTGGCAAACAGAATCTACATAGTCAGACGCCACATAATGCGGTGTCTGATCAGCTCTACTGTGCTTGCTTAAAGTTAAACAAACAGTTCGATTCACAGCTTAGGACTATTTTCCCAACCTACACTCAGAGATGATCGACCCACCAGTACTCTCAGCGCTTTGATTATATGATGGTTTAAATATTTCTTCCATGATCTTCTGTTGCAGTTTTGATGATCTTGGTGGTAACTGGTGTAACAGCTGTGATCATGTTCATAACTCGTACCCACAATTGGCTCCATCAATCCAGTACATTCTGTCAGACATCGAAGAAGTCTCTCCTAAACCTTCTCTCTGGTCACTATGACATTCCACAGAACACCACAGTGATCTGGGATTGGGAAGAGCCACAGACAGTCGGCAAAACTATGTCCTTTAGGATCAAGGTGAGTACATATTTTTTTAGCCGTTTCGGTCAGTAGCAGGTTAGCATATGTAATTTAAATACTCTTTGACAATTAAATAATTAACCTATGTAGTAACTAAACACTTCTGGACATTTAGCTTATGTATTATACACTTTTTAATGTTGAAAGGAATGATTTCAACAAATATTGATTCTCTGGACATGACCTTAGCTTAGCAGCCACTTTCTAACGGTAAAAAAAAATCTTTTCAGCCCTTATCCTGCTGAATAAATTAATTTAATCATACCCATTTCTGACTATCCACCAATCAAATTACTTGATATAATGTATCATACATTTTACAAACGGCATGACAGACTGTAGATCCTGACCAGATTGCTTCCCCAGAAACAGCATAGATCTAGTTCAGATGGCTGGTTAAGAAGAGTTTTACAAAGGGAGGGGTTGTTGTGTTCAGCAGAATAATGGTTAAATTATGTAGAAAAAATGAATGCAATAATACTTTTGACATCATTTCAAAAGAAATTGAGAAAGTTCAGAATAGAGCTGCTAGATTTGTAACAGGCAATTACTGCTTTGAAACTGGGAGCATGACTGGAATACTTGGAAAATTAAAATGGGAGTCTCTCAAGAAAAGGAGTAAAGACAGTAGGCTCATCCTTTTATACAAAGGTCTAAAGGGTGCTGCCAGCATTTCAACAGATGATATTCCCCCATCTAGACACTGTAGAAATCACCATTCGTTGGCGTGTCAGACCATTACTCACACTGGTAAATTTTTTTTTTTTTTTTTTTTGGTTTGGGTTTTACGGCCCTTTCAAGATTATTTCACTCATATCGAGCCGATCGTTAATCAGAGGTGGGCGAAAACCGGAGTACCCGGAGAAAAACCACCTGACCTTCCGTTGCAGAACTTGGCGTCTCACACGTGGCCCGAGCGAGGCTCGAACCTACGGCGGTGAGAGACCTAATGACTAAGAGTCAGCGCTCTTATCCACTAGGCCACGGAGGCCCGTTCACACTGGTAAAGGCAAGCGCGCAGGGTAAGGAACAAACACACCGGATAAGGAATTTTTTCCGCTCAGAGTAAAAAAGAAAATGGCGGAATGGGTATCACATGTGCAGGTTTGTTGTTGTTCTAGATCTCGTGTTATGGTTACTAATCAATACGGCTGCTCACATTAGCTTCACGGAAGACACATATTATTCACAAATTTATATTCGATGGTCCGAATTCGACAGTTACATCCAGTCAAACGGAGAACCGGACACAGTGGAGCTACTCCACCGCGAAATCTCATTATTTTACATGAAACGCTCTTCTGGGAAGATGGCATGCACTTTTTTGTTGGTTGTAGACATACACATGATAAATCGGACTGTTGCAAATACGATTTAAGGAAAATTGGAAATTAGAAGGCACGCAGTGAGAAATCCTAGTTCAATTTTCAATACAACGCCCACGGGCAAGGAAATGGGTACAACGCATATGATAATACACAAAATTTTCCGGTGAAAATGGTTGTTGTATGGTCGTAGCACTAGGCACTTTCCGATAATAATAATTAGTCCTACATAGTTTAAACCACCAATTGTGATCTTTAGGAAACGTTCAAAGTTTTTGTGCATTGTCTTGGCATGTGCATTGCTCTGGTTCTAGCAATGTACCCCTCCCCCCCCCCACACACACACACATACACACACACTCACACACATACACAAACACTATGAATCTAGGACGATTTGGCCCGGACGATTTGACCGAGGAGAATTCGGCCAAGGAGAATGTGGTCCTTAAAAATATATTGGGTAGGACAACTTGGCAAGGCTAATATAATGTCGTGTGCAAATTGACATTTAAATGTTTTGGGTTTGTTTTCAGTAATGCCTCTTGGTTTGTTTGTTTGTTTTAGAGTTTAATGGCACTGTCAACACTATTTTATGTCATTTTTGAGCCGGTCAGTTTACCTATCCACACTTTTCCTGGGCAGGCTTATACGTAAGCGGTTAACCAGTACACTGTACATTCTTTCGCCAGAAGCTGAAAACTGCCCTTCTTGAATCAGCGGAAGAGAGAGAATGACCGTAGAAAAGGTTTCATGGTTAATCTCCACGAAAGAATGTTGCAGACCCCGGCAGGTGTCGAACCCGCGTCCTCCTGATCACCAGCAGACGCGAAACCGACTTAGCTGCCGAGGCTGGCATAATCATTCAATTACCAATACATGTACATACTTTAATATTTGCCTTGCCCATCGGGGCTTAATAAATAGATGGGCTGCATGATGCTTCCACGCAGAGCTGAAACCGACCCACACACGAGTACTGGTAAACTGCTAAGAGGATCTAAGCCTGACGAGGCAAAGCGGTGCGAGTCGACCCGCCCATGCTTATAAACCCTATTGGTTTCATTGGGCGGCAGGGCTTGCGAACTCGTTTCATCTCAGTGTCGGGTAAAATTCCCACATCCCACAAAATTGGAAGCAACGTCTCCAATATGACCTTTACAGTGTTGACGGGGACGTTAAACCTCAAATCAAACAAACAATATTTGCCTTGTCTCCGACGACGAACTGCGTACAAAGGGCCTGTTAAGATCTCCAATTATATCAATTATGTCTGCGCCCCCCCCCCCCCCCCCCCCCCCCCCCTCAACCCCCCCCCCCCCCCCTCCCCCAGAATATTTGTTTCATAAATGTTGTATGGTGATTAGTAGCCAAAGGAAGTTATACGAAAAGATACAGCTTCAAAGAAAAACAAATCAATAAAATGTTTGGTCATTCACAAATAAGGTATGTTTTTACCATGACTTGACCCCTACCCCCAGCTGATTTTGACCAAAATTGCAAAATTTGCCACCTTTATGGCTTTCAAAATATAATAGCCTAGCCTTGCCTGTACATATTTTATATTTTGTATACAGATACAGTTTTGATATGTTAACATGTAGTGAAAATATAAAAAAAAATGAACTGTGAACTCTGTGTTTATTTTTTCATAAATTAATTTTTGGTCATTATCAGAAATGTCAACATAAAATTGTCATAACTCCGTTCATTGTAAAGCTAAATATATGTTGTTATTACTCATTTTCTTAGTTAGAAATCAAAGAATAATTTGATACCTGTTTCATTTTGATCGTGTAATTTTTCATTTTTCGTATATCTCCATGATGACGAAATTGGGTGGGGTAACAAGATACTGACTCACTTAGTGTACAAACGATGAGCAGTGCTACCTGATATATTAATGCGCCAATTGAAACCGGGTTTCTAAGGGCACTTTCTATTGTCTTTTTCTTTCGAAGGGGTATACTTTTATAACACTTTTCTTACTATTTTCGTCACAATTTATTAACTCAATACAGACACATCAAACGTCAAGTTATTCTGAAAATACTTGAAGACGAAACAACTCGTTTCTGTGTACGTTTCCATTAACGACGCCTGTTAGCAATTGAAACGTCGCACAATGAAGAGAATTTGAGTGAGGGTCAGAAAGAAGCCAAATCATATCAGGCCCTTTAATGACCATGTAATAGGTATGTCTCACGAATTTGGCGAAGTCATCTACCTTATTTTTAGCCAAAAGAACAAGCATACAATTTTCTACCAGAAATACTGCATGGACAAATACATCATTTCTCTAATTCATGATCGCGATGAACCAAATCCATCTATCCCCCATAGGGGATGATTATATTGCCAGAACCACAGCAATGCGCATGCCAAGACAATGCACACAAACTTTGGACGTTTCCTAAAGGTAACAATTGGTGCTTTAAACTATGTAGGACTAATTATTAATATCGGAAAACCTAATCTGAGATGGAAATTTGCTAGTGCTACGACCATACAACAGCACTTTCCCCGGGAAATTTTGTGTCTTATCATATACGTTGTACCCATCTCCTTGCCCGTGGGCGTTGTATTGAAAATTGAACTAGGATTTCTCACTGTGGGATTTCTTATTTCAAATTTTCCTTAAATCGTATTTGCAACAATCCGAGTTATCATGTGTATGTCTACAACCAACAAAAAAGTGCATGCCATCTTCCCAGAAGAGCGTTTCGTGTAAAATAATGAGATTTCGCGGTGGAGTAGCTCCATTGTGTCCAGTTCACCGTTTGACTGGATGTTACTGTCGAATTCGGACCATCGAATATAAATTTGTGAATAATATGTGTCTTCCGTGAAGCTAATGTGAGCAGCCGTATTGATTAGTAACCATAACACGAGATCTAGAACAACAACAAACCTGCACATGTGATACCCATTCCGCCATTTTCTTTTTTATCCTGAGCGGAAAAATTTCCTTATCCGGTGTGTTTGTTCCTTACCCTGCGCGCTTGCCTTTACCAGTGTGTTACTGCAAGAACTGACATTTATAAAGAGTTGTTCTTCCTCAGAACAATTAGAGATTGGAATGCCCTTCCCGATTTGATTATTTTGACAGCTGAAAGTGCTGATGATCGTGTTACCTCTTTGATTAGAGTGAGGGACTAACTTCCCACATCACAGGTCCTGGTGTATGAATGTTATTTGACGTGTCACCAGTAACAATTCTGATTCTGATTTCTAGGAAGACTAATTACCCGGTCTTGTACAGAAGCATTAGAACTGGAGGCTAGTTCCCCCATTAACCCTTTTTGTACCAAATGGAATCTTCCTCCTTATATACAGCAGGAGTTCATTTAAAAATGTAGGGGTGACAGGTTGTGTTTTCATCAAAATTTATTTGGAAAATGACTGAACTTTTAGCAAACAGTGGAGGCCCTGATCAGATGCCGCGTTCTGCGGCATCTGATCTAGGCCTGCACTTTTTGCCAGGGTACCCGTTTTGGGGTTTCCGGTACTAAATGGGTTAAGAGCCTACCACTTTATTCTGCTTCATTCAGTATTAGGTCCAATTATCTTCATTATTGATAAGTCCCATGCTATGATATTTCTCCCTTTTGGCTTCTGCCATAAGTTTGATATAAAATTCTCAGCTAACCAATAGGTTTAACCCTTAACCCTTTTTGTACCAAATGGAATCTTCCACCTTATATATAGCAAGAGTTCATTTCAAAATTTAGGGGTGTCAGGTTGTGCTTTCTTCAAAAACTACTTGGAAAATGGTTGAACTTCTTGCAGATAGTGCAGGCCTGGATCAGATGCAGAACGCGGCATCTGATCAGGGCCTGCACTGTTTGGCAGGGTACCCGTTTTGGATTTTCCGGGAAAAAATGGGTTAAACACAAATTAAAATGGTGCAGCAGATGATATTCATTTTTCCTGGTTTTTCAGAGAAAAATAAGCCTGACATTTTATGTGAATATTGTCTGCCATACTGCAGTCATATATAACCATATCTTCCTTTTTAGCTCACCTGTCACGTAGTGACAAGGTGAGCTTTTGTGATCACATTTTGTCAGTTGTGCGTCCGTGCATGCGTCCGTCCATTCATGCGTCCGTTAACATTTTCAAATAAGTATATCTCTAATACCCCATGGTCAATCTTGATCAAATTTCATGAGAAGCATCATCAGGTAGGGGGAAAGGCTGCATAAGGTTTTTGGGCTGATCAGATTGGAATTCTGGTTGCTATGGCAACATATAGCTCCCATAAACTTACATTGGGAAAAAATTAAAATATCTTCTTCTCTGAAACCACAGGGCCCAGAGCTTAGATATTTAGCATGTAGCAACGACCAGTGGTCACCTACATAATTCCTGCCAATCATGCCCTTGGAGTCCAAATTGGCCACGCCCCGGGACCCCTTCGCTCCCATAGACTCATAATGGAACAAAAAGCTTCAAAAATCTTCTTCTCGGAAACCACGGGGCCCAGAGCTTAGATATTTAGCATGTAGCAGTTGCAAATGGTCACCTAAATAATTCCTGCCAATCATGCCCCTAGGGTCCAAATTGGCCACTCCCCGGGTTCCTTTAGCTCCTATAGACTCATAATGGAAAAAAAGCTTCAAAAATCTTCTTCTCTGAAACCACAGGGCCCAGAGCTGAGATATTTGGCATGTAGCAACGGCAAGTGGTCACCTACATAATTCCTGCCAATCATGCCCCTGGGGTCAAAATTGGCCACACCCGAGGGCCCCTTAGCTCCCATAGACTCATAATGGAAAAAAAGCTTCAAAAATTTTCTTCTCTGAAACCACAGGGCACAGAGCTTAGATATATAGCATGTAGCAACGGCAAGTGGTCACCTACATAATTCCTGCCAATCATGCCCCTGGGTTCCAAATGGGCGACGCCCCGGGGCCCCTTCGCTCCCATAGACTCATAATGGAACAAAAAGCTTCATAAATCGTCTTCTCTGAAACCACAGGGCCCAGAGCTTAGATATTTAGCATGTAGCAATGGCAAGTGGTCACCTACATAATTCCTGCCAATCATGCCCCTGGGGTCCGAATGGGCCACGCCCCGGGGCCCTTTAGCTCCTATAGACTCATAATGTAAAAAAAGCTTAAAAAATCTTCTTCTCTGAAACCACAGGGCCAAGAGCTGAGATATTTGGCATGTAGCAACGGCAAGTGGTCACCTACGTAATTCCTGCCAATCATGCCCATGGAGTCCAAATTGGCCACACCCCGGGGCCCCTTAGCTCCCATAGACTCATAATGGAAAAAAAGCTTCAAAAACCTTCTTCTCTGAAACCACAGGGCCCAGAGCTTAGATATTAAGCATGTAGCAACGGCCAGTGGTCACCTACATAATTCCTGCCAATCATGCCCCTGGCTTCCAAATGGGCGACGCCCCAGGGCCCCTTCGCTCCCATAGACTCATAATGGAACAAAAAGCTTCAAAAATCTTCTTCTCTGAAACCACAGGGCCCAGAGCTTAGATATTTAGCATGTAGCAACGGCAAGTGGTCACCTACATAATTCCTGCCAATCATGCCCCTGGGGTCCAAACAGGCCATGCCCCGGGGCCCTTTAGCTTCTATAGACTCATAATGGAAAAAAGCTTAAAAAATCTTCTTCTCTGAAACCACAGGGCCCAGAGCTGAAATATTTGGCATGTAGCAACGGCAAGTGGTCACCTACATAAATCCTGCCAATCATGCCCCTATGGTCCAAATGGGCCACGCCCTGGGGCCCCTTTGCTCCCATAGACTCATAATGGAAAAAAAGCTTAAAAATCTTCTTCTCTGAAACAACAGGGCCAGAGTTTAGATATTTAGCATGTAGCAACGGCAATTTGTCGCCTACATAATTCCTGCCAATCATGCCCCTGGGTTCCAAATGGGCCACAAGCCGGGGCCCCTTTGCTCCCATAGACTCATAATGGAAAAAAGCTTAAAAAATCTTCTTCTCTGAATCCACAGCACCCAGAGCTTAGATATTTAGCACATAGCAATGGCAAGTGGTCACCTACATAATTCCTGCCAATCATGCCCCTGGGGTCCAAAAGGGCCACGCCCCGGGGCCCCTTAGCTCCTATAGACGCATAATGGAAAAAAAGCTTCAAAAATCTTCTTCTCTGAAACCACAGGGCCCAGAGCTTAGATATTAATCATGTAGCAATGGCAAAAGGTCACCCACATAAATCCTGCCAATCATGCCCGTGGGGTCCAAATGGGCCACACCCCGGGGCCCCTTAGCTCCCATAGACTCATAATGGAAAAAAGCTTAAAAAAACTTCTTCTCAGAAACTGTGAAGCACAGAACATAGATATTTAGTGTCTAGGAACATAAAATAGCCAGCTACATAAATCCTGCTAACCCTGCCCCTGGGATCAAAATTGGCCACACCAGAGCTCATCACCTCCAATAGACTTATAATGGAAAAAAAACTTAAAAAATCTTCTTCTATGAAACCATAAGGCCCAGAGCTTAGATTTTTAGTATGTAGCAATGTCAAGTGGCCACCTACATAAATCCTGCCAGTTATGCCCCTGGGATCCAAATTGGCCACACCCCAGGGCTCTTTAGCTTCCATAGACTTACAATTGGAGAAACTTCAAAAATCTTCTTTTCTGAAACCACAGGGCCCTTATAATGAAAAAAAACAAAAAAAAAAACAACAAAAAAAAAACAAAAAAAACAACAACTTAAAATGGGGAAAAAAATCTTCAAAAATCTTCTTCTCTGAAACCATAAGTTCCAGAGCTTAGGTATTTAGTATGTAGCAATGTTGAGTGGTCGCCTACATGAATCCTGCCAATCATGCCCCTGGGGTCCAAATCCTGTGGCCCCTTAACTCCAACAAACTTATAATGGAAAAAAGCTTCAAACATCTTCTTTGAAACCATGAAGTACAGACCTTAGTTATTTAGTATATAGCAACACAAAATGGTCGCCTACATAAATCCTGCCAACCGTGCCTTTGGGTCGAAATTGGCCAAGCCCCAGGGCTCATTAGCTCCTATAGACTTATACTGGAAAAAACTTAAAAAAAATCTTTTTCTCCAAAAAGATAAGGCACAGATTTTGTTTGATTTGAGGTTTCAAATAAAAATCAAAAATGAGTTCCTTTAAGAGCAATGAAAACATTCATAAGAAAGAAGATGGGCCATACTACGTAGTTTCGGCTAATAAAGCCTCATCAGTGACCCTGTAATGATCCGGCAAAGAAAGCCAGAGGAAACGAACTGCAATTTTGCGAATTTCGAATAGGCAGTCGATTCAAAGACTGATATAAATCAAAAAGGGGTCCAAATAATTAAAAACATGTCTAGAATGAGTCTAAACCAACAATTTATTTCTGATTCCTCAGAATATTCACGATGATCTCAAAGGACCAAAAGTAAAATATAAACTGCACTATGGTTGATGTACGGGGAGACGTTTTACCGCCGCCACACGGCACAACACCAGCTGCAGTGAAGGCAAATAAAAATCAAAAATGAGTTCCTTTAAGAGCAATGAAAACATTCATAAGAAAGAAGATGGGCCATACTACGTAGTTTCGGCTAATAAAGCCTCATCAACACTGTATAGGTCATTTTGGAGATGTCTCTTCCAATTTTGTGGGACTTTTACCCGACATTGGGATGAAATTACATCTCAAACCCTGTCGCCCAATGAAACCAGTAGCATGGACACCACTTTGCCTGAGCTTAGATATTTAGTGTGTAGCAATGTCATGTGGTCTCCTACACTAATGATTTTCTTGTACACAGGTGAGCGATATAGGGCCATTGGGCCCTCTTGTTTCTATTTTTACCCTTTAAAGGTGCATTATTGAGCTGTCTGGAAAAAATGCCTCCAAAAATAAAATACATATATCCGATATTTTTCTTTAAAACAATACAAATGAATGCATTTTATGCAAAAAATGCGAACAATTATGATGACAGGTAAACGAGTTTGAGAGGGATTCCCTGACTAGGTTTCGAACACTAGTTAGATCTATTTTTAGTTGGTGACAAAAATAGAATCCCCATATATGACGTTATGTGATGTTCATTATGTCTCCCCCGAAAAAATTTTTTTCGGAGAGACATATTGTTTTTCCCCCGGGCGTCTGTCTGTCTGTCTGTCCGTCTGTCCGTCTGTCCGTCTGTCACACTTTCGTGTCCGCTCTGTAACTTGAAAACCGTTAGAGCTATCGTCACGAAACTTCGTATAAATATTAATCAGCATTAGACGACGTGCAGTGCGCAAGAACCATAACTCTCGCATTTATACTTTTTGAATTATCTCCCTTGGAAGTTTGTTGGTATGTATATATGTATGGGCAAATCGTGTCCGGTCAATAACTTTCTTATTTTTTGATGGATTTTAAAATTACTCGGCAGAAATATTAACAACCATAAGACGATGTGTGGTGCGCATGAGTCAGGTCGGTACCTCAAAGGTCAAGGTCATACTTAAGAGGTCAAAGGTCAAAAAAGGGGCCTTTTTTTCGTATTTGGTCAATAACTTTCTTATTTTGAGATGGATTTTAAAATTACTTGGCATAATTATTAACAACCATAAGACGATGTGTGGTGCGCATGAGGCAGGTCGGTTCCTCAAAGGTCAAGGTCATACTTAGAGGTCAAAGGTCAAAAAAGGGGCCTTTTTTACGTATTTGGTCAATAACTTTCTAATTTTGAGATGGATTTTAAAATTACTTGGCATAATTATTTACAATCATGAGACGATGTGTGGTGCACATGAGGCAGGTCGGTACCTCAAAGGTCAAGGTCATACTTAGAGGTCAAAGGTCAAAAAGTGGGCCTTTTTTTCGTATTTGGTCAATAACTTTCTTATTTTGAGATGGATTTTGAAATCACATGGCAGAAATGTGAACCAATATAAGGCGATGTGTTGCGCGCATGACCCAGGTTGATACCTCAAAGGTCAAGGTCATACTTAGAGGTCAAAGGTAAAAAAAGGGGCCTTTTTTCGGGTTTTGTCAATAACTTGCCTATTTTTAAATAGAATTTGAAGTTACTTGGCAAACATGTTAACTATCATGGGACAATGTGTTGCATGCATGATTCCGTTTGGTACCTAAAATGTCAAGGTCATACATAGAGGTCAAAGGTAAAAAAGGGGCCTTTTTTCGTGTTTGGTCAATAACTTTCTTATTTTTAGATGGATTTTGAAATTGCTAGGCAGAAATGTTAACCACCATGAGATGATGTGTTGCATGCATGACCCAGTTTAATACCTGAAAGGTCAAGGTCATACATAGAGGTTAAAGGTAAAAAAAGGGCCTTTTTTGTGTTCTGTCAATAACTTCCTTATTATGCCCCCAACTTTGAAAAAGTTGGAGGGGCATATTGGTTCTGGTTCGTCCGTCTGTTTGTCCATCCATTACGCTTTTGATGCAAACCGTGTATGCTAGGGTTTTGAAATTTCATATATGGATTCCTCATGGAAAATTAGCTGACGCGTATTTTTTTTCTCGTCCGGATTATGCCCCCTTCAAGAGTTATTGCCTTTTGAATTTTTTTTTTTTTTTAATAAAATCTTGTCAGCAAGATATCTCAAAAACTATTGGAGCTAGAGCCTAGAAAGTTGGTGATTATATTGATGGTGATGAGTAGATGAACTGATTAACTTTTGACAAAATTCCGAAAAATACTTTGTGAGTTATGGCCCTTTGTCATTTTGGTAATTTGTGCCCATTGTAATGTATGCTAAAAGTGATGCATAGCATAACTTTAGAACCATGTATGCTAGGGTTTTGAAATTTCATATATGGATTCCTCATGGAAAATTAGCTGACGCGTATTTTTTTTCTCGTCCGGATTATGCCCCCTTCAAGAGTTATTGCCTTTTGAATTTTTTTTTTTTTTAATAAAATCTTGTCAGCAAGATATCTCAAAAACTATTGGAGCTAGAGCCTTGAAAGATGGTGAATATATTGGTGGAGATGAGTAGATGAACTGATTAACTTATGACAAAATTCCGAAAAATACTTTGTGAGTTATGGCCCTTTGTCATTTTGGTAATTTGTGCCCATTGTAATGTATGCTAAAAGTGATGCATAGCATAACTTTAGAACGGTGTATGCTATAATTTTGAAATTTCATATATGCATTTCTGATGGAAAATAAGCTGACGCGTATTTGTTTTCTCGTCAGGATTATGCCCCTTTCAAGAGTTATTGCCCTTTGAATTTTTTTAATAAAATCTTGTCAGCAAGATATCTCAAAAACCATTGGAGCTAGAGGCTTGAAAGTTTGTGAATATATTGGTGGTGATGAGTAGATGAACTGATTATCTTTTGACAAAATTCCAAAAAATACTTTGTGAGTTATGGCCCTTTGTCATTTTGGTAATTTGTGCCCATTGTAATGTATGCTAAAAGTGATGCATAGCATAACTTTAGAACCGTGTATGCTAGGGTTTTGAAATTTCATATATGGGTTCCTCATGAAAAATTAGCTGACGCGTATTTTTTTTCTCGTCCGGATTATGCCCCTTTCAAGAGTTATTGCCCTTTGAATTTTTTTTAATAAAATCTTGTCAGCAAAATATCTCAAACACTATTGGAGCTAGAGCCTTGAAAGTTGTTGAGTATATTGTTGGTGATGAGTAGATGAACTGATTAACTTTTGACAAAATTCCGAAAAATACTTTGCGAGTTATGGCCCTTTGTCATTTTGGTAATTTGTGCCCATTGTAATGAATCCTAAAAGTGATGCATAGCATAACTTTAGAACTGTGTATGCTATGGTTTTGAAATTTCATATATGCATTCCTAATGGAAAATAAGCTGACACATATTTTTTTCTCATCCGGATTATGCCCCTTTCAAGAGTTATTGCCCTTTGAATAATTTTTTTTAATAAAATCTTGTCAGCAAGATATCTCAAAAACTGTTGGAGCTAGAGGCTTGAAAGTTGGACCATGAGTGATGTGCAAGACCAAGGTCCATACCTCCAATGTCAAGGTCATACCTTGAGGTCAAAGGTAAAAAAAGGACAGTCAATAACTTCCTTATTCTTTGATGGATTATGAAATTACTTGGCAGAAATGTTAACCATCATGAGACGATGTGTTGTACCGCAAAGGTCAAGGCCATACTTAGAGGTCAAAGGTAAAAAAGTGCTTTTTTTGTTTACGGCCAATAACTCTTTTTATTTTTCTATGAACATTTTTAAAGTTACTATGCAGAAATGTTCATCTTCATTAGATGATGTGTTAAAAAACAAGACCCAGCTCAATACCTCCAATGTCAAGGTTATACTTAGCAGTCAAAAACGGGGGAGACATCTGTGTTTTTGTAGAAAAACAAATTCTAGTTTTTGGCCTTGTTTGCTTAGGCAATGCATGAATCGGAAAAAAATATGACGCTGAATACCATGCCATAAGTAACAACACTCAGAGACGATACTGTCTCCATGTAAGTGTAAAGCGACAGATTTATTTCTAGAACAGAAATTCCGAAAACATGTTCAGAGCGAAGGGTAAACACGAATGAAAACGACCATTTTCACAAAGTTCTGAAGCTGTATTTGGCTCCAAAAGTGTACACATGACAAAGGAGTATGCATTGAAGATAAAAACGAGAAAAAAAAGTTTGAGACCCGGTAGCTCAATAATGCACCTTTAACTGTCAAGCAGGAGTGTTGCAGATATCATTTTCAAATATTTTTTCCATATTTTTAGCTCACCTGAGCCGAAGGCTCATGTGAGGTATTAGTATACCACGAGCCGGCGTCCGTCGTCCGTCGTCGTCCGTTGTCCACACTTTCAAAGAAGTATATCTCCGGAACCAGTGGGCCAATCTTGATCAAATTTCATGTGAAGCATTATCAGGTAGGGGGAAAGGCTGCATACTGTTTTCGGGCAGATCGGATTGTAACTCTGGTTGCCACGGCAACAAATAGCTCCCATAGACTTAACATAGGAAAAAAAGTTTGTCATCACTCTAGCTCCGTCAATTTTTTTCTGATTGTCTTCATTCTTGCAGATAACGAGGACAGGCATGAAATCTCGATCAAGTTCGATTTTGGGCTGAATCGGATTATTCACTCAGGAGTTACGTGCCCTTGAGCGTTGAAAAAATTGCCTATTGACTTAACATGGGGAGAATGTTGTCATCACCGTAGCTGCTTCAATTATTTTCAGATTGGCTTTATTCTTGCAGATAACCAGCACAGCCATGAAATCTCGGTCAAGTTCGATGACTGGCAGAATCGGATCATTCACTTAGGAGTTACCTGCCCTTGTGTGTTTTTGCATTAGGGTTAATGGGAATTTCAAAAATGTATATCTTAAAGACTACTTGGCCAACTTTGATCAAATTTCAGGTGTCGCATTATTGGGCAAGTGGAAAGGCTTCATTAGGTTTTCAGGCAGATCTGAGTGGAACTCTGGTTGCCATGGCAACATCTAGCTCCCATAGACTTCACATAGGAAAAAGCTTGTCATCACTCTAGCTCCGTCAATTTTTTTCTGATCGACTTCATTCTTGCAGATAACCAGTACAGGCATAAAATCTCGGTCAAGTTCGATTTTGGGCCGAATCAGATAATTCACTCAAGAGTTACGTCCCCTTGAGCGCCCGAAAAATTGCCTATCGACTTAACATAGGGAAAATGTTGTCATCACTGTAGCTGCTTCAATTTTGTTCGGATTGGCTTCATTCTTACAGATAACCAGCACAGCCATGAAATCTCGGTCAAGTTCGATAATTGGCAGAATCGGATCATACACTTAGGAGTTACCTGCCCTTGTGCATTTTTGCATAAGGGTTAATGTGAATTTCAAAAATGTATATCTTGAAGACTACTTGGCCGACTTTGATCAAATTTCATGTGTAACATTATTGGGCAAGTGGAAAGACTGCATAAGGTTTTCATGCAGATCTGAGTGGAACTCTGGTTACCATGGCAACATATAGCTCCCATAGACTTAACATAGGAAAAAGCTTGTCATCACTCTAGCTCCGTCAATTTTTTTCTGATCGACTTCATTCTTGCAGATAATAAGGACAGGCATAAAATCTCGGTTAAGTTCGATTTTGGGCAGAATCGGAATATTGACCTCGGAGTTACGTGACCTTGAGCGACACAAAATTTGCCCATAGACTTAACATAGGGAAAATGTTGTGACTACGATAGCGACTTGAATTTTTTTCAGATCAGCTTCAAACTTGCAGGTAACGAGGACAGACATAAAATCACGGTTAAGTTCGATTTTGGGCCGAATCGGATTATTTGCCTTGGAGTTACCTGCCCTTGAGCATGAAAAAATACGTTGTGACCACAATAGCAACTTTATTTTTATTCAGATCAGCTTCAAATTTGCAGGTAACGAGGACAGGCATAAAATCCCGGTTAAGTTCGATTTTGGGCAGAATCGGAATATTGACCTCGGAGTTACGTGACCTTGAGCGACAAAAAATTTGCCCATAGACTTAACATAGGGAAAATGTTGTGACTATGATAGCGACTTGAATTTTTTTCAGATCAGCTTCAAACTTGCAGGTAACGAGGACAGACATAAAATCTCGGTTAAGTAAGATTTTGGGCCGAATCGGATTATTTGCCTTGGAGTTACCTGCCCTTGAGCATAAAAAAATACGTTGTGACCACGATAGCAACTTTATTTTTATTCAGATCAGCTTCAAACTTGCAGGTAACGTGGACAGGCATAAAATCTCAGTTAAGTTCAAATCGGAATATTGACCTCGGAGTTACATGACCTTGAGCGACAAAAAATTTGCCACTAGACTTTACATAGGGAAAATGTTGTGACTACGATAGCGACTTGAATTTTTTTCAGATCAGATTCAAACTTGCAGGTAACGAGGACAGACATAAAATCTCGATTAAGTTCGATTTTGGGCCGAATCGGATTATTTGCCTTGGAGTTACCTGACCTTGAGCATAGAAAAATACGTTGTGACCACGATAGCAACTTTATTTTTATTCATATCAGCTTCAAACTTGCAGGTAACGAGGACAGGCATAAAATCTCGGTTAAGTTCAATTTTGGGCCGAATCGGAATATTGACCTCGGAGTTACGTGACCTTGAGCGACAAAAAATTTGCCCATAGACTTAATTAGGGAAAATGTTGCGACTACGATAGCGACTTGAATTTTTTTCAGATCAGCTTCAAACTTGCAGGTAACGAGGACAGACATAAAATCTCGGTTAAGTTCGATTTAAGGCCGAATCGGAATATTTGCCTTGGAGTTACCTGCCCTTGAGCATAAAAAAATACGTTGTGACCACGATAGCAACTTTATTTTTATTCATATCAGCTTCAAACTTGCAGGTAACGAGGACAGGCATAAAATCTCGGTTAAGTTCGATTTTGGGCCGAATCGGAATATTGACCTCGGAGTTACGTGACCTTGAGAGACAAAAAAATTTGCCCATAGACTTAACGTAGGGAAAATGTTGTGACAGAAATAGCAACTTGAATTTTTAGCTCACCTGAGCCAAAGGCTCCAGTGAGCTGATAGTATACCAAGGCTCCGGAGTCCGTCGTCTGTCGTCCGTCCATCCGTCGTCCACACTTTCAATGAAGCATATCTCAGAAGGCAGTCGACCAATCTTGTTTAAATTTTATGTGTAGCACCATTGGACAAGGGGAAAGGCTGCATTAGGTTTTGGAGCTAGTCTGGTTCATTTGTTCCTTCATTCTTCTTTCTCTCCATATAGAGATAATAGACCGATGTTAAATTTTTAATCAAAGATTTCTCAGGAACTATAAAAGCTAGAAGCATCAAATTTGGTATTCAATAGAATAATGATGACTTATTTTGTGTAAGAGACATTGGGCTTTCTCAGCTTATTTGTTCATCTGTTCTTTCATTCTTCTTTCTCTCCATTTTGACCAATGTTAAATTTTCGTCAAAGATTTCTCAGGAACTATAGAAGCTAGAAGTCTCAAACTTGGAATGCAATGCAATAATGATGACTTATATCCTGTAAGGGTCAATGGGCTGGATTCTATTAGCAGATTTAGTAGTCAAGTCTGTGAATTGTTAAAACTTAAGTTCCTCAGGTGAGCGGTTTAGGCTCATTGAGCCTCTTGTTCAGACTTGACATTTAATGTGAAGTATCTGATGACAGACAATTCACATGAAATGTCAAGTGTGATTTTTGTTTGAAACGCAGTCTGCTATGCAATTTTGCTCATTCCATTCATTGGTTGTATAAGGTCAAGCTGAAAATTGCTGCCAAATTTCTGTACATGCTGCTTTTCATGCCCCCGCCATTTGAAGAATGGTGGAAATTCCTGTCCGTCTGTTGATCCCCGTCCGTGTCAGCATCCATCACTACAATGGCATTAGCAATTTGCGTTTAAGGGAAATGGGTACACCTTCAGGGGAGGCAACTCCTGCAAAAGTATTTTTGTCTCCCATGTCAATAGGGGTCAACTCTTAAAGGAAAGAATTTGCTCCTTAGGAGCAAATTCTTTCCTTTAAGAGTAGACCCCCTTTTCAATGGGACAGGGCTTATAGTAAAGCAAACAGGAAGTCCCGAAAAATCTGCTAGGTGATCATTTCCCCTTAAGTTTTTATCAGTGTCACAACTACCAGACAGGGGCATCTGTGTAACCTTGGACACATTTCTTTTTTTTTTTTTTTTTTTTTTAGTTTGAAACGTTGACTCACCTCCTCCACACCCCTGATTCTTCTTTTGCACAAGGGTTCTCATTTGTATCACAATTGCCTAATTTGATAAAGTTAAAGCTCTTGACTCATAAGCATTCTTCAGGAAAGGAGACAAAAAAGAAGAGAAAAAATTTAGCAAAGAATGATAATGCTTCCAGATATAGCTCTTACATTAGATATGAGTGATCGAAATGATTGAACAGTTGATATGCTAATAAAACGTCTGAATCATCCATCATCCAAAACTAAGATAAAATAATGAGCCATGCCATGCCTGAAAGGTCCTAAACATACATTGGGATAACAGTGTGAGTTCTTTCTTAGCTGAAAACATGACACTTCTGAAGAAACTATTTGAATATGAACTGGGGCACAGCATTTCCTACAATTTACATGTGCATCCATCAAAGAATCAGATCAGCCTGCACATCCATATAGTCTGACCAGTGACTTCTCTTGCTGCACAAAGGAGCATTGGGCCTTTAACTATCCTTCGAGTGCACAGCGAAGACTCTGATCAGACTGCACAGATGTGCAGGCTGATCTGAGTCTTGGCTGGGCACACATGTAAATTGTAGGAAATGCTGTGCCCCCTGCTCATATCTTACAGAGATTGTGGGTGCTTGTTAGAACTGTCTTATTGAGGCAGTTCTAACGAGTACTGACAATCTATGTTTTTGTGCCAAAATAATGATTTCCCCTGTAAATCCCACTTTTCTCTTCATAAAGTGAGTTTCGAACATTGATCTGTTAAAAAGCTGTGGTGATCCTGTAAATCCACATCACAGAACCTTTGCTGTTCATATCAGCTTTGTCCTTTTAAGGTGAATGGCTATTTCATCAAGAGAGACAACTCTGTCAGAAATATTTTTGTATTCCTCATCAATAGGGGTCTACTCAATAAAGGCAAGAATTAGCTCCTTAAATTGCACAAAGGAAGGTAGACAACTGGGCCCAAGTTTTCAGAGCTGAACTCATCAGTGCCATTAATGTTAACTCCTGTCCGGGTGAACCAGGATTAGAAGCCTCCGTGGTGTAGTGGTTATGCTACTTGCCTCTCAGGATCAATCCCCGGCTTCTCATGACTTTCGGATGAGTTTTTAAACCGAGGTCCCATCTCCGTATGACCTTAGCTGTTGGTGAGACATAAAACTATAACACTCATTACTCATTTGCGGAACCAGGATATGCTCTACCATTGCAAACAGTGTAGATACTGCTCAGATGGCTTCTGTAGAAACCATCTGATCAGTATGTACTCTGTTTGACATTCAGTTCATGAATTTGTAGGAATAAATTACATCATAAAATATTATTGGTTGAAGTCAGTAAATCATTTTATTCAGAAGGGTCTAGTAGGTACCGTAACTAATACACAAAATATTTTCTGAAAAAAAAAAAAAATGTGAATAGCGTAAAAATTCGTCTATAAGATGAGGATTTTCCCTCCAAAATGAGCCCCAAAAAATGATCCCGTCTTATAGCCGAGGTCATGGACTGCAGGCTTTTTTCCGGCAATGTCCGGCGAAGACCAGACATACGGAAAAAGCCGATCGGTGATTTTTGAATTGATATAAATCGCCGCCCACAAACCACCGCTACCATTTTTCTGCACGCGATCCATAAAATTTAATGACGTCATTCGACGCCAGCACCCCCACACGTGTTTAATGTCATTGTGTGCATCTCTTTCACAAAAAAAAAATGTTTGGAACCAGTAAAAAAATATTTTCTCGATAGCTAAACTGTTGTGAATAGAGGTGGATAGAAAACCAGCACTTTTCACAGCTCCCGAATTATCCCCAGAAGCTCCGTGTCAATAACCAACAACAGCGTTCGACTTTTCCCGCCAAGCCTCTGCTACTTGGCGCCAAAACATAACCATTCATGAGATCGTTGAATAGTCTGTTTTTATTATGCAAACATCTACCGTTAGATGTAGCTAATTGTCTGAGGAGTGATTTAATCATTTTCACATTGATTGTGGATTAAATTTTATGACTGGAGGATAAACGCAAATTAGAGACATAACTTGACCATATTTTCACACCTTATCGACATGCACCGGAGGCTGGCAATTATACGACAGGGATTAACAATAGTGTCATATTTGAACCGTGTCATATTTGAACCGTAATAAATACACAGATGGTTTGTCTCTGAATTGACAGTGCAGCAATTATTGCGATTTACTTACCGGTCTAGTTTTACCGTATTTAAGGACTCAAAAAGACTGACAGTTGTAGACGATTGTTTTTGCACTTGCCCGACCAACCGGAACGATTTCGGTCTTGTCCCGGGCAGCCGGGAAATGGATTTGTCAGCCCCTGATGTCTATTAAATAGAAGTCTGTGTAGCTGTCTAGCCTTAGCCAGCAAAATGTGTACCGGGCCAACTGCGGACCGACAGCGATACAACATATCGGCCCGACGTTTGCCCGCTATTTTGTGCTGGCCAGGGTGTTGGCTCTGAATCTGAATAGCTAGGTGTTGTGTTCCCCGATAGAAAAAAGCTCAGTTACTTATAGAAAAGCTGCAACAAATATTTCTAAATTTTCTTAGATGGAAATAAATTTCCTCCTTTTCCCAACACTTAATAGACCTACCTATACAGATATTCAATAAGAGTTGTCTCTCTTTGTAACTCTCACAAACGAAGACACATAATGTCAACAGACATAAACAAAAATAAAACAATCCATGTGAGGGGTAAGTAGAGGGGTTTTCTGACGAAAAAAGGTTGATTACTCACATCTAAACAGCATCTGGCGGTAGCAGAGAGGCCCCCGACAGATATGGCAAAAATTTTACCCATCTTATAAAAGAGTATAAGCAAAATCCAACCTTAGAAAAACTGAAAAAGGGGTCCCGTCTTATAGCCGAATCACCTTATAGCTGAATTTTTAGGGTAGTTTTTGAATTTGGAAAAAAAAATATATTAGCACATTTGAAATATTTTCTAAAATTGACCAGTTAAAGATAACATTGTCATTTTTGAACAGCTGGCCCTGGATATTAGCTTTGGTATCAAATTGATTTCATAAATTGTACTTTGGTCCTGAGATTATAAAATTTTTATCGCATTTTGTACCAGAAAACCCAAAACGGGTAGTTGGCAAACAATGCAGGCCCAAATCAGACACCGCGTTCTGCGGCGTCTCATCAGGGCCTACACTGTTTGCGAAAAAGTAAGCCATTTTCCAAATAAAATTTGAAGAAAACACAAACTGACATCCCTAAATTTTGGAATGGACTCCTGCTATATATAAGGAGGAAGATTCCATTTGGTACAAAAAGGGTTAAAATCTTGTCATGCTGACCCAGGATATGCTCTACCATTGCAAACAGTGTAGATACTGATTCTGAAGAAGCCATCTGATCAGTATCTACACTGTTTGACATTCAGTTAGTGAATTTGTAGGAATATTACACCAAATAATCTGCATGATTGGCTAAAGACAGAAATGGGGTGTGCCTAAATCATTTTATTCAGCAGGACAAGGGGTAAATAATATACCAAGTACCGTAACTAATAAACAAATATTTTCCCGTAACTAGTAAACAAATATTTTTCCTGAAAAAAATTTGAATAGCTTTTGCATTTGCAAAAAATATATTCACATATTTGCGATACTTTCTAAAATTGATCTATGTTTTTTAGCTCACCTGACCGAAGGTCATGGTGAGCTTTTGTGACAGTAAGATGTCCGGCGTCGTCGTGCGTCGTCCGTCGTCCGTCGTGCGTCGTCCGTGCGTAAACTTTTTCTTGTGAACACACTAGAGGCCACAGTTTTGGTCCAATTATCATCAAACTTGCTCAGAATGATAATCATGACAATATCTCGGTCAAGTTCGAATTTGGGTCATGTCGGGTAAAAAAGTAGGTCAGTAGGTCAAATCATAGAAAAACCTTGTGAACACTCGAGAGGCCACAATTTTGGTCCAATCATCATCAAACTTGCTCAGAATGATCATTGTGACAATATTTTAGTGAAGTTTGAATATGGATCATGTCGGCTTAAAAAGTAGGTCAGCGGGTCAAATCATAGAAAAACCTTGTGAACACCCTAGAGGCCACAATTTTGGTCCAATCATAATCAAACTTGCTCAGAATGATCATCGTGACAATATCTTGGTCAAGTTCGAATATGGGTCATGTCCGGTCAAAAAGTAGGTCAGTAGGTCAAATCATAGAAAAACCTTGTGAACACTCTGAAGGCCACTGTTTTGGTCCAATTATCATGAAACTTGCTCAGAATGACCATTGTGACAATATTTCAGTCCAGTTCGAATATGGGTCATATCGGGTTAAAAAGTAGGTCAGCGGGTCAAATCATATAAAAACCTTGTGAACACCCTAGGGGCCACAATTTTGGTCCAATCATAATCAAACTTGCTCAGAATGATCATCATGACAATATCTCGGTCAAGTTTGAATATGGGTCATGTCCGGTTGAAAAGTAGGTCAGTAGGTCAAATCATAGAAAAACCTTGTGAATACTCAGGAGGCCACAAGTTTGGTTAAATCATTAATCTTGCTCAGAATGGTCATTGTGACAATATCTTGGCTAAGTTTGAATAAAGGTCTTTTCGGGTCAAAAAGTAGGTCAGTAGGTCAAATTAAAGAAAAAACTTGTGAACACTCTAGTTTTACATAGACTTATATAGGGAAAATCTTTAAAAATCCTTTTCTCTGAAACCACAAGGCCTAGGTCTTTTATATTTGGTATGAAGCTTCATCTAAAAGACCCCTAACAAGATTATTCAAATGATAGTGCTGAGGCCAAAAATGTCCCCGCCCCCGGGCCCTTTGGTTTTACATAGGCTTATATAGGGAAAATCTTTAAAAATCTTCTGCTCTGAAGCTGCAAGGCCCAGGACTTTGATATTTGGTATTAAGCTTTATCTAGTGGACCCCTACCAAGATTGTTCAAATTATAGTGCTGGGGCAAAAAATGCCCCCGTTCCGGGGCCCTTTGGTTTTACATGGCCTTATATAGGGAAAATCTTTAAAAATCTTCTTCTCTGAAACCGCAAGGTCCAGGACTTTGATATTTAGAATGAAGCTTCATCCATTGGACCTCTACCAAGATTGTTCAAATTATCGCCCTTGGGCCAAAAATGCCCCCGCTCAGGGGCCCTTTGTTTTTACATAGACTTATATAGGGAAAATCTTTAAAAATCCTTTTCTCTGAAACCACAAGGCCTAGGTCTTTTATATTTGGTATGAAGCTTCATCTAAAAGACCCCTAACAAGATTATTCAAATGATAGTGCTGAGGCCAAAAATGTCCCCACCCCCGGGCCCTTTGGTTTTACATAGGCTTATATAGGGAAAATCTTTAAAAATCTTCTGCTCTGAAACTGCAAGGCCCAGGACTTTGATATTTGGTATTAAGCTTTATCTAGTGGACCCCTACCAAGATTGTTCAAATTATAGTGCTGGGGCAAAAAAAGCCTCCACCTGGGGCCCTTTGGTTTTACATAGGCTTATATAGGGAAAATCTTTAAAAATCTTCTTCTCTGAAACCGCAAGGCCCAGGACTTTGATATTTTGTATGAAGCTTCATCTAGTGGACCCCTACCAAGATTGTTCAAATTATAGCCCTTGGGCCAAAAATCCCCCTGCTCAGGGGCCCTTTGGTTTTACATAGACTTATATAGGGAAAATCTTTAAAAATCTTCTTCTCTGAAACCGCAAGGTCCAGGACTTTGATATTTAGAATGAAGCTTCATCCAATGGACCTCTACCAAGATTGTTCAAACTATCGCCCTTGGGCCAAAAATGCCCCCGCTCAGGGGCCCTTTGTTTTTACATAGACTTATATAGGGAAAATCTTTAAAAATCCTTTTCTCTGAAACCACAAGGCCTAGGTCTTTTATATTTGGTATGAAGCTTCATCTAAAAGACCCCTAACAAGATTATTCAAATGATAGTGCTGAGGCCAAAAATGTCCCCGCCGCCGGGCCCTTTGGTTTTACATAGGCTTATATAGGGAAAATCTTTAAAAATCTTCTGCTCTGAAACTGCAAGGCCCAGGACTTTGATATTTGGAATTAAGCTTTATCTAGTGGACCCCTACCAAGATTGTTCAAATTATAGTGCTGGGGCAAAAAAAGCCTCCGACTGGGACCCTTTGGTTTTACATGGCCTTATATAGGGAAAATCTTTAAAAATCTTCTTCTCTGAAACCGCAAGGCCCAGGACTTTGATATTTTGTATGAAGCTTCATCTAGTGGACCCCTACCAAGATTGTTCAAATTATAGCCCTTGGGCCAAAAATGCCCCCGCTCAGGGGCCCTTTGGTTTTACATAGACTTATATAGGGAAAATCTTTAAAAATCTTCTTCTCTGAAACCACAAGGCCTAGGTCTTTTATATTTGGTATGAAGCTTCTTCTAAAGGACCCCTACCAAGATGATTCAAATTATAGTGCTGGGGCCAAAAGTGGCCCCGTCCCGGGGCCCTTTGGTTTTACATAGACTTATATAGGGATAATCTTTAAAAATCTTCTCTGAAACCACAAGGCCCAGGACTTTGAAATTTGGTATGAAGTTGCATCTAATGGACCTCTACCAAGATTGTTAAAATTATAGCCCTGGGGCCAAAAATGCCCCCACTCTGGGGCCCTATGGTTTTACATAGACTTACATGGGGAAAATCTTCAAAAATCTTCTTCTCTGAAACCACAAGGCCTGGGTCTTTGATATTTGGTATGAAGCTGCATCTAGTGGACCTCTATCAAAATTATTCAAATTATAGCCCTGGTACCAAAAATGTCCCCGCTCCGGGGCCCTTTGGTTTTGCATAGACTTATATAGGGAAATCTTTAAAAATCTTCTCTGAAACTGCAAGGCCAAGGCCTTTGATATTTAGTATGGAGCTTTATCTAGTGGACCTCTACCAAGATTGTTCAAATTATAGCCCTGGGGCCACAAATGCCCCCACCCCGGGCCGGGGCCCTTTGTTTTTACATAGATTTATATAGCCCTGGGGCCATTTGGTTTTGCATAGGCTTATGTAGGGAATATCTTTAAAAAAAATCTTCTTCTCTGAAACTGCAAGGCCCAGGTCTTTGAAATTTGATGTGTAGCTTTATCTAGTGGACCTTTGCCAAGATTGTTCTAATTATAGCCTTTGTTGATGTTTGGTATGAAGCTTCACCTTTAAGACCTCCCTCAACATTATGCACATTAAAACCCTGGGGCCAATAATGGCCCTCTCTGGGGCCCACTTGTTACACTATGGATCAGGTGAGCGATCCAGGGCCATCATGGCCCTCTTGTGTTAAAGATGGCATTGTTATTTTTGAACAGCTGGCCCTGGATGTTAGCTTTGGTATCAAATTGATTTAGTCAGTTGAGATTCATAAATTGTACTTTGGTCCTGAGAATGTGGCATATGATCAGGGCCTACACTGTTTTCAAAACATTCAGCCAGTTTCCAAATAGATTTAAATGAAAACACAACCTGACACCCCTAAATTTTGAAATTGACTTCTGCTATATATGAGGAGGAAGATTCCATTTGGTACAAAAAGGGTAAAAATCAATATTCTTTCATGGTGGTCAGAAGAAGTGATAACAAGAACACTCTCAAAGCTTCCCTCAGGGACTTCAACATACCATAAGAGGCGTGGGAACAAATTTTACTAGACCGAGCAAAATGGCAAGGCCAAATTGGAAAGGGTAGGAGAAACCTGCTCAGAGCCAGAACTAAGGCATTAACCCGCCCCTTAAGGGGTACTTTGGCAAACAGTGCAGGCCCAGATCAGATGCCGCAAAAAGCAGCATCTGACTATTTTCTATAACAGAATTTTCTGTTAAAAATAGAATTAAAACGAAAAAATAGATCTGACACCTCTCATATGACAAATAGACTTATCCAGCATATGGCACTGGAAGAGTCCACTAGTATACAATGGGTTAAATACTTAACCCTTGTCCTGCTGAATATTCATATATGCCACACCCACTTCCGATTATCAACCAATCAGATTACTTGATGCAAATTATTGCAACAAATTCACAATCTGAATGGCAAACAATGTAGATCCTGATCAGATGGCTTCTTCAGAAGCCATCTGATCTGGATCTACATTGTTTCAAAGATAAGGCATATCCGGGATTAGCAGGACAAGGGTTAACACAGCTTTCCTCCTCTGACCTCTCTTGTTCTGGCTAAGATTGGTTTCATCAGCCATCTTTGAACAGTATAACAAACAGTTGCCCTTCATTTGTTTGATTAAGATTTGTCATTGTGAGTATTGAATCTTGAAGCCTTTCTTATGCTCAACTCATCAGTGGAACATGAAATTAGTTCAGCTCATTAATTTTAACCCTTATTCTGCTGCATAAATTAGTTAAGCCAGACTCATTTACATTTTCAAACAATCAAATTACTTGTAATTCTTTCATTCAAATTCAAAAACTGAATGTCAAACAGTGTAGATCCTGATCAGATGACTTCTGAAGAAGCCATCTGATCTGGAAGTGTAGATCCTGATCAGATGACTTCTGAAGAAGCCATCTGATCTGGATCTACACTGTTTGCAAAGACGAACAGCAGGATAAAGGTTAAAATGCTGACAACTGTTTTTGATTTTTGACCAGGACAAATAACAACCTCAGCTGAGTTGGAGAGGAACATTAACTTTGTATTTTGATAGATATGAGCTTTACAAACTTAATGTTCAGCTGAGTTGAGCATATTAAATATTTTTTATCTTTATGGTCCAGCAGAAATGCATAAGGCAGCCTCGGCGGCTCATTCAGATGCGTGTCTGACCAATGATCTGGAGACATGGGTTCGATACCTTCCAGGTACAGCAACTTTCTTTTCTTTTCTGGGGTTTAAACATAAAATATATTTTGTGGTCATTCTTTCCCTTCCACTGATCCAAGAAGTGCAGTTGTCAGTTTCTGGCAAAATAATGTACACTGTACTGATCAATCAATTTTGTTCTGGAAACCCCTAAACGGGTAATTGGCAAACAGTACAGGCCCAGGTCAGATGCTGCATGCGGCACCTGATCTGGGCTACACTGTTAGTAAAAAGTTCAGTCATTCTCAAAATAAATTATGATGAAAACACAAACTGACTAAATTTTGAAATGGACTTGTGCTATATATAAGGTGAAAGATTCGATTCAATAAGAAATGGTTTACTTGTGCTGAAGAAATGTATGGTGAGCTAAACTGGCTGGTTCAACCTGACCATAATAGATTTGATAGGGCCTTAACTCAAACCAGCATAGGCAACCAGAGCAGACCATAGTAAGGCTGGCCTAAACCTCACATTAAGGGGAATGAACACTCCTGACATATCTTCACCATTTCTTACAAGTGTGTGTGTGTGTGTGTGTGTGTGTGTGTGTGTGTGTGTGTGTGTGTGTGTGTGTGTGTGTGTGTGTGTGTGTGTGTGTGTGTGTGTGTGTGTGTGTGTGTGTGTAAATTCAGGTTTAACTTCGCTTTCAACAATTTTTCAGTCATATCACTACGGTGTCTGGTTGCGACAGGGAGCTCAATGCTCACTTTTATAGTGCTGCCTCACTGAAGTATCATGTCCCAGACACATTACATGATACCACACCCAGTCACATTATCCTGACACTGGGTCGACCAGTCCTAGCTCTACCCCGTAAATCTGAGTGCCAAGCGAGGAGCAGCTAGTACCATTTTTAACGACTTTGGTATGTCGCGGCCCGGGATCAAACCCGTGACCTCCCGTTCCCCTGAGCGGACACTCTACCAACTGAGCTATCGGGGCCAGTCCATTTCTTACAAGAGAAGACAACCTTTGGGGCTTCCTGTTCACTTCTATAAAATTTTTAACATAATCTACTCGGAGAGGAAAGAATTTGCTCCCTTTCAACTAAGCCCAGATCCTTATGGGTAAAGGAATCAACATAATTTTACCTTACCTGAAGGTGTAACCTTTCACCTTAACAGGTCTATGAAATGATTACCATAGCAGACCCTGCCCATAGGCACAGGTTGATCTGAGCCTTTCATGGGCATACATGTTATAAACATGGTGTCCAGGGACATGGCTTATACAGTCTGGCTGATCAATATAAAATGCACAGTTTGGTAGCCGTATGCATTTATCCAAATAAGTTTGTTCACACTTCTGTATGGATCATTTAAACCTGAGTTAGTGAGCTAGTGTATATTTGTGTGTAAAAAAGTAAGTGCCTATTTGATTAAGTAATTTACCATATTTTATTTTAATTTATTGAATACCCGGTAATTGTTTCATTTGAAAAAAAAATAATTTAATGAATATCCTAGTGAATGATACTAAGTATTGAGACAGACAGGCCTAAGCAAACAGTGTAGACCCTGATCAGACTGCTCCTGAAGGAGCAGTCTGATCAGGGTCTACATTGTTTGCCATTCCGTCTGCACCTTTTTTGACTCCTTGCTGGATCATGAAACAAATTTGTTAAAATTTTAGGAGAATTACAGCAAGTCCTCAAGGTGTCCGAATTTTTAGGACTTTTACGGTAGTCAGAGAATAAACCCAGTCACAAGAAAGAGTGTCTTCCAGGTTTGTGATGAGGTGCGACACAAACCAGTCTGCTCAGCTACACAGACTTACCGCAAAATATCAAATCAAACAGAAGATTGGGTTTATGCGATGGCGTGCCATCAACTGCACTTTTCTAGTTTACATTGGTCTGAGCGGTTCAACCAAAATGAATTTTTGTCATGCAAAGCTCAAATCCTGTTTGACAGCATGAAGCCAATTTTGGGAAGCATTAGAACATATGATCCTAAGTATTGGGTAAGACAGGCCCTGGCAAACAGTGTAGTCCCAGATCAGACTGCTCCTCAGGAGCAGTCTAGTCAGGGTCTACACTATTTGCCATTCCGTCTGCATTTGTTGAACTCCTTGCTGGATTGTGAAACAAATTAGTAAAAAATTTTTGGAGAAATAAGAAAGTCCTACAAGTGTTCATAATGGTTACAGTAGCAAGACTCTTGAAAGTTTAGATACAGAATCTAGAGGTATCGCTCTATTCAAGCAGTGATTGGTCTGGGCAGATGTTTGCAAATAGCAAAGGCAGGTTTTCTCACAATGTGGTAAAATGCTTTTGAATGAGCATGCGCATTTATATGTTTAGCTCACCATCACATAGTGACGAGGTGAGCTTTTGGGATCACTTTTTGTCCATCGACCGTGCGTGTGTCCATGCATGCGTCCGTGCATGCCTCCATGCATCCGAAAGCAATTTCTTCAAACGACATCTTCTCCTAAACCACTGATCGGATTTTGACCAAACTTCACAGGAATGATCCTTAGGTGGTCCCCTTTCACAATTGTTCAAATGGTTCTGGTCCGTTGCGCATCTAGGTCACAGGAGCCAAAAATAGATTTTTTTCACTGAAAGCTTAAAAAATCTTCTTCTCTGAAACCATAAGGCTCAGGTCTTTGATATTTGGTATGAAGCTTCATCTAGTGGACCCCTACCAAATTATGATGCTGGCCAAAAGTGCCCCCGCCCTGGGGCCCTTTGGTTTACATAGGATTATATAGGGAAAATCTTTAAAAATCTTCTTCTCTGAAACAGCAAGACCCAGGTCTTTGATATTTGGTATGAAGCTTCATCTAATGGACCCCTACCAAGATTGTTCAAATTATAGTGCTTGGGCCAAAAATGCCCCCGCTCCAGGGGCCCTTTGGTTTTACATAAACTTATATAGGGAAAATCTTTAAAAATGTTCTTCTCTGAAACCACAAGGCCTAGGTCTTTGATATTTGGTATGAATCTTCATCTAGAGGACCTCTACCAAGATTGTTCAAATAATAGCCCTGAAACCAAAAAATGCCCCCGCTCCGGGGCCCTTTGGTTTTACATAGACTTATATAGGGAAAATCTTTAAAAATCTTCTTCTGTCAAACCACAAGGCCTAGGTCTTTGATATTTGGTGTGAAGCTTCATCTAGTGGACCTCTATCAAGTTTGTGCAAATTATAGCCCTGTGGCCAAAAATGCCCCCTCCCCAAGACCCTTTGGTTTTACACAGACTTATATAGGGAAATCTTTGAAAATCTTCTTCTCTGAAACAGCAAGGTCCAGGTCCTTGATATTTGGTGTGAAGCTTCATCTCGTGGACCTCTATCAAGATTGTTTAAATTATAGCCCTGGGGCCAAAAATGCCCCCGCCCCGGGGCCATTAGGTTTTACATAGGCTTATGTAGGGAATATCTTTAAAAAAATTGTCTCCTCTGAAACCACAAGATCCAGGTCTTTGATATTTGGTGTGTAGCTTCATCTAGTGGACCTTTGCTAAGATTGTTCAAATTATAGCCTTTGTTGATATTTGGCATGAGGCTTCACCTTTTTAGACCTCCCTCAACATTATGCACATTATAGCCCTGGGGCCAATAATGGCCCTCTCCGGGGCCCACTTGTTACTCTATGGATCAGGTGAGCGATTCAGGGCCATCATGGCGCTCTTGTTTGTTTGCATGTGATCAGGTGAATCAGTAGTATGCTTTCATGCTGGCCAATCAGGGTCTAGTTATGTACCCTCACCAAGGGGAGGGGGACATACTGTTTTTTGGTGTGGATCCCCCTTGCATCCCTGTTTGAGGCACTATATCTCCAGGACGAATGGAAGGATTCTGACCAAACCTGAATGGATACATCACTATTCTAAGGGGAGTCATTAGGTTTTGATGGCATTGACCTCATTTTCAAGGGCACAGGTCACTTTGGGCCAAAAATGCCTTGTCTGCACTGAGATCCGTCTATCTCATGAATCAATTCATGAATTTTGTCAATCTTTAAACAGTGTATCATTACAAGATACCACAGATTTTAATAGATTTTGGTGACCTTGACCTTATTTTCAAGGCCACAGGCTTCCAAAAACTGTCAATTCTGGCTTGTTTGCAGGCTATCTCATGAACAAATCAATGAACTTTGGTCAAACCATTGCAACCTACCAAATCTCAACCTACCAAAGATTTGGTCAGATTTTGGCAACCTTAACCTTATTTTAAAGGGCACAGGTCCCACCAAATTGTCAATTTTGGCATGTTTGTACCCCATCACATGAATGAACTGATGAACTTTGGTCAAACTTGGTAAATATATCTTTGCAACCAACCAAATATATGGTTACATTCTTGTGACCTTGACCTTATTTTCAAGGGCAAAGGCTCCAAACAGGCTCCAAACAACTATCAAATTTGGCTTGTGTGCAGCGTATCTCACATGATTGAACTCATGATAATGCACCACTAGTTTTTGGTGTCCGAGAAGGTCACCGTCCTACTGCAATCTCCATTTTCACTAGACCTGCCCCTACCGGCGTCTGTCTTCTGTTTCTAAAACTCAGATATCATCAGTGTCCTAAGTGAATCTGCTATTTATTGGTATCTGATGGGTGTCCAAATTGAAGTGTATGAAAACTGCTTCCAAAAGTGGATTGACCAGCTAAAAAGTATATTCAGGTAGATGGAGAGTACTTTGAAAGACAGAGCATTAAGTAAAATGCAGTTAAGGAGAAACAATGGAAGTGACATTATATATGATATATTGGAACAGCCCTTGAATGTTTTTCATTAGTTGCTATATTGGTGTGAAAAGCAATTCATTTATTATCCATAGATGATAACATTTGGTGCAAGAATAGTATTCAATATTAAAAAAATCAAATTGAACTTATTATTGGGGGCTAGATTGATTCACAGTTCTAGAGGGATTCACAGTTAGGTTGATGTAGCCTCCAACCTGGGGACAATATCCATTGTTCTGACAGTAACTGACCACAATCTCTCTTTCACCTCTCTAAAATGATTTGTCACAGTTCTCCATTTTTGCTCCAAGCATAGTCATAATTGGTGCCAAGCCTGTTGAAAATATCATGAATAGTTCATAAATGATTCATGAATAAAGTGCATGAACAGTTAATGAATTATTCCAGACAAAACATTATCATGAATTGTTATAAGTTCATGAATAAAAAAGTGCATGGAATTTATTCATGCATTGTTTTTCAGCTATTCTTACATGGTTTTCAACAAGGGGAAAGTTCATGAACTTTGCCGCCTAGCTCATAAATTAGAAAGTTCATGAACATTGAATCAATTCATGAATTAATTGTTTTATGGATTTAGAGCATGAATTCATGAAGAGTGCATGAACTTCCCATGAACAGTGAGTGAATTGTTCATAAAGAGTGTGTCAACTATTCATGGAGAATGCATGAGTTTGAGAAAGTGAGCAAAATTTATGGTCTCTATCTCTAATATTGTTGACCAGGGCCCAGTTGTTCAAAGCATTGTTAGCTTAACGAGCTCGTTAGTGGTCATATTGTTAACTGTTCTAGCAAGTTAAATATGTAAAGTTTTGGTATTTTTGCTGAAAAAATGTGAGCAGCTTTTGCTTCCGCAAAAGCTGCTCACATTTTTTCTGCAAAAATATTAACATATTTGCCATAATATATGGTCAAAGTTTTAACGATACGTTAACTAACGTCGTCATTAGTTTTGAACATCCGGCCCCAGAACCAATACAAAAGTATCAAATAGTATAGATCCAGATTAGACAGCTCATGATGAACTGTCTCAGGATCTTTTTTTTTTTTATTATTTTTGGTTTTGGTTTTACGGCCTCTTCAAGATTATTTCACTCATATCGAGCCGATCCTTAGTCAGAGGTGGGCTAAAACTGGAGTACCCGGAGAAAAAACACCTGACCTTCTGTTGCAGAACTTGGCGTCTCACATGTGACATAGTGCATTCTTTCTTATCACTAAAATGACTACTTTTCCAATGAAAATTTGTGATATATTTCTTATTTTTAGGGCAAACCTAGGTTTTTGGGTGCTTGTTAGAACCGCCTCATTGAGGCGGTTCTAGCGAGTACCCATAATCTATGTCTTGGAGCAGAAAAATAATGTATACCCCTGTAAACCCCAGTTTTCTGTATATAAAGTGGGGTTTAGAGGGGTGTTCATTTCATTGAAATGTTCACGTGATGTAACTTTTCTTTTCAGGCTACTTCCTACTGTTTGTCAATATATGTGCTTCATCTTATTACTTGTATTTGCGACTGGCGTAAGATTCCGCTTTAGCGGAGCTCTTCAACTTGTGCCAAAATGTTGTACATGTATCTGCAACTTCTTCAACACCATTCATATGATTTTTAAGAAACTTGCAGGTTTTCTTGTATTGATTAGAATTTAAGATGTTTTTGGCTTTTGATCTGATCCTTTAGACAGAGTTATGGCCCTTTTAATCCCAGAATTTCCATTTCCAAAACTTGTCTCAGCAACTCTTACTACAACTTTTGTCGGATTTTTAAACACCCGTATTACAACTATTGTATGAAAATGGGCATGTTGTTACGGGCCACATTATCTCCCTTCAGTTATCTACATGAATAGCTTATAGGATTATCACCACTCTCTGACAACTGTGTCAGGGAGTCGACTCTTTGGCTCAGTGGTTAGAGCACTGGACTATCACCCGACTGGCCCGGGTTTGAATCCCATCATAGGCGGGGATTTTTTTCAGGCTATGCATCTTTCCTTTGTTACGGCTTTCATGTTGTAAGATGGGGGCTCTTCCGGGATCGGACTTTATTTTGCCGAAAATGGCTTCGTGCCGAAGTTGGCTTCGCGTCATCATAAATGATGACTTCCTTGAAGAGGGGGTGTGTTATGGGCCGCATTATCTCCCTTCAGTTATCTACATGCATAGCTTATAGGGTTATCATCACTCTTTGGCAACTGTGCCTGGGAGTCGACTCTTTGGCTCAGCGGTTAGAGCACTGGACTATCACCCGAGCAGTCCGGGTTTGAATCCCACCATAGGCGGCGATTTTTTCAGGCTATGCTTCTTTCCTTTGTTGCGGCTTTCATGTCGTAAGAATGTACGTGTTTTTGGATTTTTTATCTGAACATTTTTGACTGAATTGCATATGAAACGAAAAGAAAAATGAAATAAAAAACTTTTTTTCCAGGAAAGTTACATAATTTGCATTTTCTGCAGGAAAATCAATTTGATGAAAATTGAAATAATTATTCAAGACTCTAGCAAGGGGAAAGACGGAAATGAGCCTCTACATTTAGACATCAGAGACATCAGAGTTACAGACCAGCATGCACAGGCAATGAAAGCTGTTCTTGACCTTTGCATGTCACCTTAATTTTATATTTGTATGTCTCTTACTTGCCAATTTCAAAAATTGCTAAATTATGGTAGTGAATTGATTGTACTTGGTCTGAGTGGTTCTAGTAAGCCGACAAGATTTTTTGTCATGCAAAGTTTCAAATCCTGTTAGACAGAATGAAGCCAATTTTGGGAAGCATTAGAACATGCCGTAATGATCCTAAGTGTTGGGACAGATAGGCCTTAGCAAATAGTACACACCCAGATCATACTTCAGACTGCTTATGAAGGAGCAGTCTGATCAGGTATTACACTGTTTGCCATTCTGTATGCACCTTTTAGACTCCTTGCTGGATCATGAAACAAATTTGTTAAAATTTTAGGAGAATTGTAGCAAATCCTCAAAATGTCTGATTTTTTAGGATTTTATGGTAAGCCAGCACATGACAAAGCCAAAAAGATCACATGTGCAACCAACAGATACTCAGATCAGCTCTGCATCCAGCCAGAGTTTTCACCATCTCTTTTTATAAGCTAGCCCAGATTCTCAACCCAGGCAGACACTGATCAGTCTGTGCATATGCACAGACTGATCAGTGTCTTCCCAGGTTGCACAGATTTTATTGTAGATTTTGTCATGTGATGACTCATGGGAATGATTGATGGATTGTGTAATTTACGTTATCTGTACTTTATCGCCTTTCACTTCCACTGACAGTCTGATGCAAGAAATTGAAGTTGAAATTAAATCACAGCCTTCCTCTGATTTATTCTTTGCAAATATGAAATATTGGAGAAAAGTTATGGCATAATTTGTGGAATCTTCTTCCGCTAAATTTGCATCTTTACAGGCAAGCCTTCTTGCCAAATAAAGTTATAAAATTACTCAACTTTCAAAACCAGAGGGAAAGTATTGATTGAAAATAATTGGTAAGCAGATTTGGTCTTTTGAAAATAATGCCAGACAAGGTTGACAGATGGTTATTTTCTGCTAATAGCGGATTTTGTACATTTTCAGGGAAGACAACACATTCAAAATTACATTATGCCAACGGAACCCTTTTCGTACCAAATAGAATCCTCCTCACTGTGTACATATTGCAGGAGTCCATTTCAAAATTTAGAGGTGTCAGGCTTGTGAGCCAAAGGCTCTTTGGTGAGCTTATAATATGGCAAGGGGCTGTTGTCTAACATTTTCAAACATCTTCTCTTCTGAAACTACTGTGCCGATTGAAGTCAAATTTCATATGGAGCATCCATGGGATGGGGGAACGAAAGTTTGTTCATGGGTTCCAGGCCACACGCCATTCCCATATAGTGTAAAAACCCTTCAAAAATCTTCTTCTCTAAAACCAATAGGCCGATTGCCATGAAATTTGGTATGTAGCATTAGGGGCTCGAGCCTATAATAGTATATTCAAATGATGATGCTTGAATGACCTTGACATATTTTACACCACGGTAAAATTTGGTCCCATAGACTTTTGTATAGGAAAAAGTCAAAACCGTATATTTAACTTACAATTAGTTTCTTCTTTGGACCCAAACAATAGTTTTAACCCTTCTCTTGCTGTTCACGACAACCCATATCTTTGCAAACAGTGTAGATCCTGATCAGATGGCTTCTTCAGAAGCCATCTGATCTGGATCTACACTGTTTGGCATTCAGTTTATGAATTTGTAGCAATAAATTACATCAAGTAATTTGATTGGTTGATAGACAGGAATGGGTGTGGCTTAAATGAATATTCAGCAAGATAAGGGTTAAACAGGTTGTGGTGTTCTGTAACAAGTATTCCAGGTGCCAGTTGACCAAAACTAACAATGCTGTTTACATCACATTAAAACTTTTATCATTTAATATGGAAAAAATACTTACTGTAATGTTTTTGAAGAAAAAATGTGAGCAGCTTTTGCAAAAAGTTGCAAAAGCTGCTCACATTATTTCAGCAAAAAGTACTACTGTTTTAAGTATTTTGCCTACCAGAACAGTTAACATTTTGACCACTAAGAAGCTCATTAAGCTAATGATGTTTTGAACAACTGAGCCCAGGTGTAACCCCTTCCCTTGATTAGTAAGTATCCCTTGATTTATTAGTAATTTTACCCTTATCCTTCTGTTCACGACAACCCCTACCTTTGCAAACAGTGTAGATCCAGATCAGATGGCTTCTGAAGAAGCCATCTGATCAGGATCTACACTGTTTGACATTCAATTTATGAATTTGTAGGAATAAATTACACCAAGTAATCTGATTGGTTCAGAGTCAGGAATGGGTGTGGCTAAACTGAATATTCATAAAGATAAGGGTTAATTCTTCTTTTTCAGTTCTTTCACAGAAATGGCAAGCCCTACCCAGTGTCAAACAGAGATGACATTACAGTGGAGATCACACACAATGGTTCGCTGGTTGCCAAGACGATGTCACTAGGCAGTGTAGACCCTAACAATGCTAACGAAGCCAGAGTTTCTTTCACTGTTCACAAATCTGGGGACTATTTAATCAGTATAATGTTCTCAGCTAGAAATATCAAAGGGAGCCCTTTTACCAAGAAGTTTGAAGCTGGTAAGTTTCACCTCAAACAAGAAGGAAAATTTCTGAGCAGATGAGAGTCTACATTTTTGGTCATGCTTGCTTTTAGTGTGGTGTGATAGGAATCTGGGTTTATGTCTTGTGTCAACATTTATGCAAACGCTGTCGCCGACCTCAATACTCAAATCCAATTTTTTGAAGACCTGTAAGTAAGATTGGGCCACACAAAACAGGCATTGTAACATATAGCCTTATATCTAACATAAAACTTGCACATTCCATATGGAGTATTCCTTGCTTCCAAAGGATAACCCTTTAATAGAACATATTTGATGTCACTACAGCTAGTGTTTGGGAATATGTGGTGGCCGTAAAAAGTCTCACTGCCCTCCATCATAGTGTAATTTATATTTTCTTGTCCTTTGGAATCATTATTCCATTGTGGAGTTTTGAAAATATTTGAGGGTCACTGATGAGGACTAATTGGTCGAAACTAGCTAGTCTGGCACAGAAAACATGCACACTCCAAATTTTTCAGTTCTGTGGTGTATTCCTTGCTTCCTAAGGATAACCCTTTTATAGAACATATTCAATGCATTTTTTTTAAACATTTTTTTCAGAGAAAAAAGCTGTTTTTGTGGGTACTTAGTTTTTTTCCCGCCTCTGATTAAAAGTGAAATGATCCAAAACACAAATCAAAGAGCCACTAATATGGTTCTCTGTATGTTAGCTTCCTCCAGCTCCATATTTAAGAAATAGATCAGCTCTATCTGTGATTTGTTGAGTAATAAATCACAGTTTGGAGGTCAGTTGTAAAGTAAATCAAATCACATGCGCGTATCGCGCATGGTTTGTCTACTTACAACTGATGGACAAACTGTGATTTATTACTCAAGAAACTACCAACTAGAGTTGTTCTATTTCGATTCTAACACGCTTGAAATCGACATTAATGTTGTTGTTTCCTTAAAATTTCACAACTTTTCGTCATTGTTAGAAGAAATCCCGCAAAAAATTATTGACTGTAATACATGTTTTTGTTGCGCCTGCTATTAGCATGCCGTGATATAGGCGCCCGGTTTTCCGTCCATTCGTCCGTCAGTTTGTCAAGGCGTCAACATTTGCGACCACCCCAGCGTTCACCCTAATGGTCAAGTTTATTTCTCAAGAACTATAAGAGCTTCATTAATGATACTTAGTACAAACTTGTATCTGGGGATGACAACTTACATGCAAGCATCCATATTTGACCTTGACCTACATTTCATGGTTCACTGACTTTGTAAAATATTGCTACCACCCTAGCGTTCACCCTAATGGTCAAGTTTATTTCTCAAGAACTATAAGAGCTTTATTGATGATGCTTGGTACAAACTTGTATCTGGATATGGTAACTTAAATGCAAGCATCCATATATGGCCTTGACCTATATTTCATGGTTCACTAACTTTGTAAAATATTGCGACCACCCTAGCTTTCACCCTAATGGTCAAGTTTATTTCTCAAGAACTATAAGAGCTTCATTAATGATACTTGGTACAAACTTGTATCTGTGGATGGCAACTTAAATGCAAGCATCCATATTGACCTTGACCTACATTTCATGGTTCACCGACATTGTAAAATATTGCGACCACCCTAGCCTTCACTTTAATGGTTAAGTTCATTTCTCAAGAATTATTAGAGCTTAATGATACTTAGTACAAGCTTGCATTTAAGAATGGAAACTTTTGTGCAAGCATCTATGTTTTACCTTGACCTACATATCATGGTTGGGTGACTTTGCGCCCCAAACGACCCAACATAGCCTTCGGCGGAATTCTTGTTATGTTCTTTTGTAACGTTTTCTGTGCGAGAAAGTGACGTTACACCGTAAAACGTCAACAAATCTATGAGTGACCTCATATATTGGCAGCTTTTAATGACCTCATTCGGCACGCTCTTCTGCACCGTGATTTATTGCATAATAAAACACAGTAGCTTTCCATTGCCTATATATATGTGTTAGAATTCATCATAGCTTAACCCTTGTCATCTGCTTTGTTGACTGTTTGTTACTTTTAAAGTCATATTTGCAAACAGCGTGGACCCAGATCAGAGGAGCAGTCTGATCAGGTTTCACATTGTTTGCCTGTATGCAAATATATTTTTAAAAGTTTGCAAGAAGATGCAGGAGACGACCTAAACAGATGACGTTTTCAGACATGTTTTGAGCTCATCGTCACATAGTGACAAGGTGAGCTTTTGGGATCACTTTTTGTCATTGTCCGTCGTGCGTCTTTCCCTGCGTAAACAATTTCTTCAAACGACATCACTGATCCGATGTTGACCAAACTTCATAGAAATGATCCTTAGGTGGTCCCCTTTCAAAGTTGTTCAAATTGTTCCTGTCCATTGCACATCTAGGTCACAGGAGCCAAAAGTAGATTTTTTTCACCGAAAACTTAAAAAAATCTTCTTCTCTGAAACCACAAGGCCAAGGTCTTTGATATTTGGTATGAAGCCTCATCTAGTGGACCCCTACCAAGATTGTTCAAATTATAGTGCTGAGGCCAAAAATGCCCCCTCCCCGGGGCCCTTTGGTTTTGCATGGGCTTATATAGGGAAAATCTTTAAAAATCTTCTTCTCTGAAACCGCAAGGCCCAGGTCTTTGATATTTGGTATGAAGCTTCATCTAGTGGACCCCTTCCAAGATTGTTCAAATTATAGTGTTGGGGCCAAAAATGCCCCTGCCCCCGAGGCCCTTTGATTTTACATAGGCTTATACAGGGAAAATCTTTAAAAATCTTCTTCTCTGAAACCACAAGCCAGGTCTTTGATATTTGGTATGAAGCTTCATCTAAAAGACCCCTACCAAGATTGTTCAACTTTATAGCTGGGGCCAAAAATGCACCCGCCTCGGGGCCCTTTGGTTTTACATAGGCTTATATAGGGAAAATCTTTAAAAATCTTCTTCTCTGAAACCACAAGGCCCAGGTCTTTGATATGTGGTACGAAGCTTCATCTAGTCGACCCCTACCAAGATTGTTCAAATTATAGTGCTGAGGCCAAAAATGCCCCCTCCCCGGGGCCCTTTGGTTTTACATGGGCTTATATAGGGAAAATCTTCTTCTCTGAAACCGCAAGGCCCATGTCTTTGATATTTGATATGAAGCTTCATCTAGTGGACCCTTTCCAAGATTGTTCAAATTATAGTGCTGGGGCCAAAAATGCCCCCGCCCTCGAGGCCCTTTGGTTTTACATAGGCTTATACAGGGAAAATCTTTAAAAATCTTCTTCTCTGAAACCACAAAGCCCAGGTCTTTGATGTTTGGTATGAAGCTTCATCTAGTAGACCCCTACCAAGATTGTTCAATTTATAGTGCTGGGTCCAAAAATGCACCCGCCTCGGGGCCCTTTGGTTTTACATATGCTTATATAGGGAAAATCTTTAAAAATCTATTTCTCTGAAACCACAAGGCCCAGGTCTTTGATATGTGGTATGAAGCTTCATTTAGTGGACCCCTATCAAGATTGTTCAAATTATAGCCCTGAGACCAAGCATGTCCCCGCCTCGGCGCCCTTTGGATTTACATAGACTTATATAGGGAAAATCTTTGAAAAACTTCTACGAAACCACAAGGCCTAGGTCTTAGATATTTGGTGTGAAATTTCATCTAGTGGACCTCTATCAAGATTGTTCAATTTATAACCCAGGGACCAAAAATGTCCCCGCCCTGAGACTCTTTGGTTTTACATAGACTTTTATAGGGAAATCTTTGAAAATCTTCTTCTCTGAAACTGCAAGGCCAATGTCTTTGATATTTGGTATGGAGCTTCATCTAGTGGACCTCTACCAAGATTGTTCACATTGTAGCCCTCGGGCCACAAATTCCCCCACCCTGGGGCCCTTTGGTTTAACATAGGCTTATGTAGGGAATATCTTTAAAAAAATCTTCTCTGAAACCGCAAGACCCAGGTCTTTGATATTTGGTTTGTAGCTTCATCTAGTGGACCTTTGACAAATTATAGCCTTTGTTGATATTTAGTATGAAGCTTCACCTTTTGACACCTCCCTCAATATTATGCACATTATAGCCCTGGGGCCCACTTGTTACTCTATGGATCAGGTGAGCGATCCAGGGCCATCATGGCCCTCTTGTTCCTGGTTTCTTAACCCTTGTCCTGCTGAGCCTGGATATGCCTTTTTTTCCAAACAATGAAGAACCAGATCAGATGGCTTCTGATGAAGCCATCTGATCAGGACCTACATTGTTTGCCATTCAATTCATGAATTTGTTGCAATGACTTGCATTAAGAAATCTGATTGGTTGATAATCAGTGGTGGGTGTGGCATATTTAAATATTCAGCAGGTCAATGGTTAAAGGTTAGAGTAAGAAAAACCAGAGTCTCATCTCTTCAAATTCTTCTGCTGGGTCTTTGCTGTTTGTCTGTTTTATTTGCAAGCGATTTTAACCCTTATCCTGCTGAATATTCAATTTAGCCACACCCATTTCTGACTTTGAACCAATCAGTGAGTGAGTGAGTGTTTGAGTTTGCATCCCACTAACAGCTAAGGTCATATGGAGACAGGACCTTGGTTTAAAGACTCATCCGAAAGTCTGGAGAAGCCCGGGATCGATCCTGCGATCCCTGGTTTACAAGGCGAGTAGCGTAACCACTGCACCACAGAGGCTTCTAATTGAACCAATCAGATTACTTGATGTAATTTATTCCTACAAGTTCATAAACTGAATGTCAAACAGTGTAGATCCTGATGAGATGGCTTCTTCAGAAACCATCTGATCTGGATCTACACTGTTTGCAAAGATAGGGTTGTCGTGAACAGCAAGATAAGGGTTAATGCTGCTGGCAGACAATTCACATCAAATGTCCAGCCTAATGAAAAAAGAAAAAAGATTGCCATCTGCTTCAGAATTTTCTGCAGATCTTGAAGGGTTAAGGCAGCTTTGGTTTTTAGCCCCACTAATGAATTCCAGTCTTGTCATATGAACATAGGCAATTACGGAGATGGTTTGGGCAAGGCTATAATATGTCCAGTCTTACCAGAGCCTTCCAAGCATAGCTCGTGATATAGAGAAGTATTGAGGATAATTTTAACCCTTGTACACCGCCCCCGCCCATTGGGGCTTGAAGAAATAAATGGGCTGCATGATGCTTCCACGCAGAGCTGAAACCGACCCGCACACTAGTACTGGTAAACCGCTTAGAGGATCTAAGCCTGCCCAAGCAAAGCGGTGCGAGTCGGCCCGTCCATGCTTATAAACCCTATTGGTTTCATTGGGCAGCACAGCTTGAGATGTCATTTCATCTCAATGTTGGGTAAAAGTCCCACAAAATTGGAAGCAATGTCTCCAAAATGACCTTTACAGTGTTGACGGGGGCGTTAAACCTCAAATCAAACAAATAACCCTTGTACTGCAGCTGAGCCCGGATATGCCTTATCTTCCAAACAATGTAGATCCAGATCAGATGGCTTCTGAAGAAGCCATCTAATCTGGATCTACATTGTTTGTCATTCAGGTTGTGAATTTGTTGCAATAATTTGCATCAAGTATTCTGATTTGTTGATAATCGGTAGTGGGTGTGGCAGATTAAAATATTCAGCAGGATAAGAGTTAAGATAAGTTTTTTTATTCTCCGTTGAAAAATACATTGTGGGTACTGTAATGATCCTAAGTATTGGGATATTTAGGCCTGAGCAAACAGTGCAGACCCACATCAGTCTGATCAGGGTCTACACTGTTTGCCAGTCTGTCTATACCGTTTTGGGCTCCGTGCTGGATCATGAAACAAAATTGATCAAAATTGTAGGAGAATTAGAGCCAGTCCTCAAGGGGCTGGACAACCGTGTTGATAGGTCAGTATTAAATTGTGTAGTACTGTGGCCTCTGTTCCCATGCCATTGCTCAGTACTTATGCCACTTCTTTCATCAGATGTGCAAACATCAGGACCTAATGGGTCAGTCGTTAAAAATTTACTATGTCATTAGTTAACATATCATTAAAACTTTGATCATTTGATTGAGCAAACATACTAATATTTTTGCAGCAAAAATGTGAGCAGCTTTTGCAAATGCATATTTTTTCAGCAAAAATACGAAAGTATAAGATAATGGTTACCATTTGACCACTCACGAGCTTATTAAGCTAACAATGTTTTGAACAACTGGAAAGTTTAGAGTGGTCCAATTTCAATCATAGGAGTATCAGGTTTGTTTTTGTTTGTGGCAAATTTAACAAAAATGAATGTTCTTTAAGCAAACAGTGTAGACCCAGATCAGACACCACATTCTGTGGCATCTGATCTGGGTCTGCACTGTTTGTTAATGTGAGATTTCATTAACTTTTCTAGAAAGTACAATTTCTTATACAATGGTATTTTTGGTGATTTGTTTGTTTGTATTGGAGTTTTACAGCCCAGTCAACATTATGTTAGGTCATTTTTTGAGCCAGTCAGTTTACCTATCCACATTTTTCCTGGGCAGGCTTTTACATACGCAGTTAACCAGTACAGTCCACATTCTTTGGCCAGAAACTGACAACTGCCCTTCTTGAATCAGCAGAAGGGAGAAAATGACCATGAAAAAGATTTCATGATCAATCTCCATGAAAGAATGTTGCCAACCCCTGCAGGAATCAAATCCTCGTCCTCCTGATCACCAGTTAGACGCGCATCCGACTGTGCGCCCGAGGCCGGCTATATTTTTGGTGAAAAATATTAGTAGCTTTTACATAATGGAATAATATGAGAATTGGGATTACTATCATAACAGTACTCAGAGATGGGCATGAAGAAAAAATTGATTTTCTCACTAAATTGCCCATAAACAGTCTACAGATGATGGCTGTGGAAAATAAGGCACATTAATCTAGTATTGTGTTGTATTGACATACTATCAGTATGATGGATTGTTGGGTGCTCTTTCAGTGGGATTGTAGGGGCTTTATTCTGATCTTTTAACTCTTAAGGGGGAATGGGAACACCTCAAGGGGAGGCAACTCCTGCAAAAGTATTTTGGTCTCCCATATCAATAGGGGTCAACTCTTAAAGCAAAGAATTCTCCTGAGGAGCAAATTCTTTCCTTTAAGAATAGACCCCTTTTTGGGTCAACTCTTAAAGGAAAGAATTTGCTCCTTAAGAGTAGACCCCTTTTTCTGTGGGACAGGGCTTGTAGAAAAGCAAACAGGAAGTCCTGAAAGTTGTATCCCTTCGAAAAATGGCAGAAAAATCTGCCAGGTATTCCCATTCCCCTTAAGACACCAAGAAAAACTACATCTGAAAATGTCACCTGTTTATGTGGTCACAGGGGTGGTCTTTTATTAGGAGACACTGGGGAACAATAAGCTTTTAAAAGCGGATTTCATCTTAATTTAAGGTGGTCTTTATAGCTGAATTTTACTTGATATGTTCTAAAAACCAAACTGGATGTTTTGAAATGATACGTATAATTATGTTATGAACTACTTACACAACCCATACTTTACTATAGCCATCCAAATTGAAAGCAATAGTAAAGTATTATTAAACAGCATGACTGAAACATGATAATCATATAATTTCACATTTTGCTGAATCAGGACTATATCAGTATTCAGTCTGTTAAAGCACAATGTTACCGGTCCTCAATTTCCATGAAATTTCATCTACATTATTCTAAGATATGTGGATAGTTTTCATACTAAAATGGTGTCTTGACAAAAATTGGAACATGGCTAAATTGCATATAAAATTTTAATGAATACAAAACTTGGAGCTGTAACATGGGGGTGCCATCAAAGAAAATTGAATGCCCAGCCACTATTACTAGACATATGAGGCTATTCATAGTATCAACTAACTCACCAATTATAGCTTTGATTCATAAAACATTGCAGCATTAGATATATGAACCTCTGAATACTGTAGACAGGGTTATATCAGAGTACTCTCTGTTGTGATAGAGACTTCATAAAATATGTAATAAATTTACTATGGAAATAACATTTAAAAGTGAATGCATCGTAATTATAATGGTTATACCCAAGGCAATTATTGTGCATAATTTCAACAAATTCCAAGCGTGGGCAGAATCCAATGTAAATTTCCTATACCTTGTAAAACCCCCTTTAAACAATTACAATTCACTATTAGGCAGTTAGTTCAGGCTTTTTCCAAATACATTTCTAAAAATAGCTGAACTTGACACCCCTAAATTTGGAATTGCACTCCTTAAAGGTGCATTATTGAGCTATCTGGAAAAAATGCTTCCAAAAATAAAATACATATAGCCGGTATATTTCTTTAAAACAATACAAATGAATGCATTTTATGCAAAAATGCGAACAATTATGATGATGGGTAAACGAGTTTGAGAGGGATTCCCTAACTAGGCTTCGAACACTAGTTAGATCTATTTTTAGTTCGTGACAAAAATAGAATCCCCATATATGACATTATGCGACGTTCATTTTGGCCTTGTTTGCTTAGGCCATGCATGAATCAGAAAAAAATATGACGCTGAATACCATGCTATAAGTAACGACACTCAGAGACGATACTGTCGCCATGTATGTGTAAAGTGACAGATTTATTTTTAGAACAGAAATTCCGAACACATGTTCAGAGCGAAGGGTAAACACGAATGAAAACGACCATTTTCACAAAGTTCTGAAGCTGTATTTGGCTCCAAAAGTGTACACATGACAGAGGAGTATGCATTGAAGATAAAAACCAGAAAAAAAATTTGAGACCCGGTAGCTCAATAATGCACCTTTAATATGTAAGGCTGGAGATTCTATTCAGTTCAAACTTAAGGTGCCAGTCACAACAATTATCATCTGCTTTGTCAAGTGCTGGTTACTTTAAAAGTCATTGTTGCAAACACTGTGGACCCAGATCAGACTGCTCCTCTAGGAGCAGTCTGATCTGGGTCCACACTGATTTCCTGGATGCAAAACCTTTTTTTTTTAAATGTTTACAAGAAGATGCAGCAGATGACATAAACAAATAGCATTTTCAGATGCATTTTGTCTGGAACGCTGTCTGAGTTTGTAATAGCATGTTTGGCTTAAAGTTTATTATGCACATTTCTGTCTTTCACTTTTCAAATTCAGCAATATTTATCAATAAACTCCAGACAGTGTCTATTTTTATTTTGCACTGTACTTTCAGCAATGAGTTTCAAGGACTTTGCTTACATTAGATAATGCATTATAATGGCCATACCCGCCCATCGGGGCGTGGAGAAATAGATTGGGCTGCATGATGCTTCCAGGCAGAAGTAGAAGTCTCTGTGGTGTAGTGGTTACGCCACTCGCCTTGTAAACCAGGGATCGCAAGATCAATCCCGGGCTTCTCCACACTTTCGGATGGGTCTTTAAACCGAGGTCCCATCTCCGTATGACCTCAGCTGTTGGTGGGATGTAAAATTCAAACACTCACTCACTCCTGGCAGAGGTGAAACTGACCGCACAGTAGGGGTGTAATGATGCATCGTTAGTTCGATGCATCGTTAGTTCGATGCATCGCAATTGGGACTGCCTCAATAGCAATGCATCGATAGTACTTTGGTCTATCGATAACTATCACCGATAGTTCATTCAACTATCGATAGTTTCAATTGTTTATTTTTCTTGAATAGACTTTGAAAATATACCTGTACTGTTGTGTAATGACGCAAGTATTTTTGCTTAGGATATCCATGCAGCTGTAATCAGGACAGACTGATAAGCCTTCACATATGTGCATGATGATCTGAGTCTTCCCTGGTTGCACATGTGTATCATATTTTTTTGCCATGTGGTGAATTTCTCGCGGCGATGAATTTCCCGCCGTCATGCAGTTGAGGCAGTCAGAAATTTTCCCATGTTTTTCAATAACAAAACGTCAATGATAGTTTGCTCACGCGTTTGTTGCATGCAACTTTTTGAAAACATGATAGTGAAACCTGAGCGACATGTGAAGGCTCAGATCAGCCTGCGCAGTCATAAAAAATGTTTGCTGTTTGTATTAGCCTTGCGTAGTATGGCTTCTGGGACAAAAGGCATTTCCCTGTTCAGTTTTGAAGACATTTGCAAGATGCACAAGCTGATCTTTTTGTATGAAGAAATGTTTGTTTTTGCTGTATGCTGACTCATTCACACAGGTAAATGTATAATAAACGACGGTATAATGCAGTTTAATTTGTTGTATATGTGACTCTTTTTGCGTCCAACAAACCTGATAGCTAATGAGTATTAGGACCAGACTGTAAAACCACCCTTTTGTGGTCTCATTAGATATATTTCTCCAGCAATGAACAGAATGCGCATGCGAGTACATGCTGACTCAGATTAGTTCATAAGTATGCACAAATGCATCAATGATGATGTCATCAGTCGGCTGGCAGAACCGATAGGGATTGAATTCTTGGGGGAATATTTAAGCTGACAAAGTTTTATTTTCCTGTCGTCATTCTGTAGCAAAAAAAAAAAAAACACATGCAGCACGAGGCCTTAGGTCTCTGTCTATCAAGTACTTTCTTAAGGTGATTCTGGATGTTTTGATGGTGGACACTGGACAATCTGGGACAAATAATTGGCGTTTTTATTTTTCGTGTGTCTTATTTTATTTTTGGTTGTGTTTGTATTATAATAGAGGGATATTCCCCCCCCCCCCCCCAAAAAAAAAAAAAAAACAGGTCAAAAGGCCCAATTTCATTGCATGAAAACTTTGTATTATTATTGCTGCTTGTCTTAGCTGCCTGGTGTGCAAGGACTAAATGTCCACAGTCAGAGAGCCCAGGTCGAGCCCTGTACATATTGCTAAATGGAACACCAACTTGATCTTTGCTTTACTTCTATTTTGATAGTCTAGCTTTTGATGCTAACTTCAAATAAAAAACAGGTAAATTCAAGTTTTAATGCTGTTTGTTAGATTCATGTCACCCTTGAAGAGGTGCTAAAATGTTGTGCTGTGATTTCGTAATACTATGTAATAATTAATCGGGTTACCTAATTAACTGAATCCACAGATTAATTTACCACAGGCGGCAAACATCAAACAATCAAAGAACGATCAGCATGTGTCCGTTTCCACCAGCAGAAAATCTCACACACTGCAAAGGTATTATTATTAAAGCTATGATAACCATTACTTACAGGCATATATATTTGAAGCAGCAAGCTAATTTTAGGCGGTGGGTCCTTCTGTAGGTGGTGGGGATATATAAAGAGCCGTCTCCCCATGATGTTTTTTCTGGAATAGCCCTGAGGGAATGAATGCTGATATTGAAACACACAATAAACATACAATTTTAGGTCATTGCAATTTTCCTAAAGCGTTCTGTCACTCTTAGCCATTTTATGAGAGTGATATAACATCTATGAATCATTTATAAAAGCACCCGATAGTATCGTGATAGTATGCCGCGATAATGATTGTATCATTATAGTAGTTTCCATGATAGCAATACTATCATGATAGTCAAAATTGGCCTTGATAGTCAGCCCTACTGCACATGAGTACTGGTAAACCGCTTAGAAGGTCTAAACCTGCCCGGGCAAAGTGGTGCTAGTCAGACCGTCCATGCATATTTTCATTGAGATGTCAGTTCATCTCATTGCCGGGTAAAAGTCCCACAAAATTGGAAACACCTCCAAAATGACCTAAATAGTGTTGACGGGGACGTTAAACCTGTAATCTAACAAACAAAAGGTTCTTTGGTGGCTCATTCCAAGGGTTTCATTAATAGGCTGGAGGTTGGGATTCTCCCCTTCTACATAGGCATTATTCCCCTGATACTTTTGATAAATTTGTTTGTTTGTTTGTATTGGAGTTTAATGGCCCAGTCAACATTATTTAGGTAATTTTTGAGCCAGTCAGTTCACTTATCCACACTTTTCCTGGTCAGGCTTATACGTAAATGGCTAACCAGTACAGTGCACGTTCTTTCTCCAGAAGCTGACAACTGCCCTTCTTGAATCAGCGGAAGGGAGAGAATGACCGTAGAAAAGATTTCGTGATCAATCTCCACGAAAGAATGTGGCCGACCCCGACGGGTATCGAACCCGCATCCTCCTGGTCACCAGTCAGAAGGGCATGCGACTGAGCTACTGAGGCCGGCTTGATAAATTTTGTGGGTCAAATACAAATAACAGAAAAGCATCCACCCTGTTTGCTTTTACACTCAGATGCCAGAAAAGTTATTGAAACCCCTGTCATTTGATGGGCCTGCATGTCCTAGTGGTTAAGGGTACTGCCACTTAATGTCTAGGGGCCAGTGGTTCAACACTTCAGTAGTTGAATGAACATTTTAGTGGTGGAAGAGATAACACCCTTGTCCTGCTGAATAAATCAATTTTGACACATCCATTTCTGACTGTCAGCCTATCAAAATATGTGATGCAGTTTATTCCAGCAAACTCATAAACTGATGACAAACAGTGTAGATCCCGGCTAAAGCCATCTGATCTAGATCTACACTGTTTGCAAAGGTAGGTTATATCATAGTTTAGCAGGACAAGAGTATATCCCAGCATACACCAGTATTTTTGCTGAACTTTTGCAATGCATGTGTTTTAAGCACTTTTTTCAGCAGAAATATTAATGTGTTTATTCCACATGTTACATGTAGTCTGTTTACTATATCGACCATTAATATATCGACTGATCAGAACTTTATCATAACATCAGCTAACACATTTTTCTCTGACCAACACTTGGCCCTTCTCATTAAATGCCACTACATGTCATTTTTTTTTTCTTCACAATAACTAGGTCCTATAGATGCAACAAAGACAGGCTTTACTAACTACACAACAACAGTAGTGTGTACGCCGGACACATCCTATCCACTCACTATAGAAGCAAGAGATGCCTTTGGAAACATTGCCTTATACAAAGCAGATCAAAATAATTACTTCAAAATCAAAGTCACTGAGGTAAGTAAACTAAGTTTATACATATAGACCTCAGCATACTCAACCCAGATATGTCCGTTTTTACAACAGAATAGATTCTTGGTAGCTGATCAGGATCTAGGCTATTTTCCATTCTGCTTCTGAGTCCATGATGAAACTTGAAGTCAGGCAACAAAACAGGCTGAAAGTCAGGGAGGAGTGTAGCATATAGAAATATTCAGCATAGTGAGGGTTAATACTGCACGTGATAACATCTGGAATGAGTGTTCAAGAGCGATTCAAATAAGCTTGGAGCTTTCATCACAGTCAAACTAAAATAAATTAATACATGCATAAACTAATATCCAAGAGAGGTCATTCTGGGGCTATCCAGTGTTTGTTGGGAATAAAGGAACATGTCCATTTATTTTCAGGAAACATTTGCAAAAATTTTAAGGGAAGACGGCAACAAAATTAATTTTGGAGAATCGGGAACATAGAAGTTTGAAAACCACTTTTAGGGAAAAGGGGAACTAAAGAAACATAACTACATCGCGCCCAGCTGGGAGGGCCTCTTCTCTGCCATGAAATATTTAAGCTTTCTCATCATGTTAAAAACTCTGTGTAATGGCCCCCCTTATATAGAGAAAAGTAGAGTATACATAGGGATACATTTTTTCCCTTACTTTTTTCAAACATTGATTGAGGGTAAGCATGTAAAGTGCCTCATTCTTCAGTTGAATGACAATCAGAGAAGTGTGTGTGTGTGTGTGTGTGTGAATTCGGGTTTAACGTCGCTTTCAACAATTTTTCAGTCATATCACGAGGTGTCTGGTTGCGACAGGGAGCTCAATGCTCACGTTTATAGTGCTGCCTCACTGAAGTATCATGTCCCAGACACATTACATGATACCACACCCAGTCACATTATCCTGACACTGGATCGACCAGTCCTAGCTCTACCCCGTAAATCTGAGTGCCAAACGAGGAGCAGCTAGTACCATTTTTAACGACTTTGGTATGTCGCGGCCCGGGATCGAACCCGAGACCTCCCGTTCCCCGGAGCGGACACTCTACCAACTGAGCTATCGGGGCCGGTGACAAACAGAGAAGAGCCACATCAGATGCTTCTCCAGTAGCCATCTCATCTGTATTTACACTGCAAAGGTGTCCTAGTTCAGCAGAAAAAAGGGTTCATAGAAATAATTTAAATGCTTCTAGTGGAAGTTCTTAACCCTTGTCCTGCTGAATATTCATATATGCTACACCCACTACCGATTATCAACCAATCAGATTAACTGTAGCAAATTATTACAACAAATTCACAATCTGAATGACAAACAATGTAGATCCTGATCAGATGGCTTCTTCAGAAGCCATCTGATCTGGATCTACATTGTTTCAAAGAAAAGGCATATCCGGGCTCAGCAGAACAAGGGTTAAGATACCATATTTCTGGTTAAACACTTAGATATGCCTTAGACTTAGGTACAAGGTTTTCAAATCTTCATATGCAGATTTATTTTCTGTTGTAATCCTATAGACTACTGTAATGAACATACATATTGGAAAAGACAGCCCTAAGCAAACAGTGCAGAACCAGATAAGACTGCTCCTTCTTGTGAACTAGCAGTCTGATCAGGATCTACACTGTTTGCCATTCCATAGGCTCCTTTTTGACCCCATGCCTTGCTGGATCATGAAACACATTTGTTAAATTTTAGAAGAATTACAGCTAGTCCTCAACGTGTCAAAAATTTTTAGGATTTTTATGGTAAATAATTTCATTGCGATAAATGGAGAATGTATTTTTCACTTAAGCATAAGTACGTACATGTATATTCATGAATATAATTCACATGGAATTTGAAGCCTGGTTTGTTTGAAAAATAGCAAAACTTTTTAGAAACAACATCTGCCATTCACCATATTTGCATTATTTGCTGGCTCCCAGCTTGCACATTGTCACTAATGGAAAAACAGGTAACCAGACCCCCCTGACCTTTCAAGGTCAGGGGGGTCTGGTTACCTGTTTTTCCAACACTGATAACCTTCAGACTAGGAACCAGCAGATAAAGCAAATAAGGTGAATAGCTCTGATTGATATTACAAGGGTTAAACCTTATCCTGCTGAACACAACAACAATTACTTATGCAAGCAGTGTAGATCCTGATCAGATGGCTTCTAAAGCCATCTGATCAGGATCTACACTGTTTCACATACAGTTTGTGAATTTGCAAGAATAAATTACATCAAGTAATCTGATTGGTTCAGAGTAGGAAAAGGGCGTGGCTAAATTAATTATTCAGCGGGTTAAGGAATAAAAGAAGGACAAAGGAAATGATTTAGATTCCATATTAAGCTTAAATATTTGGACAAACATTAGACTGGAGACATTTAAAAAATCTCCCTATGTGGAATAATTTTGACAAATTCATGTAGTTGAGGTTCATTGTCATACATTTGATTTGTTTTTTGCAGTTAGTCTAAGCATTATGCCTTTTATAGCATGTGGCCCAGAAATTTGAAAAAAGTGGAGTCAGCCAGTAAACAGTTCTGTGATTTGGTTCGGTATGGAGTTAAATTGCCTAATTTACAATGTCATATATGCATATCAAATTGATCTTGAAATACTTTCAGAGGTCATTGTCTCCTTTCTGCAGATTCAAGAAGGACAGTTGTCAGTTTCTTGCGAAAGAATATACTCTGTACTGGTTAACCACTTACATATAAGTTCGGCTCGGTAAACAGACCAGAGCCAAATTTTTTTTATGCCCCCGCCATTGGCATGATGCTGTGACGGCATATAGTTTTTCGGTTTTCTGTATGTGCGTACATGTGTACATCTGTCTGTACGTGTGTGTGTGTGTACATATGTACTGTATGTACGTGATCCTGTACCTCAGGTTAAGGTTTTTGTAACAGGTAGAGCCTGAACTTTTAGAACTCGTATTTTCCTAACCATTTGATGGAACTGGTTCATATTTAGTATGATGATAGATATGGGTCCAAAGTTTTATTAAGCAATACCGGTACCCCCACCCATGCCTGTACCTCAATGTCAAGGTCACAGACTTAGAAATTTTCAACATTAAAGACTTAGGTTAAGGTTTTTGTAACAGGTAGACCCTGAACATTTTAGAACTCATATTTTCCAAACCATTTGATGGAATGGATCATATTTGGTATGATTATAGATATAGGTCCAAAGTTTTATTCAGTCATACTCCCACCCATGCCTATGACCTCAAGGTCAAGGTCATGGACTTAGAAATTTTCAATGTAAAAGACTCCAGTTAAGGTATTTGTACCTGGTAGAACCTGAAGTTTTATGATGACTTTGGTTCATATTTGGTATGATGATAGATATAGGTACAATGTTTTATTCAGCAATACCCCCACCCATGCCTATGACCTCAAGGTCAAGGTCACAGACTTAGACAATTTTAATGTTAAAGATATTAAAGAGCTCAAATTTTCCAAACCATATTATGGATTTGGCTTATATTTGCTATGATGATAGATACAGGGCAAAATGTTGATTTGGCAATACCCCCACTCATGCCTATGGCTTCAAGGTCAAGGTCACATACTTAGAAATTTTTAATTAGATATTTTAAGTGTTGATATTTTCCAAATCGTATGATGAATCGAGTTTGTATTTGGTATGATGTTAGATACCTGTCCATTTTATTCCGTGATACCCCCACCCATGCCCATGAGCTCAAGGTCAAGGTTACAGACTTAGAAATTTTTAATAAGATATTTTTATTATTTATAATTTTATATGATGAATTAAGTTTATATTTGGTATGATGATTGATACTGGTCCAATACCCCCACCCATGCATGTGCCCTAAAGGTCAAGGTCACAGACAAAGAATTTTTTTATTTAAAGTTTATTAAGACTCATACTCACCAAACCATATGGATTTCCTTCATATTTGGTATGATGATAGTTACAGGTCCATTGTTGTATATACCTCCACCCCTGACCTCAAGGTCACAGACTTAGTCTTATGATGCTTTTAAAAATATTTTCCAAACCATACCGATTGGCTCCATATTTGGAATGATGAAAGATACAGGTCCCAAGTTTCATTCAGCCATACCACCGACCGTGCCCATGACCTCATGGTCAAGGTCACACACTTAGAAAGTTTTGAATGTTAAAGTTTCTTAGAGCTCATATTTTCCAAGCTATTAAATTAATTGGCTTCAAATTGGGTATGATGACAGTTTTTTGTCCAAAGATTTAATCAGGAATATCCACATCTATGGGTAGGACACTTTTGAAGTAGAGCTATGCTGTCCAATGACGGCTGTTGTTGCAACATGGATTTTTGGGGTGACGCGGGCCCCTGTGCGGGGACATCTGTGTCGTCTGGACACATTTCTAGTTCAAAACTTTGTTAGATTAAAAAGCTCATTAGTAGTCAAAATGTTAACTATTCAAGTAAGTATAATATCTTATTTTCTGGCATTTTTGCTGGAAAAATGTGAGTAGCTTTTGCATTTGCCAAAACTACTCACATTTTTTCAGCAAAAATATTAGCATATTAGCCATATAAATTGTATAAAGTTTCTTGATGTAAGCTAATAACACTGTCGGTTTTGAGCAAGTGAACCCAGCTTGATAAAACCATATTACTGCAGACTGGGCCATTAATTACAAAACAGCCAATGGATGATGCATCACATTAACAAGTTCTTGTAAGGAACACATACCTGTGATACCTCTCTCATCAGGAGGGAGACTCCCTCATTTTGATGCTAATTTTTGCCCCATTTATGCTAAATTTTACTAAAATTTTGGAGTCTCCCTCATTTAAATTGAGAATTTCCCTATATATCATTTTTAGCTCCCTCATTGCAATGGCAAATCTCCCTCTTACAGTTAAATAAATTATCACAGGTATGGGAACACCCCTCTAAACCCCACTACATATAGAGAAAACTTGGTTTACATGGGCATGCACTATTTTGTTTAGTTCTGCTCCAAGACATAGGTTGTTGGTACTCGTTAGAACCGCCGCATCGAGGCGGTTCTAACGAGTACCCACAACCTATGTTTGGAGTATAAATAAGGAAAATATCACAAATTTTCATCAGAAAAGTAGCTGTTTCAGAGGTATGGAAGAGTGCGCCATGTCACATGGATGTGTTATCATAATATACATGTATTTCAGGCTGGCACTAACGCCAAGTATGTACCAGGAACTCAGATATTTTATAACTCCATCCAGAAACAGCTTACTATGCATATCAAAATGGAAAAAGTGGGGTGCTACCAGGCAACAGTTTCTTATGGTGATGTTAGTCTGAAGAATGGAGATTTCAACATTTTAGTACTTAGTCGTAAGTTAATTTATTCTGTAATTACAAACATGGTTACAAACTCAGTAGCATTTACATGTTTATGTACATAAAAAAAAACAAAAAACTTTTCTTTACTTCTGTTACACCAAACAATCAAACAGAATTGTTTAAGCATTATTGTGTCCTTTTATGTTGGAGAAGACCAGAGTACCCGGGGAAAACAATTTGCTTTGATGAAGTTTCTTGGCTGATTCAGGGGTGACAACCTATGTCAAAGCAGAGATGTCTTACCCATTTCAGGAGCGGCCATATTGGTGTAAATAGGGTAAATAAAATGCTTTAAACTAGATATGTACATTACAAGTCTTCAGAGAACATACTTCAGCTGGTAACGAATAATATTTGCATCCCATCAGTGAGCTAATTCCACCTAGAAACATTGAAAAGGTTTCGATACTTTCGCCACAAGATTTGATTCGGCGCTGTAAACAATGGTAGTTCCGACATCATTGCCAAATCAGCTTGTGTCGAATTATTTATTATAAAAGAAAGGGCCACATTTCTGAGACAAATTTCAGTATGTTTGATTCTTTTATGACCTAATGCACCGACTGCGCCTACTTGTTGTGACAAATGCCTTCTGTGCAGTAAACGCTGGCAAACCTACAAATGGTTATGACTTCACTGCTCTGACGTAGGTTGTTCCCCCTGTGATTAGTGTGATTTAATGTCAAGTTTACACAGAAGACAATTGAAACACTGTCTATCCACAAAATTTGTTTCTTAGAGTGTTGTGTATGAAATTCAATATTCTTGACTTTCTCATTTAGTCTATCTCATCTTGAGTTCAGGATTCAATAATAATAATAATGACAAAGACTTTATTTCAAGAGGGTAACACAATTAGTACAAAGCTAATCTCCTCTGTGGCCCTCAGATAATTACAATAATATTTACAAGTTACAATATACATGTAATAATGAAAACACTAATGCACATACACACACACACACACGTAGAAGCCCCTGTGGCGCAGTGGTTATGCTACTCGCCTTGTAAACCAGGGATCGCAGGATCGATCCCGGGCTTCTCCAGACTTTCGGATGAGTCTTTAAACCAAGGTCCCGTCTCCGTATGACCTTAGCTGTTGGTGGGAGGTAAAACTAAAAACTCACTCACTCACACACACACGTATGCAACTACCCACACACACACTGAATGAAATAATGTACAATTTCAGAAAATTGGAATTGTTGTTATAACGAGTTTTGTCATTATGTAAAATGTCAGTATGTTTTGACAGTATTTGGGTATTCATGAGTTCTGCATTATTTTTCAGCTGAAGATTTGGCTTGTGTAGAGAAGAATATAAAGAAATCCCATAATATCTGGTATGAGGCAAGACTTATACAATGCAACCACGAACATCTTACTAAACCAAAGAAAGTCTTCATTTATATCACACCAAAGGTTAGTGTTACTCTCTGCTCAGAATTGTTGTACACCACAACCTCTTTTGTTGTAACACTGTTCATTATAACACAGTTTTGGATATAGCATGGTTTCAAGATTGATCCCAAAAATGTATAGATTGTATAGAAAAATGACCATTTAAAAATGTATAGATTATATAGAAAAATGACCATAAATGGTCATTTTTCTATATAATCTATACCTTTTTGTTTGGATATAACACAGTTTGTTGATCTTACATGGTTTCTATAAGTTTAAATTTTAGTTTCAAATAACAAGGAATTATGCAGATAATTTTTGGGATAATTTTTTGTCTTATTTCTCCATAGAAATATATATTGTGAGTGCATGTTAGAATCGCTGCAATGTGGTGGTTCTAAAAAGTTCCCATATGGTATGTTTCTAACTAGAAATATACAAAATCATTCCTTAATTGTCCATAGAAGCCTCTGTGGTGCAGTGGTTACGCTACTCGCCTTGTAAACCGGGGGTCACAGGATCGTTCCAGGGCTTCTCCAGACTTTTGGATGAGCCTTTAAACCGAGGTCCCGTCTCCGTATGACCTTAGTTGTAGGTGGGACGTAAAACTCAAACACTCACTCACTCCTTAATTGTCCTCATTCCTCCTCTGTTTCTGGAACTATGTATCTGTTAGAATGACATTGGGGCCAGTTTTAACCAGTTTGTTTCTCGACAGCATCGTTAGTTAAGGAATCGTTAAAACTTTGGTCATTTTTTATGGCAGATATCTAATATTTTTGGTGAAAAAATGTGAGTAGCTTTTGCGTATGCAAAAACTACTCACATTTTTTCAGCCTTTTTTCAGCCAAAATACTAAATTTCAAACTAGAAATATACAAAATCATTCCTTAATTGTTCTCATTCCTCCTCTGTTTCTGGAACTATGTATCTGTTAGAATGACATTGGGGCCAGTTTTAATAAGTTTGTTTGTCGACAGCATCGTTAGTTAAGGAATCATTAAAACTTTGGTCATTTACTATGGCATATATCTAATATTTTTGCTGAAAAAAATGTGAGTAGCTTTTGCGTATGCAAAAACTACTCACATTTTTTCAGCAAAAATACTAAATTTTAGATATTGTACTTGCTAGAGCAGTTAACCACTAACGAGCTCATTAAGCTAACAAGGCTTTGAACAATTGGAATGTGGTGTTCCAAATGTAGGTTTTGGGCATTTATGAGACTTCATCATTCAGGAGGTTCTGTTGACTACTCAGCTGTTTTCAAGCATTAACAAGACATTTTTTCCAAAGCAATTCCCTGTTGGGTGGTTCATTAACTGACAACTCAACATGATGTGTTTGTAGGTTTGTGTCTCCATCATAGCTCCAGATAAGAAGGCATAACAAAGATAATTAAGGGATAATTTTCCTTATTTCTTGTCAGAAGTATATGTTGTGGGTACTTGTTAGAATCGCCTCGTTGAGGCGATTCTAACAAGTACCCACATCATATGTTTTTATGAAGAAATAAGAAAAATATCACTTAATTATCTTTGTTATGCCTCCTTATCTGGAGCTATGCTCCATTTTAGAAGATACTAGCCTATTAAAATGCACATTATCCCTCGTATGCACAGGCCTCTGTGGCGTAGTTGTCAAGAATAAGATCTATTAAACATTAATAATATCACCACTGTGTGTTCAAGTTTTGCTTGGGTCACATGTGGTCAGGTAGATTTTCTCTAGGTACTTCTATTTTTGCCCATGAAAGGCATTGAAAGGGCCATAATAACTAAATGAGAAAAATGGCCCAAGATTGTGAATTTTGTTGCTAAGTGGGCCTTCACCCCTTTAACCCATTTTGTACTGGAAACCCCAAAACCGGTAATTGGCAAACAATGCAGGCCCAGATCAGACGCCGCAGAATGCAGCAATGATCAGGGCCTACACTGTTTGCAAAAAGTTCAGCCATTTGCCACATTAATGCTGAAGAAAACACAACCTCATAAACGACAGGGAGCTTCTTGAAAAAATATAGCATTGACAATACTAGTAGGTTGATTGTCAAGGTGTATAGGCTGACATAATGGCCTAAATGGGGACTTTGGCTGTTTTGTTGTAACCTTCAATTTTAAGCAAATAGTGTAGATCCTGATCAGATGTCATATTCTGCAGCAGGTTATCTGGGGCTACTCTTTTTGGCCCCAGCCCATAGGGGCTTGAAGAAACATATGGGCTGCATGATGCTTCCACGCAGAGCTGAATCCGGCCCGCACACTAGTACTGGTAAACCGCTTAGAGGATCTAAGACTGTCCAGGAACCGGGGTGCGAGGCGGACAGTCCATACTAATAAACCCTATTGGTTTCATTGGGCAACAGGGCTTGAGATGTTATTTCATCTCAATGTCGGGTAAAAGTCCCACAAAATTGGAAGCAACGTCTCCAAAATGACCTTTACAGTGTTGACGGGGACGTTAAACCTCAAATCAAACAAACAAAACTGTTTGGTAGTGTTCTAGAACATGAGTCCAGTCCAGGCTTTACAGATAACCCTCTTTACAGAACACTGTGATTTATAACACTATTAACCCTTTCTGTACCAAATGGAATCTTCCTCCTTATAAATGGCATGAGTCCATTTCAAAATTTATGGGTGTCAGGTTGTGTTTTCTTCAAAATTTATTTTGAAAATGGCTGATATTTTGCAAACAGTGTAGGCCCTGTGCCATTGTGCGGCATCTGATATGGGCCTGCACTGTTTTCTAGAGTACCCATTTGGGGGTTTCCAGTACTAAATGGGTTAATAGGATCCAACACTAAAGTAAAGTGTGTGTGTGAATTCGGGTTTAATGTCGCTTTCAACAATTTTTCAGTCATATCATGTCGGTGTCTGGTTGCAACAGGGAGCTCAATGCTCACTTTTATAGTGCTGCCTCACTGAAGTATCATGTCCCAGACACATTACATGATACCACACCCAGTCACATTATCCTGACAATGGGTCGACCAGTCCTAGCTCTGCCCCGTAAATCTGAGTGCCAAGCGAGGAGCAGCTAGTACCATTTTTAACGACTTTGGTATGTCGCGGCCTGGGATCGAACCCGTGACCTCCATTTTCCCGGAGCGGACACTCTACCAACTGAGCTATCGGGGCTGGTACCCTAAAGTAGAAACCTTGTCAGTTAAACAACCATGGTATATCTAAAACAAAATGTATAGATAATGCATCTCTATACATTTTTGGACTCCAAAACTGTGTTATAACAAACAGTGCTATAATGAGGTTGTATCAAGCTCAGTTTTCCCCTTTGTCTGTTTCAGCAACTGAAGTTAAAAGAATATTTTTTGAAGATTATTGGTAAAAGGTTATTTACATACAGAGTCTGTCCCTCCACAAAGGTTAGTACTGTAATAGCCCATCATGTTAACAGGTACATTTTACAATGGTATACCTAATTTTTATGCTCCCCGAAGGGGGAGCCATATAGTCGCCGCTTTGTCCGTCCGTCCGTCCCTCTGTCCGATCGCATCCACGGGCATATGTTGGGTAGACATAAGTTTGGTACTTGCCGTTTATTCCGGTATTGTCCGAAAAAGTAGCCAACAAATTTGATGGGACATGTTGGGTACTTGTGCAAATTTTAGCTGATTGTTGGGTACTTATAGGTGAAAAATTAACACTGTAGTACCCAACAAATGTCCATGTGTACGAACGTGCGTCCGTCCGTCACGCTCTATATCTCTAAAAGTATTAAAGGTATTTAAGTGAAACTTGATATAATGATAGAGGGCGATGAGGGGAATCGTAAAATACAAGAACCATAACCGTGTCACCAGTATTTATGGAGTTACTTCCCTTCTTAACTATTTCAATGAAAAAATTGTCCGGAGCATATCTCTGAAAGTATAGAAGGGATTTAAGTGAAACTTGATACATTGATAGATGGCCATCAGAGGAAGTGCAGAGTGCAAGAACTGTAACTCTATCACAAGTAATTACAGAGTTATTTCCCTTTTTAGTTTTTGCTATATTAAGCTTGTCCGGATCATATCTCTAAAAGTTTTAAAGGTAATTTAGTGAAACTTGATACACTGATAGGGGGCTATGAGAGAAATCGCAGAATGCAAGAAGCATAACCCTACCAACAGTATTTAAGGAGTTACTTCCCTTCTTAATTAGGGCCCCACACAGTATTTTGGATGCCCTATAGTAATCTCCTTGTCAGTCAGTTTCAAATCTAAACCAAAACATTTAACCGGTGATAACTTCAAAAGTATTATCCCTACTCCCATGAAACTTCACACTTATACTAACAATCAAAAGACCTACATTCTGACAAACCATATTGCTTTTGTCCATGTGTTTGTCACGCCTTAACCAAAAAACTTAACCTCGGTCATAACTTCAAAAGTATTTGCCCTACTCTCATGAAACTGCACACACTTACTTACTATCACAAGACCTACATTCTGACAAAGGGCCATAACTATATTGCTTTTCGGTGTGTGTTTGTCAGGCCATAACCAAACAACTTAAACTCTGTCAAAATTTTAAAAGTATTTATCCTACTCTCATGAAACTTCACACACATACTTCCCATCACAAAACCTACATTCTGACAAAGGGCCATAATTATGTTGCTTATTTTCACTGAATTATCTCCCCTTTTTCAAAAAATATCTCCTGTTGTTTCATAACCATGGGTAATAGGGCTTTCATATTTCACTTATGTATTCCTTGTGACATTCTTCATTGAAAATCACTTACTAGGGAACACAAAACTGAGTTTCTTTGTCTTATGGTTTAAGATTTACATGCCCTTGCATGGAAGGGGCCTAACATTTCTCCTTATTTTTGCAGTCTTTGTTAAAAATCAATAACTAGGGAATTCTTAGACTTTTGGTTAAACCCATTTGGTACCGGAAACCCCAAAAGGGGTAAGTGGCAAACAGTGCAGGTCCAGATCAGACGCCACGAAACTCGTGTTTGTCACGCCTTAACCTGGCCCTACTCTCATGAAACTTTACACACATACTTACCATCACAAGACCTACATTCTGACAAAGGAGAATAACTCGTGTGTTTGTCACACCTAAACCAAAAACCTTAACCTCGGTGATAACTTCAAAAGTATTTTGTCTACTCTCATGAAACATCACACACATAATTACCATCACAAGACCTACATCCTGACAAATTGCATTTGGGTGTGTGTTTGTCAGGCCATACCCAAACAACTTAAACTCCGGTCAAAATTTTAAAAGTATTTGTCCTACTCTCATGAAACTTCACACACATACTTAAATTACAAAAACCTACATTCTGACAAAGGGCCATAACTATATTGCTTATTTTCACTAATCATTTCCCCTTTTTCAAAAAAATATCTCCTGTTATTCCATAACCATGGGTGATAGGGCTTTCATGTTTCACATGTGTATTCCTTGTGACATTTTCCATTGAAAACCACTTACCGTATTCGGGTGTGTATTACCCGCATTTGCGTACTACCCGCACCCCCCTTTTTTGCCAAAATCTGTGGGAAAACTGTTATTCTGTTGTATTACCCGCATGGAACATTTGCTGAAATTTTGGTGGATGCGTAAGTGAGAAAAAGTAAGAATTTGGCCAGTTTTTGTAACACACAACGGAACGCGCGATCGTCTTCAAAAGGCGGGAAAATGCACGTGCGTGCGAGTATCACCAGAATGCATGTATTTTGCATTAAAATGTTGAAAAAACTTTACCTGTTCACCATTGTAATTTATTCATTAACCCACATATGCCCGCGGCCCTTTTTTGGACATCGGCAAACAGTGCAGTCCCAGATCAGACACCTCAGACAGGCGCCGCAGACATCTCTTTTTTGGGACATCGGCAAACAGTGCAGTCCCAGACCAGACACATCAGAAAGACGCCACAGACGTCTGATTTGGATTTACACTGTTTGATGATTTATAACGGTTCAATTATGACACTATTGTTAATCCCTGTCATATAATTGCCACCCTGCGGTGCGTGTCGATAAGGTGTGAAAATATGGTCAAGTTATGTCTCTAATTTGCGTTTATTCCCCAATCATAAAATTTAATCCGCAATCAGTTGTGAAAATTATTCAATTGCTCCTAAGATGATTATTCTACTATTTCATAAATGGTTATGTTTTGGCGCCAAATAGCAGACGCTAGGCGAGAAAAGTTGAACGCTTTAATTTGTGTTAACACATCTGTATGCTGTTGTTGGTATTGACACAGAGCTTACGGAAAACGTTGTTTTCCACAACCGTTTTGCTATCGAGAATATTTTTACCGTTTCCAAACAATTATTTATGGGAGAGATACGCCCCATTAAGATAAAACAATAGGCATGTGTGGGGTTGCTGGGGTCCGATGACGTCATTTACCGATCGCGTGCAGAAAAAAACTGTAGCGGTGGTTTGTGGGCGGCGGTTTTGATGCCGGAAAACTTTGATGTTCGCATTGAACTTGCTTGTTTATTTCTTTTAAAATCAGAGTTTTAGGAATAATACTCACAAAATCGGGCTTGCTAGTAATGGAGATTGTTATATTACTCATGTGTAGGTAAAATTGAGTGGACAATTAAACGTTTTTATACCCCACCACACGATAGTGGCGGGGTATTATGATATACCCTCCGGTGTCCGTCCGTCCGTCTGTCCGTCCGTCCGTACGTCCGTCCGTCCGTCCGCACCATTTCCGATCGATAACTTGAGTAATTTTTAACAAATTTTTTTCAAATTTTGCATACATGTATATATCGGGAATGAGTGGTATGGGATTGTTAATGGGCAAAATCTGTTAACATTTGACAGAGTTATGGCCCTTTTTAGTTCAAAATAAGGGGTTTTGGGGCGTTTCCGATCAATAACTTGAATATTTTTTCACGGATTTTCTTCAAATTTTGTATACACATTGGCATTGGGTATGAGTGGTTTGGGATTGTAAATGGGCAAAATACATTAACATTTAACGGAATTATGGTCGTTAAAAATTCCGATTAAATGGTTTTTGGGGACTTATTCCTTTACTATATGGAATATTTGCATGAAACTGCACTGATGTATAAACGACCATAATAAGCAGGTTTTGTGTTGTGAATACACAAAATGCGTTAACATTTAACGAAAAATTGGTCGTTAACAATTCCCATTAAATAGTTTCTGCGCATTTATTCCTTTAATTTATGAAATATATTGATTATCACTGCCAGTGTAGTGGTTAGAGTGCTGGACTACAAATCCTATTGTTGACTATGAATCTGAGGGGCGTGAGTTCAAATCTCCGTCGAGGAATGGAAATTTTTTTTTTTTTTTCGTTTTTTCTTTTTTTTTTGTGTGTGTTCTTTTTTCTTTTTCTTTCTTTTTCATTTTGGCAATGAATTTATTTATTTTTTTTTTTTATTTTTTTTAATTTTCCTCATTTTTAGCTCACCTGAGCCGAAGGCTCATGTGAGGTATTAGTATACCACGAGCCGGCGTCCGTCGTCCGTCGTCGTCGTCCGTCGTCGTCCGTCGTCGTCCACACTTTCAAAGAAGTATATCTCCGGAACCAGTGGGCCAATCTTGATCAAATTTCATGTGAAGCATTATCAGGTAGGGGGAAAGGCTGCATACTGTTTTCGGGCAGATCGGATTGGAACTCTGGTTGCCATGGCAACAAATAGCTCCCATAGACTTCACATAGGAAAAAGTTTGTTATCACTCTAGCTCCGTCAATTTTTTTCTGATCGTCTTCATTCTTGCAGATAACGAGGACAGGCATGAAATCTCGATCAAGTTCGATTTTGGGCTGAATCGGATTATTCACTCAGGAGTTACGTGCCCTTGAGCGTTAGGAAAAAGCTTGTCATCACTCTAGCTCCGTCAATTTTTTTCTGATCAACTTCATTCTTGCAGATAACGAGGACAGGCATGAAATCTCGATCAAGTTCGATTTTGGGCTGAATCGGAATATTCACTCAGGAGTTACGTGCCCTTGAGCGTTGAAAAAATTGCCTATTGACTTAACATGGGGAGAATGTTGTCATCACCGTAGCTGCTTCAATTATTTTCAGATTGGCTTTATTCTTGCAGATAACCAGCACAGCCATGAAATCTCGGTCAAGTTCGATAACTGGCAGAATCGGATCATTCACTTAGGAGTTACCTGCCCTTGTGTGTTTTTGCATTAGGGTTAATGGGAATTTCAAAAATGTATATCTTAAAGACTACTTGGCCAACTTTGATCAAATTTCATGTGTCACATTATTGGGCAAGTGGATAGGCTTCATTAGGTTTTCAGGCAGATATGAGTGGAACTCTGGTTGCCATGGCAACATCTAGCTCCCATAGACTTCACATAGGAAAAAGCTTGTCATCACTCTAGCTCCGTCAATTTTTTTCTGATCGACTTCATTCTTGCAGATAACCAGTACAGGCATAAAATCTCGGTCAAGGTCGATTTTGGGCCGAATCAGATAATTCACTCAAGAGTTACGTCCCCTTGAGCGCCCGAAAAATTGCCTTTCGACTTAACATGGGGAAAATGTTGTCATCACTGTAGCTAGTAACGAGGACAGGCATAAAATCTCGGTTAAGTTCGATTTTGGGCAGAATCGGAATATTGACCTCGGAGTTACGTGACCTTGAGCGACAAAAAATTTGCCCATAGACTTAACATAGGGAAAATGTTGTGACTACGATAGCGACTTGAATTTTTTTCAGATCAGCTTCAAACTTGCAGGTAACGAGGACAGACATAAAATCACGGTTAAGTTCGATTTTGGACCGAATCGGATTATTTGCCTTGGAGTTACCTGCCCTTGAGCATGAAAAAATACGTTGTGACCACGATAGCAACTTTATTTTTATTCAGATCAGCTTCAAACTTGCAGGTAACGAGGACAGGCATAAAATCCCGGTTAAGTTCGATTTTGGGCCAAATCGGAATATTGACCTCGGAGTTACGTGACCTTGAGCGACAAAAAATTTGCCCATAGACTTAACATATGGAAAATGTTGTGACTACGATAGCGACTTGAATTTTTTTCAGATCAGCTTCAAATTTGCAGGTAACGAGGACAGACATAAAATCTCGGTTAAGTTAGATTTTGGGCCGAATCGGATTATTTGCCTTGGAGTTACCTGCCCTTGAGCATAAAAAAATACGTTGTGACCACGATAGCAACTTTATTTTTATTCAGATCAGTTTCCAACTTGCAGGTAACGTGGACAAGCATAAAATCTCAGTTAAGTTTGAATCGGAATATTGACCTCGGAGTTACATGACCTTGAGCGACAAAAAATTTGCCCATAGACTTTACATAGGGAAAATGTTGTGACTACGATAGCGACTTGAATTTTTTTCAGATCAGCTTCAAATTTGCAGGTAACGAGGACAGACATAAAATCTCGGTTAAGTTAGATTTTGGGCCGAATCGGATTATTTGCCTGGGAGTTACCTGCCCTTGAGCATAAAAAAATACGTTGTGACCACGATAGCAACTTTATTTTTATTCAGATCAGTTTCCAACTTGCAGGTAACGTGGACAGGCATAAAATCTCAGTTAAGTTCGAATCGGAATATTGACCTCAGAGTTACATGACCTTGAGCGACAAAAAATTTGCCCATAGACTTTACATAGGGAAAATGTTGTGACTACGATAGCGACTTGAATTTTTTTCATATCAGCTTCAAACTTGCAGGTAACGAGGACAGGCATAAAATCTCGGTTAAGTTCAATTTTGGGCCGAATCGGAATATTGACCTCGGAGTTACGTGACCTTGAGCGACAAAAAATTTGCCCATAGACTTAATTAGGGAAAATGTTGCGACTACGATAGCGACTTGAATTTTTTCAGATCAGCTTCAAACTTGCAGGTAACGAGGACAGACATAAAATCTCGGTTAAGTTCGATTTTGGGCCGAATCGGAATATTTGCCTTGGATTTACCTGCCCTTGAGCATAAAAAAATACGTTGTGACCACGATAGCAACTTTATTTTTATTCAGATCAGCTTCAAACTTGCAGGTAACGAGGACAGGCATAAAATCTCGGTTAAGTTCGATTTTGGGCACAATCGGAATATTGACCTCGGAGTTACGTGACCTTGAGAGACAAAAAAATTTGCCCATAGACTTAACGTAGGGAAAATGTTGTGACAGAAATAGCGACTTGAATTTTTAGCTCACCTGAGCCAAAGGCTCCAGTGAGCCGATAGTATACCAAGGCTCCGGAGTCCGTCGTCTGTTGTCCGTCCATCCGTCGTCCACACTTTCAATGAAGCATATCTCAGAAGGCAGTCGACCAATCTTGTTTAAATTTTATGTGTAGCACCATTGGGCAAGGGGAAAGGCTGCATTTGGTTTTGGAGCTAGTCTGGTTCATTTGTTCCTTCATTCTTCTTTCTCTCCATATAGAGATAATAGACCAATGTTAAATTTTTAATCAAAGATTTCTCAGGAACTATAAAAGCTAGAAGCATCAAATTTGGTATTCAATAGAATAATGATGACTTATTTTGTGTAAGAGACATTGGGCTTTCTCAGCTTATTTGTTCATCTGTTCTTTCATTCTTCTTTCTCTCCATTTTGACCAATGTTAAATTTTCGTCAAAGATTTCTCAGGAACTATAGAAGCTAGAAGTCTCAAACTTGGAATGCAATGCAATAATGATGACTTATATCCTGTAAGGGTCAATGGGCTGGATTCTATTAGCAGATTTAGTAGTCAAGTCTGTGAATTGTTAAAACTTAAGTTCCTCAGGTGAGCGGTTTAGGCTCATTGAGCCTCTTGTTGGTTTTTCGTTCCTTTTTTTTTTCCCCTTTTTTTTTTCACCCTTTTCTTCTTTTTGTTATACCCCATCACACGATAGTGCTGGGATATTACAATATACCCTCCGGTGTCTGTCCGTCCGTCCGTCCCCACCATTTCCGACCAATAACTGGATTAATTTGTGCTATGAATCTGAGGGGCGTGAGTTCAAACCCCCGTGGAGGAATGGAATTTTCTTTTTTTTTTTCCTTTTTTTCTCGTTTTTTCTTTTCTTTTTTTAGCTCACCTGAGCCGAAGGCTCATGTGAGGTATTAGTATACCACGAGCCGTCGTCGTCGTCCGTCGTCGTCGTTCGTCGTCCACACTTTCAAAGAAGTATATCTCCGGAACCAGTGGGCCAATCTTGATCAAATTTCATGTGAAGCATTATCAGGTAGGGGGAAAGGCTGCATACTGTTTTCGGGCAGATCGGATTGGAACTCTGGTTGCCATGGCAACAAATAGCTCCCATAGACTTAACATAGGAAAAAGTTTGTCATCACTCTAGCTCCGTCAATTTTTTTCTGATTGTCTTCATTCTTGCAGATAACGAGGACAGGCATGAAATCTCGATCAAGTTCGATTTTGGGCTGAATCGGATTATTCACTCAGGAGTTACGTGCCCTTGAGCGTTGAAAAAATTGCCTATTGACTTAACATGGGGAGAATGTTGTCATCACCGTAGCTGCTTCAATTATTTTCAGATTGGCTTTATTCTTGCAGATAACCAGCACAGCCATGAAATCTCGGTCAAGTTCGATGACTGGTAGAATCGGATCATTCACTTAGGAGTTACCTGCCCTTGTGTGTTTTTGCATTAGGGTTAATGGGAATTAGGAAAAAGCTTGTCATCACTCTAGCTCCGTCAATTTTTTTCTGATCGACTTCATTCTTGCAGATAACGAGGACAGGCATGAAATCTCGATCAAGATCGATTTTGGGCTGAATCGGATTATTCACTCAGGAGTTACGTGCCCTTGAGCGTTGAAAAAATTGCCTATTGACTTAACATGGGGAGAATGTTGTCATCACCGTAGCTGCTTCAATTATTTTCAGATTGGCTTTATTCTTGCAGATAACCAGCACAGCCATGAAATCTGGGTCAAGTTCTATAACTGGCAGAATCGGATCATTCACTTAGGAGTTACCTGCCCTTGTGTGTTTTTGCATTAGGGTTAATGGGAATTTCAAAAATGTATATCTTAAAGACTACTTGGCCAACTTTGATCAAATTTCATGTGTCGCATTATTAGCTCACGTGAGCCGAAGGCTCATGTGAGGTATTAGTATACCACGAGCCGTCGTCCACACTTTCAACGAAGTATATCTCTGGAACCAGTGGGCCGGCCTTGATCAAATTTCATATGAACCATCATCAGGTAGGGGGAAAGGCTGTATTAGGTTTTCGTGCAGATCGGATGAGAACTCTGGTTGCCACAGCAACAAAGAGCTCCCATAGGCTTAACATAGGAAAAAGCTTGTCATCACTCTAGCTCCGTCAATTTTTTTCTGATCGACTTCATTCTTGCAGATAACGAGGACAGGCATAAAATCTCGATCAAGTTCGATTTTGGGCTGAATCGGATTATTCACTCAGGAGTTACGTGCCCTTGAGCGTTAGGAAAAAGCTTGTCATCACTCTAGCTCCGTCAATTTTTTTCTGATCGACTTCATTCTTGCAGATAACGAGGACAGGCATGAAATCTCAATCAAGTTCAATTTTGGGCTGAATCGGATTATTCACTCAGGAGTTACGTGCCCTTGAGCGTTGAAAAAATTGCCTATTGACTTAACATGGGGAGAATGTTGTCATCACCGTAGCTGCTTCAATTATTTTCAGATTGGCTTTATTCTTGCAGATAACCAGCACAGCTATGAAATCTCGGTCAAGTTCGATAACTGGCAGAATCGGATCATTCACTTAGGAGTTACCTGCCCTTGTGTGTTTTTGCATTAGGGTTAATGGGAATTTCAAAAATGTATATCTTAAAGACTACTTGGCCAACTTTGATCAAATTTCATGTGTCGCATTATTGGGCAAGTGGAAAGGCTTCATTAGGTTTTCAGGCAGATCTGAGTGGAACTCTGGTTGCCATGGCAACATCTAGTTCCCATAGACTTCACATAGGAAAAAGCTTGTCATCACTCTAGCTCCGTCAATTTTTTTCTGATCGACTTCATTCTTGCAGATAACCAGTACAGGCATAAAATCTTGGTCAAGTTCGATTTTGGGCCGAATCAGATAATTCACTCAAGAGTTACGTCCCCTTGAGCGCCCGAAAAATTGCCTATCGACTTAACATGGGGAAAATGTTGTCATCACTGTAGCTAGTAATGAGGACAGGCATAAAATCTCGGTTAAGTTCGATTTTGGGCAGAATCGGAATATTGACCTCGGAGTTACGTGACCTTGAGCGACAAAAAATTTGCCCATAGACTTAACATAGGGAAAATGTTGTGACTACGATAGCGACTTGAATTTTTTTCAGATCAGCTTCAAACTTGCAGGTAACGAGGACAGACATAAAATCACGGATAAGTTCGATTTTGGGCTGAATCGGATGATTTGCCTTGGAGTTACCTGCCCTTGAGCATAAAAAAATACGTTGTGACCACGATAGCAACTTTATTTTTATTCAGATCAGCTTCAAACTTGCAGGTAACGAGGACAGGCATAAAATCTCGGTTAAGTTCGATTTTGGGCCGAATCGGAATATTGACCTCGGAGTTACGTGACCTTGAGCGACAAAAAATTTGCCCATAGACTTAACATAGGGAAAATGTTGCGACTACGATAGCGACTTGAATTTTTTTCAGATCAGCTTCAAACTTGCAGGTAACAAGGACAGACATAAAATCTCGGTTAAGTTAGATTTTGGGCCGAATCGGATTATTTGCCTTTGAGTTACCTGCCCTTGAGCATAAAAAAATACGTTGTGACCACGATAGCAACTTTATTTTTATTCAGATCAGCTTCAAACTTGCAGGTAACGTGGACAGGCATAAAATCTCAGTTAAGTTCGAATCGGAATATTGACCTCGGAGTTACATGACCTTGAGCGACAAAAAATTTGCCCATAGACTTTACATAGGGAAAATGTTGTGACTACGATAGCGACTTGAATTTTTTTCAGATCAGCTTCAAACTTGCAGGTAACGAGGACAGACATAAAATCTCGGTTAAGTTCGATTTTGGGCCGAATCGGATTATTTGCCTTGGAGTTACCTGTCCTTGAGCATAAAAAAATATGTTGTGACCATGATAGCAACTTTATTTTTATTCATATCAGCTTCAAACTTGCAGGTAACGAGGACAGGCATAAAATCTCGGTTAAGTTCAATTTTGGGCCGAATCGGAATATTGACCTCGGAGTTACGTGACCTTGAGCGACAAAAAATTTGCCCATAGACTTAATTAGGGAAAATGTTGCGACTACGATAGCGACTTGAATTTTTTTCAGATCAGCTTCAAACTTGCAGGTAACGAGGACAGACATAAAATCTCGGTTAAGTTCGATTTTGGGCCGAATCGGAATATTTGCCTTGGAGTTACCTGCCCTTGAGCATAAAAAAATACGTTGTGACCACGATAGCAACTTTATTTTTATTCATATCAGCTTCAAACTTGCAGGTAACGAGGACAGGCATAAAATCTCGGTTAAGTTCGATTTTGGGCCGAATCGGAATATTGACCTCGGAGTTACGTGACCTTGAGAGACAAAAAAATTTGCCCATAGACTTAACATAGGGAAAATGTTGTGACAGAAATAGCGACTTGAATTTTTAGCCCACCTGAGCCAAAGGCTCCAGTGAGCAGATAGTATACCAAGGCTCCGGAGTCCGTCGTCTGTCGTCCGTCCATCCGTCGTCCACACTTTCAATGAAGCATATCTCAGAAGGCAGTCGACCAATCTTGTTTAAATTTTATGTGTAGCACCATTGGGCAAGGGGAAAGGCTGCATTAGGTTTTGGAGCTAGTCTGGTTCATTTGTTCCTTCATTCTTCTTTCTCTCCATATAGAGATAATAGACCAATGTTAAATTTTTAATCAAAGATTTCTCAGGAACTATAAAAGCTAGAAGCATCAAATTTGGTATTCAACAGAATAATGATGACTTATTTTGTGTAAGAGACATTGGGCTTTCTCAGCTTATTTGTTCATCTGTTCTTTCTTTCTTCTTTCTCTCCATTTTGACCAATGTTAAATTTTCGTCAAAGATTTCTCAGGAACTATAGAAGCTAGAAGTCTCAAACTTGGAATGCAATGCAATAATGATGACTTATATCCTGTAAGGGTCAATGGGCTGGATTCTATTAGCAGATTTAGTAGTCAAGTCTGTGAATTGTTAAAACTTAAGTTCCTCAGGTGAGCGGTTTAGGCTCATTGAGCCTCTTGTTTCCGTTTATTTTTCTATTCTTTCTTTTTGCAATGAATTTTTTTTTTTTTTTCGTTTTTTTTTTTCTCATTTTTTGTTTTTCATTCCTTTTTTTTACCTTTTTTTCCTTTTCTTCTTTTTGTTATACCCCATTACACGATAGTGCTGGGATATTATAATATACCCTCCGGTGTCTGTCCGTCCGTCCGTCCGTCTGTCCGTCCGTCCATCCCCACCATTTCCGACCGATAACTTGATTAATTTTTCACATTTTTTTTTTCAAATTGTGCCTACATGTTTATCGGGAATGACTTTTTTTTCTTTTCTTCTTTTTGTTATACCCCATCACACGATAGTGCTGGGGTATTATAATATACCCTCCGGTGTCTGTCCGTTCGTCTGTCCATCCACACCATTTCCGACCGATAACTTGATTAATTTCTCACAATTTTTTTTGGGAGTTTGGGATCAATAACTTAAGAATCTTTTCATGGATTTTCTTCAAATTTTAAAACACTAAAGGACACATATTATTGCCAAGGACAGTCACTCTGCTTTTCTGGTTATTGTATTATCTGCCCTTTTGATATACATGTATGTAGTTCCTTTACTATATTGAATGCCTTAGTGAAGTTTTACAGATAACTATAACACTTAAAAGTACCACTATTATGGGCAAGGCTATAACCATATTATCTTGCAGTGGTGGGGTATCATGCAGTGTTAGCGTGCTTTTATTTATGTCGGGAATCGAAAAAGGATTGAGCATTACACGAGATGCATCGTATTTTCAGCTGACAAAAGTAAAAATAAAATGGTCCAAAAATAATTTGGGCGGATTACCCGCACCCTGAACTTGGGCCTGTAATTTGAGGGAAAAAACTGCGGGTAATATACGCCCGAATACGGTACTAGGAAACACAAAATTGAGTTTCTTAGCCTTATGGTTTAAGATGTGCAGGGAAGGGGCCTTACATTTCTCATTTTTTTTGCATTCTTTGTTGAAAATCACTACCTAGTTTCTATATTTGTACTCCAATCATCAGCTGAGGGTACTCATTAGAACCTCCACATTCAGACGGTTCTAACGAGTACCCATAACATTTGTCTTCAAACAAATCTTATCAAACTTCAAAGTGTATAGGATCATTTCACTAAACTAACCCTCCTACTACTGCGCATCTTCGGGGAGCATCCCTCGGTTTCACCGATGCTCTTGTTCTTATTTCTGCTGCAAAACGTAGATTGTCGGCATTTGTTAGAACTGTCTTGTCAAGGCAGTTCTAACAAGTACCAACAATCTACGTTCGGAGCAAATTAAGACAAATGTTGAGAATTTTCATGTGAAAAGCCCATACTAAAAAGCTGTTTTTTATCGGCTTTATTTTCGTCATGTTAACAAGTCTGTGGTATGAACACCCCTCTAACCCCCACTTTATATAGCCAAAATGGGGGTTTACAGGGCTATGCATTATTGTTCTTATTTCTGCTCCATGATATAGATTGTGGGTAATCTTTTAAACTGCCTCAGTGAAGTGGTTCTAACAAGTACCCACAAGATCTCTTTGAAATATAAATAAGAAAACTTCTGAAAAATGCTAGTTCTGGAGATATGTAAGATGCCATTTTAGTAAATGGGTGTGTTATCGTAATCTTATGACCATGCTATAGTATGTACATATTGAAGCATATATGCAGTCCTCGATTGTATAAAATTGGTGGTAAGTAGTGTCAATATCGGTTGAGTGAGTGCACAAGACAAGATACCGCAAGACTTGTCTGACCAAAAAAGACTCAGATCAGTCTGTATATCTGTGGAATCTGATCCGAGTCTTTGCTGATTGGATGAGCCATCTACAGCCTCCAGGCTGTGCAAAGAGAGGTAAAATGATTGATTGTATTGGAGTATTATGGCCCAGTCAACACTATTTTAGGTCATTTTTGAGACGGTCAGTTAACTTATCCACACTTTTCCTGGGCAGGCTTATAAGAGGACTGTTCAAATATGAATGCAAGTAGAACGTTTTCTCATGCACTAATGCGAAAATCACCTGGAAATAAATATCACAGCGTAGAAAACATTTCACCTATACATTGATACCAAACCTGTTAAAATCTGTCCACTTTAGCCATGTATATCATTCGATAAACACTGTCTACTCTTGTATACTAATACAAAACATGGTTGGAAGAAGGTCAGAGTACGCCGTTGAAATACGGTCCTATATTAAGAATTGTTGTATTCCTGGTATACGGTGCAAAGACATTTTTGATGAAATATGTTTGGTTTATGGGCATAATGAAATGTCTTTTCCGACAGTTTTTCGTTGGTGTAAGAAATTCAGCTGTGGGCTAGGCTCAACAGAAGATGCACCACATGATCGTCGGCCGAAAAGAGCAACATCTGTTAAGATGGTTGCTAGAGTGAAAGAAATAGTTGCTACCGATGCACGGTACACCACTAGGCAAATAGCTAGTTTGGTTTGCATCTCATTAGGAGCATACAATTCTGAAACGGGATTTGAAAATGAGAAAGATCTGTGCTAGATGGATTCCCAATCTGTTGACAGATGAGCAGAAAAAGACACGCGTTCAGTGCGCCAAGAAGTTACTTAAAAAGTTTCCAAATTACAATGCACGGTCTTTCGCTAATGTCGTCATAGGTGACGAGGCATGGTTTCACTTTTTTGAGCCAAAACGAAAGATTCGGAACAAAATATGGGCAACAAAGTATTGCAAAAGACCATACATTGCAAAGCGGACCATGAGCGTCAAGAAGGTAATGTATGCCATATTCTTTTCAAATCAGGGCCCTGCTATTCAGGTTGCTTTGCCTAAAGGCAAATCTGTAAATGCGAAGTTTTACAAGAATAAAGTTCTTCGAAAATTGAAGAAATATTTCAAAGAACGAAGACCTGCAACTGGTTTGACCAATGTGAGATTGCTACATGACAATGCGTCATCGCACAAGGCACTCATTGTGCAAGACTATCTGAAGCAGGAAAAGGTTGTTGAACTCCCTGACTCCCCGTATTCCCCTGACCTTGCCCCGTGTGACTTTTTTCAGGCTTTCAAGTAGTCCTACTTTTTCCTACTTTTACCTACTTTTCCTACTTTTTGGGTCTCTTCCTACTTTGTTCCTACTTTTTCCAGAAAAACTCCTACTTCTCCTACTTTTTTGATTTGTCCAAAAACTAAGATCCAAAATAAATAAATAAACAAATTAAGCATCTAAAAGTATAAATTGTATCTCAAACTATTTGTAGAATGCATTTTGTAACATGACAAATGTCCTGATGATCCTCGACATTCATCTGCTGTTTTTAGCTGTACCACTAATTGGAATATGTTGATGTAAAGCAAAACTGCAATGGCCATCTACAGTTTTGTCTTGTTGAACATGACAAGAATTTTGGCAGTCAGTAGTGTAGTGATGTTTTAACTAAATGACCAACTGGAGCTTTGTCTTGCTGAGAATGGTAGAAAATTCAATACAGCAATGCTTTGATGCCCTAACTGCTGTGGCAAACTGTTCTGTCTTGCTTAGCATTACAGAAATTCATTGCAGCAGTCCAGTGATTCCTTAACTGCAGTGACCAGCTCTAACTCTGTCTTGTTAGCATGACAAACATTCACTTCAGCAGTGCAGCGATGCCTTAACTGCAGTAGCCAGCTTGAGCTTTGTCTTGTTTAGCATGACAAAAATTCATTGCAGCAATACTTTGATGCCTCAGCTGCATTACTCAGCTAGAACTCTGTCTTGGGAAGCATGGCAGGAGTTCATAGCAGCAGTGGTTTGATTTCGTAACTGCAGTGATCAGCTAGAGCTATGTTTTGGTAAGCAAGGCAGGAGTTCATAGCAGCAGTGGTTTGATTTCTTAACTGCAGTGATCAGCTAGAGCTATGTTTTGGTAAGCATGGCAGGAGTTCTTAGCAGCAGTGGTTTGATTTCTTAACTGCAGTGATCAGCTAGAGCTATGTTTTGGTAAGCATGGCAGGATTTCATAGCAGAAGTGATTTGATTTCTTAACTGCAGTGATCAGCTAGAGCTATGTTTTGGTAAGCATGGCAGGAGTTCATAGCAGCAGTGGTTTGATTTCTTAACTGCAGTGATCAGCTAGAGCTATGTTTTGGTAAGCATGGCAGGAGTTCATAGCAGCAGTGCTTTGATTTCTTAACTGCAGTGATCAGCTAGAGCTATGTTTTGGTAAGCATGCGAGGAATTCATTGCAGCAGTGTTTTGAGGCCTTAACTGACCAGCAGTTCATAGCAGCAATGCTTTGATACCATGTCTTTGATGCCTTACTAGAGCTCCGTCTTGTTAAGCATGACAGGAGTTCATTGCAGCAATGCTTTGACACCTTAACTGCAGTGATCAACTAGATCTCTGTCTTTAACACAAGAGGAATTCATTTCAGCAGTGCTGTGATGCCTTAACTGCAGTGACAAATTAGAGTTCTGACTTGTTTAGCTTGATAGAAATTCATTGTAGCAGCCATGCTGTGATGCCTTAACTGTGGTTACCATCTAGAGCTATGTCTTGTTGAACATGACAGAAATACATTACAGCAGTGCTCTGATGACTAAACTGCAGAGACCCACTGGAGCTCAGTCTTGTTGAGCAAGACAGAAATTCATTGCAGCAATGCTGTGATGCCTTGACTGCAGTGGCCAACTAGAGTTCTGTCTTGAGCATGAAAGGGATACACTGCAGCAGTACTGTGATGCCTTAACTGCAGTTACCCACTAGGGTTCTGTCTTGTTGGGCCTGGCATCAATTTATTGCAGCACTTCTGTGGTGCCTTAACTGTGTTACCAACTAGAGCTCTGACTTTTTGAGCATTTCAGAAATTCATTGCAGTAGTGCTGCTTAAATTTGCCTTGAATGCAGTGACCAACTAGAATTATTGTCTTGATAAGTGTGAAAGTACAGTCAAACCTCGATAATTCGAAGTGCAAGGGACCGCAGGAATTCCTTCGAATTATCGAGAGTTCGAATTATCGAAATCGGCAATTTTCGGATATGTTCGGATTTTTTTATTCAATGCAATTCAAATGACTATAATTCGAACTTCATTTCGGCGCTATGATAAAGAAACGGTAAAAACTGCCAAAGCATTAAAGAAAATGAGGTACGTGAAGGTTAATCTCATTGTCTTTTATGCTTGACAGGGCTACGAAAGCAGGAAATAATAATAAAACTTGAACTTACATTTTTATTTACAGCCATCAACAATAACAAAAATGAAGGTTGAATGCAAATTACTAAACCATTTTACTGACGAAATATTTAACCCCGCAAAAAGAACAACAGAACTGACAAACACTGACAGCTAGCGAAGATTTGTATCAGTCTGTAATAAACTGGCTGATACAAATCGAAAAGGCCTAACTTCAGGTTTCTAGTCAGTTTTGTTTCGCTTTTTGCCCCTATATTCACTCTCAAAAAAGTTCATAAGTGTTCAGGAAATTCGTCTACTTTCAGTTTTATCAGAATTGTAATTTTCGCTGTAACCACTGGTCCGTTGAAACACCCAAACCACCCCGTAACACCCAAAAATCACTACCCAGCAGCCACATGGCGTGTGTGCAACGTCGCATCAACGTCAATGCAATGAAATGGCGTTGCATTGACGTTGATGTGATTTTGCTTCGACGTCATGTGCTTGCATGGACAGATCTGCTGTATTTACACATCACATTTATTATTGATCGTCTCTGCATTGAAAAAATCCAGTAATCAATGTCTGCTTGCCACATCTTTTTTTAAAGTCCTGCTTCAATAACACATCTGCCATTCTTCCCAAACTTAACAAAAAGTCATCTGATTGCTCACACTGCTCAAAATAATTTCTGAGTTTAGCACAAACGTCCATAGCTTCACTGAGGGATGTTGGTGAATCTGTTTCTCGTCGGTCGGCATCAATGTTCTCGCTGTCGTCAACATTATCGTCGGCATCTTGACAGTCAGTAGATTTGCTGCTGATGATGTCATCAATGATGTCGTTGTCGGTAAGTTCTTCAGTTGTTGGTAGGTTGTCATCTACTGCCATGTAGTCTTGGATAGTCGCCGTCGTTAAGCCCAGTAGTGCCAGTCTAGCCAGTGGAATGTCATCCTCAGGGTCGTCGTCGGAGTCTGAAGAAGTTTCTGAAGCGTCATTTGTAGGATCTTGACGATGGAAATCAGCGTGTCTAAAGCAGTTAGAGATCGTTCTAGGCTGCACCATCTCCCAGGCCTGTTGCATCAATCTCATGGCGTCGAGTATGGAAATGGAAAACTCCTTCTTCTCGTCCATAGCTTTCATCTGGCGCAGAATAACTCTCTTTCTGTAGTGGGTCTTGAAATTTTGAATCACCCCTTGGTCCATAGGCTGGGTCTTGCTGGTTGTGTTGGGTGGAAGAAAGATAAGCTCAATACACTTCAGTCCCCGAACTTGTGGATGGGCTGGGCAGTTGTCTATGACCATGGCAATCTTTCTTTTCTGTCTTTGGAGCTTGAGGTCAAGTTTCTTTAGCCAGTCAGTGAAGATCTCGGAGGTCATCCATGCCTTTTTATTGCTGGTGTATGGCGTCGGGAGGGTCTTCTTGTTTTTAAAACACCTCGGGTTCGCTGACTTTCTGATGATCAGGAGCAGTAGTTTGTCGCTCCCACTCATGTTGGCGCACACCAGAGCCGTCAATCTTTCTTTACTCTTTTTGCCGCCGTGGCAATCGACTTTCTTGTACTCAAGTGTCTTGTCGGGTAGCAGGCGGTAGAACACACCAGTTTCGTCGGCATTGTAGATGTCATCAGGGGAGTACTGGTCAAGAAGTCTACGTAGACGTTGTTCCCATTCCGCCATGTCGGAGGACGTCGTGTCGACTGACTTTGCCTCGCCACAGACTTTCTTGAAGGTTATTCCATTTCTTTCTTTGAAACGCTCAAGCCAACCAGTTGAAGCCTTAAAGTTTTCAACTTCAAGCTTCTTTGCAAACTCCTCGGCTTTAGCAAGAAGAATGGGCCCAGACACAGGAACATTCTGTTCTCTGACATTTGAAAACCATTTCAAAATTGCGTTTTCAACGTTGTCAAATGAGCCCATTTTGGCATTCTTTCGTTTTGGTCCAAATTTTAGGTAGGACTCTTTTATGGAGTTCGCATTTTTTAGCCACGTAGACAGGGTGCTTGCCGGGATATTAAAATCCTTGGCAATCGCAGACTTAGATTTCTTTCCTTTCTCGACTTCCAAGATTGCTTGGTACTTCGTCTCAAAAGTTTGTGACTCGTATTTTCTCTTCACTCCTTTCTTTCCAGTAGCTGACCTGGCTATCCCCCCGTTACCGGGTCCTTCACCAGGTTGCTCAGCACAAGCCGCAGTTACCGACCCAGTTATCCCCCCATTGCTGGGTCCTTCACTGAGTTCGTCACCTTAGCGCAAAAAGTCAATAACTCCAATACAAATGTATTGGAGTTATTGACTTTTTGCGCTAAGGTGACGAACTGTTGCTCGGTGGCGTTAGAGTTTCCTTCAGACATGCTTTTAGGATAAGTGAAGAGACCGAGCATCATTGGGTGTTTTATAGCACTTGGTAGACAATGGAAAGGAAATTAAGCTAAATTGGGCAAAGGGATCAAAGATGCGGCACTTTTTGCTTAAAAAATGTAAACAGTTAAAATAAATCAAAGGCAGAGAAATATTCAAATTAAAATGCAATTAAGCTCAATAATGTACCGTGATTAAAACACATAAAAAACATCAAATAAGATATTCATTGCTGACGAAATCAATTAAAGACACCAATTACTCAATAAAGGATCATCACCTGTAGTGTGGCCGTTAATCCGGTGTTAATTACCTGTATCTACTAATTCTTGAAGTCAGACTGGTGTGAAGTGTAACAATTGAACTCGCCGCAAAATTGCGATGTGTGACCTTGATTAGCCAAGTAATATTTCGAATTAAACAGGGGATTTTAATAATAATTTCTTTGATTGGGACCGATGAAACTGTTCGAAAAATCGAATTTTTCGAAAAATCGAAATTCGAAAAATCGGTAATATTTTTGCAATAACTTATAGAGAAAAATGTCGGGACCGCCAGTCGTCTTCGAAAAATCGGTAGTTTCGAAAAATCGGCGTTCGAATCACCGAGATTCTACTGTAATTCATATTTGCCATGCTTTGATGCCTTTAACTGCATTGACCATTTAGAGTTCTGTCTTATTGAGCATGACAGAAATTCATTGCAGTAGTGCTGCTTAAATTTACTTTAAATGCAGTGACCAACTAGAATTATTGTCTTGATAAGTATGAAAGTAATTCATATTTGCCATGCTTTGATGCCTTTAACTGCAATGACCATATAGAGTTCTGTCTTATTGAGCATGACAGGAATTCATTGCAGCAATGCTGTGGTGCCTTAAGTGAAGTGACCAACTAGAGTTCTGTCTTGTTGAGCATGGCAGGAATTCATTACAGCAGTGCTGTGTTGCCTTAATTGAAGTGACCAACTAGAGTTCCGTCTTGTTTAGCATGAAAGGAATTCATTGCAGCAGTGCTGTGTTGCCTTAATTGAAGTGACCAAATAGAGCTGTGTCTTGTTTAGCTTGACAGAAAAACATTGAAGCAGTGCTATGATGCCTTAATTGCAGTGAAAAATTTGAGATCTGTCTAATGGAGGATGACAGGAATGCAAAGCAGCAGCAATGCAACATCTTAACTGCAGTGATCGACCAGCAGGAGATCTTTCTTGTCTAGCATGACAGAAATTTATTGCAGGAGTGCTGTGATGACTGAAGTGACCAACTAGAGCTCTGTCTTGTTTAGTATGACAGCAATTCATTTCAGCAATGCTGTGATGACTGAAGTGACCAACTAGAGCTCTGTCTTGTTTAGCATGACAGAAATTCATTGCAGCAATGCTGTGATGACTGAAGTGACCAACTAGAGCTCTGTCTTGTTTAGCTTGACAGAAATTCATTGCACCAGTGCTGTGATGTCTGGGGTGACCAACTAGAGCTCTGTTTAGCATGACAGAAATTCATTCCAGCAATATTTTAAAGCCTTGACTTCAGTGAGCATCTAAAATGTTGTCTTAGTTTGCATGACAGGAATTCATTGTAGCAGTGCTATGATGCCTTCACTAGCAGTGCTATGATGCCTTCACCTGGACATCTTGTTCTGATGCTTCTCATAAATGTAAATTTTCATTATTCATTAGTTCTTTGACATGTGTCAATATCTAGGTACAGATATCTGCCAGTGGCAAACTCTTGACAAAAGCATTGGAAGTTCAGGCTGCAGTCATGAATAACTGTACCAGATGGGTTAGCCACTAACATTTTACAGGTGCCTGCTAACTTTGATGTAAAAACATTAGACTCAAATGCACAAATAAAACTGCCCAAAATGAAAAACTGGTAAAATGTATGACATATGGAGGTACGTTCATGTCTATTAGCTCCTACTTTTTTTATATCAGGTTCCTACTTTTCTCCTACTTTTGATATCTCAGGCTCCTACTTTTCTCCTACTTTTTCACCAGGAGTCACTTGAAAGCCTGCTTTTTTTTGTTCCTGCGGCTGAAAAAATACCTTTCTGGTCGAAAATTTGTACAGCGCAAACACCTCAGTTCTGCAATATTCCAGTGCCTTCATAGTATACCTCGAAAAGACTACCAAAATGCATTCAATGATTGGATCAGAAGACTGAAAGTTTGTATATCTGTTAAAGGGGAATACTTTGAGGGGACAAAATAAATTTTTCATCGAAATCTACCACGGAATCATTTTTATGTGCTTAGTTGCATTCATATTTGAACAGTCCTCGTACGTAAGTGGTTAACCAGTACAGTGCACATTCTTTTGCCAGAAACTGACAACTGCCCTTCTTGAATCAGCGGAAGGGAGAGAATGACTGTAGAAAAGATTTCATGATCAATCTCCACGAAAGAATGTTGCCGACCCTGGCAGGAGGTAAACCACTGGTAGGTTAAGATGGTTGGTCTGAATCTTTACCAGTCAAACATGTCCAATTGTATGCTCTGGCTTGTTTTTCTGCATGACACAAACAAGTCTGTTTGACCCATATATGACAAACAGAATCTTCAGGAAGAGGAGTTTACTATCCCTGGCATCAGCAGAGATCTTGGCTTTGGTTGTTGTTAAGGTCCAAAATTTACAAGTTTCATGTAAGAAGTTTGAAGATTTCATATTTTATAAACTCTAAGGAGGATTAAGTTAATATTGGGCATGATCTAAAGTTTCATTCATCACTAACCCCACTCCTGCCCATGTCTGTAAGGTCAAGATCATGGACTTAGAAGCATCTTTAGATACAAGGTGTGGTGAGTAGGCAAGCTGTCTTCCTTGTGACAGGTCTTGTTATTACCGTATTTACTCTAAATTTTTGGACATCTGAAATCCTTTTTCGAAAATTTGAAAATAAGTACATTATACTACTCAGTGTTGTGTCTAAAAATATCTGGATGAGTGACAAACAGTGTAGACCCTGATGAGATGCCAGATTTTGTGACCTCTTATCATGTGGACATTGTTTGCTCAGGCCTATTCGTCTGCAAACATACAGGAAATGTGTTGATGCTGTGGTGTACAGTTGGTTTCTATTTTTACTTTCAGTTTACATTCAGTGGGTTTCACAATCAAACAGGGTGTCCATTATTTACTATAGATGACGGTGCACAGGCCCCGGTGATTCTAGCAGCCAAAGACAGGAGTATAATAGCAGCTACATTTACAAAATTTTTGCTCAGAAACATTGGTAATTATTGGCGTTTATAATATATACAGAGCTATTCCAAAATATAATACCATGAACTGGGCATATATGGCCTAAAGGTGAAGAGTGGTGTCTCTTAGACATTTTTCTATGGGTTCAAACCTTGCTTGGGTGACATGTGAGATGCCAAGATCCACAATGTAGTATCTTAGTATTTCATTTTGTACCACCTCTGGTTGGCTCTGTATAAGTGATATAATCTTGGAAGGCTGTAAAGCAGAAGTGATAAAATATACCCCCCCCCCACACACACACACACATACACACACACACACACACACAATTTTCTAATATAACTTGCATACTTGTGTAATAATTGATGGATACCTACAGCTATAGGTTGATTTGAGTCCAGCTCATGAGAAAAGGGTTATCACATAGGCAGCTAGCAATGGCTCAGGCAAGCCTGTGCATATTCTATTTTGCCAGAAGCTTTGTTGTTTGCAGATGTAGTAGAGAACTTGAAAGAGCTTGATGCAACAAATCATGCATCTAGTCATTTTGCACAGACTAGGCTGAACCTTTTCTCATACCTGTTTCAACACATTTAATCAGTTTGCTTCGGATGCATTGAATGTTTTTGTAATGGTTTATGTTAACAGAGTAAAAGTGTAAGAGGGTGTTTTTTGGAGTACAGGTTATAATGGGAAGTTGATCACGTTAACAAGTCCATGTAATGAACACCCTTGTACACCCCACTTTGTTTGGAGAAAAGTTGGGTTAACAAGGGTGCTAAAAAACCAAATCACTTGATTAACTACTGTAAAATTTCCTTAAAGTTTGGACACTTGAGACCTTTCTGTAATTCTCCAAAAATGTTATCCACTTGTTTCACAATCCAGCAAAGAGTCCAAAAGGTGCAGACAGAATCGCAAACAATGAAGACCCTGATCAGACTGCTCCTGATCTGGTTCTGCACTGTTTGCTTAGGCCTATCTGTACCAATACTTAGATCATTACAGTAATTTTTATAGAAACAACCCTAAAAACAACTTAAATTCATCAAAAATACTTGGAAAAGCATTAGAGTTAAGACAGCAAGATTTCTTGGCATGTTCAGAACTCTATACAATGCAGATATCAACTTACCAGTAATATTGGCCTTTTCAAAAGTTTATGAAAAATGTTTATTCTCAGGCAAGTACGCAATACAGGATAATTTGGCATTAACAAATTGTTGCCCAAATTGTCTTGAAGATATGACAATGTTCAGACAGTGCATGAATTTCATTATTTTTTGTTGTTTTAGCATTACTTGACAGTGGCTTCAAAAAACTGGGTGTATCACTGTGTGTTAACTTTTGCCCTGCTAAATAAACTTTTGCCACACCCATTGCTGTCTGTCAGCCAATCAAACTACCAGTACTTGATATAATGTATTCGTTTAAATTGACAAACTGAATGACAAACAATGTAGATCCAGATCCATCTGCTCTGGATCTACACTGTTTGCAAAGGTAAGGATTGTTGTATTCAGCAGGATTAGGGTTAATTTATCAGTATGGTTTTTATCACAGTTTTATTGGTTTTGAGATATAAATATACAGGGAATCGGGTTAAGTTAAATTTAAAACAAATGACATGGGCATTGGTTTAAACGTATTTATTAGCATTGAGCTGTCGGATGTGGATGCTACACTGTTTGATGAATGGGTTTTGAAGCAACTGAGAGTAATTGAGGTACTTTACTTTTACAGGTGGTTCAGAAACATTTCAAGATAAACAATCATTTTTTCAACACGAAGTTCGTACATTACATCAAAAGCGAAGTCACAGCACACTCTCAATCAAAGTAGATAGATCAAGGTTACTCATGAGTGTAAGTACAGCTTTTTATATCAACTAAATTACGAGAAAACCTGTTTTTGTTTTGCATTTACAAACATCAAAGTTGTAGATCAGCTTGTTGTTAGAAGCATCATTAGCTTAACGAGCTCATTAGTGGTCATATTGTTAACTCTTCTAGCAGGTTCAATATTTAAATTTTTGGTATTTTTGCTGAAAAAATGTGAGCAGCTTTTGCGAATGCACCTTTGTGTTTGCTGCTTGGTAAGTACATTCCTCTAGTTTTTGCATGTAAAATTTCAGTACCTTTTGCTAGTCTGCGTAGCTGATCATATGAGCAGACCAGTTTGTGTCTCACCTGGTCACAAATGCTGAAGAAAGGTTTTCTCATGACAGGGATCCTGTTTGAGCAGTGCACAACGAAAGCCGCAATATGATCTTTGTTATTAACCCATAAAATGCCAATCACAACAATTTTTGACTGTTTTGTCCTCTGCCGGTAACTTTATAAATAAAAATCAAAAATGAGTCATTTTTGCAAACAGTGTGGACCCAGATCAGACTGCTCCTCTAGGAGCAGTTTGATCAGGGTCGACAAAGTTTGATCAGGGTCGACAAAGTTTGCCTGTATGCAAAAATAATTTTTGAAAATCTTGCAAGAAGATGCAGCAGATGTCATAAACAGACAACAGTTTCGGATGCAGTCTTTCTCAGCATCTTAACGGTTAACAAACAGTTAGATCAGCCTGATCATTCTGTAGTATGACAAGAGTTTTGCCTTGGGCAGCCTTATGTGTTGATCTTCTTGCCTTAGAAGCCTGTTTTAATCATTAGTGGTACTAACTTAACATATTTGCCCTAAGTATTCAGACACTTCAGCTCCATACCATACTTGTTCTAAAATCTACCTGATATAGAGTCTGAAAATAGCTGAATGAGTGGCAAACATTGTAGACTCTGATGAGACACTGCATTATGGATCAACACTGTTTGCACAGATGCATATGGTATATACAGTAAATATGTTTGTTAATGATATCTTCAATGAATTTAGGAATGACATTTTTATTTTGATAAATCGTTACTCATTTCCTGTTCCAAAGATATTCTCTAAACATTGACAACATGCTCATTAGAATAGTCCTGGGCACGGTTGTTCAAAGACTGCTAGCTTAAAAAGCTTGTTAATGGTCTCTAGCAAGTTCAATATCCAAAATATCCAATACTCTTTGTTTCTTTGCTGAAGAATTGTGAGTAGCTACTCACATTTCTTCAGCAAAAATATTAGCACTTTTGTCATATTTTATATGATCAAAGTTTTACGATATATTAACTAACGGCATTGTTCATTTAAAACAACTGGCCCCTGATTGACTGGTTTCTTACAAATACCCATGATACATGGGTTTTTAGCAAAAAATATAAACCAGATAAACAATATTAGTGCATTAGACACTAGTTTTCACAATATACACCTCAACCTCGTTATAACACGGAACTCCGGGTCCAACCAACGGACCGTGTTAGTTAACCGAATCATGTTATAAACGCCGACCGTTTTTGTCACAGATCAACCATTGACACAATGGTGATCAATAGTTTCCCAAACATGATGATGTGCGGTCCGGTTAATGACCGTATTTCCCAATTAAAATGTGTTTAGAACTAATCAATGGCAGTAAATACCATGGCCCATCAAGTCAAACAAGTCACTTTAATCGAAACCAGCTGATAAACCATGTTTTATATCCAGAAATCGTCCGATATGACAGCGAGTATGACGCCATTTTGATAGCTGGTTCCCTGCTAACTCTGTTGTAACTGAGCGTCCGGAACCGTAAAGAATTACAGTACCGTTAATACATGGTGAAATTACCGGGTAGGGTTCGGAGCCGGACAATGATCAACGCTTACACGAAATTTGAATTACTTCCCTTGAAATGTCTAACCCTTAATATTTTAGCCATATGAAACGATTTTTAAATGGCCCACATGGTCTTTGAATGAATTTTTTACCGCGAAAATCGATCTTGAATATGTTTTATCATTTGCTTTTAAGCTGGAATAAATTTGACTTTCTTTTACATGCGGCTCTAGAAAATGAGTTTTATTGCAGTTGACCGATCACATCATCTGCATCGATGTTTAAAATTTCTGCTAAGCAGTGATCCTTAACAGAGTGTGATAAATTTTTTTTCCGGTTGTGTAACTGAATTCTTTAATCTCTTTATCTCACTAAGCCAACACTTCTGATTGTGCCGATGGCAGTTCATATTTATCATGCGTGTCAAGCTAAACAAGTTTATATACTGTATATTCAACTCTGCGGGAGGCCTGCAATAAATATCAAAAAGTACCGTTATAAACCGTGCTACCTACCTTGTTAGCTACCGTATTACAGCAGTCAAAAGTGAGCGGAAAATAAAGTTGTTTTGCTTAAAACCTGATACAATCCTGTTCTGCGTACGTTTTATGATAATATTCCTGATCAGGATATCACCGGCGCCTGTCAAAACGATTCGTCTTACGCTGCTTTGTCTAATCCATGAACACGGGCTGCTGTGTCCCCTGGGACCGCCTCAGTGAGGCGAGTCTTTGGAGAGCTAGCGGTCGGTGTGCAGGCCGGACTTAAATGTGATATTACAAGTACACCTCGAGTACGTTGAACAGCAAAGGGTGACATTGTATTGAATGGGAGGAATAACGTTGTCTTTACACGCCCAGTATGTTACATATAAATACTATTCGTATGTTAATTACTGGCGCATGTCATTCATGAACACATGCTGTTGTTGTCCACTGGGCCAGCTTCATCGAGGCGTGTCCAGGGGGGCAACGGCCTATGTTCGAGTCGGAAATAAGTACGATACTACACATATAATTATGGATTACAAACCAGTAATTGGTAGCATTATATTACATAGGTAAAATAACGTTTTATCATATAACGCCGCGGTCACTTAGTGGATAACGTCATGTAATAAAATAAAAAGTATAAAACCACACGTGCGTTAGCGCGGTTGCTGGCGCAAAACGCCTCGACAATGCCCGTGTCTTCAACGTTTTCGGTGATAAAATACAGTTTAAATTGTAAAATGATAAACAGACTCTTGCACTTGTGGTCATCTCACATGAAAGTTTTGAAAATCGTTAAAAGCTCGTTTCATAGGTTTCATGTGAAGTGACCACTCGCGTAAGATCCTCTTTATTTTGCCTACGTTATACTTTACGTGGTGACGTTCGTGCTCAGAGACTAGCACTGTACGGAGATTATTTTTGGGTCTTATAATGTTACTTTAAATACGGTCTATGTTATATGTTATGTAATGATGTTCTTATTTAGAGTATCGCCGCTACTTGTCAAAAATATTTATTTTTTCTCTGTGCCAATGATTGGCTTTATTATTGATGGCTCGCTGTGCCCCCTCCTCCATCCATCTATGTTGATCCCAGATCCGTCTACGGTAACGGGATCAACAGAGGGAGGCAAATCCTGTTCTACAAGAAACTTACCTCAATAACTTATTCTCCTTTATTTCCGTTGCTTCTGTCGTTAATCCAGTAAATATACTTCATTCACAACACTGCTATCAAACGTGGTTATTGTTCAGTGTCACTTTTATCACGAGCAAATCGTGTTCATCTGACCTTGAAAATTGTTGTGAATGAAATATTTTTACACCCGTTAAATGCTGCTCAGTAACTTTTGTTTACGGCAGAGTTATAATAAGCTTTTGCTGTTCTGCGGAATAGACTGCAGCCACACGCAGTCTGATCTTGATAAAGGTATTATTCGAAGTATATAATAATACAATAATACTGAACAAATAAATAAAATAAAATAAAACATCATACACTCAGACATGACCGAAGCACAGTGATGAACCAGCTTTGACTCAACGTCGGGCAAATGTTGAGTCGATGATGGTCCAGCACAGTGCTGTTGCTTGTCCAGTTGGTTACTAAAATATTTCTAAGAACATAATTTTTATATCATATACTTAACATATTGATAATAGAGGACATCATTCGATATTTTCTGTATTGATAAACATGTATTTTATTTATGGGCCGGTGGCCTAAAATGAAAATAAACTGATTGAAAAAAAAAATTGATAATATTTATAAATGTTGGTTGGGGAAAATTTGGGGTCCAAACCAAAACCGTGTTATATCCGAATTCGTGCTGTAACGAATCGTGCTATAACGAGGTCCGGGTGTAATTTGGTGTTTCCTATTTTGCTTATGACTTGGACTAGATCATAAGTCCAGCTGGGAATTATACTAGAGCCCTTGCAGAGTGTATCAAATTTATGTAGTAGTTTAAAGCTTTAAAGATGTAAAATGAATTTGGCACAGCTTTGTAAAAATATGAAGTTTTTGCTATGAGGTAAATATTTCTTGAAAAAAATAAAACATGCAAGATAAGGTTGCAATAGACTCCGGCCTCAGTCTGTAGTGGCATAAAGTGTCACAAAAGTAAAAATCAAAGAAACTATGATGATTGGCATACAGTGACATTTCAATGACTCTGGAATGATAACATCTGGAATGAGTGTTCGAGAGCGATTCAAATAAGCTTGAAGCTTTCATCACAATCAAACTAAAATAAATAAATGACTCAAACAGTGGTGGCTCATTGACCATGGTAAATTCAAACTCATTCTTGAGTCACTAAACTTATTCCATTATCACTATCTAACAAATTTTGGGGATAGTTATGTGGACATTTTGTTATTCAACCCTTTTTGTACCAAATGGAATCTTCCTCCTCATATATAGCAGGAGTCCATTTCAAAATTTAGGGATGTCAGGTTGTGTTTTCATCAGAATTTATTTTCAAAATGATTGAACTTTTAGCAAACAGTGGAGGCCCTGATCAGATGCCGCGCTCTGCGGCATCTGATCTGGGCCTGCACTGTTTGCCAGGGTACCCCTTTTGGGGTTTCTGGTACAAAATGGGTTAATATTGAAAAGTCAAATTGTGGGTACTCAGTAGCATCACCTTGATGTGGTGATTCTAATGAGTAACACATCATAACTATATTTTACAGACAGTCCAAAAAGAAATTCCTTTTTCATAATTTTTATGTTATCTAGTGTTATGATTAAACCATTTTATGCAGGGAAACACTAAAATAGGGCATTGGCAAACAGCGAAGGCCCAGATCAGAAACCCCAGGATGCAGCATCAGATCAGGGCCTTCACTGATTGCAAAACCTTCAGCCCTGTTTGCAAAGCCTTGAACCTGGTGCTTCTTTTCAAACTGGACTCCTATATATTACATGTATATGGTCTCACACTGCTGTGGGTTTGAGTCTCGTTCAGGTCACATGTGAGGCGCAAAGTTCTCCAATGTAAGGTTAAGTGGTTTTTATCTGGGCACCTGGTTTTTTGCCCAACAGATTAACAATCAGCCCAAAATAAGTAAATAATCTTGAAAGGGACATATTCAAACATAACTAAAAAGTATATAAATTGGAAGATTCCATTCAGTACAAAATGGGTTGACACTCCATGGTTAGAACTAGGACAAATTTTCATAGCCTAAAAGATGTTTAAGCCTAGTATGATTTTATCACTTGACATTTATTTACTTGCATTTAGATTTCATCTTTTATTTTCAGTCTTACAAAGCTACCAAAAATTTTGATATCTCAGACTGGTGCAAAAATTTTGAAATCACATTTATTGGTGAAGAAGGTAAGTTAATTCCTTACTTTACCCAAACCATGATAAACGTGAATACATGTATATAATTGGAAAAAAAAAACTGTATAGATCCAGATCAGCTGGCTTTCCCAAAAACTGTATAGATCCTGATCAACTGGTTTCTCCAAAGCCAGTTGATCAGGATCTATACTGTTTTCAGTCTACTTCTGAAGCCATGGTAAAAGTTGAAATCATCAAAAACTGGGGAGGACCGTAGCATATTAAAATTTTCACAGTAAAAGCCTTTTGGGCTTTGTGTGAAATTCTTTATTACTTTTTAGAAATAATTTTTCCTGTACATGTATCATGATTATTGCATGTTGTTGGAGGGCAGATTGTGATAATGCAAAGACAGATCAAATTAATACACCACAACCTCTTTATAACACTATTGTTAGAGTCCAAAACAGTAAACAGCCTTGTTGTATTCAAACAAATATAGATTATACAGAAAAATAACCATTTATGGTCTTTTTCCTACATAATCTATGTAACTTTTGGGATCGATATTTAAACAGTGTTATATCCAAAACAGTGTTATAAGGCACAGTATTATAAAGAGGCTTCAATAACAATAAAACATGCACCTCAACCCCTCCACCCCAATCAAGGCTTGGAGAAATAGATTGGGCTGCATGGTGCTTCCACACAAAGCTGAAACTGAGCACACATGGGTACTGGTAATCCCCTTAGAATGACTAGGCCTGTCCAGGCATAGTGGATAGTGGTGCCAGTCGGACCATCCAATGCATATAGGCCCTTTTGGTTTCATTGGGTGGCAGGGCTTGAGATGTCATTTCATCTCATTGCCAGTAAAAGTCCCACAAAATTGGGAGCAATGTCTCCAAAGTTACCTAAATAGTGTTGACGAAGTTAAACCTCAGTTCAACCAAACAACAACAAAACATGATTAGAAAATAAAAAGTTGAGTTCTAACATAAGACTCAACATACCTTTTCAAGATAAAATAACTAAACAAACATCCCAAATTATCCCTATGTTTTCTGGAGCTGTAGGAACTTACTTGAAACAACCATGATAAATGAGTCATCAGTGTTTGAGCCATTTTTGGGATAACTGTATTCAAAATTGTCATTTGGGGAGGTAAATCGGTGGTTTTACGGTTGGAAATTTCATTTTACGGCAACACACCAGTGGAGCCGTAAAATGGAATTTGCGACCGTAAAACCACCGATTTGTCTCCCCAAATAACAATTTTTAATACAGTTATCCCCATTCTAATGCACTTATTCTATTGTTTTGTTAAAATTGCGCTATTTTGTATTAAACGGCAATCACAATATATCGCAGAATATACTGTCTCAAATTTTTAACATTATCCAATCAGACATTGCATTACGTATTCTATTGCATTAGAATGAAGTTTTACTGTATTGGTCTAAAGATTTATATGTCCTTTGCTCATGCATGTGATAATGTGGTTCATATCATTGTTCAGAAATTTAGTATGGTGCTACACTTCCCAGCAGCATGTCTTGATGAAGCTCAATGTTTTCCAGGGTTAGATTGGGGCGGTGTCCGGAGAGAATGGTTTGAGTCTACTTGTACCCAGTTATTTGATCCCAGTGCCTCTCAGTTATTTAGAAGAATGTCTGATGACAGCCAGGGTCTGGTGAGTATTTCATAGTTACAGATAAGGTTTTTGTGATATCTAAAGGATTGTTTCTGTCAATTCTCCATAAATACCTATATTGTGGGTATTCATTAGAACCGCTTCGACTAGGCGGTTGTAATAAATACCCACAACATAGGTTTATTTTGAGAAATAAAGAAAACTATCCTTCAATTGTCACAAAATATACACCTTATCTGCTGCTATGGTATTTGATATTGTAGTACAGTCAGCCCTCTTTATACTCACATTCATTGTAATGACAAAAGTCTTTATAATGACAGTTTCAATGGAATGAATCCCTAACTCAAGGCTTAGCCTCAGTTCTGTTAGGTGCAGGCATTCCTCAGGTTTGAAACACCTATGTTGAAATCATACTCATGAAAGATTCTAGAAATCTAATACTCCAAGAAACTGGTAATATAGATATTTGGTAGAAATGCCTGTGATGCGAGGGGATTCTAACAAATGCCTTAAACATTTGTTCCTTGGAGCAGTTAAGAGTAAATAGTGCTAACTGGGATGTAAATACTCAGCAAGGGACAATTTCACCAGTTTCAATTATATTGTTCCTATTCAGAATATAGAAGGACAGGAGCAAGTTTGTGCCCTTTGATATCCCAACTCAGAGTCTAGTTGTTCAATCCATCGTTAGCTTAACAGGTTTTTCCTTAACTTTATCGTTAACTTTGAATGTTACGTTTATCATTCACTTCTAAGATCTGTGGTGTATTCTTCGCTTCCAAAAGATATCTCCTTTATAGAACATATTTAACGTCACTACAGCTGGTGTTAAGTGAATGTGTGGCGGCTGTAAAAAGTCTCCCTGCCCTTCATCATAGGGTGGTTTGTATTTTCTTGTCCTTTGGGATCATTGATTCCATTGTGGAACCTTAAAACTATTTGAGTGTCATTGGTGAGGCCTAGTTGGCTGAAACTAGCTAGTCTGGCCCAGAAAACTGTACACTTCATATTTTCCAGTTCTGTGGTGTATTCTTTGCTTCCAAATGATATCAACTTTATAGAACATATTGTTAATGGTCAAATTGTTAACCCTTCTAGCAATTTCTAAGTCTTTAGTATTTTTGCTGCAAAAATGTGAGAAGCTTTTGCATTTGCAAAAGCTGCTCACACTTTTGCAGCAAAAATATTAGCATATCAAATAATTATGGAACCTGGGAAGGGACTTTAATTTTCTTTTTTTATAAGTTGTGCACACAAGATATCTTGTCCGAACAGATAATATCTTGTGCGCACAAGATATTATCTTGTTCGAACAACATAATATCTTATGTGCACAAGATATTATCTAAGATATTATCTTGTTCGAACAACATATTATCTTGTGCGCACACAAGATATTATCTTGTTCGAACAACATATTATCTTGTGTGCACAAGGTATTATCTGTTCGGACAAGATATCTTGTTCGCACAAGATATTACCTTGTGCCCACAAGATATTAAAGGTGCATTATTGAGCTACCGGGTCTCAATTTTTTTTCTGGTTTTTATCTTCAACTCGTACTCCTTTGTCATGTGTACACTTTTGGAGCCAAATACAGCTTCAGAACTTTGTGAAAATGGTCGTTTTCATTCGTGTTTACCCTTCGCTCTGAACATGTGTTCGGAAGTTCTGTTCTAAAAATAAATCTGTCACTTTACACATACATGGCGACAGTATCGTCTCTGAGTGTCGTTACTTATGGCATGGTATTCAGTGTCATATTTTGTTCCAATTCAGGCATGGCCTAAGCAAACAAGGCCAAAAATGAACGTCGCATAACGTCATATATGGGGATTCTATTTTTGTCACGAACTAAAAATAGATCTAACTAGTGTTCGAAACCTAGTTAGGGAATCCCTCTCAAACTCGTTTACCTGTCATCATAATTGTTCGCATTTTTGCATAAAATGCATTCATTTGTATTGTTTTAAAGAAAAATACCGGCTATATGTATTTTATTTTTTGAAGCATTTTTTACCGACAGCTCAATAATGCACCTTTAAGTTGTGCGAACAAGATATTATCTTGTCCCCACAAGATAATATCTTGTTCGCACAACATTGATCTTGTGCGGACAAGATAATATCTTGTGCTCACAAGATATTATCTTGTGCGGACAAGATATCTTGTTCGCACAACTTAATATCTTGTGCGGACAAGATATTATCTTGTCTGCACAAGATAATATCTTGTGCGCTCAAGATAATATGTTGTGCAAACAAGATAATATCTTGTACGCAGAACTTCCCAAGATCTGTGTTGTGCGCACAAGATAATATGCAGGCCTCCTAGCAAAACCTATAAAACCTATAATAACCTTTACTTTTGTGCCAAACCTATAAAACCTTTATTTTGTTCATAAAACCTATAAAAAGCCTGTATTTTTATGAAAAAACCTATATTTTTAACATTTTTAACCTTCTTGCGTCTCAACCCTAACTTTTATTCAAAATGCACTACTATTTTTTTACTTTTTAGTCCCATAAAAAGTGATGAAAACTGTCAAGAAATCGTTTGCTCGGACTTAACTGTATCTGAGTAATTGTGGCACAAAAATTCATCAAATATTTTTTCTTCAGTTTTAAATCTTTATGTAAGTTTGGAAGACTCTTTTTTTAACCTGTATTTTTATTGAAAAACCTGTAAATAACCTATATTTTGAGTAGGAAGAACGTATATAAAAACCTATATTTTCAAAGTGGGCCACTAGGAGGCCTGAATATGTTGTTCGCACAAGATAAATTATGTTGTCCGCACAAGATAATATCTTGTGTGCACAACATACTTTCTTGTCCGTTCAAGATAATATCTTGTTTGCACAACTTAATATCTTGTTCGCACAACATATTAAAAAAAAAATTCATGTCCCTTCCCGGGTTACGTAAATAATCTCAAAGTTTTAACAATATGTTAAATAATGACATAATTAGTTTTGAACAACTGGCCCAAGGACTATATTCATCAATATAAGTGCTCTTATCCTATTTTATTGTTCTTTAGGTTCATCCTAATAGTCACCGTCCACTTGATATGGATTTGAAGTTTTATGAGTTTGCTGGTAAAATTGTGGGAAAGTGTTTGTATGAGTCAGCACTAGGAGGAGGCTATAGACAGCTAGTCAAGGCCAGGTTCTCAAGGTCATTTCTTGCTCAACTTATAGGGCTCAGAGTACATTTTAAGGTAAGTCGAAGGTCATGCTATGCTCCTTTTAATTGGCTCAAAAACTGGTTTGTTAATATTCAAACTCATATACTTTTGCATTTCACATTCTTTTATTTAAAGCCACCATTCTGTCATTTAAATTACAAAACAACAAAATTTTAATAACAACAGAAAGGTATCATGCAAGGGAATTAAAGTGATTGATCCTGATGAGCATGAAAATGTATATCCTATAGTATAATATTCATCATGTTAACAAGGCCGTGAAATTAACACCCCCAAAAACACTACTTTATATAGAGAAAACTGGGGTTTACAGGAGGGAAATACATAATTTTGCTTATTTCTGTTCCAAGACATAGGTTGTGGAATGAGGCGGTTCTAATGAGCGCTCACAGCCTATGTTTGCGGTATAAATAAGAATAAAAATCACGGAAATCATCAGAAAAGTAGTCAGTTTGGAAATGTGAAGAAATGCACTATGTCGCATCGGTTTGTTATCGATGAACATGTTAATGAAAATCTGGATGCATACATCTATATGTACTGATTGATCAGAATCAGAATTGTTACTGGTGACACGTCAAATGACATGCATACACCAAAACCTTTGATATGGGAAATTAGTACCTAGTTCTCACCAAAGAGATAAACTTAGCTACACTGCACCTTAAGCAGTGGACATGGTCGAATCGGGTTCTCTAATGATTCGGGGGAAGAACGATTCTTTATAGATGTCAGTTCTTGCAGTAGGGACCTGAAACGCCAGTGAATGATGATTTCTACAGTGCCTAGCTGGGGTAACAAGGTCAATCGTTGGACTGCTGGCAGCACCCTTTAGAGGTTTGTATTGATACACATGAACATTTGAGCAGCATTGTTTCATACCACCAGTGAAGCCCTAGTGGCTCAGTGAGATGCAAGAGTCCCTCTTGATGAGGAGGTTGAGGGTTTGCAAAATTTTGCAAGATCTACTCACATTTTTCAGCAAAAATATTAGTGCATCTGCCATATTTAACCCTTATCCTGCTGCCCCCACCTTTACAAACAGCATAGATCCAGATTATGCTGATTAGCACCAAGATATGTTAACTCTTATCCTGCTGAATAAATTAAACAGCCATGCCCATCTTTGACTATTAACCAATCAAATTACTTACAGGGAGCATTCAATAAGTATCTGGCCTTACCCACTTAGAGTCATGCTTGACTGCATCTTTTTCCACATAGTCACCCAGCAGCAATAAGCACTTTCTCAATCGATGTTCTAAGGCTGAAAGTCCATTTTTGTAGAATTCAGGGTCTAGAGTCAGTCCACCCTCCAACCACTGCCTTAAGCTCTTCATCTGTTTGGAAGTGATGTCCACGCAATTCTTTCTTCAAGTTTGGAAACAAAAAGTAATCACTGGGTGCCAGATTAGGAGAATATGGTGGATAGGGTAAGGGTTTGAAACTGTTCCACTTCATCGCCTCCACGGACACTTTGCAAGTATGGACTCTAGCATTGTCATGTTGCAACAGCATACCTTTTGTAATTTTCCCACGCCTTCTGTGTACTATAGCTCCACGTAATTGGTCAAAAATATTAGCATTATAGTCCCCATTAATAGTCTGGCCATGAGGTAAATAGTCCACAAACAGAACAACTTTGCTATCCCAAAACACAGTTGCTATGACCTTGCCAACTGAAGGCTGAGTCTTGAATTTCTTTGGAAGTGTTGAATAGTGACCAGTCCATTGTTTACTCTGCCGTTTAGTCTCAGGATCATAGTGGTGGATCCAGATTTTATCCCCAGTATCAAACAATTCTTTCAGGAAAGGTTTCAGGATCAAAATCATATCTTTCCAAAAGTGACTCAGACATGGCCACTCGGACAGCTCGTTCTTTACTAAGGTGTTTTTGCACCAAGTGTGCTGAAATCTTCCTCATGCCCAGCCATATATGTAAAAGGGTAAAAACACTACCCTAAGATATCTCCAATCTTATAGCCTTTTCTGAGATTTTCATTCCCCTGTCCTGCTTTACTAGTTCTCTTAGATTTTCACTAGTGACATCATCAGTAGCGTTCATAGGTAATCCACTACAGTGCTCATCTTCCAACGTTACCCAACCACGTTTAAAATCAGCCTCCCAATTTTTACCAGTTTTAAATGAAGGAGCAGTCTTTCCCTTAACTTCACACAAATTCTCATAAATATCCTGGTTTGTCTTCTTTTTCAAAAACAGGGCCCAGTTGTTCAAAACTAACGACATCGTTAGTTAACGTATCGTTAAAACTTTGATCATTAAATATGGCAAATATGCATATATTTTTGCTGGAAAAATGTGAGCAGCTTTTGCCCGCAAAAGCTGCTCACATTTTTTCAGCAAAAATACCAAAATTTTACATACTAAACTTGCTAGAACAGTTAACAATATGACCACTAACGAGCTTGTTAAGCTAACAATGCTTTGAACAACTGGGCCCAGGAATCTAATTACTGCTCTGTACTCACTTTGTGATGAAAAATTGGGCAAGACTGACCCCTGTCGTTTTATTTTTCCTCACACAGACTACAAATACTAGGCTGACCAATAAAATTTTGTGTTACCATGTTTTAGGCACTGATGTATGATATGTGAAAAGTGTTCCTTTGCCATGGGTCAGTAACTGGGTTAGGGCAGTTAAATATTGAACCACCCTCGTAATTAATGAATCTATTCATTTCACAAACAGAATGGGAAACAGTGTAGATCCTGATCAGATGTCTTCTTCAGAAGCCATCGGATCTGGATCTATACTGTTTGCAAAGATAAGGGTTTCATGTTCAGCAGGGGGAAAAGGATTAACTGTAGTTATGTTTTGTGTTCAATTTTTCAGTACTTTGAGACAGACGACCCAGAACTTTACAAATCAAAGATCTGTTTTATAGAAGAAAATGATATTAATGATATGGATCTATTTTTCTGTGAGGAAGAATACACTGGACAATCTGCTAAGGTAAACAGTTTTCTCTTCTTATTAGTACATGCATTTAGATACTGAGAAAGTAGATAAGGAGTGCTGCAATATATTGGATATATAAAAAACTTACATCTTGAAAAATTCTTTGTACAGTATGTTAATATATTCTTACACCCTTGAATATTTAAAGTGGGTATTAACAGATGGACTTTAGATGCTTTGTTTAACCCGTAAGATGCCGAGAAAAACTGCATCCGAAAATTTCATGTTTATGTAGCCTGCTGAATCTTCTTGCAAACTTTTTCAAAATATTTTTTGCATACAAGCAAACAGTGTGGACCCAGATCTTAGAGGAGCAGTCTGATCTGGGTTCACTGTTTGCAACAATGAGTTTTAAAGTAACAGGCAGATGACAAAGCAGACAAAAATTGTCCTGATTGACATTTTATGAGTTAACTAAAGGGTATATTGATAAAACTTCCAAGGGAAGCAATTTTATCCCAAATTGATCCTTTTCTCTTTAATTCAAGAATGGGCATCAAGAAGCAAATGCTTTCTTTTTAGAGTAGATTCATTCTTGAAGGGGCTCGAAGTACAGGAAGACAAACAGAAAATCATTAAAGTTGTCTCCCTTGTTGATTGATAGAAGGTCTGTTAGGCCTTTCAGTTCACCTTCTGTACCAAATGTAATCTTCCTCCTTATATATAGCATGAGTCCATTTCAAAATTTAGGGGTGTCAGGTTGTGTTTTCTTCAAAATTTATTCGAGAAACGGCTTACAGTGTAGGCCCTGATCAGATGCTGCATTCTGCGGCGTCTGATCTGGGCCTGCACTCTTTGCCAAGTACCTGTTTTGGGGTTTCTGGTACAAAATGGGTTAATGCGTTGCTCTTTAGAAGACTGTTTTTCACAGTTGGAGATCATTATTTTTTTCAGGTGATAGATTTGATCCCAAATGGGTCCAAGATTCCTGTAACTAATGACAACAAGCTGCAGTACCTAGATCTGTTAGCTCAGCACCGGCTTGCAAATTCTGTGAGAGATGAAATTGACAGTTTTCTCAAGGGCCTTAATGAACTTATTCCTGATAACTTGCTCAGCATCTTTGATGAGAATGAACTGGAGGTAAGAAAGCACTAAATAGCCATTAAACACTACAAAATTTTGTTAGCCAATAACCGTATAAAATCTGTACACAGGTACAGATACCTTTGCAAAAAGTGTAGATCCAGATGAGTCATCTCAACATGATCTTCACATTTTGTCATCCTTAACCCTTTACCACTCAGATACGTATTTTCCTGACTCTATCCATTACCACTCAAACCCGTATATTTACGACTTTATCGATTAACGTACAGATACGTATATTCCCGTGTGTCGCCATTTGAACAAATACGTGTTTGCCCGTGTCTCAAAATCAATCACGTTATTTTTACCTTTTTCCTAAATATAAAAACGCCGGGTGTTTATTAATGTTAAGTTTGGTCTTTTGCCAACAATATTTGCGAAAAATACAAATACGTTTCTATACAAAGTTTTTGTGTAATTTGCAACCAAACACACCAGGGGTTTCTTCTACTGAATCACGATGACCTTGCCTGACCGTAATGGAAAATTACTGGGTTGAGTTACTGAATGAAGCAATATTTGTGTGTCGGTCGCGCATGATTTGCATGATTTGCATGATTTATGTAGAGACAATTAGCGCTGTATAATCAGTGAGCTTCAAGGGATTTATGGTCCAAGATAATTAGTTAATTGGGGATTATGATACCCTAGGAATGTTTATACAACGGATGCCACCCGGAGCGTGCCGAGCATTGAGCCGCAATAAATTACGTAACAGTACCCAAAAGTGTACCCAGGTGGTCATCGGCAGAGCAATAAAACCCACAGATGGGTAGAAGGCCTTTCATTGGTCAATAGTTTCAGCCCCTTTAATGAATATTAATTTCTACAACAACAAAAAAAATTGCGACGTCTGATCAGGGTCTCACCGCCGACACTTTACAGACAGACAGATGCAATTATAAGCAGCACCTGATCAGGGTCTTCAGCTTTTTGGACCTTATAATGGTAGGGCACCCGGATCAGACGCTCCACAATTATCGCCGCGACGTCTGAATCAGCTCCAACCGCCGACGGTTCATTTTATTTTTATTTTCCGCGACCGAATAGGTATGAAGGATATAGCGACCGTCCAAATGTCCGTCCGTCCGTAGACACAACAGACAGATGCAAACAATGCAGATCCGGATCAGACCCCGTACTATTATTGAACGGTGTCTGATGAGGGTCTACATGTTGGAAGAAGGCATCTGAGACGGCGCAGACCCAGACAAGACCCTGCGCAACGGTAATGCGGCCTCTGATCAGGGTCTTATCGCCGAGGGTGGTGTTTTTTATCCCTAGTCTGAACAGGTTCGGAGCCTGGCGTCCGTTCTTTCGCCCGATCGTAGACACAAAATTATGAGTGGCGTCCGTTAAAATGTTCGTCCGTAGGCGCAACAGACATGAAAACAATGCAGATCCGGATCAGATGTACAATTATTAAACGGCGTCTGATGATGGTCTACAGGTTTGTAGACGTTATCTGAGACGGCGCAGACCCGGACAAGACGTTGCGCAACGACAATGCGGCATCTGATCAGGGTCTTATCGCCGACGGTGGTGTTTTTTTAACCCTAGTCTGAACAGGTACAGGGGATATAGCGATCAGCGGGCGTCATCCACCTAACCGTCTGTATAACAAAAGACAGAACACAAAGGGGCAAACAGTGCAGATTTGAATTAGACGCCATACAATTATTATACGGCATCTGGATAGGGTCTACAGGTTTGTAGACGGCATATGCGACGGCACAGACCCAGAGCAGACGCTGTACAGTGATCATACGACGTCTGATCATGGTCTGACCGCCGACGGTGCGTTTTATTTTTATCCCCTGACCAAATAGGTTCGGGGATAAAACAATCAGCCTGGCGTCCGTCCATCCGTCCGTCCGTCCGCAAACAAAATTATGAGTCTGGCGTCTGTTCACATGTCCGTCCGTCCGTAGACACAACAGACAGATGCAAGCAATGCAGGTTCAAATCAGACCCTGTACAATTATTAAACGGCGTCTGATGAGGGTCTACAGGTTTGTAGACGACATATGGGTCGGTGCAGACCCGGACAAGACGCTGCACAATGATAATGTGTCGTCTGATCAGGAACTAATCACCAACGGTGGTGTTTTTTAACCGTAGTCTGAACAGGTACGGGGGATATAGCGATCAGCGTGGCGTCATCCACCTAACCGTCTGTATAACAAAAGACAGAACACAAACGTGCCAACAGTGCAGATTTGAATCATACGCCTCACAATGATGATGCGGCGTCTGAATAGGGTCTACAGGTTTGTAGACTGCATATGCGATGGCACAGACCCAGACCAGACGCTGTTCTATGATCATGCGACGTCTATTCATGGTCTGACAGCCGACGGTGCATTTTATTTTTTATCCCCTGACCAAATAGGTTCGGGGATATAACAATCAGCCTGGCGTCCGTCCGTCCGTCCATCTGTCAGTCTGCAAACAAAACCATGAGTCTGGCGTCCATTCACATGTCCGTCCGTCCGTCCGTAGACACAACAGACAGATGCAAGCAATGCAGATTCGAATCAGACCTGTACAATTATTAAACGGCGTCTGATGAGGGTCTACAGGTTTGTAGACGGCATATGGGTCGGCGCAGACCAGGACAAGACGCTACACAACGATAATGCGGCGTCTGATCAGGGACTTATCGCCGACGGTGGTGTTTTTTTATCCCTAGTCTGAACATGTTCGGGGGATATAGAGATCAGCCTGGCATCATCCATCCGTCTGTCTGTATGACTATAGACAGAACACCTAGGTGCAAACTGCAGATCGGGATCAGAGCCCAGAAAATTATTATAAGGCGTCTGATCCGGATCTACAGGGCTGTAGACAGCACATTCGAAGGCACATACCCAGACCAGTAGCTATCAGCCTGGCGTCATCCACCCGTCCGTCTGTATGACTATAGACAGAACACCTAGGTGCAAACAGTGCAGATCAGGATCAGAGCCCAGACAATTATTATAAGGCCTCTGATCAGGGTCTACAGGGTTGTAGACAGCACATGCGACGGCACAGACCCAGACCAGACGCTGTACAATGATCATGCGCATCATATGTCATTTCACCTCAGTGTTGGGTAAAAGTCCCACCAAATTGGAAGTAACATCTCCAAAATGTCCTAAATAGTGTTGACGGGGATGTTATACCTCTAATCAAACAAACGAATCTTTTGCTAAAAAAAAAAATAAAAAATAAAAATACAGAGACAGCTCTTTGGGGTGAGCTGGCTATGGGGTGGTTGATACACTGATTTAAAAAAAAAGTAAAGTTGGGGATGGGGGTGCAAAAAAGGATAGATAGGCTGTAATAGTTATTTTAATCTTATGCAAAAGTACTGAATTTTTTTATAAAAAAAACGCACCCATGGGTCATAGTACATTCTTTTATTTCTCCAAAATGGCTACTTTTCCATTGAAAACTTTGATATTTTTCTTAACGAGTACCCACAACCTTGGTCTTGGTGCAGAAATAATGTATACCAGGTTCAGATAGATGTTCATTTCACAGACTTATGAACATGATCTTATTTCTGCATAAAAAAGTATGTTATGGAAACTTGTTGGAAGAGCCTCAGTGACATGCCCTAATGATTACCTACAAAATATGTTTTTGTACGGAAATAAGAAAAATAATCTGTGGATACCCCCTCTTTTCTGGGGCTATGGTGGTTAAAAATACTTTCTCTGACCAACCCAAAACAGAAATTTTTGCTCAAGAAAACATTTTGCTGACTTTGACACTTCATATTTTCAAAACGCAAAGAGAAACTATAATAAATTTAGTACCATTGGAAAGAAAATTTAATTTCCTAGAAACTTTACATTTACATATTTATTGTCAAATGAACAGAAAATACTAAAATAATCAATATTGTAACATAAGGGTGTAAATCACACAAAAATGCCAATATCTCTGTTCAGATAAGACTGTCAGGCCTATCAGCCATATATGGACTATTGATTATTGATTTACCTATATCAGTGTTCTTTTAAGATACTATATTTGCTAATTTTCTGAGTGGTAAAGGGTTAAAGGTAATTGATACACCTTCAGGGGAGGCAACTCCTGCAAAAGAGTTTTTGTCTCCCATGTCAATAGGAGTCAACTCTTAAAGGAAAGAATTTGCTCCGGAGGAGCAATGTCTTTCATTTAAGAGTAGACCCCTTTTTTGGTGGGACTGAGCCTATAGAAAGTGAACAGGAAGTCCCAAAAGTTGTCTGCGTTTGAAAAATGGCAGAAAAATGTGCCAGGTATTCCCATTCCCCTTGTTTGTGTGTAAAAGTTTAGCTGGTAAGACTTCAGTTAAAGAATCTTTCACATGATGGATTAAGGCCCCTGCCCATTAGAGCTTGGAGAAATAGATTATGCTGCATGAGGCTTCCACACAGAGCTGAAACCGACCACACAAGTACTGGTAAACCTCTTAGAAGGTCTAAGCCTGCCCAGGCAAAGTGGTGTGAGTCGGCCTGTCCATGCATATAAACCCTTTTGGTTTCATTGGGCGGCAGGGATTGAGATATCATTTCATCTCAATGTAGGGTAAGTCCCACAAAATTGGAAGCAATATCTCCAAAATGACCTAAATAGTGTTGACGGAGATCAAATAAACAAAATAAAACCTGATGGATTCAGAAATGATGTTTATCAGTAAAATGGTGTGATATTTTTCATGGGAATATTTTTGGTAATTATGACAGTGCTTAAAAATTATTACCCTTATAGTACCAAATTTCTGACAGCTTGTAAGTTATCTGCAAATCTTAAACAAAATAATATTTTACCCTATTGATTGCCTGAGATCCATGGAAGACCCTTGTGAGCTAGTCATCTTCAAACTCAAATTTTTTCCATACATTTTGGCATCCAATGCCTCAAGGGGAAAGAGGGAAATTGGTTTGCATAATAATCTACATGACTTTTCCAAAAGCAGCAAAAGGAATAGTGACCACATAGAAGGGGAAATCCCTCACCTCCAGGTGTTTAGGAAACCCCTGTAGACAACACAACATAGCTGAATCCATCAGGAAAACACACCTATATAACTCTTACCTCCTTGAACCCCACTTTTGTATAGTAAAACTGGGGTGTATGGGGGTAAACCTTATTTTTCTTATTTCTGCTCGAAAACATAGATTGTGGGTACTCTAATGAGTTTCCACAATCTATATTTTGAGCAGAAATAAGAAAAATTTCACAATTTTTCATCTGAAAATTGTCGTTTTTGGGACGGTAAAATTTACAATGTATTTGCATAGGCATGTTTTCTTAATGCTTCATTGGACACCTATCCATCCCATTTTGGTTGAATTTATTCTTGGTTTCAGTTACTACTATGTGGTATGAGAAAATACAGTGTAACAGATCTAAAGAACAACTACATAGTGACCGGATCATCCTCATCTTTTAAAAGGGTAATGTTTTTGTTAGCCATAATCCCTAAAGCGCAATAAATTTGTCAAATGGAATGCTATCAAGTCTGACACTGTGAAATTTTAATTTGACATATATAAACATATATAAACATATTTAACAGCCAAATCGATTTTTCCAACTGTTAAATTTGACAAGAAAATTGTTGAAAAAAATACTCCTGGGGCCAGTTGTTCACGAATCATTAGTTAACGAATCGTTAAAACTTTGATCATTTAGTATGGCAAAAATGCTAATATTTTTGCTTAAAAAATGTGAGCAGCTTTTGCAAATGCAAAAGCTGCTCACATTTTTTCAGCAAAAATAACAAAATTTTAGATATTGAGCTTGCTAGAACACTTGAAAATATGACTACTAACGAGCTCGTTAAGCTAACGATGCTTCAAACAACTGGCCCCAGATGATCATAAGCTGGATCATTTACACATGGCATAATACCAGTGCCTTGTTGCTCTGAAAGACCAAATAACACAAATGACCAATCTATTCACATGATCTGTCTTGTCAAATTTGATACTGTCAAATTTGGCAAAACTGGTCTCATGAACATGCCCTTTTATCAATACAAATGTCGTAAAATTCTGACCAACCTGTCCACATTATCTGTCTTGTCAAGTTAATGTTAAATTTGACAAGACTGGTCGTGGACATAGCCAAATATCAGTACCTTAATACATTCATTAGTATCCTAAAATTAGAAGACTGGACCACTTCTGCTGACTTGGCTATCTACCAACGTATTTAAACAAACCTCAACAGCCTAGTGTTTATTAGGAATACTGTTTCTTTTTTCTCTAGTTTCTCTGACTCTTGCCCATATCCGATTAATATTCGGCCCAATATAAGTGAAAAAAAAAATCTTGAAGGAACCATGAAAATTCAAATTAAAATTGCGAGGGTGTCCAAATGATGACGATTCAAATACAGGAGCGAACAGTGCATGCCTTGATGATCCTGGCATACAGTTTTCTTCAAAGTTAATTTTCAAAGGAATTTTAAACCCAGTTTTCAAAAGAGAAAGTTCAAATATTAAAAAAAAGTTAAGTTTGGCTATTTCAAATTTTTGACTGACTTATTGTTAACCCATTTTGTACCAGAAACCCCAAAATGGGTAGTTGACAAACAGTGCAGGCCCATATTAGATGCCACAGAATGCGGCATCTGATCAGGGCCTACACTGTTTGCAAAACATTCAGCCAGTTTACAAATATATTTTGAAGAATACACAACCTGACATCCCTAAATTTTGAAATGGACTCCTGCTCTATATATAAGGAGGAAGATTCCATTTGTCGCAAGAAGGGTTATTTCCAATGTTTTATCAATTGTGATCTTGATTTTAGGTACTAGACTGGTTTTGGACAATCATTGGTAGTTTTACCGATGAGCAGATGGCTCGACTACTACAGTTTACTACAGGTTGTTCTCAGCTACCACCAGGGGGCTTCTCAGAACTTGTACCAAAATTCCAGATTTCACCATCATACACCTACAACACCTTACCTACAGCTCATACATGGTAAATTACAGTAAAATTCTGCTTTTAAGACCACCTGAAATTAAGGCTAATTCTGCTTTGAAAAGCTTATTTAGAAATGTGCAGTTATTCTGTCTTCAAATTTCCTGCACACAATAGCCTCTGCTCAGGGACCACCTTTGGGACTGTTCAAAAGTGGGCTTCAAGGCAGTTCTAAGGAGTACCCACAATCTATATTTTAGACTAGAAATAGAAAAATAAGGTTTACCCCGGTAAACCTCAGTTTTACCATACACCATATTTGCATTATTTGCTGGCTCCCAGCTTGCACATTGTCAATATTGGAAAAACAGGTAACCAGACCCCCCTGACCTTTCAAGGTCAGGGGGGTCTGGTTACCTGTTTATCCAACACTGATAACCTTCAGGCTAGGAACCAGCAGATAATGCAAATAAGGTGAATATAAAAGTGGGGTTCAAGGGGGTCAAAAGTTTATAGAGGAGTTTTTGTGATGTTTACCCTTTTCAGCCTAATAGACCAATTCAGATACTTGTCCAGTGTAGATCAAGATGGTGCACATAGTAAATCATCTCATCAGAATTTTTACTAAAAGATCTATTTACAAAAAACGTGGGTGTGCCCACCAACAACTAACGTCATATGGATACAGGCTCCCAGTTTAAAGAGGCATCCAAAAGTCTGGAGACGCCCAGAATGGAACTGAGGATTCCTGGTTTATGAGGCAAGTACCTTAACCACTACACCACCGAGGCTTCAACAAAAAAGGATTTTAAAAAAATAGAAGAGTCTAAGAAAATTACGGGTGAAAATGTATATGCATTACCGGAATACAGTTTCCTTGTCATGTTTATGTAAAAGACTAGCAAGTGATGTCATTTGAATAGCATGGTAATTGTCTGAGCATGTTTTACTACTTAGTTATGCTCTGAAACATCATGACACTATTCATGACATGACATAATGAATTTGTTTAAGACACTGCCAGTTTCTGGTGCAGAAAAGACATTTGAGCCAGTGCATGACAAAATCTACAAGAAGGCTTGAGCGACCAGCAAAGACTCAGATCAGCCTGTGCATTTGTGCAGTCTGATCAGAGTCTTTGCTGATCGCATGTACCTACTATTGGCTAACATCTATGCAAAGGGACATAAGCAAAATATCTTGTCATAGTGGATGACAGGTTGAGTTGAGTCTCTGCGTGTCGCACTGGTCTTATTGTGTGTGTGTTTGAGTTTTACATCCCACCAACAGCTAAGGTCATACGGAGACGGGACCTCGGTTCAAGGACTCATCCGAAAGTCTGGAGAAGCCCGTGATCGATCCTGCGATCCCTGGTTACAAGGCGAGTAGCGTAACCACTGCACCACAGAGGCTTCTTCTGGTCTTATTGTCGTGCGCTGGCTCATTTAAGAAATTGCCATGTATGAGCCTAGTCTAGTTTCTCAACTACTGATGTCATCATTTAAAATATGTGATGATATTTGCTGAAAAATGTGAGTAGCATTTGCAAATGCAAAAGCTAACATTTTTTAGCAAAATACCACTGTATTACTGTTGTACAGTACTTGATATTAAAATTTTGAAAATTTACCAGCTCATTAAGCTAATGATGCAGTGAAAAACTGGGCTCAGATTGTCACACTCGTAATCATTGGGGCATGCTTCTGACAGTACAATCATTTTGGCATGCTTCTGATAGTTCAGATTAAATGTTGGTGAGTGTGAGATTTTCTATATGGCTGTTCCCTGTGCTGTTGATTAATCCTTCAGACATTCAGAAAAAAAAACTGTATCTGAAAATGTTTTCTATTTATATTACCTGCTGCATTTATTATTTAAAAAACAATTTTCCATACAGCTCAACAGTGTGGACCATGAACAGACTACTCCTAGAGGAGGAGCAGTCTGATCTGGGTCAAGATTGTTTGCGTCCGTGAATTTTAAAGCAATCAGCAGACAACAAAGCAGACAACAATTGATGTGAGTGATGTCTTAAAGAGTTAAATTTACTAAAATATTACTGATGCCTTAAGGGAAATGGATACACCTTCAGGGGCGGCAACTCCTGCAAAAGTATTTTTGTCTCTCATGTCAATAGGGGTCAACTCTTAAAGGAAAGAATTTGCTCCTGAGGAGCAAATTCTTTCCTTTAAGTGTAGACCCTTTTTTTTTCAGTGGAACACTGCTTATAGAAAAGTGAACAGGAAGTCCCAAAAGTTGTCTCCCTTAAAAAATGGCAGAAAAAATTCCAGGAGTCCCCATTCCCCTTAAGGTTGAAATGTACTTAAATGTGTAAAATCTTATTCTTCCAGCTTTAACAACTTGTGCCTGCCAGAATACGACAGTATAGAACAGTTCCACCGAAGTTTATCAATAGCTCTCAATGAAGGGAACCAGGGGTTTGGATTGGTTTGATTTTGCTCCCAAGAATGTGATGGTATATTTTGAAAGAGGGAACCAGAGATTGGACTGGTTTAAGGGTACAACAAAAATAATCAAAGCTAGTCATAAAGTCAGGGAAGTAAAGCAATAGAACTAGACTACCATAATTACTCTAATGGTTGAACCAGCTGTCTTGATACAGATGTGTATCCCAGTTCTGACCACCCCTGAATGAGTGGTCTGATCAGGATCTACACTGTTAACGATTCTGGTAATTTATATTTGCTACAGTGCCCAACAATAAACATACCTGTGATACCTCACTCATCAGGAGGAAGACTCTCTTGTTTTGATGCTAATTTTTTCCCATTTTATGCCAAATTTTAGTAAAATTTTGGAGTCTCCCCTATTTGAACTGAGAATTTCCCTGTATGTTCTTTACATCTCCCTCTTCACAATGGCAAATATCTCCCTCTTACAGTTCAAAAAATTATCACATGTATGAATAAAATAATTTTGCAAAAACTTCAGCTTGTCAAGTGCTATGAAAAATCAAGAGCAGACAATGTTATTTTTTTTTTTTACCTATTTTAGAGAAAAAAGTTTAAACTTTGTTTGAATCATCTGCTCAGCAGATGCATTACGATAACACATCCGTGTGATATTCTGCATTTTTTTATTCCTCAAAAAAGGTAATTTGTCTGATAAAAATTTGTGATATGTTTCTTATTTATACTCAGTACATAGGTTTTGGGTGCTCCGGTTCTAACGAGTACCCACAACCTATGTCTTGGAGCAGAAACAAGGAAAATAATGATTACCCCCGTAAACCCCAGTTTTTCTATATAAAGTGGGGTTTAGGGGGGTCTTTATTTCACGGACTTGTTCACATGATGGTTTACATTACTTTCCCTCAAAGTAAGAAAAAAGTCATCCGTTAGTCATCCTTAACACTTGAAGGATAAAGAAAATTTTGGTATTTGGTTATGTTGGGCCACTTGTTAGATTAATTATGGTGTTCTGTGATTGCATTACTTTAATATTTCTTTATATGGGACCTATTATGTGGCGGTCCAAACAAGAGCCAGGTTTGAGATTATACTACATTAATACAAATTTCTGTGATAGTAATGTATAGATAGTTTTTATAGTTGTACTATTTGCATGTGAATTGTATTATCTACTAGATTGACTGTGTGAACTAAGTTGGGTCTTTTTAACTGGGAACATACAGTTTTATAGAATAGAATATGTTTATTTGCCATTTGGGCCCACATAGGGCATACAACAACACATATAATGTAATACAAACAATATCATTAAAACATTTAATGATTAATTTATATTATCATATGACGTCGCATCTGAGAGTGTGATAACGCTATGCATTATTTTCGATAATCCACTAGTGGATTAAATATGCAAATTAGCTAGATGTGTCCCGTAACGTTACATGTACTACGTCCTTAACGACGTCGCGTTTACTAATGGCGGAATATTGATATTTTCGTAAACAATTGTGAATAAAATGCGTTATAATGTCATATGATAAATAGAATCTTGCATTCGTGCTCATGTATTATTAAATTTATTAAACTCGTTGAGGAAAAGGGATAAAATGCTCGGCAAAGCCTCGCATTTTATCCCTTTTCCTCAACTCGTTTAATAAATTCAATAATACATGAACACTCATGTAAGATCCTCTATTTAATTTAAAAGGAATGGAAATACACCCCTTAGCCAGTTTGTAACAGTTTCACTGACTGACTGACAAACTCTCAGACCCTCATCTCCACCTTCTGAAATTGATTAGTTGGAGCCGGAGCTGGAGGATTGGTGTTCAGGTACAGAAATATTATGCCATATTAACCCTTGTTCTGCTGAATATTCATATATGCCACATCCACTACTGATTATCAACCAATCAGAATACTTGATGCAAATTATTGCAACAAATTCACAATCTGAATGGCAAACAATGTAGATCCTGATTAGATGGCTTCGTCAGAAGCCATCTAATCTGGATCTTCATTGTTTGGAAAATAAGGCATATCCGGGCTCAGCAGGACAAGGGTTAATTACTTACCCGTACAAGGCTAGGCTGTGCAGGCTGAGACTTGATGTAGGAGTCAATAATGATGATGAAGACTGGGTTTGGGTATAATGTAGACCATTTGCATATGACAGGTAGTCCAGGATAGCATCTCCATTGAGCTTGGACACTCCATGAAGCTTGTAAAAGATAGTCAAATTAGCTACAGTCCATTGGGCTAGGGATACATTCTCTAATCTGGGTTTCTTGGGGCCTGGTTTAAATACCACTTGGTGGGACCCTGCCTCACCCACCAGTACCTCTTCTTCTACTCCCCCGCCAACAAAATCTACAATGTCATAGTGAGAAGGAGCCAACTTACCATTCGCTGTAGCTGAAAGATAGATTTGTGGGTCTTTCTCTCCACTCTGACCATTTGACGGGGGCAATCCACTCACAACACTAATGTTATTGTCACTTAAAATTGTTTGTCTCGCTGACAAATCACCTGAATTCCCTCTCTGAGTCTGAGTCTGCCCAGGAACTAGCTGATTTATAAGTCCTTGCATGTAGCTGTCTCCTGTTGCTTTCAGTGACACCTTGCCGCCATATTGGTCATCAAGTGATCCACCGGGCGTCGCTGATTGGTCTGAAGTATTTCGCGCCCTATCCGGTGGATGCCCGTGTCCCTCCCCAGTCGCACTTGTTTAGATAGCTGTGTCATCATCTGGTGGCTGCTGCATTATGCTCTGTGAAGCCAAATTTCCTCCCTTTAACGCCCAAACACAAGCCAGTATTAATTGTTTTTTGGCCCTCTGGATTCTGAACTTCGAAAGGTCTTCCTCGTCCAGCAATTTGAGAGCTTTGAGTGACGTGAAGCACTCTTCAAATAATTTGTCCACAGCACCTGGGCTTATCCTATTTTCGTGCACCCAATTAGCGACCACCTCGTCTGGAGTCATTATTGTTATTGTTATGACGTTTTCAGTAATGCTTGTATCTTCTGTCACGGGCATGGTCGACCTTATTCAGCTATCTCACACGCACTTTATTCTTTCATTACATTTACAAGTGGAGAAAACTGGTCCTATATTACTAGCAGAAAGCGCTACAGTCTAATAAACGAGCCACTTTTACTCTGTGGATGTTTCCCTCTCTCTGCACATAATTAACAAGTCTGTTTATTTCTGACTCAGATGGCAAATGCCAAATGGGTATGTCAAAGGTGTGCTGATTTGTGAGTCGATCGTTCATACCCAGTAGGTATAGCAAGGATTATTTTTTATTCCACAGCACTACACATCCTTTTCTAGACGTGACCGTCCAGGTACTTTCTACATGTTTTAGAAACATTTTCAATCCATTGTCCGTTATGCAATGACATTTCTACCATACAATGTATTCTTTATTTCATAATTCACTTATACAGTGCTTTACTGTCCAAGTCTTGTGGAAAAACAATTGCACAAAGGCTTAAAATAGCAGAATGTGATGCTTCTTTGCTGCTTGCTCAACAAGTTCTGAAGCCAAGCCAGCCAAGCTAAGGAGTGGAAGGTTAATTAGGCAATCTGATTAGACCTAACAGGTCATGTGATGACTGGAGATTAAGGATTCCTGGAAATAGGTCCTAAAAATATATAATTAAGCCAACTGATCATGCCCAGTCGGTGTGATCGTTTAGGCACCTTGATAATAATGTTGGTATCAGAGGGCCTCCTTGGAGGATCCTAAGGGGAAAATAAAAGGCAGCGCACATGGTTGACTTTTACCCGACATTGAGATGAAATGACATCTCAAGCCCTACCGCCCATAGAAACTGCTAGTGTTTAAGGAGCAGTCCGACTCGCATCTCTTTTCCTGGGCAGGCTTAGACCTAAGCTGTTTACCAGTACTCAAGTTCGGTCGGTTTCAGCTCTGCCCGGAAGCACCATGCAGCCCAATCTGTTTCTCCAGGCCCTGATGGGCTGGGGCGTGAGTCCATCATGTTAACAAATCCGAGGTGGTTCCAACAAGCACCCACAACCTATAATTGGAGTATAAATAAGAGTAATATCATAAATTTTCTTCATAAAGGTACTAAAGAATGCACATGAAATCACGCCTATATAATTTTGACCCCCTTGAACCCCACTTTTATATAATAAAACTTGGGTTTACAGGGGCAAACCTTATTTTTCTTATGTCTGCTCTAAAATATAGATTGTGGGTTCTCTTTAGAACTGCCTCGATGAGGCGGTTCTAACGAGTACCGTAAAATTTCTATTAGAAGCCCATGCTCTAATAAATGCCCCCCCCCCCCATTTGGATGTTAAAAATGGCGATTTTTTTGGCAATTCTCAGAAAAATACCAGCCTCCAATAAAAGCCCACTATACTCCGATGTTGTTTATTTATGAACTTTTTTGTGACATTGTGACAGGGTCGAAAATTAAACTAGTCAAGCAAAATGACTTCAGGTTTTACGTATTTTGCCATGTTTGACTCGAAATGAAAAAACGTTAATGATGTTCGCTTTAGTGAAGAAAGGGGAGGTAACTAGTTTTCTATTCTAAGACAAGGCTATTGTATCACCAGTCATTTTCTGAGAAACAAGATGGCAACCATAAGAAAGGAAGTGAGTGTTTTGGACCGTCGTATGCAAATTGCAGGTTTCTATAGCCCCTAATAAACGCCCACCCCCCTCTTCAGGAAAGGTAATGATTCTAGTAAAGCCCGAGCATCAATAATAGAGAATTTACGGTACCTACAATCTATATAATGAGCAAAAATAAGAAAAATATCACAATTTTTCATCTTAAAATTTTCTTTTTTTGGCGATAAAGGCTACAATATATTTGTATAGGCGTGTTTTTGTAATGATAAAGATCCAATGTATTGAGACAGACAGGCCTAAGCAAACAGTGCAGATGCAGATAGACTACTCCTGAAGATCCTGGTCTTCACTTTTTTTGCCATTCCGTCTGTACCTTTTGGACTCCTTGCTTGATTGTGAAAAACATTTGTCAAGTATTTAGGAAAACTTCAGCAAGTCCTTAATGTTTCTGAATTTTTCATATTTTTGCGGTATGTCATACGAGAGTGTTACGTAATGCTTAACTGGTTGCACTTGCCGTCTCACACCTTTTACTTTGAGCCGTTAACCATTAACCGTTTGACGCTTATGACCCACAAAGAGGGTTGACGCGTCGTTAAACACGAAATCATCATCATCAACCTTTTACTTTGTATATGCTTACTATGTACCCAGCCCCTTTCCCCCTCCCCCACTCGACTCAATATTAAGAAAAATGATAAAAAGACACCAGACCTTGATTCTGCTTTTCTCCTTTTTGGAGATGTTATTAAGGCAATTATTATAGTCCCACTACTTTGTTTTGACAGAATGATTGCAATAAATTTACTATTCAAGATAATCTTTTTAATGACACTATGCTTTTTCAACAATTTCCTTACCATTTTGTCAGTTGGACTGGTTTTTAGCTCCACTGGCCAAAGGCCAGCGGGGCTATTGTCATGGCCCTGTGTCCGTCGTGCATCCGTGTGTCCAGTCGTCCGTGCATTTAACTTTTTTCTTTAAACATCTTCTCCTCCTAAACTACTAGGCCAATTGTAACCAAACTTCACTGGAATGTTCCTCACATAGTCCTCTTCTAAATTCCTTCAAAGAATTTTTTTACACCCAGAACTCTGGTTGCCATGGCAACACAAACCACAAAAAATTAAAAATCTTTAAAAATCTTCTCCTCCAAAACCACCTGTTGGATTTCATTTTTATTTTGCATGAATGTTCCTTGGGTCGGCTTTTTTCAGATTCCTTGAAGAAATTTTGATCCAACAAAAAACATGGCCACCATGGGCAAGGCTTATTTTCCCTATTTAACATATAGTGTAATGCTAAAACATCTTCTCCTTCTAAACTACTGGGCCAATTGTAACCAAACTTCACAGGAATGTTCCTTACTTAGTCCTCTTCTAAATTCCTTCAAAGAATTTTGTTACACCCAGAACTCTGGTTGCCATGGCAACAAAACCACACAAAATTAAAAATCTTTAAAAATCTTCTCCTCCAAAACCACCTGTTGGATTTCATTTTTATTTTGCATGAATGTTCCTTGGGTGGACCTCTTTCAGATTCCTTGAAGAAATTTTGATCTGACAAAAACATGGCCGCCATGGGTGGGGCTTATTTTCCCTATTTAACATATAGTGTAATGCTAAAACATCTCCTCCTCCTAAACTACTGGGCCAATTGTAACCAAACTTCCCAGGAATGTTCGTTTCTTAGTCCTCTTCTAAATTCATTCAAAGAATTTTGTTACACCCTGAACTCTGGTTGCCATGGCAACAAAACCACACAAAAATTTAAAAAACTTTAAAAATCTTCTCCTCCAAAACCACCTGTTGGATTTCATTTTTATTTTGCATGAATGTTCCTTGGGTTGACCTCTTTTAGATTCCTTGAAGAAATTTTGATCCGACAAAAAACATGGCCACGATGGGCGGGGCTTATTTTCACTAACATATAATGTAATGCTAAAAAATCTTCTTCTGCAAAAGTACTTGTGGGATTTCTTTGTAATTTGGCATGAATGTTCCTTGGGTGGACCGTTGTCAGATTCCTTGAAAAAACATTTGATCTTACAAAAAAACATGGCCGCCATGGGGGAGGCTTATTTTCACTATATAACATATAGTGAAATGCTGAAAATATCTCCTTCTGCAAAAGTTCTTGTTTTATTTCATAGTAATTTGGCATGCATGTTTCTTGGGTGGACCTCTGTCAGATTCCTTGAAGAAATTTTGATCCGACAAAAAACATGGCTGCCGTGGGTGGGGTTTATTTTCACTATATAACATAATTATTATAGTGTAATGTTAAAAAAGTCTTCTCTTCTTAAAAAATTTTTGTTTATTTATTTATTTATTTATTTATTTATTTAAATGTACCTTCCTGTATCTGAATTAATCTCCTCCAATTTTGCTGACTATCACATATCTATAGAGGTCCACCTACAAATTGTCATTCTACATATTCAAAACATCAGAAATTTCACTTGCCCATCACACTCGTGATAGAACTGAGGTTTTCAACAGAAACTCTATTTATACGACTTTATGTTTAAAAATAAATTCAAAATACGGAGGGAGATTGATTTATTAGACCTAATTATACTACAGTGTCAACAGTGCTCCAGATCCCTGAGGGTTAAAATGGCTTAGTTGAAAAGGGAGGCATACCAAATCCGACGGAGGAAAGGAAAAAATAAATAAATAAATAAATAAAAACATAAATAAATAAACACAAACAAGCCTGTTCATTTTTTAGCTCCACTGGCCAAAGACCCGCGGGTCTTACGTTATATGTTATGGCCCTGTGTCCGTTGTGCGTCCGTGCGGTTGTGCATCCGTGCGTTAACTTTTTTCTTTAAACATTTCCTACTTAACTACTTGGTCGATTGTAACCAAACTACACAGGAATGTTTCTCACATAGTCCTCTTCTAAATTCCTTCAAAGAATTTTGTTACATGCAGAACAAAATGGCATCGAAACCAAAAAAGAATATTTATAAATCTTCTCCAAAACCGCTCAATGGATTTTATTCTTATTTTGCATGAATGTTCCTTGGGTGGACCTCTGTCAGATTCCTTGAAGAAATTTGGATCAGACAAAAAACATGGCTGCCATGACGATGTCCCACATGACTGCCATGGCCATGCCCCTTGGCTCATTAGCTTTCAAAGACTTATAAGGGGAAACGTTTAAAAAAACCTTCTCCAAAACCGCTCAACTTAATGGATTTCATTCTTACTTTGCATGAATGTTCCTTGGGTGGACCTCTGTCAGATTCCTTGAAGCAATTGTGATCAGACAAAAAACATGGCTGCCATGGACACTCCCATTGGCTAATTAGCTTCCATAGACTTATAAAGGGATCTTTTTTTTTTTTTAAATCTTCTCCTCCAAAACCGCTAAATGGATTTTGTTCTTAATTTTCATGAATGTTCCTTGTGTCTACCATTGTCAGATTCATTGAAGAAATTTTGATCAGACAAAGAACATGGCCGCCATGGCCACCACCTTTGGCTCATTAGCTTCCATAGACCAATAAAGGGAAAAACTTCTTCTCTGAAACCATAAAGCCTAAAGCTAAGACATTTAGTATGTAACAAAGTTATGTAGTCACCTACTAAGTCCTGCGAACTATGCCTCTGGAGTCCAAATTGGCAACGCCCCGGTACTTAGTAGCTCCCATAGACTAATAATGAAAAATTCTTGAAACTTTTCTCCTCTGAAATCATAAGGCCAAGAGCTTAGTATGTAGCAGCTTGAAGTATTCAACTGCATATATCCTGCCAACCATGCCCCTTGGGTCCAAATTGGCCACACCCTGAGGCCCATAAGTTCCCATAGACTTATACTGGGAAAAACTGACAAAAATCTTCTTCTCTGAAACCACCAGTGCCCAGAGCTTAGATATTTAGTATGCAGCAACGTCAAGTGCTCATTCAAATAAATCCTGCCAACAATGCCCCTGGGGTAAAACATTTGCCACGCCCAGAGGCTTATTAGTTCCCATAGACTTATAATAAGAAAGACTTAAAAAAAAGTCTTCTTCTCCGAAACCATAAGGCCCAGAGCTTCAGATATTTAGAACGGAGCAATGCCAAATAGTCACATACATAAATCCTGCCAACAATGGCTCTGGGGTCCAAAAATATAGAATGGACATTCCTTGGGTGGATCACTTGGGGGTTTTTTTTACCTCTTGCATGCGGGAAAACCCTAAATGGGTATCTTGGCAAACAGTGCTGGCCCAGATCAGACCCCACAGAACACCACTGTGTCTGATCAGGGCCTGCACTATTTGCTAACAGAATTTTCCATCAAAAATAGAAAAAATAGGCCTGACACCCCTTATATGACAAATGGACTGGTCCAAAATATAGCAACAGAAGAGTCCACTAGTATACGGGAAGGTATAATTTGAGGACTTTTACTGGAGGACCAGAGGACTGAGGACCAAGTCCTCTAGAGGACCAAGGGTATAATTTGAGGACCAAATACAGGAGGACCAATGCTTTAATCAGCCATATAATGGCTATGATAATTGAAGATAATTACTGTTTATTGAAAATGACACCTATTGGTATGGTATATCACCTCTTGGCAAATATACAGAAAAAAATAAAAAAAGAAAATAAATAAAATGAAAAACATGTTATTATGCTCAGGAAATTTTTCACAATAGAATTTAATGAAATTTATATTTTTGGCATCTTGTTACTCTGATAACAAATGTTTAGTTGAAATTAGAATTTCTCTGCTTTCTATATACTTGTTATTTTTTTTTAATTCACAAAATGCATGATGAACAGTGGAGATCCTGATCAGACGGCTTCTTGCTTCTCTTTTAAAAATGTTCACTTGAAATTAGAATTTCTCTACAGTAAGACCAGAGAAAGAAATATAATTGAATATTAATACCAAAAGTATTCCTATCACCCAAGATGATTGTTTTTCTATCTAAGGGTCTTAAAAGGATAAATCGGTGTGTCCGAACACTGGTTTCATGGAGCAAATATTGACTAACTTAATCAAAGGGCTTAAAAGTATAACTGGAGTTGTTCAGAAATAGATTTCATAGAGCCAATCTTTGCTAAGTTAATACCAGAAAGTAAATGGAAAGGGTAGCGGATTATTTACAATAACTAATACCCCCCTGGGTTGAAAGAGGCATATCTTTTCATGACATGGCTCTATCCAACCATAACGCATTTGTAGCATTCATCAAAGATAATCCGCTTTTGATTAAATGAAGTCAGTTCATCAATACTAGACTACTACAACATTTAACATGTTAATACATCATATAGATCTTCCGTTTAAAAGTAAGCCTTTATCATTTGTCCTATGGATTGTTTTAATGTTTTTCTTTATGTAAGTTTTAGCATCCAAGGAATACTGAATGTTTTTTCCCTGATGGTAATTTGACACCAAGTCCAACGACGTCCAGCATACATCCTGTGCAGACGGAAGTTTAGTATCTGCACCATTTATCATCAAATTTTATGATAAATATATACCGTCAATGAAGACCCCGCCGGCATATGGAACAACATCGTCGGGTTCCATGCCTGCAGGAATAAATGTTAAATTAAGTTCCTCATTCACAGGTTCACCAACAGCCTTTTTATAGAGGTAGAGTTCACACTTCAAAGAACTATAATAAATTTCGTCCCTAATTTTAGGATGAGATGGGCCGCTGTTCACCTGTGCTGCGGAAGTTGGTAATGGATTGATGAGTTCTAAATTTGTTGAAGTTTCTACCGTCCGAATTTGTTTTTGTTTCCGCGTTGTGGCACTGATCATAGTTTTTCTGAAATCATATTTTATAATCTCTGGCCCATAAGGGCTTGGGTGTATCAGACTCAAGAGTCCCTGAACCAACATGGCGGTACATCGTCGGGCACATGCATGAAGGTCACCCATCATTTTTAATAGTAGGTTAGATCACAGTATATAGTGGAGTCACAGTAACGCACTCGTATAAACCAGAAGTGTCACTTAAACTTTGTATATTATCCTTTTATGTTTGGAATAAAAGTGCTTCACACAGCGGTTCAGCAGAGCATCTTTAATATGCACTGCTTTTACTAATGTCCAACACAGTGTAGCATTTAATAAATGGCTTAAATAGCTGTCACTTCTTGTATTCCCAGGAAACTGATTACTTTAGCCAAGGAAATGACATATTATTCCGTTAGGGCACAGTATATATAGCACAGACGACATGGCATGACAATATAACATGAATAAATAAACAGCGCTTGTCCATGAATTATGCTGATGAGGTTGTAGCTTCAGGTTCAGTCCTCATAGAAGCTAAATCAAGAGTGGGATAGATAGATTCTATCTAACTCCTGCGGTTTTGTAGTTCTGGTTGCAGGTTCGAATCCTCCGGCTTTGTGGTCTCCACATCATGTTGGTTTGTCTCCTGAGGTTCCTCAACCCTTAAGGTTTCCCGTCTACCAAGTCGCCGCAAGCATGAGGCGATCTGTTACCGAAATTTAAATAAAATGACCAAAATTATGAAGACAACAGCACCTGTCAAAATTTTTGCCCAGAATGGAAAATGCCATTTCGTATCAATTTCTACTTTACGGAGAGATCCCAATCGGTTAAGAAACTCATTCATAGGAATTTTGTCTACTTGTTTTAACATATCAGGGAGCTCAATTGTAGAAAAGTTTGGAAGGGAACTTTCTAAAGGTTGCCAAATTTCAACTTCTGAAAAATTTGTCTCTTGAAGAAGAGCAACGAATGGTTCTTTTTTCGTATGCATTGTTGTTTGCACTGCGAAATAGGGTAGCAGAGTTATCTCTTGACTGTGTGCAGAACATGTCATTTCAAGACTAATAATAGTTAGTGGGGGTTTGACTTGTAACTCTGATGTTTTGGGTGGAGATAAACAGGTAAGATGCAAGGAAAACAACGTTTTAGTGGATACAGCATATATTCCATCTTTCAAGTGGACAGTGCACGGTAAATGGACATTGGTTTATATTTCTGGTATGCAGTATCGTTTTATCTTATCGGCATTTTTCACAAATAGACTTATGACACATGTTTTTGACTTTGAAGTAGGAAGCCTTGCACGTTGGGCATTACAATAATGACCTTCCGAGTGGGAACATGAATACAGTTCCTCTCAAGTAATAAATATATACTCTGTACGGTATGTATTAACCATGAGGGCTTCAGTCTCCAATCTATAGAGAGCCATCATGTTAGTTTCAGCATCTTGAGATTGAATAAAGGGATCGGGGAAAGCCAAGTTGTGAATCTCATACACCTAGTAGTTTTCATCAGCATCCAGTAATGGTATAGTCATAATTATAATTAGCTTTTTATCGTCAACTACCGCAGCACAATTCAAGGTACGAAAGTAAGACCACAACTTCCGACCTGGGTGTGTGGGAAGTCTAAAGGCTGCAGGGATCTGACTTTTGAGCTGAAATAGTATCTTGCCAAGTTCCTCTGGCGAGAATAAATTTGGGGATACATGACCTATAGCCAGAAATGAAAGCTCTAATCTTAAATGATCTACATATCGTACATCACTATCAATCATTCATTTTATTGATTGGCGGGCCAGATTTAGCTGAGAGTATATTTGTACATAACGCGCTATTGTATTCAAATTAGTTATTAAGATCTGGCTAATATTATTCAGCTTTGCATCGACTTGTTGCACTCCTATAATTAATTTATTGATTGTTTGGCGGGTTTCCATGATGTATTTCCGAGAGACATTAATCATTGATATTTGATCCTCCACAAGATGGTGGATTTTCTCTTGGTTATCGTAGAGGCTTTTAATGCCGGCTCTCAGGGCTCGAACCTGACTAGCTGTTACCAAACAAAATGCGCCAGACAAGACATGCCCTACTATTGGACTCAGCGAGTGGCGATTACGCGAAGATGAACTAAGAAATGCATAACTTTGCAATTCGGTTTGTAATTTACTATGCGTTAATGTTAGCTCTATAATCTAATCTCACTTTGCATTTGGCTAATAGTCTGCAAAAAAACCAGAATGATCGCGCATGCCTAACAATAAGTGTTCATTTTCATATAATGTGATGGCTGGAACATTGTTGCTGATGTTAAGGTGCTGATGATTGCGTAGCTAAATTTACCTCTTTGGTTAGAGCTGGGGACTAACTTCCTACATCACAGGTCCTGGTGTATGAATGTCATTTGACGTGTCACCAGTAACAATTCTGATTCTGATTCTGATTCTGATTGTTCTTGTAATCTTTCTCTACATTTAAAATTATTTTATTCACTTGACTTATGTACTTCGAAATTAAGCTTACATAATCTATGATTGTTTGTATTTCAAAAACGCAGGCAATCTTCCACTCCGATCTTGTTAATTTTACTTCATTTATCTTCTGAAAAAATACGTTTTCATAAATATTTTGACATTTAGATGGAAACCAATTAAGAGGAGAATAGCGATTCTAATTAGAAGCCTCATCATTTTGCCTGAAAAGTAAAGGAAATACCATCATTTCCGAGATAAATCCTTTAAGTTCCAATCAATTAAGGACAACCGATTCAATTAATAGACAGACGAATAGAACATGGCATGGTCAATATTATTTTATTAAAACAGAGAGCAAAATATTAAGCGGCATTACTATACGCCACTTCGAGTTAAAAAGAAAGATTGCCACTAAGCCTAAGAAATTTTCCATCTTTCAGCATTTCAGCTTATCTTGTGGCGATAACGGAAGCAGTATTTTATTACCATATTTACCATATGATATTGAATTGCGGACTAAAAGCTATCCCATCATATTTGTGTAAATTGTGTATCTCTAAGGTAGAAAAGTCCACTTCTCGGCGGTGGGCTCTACATTACAGATCACGACTTATGAATGGCATCTTGGACAGTTCATACAGACTCATCGTTCAATAATGTCAATTCATAAAGTTTGTCCATTCAATAGGTCAGATTGGAGATTTACTGCTTCTGTCATGTATTAAGGGTAAAAGTGGGACAATACATTTAGAGAATGGCAGATATAGCTTCAAGCAACTTCTTCACATTTGTGTTTTTGTCACGGGTCATAGATTTACGTGGGGGTCTCACAGGGAACAAAGCCTTCCCATGAGCAGGACTATTAATGAATTCCTCTTTAATCCCTAGTGCAGAGACCATACCTGAATGGTCAGGTTCATATTTTGGGGAAAGCTGGTAGTCATAGCTTATTGTGTCACTGTCACTGGAAGTCTCCATCTGCAATGGGCCCTGACGAGCAGAATGTTTGATCCCGTCAAAGGAGTAGGACTGTGTACCACTACTAGACGGCTCAGATTTAGGGGTGTTATGCAAATTCAACCGTTTTGACATTTCCATGGGAGGCACAGTTTCAGAAGAGCCACTTGCAATATTTCTTTTTCTTTTGATCAGCCAATGGGGATGTTTATTCTCTTCCGAACAGGCCTACCTGTGTAGCTCCTCTTAGGAACTTTCCAACTTAAGTTTCCTTTTTGTAATTGGGCACTATGTGCTTGCTTAAGCTGACCAGCTAACTGATTACGGATCAGAAATGTTTTATTACCATGTTTCGCTGTACTTCTAAAGAATGGAAGCCATCTTTTACCCATTTTTTACTATATTGAAATTTTTATAGTACACTGCTTGACCCATGGAGAAGGGTTCATCAGTTGCTCCTCTGTCAGCATATTTTTTTCTGACTTGCTCGAGCTTTCTTTAGGTGCTGGTGAACCGACTGGAAAATTTGATGTTGTTTTTCAAGCATTTGCAGATGTGACTTTTCGCCCATATACTTATCTCTTGGCATTAGGATATTATCAAAAGGCATAACAGGGTCGTTCAAGTATACCAAATAATGTGGGGAAAATCCCGTGCTCTGATTCACACTGAATCTGCAAGCCATAAGAGCTTGATTTACATACAAATCCCAGCTTTGTGGTGAATCTCTAGCATATTTAGCAATGATGTTTTTGATGGTACCGTTAAAATGCCCAATAAGACCATTACTAGCGGGTCTGAATGGACTCGTACGAATGTGCTGGATATTTAAAGACTTCAGAGTTTCCTGGAAAGTCTCTCCAGTTAGTTCAGGTCCATTATCACAAACGAGCTGAGCGGGACAGCCATGTCTGGGGATAATCTCATCAATGAGAAGATGGGCTATGGTATCAGCTGTATGATCAGGCGTTGGAAAACTTTCAGGATAACCGCTGTACATACAGATGAACGAATAGAAATCGGTTTTTCGACCAACTAAGATCAAAAGGACCACTAATATCAAGTGCTATTTTTGCGAAAGGGTAGGAAGGGATTTCAGTTGTCTTTTCTGAGTCTTAGTACTACGTTCTAGACATGGAATACATTTGGAGATAAATGTATAGAACGACTTAAACATATTTGGCCAATAATACTTTATTTTTGCTGTCTCCCAAGATCCATCGATACCTCCATGACCGTTTTTGGTGTGATAAGTGTCAAGGATCTTTTCCCTAAGGTGTTCAGGTACAAATAAACAGAGTCGGGGCCTTACATCAGCATCTGAGATGAAATAGAGAATACCCTCAATGATGATATATTTACCCATGAATGTTTTACTTGCATGGCCTGATTGCAATTGCTTAAGTGTTTCTTTGATCTCTGGATCCTTCACCTGTTCTTCCTGCATATTTATTTGCTCCATTGTAGGACGGAGCTGATCCAAAAGATCTGTATCAGACAATTTACTTTGTTGGAAAGATTCAGGGGGAAGTTGATTGGAATTTATGATCCCTATCTCATAAGTGTTTTCATTTATTTCCGGCAAGGATTCTTCTGCAGTTGACCCAGTTTCCAATGATAAATTTGGGTCTTTTGGCACCCTACTTAAAAGGTCAGCAACAGAATTACTGCTTCCTGGTTAGTATTCAATCCTACACTTATATGCAGCTATGCTCAAGGACCACAAGGCAATGCACCTATTCTTTATGTCGGATTCTAACAACTCCCTCAGAGGTTTACAGTCAGATTTGATTACGAACGATGCACCCCACAGATAAAAATTGAGTTTTTGCAAACTGTAATAAATTGCAAAACACTCTTTCTCTATGATGGGCCATTTACGATTGTGTTTTGTTAGGCCTATTGGATAAGAAATAAATAGGTTTTTCATTCCGAAAATATGGATTTTGAGCTGGGTCTGTGGATTCCGGCTTATTATCAGGCTGGGCAAGACATGATCCGATACACGTTTCCGAAGCATCTACATAAAGCACATATTCTCTGTTTACATCTGGGTATGACAAGAGGGGAAAAATAGTCAAACTCTCTTTCAAGAAATCAAAAGCTTCTTGACACTTTGGAGTCCATTGAAATCTAGCATACTTTTTCGTAAGATCAATGATAGGGGACGCAATTTGAGCAAAGTTTGGTAGGTAGCGTCTATAATAGGATAACATACCAATCGCGCCTCTAACCTCTCTAACAATTGTTGGAGGTGGCAAATTTTGCATGACCTTCACCTTATCTGGATCAGGACTGATTCCATTACGGGAGATAACAAAACCTAAGTATTTTGTTTCCTTTTTAAAGAATGAACACTTTTTTCAGCTTTAGTTAAAGCCTATGTTGACGAAGCCTGTCAAACACTTGGTTAATATGAGCCAAATGATCCTCAATTGTATCTGAAAGATTAAGATGTCATCTAGATTAGCCTGACAAAAATGATTAAGTCCCTCTAGGACGATAGACATTAAGGACTGAAATACACTAGGGGCATTAATTAATCCAAATGGGAGACAATTGTACTCAAAAAGACCACGCCCAGGGACAGAGAAAGCAGTTTTCACGGTCCTTCTCATGAACTAAGACCTGCCAGTAGCCACTTTTCATATCTAAAGATGTAAAGAAGTTAGCTCCCTTTAGCAAACTGAGTACATCATCAATCAGTGGCAAGGGCCAAGAAATAGGCTTAGTCACCTTATTAAGGTCCCTGAAATCTATATAAAATCTTTTGGATTCATCCTTTGTATCAACTATGACCACAGGAAAAGAATACTGGGATTGGGATCGTCTTATTATGCCTGCTTCTAACATTTCATCAACAGCCTTGTGTACAATGGGTTGATTCTGTAAAGGGATTCTATAAGGCCTAAGTCTAATGGGTGGGGGATCACCAGTGTCAATTGTAAACTTTACAGTATCTGTAAAAGTGAGGTCACTGTCCTTTGCCGCAAATAAATCCTTTTTTTTTTTGTTCAACAACTCAGACACCAAAGGTCTATGTTCCAACGGCGAGTCAAATTCGGACAGTGTGTCTTGTGACCCTGCTCTACCAGCAGACGACATTTTTTCTGTCAACGTAGCCACCATATTTGCATCAACTGGATCCGCCCTACCAATTACACTTCCTTTTCTCAAAGAAATTGCTTGATTTGTATTGTTGATTAGCATCAGTGGTATTTTCTGTAATTCCCATAATTTAGTAATAGTATTTGCTAGCATAATCCCAGGAAAATTAGCAGCGAAGCACCGATCAATAGCGGCTATTTGAATTTGGGAGCAGCCTGCTCCAGGAAATTTACTGGATAATTTACCAAATCAAAATAATGCAGATTGTGGTTTAACAATTACAGACCGTTTCAGCCTGATAAAGGATTGCAAGTAAGCGTCCTCCACCAAGTCAGCGTATCGGCCATTTATTCTCAATTTATCTAAATCGCAGTAAATTCTGCAGTTGAAATGTTTTAGAAAATCCCTTCCAATAATTGCATTTCGTCCCAAGTTTGGCACCACATAAAATGTAAAGTGGAGCTTCAATCCTGCTACCACAAATTCAAGATCGATAGACCCATCAATTTTGAGTTGGTTTCCTGTCACATATTCTAGGTTGATGTCTGATCGACGTAATTTCGGGGGATTAGGTACACGCAGATGTTCCATTATTGGATTCTACTAAAGACTAAATGAATATGTTACGGGCCAGGCGTAGCAGAAAGAAAAAGCAAACAAGCCTTTTGGAAAAATTTAACAAAGTTTATTTTCAAGTTAAAATTTAACCTGTAGTAGTAAGAAAATTGGATGTACTTAGCTCTGTTATGAAATATCCTGAATGAATTTATTTTCCTTGATCCCCCAGAATTCACAGTCCAAAATGAAAAGTAATATCCTTTAACAATCCAACACAGAATTTAGAAATAACTTTTCTTAAAAGCCCAAACTTCAAACTCCAAAGTCTGACTCAAAGAGACATATCAAGCTCTTTTATAGACCCTAAGAATTCTCAAGAATGTTCTACAGAGCTGTGGAATAAGATGATGTCATTTTCTAAAAATAATGCAAACCTGAACTTTCTTGAAGGTTCTGAAGTACTTTTCCTTGTAAACATGTTGATTACAAAAATGAAATCAATCTGTGACTCATTTTGCGAGAATCTTCTATAAGAAGATAAACAAGCTATTTATAGCACTATTAGGTCGGTCACCCAGTGGGTGAAAGTGGGAATCAGAAAAATAAATTCTTATACATAACAAATATTATGGTGTCAATAACACCCCTTATCAGTAAAACTTACGGCCTATTAATCATTATGCTACAAGCGTCCCATTGCCTAGTACTATCTAGTATTTTATCAAAGAACATTTAGCCGGCCTCGTTGGCTCAGTCGGATGCGCGTCTGACTGGTGATCAGGAGGACGCGGGTTCGACTCCCGCCGGGGTCGGCAACATTCTTTCGTGGAGATTGATCATGAAATCTTTTCTACGGTCATTCTCTCCCTTCCGCTGATTCAAGAAGGGCAGTTGTCAGTTTCTGGCGAAAGAATGTGCACTGTACTGGTTAACCGCTTACGTATAAGCCTGCCCAGGAAAGTGTTGATAGGTAAACTGACCGGCTCAAAAATGACCTAAATAGTGTTGACTGGGCCGTAAAACTCCAAAACAAACAAACAAACAAAGAACATTTACTAAAACATTGCAACTCCCATACACATACAGCATCCAATACATGCAATGCATATAAATAGACGATCTTACATGAGTGCTCATGTATTATTGAATTTATTGAACGAGTTGAGGAAAAGGGATAAAATGCGAGGCTTTGCCGAGTATTTTATCCCTTTTCCTCAACGAGTTTAATAAATTCAGTACTACATGAGCACGAATGCAAGATTCTAGTTATCATTTGACATTTAAAACGGATTTTATTCACGATTTGTTTACAAAAATGTCAATATTTCGCCATTAGTAAACGCGACGTCGTTCAGGACGCCATGCATGTAACGTTACGGGGCGTATCTAGCTAATTTGCATATTAATCCACTAGTGGATTATTGAAAATATTACATGGTGTTATTTTATTCTCAGAAGCGACTTCATATGATAAACATCCTTAAATAATTCATTGCAAATAATATACATTGTCAAAGTAACATCTTACCTTAATATTTATTACCTTTCGCACACTCCTGTGGTCAATAAAATACATAAATACAAAGAAATGCTCAACATTAAACATCTAAACACAATAACCTTCTTATCTACTAAAGTTTTCTAAATAAAAAAACAACACATTATTACATTCTCAATATTAGTCATTTTAAGCGTTTGTTCATTCGCACAGTCTTTGTTCTTTCACAAATTAGAGTAGTAATGTCCTACACTGTCCCGATAATAGTTCGGCAAAGCCCGAATTTCGCCGTCGTCAGTCTTGTCATCCTCGACGCCGGCCGGCACCATAATCTCCCCTGGTCTCAAGACCATTCCCGTCGGTTGTCTCAAGGTTGGCCAACTGAAAGTTGTTGTAACCTCGTTGTCTCTACACTGTCCGGATAATAGTTCTGCATAGCCCGAATATCGTCGTCGTCTCTCTTGTTATCCTCGGCGCCGGCTGGCACCATAATCTCCCCTGGTCTCAAGACCATTTCCGTCGGTTGTTTCACGGTTGGCCAGCTGAAAGTTGAGGTAACCTCGCTGTCTCTTATCGGCGGCGAGATGGGTTTGACGCCCGACAAGTAATTTTGTTGTCCCTCATTTTCTTCGGCCTTATAACATTCTAAGTCCAATGTCATAACATGCGGCAGAATAATGTCCTCACTATCACTCATGTTGCCATTTCAATTTCAGGTTCGTTGTAATCATCACCTTTACTATTGCGTATGTTCTGGCAAGGTTTCCCCTGCTCAGAGTGTCTCTTAAGGTGCACTTTGTTGCACATTTCCTGGCTGGAAATAACTTTAGCCACTATCACATCCATAGCCATGTCCTCAAATTGCGACTGTCCCGGAGCCACATTGTTTATGGCCCTCACTGTTACAAATCTCTCACAAGCAGGTTTGAAATTGGCTGACATCTTAGATTTTTTTTCAATATATTTTTCTTTAAGACTTCGTTTTTAAATGTGATCTTTGTTCGACAAGTCAGAAATAGAATGAAGCTCTCACTCAGTGTCCAGATTTATACTCAATCAATAGTACGAAATCTGTTCGTAGAGCTTTTAAAATAATTGCTTCTTCCGTATTAAAAGTGAATAGTTCTGTCCATTTAACCCACCAGAATGTTAAATTATTCAGGGCTTTAAGTTCTATGTCACACCCCTTCGTGAAAAGAATTTGCTCCTTCCAGAGAGACGAAATATTAATGTTAATTTCACAGTTTCTGGTGGCATATTCCATTAAGAACATTTTCGTTTTGTTTGATATGGTGTTTAACGTCCCCGTCAATACTATATAGGTATACTGTATTTTGGAGACGTTGCTTCCAATTTTGTGGGACTTTTACCCGACATTGAGATGAAATGACATCTCAAGCCCCGTTGTCCCATGAAACCAAATAGGGTGTGTATGTAAGGACAGTCCGACTCGCACCGCTTTGCCTGGGCAGGCTTAAATCCTCTAAGCGGTTTACCAGTACTCGTGTGTGGTCGGATTCAGCTCTGCGTGGAAGCATCATGCAGCTCATTTATTTCTTCAAGTTCGGCGGGGCCCGAACCATTAAGAACAATTATCGACTCAAAACTGTGAAGACAAAGTATCTGTAATAATTGCTGGACCTGTGATAATATTTTACTGCTGAAAGGATGTCGATAATTACTTCACACCCCAGTTTTAGGACTAAAATAATATTCTTCTACGTGACAATGAACACTTTAGGATGATTTACTTTGTAGCATTTTACGAATTCAGGAGATAACTAAATCGGACAGATTTCAGTGTATTTTGGTTCTTCTGCCCACAGGCGAGGTATGTTACGTAACTGTTAATTGCATGTCCCTGTTCGTTGTGACATACTAGCTAAATGTTCCTGCTAGTATCCTTCACGTTGTGTTTAACTTCTTATCGACTAGTAACCTCATAAACAAGATAAGTCCTTTTACAGACAACATTTAGATTATTTTACGAGATTGCATCGTGTGCCACAGGAGTCCCTCTTATACTCATGGAAGTCAAAATCTTATTGCCAAGTCAAAATCTGCCTTCTCTCTCTCGCTCGCTCCTTATATGGTACTGTCACACCTGCACACTTAGTCATACCCATTCGTCATTCACACGTGCTAAAATCAATTAATAATAAATGCCAAAAGATCATTTTACCCAATTAACATATCCCAAAAGTGAATAAACCAATAAATTGCGTGAAAGCCTTTTACTAACTGGAATTTTAAAACACCCCTATTCATTAATAAAAGACATTAGCACCTGGAAGCCCTTAACAAGGTGAAAAATACATTTGTCAAGCATGTGGTGGTGACAGAATACGTTTTTAATTAATAGAGTGGTGACAAGTCCATTATTGGAAAAAAGAAGGGCGTGAAGCTGAATACTCAATTTATGCCAATTTAGCAACTATCACGCAGATGTTCCATTATCAAGTTTCACAAAAGACCAAATCAATAACAAAGTGTCAAAAACACTCTCTACCTAACTAAGAACGTAGAAATATTACTTTTAAGAAAATCTTACGGCCTACTAAGCATTACGTTACAAGCGTCCCTCTGCTAAGTAATGATCTTGGATTTTATCAAAGAACATTAATTAAAACATTATAGGTCACATACGTACATACACAACCATACAGCATCCCTAAACATATTATGCATATAATAGCCCTACATAGATCAATTAAAATTAGTTTACATACATATTGAAGAAATGTTTCCTTTTAAATATTGCAGTTAACTCAATACACATGTACAAATCATTGCAATAAAACATGAAATTCCGTAAATCTTACCTTAACGTCCATACACTCCGAGTGTATGGACGTTAAGGTAAGATGTGACTCCTGTGGCCAAAATTGTTTATTAAAAAAAATTACAACACCCAATATCATACAGTTAATTACACTACAAACTAAGTCTTTCTTCTTTAGTCCTTCGGAAATATCTCCTGAATAACAACAAGAGTTCATATTCCCGGCATTTCACAAATTGGAATAATAGTGTTCCACACTATCAGAATAATAAACCTGCATGGCCTTAAATTCGTTGGCTTGCGCCACTAGCAACGATAGGTCTTCTGTGCCGTCGTCATCGTTTTCTGCTCCTGCGGGTATCATTGTCTCATTTTCTCTCAGTCCGTCCCCTCCGGTTGATCCACTTTCGGCCAAGTCGACGTAGAGTTCACCTGGTCCATGTAAGTGGGGTTTTGCTCTGGTAACCCCGTGTCGTCCGTACACTCCATATCTAGTGTCATAAGGTGGGGTTTGATCGCCTCCTCGTCCGTACACTCAACACTGAGTGTCATGAGGTGGGGTTCGATTCCCTCCTCGTCACATGTACCCTGGACCGCCGGTACGGTTTCAAAGTCAGATTCACTCCAGTCGGTGTCACTACTTTCACCTGTGTCCCTGCTTGTTGTAGCATTTGAACAGTTCCCCAGTGTACACTTTTTGTGCACTTTGTCACAAAACCCTTCGTTAAAGATTACTCTCGCGATAATCGTATCTAGGGACATGTTGCCCCCGTGCACGTCCCTGTGTGTCTGTCAAGGCAGCAGCTTATTATTGTCTTTGATCTGCACAAATCGCTAACAGTCTGGTTTAAATACTGCCATTTTTACTTTATTTTAATTTAGTTCTTTCCTAGATGTGAATTTGTCCAAAGTCCAAAATGGAATGAGCGTATCCTTAGAAAGCAACGTTATTAATAGTGAAAACGTTAAGTGGACATCTGTCTGTTCTAAGAGTTTTGACACATTCAAATGGGTCAGTTTGTATTCTAGTTTTGGGCGGAGCACAGTTTCTCATTTAATGTGTCCAAAAGTGTTAATTGCTTTTTCCATGCTTAGCGCGAATGGCTCTGTCTACTTAGCACGTCAAAATGTTCAATTATATGGGGCTTTTAGAACTCTGATACAGCCCTTTATTAATTCCATTTGGTGTTCTCCTGAGAGAGTCTAATTTCACTATAACCATTGTTCTAATAGTTTTGTAGCACGTCTTGTCATTAATATGTACATATTTTGGCAATCCCAGATGTCCATGTGGGAATTATTGTCTTTGACTTGTGTATAAACTGTTTAATTGGACTTCCACACAATTGTTCGTTGGAATCATTAATACAACATGTGGTTAAGGTGTCACAGTGAATAGTTTATAGTTCTGGACACTTTTACTGCTGGTTACCATGGCTACCGTTCGACGACTTCAGGAGTTGACTAAATCTGATAGATTTTTATTGCTGCTGAATTTCTTGTCCACAGGCGAGGTTTTCACTACCATCGAACAACATACTCGTTGTCCGACTATCATTGTCCCCTGTAGACCGTCGGCGCTGGTTAGGTTCGCCTTCATTTGCATTCTCTTCCATTTTACTAAGACAATCTAGGCAACGCAAACATAAACATGTAGGGGTCCAATTTTGCTTATTTTTCTTACGTTTGCAGCAAAAACGTACAAGGGCTATAATAACTAGTAAAAGTGACAGGTTTATAATTATATATTACCATATTGGTAGGGAGTCATCCTGTAATTATATCCCCGGCATACGAAGTATGCAATGGGGGTATATAGTTTTTGTCTTTTCCGTCTGTCTGTCTGTGTGTCCGTAAACAATTATTTTGTGTCAAAGATATCTCAGGCACTGCTTCACATAGAAACTTGAAATTTTGCACACATGATCAGTATGACTTCTTGTATTGTGGGAAAGAAAATAAGGGCCAAGGGGTCAGGCCTTTTAGAGTTATTTCCCTTTGTAGTTCTTGCTGTTTAATAGTGTATATTTTTATTTTGTGTCAAAGATTTCTCAATAACTACTGTACATAGAAACTTGAAATTTTGCAAACATGATCAGTATGACTAGTTGTATTGTGGGAGAGAAAATAAGGGCCAAGGGGTCAGGCCTTTTAGAGTTATTTCCCTTTGTTATTCTTGTTTCAGCTGAGGTGATGGCACTGGCCGGGGGTATACGTGCCCCACTGGGCACTTTTGTCTAGTTCAACTTGTCCAAGCCCCCTTAACTTACGTAACATTACATTCATTGGGGTTTGATCTATTTCTTGCAAGGTATCAGGAATATTAAATTTCGTAAAGTTAGGCAATGATCTCTTAACGGGATCCCAAGTGCGAAATACACTCTGATTCCTGAAGCCCAATAATTTTGTCAATGGATCAATAGTGCCTAACGGATAGCCTTCAAACTCGTAATATGGCGGCAAGTTAATAGAATCACTGGTTTCATGACAACCACTATTCAAGCTTATGGTATCTACTTAGGAGGCCTTTTTTTAGCTCACCTGAGCCGAAGGCTCATGTGAGGTATTAGTATACCACGAGCCGTCGTCCGTCGTCGTCCGTCGTCGTCGTCCGTCGTCGTCGTCCGTCGTCGTCGTCCACACTTTCAAAGAAGTATATCTCCGGAACCAGTGGGCCAATCTTGATCAAATTTCATGTGAAGCATTATCAGGTAGGGGGAAAGGCTGCATACTGTTTTCGGGCAGATCGGATTGGAACTCTGGTTGCCATGGCAACAAATAGCTCCCATAGACTTAACATAGGAAAAAGTTTGTCATCACTCTAGCTCCGTCAATTTTTTTCTGATTGTCTTCATTCTTGCAGATAACGAGGACAGGCATGAAATCTCGATCAAGTTCGATTTTGGGCTGAATCGGATTATTCACTCAGGAGTTACGTGCCCTTGAGCGTTAGGAAAAAGCTTGTCATCACTCTAGCTCAGTCAATTTTTTTCTGATCGACTTCATTCTTGCAGATAACGAGGACAGGCATGAAATCTCGATCAAGTTCGATTTAAGGCTGAATCGGATTATTCACTCAGGAGTTACGTGCCCTTGAGCGTTCAAAAAATTGCCTATTGACTTAACATGGGGAGAATGTTGTCATCACTGTAGCTGCTTCAATTATTTTCAGATTGGCTTTATTCTTGCAGATAACCAGCACAGCCATGAAATCTCGGTCAAGTTCGATAACTGGCAGAATCGGATCATTCACTTAGGAGTTACCTGCCCTTGTGTGTTTTTGCATTAGGGTTAATGGGAATTTCAAAAATGTATATCTTAAAGACTACTTGGCCAACTTTGATCAAATTTCATGTGTCGCATTATTGGGCAAGTGGAAAGGCTTCATTAGGTTTTCAGGCAGATCTGAGTGGAACTCTGGTTGCCATGGCAACATCTAGCTCCCATAGACTTCATATAGGAAAAAGCTTGTCATCACTCTAGCTCCGTCAATTTTTTTCTGATCGACTTCATTCTTGCAGATAACCAGTACAGGCATAAAATCTCGGTCAAGTTCGATTTTGGGCCGAATCAGATAATTCACTCAAGAGTTACGTCCCCTTGAGCGCCCGAAAAATTGCCTATCGACTTAACATGGGGAAAATGTTGTCATCACTGTAGCTAGTAACGAGGACAGGCATAAAATCTAGGTTAAGTTCGATTTTGGGCAGAATCGGAATATTGACCTCAGAGTTACGTGACCTTGAGCGACAAAAAATTTGCCCATAGACTTAATATAGGGAGAATGTTGTGACTACGATAGCGACTTAAATTTTTTTCAGATCAGCTTCAAACTTGCAGGTAACGAGGACAGACATAAAATCACGGTTAAGTTCGATTTTGGGCCGAATCGGATTATTTACCTTGGAGTTACCTGCCCTTGAGCATGAAAAAATACATTGTGACCACTATAGCAACTTTATTTTTATTCAGATCAGCTTCAAACTTGCAGGTAACGAGGACACGCATAAAATCCCGGTTAAGTTCGATTTTGGGCTGAATCGGAATATTGACCTCGGAGTTACGTGACCTTGAGCGACAAAAAATTTGCCCATAGACTAAACATAGGGAAAATGTTGTGACTACGATAGCGACTTGAATTTTTTTCAGATCAGCTTCAAACTTGCAGGTAACGAGGACAGACATAAAATCTCGGTTAAGTTAGATTTTGGGCCGAATCGGATTATTTGCCTTGGAAGTACCTGCCCTTGAGCATAACAAAATACGTTGTGACCACGATAGCAACTTTATTTTTATTCAGATCAGCTTCAAACTTGCAGGTAACATGGACAGGCATAAAATCTCAGTTAAGTTCGAATCGCAATATTGACCTCGGAGTTACATGACCTTGAGCGACAAAAAAATTGCCCATAGACTTTACATAGGTCAAATGTTGTGACTACAATAGTGACTTGAATTTTTTTCAGATCAGCTTCAAACTTGCAGGTAACGATTTTGTTTGTATTGGAGTTTAACGGCCCAGTCAACACTATTTAGGTCATTTTTGAGCCGGTCAGTTTACCTATCAACACTTTCCTGGGCAAGCTTATACGTAAGCGGTTAACCAGTACAGTGCACATTCTTTCGCCAGAAACTGACAACTACCCTTCTTGAATCAGCGGAAGGGAGAGAATGACCGTAGAAAAGATTTCATGATCAATCTCCACGAAAGAATAAACTTCATAGACTTGCAGGTAACGAGGACAGACATAAAATCTCGGTTAAGTTCGATTTTTGGCCGAATCAGATTATTTGCCTTGGAGTTACCTGTCCTTGAGCATAAAAAAATACGTTGTGACCACGATAGCAACTTTATTTTTATTCATATCAGCTTCAAACTTGCAGATCACGAGGACAGGCATAAAATCTCGGTTAAGTTCAATTTTGGGCCGAATCGGAATATTGACCTCGGAGTTACGTGACCTTGAGCGACAAAAAATTTGCCCATAGACTTAATTAGGGAAAATGTTGCGACTACGATAGCGACTTGAATTTTTTTCAGATCAGCTTCAAACTTGCAGGTAACGAGGACAGACATAAAATCTCGGTTAAGTTCGATTTTGGGCCGAATAGGAATATTTGCCTTGGAGTTACCTGCCCTTGAGCATAAAAAAATACGTTGTGACCACGATAGCAACTTTATTTTTATTCAGATCAGCTTCAAACTTGCAGGTAACGTGGACAGGCATAAAATCTCAGTTAAGTTCGAATCGGAATATTGACCTCAGAGTTACATGACCTTGAGCGACAAAAAAATTGCCCATAGACTTTACATAGGGAAAATGTTGTGACTACAATAGCGACTTGAATTTTTTTCAGATCAGCTCCAAACTTGCAGGTAACGAGGACAGACATAAAATCTCGGTTAAGTTCGATTTTGGGCCGAATCAGATTATTTGCCTTGGAGTTACCTGTCCTTGAGCAAAAAAAAATACGTTGTGACCACGATAGCAACTTTATTTTTATTCATATCAGCTTCAAACTTGCAGGTAACGAGGACAGGCATAAAATCTCCGTTAAGTTCAATTTTGGGCCGAATCGGAATATTGACCTCGGAGTTACGTGACCTTGAGCGATAAAAATTTGCCCATAGACTTAATTAGGGAAAATGTTGCGACTACGATAGCGACTTGAATTTTTTTCAGATCAGCGTCAAACTTGCAGGTAATGAGGACAGACATAAAATTAGGTTAAGTTCGATTTTGGGCCTAATCGGAATATTTGCCTTGGAGTTACCTGCCCTTGAGCATAAAAAAATACGTTGTGACCACGATAGCAACTTTATTTTTATTCATATCAGCTTCAAACTTGCAGGTAACGAGGACAAGCATAAAATCTCGGTTAAGTTCGATTTTGGGTCGAATCGGAATATTGACCTCGGAGTTACGTGACCTTGAGAGACAAAAAAATTTGCCCATAGACTTAACGTAGGGAAAATGTTGTGACAGAAATAGCGACTTGAATTTTTAGCTCACCTGAGCCAAAGGCTCCAGTGAGCCGATAGTATACCAAGGCTTCGGAGTCCGTCGTCTGTCGTCCGTCCATCCGTCGTCCACACTTTCAATGAAGCATATCTCAGAAGGCAGTCGACCAATCTTGTTTAAATTTTATGTGTAGCACCATTGGGCAAGGGGAAAGGCTGCATTAGGTTTTGGAGCTAGTCTGGTTCATTTGTTCCTTCATTCTTCTTTCTCTCCATATAGAGATAATAGACCAATGTTAAATTTTTAATCAAAGATTTCTCAGGAACTATAAAAGCTAGAAGCATCAAATTTGGTATTCAATAGAATAATGATGACTTATTTTGTGTAAGAGACATTGAGCTTTCTTAGCTTATTTGTTCATCTGTTCTTTCATTCTTCTTTCTCTCCATTTTGACCAATGTTAAATTTTCGTCAAAGATTTCTCAGGAACTATAGAAGCTAGAAGTCTCAAACTTGGAATGCAATGCAATAATCATGACATATCCTGTAAGGGTCAATGGGCTGGATTCTATTAGCAGATTTAGTAGTCAAGTCTGTGAATTGTTAAAACTTAAGTTCCTCAGGTGAGCGGTTTAGGCTCATTGAGCCTATTGTTTTGGTTTGAGTTTGTTGTGTCATGGGTGACTTACGACCATTTGATGCTAAGCAAACTATTGAAAATTGCAATCTACTACGAGCACTCACCACCCAATTACCTGAAGAGATATATTGTGCAGAGGGCAGAACTGCATTAGGTCTTACCATTCTTGTACAGTATTCATCGACTTTTCTATTATCTTTAAAGAAAAGTGCCAAGGTACAAAGTTTATGCAAGGTCACGGGATTGACAGCATTCCCTGGACTACAATATTTTATTAATGGATTTCCACATGTCTGCATATCATCTGTAGTAAATAATGCATATCGAGTTCTATCTTTATTGATTAAGAACCCAGGGGATTCAGTATTGTATCTGGCGACCATGCCTGATAATCCAGAGGTTTTGATCAATTTTTGGTGAGGCGGAACTGCAATACTATGCGCTTTAAACACCTCAAATTCTCCGTGGTAATCAAGGAGAGGGGTATTGACAATAACCAAAATTTTGTCCCCATCCAATATGGTAGAACAAGTTAGTACCCTATAAAAGTACCAAATATTTTTCTCTGGATCTTCAGGTAGTTTGAGTGAAGACAGTCATTTCATTTTGATTTGAAGTATTTTCCATATATAGAATTGCACGTTGCAGTGCATCTTTTATACCACTCAATATTAGGTCCATTTGTGTGTACAGGTTCATGAACAGTTCTATTTCTTCAAAACGTTTCATGAGAAGATTAGCAAAATTTCGCAGCCTTTATCCAATAGATTGACACACTTTACTAGTTCCATTATAGCATCACGATTTTCTGCAGTTTGCACCCTAGAGACATTTAGCAGAGACATTTGTTCTTCCAGTACATGGATAATGGTTTGTTGGTTTTTAGAAAGGTCATTTATGCCAGGCCTGATGTTCTCAATGTCGCTGAGAGAGTGCCAAAAAGAAACGAAAGCACCGATTCAACCCCCGGGATGAAAGATCTACGTGTCCTTGACCCTATAGACCTATAATTAGTGTAGCTCTGGAGTATACTGTTCAAGGTTCTGTCAAGAGAATCTACTTCTTCCCGTAAATTTGTGAGAGTTTCATGAAAACTATCTCCTTTATGACAATAGCGTTTTATGATCGCGACAGCTACATTGGCGGCCCGATTTATGTCCGCAGCAATGCCTGCTAAGAAGTATTTAAAGGTACTTAAATCTTGTACAAAAGTCACTAACCATCTAGCCCTTGTAGTTGTAATTTCATTAACTTTATGAAAAATGACATTTTCATGAATTACGACCCCGTTTGCGAAGCCAACCACTAGAAATGCAATGGAGAGATGTATCTTGTACTGTTTGTCCGTCTGTCCTGCAAGGAAACAGACATACACTTGCTTTATATTTCTTATTTACAATTGTTATAAAATCGGCTATTTACAACTTTATAATTTCCCTTCCTCGGAAGACAAGAAAACTTAAATGTTTCCTTATAATATTATTATATTATCCCCCATAATGGGCAACCTCGAAACTTAATTGTTTCGTCTGTATGCGCATACCCTACTAAACGTATATATACCTTGACCAATTTACAGGTGAAGCCTTTACAGGTTTATTTAGAACATTCCCGCTATAGCATTTAACAGTGTCTTTACCTTTTCTTTCTGATCATTTGGCGTCACCATATTCAGGTGAAGAGCAATAACCTTGCCCCTGGATTTGACCAGCGCCTAACCATGGTGATTCTTACAACACTGGATCAGGCCAACTTTGCTTCTCTAGCATTAAAGCCCAAAACCAGCAGTGCACACAACATAGATTTATCATCTATACTTGGCGTGCCCAGCAAGCTACAGTACTTGCTGAATTTTCCATATACCATTAATATACCAGGTATATCTTTTCAGACTTAATCAGCATCCTCTCTCATAGTCCTTTAACAATTCCGTTCAGGTAAGACTGTAGCAACCTGAATTTTGGTAAAACAATAACCAAATCACTGTTGCGTATCTATCCAAGTAAAGCAACATTTGTGACACGACATTTAACACCTACTCTTATTTAAATTACTTTACTTTATCACTAATTGACCTTAACTTATAATTTCCATTTCGTAAATACAAACATGCAATTGTCTAGTAATTATTCTACTTTGAAATTTTACCTACATTGACTTTTTGTTTGGGTTCCGAAACTTCAAATGCTTAACTTACCTTAATGTTATCAATTTTACTGACTGTCTCGGCCCTGCCTCTCCTTACATGCCTTGTATTTGTTTATTCCCCCTTTTAATACATTCCAAGCTGGCGCGGGGTGGGCACTGGACCCCGACTTGATTGAAATGCAACACGTTTTATCGTGTCATCATCCAGGCACGTCAAAAGTGCGTACTTTCTATAGATTTAACCCAATCTTTAAACGTTTTGGCCTCCCCATCGAATGGAGCAATTATCTGACTTATTCCCTTGGCCCCAAAGCAGTGGAGACTTTTCCCATCCCCAAAGCTAAATTCTGAAATACATGCTCAAGGTTTGCGTCACTGTCGACCATCATGGTAATTTGGATTTGAGAAAACAAACTAAGCTTACCTTCAATTTTCCTTATATGGATCCCTCAGGTGTTCGTCCAGGTTTTCCAAATGTCCAAAGTCACAATTTTTCTGCCTTTAGGTTAAGTCTATATTCTGGTCACTTGGCACCAAAAATTGTACGTATGTTACGTAACTGTTAATTGCATGTCCCTGTTCGTTGTGACATACTAGCTAAATGTTCCTGCCAGTATCCTTCGCGTTGTGTTTTAACTTCTTATCGACTAGTAACCTCATAAACAAAATAAGTCCTTTTACAGAAAACATTTAGTTTATTTTACGAGATTGCATCGTGTGCCACAGGAGTCTCTCCCATATTCATGGAAGTCAAAATCTTAATGCCAAGTCAAAATCCACCTTCTCTCTCCCTCTCGCTCCTTATATAGTACTCTCACATCTGCACACTTAGCATGTGAGACGCCAAGTTCTGCAACGGAAGGTCAGGTGGTTTTTCTCCGGGTACTCCGGTTTTCGCCCACCTCTGATTAACGATCGGCTAGACGTGAGTGAAATAATCTTGAAAGGGCCGTAAAACCAAAACCAAAAAAAAACCTGCACACTTAATCATACCCATTCGCACGTGCTAAAAGCCATTAATAATAAATGCCACAAGATCATTTTACCGTATTGACATATCCCAAAAGTGAATAAACCCACAAATTGCGTGAAAGCCCTTTACTAACTGGAATATTTAAACACCCATATTCATTAATAAAAGACATTAGCACCTGGAAGCCCTTAACAAGGTGATAAATACATTTGTCAAGCATGTGGTGGTGGCAGAATACGTTTATAATTCATAGAGTGGTGACAAGTCCATTGTTGGAAAAAGAAGGGCATGAAGCTGAATACTAAATTTATGCGAATTTAGCAACTATCACGGAGATGTTCCATTATCAAGTTTCACAAAAGACCTTATCAATAACAGGGTGTCAAAACACTCTCTACCTAACTAAGAACGTAGAAATATTACTTTTAAGAAAATCTTACGACCTACTAAGCATTACGTTACAAACGTCCCTTTGCCAAGTAATGATCTTGGATTTTATCAAAGACTATTTACTAAAACATTATAGGTCACATACGTACATACACAACTATACAGCATCCCTAAACATATTATTTATATAATAGCCCTACATAGATCATTTAAATTTGGTTTAGATACATATCCAAGAAATGTTTCCTTTTTAATATTGCAGTTAACTCAATACACGTGTACAAATCATTGCAATAAAACATGAAATTCCGTAAATCTTACCTTAACGTCCATACACTCCTATGGCCAAAATTGTATATTAAACAGAATTACAACATCCAATATCAAACAGGTAATTACACTACTTACTAAGTCTTTCTACTTTAGTCCTTCGGAAATATCTCCTGAATAACCACAAGAGTTCATATTCCCGGCATTTCACAAACTGGAATAATAGTGTTCCACACTATCAGAATAATAAACCTGCATGACCTTAAATTCGTTGGCTTGCGGCACTAGCAACGATAGGTCTTCTGTGCCGTCGTCATCGGTTTCTGCTCCTGCGGGTATGATTGTCTCATTTTCTCTCAGTCCCGTCCCCTCCGGTTGATCCACTTTCGGCCAAGTCGACGTAGAGGTCACCTGGTCCATGTAAGTGGGGTTTTGCTTTGGTAACCCCGTGTCTTCCGTACACTCCATATCTAGTGTCATAAGATGGGGTTTGATCGCCTCCTCGTCCGTACACTCAACACTGAGTGTCATGAGGTGGGGTTCGATTCCCTCCTCGTCACATGTACCCTGGACCGCCGGTACGGTTTCAAAGTCAGATTCACTCCAGTCGGTGTCACTACTTTCACTTTCGCGCGATAATCGTATCGAGGGACCTGTTGCTCCCGTGCACGTCCCTGTGTGTCTGTCCAGGCAGCAGCTTATTAATGTCTTTGATCTGCACGAATCGCCAACAGGCTGGTTTAAACACTGCCATTTTTCCTTTATTTTAATTTAGTTCTTTCCTAGATGTGAATTTGTCCAAAGTCCAAAATGGAATGAGCGTATCCTTAGAAAGCAACGTTATTAATAGTGAAAACGTTAAGTGGACATCTGTCTGTTCTAAGAGGTTTGACACATTCAAATGGGTCAGTTTGTATTCTAGTTTTGGGTATGTTAAAACTCGCTCAAAACCAAACAGCCAACTGATCTTTTTCTTTCTCTCTCCACTCGTCCGGCTTTCTTAAAGACATTACGTAATAACAAAATCTACATGTATGAGTATAATGACCTTAACCTACTAACAGAAGAATTATAATTATGACTCATCGTTACCTTAGATACTACTAAACCAAACTACCTAGATCTATATTTTTAGAACAAAAAATTATTGAATGTTCTTGGGTAAATCCTTTTTGAAGTCACTATCACCAATTTTCACAAACGGGTTACGGACGGACAGACAGACTGACAGAATGACACGGTGATTTTAGGGCACTCTTAGAAAATCAACCGACTTCAGTCGGTCGCTTTTTCTGCGGGTCGTGCAATGTACCGTCTACTCTCTGTTAGTTGGTTCACTTAAACATCTTAATCAACCAACGTATGGTTCTTATCGGATAAGGCAGATGTTCCTAGCTATTTTCAGGCATTCATTCTTCACTTTCAAAGTCAGATGATAGTGAGGAATGGCTGACTCATTGCCATTCGTCTGTTGCGTGTTAGTTTTTTTTTTGTTTGTTTGTTTGATTTGAGGTTTAACGTCCCCGTCAACACTGTAAAGGTCATTTTGGAGACGTTGCTTCCAATTTTGGGGGATTTTTACCCGACACTGAGATGAAATGACATCTCAAGCCCTGTCGCCCAATGAAACCAATAGGGTTTATTAGCATGGACGGTCCGACTCGCACCGCGGTTCCTGGACAGGCTTAGATCCTCTAAGCAGTTTACCAGTACTAGTGTGCGGGCCGGTTTCAGCTCTGTGTGGAAGCATGCAGCCCATATATTTCTTCAAGCCCCGTTGCGTGTTAGACTTGAGCCGTTTTGCCAGTGTACTTAACACAGTGTACTTTTCACAAATGACAAACTATATATACAACACATTCTTTATATTACATATAGGACATCCGTATATCTGTGAGGCATATTTATCACAAAATTGTTAAAATCGTTGGGGTTACATTCAGAACACTGTAACGCTCCCAGTTTGTTCATATGATCACTCTATGACATATAGGGCATTCATATATCTGTGAGGCATATTTATCACCAAATTGTTAAAATCGTTTGGGTTACATTCAGAACACTGTATTTGTTTGTTTGATTTGAGGTTTAACGTCCCCGTCAACACTGTAAAGGTCATTTTGGAGACGTTGCTTCCAATTTTGTGGGACTTTTACCCGACATTGAGATGAAATGACATCTCAAGCCCTGTCGCCCAATGAAACCAATAGGGTTTATTAGCATGGACGGTCCGCCTCACACCGCGGTTCCTGGACAGGCTTAGATCCTCTAAGCGGTTTACCAGTACTAGTGTGTGGGCCGGATTCAGCTCTGCGTGGAAGCATCATGCAGCCCATATATTTCTTCAAGCCCCTATGGGCGGGGGCGATTCAGAACACTGTAACGCTCCCAGTTGGTTCATATGATCACTGTAGAAAACATGGTACCACTGCGTCCATTTCCGGTAAAGCGTTTCCTATCTCTTTTAAGCTTTTGTATTCCAAAGGTCTCAAATACAGACCGTTTTTCGTGGGTACCACATCCTCCTGGGGTTTCCAATACTGTCTTATATTAGCACATACGCCGTCTTCCGCAATCGTACAGTAGACTTTACCTCATAAGTGAGAACTGTAGGATTTATTCTCTGTCAGTGCCATGTATTCTAAGTAATCGACCCAATTCTTCCAAGGCATCAACGTGAGACAGATACCTTTCTTCGTCCGTTTGGCGTCTTTCATTCTCTCCGATCAACACGTAGTTGCCCCTTCCATTCGTTAACTTCCACGTACCGACCGTTACCGAGAGTGAATCTGCATGTTTCTGTCTGAGTGTCAAAACATATATGAATCAAAACGAATGTGACAATTGCTTATATAGCGATGAGTCAATTCTGAATGGCTGTTATTTTTAGTGTCTCTCTGAATAACCGTTTAACTAACAATCGTGTCCAAACATGTTTTTCGAGTGATCCATTAAGCAATAGGATAAGCGGTTATCACAAAACATCTTCTTAGTCCTTGTAAATATCACTTTTATCTTGTTGCTAGGTTCATTCGTATATACTAAAATTCCAATGTCAAAATTAAAACGTTTTGTAATTTCAATTTTTTTCCCACTCTGTTTCACAGTATCTGTTTCTTGGAGTTAGGCTTCCACACATTTTTACATTGTATCCACGTTAAAAAAAGACTAAGGCGTATCCACGGGCATGTTTCCCAGTGTACGTCCCTGTGTGACTGTCCAGGCATCAGCTTATTTATGTCCTTGATTTGTACAAATCGCCAACAGGCTGGTTTGAATACTGTCATTTTCCTTTATTTTATTTAAATGTTTTGTAAATGCCAATTTGTCCAAAGTCCAAAACGGAATGAGCCTCTCCTCGAAGTCAACTATAGTTATAATGAAACGTTTAGTGGACATCTGTCTATTCTGAGAGGTTTGGCACATTCAAATGAGTTAATTTGTATTCCAATTTTGGGCTGTAGCACAGTTCCTCAGTTAATGTGTCCCAAAGTGTGAATGGCTTTTAGTACAAGGTACTGCCCCTTCATTAATTCCATTTGGCGTTTTCTTGAGAGAGACTAAAGTCATTGTTTTAATGGTTTTGTGACAAACATGGGGTGATCAATAAATTCGAGAACTTTTGCTATAACTTTTTTAGTATACAACAAATCGCAATAAAATTTATATGGTCGATAGAATAGCACGTTACGGACAACGTCATCAAGGTATTACGTTCGTGACCTCACTAGTTTTTCAGTGACGTCATATTTTCGACGTCTTACTTCACGTTCACCGTTCAGAAATGGCTGACGACGTTGTTCCAGAACAAAGGACTATCATTAAATTCTACGTAAAATTAGGGAAGACTATGAGCGAAATCAAGGAGGAGCTTCAAGAAGTATACGCAGAAGCAGCATTTTCGAAATCTTGTGTTCATAAATGGTGGCAACGCTTCAGTGACTGCAGAACATCGACCAAATATGACGCCCGATCTGGCCGCATTGTGAAGTATACTACAGAGGGAAACTGTGCTGCCATTGAACAAGACGTAGTGGAAGACAGGTGAATGACTGTTAGAAATGTAGCGGTGGACGTTAACTTAAGTTATGGTACAGCCCAAGAGATTCTGACGGAAAAAACTTGAATTAAGCCCCGTTTGTGCAAAGTAGGTACCCTGTCTACTTCAGCCTGACCAGAAGAGAGTAAGGAAACAGAATTGTCGAGATATTCTCAACCGATATGCAGAGGAAGGTGATGGGTTCCTGAATAAAATAATAACGCGATGAAACATGGTTCCACTTCTTGGAGCCGGAAAGCAAGCAACAGAGTTCCGTGTGGAAGCATGCATCGTGTGTGTGTGTGTGAATTCGGGTTTAACGTCGCTTTCAACAATTTTTCAGTCATATCTCGACGCAGCATGCATCGTCACCAACGCCTGTAAAAGCCCGACTTTCCAAGTCAGTGGGTAAAGTTATGTCCATCATATTCTGTGACACAAAAGGAATTATGTTGAATCACATGGTGCCAGCTTAAACTACAGTCAATAGTGAATACAACGCACATCTGTGTGTGTGAATTCGGGTTTAACGTCGCTTTCAACAATTTTTAGCTCGCCTTACGCAAGTAAGGGGGAGCTATTGCCATACCCCCGGGCGTCCGGCGTCGGCGTCAGCGTCGGCGTCCGCATTTGGTTAAAGTTTACCTGCAAGCTCTTATATGTGATGTTTTACAACTTTATTTTGAATATATAATTAATAATTGCTAAAAAAACAATATTTAACATTATCATTGTACTTAATTTTACAGGTTTTTTGGCTTAAATTTGACTTTTTAAGAAGTTAATATTTCCCTCTGTATTACCTCCCTTACTTCTCTGTGTTAAAGTTTACCTGCAAGCTGCGTGAGTTCAAATCCCGGGGGAGGAACGTTTTTTTGTGTGTGTGTTTTTTTTTTCTTTTTTCTTTTTTTTTTTCTTTTTAAAAACATAGCGGGGTCTGGGGCTCAAGGTCAAGGTCACTGTGGCTATTTTTAGAAAAACATTGTCATCGCACTAGTGCCTTCATTTATTGATGGATTTGAATATAACTTCACCCAAATGTTGGGTATAATGATATCTCGAGTGACTTTGACTTTCAGGGTCCGGGGCTTAAGGTCAAGGTCACTACTTTCAGGGTCACAGGGTAAAGGTCACTGTGGCTATTTTTAGAAAAAACATTGTCATCCTTTTTGTACCTTAATTAATGATGGATTTTAATATAACTTCACACAAATGTTGGGTATGATGATATCTCTAGCATGTTCGACTTTCAGGTTCCGGGGCTGAAGGTCAAGGTCACTGTGGCTATTTTTAGAAAAAACTTTGTGATCGCTTTAGTGCCTACATTTATGGATGGATTTTAATATAACTTCACAAAAATGTTGGCAATGGTGATATCTTGAGCGAGTTCAACTTTCAGGGTCTGGGGCAAGGTCAAGGTCACTGTGGCTACTTTTAGAAAAACTTTGTCATCGCTCTTATGCCTTCATTTATTGATGGATTTCAATATACTTGACACAAATGTTTGGTATGATGATATCTTGAGTGACTTTGACTTTCCGTGTCAGGGGCTGAAGGTCAAGGTCACTGTGGCTATTTAGAAAAACTTGATCATTGCTCTAGTATCCAGATTTATTGATTGATTTTAAGATAACTTCATACAAATGTTGGGTATGAAGTTCAACTTTCAGGGTCTGGGGCTCAAAGTCAAGGTCACTGTGGCTATTTTTAGAAAAACTTTGTCATCACTCTTAAATACCTACATTTATTGATGGATATAATGTTATTTCTGTGATGCCTTGTTATTACTTGGTAGTTTGTAGAATTTTTTTTTTATCAAATATAGATTTCTTTTTCATTTTTTTTTTTTTTTTTGCCGTCGAAAGGCTTGAAAACAGGATGATTACGGGTACTTTTTGGTTCTCTTTCATTTGCTGCAGTCTGTTGGGCTGTTTTACAGAAGAATTTCTTTTTGATAACTTGCCCTCATCCATCTTAGGCCCCCAAAGGCGAGCTATGTTGTCTTCTGACAACTCTTGTTCAGTCATTTCACGACGGTGTCTGGTTGCGACAGGGAGCTCAATGCTCACTTTTATAGTGCTGCCTCACTGAAGTATCATGTCCCAGACACATTACATGATACCACACCCAGTCACATTACCCTGACACTGGGTCGACCAGTCCTAGCTCTACCCCGTAAATCTGAGTGCCAAGCGAGGAGCAGCTAGTACCATTTTTAACGACTTTGGTATGTCGCGGCCCGGGATCGAACCCGTGTGTTACGTAACTGTTTACATGTCCCTAAACTTCGCGTTGTGTTTTATAGTCTGGTGTTCGATATAAGAACAAGCCATCTTTCTACAATATCTAGTTTATTAAATACGACATCAAGTTTGCCACAGGAGTCTCTCTCATACTGACTCAACCGAGTCTCATTTAAATGTCAAAACCAGATCTTGTAAATACATGTATAACCATTTCAGAGTCTGGTATTAATATGAAATCGAACTCTCTCCCTGCTCCCTCGCACTCGCTCCTTATATAGTACTCTCACACCTGCATCCTTAGTCATACCCATTCACACGTTTTAAAAGTCATTAATAAGAGGATGTCAAGAGTTCATATTGCCCAATTAGCATATCCCAGAAGTGAAAGAACCCATAAATTGTGTGAAAGCTATTTATAAAATTGGCTTGTTAACATCCCCTTTTCGTTTATACAGGACATTAGCCATTAATAAGGTGATAAATCCATTTGTCAAGCATGTGTTGGTGACAGAGTCCATTTATCCCGCATATTAAGGTGACAAATTAATAATGATTAACGTAGCTAAAAGCTTTATTATGGAAATAAGCCCCTATCCCCCAGATGTCTTAGTGTTTAGGTTACTATTGGAAAAACATTAGTCATTTCAATGTGTCAACAGCACGTGATGAGGCTGATGACCGGGAAAGCACTCTTATGAAAAGATCTGGAATAGGAACAGATACAATCAGAACCCCTGAGGGTCTGCTAAGCATTACGTTACAATTCGCCCCTTACTAAATAATGATCTTGGATTTTATACAAGAACATTTAAACATTATCCTTTAACTTAACCTTAAATCTCTTATCCATCCAACTTACACTCTCATACTTAAAACAAATACTTTAAGTACATAATACACGTATCATAATTAAACATTATGAAACTGCATATGGATAGACACTTAAACATCACATTTACTTAGAGATACTCAATATATACAATGACAATAATAAGCCTTAAGTGCTGCACAACTTTAAAACAAGTTCCTTAAAATACAGCCCTTACATATTGCAATATACTCTATATACATGTAAAATCATTGCAATACAATTCTGTCTAAAATAATACCCTTAACCATTGCAATACAAGCACATGATTATAACATTGCAATTCATTTCATAACAGTAAAATCTTACCTTAAATCATCCATACACTCCTGTGGCCAATTTTATACTTAAACACCATATACAATATCCAATATTAAACATACATATACATACACAACTAACTAAGTCTTTCTAAAGTTCTTTGGAAATATCCCTACATTTAAAGAGTTTATATTTCCGGCACTTCTTTTACATTTTTACAGGTTAGAATACCAATGTCCCACAGATTCCTCATAATAATAGTCCTGCATCGCCTTAACTTCGTTGGCTTGGGCCACGGCCAGAGTCAAGTCATCTGCCTCTTCTTCATCCTCCTCGGCTCCCGCCGGTACCATTATTTCATTGTCCCGTAACCCAGTCCCTTCTGGCTGGGCTACCGTCGGCCAGGTTGAGGTAGATGGTGTGACATGAGCCACATCTTCAGGTGTTAGCTCCGTTAAATCGTCCTCATCATCACAATCCATATGTATTGTGAAGGGGTGGGGTTCAATCCCCTCCCCATCGCTGATGACTTCCACCGCCGGCAATGTCTCAAAATCCCCCTCACTCCAGTCGGATTCATCACTGTCTTTATCCCCAGATTCCGTCTGAGTGTGCAACCAACATTACACTTTTTGTGCACCCTGTCACATACTTCCTCGTTAAAGATAACTTTTGCTACAATGGTGTCAAGTGAGAGAGTGCCCCAGTGCACATCTCTGTGACTTTCTCCTGGTAAAAGTTTGTGAACATCTTTTACTTGCACAAAGCGCCAACATGCTGGTTTAAACATTGCCATATTTGATTTCTTGTTTTGTTTTGTTGTATGCTAGTCCAAAGTCAGAAGCAGAATGAAGATTTCCTTGCCAAAACAACAGTTATAGTAGAATGTTTAATGAACATCTGCCTGTCCTAAGAGGTTTGACACATCCAAATAAGTTAATTCATATTTTAATTTGAGGGCGTAGCACAACTTCTCCGTAAAGGTGTCCCAAAGTGTAAATGACTTTTAGTAGAATGTTCCGCCCCTCAATTAAGTCATTTTGGCGTTTTCCTGAGAGAGACTAATGTCTCCTGTTTTAATAGTTTTGTGGCACGTCGATAATTAATATTTCCATATTTTGGAAATCCCAGATGTCCAAGTGAGAACTAATGTTTTTGATTTCAGGAATAAACTCCCATAGTGGCAATGTTAATTGGATGTTCACACAATTGTTCGTTGGAACTGTTAATACAACATGTGGTTAAGGTGTCACAGTGAATAGTTTATAGTTCTGGAGACATTTACTGATTGTTACCATGGCTACCGTCCGACGACTTTAAAAGGTGACTATATCTGACAGATTTCTGTGGCTGCTGTATTCCCTGTCCACAGGCGAGGTTTTCACTACCATCGAACAACATACTCGTTGCCTGACTATCGTCGTCCCCTGTAGACTGCTGGCGCTGGTTAGGTTCGCCTTCATTTGCATTCTCCTCCATTTTACTACAACAGTCTAGGCAACGCAAACATGTGCATGTTGGTGTCCACTTTTGCTTATTTTTCCTACGTTTGCAGCAGAAACATATAATGGCTATTAAAACTAGCAAACGCGACAGGTTTATAATTATATATACCCATATTGGTAGGGAGTCATTCTGCAATTCAACTTGTCCCAGTCCCCTTAGCTTACGTAACATTACATTCATTGGGATTTGATCTATTTCCTGCAAGTTTTCAGGTAACTCAAGTTTTGTAAAGTTAGGCAATGCTCTCTTAACAGGATCCCAAATGCGAAATCTACTTTGATTTCTGAACCCCAATAGTTTGGTCAATGGATCAATAGTGTCCAATCTATAGCCTTCATACTCGTAATATGGTGGCAAGTTAATAGAGTCACTGGTGGCATGACAACCACTATTTAAACTTATGACATCTACATAAGAGACCATTGTTTATACCCCCGGCATACGAAGTATGCAATGGGGGTATATAGTTTTTGTCTTTTCCGTCTGTCTGTCTGTCTGTCCGTAAACAATTATTTTGTGTCAAAGATATCTCAGGAACTGCTTCACATAGAAACTTGAAATTTTGCACACATGATCAGTATGACTACTTGTATTGTGGGAAAGAAAATAAGGGCCAAGGGGTCAGGCCTTTTAGAGTTATTTCCCTTTGTAGTTCTTGCTGTTTAATAGTGTATATTTTTATTTTGTGTCAAAGATTTCTCAATAACTACTGTACATAGAAACTTGAAATTTCGCAAACATGATCAGTATGACTAGTTGTATTGTGGGAAAGAAAATAAGGGCCAATGGGTCAGGCCTTTTAGAGTTATTTCCCTTTGTAGTTCTTGCTGTTTAATAGTGTATATTTTTATTTTTTTGTGTCAAAGATTTCTCAATAACTACTGTACATAGAGACTTAAAATTTGGTAGCAACAACCAGTATGACTACTTGTTTCAGCTGAGGTGATGGCACTGGCCGGGGGTATACGTGCCCCACTGGGCACTTTTGTCTAGTTGAGTTTGTTGTGTCATGGGTGACTTACGACCACTTGATGCTAGACAAACTATTGAAAATTGCAGTTTATTGCGAGCACTCACCACCCAATTACCCGAATCTATGTACAGTGCAGAGGGCAGAACCGCATTAGGTTGTACAATTTTTGTACAGTATTTATCAACTTTTCTATTATCCTTAAAGAAAAGTGCCAAAGTGCAAAGTTTATGCAGGTTCACTGGAAGGACAGCATTTTTTTGACTGCAATATTTCGTTAATGGATTTGCACAAGTCTGCATATCATCTGTACTCAATAATGCATATCGGCTTCTATCCTTATTGATTAAAATCCCAGGGTATTCAGTATTGTATTTAGCAACCATGCCGGATAATTTAGAAGTTTTGCTCAATTTTTGATTCATAGGAACAGCAATGCTGTGTACACGATAAACGTCAAATTCTCCCTGATAGTCTAAAAGTGGTACATTAATAAGTATCATAATTTTGTCCCCCTCTAAAATAGTAGTACATGTAAGTACCTTATAAAAGTACCAAATGTTTCTCTCTGGATCTTCTGGCAGTTTTAATGTAGCAGGTAGTTTAGTCTTAATTTGAATCAAGAATGATTGTAATTGATGGGGACTTATAGTGCTTGGTGATAGACGATCGAGGGACAGCATGTTTAATTCCATTCTTAGGTTTTCTAAATGCAACATTGCACGTTGTAATGCATCTTTGATACCACTTATTAGTAAGTCAATTTGAGTGTACATGTTCATGAACATTTCTACTTGTTCAAAACGTCTCTGAATGATAGCGGTATGATTTCGAAGTCTCTGATCAAACAAACTTACTGCCTTTACCAGATCTATGATTGAGACCCTATTTTCAGCTATTTGTACCCTGGATACATTTAATATGGACATTTGTTCTTCTAATACATGTATTATTGTTTGTTGATTTTCTGAAAGGTCGTTTATGCCACGCCTTACCCCCTCTAAATCCGACTCCGAGAGCGTTCCAAACATAAAAGAAAGGATCGAACCGATTGCAGGGATGATGGCTCTGCGTGTCCTTGACCCTAGTGCCCTATAATTAGTATAACTCTGAAATTTACCCTCCAAAGTTTGGTCAAGGGAAACAACATGTTCCCTCAAATTTTTGAGTGTTTCACGAATAGTTTGGTGTTTTGGACCATCATAATGATTAATCATGATTTTAGTTATATTGTCAACAGCTTCTATGTCCGCAGCTATGCGTGATAGGTAATACTTAAAGGGACTTAAATCTTGCACGAACGTTACAAGCCACCTAGCCCGTGTGGTTGTAATTTCATTCACTTTATGAAAAATGACATTTTCATGAATTATGACCCCGTATGCGAAGCCAACCACTAGAAATACAATGGAGAGACGCATCTTGCACCGTTTGTTCGTCTGTCCTGCAAAGAAACAGACATACGTTTGCTTAATATTTCTTATTTACAATTATTACAGAATCAACTATTTACACTTTCATAATTACTCTTCCTCGGAAGACAAGAAAACTTAGCCGTTTCCTTATTAATGTTATTTTATTACCCCTATGCTGGGAAAAACCTTGAAACTTGATTGTTTCGTCTGTATGTGCATACCCTACTAAACGTATATATACATTGACCTATTTACAGGTGAAGCCTTTACATGTTTACTTAGAACATTCCCGCTATAGCATTTAACAGTGTCTTGACTTTGGCATCACTGCCTTTCCTTGTCAATTTCTTATGTTTTGACCTTGACCTGATAGACTCAGTATTTTGTGCTTTTGATGGGGCTCGAACCTCGTCCATCATCATTGAATCAGAACAGTCATATTCAACTGTAGCATCAGGATCCGAACTGTCAGGTGACATTGTGTCATCTGATATACCCGTGTTTTCTGCGGATTCCTGCTTTTCTGCCTTTATGCGATCATTACGTTCGCGCAGGCGCGCAGCCAATTCCATGAGTGGAATGTCTTCCTCATCTCCAGAATCCTCACGCTTTTTGCGTTCAAGCTTAATCAGCTTCTTTTGAGGTGTTTCTGGTTCAGAGTCAGATGACTGCGATGAACTGTCGTCAGAATCAGACGGTGGTGGTGCAACATAAGCAGCTCTGCGTCGAGGCAGACCAGTGGTGGTTTTAGGAATTTGCCACTCATCTATTTTTGCTAACTTTATGTGGTCAGCATGCACCTTTTCTGTTGTACCATCCAACTGATTCTTTATTACATAAGTCACTGGTGACTTCTGTTCTATGACTCGGTAATATGGAATGAAGTTTCTGTCCATTTTACCCTCACGTTTGTACTTTTTCCAGAAAACTGGATCCCCTATCTTGTACGAAATATCTTTTCTGTTTTTATTTCCGTACCTTTCTTGCTTACGCTGTTGCTTGCGTAAACGGCCATGGACCAACATAAATGCCTTATGCTGCTCCTGGAGAGATATCTGATGCATATCTTCACCGTTATACTTAGCTCTTGGTCGCAACAGGTTATCGACAGGTAACACCACATCTCTACCATACAGCAAATAGTATGGTGAGTATTCAGTTGCTTCGCTTACGTTGAAGCGGATAGCTGCTAAAACTTGCGAAAGATGTAGATACCACGTTTGCTGGTCGCCCTGCAGCCTTTTAGCTAAAATGTCGTGCAAAGTTCTGTGGAATCTTTCAACTTTGCTGTTTGCTTTTGGATTGCAAACTGAAGTTGTGACATGGTGTATGTTGAGATTCTGTAGGGTCTCCCTTACCACACGATTAATATTCTCGCCCCCGTTATCTGATACGAGCTCTAGTGGACAGCCAAAGCGTGGGAAAATCTCATTAATGATCAAGTGCGCTCTAACATAGCCGGAGACACGGGCTTCTATTAAAACACGAAAACCGATGTTGTTTTGATCGTGCCTTTAATAAACATGTCTATTCTAAACAACCGCCAAGCCCGCTCTGCCCCTGATCGTATAGTTCCTACTTCTTTTCTTCGCGTTGTGTAAACCCTATTAAAACTCGAAGCTGATGAACCCTGGCGCTGGGCACCAGCTGGCCATTGTAAGACAATGGTGGATAACAACTCATAGAGTAACAACTGTTAATTGGATTAACCAGCTTTATTCAATCACTATCTCGTTAGTCAATTGATAGTTAGTTAGTTCTTCCCAAAACATCGAGACAACTAGTACTTTGCATAAATAGTCACATTTAGCACCAAAGCCTCTAAATAGAATACGTTCGTGAATATTACTTGATAATGTTTACTTAGTCTAGAATAAAACGTAAGGCTTCGTAAATCACATAAATTTAGATAGTTCGCTGTTCACATGATGCGCCCGAACTTATACAAGTGTCCAAATGTTCTACACAATTATGCATGTTCCGAAACAATGTTTATCCCTAAATTTATTGTGCCAAACATCATAGTCCCAAAAGTAGTAAATATATTGCTGGTAACATTCTCTCATGCATACATCAGCACGCGTCACGACCGGTCCAAACAGCACAGCCCGCACGGCGCCCACCCGCCGGGAGCGATCAAGAAAGACGTCTTCACATAACGAAACCAAGTTAACAAATCCCCCGAATATTCATCAGCTTCCAGGAAAGCGACTATCATGCAAATTAGTCATTAACATAGCCCAATGATAAGCCATGCTTACTCAATTCGACAGCACCGTTACCAAGGTGAACACTGAATATTCATTACAAATCCAATTCACGTTCTACGTCATTAATAAAATATACCTTACTAATGAACCAACATTAATATATCAGACGTTGTCAAACCAGAGCTAGAATAGCTCGATACAAAAGCTTCCAGACAATGGTGTCAGTCATCAGTACGATAAGACTACAGCATCTTAAGAAAGTACAAACAATCACAGATGCCTTTTAATCCCCGCTTTTATCCTTTCGAACAATAGTACAACAAATAACATACCAAGTTAATTTTCTAAGCGGAAATGAACCCAATTACTTCGGACCCACAAGTCGTGTCCGAACCTAAAACCCAAAGGCACGGGTGCCTATTATGTTACAGCACACCCCTGGCCAAATATTTTTGCCGTCAGGGAAAAATATCCAAAAAAAAGGTAGTTACAGCTTGCTTTACTTGTAGCATTGGTTGCTTACCCATTATTGGAAAAAAACTGCACATGCAGTCACCACTGCTACAACTCCTATTGGATTTCTCTTAGCAATACAAGAACCAATAACCAAAACCAAATTCCAAGAGTGGCACAAAAAAACCAAGCTTCACACTTAGCCCCATTGTAAAACCAGCTACAGTGATACACACAGAAACATTGCCTTTTTAGCCTCATTCGTCCGTAATCACCATTATTAAAATTACCCATTGGTACCCATAGATACCAACCTCATTAACATGACAATCTGTCAGAGTGGGAGAATTACTTAACCCCCTACCCTTTAACTACAAAGGCCCCTTTCAAATAGAGACTCTGACCAAATTAATCAACAAAGATGATCGATATCTTTCACACAGTATATAGCGACAAGCGTTGAGCTAGCCAAGCGCGCATTAGAAATGGCGGCTCAACTCTTGAGGCATCCCTTTCGCTCCATTAATGATATGTCATATACAGGTACAGAAATGAACCCAATTACTTCGGACCCACAAGTCGTGTCCGAACCTAAAACCCAAAGGCACGGGTGCCTATTATGTTACATGCGCCACGGTGTCGGCCGTTTTCTCAGGCACGGCAAAAGCTTCCGGCCAGCCACTGTACCAGTCTACAAAGGCGATGATGTATTTGTTCCCTGACAATGTTTTGGGATATGGCCCTGACAAGTCTACACTTAGCTTGGCCATAGGGTATGGTGGTAAGTCTGGCATCTGCAGCAAAGGTTTTGTCCTTTGTGCTGACCTGGTCTGACATAACACACAAGAGGAAACATACTCGTTCAACTCTTGAAACAAGTTAGGCCAGAAATACTTCTGTCTGATCGAGTCATATGTTTTCTGTACTCCCATGTGACCGTTGTCATCATGGTATTGTGTCACAACTGTCTGTCGTAGATGTTGCGGTACAAACAGTCGTAGGGTGGGGTTATCATTTGGATCTGACAAGTAGTAGAGCACATCATTGTCGATGATGTATCGCCGCTTTACTGCTTGTGAAGGTTCCCCATGTCTCAGTATTGTCTTTAGTTCCAAAATTTCACTGTCTGTCGCCTGTTCCAGAACCATATCAAGACCGAGAAACTCTGTGTCTGGGACTTTCGGTGCACCTTTCTCCGGCACCTTGCAATTAGCAAACTGTTTTGGGTCCATCTCATTTGAATTTATTGCCCCTACCTGAAATGTATTGTCATTGATGTCCAGAACAAAGGGTTCATCTGATTGGACATGATTTATGTCTGGTTTTCTGGAAAGTAGGTCAGCACATGTGTTTTGTGTACCCGGTAGATATTCCAGAGAGCAATTGTAACCAGACATACCAAGAGCCCATAGACTGATTTTCTTGTTTTGGATTGGGGACTCTAGCAAGTATTTGAGAGGTTTGTGGTCAGTTCTTATCACAAATCTTGCATTGTGCAGATAGTAGTCAACTTTATGCAGCGAATAATGTATGGCGAAAGCCTCTTTTTCTATGGTGGACCATTTACATTGGCTCTTACTCAATTTGTGTGACAGGTAGTATATAGGTTTTTCATTTCTTACGTTATGGAATACACTGTCATCTGGGTCACATTTTTGTGTCAGACATGCCCCTATGCATGAGTTGCTTGCATCTGTGTACAACACATATGGTTCATTTGGGTCTGGGTAGGCTAACAGTGGTACTATTGTCAAACTTTGCTTAAGATAGTCAAAAGCTGACTGACGTTCGTCTGTCCAACGAAACCGTGCATGTTTTCTCGTCAGTGCTACAACTGGCTCTGCTATCTCCGAGAAATTCGGGATGAAGCGTCTGTAATAGGAACACATACCTATAAATGACCTAACCTCCCTAACACAAGTTGGTGCAGGCAAAGATTTTATTGCCTCTACTTTCTGTGGGTCTGGACTGATGCCCTTGCCATTGATAATGAAACCCAAATAGTTTGTCTGGGCACGTAAGAAGGAACATTTCTTCAATTTCAACTTAAGACCATGTTCTCTGAGCCTATCAAAGACTGTCTGAAGGTGTGACAAATGATCTTCTAAAGTTTCACTGTAGATCAAAATATCGTCTAGGTATGCGGTTGAGAAGTCGCTCAAGCCCTGTAATACCACAGACATCATTTCTTGAAACACAGCTGGAGCTGACATGAGTCCAAAAGGCATGACATTGAACTCGAAAAGACCTCTATGACAAGCAAATGCTGTCTTTTCCTTGTCATTTTCATCCATCAAAACTTGCCAATACCCTGACTTTAAATCCAATGACGTAAAGTATTTTGCCTTTCCAAGATTTGCCAAGATGTCATCAATCAAGGGAAGAGGGTATGAGTTTGGCTTGGTGATTTGATTGAGTTTTCTAAAGTCTACACAGAAACGTTTTGACCCATCCTTTTTATCTACTATCACAACAGGAAAACTCCTAGGTGATTTGGACCTACGTATTACATTTGCTTCAAGCATTTCATCTACAGCCTTATCTACTACTTCCCTATCTTTCAAAGGTGTCCTATATGGTCTTAATTTTATGGGTGGGTGATTCTGGGTATCTATATTCATTTTCACTGTGTCAGTGTGCCCTAGATCAGAGTCTTTTGCAGCAAATAAATCACGATTTCTTTTCAGGAAATGTACCATATCTGTTTTGTGTTCCTCAGGTACGTCAATGCGCCCCCGCCCATAGGGGCTTGAAGAAACATATGGGCTGCATGATGCTTCCACGCAGAGCTGAATCCAGCCCGTACACTAGTACTGGTAAACCGCTTAGAGGATCTAAGCCTGTCCAGGAACCGCGGTGCGAGGCGGACCGTCCATGCTAATAAACCCTATTGGTTTCATTGGGCGACAGGGCTTGAGATGTCATTTCATCTCAATGTCGGGTAAAAGTCCCACAAAATTGGAAGCAACGTCTCCAAAATGACCTTTATAGTGTTGACGGGGACGTTAAACCTCAAATCAAACAAATCAGGTACGTCAACGTCAGATGTCCAGTCGCAAGTGTCGAATGCGTCTTGATTTGTAACACTGTTAACATTTTGTACACTGTCTGTATTAACTGCCTCTATTTTTGCAATGACACAACCCTTAGATAACCTCACTGTTTGATTTGTTTGATTGAAACCATAATTGGTATTGTACGCCCCTTACCTAATTTAGCTAATGAATTTGATACCATGAGCCCTGGCTCAGTATTTGTGAAATTTGTGTCAACAGCCGATACAGAATATAAATTTGATTTTGGAAATTCTGATGTGTTCTTGACTTTTCCCAAACACACTGTAGCCGTTTGTGGTTTTAGCAAAACTTTTGATCTTAATCTCACAAGACATGAGATGTGAATATCTTCTGCTAATGGTACAGTTGTGTGTCCTATTCTTAAAAATCCCAAGTCAAAATAAAGCCTAACACCATTTTGTACCAGCCAATCTCTGCCCAAAATAAAATTTCTGTTAATGGAAGGCGAAACAAAGAATTCATGTTTTGTTTCAACATTGCCTACTTTGAGACTGATAGTCACACAGCCATCAATTTTCAGTTGCCCCCCATTTACTGATTGCAAGTTTGCAGCTCTTTTGACTAATTTTGGTTTCTTTTTGAGTGCATTATATACACGTCTATGTATCAGTGACACTTCGGCTCCTGAGTCTACTAATGACCTATATTTATTTTTACCTATTTGAATTAAACAAGAATTTGGACTACCGGCTAATGCTATATCATAATGTGGAATGTTCTTTTTCTTTTTAAACCTATCACTCCTTCCGGCGGCTTCATTACGAAAGGAGCGCCCTAGTTTTCCTGATTACGACCTACTGTTTGTTCACCCCGCTGACCCCTTTGATTTTGGAAATTGAAATCAGCCTGTCTTTTCCTACAGTCTCTTTTAAAGTGACCTTTACGGTTGCAGTACCAACAAAGTCTGTCCTGCCCTTGATTGCCAGTGCTATGGTTTGTTCCCTCAACTGCATTTACATTTAACTTGACCCTGCAGTCCTTAGCCCTGTGCCCTTTCTTGTTGCACTTGAAACACCTGGGAGCAGGCCTGTAATGGTCTACTTCCATTGCCTCTTCATCAGGCACATGTGGATGTCGAGTTCTAAGATTAAATCTTTTTCTTACGTTTTGTTCATTTGTGGCAGTGGTGATTGCCGCATCCAAAGTGTTGGGATTATCTCTTAAGATTTTCATCTTTAAATGGTCTTCAGTCAACCCATCCACAAAGATATCAATCAATTGCCTTTGAATGGCAGGTCCCTGCTGGTTTGGAAAAGCTTCTTCCGCCAACGTTATAAGCCTTTCTGCATACACTTGTACTGATTCCCCACTTTTCTGGTGTACTTTTCGCAGTAGCATGAACGCATGTTGTTCATCCACTACCTCAGATAATCTGTTTGCAAGTTCCCCCTTAAAGACATTCCAGGTAACAGCTGGATTTGTTGCCTGGTACCTACGTATGAAATCACTTACTGGCCCCCGACTTGATTGAAATGCAACACGTTTAACAGTGTCATCATCCAGGTCCGTCAAAAGTGCATACTTTTCTATAGATTTAACCCAATCCTTAAACTTTTTGGCCTCCCCATCAAATGGAGCAATTATCTGACTTATTCCTTGTGCCCCCAAAGCTGTGGAGACTTTTCCCATCTCCTGAGCCAATTTTTGGAAAACATGGCCAATGTTTGCGTCACCGTCGACCATCATGGTAATTTGGAATAGAGAAAACAAACTAAGCTTACCTTGAATTTTCCGTCTGTAAATCTAACAGGGGTTTCTCCAGACTTTTCGAATGTCCAAAGTCACAATTTTTCTATCATTAGGTTAAGTCTATATCCTGGTCGTCGCGGCACCAAAAATCGTACGTATGTTACGTAACTGTTTACATGTCCCTGAACTTCGCGTTGTGTTTTATAGTCTGGTGTTCGATATAAGAACAAGCCATCTTTCTACAATATCAAGTTTATTAAATACGACATCAAAGTAGAAGTAAAACAAAGATCAGGAATTGATACAATTAACTTACTCCATCCATAAAAGACACCAAAGGGAAAGAAATACAAACATTAAGCGACCAGACCATAATGGAAACCTAAACAAAGGAAGGCCATATGGACAGTTACTTTCCCACAAAATGGCCATATGGCCATCCAAAATTAAAAGACACAAGTGATACACACAGTAAGTAACAAACAACAACATAAATAAATCGCCACGGAAGAGCCGCCTTGGAACGGTCAGTGAAAGAATTCCACTGGGGGGCTTAAATCGATTTTACGTGGCCACAATCCTCGCCCTTACTTCCGTCGCGATTTAGACAAATAATTTGTTCAGTCCGCATGAAGGCCTCCTAACTCATCAGTGCAACATCTCCGTGAACACAGAAATAATGTTTGCCACAGGAGTCTCTCTCATACTGACTCAACCGAGTCTCATTTAAATGTCAAAACCAGATCTTGTAAATACATGTATAACCATTTCAGAGTCTGGTATCAATATGAAATCGAACTCTCTCCCTGCTCCCTCGCACTCGCTCCTTATATAGTACTCTCACACCTGCATCCTTAGTCATACCCATTCACACGTTTTAAAAGTCATTAATAAGAGGATGTCAAGAGTTCATATTGCCCAATTAGCATATCCCAGAAGTGAAAGAACCCATAAATTGTGTGAAAGCTATTTATAAAATGGGCTTGTTAACACCCCCTTTTCGTTTATACAGGACATTAGCCATTAATAAGGTGATAAATCCATTTGTCAAGCATGTGCTGGTGACAGAGTCCATTTATCCCGCATATTAAGGTGACAAATCAATAATGATTAACGTAGCTAAAAGCTTTATTATGGAAATAAGCCCCTATCCCCCAGATGTCTTAGTGTTTAGGTTACTATTGGAAAAACATTAGTCATTTCAATGTGTCAACAGCACGTGATGAGGCTATTGACCGGGAAAGCACTCTTATGAAAAGATCTGGAATAGGAACAGATACAATCAGAACCCCTGAGGGTCTGCTAAGCATTACGTTACACGTGACCTCCCGTTCCCCAGAGCGGACACTCTACCAACTGAGCTATCGGGGCCGGTATACTACGCACATCTAATTAAATTCCAGTTGCAGAGAGCTATTCGAGATAAACGTCCTGAACTTATACGGTCGGGGTTCATTTTGCATCATGACCCTCCAGTGCACGTGTGTCAATTTGTGACGTTCACCCTCAAGGAACTGGGCATCGAAACTACCACATCCACCGTATAGCCCAGACTTGGCTATTTGTGACTTTTTCCTATTTCAAAATGTGAAGGATCAGCTGCGTGGAGTAAAATATGAGGCTTGAGACGAACTAGGGGCTGCTATAACGGTGTCGCTTAGGGAGGTGTCACGTGATGGCTTACGCCACGCGTTCGGTACGTGGATGAGCAGATGTCAAAAGTGTATCAAGGTCAAGGGATCCTACGTCGAGAAATAATAAACAGCATTCGCGAGTATCATTTTTTCATTATTAAGTTATAGCAAAAGTTCTCGAATTTATTGATCACCCCTCGTATTTCCATATTCTGGCAAACCCTGATGTCCATGTGAGAATTTAATGTTTTTGACTGGTGAATAGTGGCAAGGTTTATTTGGATTTTCACACAAATGTTCGTTGGAACCATTAATATGAGACATGGTTGTAGTGATTAGTTTATAATTCAATACTTTACAGGTTACCATGGCTATTGTTCGACGACTTCAGGAGTTGACAAAATCTGATAGATTTTTGTGGCTGCTGAATTTTTTGTCCACAGGCGAGGTTTTCACTACCATCGAACAACATACTCGTTGTCTGACTATCGTTGTCTCCTGTAGACCGTTGGCGCTGGTTATGTTCGCCTTCATTTGCATTCTCCTCCTTTTTACGTCCACTTTTGTTTATTTTTTCTACATTTGCAGCAGCAACATACAAGAGCTAGTATAACTAGTAAAAGCGACATGTTTATGATTATTTATTCTCATATTGGTGGGGAGCCATCCTGCAAACCAACTTGTCCCAGCCCCTTAACTTACGTAACATGACATTCATTGAGATTTGATGTATTACTTGCAATGCATCAGGTAGTTCAAGTTCCGTAAAGTTAGGCAATGCTCTCTTAAAAGGATCCCAAATGCGAAATACACTCTGAAGCCTGATAGTTTTGTCAATGGATCAATAGTGTCTAACCGATAGCCATATCATTATATGGCGGCAAGTTAATAGAATCACTGGTGGCATGGCAATCCTTATCCAAGCTTATGATATCTACATAGGCCATTGTTTGAGTTTGTTGTGTCATGGGTGACTTACGACCATTTGATGCTAAGCAAATTATTGTCAATTGCATTTTATCACGAGCACTTACCACCCAATTACCCGAAAAGATGTACTGCGCCGAGGGCAGAACTGCATTAGGTTTTATCATCCTTGTACAGTATTCCTCGACTTTTCTGTTATCTTTAAAGAAAAGTGCCAAAAGTGCAAAGTTAAAGCAAGTTCGCGGGAAGGACAGCATTATTTGGACTACAATATTTCGCTAATGGATCCCGACACATCTGCATATCAACTGCAGTCAATAATGCATATCGGTTTCTCTCCTTATTGATTAAAACCCCATAAATCGTACACACATCGTTTATATACACAATGCCTTCCTTCTCATTGGTTTTTATTTTTAGAAGTTAAATATCTTTTGAAAGTCACATTTGATTATAGATTATACATTGTATTGGAAAGGTCAACTATAAACACTAACTTGATGTACAATAATTACACATATCCTGTTTACTTTCTCCAACCAGTCTCCTACATTTACACGGTGTCCTTTTCTCAAATGACAAACTATATACAACACATTCTTTCTATGACATATAAGACATTCATATATCTGTGAGGCATATTTATCACCAAATTGTTAAAATCGTTTGGGTTACATTCAGAACACTGTAACGCTCCCAGTTGGTTCATATGATCACTCTGTAGAAAACAAGGTATCACTGCGTCCATTTCCGGTAAAGCGATTCCAATCTCTGACATCAAATATTTTAAGCGTTTGTATTCGAAAGGTCTAAAACACATACCTTTTTCGTGGGTACCACATCCTCCTGGGGGTTTCCAATACTGTATTATATCAACGCACACGCCGTCTTCCGCAATCGTATAGTAGACTTTACAAAATTACAGTATGTTTCCTCTGGCTTTCTTTGCCGGATCATTACAGGGCCACTGATGAGGCTTGTCGGATCATTACAGGGTCACTGATGAGGCTTTATTAGCCGAAACTACGTAGTATGACCCATCTCCTTTCTTATGAATGTTTTCATTGCTCTTAAAGGAACTCATTTTTGATTTTTATTTGCCTTCACTGCAGCTGGTGTTGTGCCGTGTGGCGGCCGTAAAACGTCTCCCCGTACATCAACCATAGTGTAGTTTATATTTTACTTTTGGTCCTTTGAGATCAGCGTGAATATTCTGAGGAATCAGAAATAAATTATTGGTTTAGACTTATATTCTAGACAGGTTTTTAATTATTTGGATCCCATTTTGATTTATATCAGTCTTTGACTCGACTGCCTATTCGAAATTCGCAAAATTGCAGTATGTTTCCTCTGGCTTTCGTTGTCGGATCATTACAGGGTCACTGATGAGGCTTTATTAGCCGAAACTACGTAGTATGACCCATCTCCTTTCTTATGAATGTTTTCATTGCTCTTAAAGGAACTCATTTTTGATTTTTATTTATTAGCCGAAACTACGTAGTATGACCCGTCTTCTTTCTTATGAATGTTTTCATTGCTCTTAAAGGAACTCATTTTTGATTTTTATTTACCTCATAAGTGAGAACTGTAGGATTTGTTCTCTGTCAGTGCCACGTATTCTAAGTAATCGACCCAATTCTTCCATGGCATCAACGTGAGACAGATACCCTTCTCCGTCCGTTTGGCGTCTTTCCATTCTCTCCGATCAACACGTAGTTGCCCCTTCCATTCGTTAACTTCCACGTACCGACCGTTACCTAGAGTGAATCTGCATGTTTTCTGTCTGAGTGTCAAAACATATATGGATCAAAACGAATGAGACAATTTCTTATATAGCGATGAGTCAATTCTGAATGGCTGTTATTTTTAGTGTCTCTCTGAATAACCATTTAACTAACAATCGTGTCCAAACATGTTTTTCGAGTGATCCATTAAGCAATGGGATAAGCGGTTATCACAAAACATCTTCTTAGTCCTTGTAAATATCACTTTTATCTTGTTGCTAGGGTCATTCGTATATCCTAAAATTCCAATGTCAAAATTAAAACGTTTTGTAATTTCAATTCTTTTCCCACTGTTTCACATTATCTGTTTCTTGGAGTTAGGCTTCAACACATTTATACATTGTATCCACGTTAAAAAAGACTGAAGCGTATTCATTGTAAACATCTAAATGTTTTTCTACCGTGTGGGTAGAAAGTTTAAAGGTTTGTTTCATTTTGAAGTTCGAATTTTCCTGATCGTGTTCCTACTAGCAACGAGTTCCTACAAGTACCATATAGCCCCCGCCCATAGGGGCTTGAAGTAATATATGGGCTGCATGATGCTTCCACGCAGAGCTGCATCCGGCCCGCACACTAGTACTGGTAAACCGCTTAGAGGATCTAAGCCTGTCCAGGAACTGCGGTGCGAGGCATGCTATTAAACCCTATTGGTTACATTCGGCGACATGGCTTGAGATGTCATTTCATCCCCGTGTCGGGTAGAAGTCCCACAAAATTGGAAGCCACGTCTCCAAAATGACCTTTACAGTGTTGACGGGGACGTTAAACCTCAAATCAAACAAAACAAAACCAGTACCCTATATGGCGGCAAGTTAATAGAATCACTGGTTGCATGGCAACCACTTTTCAAGCTTATGATATCTACATAGGAGATCATTGTTTGAGTTTGTTGTGTCAAGGGGACTTACGACCATTTGATGCTAAGCAAACTATTGAAAATTGCAATCTACTACGAGCACTCACCACCCAATTACATGAAGAGATATCGGCTTCTATCTTTATTGATTAAGAACCCAGGAGATTCAGCATTGTATCTTGCGACCATGCCTGATAATCCAGAGGTTTTGCTCAATTTTTGGTGAGGCGGAACTGCAATACTATGCACTTTAAACACCTCAAATTCACCGTGGTAATCAAGGAGAGGGATATTGACTATAACAAAAATTTTGCCCCCCCCCCTCAAAAATGGTAGAACAATTTAGTAATCTATAAAACCAAATATTTTCTCGGGATCTTCATGTAGTTTAAATGAAGACCGTTATTTCGTTTTGATTTGAAGTAGTAATGACCGCAACTGTTGCGGAGTTACTGTATTTGGTGAAAGATGATCAAGTGACACTATATTCAATTTTAACCTCAATTTTTCCAAATATATCGCAGTGTTACAGTGCAACTTTTATACCATTTAATATTAGATCCATTTGGGTGTACAGGTTCATGAACATTTATTTCTTAAAACGTTTCATTAGAAAATTAGCAAAACTTCGAAGCCTTTTATCCAATAGATTGACACACTTTACTAAATCCATTATAGCATTACATTACCATTTACTGCAATTTTTACTCTAGATACATTTAGTATCGACATTTGCTTCTGAAGTACATGTATTATCTTCTGTTGATTTTCTGAAAGGTCGTTTATGCCACGCCTTACCCCCTCTAAATCCGATTGGTCCAGAGTTCCAAACATAAAGGAAATTATTGAGACGATTACAGGGATGATGGCTCTACGTGTCCTTGATCCTAGTGCCCTTTAATTAGTATAACTTTGAAATATACCCTCCAAAGTTTTGTTAAGGGAAGCAACTTTTTCCCGTAAATTTGTGAGAGTTTCATGAAAATTATTCCTTTAGGACCATGGCGTTTTATGATCGCGTCAGTTACATTGGCGGCCTGAATTATGCCCGCAGCAATGCCTGCTAAGAAGTATTTAGTATTTAAAGGGTCTTGAATCTTGTACAAAAGTCACTAACCATCTAGCCGTGTAGTTGTAATTTCATTAACTTTATGAAAAATAACAATTTCATGAATTATGACCACGTATGCGAATCCGACCACTAGAAATGCAACGGAGTGACGCACCTATACTGTTTTGCCGTCTGTCCTGCCAAAAACAGACATACACTTGCTTAATGTCTCTTATTTACAGTTGTCATAAAAAGTAGAAGTAAAACAAAGATCAGGAATTGATACAATTAACTTACTCCATCCATAAAAGACACCAAAGGGAAAGAAATACAAACACCAAGCGACCAGACCACAATGGAAACCCAAACAAAGGAAGGCCATATGGACAGTTACTCTCCCACAAAACGGCCACATGGCCATCCAAAATTAAAAGACACAAGCGATACACACAGTAAGCAACAAACAACAACACAAACAAATCGCCACAGAAGAGCCGCCCCGGAACGGCCAGTGGAAGACCTCCACCGGGGGGCCCAAATCGACCCCACGTGGCCACAATCCTCGCCCTTACCTCCGTCGCGACCCAGACAAATAATTTGTTCAGTCCGCATGAAGGCCCCCTAACCCATCAGTGCAACATCTCCGTGAACACAGAAATCAAAGAACCACAGAGGTGAGACAACGGTGAGGACTCGACAGCAAGAAACCACTGAAATGCTGGAGCAAAAGAAAACCAACAGTTAGACTCCGATGAGCCCGACCAGAGACAGAGCATCAGGCACCAACCAACATTATCTCTTTAATTTTCAATAAGCCTTTACGTTGGAGCCGTCATAGAATCTGAGGCCTGACCCACCGGCGTGCAATTAAAGAGGGAAGTAAAGTTGCCAACCGTGATTGGGTTAACTACCATGCATGCAGTCTGTCGTATAATATCCATGTTGTACCCAATCTTTTTATATCGAAGAATGATTTTACGAAATTGGGTGCTGAAGTCATTGCGGTTATATATTTTTCTGAATTTATATACTAAGTCACCATAAAATTCGGGTTCCGATAGACCTTGTTGCAGAAGAGATTTAAGTCCAATATTGAATTTTGAAATTAAATCAGAATGGCGTCTATAAAATTTTGAAAAGGCTTTGCGTAGTTTATGGTACCGATAACCCTGATAAAGTCTGCTATTTACAACTTCATAAAAATACCCTTCCTCGGAAGACAAGAAAACTTAAACGTTTCCTTATATTATTGTATTATCCCCATGATGGGAGAATCTTACAACTTGATTGTTTCGTCTGTATGCCCATACCCTACTGGACCCCGCCAATCGGGGCTTGAAGAAATAGATGGGCTGCATGATGCTTCCACGCAGAGCTGAAACCGACCAGCACACGAGTACTAGTAGGCCGCTTAGAGGATCTAAGTCTGCCCAGGCAAAGCAGAGCTAGTCGGCCCGTCCATGTTTATAAACCCTATTGGTTTGATTGGGCAGCAGGGATTAAGATGCCATTTCATCTCAGTGTCGGGTAAAAGTCCCACAAATTGGAAGCAATTTCTTCAAAATGATCTTTACAGTGTTGACGGGGACGTTAAACCTCAAATCAAACAAACAAAACAAAGCATACCCTACTAAACGTATATATCCAGGTCAATCAAAAGTGCATAACCCAGACCTTAAACCTTTTAGCCTCCCCATCAAATGGAGCGATTATCCGACGTATTCCCTGCCCCCCCCCCCCTAAGCAGTGGAGACATTTCCTATCTCCAAAGCCAAATTTTGAAATACAAGGCAAAGGTTTCCGTCGCCGTCAACCATCAAGGTAATTTGGATTTGAGAAAACAAACAAAGCTTACCTTAAATTTTTCATATGTAAATCTAACAGGAGTTTCTCCAGATTCCAAATTGTCCAAATCAGCAATTTTTCTGTCATCAGGTTAAGTCCATATCCTGGTCACGTGCACCAAATATCAAACGTATTTTACGGTACTGTACTTTACAAGTTCCTGATTGTGTTCATCCTACCAGTAACCTTCGGGTTGTGTTTTTAATTTTATGGTCTGGTAACTCCAGAAATAAGACAAGTCTTCTTACAGACAACATTTAGTTTATTTATACGATATAGCAACATGTGTCACAGGAGTCTCTCATTCTCATCTAACTTCATGTTGTAACCATAACAACATATCAAATATGTTCTATAAAAGGGTTATCCTTTGGAAGCAAGGAATACACCACAGATGTGAAAAATATGGAGTGTACATGTTTTCTTGGCCAGATTAGCTAGTTTCGGCCATCGGTGTCCCTCAACCTGAATCTTAAACTCTCCCCTAATCAACTCTCGCTCGCTTCTTATATAGTACTTTCACACCTGTACACTTAGGCATACGCACATGTTAAAACCCATTAATAAGAAATGCCAAATAGTCATTTTACCATATTAACTTATCACAAAAGTGAATGAACCCATAAATAGTGTGAAAGCCATTTATCAAATGGAATATTAAATACCCTCTTTTCGTTTATATTGAACATTAGCCACTACTTAGGTGATAAATCCATTTGTTAACCATGTGATGGCGACAGAGCCCACTTCTTCCGCATATTTAGGTGAAGAATCAATTATGAACAAGCGTAATTAAATGCTTTATTATGGAAAAAACTCCCATCCCCCAGATGTCATTGTGTTAAATTACTGTTACTATTGAAAGATAGTACTCATTTCAAATTGTCAACAGCACGTGATGAGGCTGATGACCGAAAAGTACCATTACAAAATAACAGAAACAGGACCGGATACAATCAGAACCCCAATGGTCTGCTAAGCATTACGTTACACGAAAAGCGAATGACAAACCCTATGGAAAAGAACTGAATTTTCACAGATTTCATCAACCATCAAACAGCAGCGTTTTAATCAACCAATCTTAATTTACCGTTGCAAACCTGTCCAAACATGTCATTGCTTGCTTGTCAAAACATGTATTCTATAGTCATCATGATAACACCCGTACAATTAAGTACAATTTACAACTCTACTGGAGAATATAACGTGTAGGGATCAGGCGTTTGTTTTCAAATTTTACTGCCGCCTCCGAGCAATAGGGACGGGTTGGCTGGGGTTTGAAGAGGCCTTGTGTTCAAATTTTAGTGCCTCCTCCGAACAATAGAGACGGGGCTAGATCGATGACGTCATCCCCGCGCATGCGCAATCCGTGGCGCCCAACTGCCCCCTATACTACTTCTATTGTACCAAACCACAAACCAAGGCTTCCTCGCTAACCCTAGTCCTCCTGCGGCTGTCTCCATGGTTACCATGCTATCATTATTCTTACTTCTACCAGTTTTGTGTCATTTCACTCCAATGTGAGGTAAATTGGCCCCCGCCAATAGGGGCTTGAAGAAATATATGGACTGCATGATGCTTCCATGCAGAGCTGAATTCGGCCTGCACACTAGTACTGGTAAACCGCTTAGAGGATCTAAGCCTGTCCAGGAACCGCGGTGCGAGGCGGACCGTCCATGCTAATAAACCCTATTGGTTTAAGTGGGCGACAGGGCTTGAGAAGTCATTTCATCTCAATGTCGGGTAAAAGTCCCAAAAAATTGGAAGCAACGTCTCCAAAATGACCTTTACAGTGTTGACGGGGACGTTAAACCTCAAATCAACCAACCAACCAATGTGAGGTAAAAGTCCAACAAAATCGAAATCAACGCCTCAAAAATGACCTGAATAGTGTTGACGGAAATTTAAATCACAAACAAAATCTACCAGTTATTCCCATATAATTATGCCATTATCTTCTATTAATATAGAAGTGGAGGCAATGATCAGGAATCGATACAATCAACGGCTCCCATCAGAGACACCAAAGCGAAAGACACACAAACATTAAACAACAGACCCTAATGAAAACACAAACAGCAGAAAGCCAAAAGGACAGTTATTTTCTCACAAAATGGCCAATAGGCTATCAAAAATAAAATGAGCGACACAAACACCCAAAGACAAACCATAACAAAAATAAACTGAGACAGAAAAACGCCTTGGAACGGTCAGCGGAAACAAATTCCACTGGGGGCTGAAATCGATTTTACGTGGCCACAATCCTCACCCTTATAACTCACATACTCAAGGACGTAAATCACACGCGAGTCCCGCATGATCGTATCCCTAAGGTATACGTATCATGCACTCTCCTTGTGCAACCCTTGACCTATCAACAAAAGTGCATTTTAACAAAACAACTGAAAAATTCATATTTTATCCATCGTGTTTTACATACTAAGATTCTGTTTTTATTATTGTCACATATATATCGGTCTTTGCCGACGCCCATCGGGGCTTGAAGAAATAGATGGGCTGCATGATGCTTCCACGAAGAGCTGAAATTGACCGCACACGAGTACTGGTAAACCGCATAGAGGATCTAATAAAAATCAAAAATGAGTTCCTTTAAGAGCAATGAAAACATTCATAAGAAAGAAGATGGGTCACTGCAATTTTGCAAATTTCGAATAGGCAGTCGATTCAAAGACTGATACAAATCAAAATGGGGTCCAAATAATTAAAAACCTGTCTAGAATACGAGTCTAAACCAATAATTTATTTCCGATTTCTAAGAATATTCACGCTGATCTCAAAGGACCAAAAGTAAAATATAAACTGCACTATGGTTGATGTACGGGGAGACGTTTTACGGCCGCCACACGGCACAACACCAGCTGCAGTGAAGGCAAATAAAAATCAAAAATGAGTTCCTTTAAGAGCAATGAAAACATTCATAAGAAAGAAGATGGGTCACTGCAATTTTGCAAATTTCGAATAGGCAGTCGATTCAAAGACTGATACAAATCAAAATGGGGTCCAAATAATTAAAAACCTGTCTAGAATACGAGTCTAAACCAATAATTTATTTCCGATTTCTAAGAATATTCACGCTGATCTCAAAGGACCAAAAGTAAAATATAAACTGCACTCCCCAGGTAAAGTGGTGTTAGTCGGTCCGCTCATGCTTAAAAACCCTATTGGTTTCATTGGGCGACAGGGCATGAGCTGTCATTTCATCTCAGTGTCGAGTAAAAGTCCCACAAGATTGGAAGCAACGTCTCCAAAATGACCTTTACAGTGTTGACGGGGACGTAAAACCTTACATCAAACAAATAAGTCAGTCTTTTCTGAATTATTGAGTATGTAGTCTGTGCTATGAATGTCCACAGGCTCTTGAAAATATCCAATTAAGTCTTACAGTAATACAGTCCTTCTGAGGCCTCACCATTGCTTTTGCCACGACAGTTCAATTTAGTTCTGCTGGCTCAAACAACTTATCCCCTTCCATTGTGTCTTTGCATTTGCAGCTCATTTGCTGGTACTGATCTTGACCGCCTCAATTCCACAGATGCTACATTCCGTTCAGGGAATGTGATCTTGAGACTAAGCCATTTATCCTTCACCCCGAGTCCTTTTTCGGGATCAATGGTTATTTTTTTCCTTGCCAATATTTATTGAAATACGGTAATATAATAAAGCACACTATTAATCAATAAATGTAAGAACACCGGGATGAAAACCTGAATCCACCACAGCTATATGCTCATCTCCAAGATTCTAATTCTGTTGATACAAATTCAATAATTTTAGTGGCAAATGGTTACAGATCGACCAGTGACTGAAAAAAACGCACCAGTACAAGGTGTCGTCTGATTCTTCATGTGACTGACCACCTCAAACTTGCTGATTTCTTGCTGAACAGCATAGTATGTACACAAGCTGTTTTTCTTACTCCTCAAAGTAGAAGTAAAACAAAGATCAGGAATTGATACAATTAACTTACTCCATCCATAAAAGACACCAAAGGGAAAGAAATTCAAACATTAAGCGACCAGACCATAATGGAAACCTAAACAAAGGAAGGCCATATGGACAGTTACTTTCCCACAAAATGGCCATATGGCCATCCAAAATTAAAAGACACAAGTGATACACACAGTAAGTAACAAACAACAACATAAATAAATCGCCACAGAAGAGCCGCCTTGGAACGGTCAGTGGAAGATTTCCACCAGGGGGCTTAAATCGATTTTACGTGGCCACAATCCTCGCCCTTACTTCCGTCGCGATTTAGACAAATAATTTGTTCAGTCCGCATGAAGGCCTCCTAACTCATCAGTGCAACATCTCCGTGAACACAGAAATCAAAGAACCACAGAGGTGGGACAACGGTGAGGACTCGACAGCAAGAAACCACTGAAATGCTGGAGCAAAAGAAAACCAACAGTTAGACTCCGATGAGCCCGACCAGAGACAGAGCATCAGGCACCAACCAACATTATCTCTTTAATTTTCAATAAGCCTTTACGTTGGAGCCGTCATAGAATCTGAGGCCTGACCCACCGGCGTGCAATTAAAGAGGGAAGCAAAGTTGCCAACCGTGATTGGGTTAACTACCATGCATGCAGTCTGTCGTATAATATCCATGTTGTACCCAATCTTTTTATATCGAAGAATGATTTTACGAAATTGGGTGCTGAAGTCATTGCGGTTATATATTTTTCTGAATTTATATACTAAGTCACCATAAAATTCGGGTTCCAATAGACCTTGTTGCAGAAGAGATTTAAGTCCAATATTGAATTTTGAAATTAAATCAGAATGGCGTCTATAAAATTTTGAAAAGGCTTTGCGTAGTTTATGGTACCGATAACCCTGATTAAGGAGTTTAGCCGTTAATAATTTATTACGAGTGTTGAAGTCAGATACATGACTACACACTCTAGCAAATCGAATTAATTGCGAAATATAAACGCCATAGGATGGCGCACGAGGAACATCACCATCCAAAAAAGGAAAATTTACAATCTCAAAATCAAAGTCATCGCGTTTATCATAAATTTTGCACGTAACAAATCCATCTACAATAGATAGATGTAAATCCAAAAACGGGGCCTCGGTATCAGAAGAATTTGCTTTATTTAACTGAAGTTCTAGGGGGTAAATCTGACTGATCAAACCATCAAAATAGGTATTATCAATATTTAATAAATCATCTAAATATCTAGAAGTAGAGCTAAAAGCTTCAATAATTTCAGATTGGTTATCAATGGAAAGCGACAAAATGAAGTCTCTTTCATAACAATACAAGAACAGATCAGCCACAAGAGGTGCGCAATTAGTACCCATCGGAATACCCACAATTTGCAAAGTATCACAGTGTGTACACATGATTACCGCTGTCACCCTATGATCGTATCGATATAAACAATAAAATGTTCCTTTTGACTTCTTTTAATTTTCAATTTCTAATTTCCGTATTTTTTAGTTCCTAAAGTGCCTCGGCTATACCAAAGTTAAAATAATAAAAGTTGATCTATCCTGATCGCCGCCCAGGCCGAGACTGCTGAACTCTTCTCGTGCGGCTTGTTTTGTTGCTTCTCCGGTCAAGAGTTCAGAAATAGAGACTTCTCATTGGACTAGAGCATGTTTTGGTCATCCCACGTCAGAGTTCAAGCTTAGTCAGGCACATGACCGTGGTTATGAAACATCCCGGTCAATAATTGTAACAACGAGTTATTCAGCGGTCAGTTTCCCAAATATAGATACAGTTAAGTGGTTTGAACTGCCATTAACCGATCAGTAGGATACCTAAGTCACGCTTGGTCCTTTGATGTTTGCGTGACCCAAGTGTCCTACCTGTACTAGGTATGACCAGGTTAGCCGAGGCCCAACCCCATATTACAACATACCCCCCATAATTAAATAGAAATGTTGCTCATGCTAATGCATCAGTTACATTTCTACATAGACACTACTATTTAATTTTCACAAATAATTAAATGTCAAAAGATAGTGTTCATTGTTGGCCACCATATTCCTCAACCCTTTACCTTGATATTTTAAATAAGTGTAAACCTTTGGATTAATGAATGAATTAACACAACATTAAATGAAAAGGAAAACAACTTTGACCAAGAATCACTATAAAATTTTCTCGTCCACAGGAACACGCAAGTCCCCGAGCTCCTTCCTCCAAAGTAACACATAGATCCTTCACATAGGTCGCCGATCTCTTCTAATCTGAAATGTTCGTCGTCGATCGCCAGGTTGATCATTTCGGTTTACGTTGGATGTCGCATGTTTTAACCGACAGCAACAGACCTAACCACCCGGTTGGTCAGTGTAGAGTTCTGGTCGCCTCGGTTGACCAAGCGTCGATGCAGTCTGATCACTCGCCTCGGTTGACCTCGCGTCGTGGAACGTTTAGTGTTTACAAATTCGTTCTAGAATAGACAACATCTATATACATCATTCATCAACATACTGTACATGTTGATTAAAACAAACAGTACATAATATTCAAAGTTCATGAAATTTCTAGTGTAGATAACATCTATACAACGTCGTTTGTCAACATACTCTACATGTTGACTTACAACAGTTCATGATATTCAGTGTTCATGATTCACACTACGTTTGCCTTTATCTTTGGTACTGTCGTGAATAAAAATCAAAAATGAGTTCCTTTAAGAGCAATGGAAACATTCATAAGAAAGAAGTTGGGTCATACTACGTAGTTTCGGCTAATAAAGCCTCATCAGTGACCCTGTAATGATCCGGCAAAGAGAGCCAGAGGAAACATACTGCAATTTTGCGAATTTCGAATAGGCAGTCGATTCAAAGACTGATATAAATTAAAATGGGGTCCAAATAATTAAAAACCTGTCTAGAATATGAGTCCAAACCAATAAATATTTCCGATTTCTCAGAATATTCACGCTGATCTCAAAGGACCAAAAGTAAAATATAAACTGCACTATGGTTGATGTACGGGGAGACGTTTTACGGCCGCCACACGGCACAACACCAGCTGCAGTGAAGGCAAATAAAAATCAAAAATGAGTTCCTTTAAGAGCAATGGAAACATTCATAAGAAAGAAGTTGGGTCATACTACGTAGTTTCGGCTAATAAAGCCTCATCAGTGACCCTGTAGTGAAGACCACTTGGGAATCCAATACATGGAATTTCTTCTTGGCTACCGCCATTTCAATATCTTGGGCTGAGTTGTCGACCCTTTCTCGCCCTTCTGACAACAGCGACGACATACAAGTAGTAGCTTCGTCGTGGAAACGTCGGTTTTCTATTTTGTCGTTGTTTGTGTCGTTGCCAGACATCATGGTTATTTGTTCTCGTTTTCTAGTTTTTGCTTTGTTTTGCAACAGTTTTGCTAGCAATGATTTTCTGCACTTGCAGTAAATAATCACTGACAAAACAAACACAACCGTAATACCAATGATAACAACCACATAACCCCACGTTGGAAATGCATTTGAGTTCATATCTTCAATTGGCCTAAGCTGATCTAAATGGCCAAGTAAGGAATCAAGAGGAAATTCCTCTAAGCTATCCAATTTCCTTGGTAGTTTCAAAGAAGAGTTTATATGAAAGTTTCTTTGTTTTATTTTATCCCAAACTTTGAACTCCGAGAAGTTATAGTGCTTTAACATTCAATTCAATGGACTGCTTACATTTTCAAGTGTATGCCTCTCATAATATCCGGTGAGTGTAAATGCCCTTGATGTAGCAATGCAATTCTTATGTAAGTTTAGGAATCCATAAGGTGGTGTTACAACAAATTTCTTCTGATTTGAGCCCTTATCATCACATGCTATGTTAAAGGTCACTGTCTGTTTGGTTACTATCAAATATACGTCCTTAGCCAGAAATTTAGCAGTTGGTAACCTTGAATGCTGTAGCCAAACATCACAATTTTGTTTGACACTCTCTTTGTCTTCCATGAAATTGCTTATTATGCAACTTGTACCAATGTTAGTATTTCTAATGGGTTCCTTTACATTACAAATTTTGAGCGTAGGATCACTGCACTGAAATGCATGATCCTCATCTAGTAAAATAAATTGTGTTTTCTCAGGATTGACAGCCAAATACGAAGCCTCAAGTTTATAATATGCCAAAAGTTCCTTCTTTTGTGCCCCCGGCGTACCTAGCAGCGGTGCTGGCAATGAGATCGCGTGAAATAAATCAAAGCGCCGTGTAAATTCTATCAAAGGAATGTTGTGGTACAACCAGCCGACAGGCCTGGCTGCAGAGGATAAGTTCCCGGGTGGGTTGCACATATGAGACCCAAACTCAGTCTTCTATAGCGCCAGCTGTTTATAAGGCCGTAGCAAGTCACTAGGCCTGGTTATCAAGGAGTTGTCCCAGGGCTACATGCCAACATAAGACTCGAACTTTGACCGTGCCATTTATTGTAGTTTATAACACATAAGTTTTTCTCATTAAAAAGGACACATCCTTTCCATTCAAGCTCTGATCTGGGACTCCCCTATAATAGTTCTGCAATTTACTTTTTACCAAATCGATCTCCAAGAACAGAGAAAGAAATATAATTGAATATTAATACCAAAAGGATTCCTATCACCAAAGATGATTGTTTTTCTATCTAAGGGTCTTAAAAGGATAAATCGGTGTGTCCGAACACTGGTTTCATGGAGCAAATATTGACTAACTTAATCAAAAGGGCTTAAAAGTATAACTGGAGCTTTTCAGAAATAGATTTCATAGAGCCAATCTTTGCTAAGTCAATATCAGAAAGTAAATGGAAAGGGCAGCGGATTATATTACAATACCCCCCCCCCCCCCCCCTGGGTTGAAAGAGGCATGTCTTTTCATGACATGGTTCTATCCAACCGTAAGGTATTAGGAGCAAACATCAAAGATAATCCGCTTTTGATTAAATGAAGTCATTTCATCAATACTAGGCTACTACAACATTTAACATGTTAATACACCAATCATAAGTTCCTAGATATTCCGTTTAGAAGTAAGTCCTGATCATTTGTCCTATTGATTATTTTAATGTTTTCTTTATGCAAGTTTTAGTGTCTAAGGAATAATGGTACACTTGTTCACTGTTTTTTCCCTGATGGTAATTTGACACCGAGTCTAACGACGTCCAGCATATACCCTGTGCAGACGGTAGTTTGGAATCTGCACCATTTATCATCAAATTTTATGATAAATATATGCCGTCAATGACGACCCCACCGGCGTATGGAACAACATCGTCGGGTTCCATACCCGCAGTAATAAATGTTAAATTAAAGTCCTCGTCCACGGGTTCGCCAATAGCCTTTTTATAGAGGTGGTGTTCACACTTCAACGAACTATAATAAATTTCGTCCCTAATTTTAGGCTGAGATGGGCCGCTGTTCACCTGGGCGGCGGAAATTGGTAAAAGATTGATGCATTCTAAATTTGTTGAAGTTTCTACCGACCGAAATTGTTTGTGTTTCCGCATTGTGGCACTGATCATAGATTTCCTGAAATCATAAGTTATAATCTCCGGCCCATAAGGGCTTGGGTGCAATAGACTCAAGAGTCCCTGAACCAATATGGCGGTAAATCGTCGGCCACATGCATGAAGGTCACCCATCATTTTAATGGTAGGTTAGATGACAGTAGTGGAGTCACAGTAACGCACTCCTATAACCCGAAAGCGTCACTTTAACTTTGTATACTATCCTTTTATATTTAGAATAAAAGTGCTTCACACAGCGGTTCAGCAGAGCGTCTTTAATATGCACCGCTTTTATTGATGTCCAAGGAAATGACAGGTTATTCCGTTAGGGCACAGTATATATACCACGGACGACATGGCGTGACATTATAACATAAATAAATAAACATCGCTTGTCCATGAATTATGCTGATGAGGTTGTAGCTTCAGGTTCAGTCCTCATGGAAACTAAATCAAGTGTGGGGTAGATAGATTCTATCTTACTCGTGCGGTTTTGTAGATCTGGTTGCAGGCTCGTGTTACGTAATTACTGTTTCTTAGTCTATCCTTCGCGTTGTGTTTTCTGGGTTGGTAGGAACGAATAAAGACATTCTGATACAATATTTAGTTTATTGACAACATACTGTAATACGCCACAGGAGTCTCTCTCATACCAAATCACATCCTACCAGTGTCTATATAATACTGACCAGAAGTTCTAATGTTTCTGAGATATCATCTTAAAGCCGAATCCATGTCCAAGGTTGTAAAAACCAGATCTTGTAAATACACGTATAACCATTTCAGAGTCTGGTATCAATCTGAAATCCAACTCTCCTGCTCCCTCGCACTCGCTCCTTATATAGTACTGTCACACCTGCATACTTAGTCATACCCATTCGCACGTGTTAAAACCCATTAGTAAGAAAAGCCCGAAGATCATTTTACCATATTAACATATCTGTAAAGTGAATGAACTCATAAATAGTGTGAAAGTCTTTTACTAACTGGAATATTTAAACACCCCTATACATTAATAAAAGACATTAGCACCTGGAAACCCTTAACAAGGTGATAAATACATTTGTCAAGCATGTGGTGGTGACAGTACACGTTTATAATTCATAGAGTGGTGACAAGTCAATTATTGGAAAAAGAGGGGCGTGAAGCTAAATACTTAATCAATGACAATTTAACAACTACCCCGCAGATTTTCCATTATCAAGTTTCACTAAAGACCAAATCAATAATGAGGTGTCAAAACACTCTCTCTACCAAACTAAGAACGTAAAATTCTCAGTTTTTAGAAAATCTTACGGCCTACTAAGCATTACGCTACAAGCGTCCCCTTGCCAAGCAATGATCTTGGATTATTTCAAAGAACATTAGCTAAAACTTTACGACTCACATACGTACATACACAACCATACACATTTCTTAACATATTATGTATATAATAGCCTTAAACAGATCATTTAAAATCAGTTCATATACATATTCAAGAAATTTTATCCCTAAATACCGTAATTAATTCGAAGTGCATGTACTAACCATTGCAACTCAATATTAAACATTCTTATTTGTTGCAATTTAATTACACAACAAACCTTACATTGCAATATACATGTAACTTGAAATTTTATAAATCTTACCTAAATACCTATTCACTCCTGTGGCCAAAATTGTATACAACCAAAATTACAACATCCAACATTAAACATGTAAATTCACTACTAACTAAGTCTTTCTACATAAGTCCTTCGAGAATATCTCCTACATGAGAGTTTATATTCCCGGCACTTCACAAGTTTGAATAAAAATGTTCCACACTATCTCTGTAGTACTCCTGAACAATCCCGACGTCGTCCGCCTCGCCGTCCCTATAGAAATCATCACTGCCGTCCTCCGCGCCAGCCGGTATCATTATCTCACCTGGCCTAAGGCCCATTCCCGATGGCTGGCTAACCACTGGCCACCTGAATGTGGAGGTGACTTCGCTGTACTGATTTACTGGTGAAATGGGTTCGATACCCGCCAAATAATCCAGATCATCATCATCTGTCGTATTGTCCATATCTAATGTCATGATATGCGGCAATATTATATCGTCGCTTGTTTCATCCTCTTCCCACAAAGTGGTTTCTTCCGAATTTCCACTACAAAGACTACTTGCGCAGTCCGTCTCCTGTTCATTGTTCCTGTGGATGTGCGCCCTGTTGCACATTTCTTCACTGAAGACAACCTTTGCAACTATAGCATCCGGGGACATTTGCTTGCATGGCGTCTGTCCCGGAGCTAAACTTTCTATGTCCCTAGCAGTAACTATTTGCTCACAAGCTGCCTTGAAATTTTTCGCCATATTTTGAGTTGTTTTTAAGTCGTTTTTATTGAGTATATTTTGGTTTGACAAAAGTTAGAAACAGAATGAAGTTCTCCCCAACTGTTCTCATTTATGTGAGGATATCCGAATAACACATGTTCATAGAATATTCAGATGATGGCTTTTTCCATGTTAGGCGTGAATGGCTCAGTCCACTTAGCACATCAAAACGTTAATTATACGGAACTTTTGGATCTCCGTCACACCCCTTTATCAAAAGTAATTACTGTCTCCGAAAAGGCTGAATATTAATGTTAGTTTCACAGTTTTCTGGTGGCAAATTCCATTAAGTAGAAATTATCAATGCGAAATGGGAAACAAGCATCTGCCGTCATGGTTGGACTGGTGATAATGTCTTACTGTTCAAAACAATGTCATTAGTTATTTCACACCAACTAACAGTACAACATGTGGCTAATGTTCTTTCTACGTGACAACAACACTTTAGGATGAACTATTCGACGAATTCAGAAGCTGACTAAATCGGATAGATTTCAATGTTTGTTGGTTCTCCTGTCCACAGGCGAGGTTTTCACTACCTTCGAGCAACATATACGTTGCCTGACCGTCGTTGTCCCCTGTAGACTGTCGGCACTCAGGTTCGCCGTCGTTTGCTCTCTCTTCATTTTTACCAGGCTTGGCTAAGCAACGCAAACATGAACATGTAGGGGTCCAATTGTGTTTGTTTTTCTTATGTTTACAGCAGAAACACACAAGGGCCATGAGTACTAACAATATTGATAGATTTATTACAATGTAGACCCAGATAGGTATGGACGAGTCCGATACCTCGACACCGTTAAGCCCCCTTAATTTTTGTACCATGCAATTCATAGGGATCGGATCAATGGCATCCAAATTCTTAGGTAAGTCTAACCCCGTGAAGTCGTTATTTCATTAACTTTACTAAAACTGACGTTCTCATGAACTATGACCCCATATGCAAAGCCAACCAATAAAAATATTATGGAGAGACTCATCTTGTACTGTGTCCGTCTGTCCTGCAAGGATACAGACATACCCTTACTAAGGTTTCTTGCAGTAAAACCGCTTAAACAATATGTATTTTACATATACATTGACATATTTACACGTTTTAATTTTACTCAAAATGCAAGGACCTAATCGTTCCCCAAAGTAATATTTATTCCTAATTACTTATAATCCCCTTTTACCGGGCACCCCGAAACTTGATTGTTTCTATTATGTGTGCACACATCATATTAAAACATACATATATTAACCTATTTACAGGTGAAGCCTTTATTTATTTCTTTAGAACATTCCCGCTATAGCATTTAACAGTGTCTTTACCTGGGCATTATCGCCCTTGTTTGTCATTTTCTTGTTTCTTTGCCTGATAATCTCAGTGCTTTGAACTTTAGATGGGGCTCGAACCTCGTCCACCATCATTGAGTCGGACCAGTCATAGTCAACTGTAGCCTCAGAGTCCGAACAGTCTGGCGACATTGCGTCGTCCGATACATCTACGTTTTCCGCAGACTCATCATGTTCTGTATTAATGCGACCCTCCCGTTCGCGTAAGCGTCCAGCCAGTTCCATCAGTGGTATGTCATCCTCATCTCCAGAATCCTCTCTTTGCCTACGTTCAAGCTTAATCAGCTTGTTTCGAGGTTTTTCTGGTTCTGAGTCAGACGACTCTGACGAACTGTCATCAGAATCAGACGGTGGAGGCGCGACATATGCAGCTCGCCGACGAGGCTGACCAGCAGCTGTTTTGGGGATTTCCCACTGGTCTACCTTAGCCAGCTTCAAATGGTCTGCATGCACCTTTTCTGTGGTACCGTCTAATTGATTTTTGATAATATAAGTCACTGGTGATTTCTGTTCTATGACTCTGTAAAATGGAATGAAATTTCTGTCCATTTTACCTTCACGTTTGTATTTCTGCCAGAAGACAGGATCCCCTACTTTATACGAAATATCCTTCCGGTTTTTGTTACCGTGTTTTTCTTGTTTACGCTGTTGCTTTCGTAAACGACCATGAACAAACATAAAAGCTTTATGCTGTTCCTGGAGAGATATTTGATGCATATCCTCCCCTTGGTATTTCCGTCTAGGCCTCAACAGGTCATCAATGGGTAAGACAACATCTCTACCATACAATAAATAGTATGGCGAGTATTCAGTGGCTTCACTTATATTAAAGCGAACACTGGCCAGTACCTGGTTCAAATGTAAATCCCAGGTGGACTGATTACCCTGTAACCGTTTTGCTAATATATCGTGCAGTGTCCTGTGAAATCTTTCAACTTTGCTATTAGCCTTCGGGTTACAGACCGAAGTGGTTACATGATGTATATTGAGGCTTTGTAGGGTTTCTTTAACCACACGATTTACGTTTTCACCTCCGTTGTCCGTCACAATTTCTAACGGACAGCCAAAGCGCGGGAAAATCTCATTGATAATCAAGTGCGCCACAGTATCGGCTGTTTTATCTGGCACTGCGAAGGCTTCCGGCCATCCACTGTACCAGTCAACGAAGGCAATTATGTATTTGTTCCCTGACAATGTTTTGGGATATGGCCCAGATAAGTCTAAGTAGAAGTAAAACAAAGATCAGGAATTGATACAATTAACTTACTCCATCCATAAAAGACACCAAAGGGAAAGAAATACAAACATTAAGCGACCAGACCATAATGGAAACCTAAACAAAGCAAGGCCGTATGGACAGTTACTTTCCCACAAAATGGCCATATGGCCATCCAAAATTAAAAGACACAAGTGATACACACAGTAAGTAACACACAACAACATAAATAAATCGCCACAGAAAAGCCGCCTTGGAACGGTCAGTGGAAGATTTCCACTGGGGGGGGGCTTAAATCGATTTTACGTGGCCACAATCCTCGCCCTTACTTCCGACGCGATTTAGACAAATAATTTGTTCAGTCCGCATGAAGGCCTCCTAACTCATCAGTGCAACATCTCCGTGAACACAGAAATCAAAGAACCACAGAGGTGAGACAACGGTGAGGACTCGACAGCAAGAAACCACTGAAATGCTGGAGCAAAAGAAAACCAACAGTTAGACCCCGATGAGCCCGACCAGAGACAGAGCATCAGGCACCAACCAACATTATCTCTTTAATTTTCAATAAGCCTTTACGTTGGAGCCGTCATAGAATCTGAGGCCTGACCCACCGGCTAAGCTTAACTTAGCCATAGGGTAAGGTGGTAAGTCAGGCATTTGCAGCAAAGGTTTTGTCCTTTGTGCGGATCTTGTCTGGCATAAAACACAAGAAGAAACATATTCGTTCAGCTCTTGAAATAAGTTAGGCCAGAAATACTTCTGCCTGATAGAGTCATACGTCTTTTGCACTCCCATGTGACCATTGTCATCATGATATTGCTTCACGACACACTGTCGTAAGTGTTGCGGCACAAACAGTCGTAACGTGGGGTTGTCATTTGGATCCGACAAGTAGTAAAGCACATCATTGTCGATGACGTATCGCCGCCTTACTGCTTGAGAAGGTCCCCCATGCTTCAAAATAGTCTTGAGATCTAAAATTTCACTGTCTTTTGCCTGTTCACGAACCATATTTAGACCGGACAACTCTGTATTTGGGACTTCCGGTGCACCTTGCTCTGCTACCTTACAATTTGCAAATTGTTTGGGCTCCATCTCATTTGAATTGATAGCCCCTACCTCAAAGGTATTGTCATTAATGTCTAAGACAAAGGGTTCATCTGATTGGACATGATTTATGTCTGGTTTCCTAGAAAGTAGGTCAGCACAGGTATTTTCTGTACCTGGTATGTATTCTAATGAGCAGTTATAGCCAGACATGCCAAGAGCCCATAAGCTAATTTTCTTGTTTTGAATCGGGGACTCTAACAAGTATTTCAGAGGTTTATGGTCAGTTTTTATCACAAATCTCGCATTATGCAGATAGTAGTCAAGTTTCTGCAATGCATAGTGAATTGCAAAAGCTTCTTTTTCTATGGTGGACCACTTGCATTGAGTTCTACTTAATTTGTGGGAAAGGTAGTAGATGGGTTTCTCATTTTTCACATTATGGAACACATTGTCAATTTCGTCACACTTTTGTGTCAGACACGCCCCTATACAAGAATTGCTGGCATCTGTATACAGAACATATGGTTCATTCGGGTCTGGATATGCTAGTAATGGAACGACTGTCAGACTCTGTTTAAGATAGTCAAAGGCAGACTGACATTCGTCCGTCCAGCGAAATCGTGCATGTTTTCTCGTCAATGCCACAACTGGTTCTGCTATTTCCGAAAAGTTCGGAACAAACCTTCTGTAATAAGAACACATCCCTATGAAGGATCGAACTTCTCGCACACAAGTTGGTGCTGGCAAAGATTTAATTGCCTCTACCTTCTGTGGATCAGGACTGATTCCCTTACCACTGATAATAAACCCAAGGTAATTTGTTTCTGCTCGCAAGAATGAGCATTTCTTAAGTTTTAATTTAAGGCCATGTTCCCTTAGCCTATTAAAGACTGTCTGAAGGTGAAAAAGGTGTTCTTCTAAAGTTTCACTGTATATCAAAATGTCATCAAGGTATGCCGTTGAAAAATCACTCAAACCTTGCAATACGATAGACATCATTTCTTGGAACACGGCCGGTGCTGACATAAGTCCAAATGGCATAACATTGAACTCAAAGAGACCTCTATGACAAGTGAATGCCGTCTTTTCCTTGTCCTTTTCATCCATAAGAACCTGCCAATAACCAGACTTTAAATCTAAAGATGTAAAGTATTTTGCTTTTCCTAAATTTGCCAAAATATCATCAATCAAAGGAAGAGGGTAAGAATTAGGTTTAGTAATTTGATTAAGTTTTCTGAAGTCTACACAGAATCGTTTTGACCCGTCTTTCTTATCGACGATAACAACGGGAAAACTCCAAGGTGATTTTGACCTTCGGATTACATTTGCTTCAAGCATTTTATCAACAGCCTGATCAACAACTTCCCTGTCTTTTAAGGGTGTCCTGTAAGGCTTTAATTTAATGGGTGGGTGATCCTGTGTATCTATTTTCATTTTTATAGTATCTGTGTGTCCTAACTCAGAGTCTTTTAAAGCAAATAAATCAAAGTTGTTTTTGAGAAATTGCACAATGTCATGTCTGTGTTCGGCGGGCACGTCTACGTCAGACGTCCAATCACAAGTTTCAAATGTGTTCTGATTTGTCAGACGATCTACGTCTCGCACACTATCAATGTCTATTGCCTCAATTTTTGCAATGACACACCCTTTTGATATCCTTATTGTTTGATTTGTTTGATTGACAACCATAATTGGTATTGTACGACCCTTACCTAATTTAGCCAATGAGTTTGAAACCATAAGCCCTGGTTCTGAAGCTGTAAATTTTGTATCAATGGCCGAAACTGAATATAAATTAGATCTAGGAAATTCAGCCGTATTTTTGACCTTTCCCAAACAGACAGTAGCCGTCTGTGGTCTAAGTAAAACTTTTGACCTTGACCTTACTAGACAAGAAATATGAATGTCTTCCTCCAAAGGTACAGAAGTTTCTCCTATTCTCAGGAAGCCTAAATCAAAATAAAGCCTAACACCATTTTGTACAAGCCAATCTCTACCCAAGATAAGATTTCTGTTTATAGAAGGCGAAACAAAGAATTCATGTTTTATTTCTACATTTCCTATTTTAAGGTTGATAATAACACACCCGTCAATTTTCAATCGTCCGCCATTAACTGACTGTAGATTAGCTGTCTTACGGATTAATGGTGGTTTCTTTTTAAGTGCATTATATACACGTCTATGTATCAGAGACACCTCGGCTCCTGAGTCCACCAATGACCTATATTTATTTTTCCCTATCTGAATTAAACAAGAATTTGGACTACCTGTCAATGCTATAGTGTAATTTGGAATGTCCTTTTTCCGGCGGCTTCATTACGAAAGGAGTGCCCTAGTTTTCCTGATTAGCATTACTATTATTAGTATTTGAGTTTTTCTGTCCCCATTGTCTTCCTTGATTTAGGTTTTTAAGATCATTTTGCCTTTTACGACAGTCCCTTTTAAAATGTCCCTTTTTATTGCAATACCAGCAAAGCCGGTCCTGCCCGTAATATCCCTGATTTTTATCTGTTCCCTCCAATGAATTAACAGTCACTTTTGCCTTGCAGTCCTTTGCCCTATGCCCGGTTCTCTTACACCTAAAACAGCGTGGAGCAGGCCGATAATGGTCTACTTCCATTTCTTCCTCATCAGGTATCTGAGGATGTCTAGTTCTTAAATTGAATCTCCTACGAATGTTTTGTTCGTTCGTAGCAGATGTAATTGCTGCCTCTAAATTATTAGGGTTTTCCCTTAAAATTTTCATTTTTAGATGATCTTCAAGTAACCCATCGACAAAAATGTCAATCAACTGTCTTTGTATGACAGGCCCTTGTTGTAGAGGAAATGCCTCTTCTGATAATGTAATTAGCCTTTCGGCATAAACTTGTACTGTTTCCCCATGTTTTTGGTGTACCTTTCTGAGAAGCATAAATGCATGCTGCTCATCCACTACTTCAGAAAATCTGTTCGCTAATTCCCCTTTAAATACATTCCAGGTGACAGCTGGATGTGTTGCTTGATATCTACGAATAAAATCACTTACTGGCCCCCTACTTGATTGGAATGCAACACGTTTAACTGTGTCATCATCCAGGTCCGTCAAAAGTGCATACTTTTCTATAGATTTAACCCAATCCTTAAATTTTCGTGCTTCCCCATCAAATGGTGCTATTATTTGACTTATACCCTGGGCCCCCAAAGCCGTGGAGACTTTACCCATCTCCTGTGCCAGATTTTGAAATACATGTCCAATGTTTGCGTCTGCGTCTGCCATTATGGTAAAATGAAATTTAGAAAACAAACTAGGCTTACCTTATATCCAAATGTTATATATTCCACAGGGTATCCAATTATTTTCACAGCCAAAAATGTCACTATTTTATGTTCATTGAGTTAAGTCCATATCCTGGTCACTTGGCACCAAAAAGGTTTACGCATGTTACGTAATTACTGTTTCTTAGTCTATCCTTCGCGTTGTGTTTTCTGGGTTGGTAGGAACGAATAAAGACATTCTGATACAATATTTAGTTTATTGACAACATACTGTAATACGCCACAGGAGTCTCTCTCATACCAAATCACATCCTACCAGTGTCTATATAATACTGACCAGAAGTTCTAATGTTTCTGAGATATCATCTTAAAGCCGAATCCATGTCCAAGGTTGTAAAAACCAGATCTTGTAAATACACGTATAACCATTTCAGAGTCTGGTATCAATCTGAAATCCAACTCTCCTGCTCCCTCGCACTCGCTCCTTATATAGTACTCTCACACCTGCATACTTAGTCATACCCATTCGCACGTGTTAAAACCCATTAGTAAGAAAAGCCCGAAGATCATTTTACCATATTAACATATCTGTAAAGTGAATGAACTCATAAATAGTGTGAAAGTCTTTTACTAACTGGAATATTTAAACACACCTATACATTAATAAAAGACATTAGCACCTGGAAACCCTTAACAAGGTGATAAATACATTTGTCAAGCATGTGGTGGTGACAGTACACGTTTATAATTCATAGAGTGGTGACAAGTCCATTATTGGAAAAAGAGGGGCGTGAAGCTAAATACTTAATCAATGACAATTTAACAACTACCCCGCAGATTTTCCATTATCACGTTTCACTAAAGACCAAATCAATAATGAGGTGTCAAAACACTCTCTCTACCAAACTAAGAACGTAAAATTCTCAGTTTTTAGAAAATCTTACGGCCTACTAAGCATTACGCTACACTCGAATCCTCCGGCTTTGTGGTCTCGGTATCACGTTGGTTTGTCTCCTGAGGTTCCTCAACCCTTAAGGTTTCCCGTCTACCAAGTCGCCGCAAGCATGAGGCGATCTGTTGCCGAAATTTAAATAAAATGACAAAAATTATGAAGACAACAGCACCTGTCAAAATTTTTGCCCAGAATGGAAAATGCCATTTCGTATCAATTTCTACTTTACGGAGAGATCCCAATCGGTTAAGAAACTCGTTCATAGGAATTTTGTCTACTTGTTTTAACGTATCAGGGAGCTCAATCGTAGAAAAGTTTGGAAGGGAACTTTCTAAAGGTTGCCAAATTTTAACTTCCGAAAAATTTGTCTCATGAAGAAGAGCAACGAATGGTTCTTTTTTCGTATGCATTGTTGTTTGCGCTGCGAAATAGGGAAGCAGAGTTATCTCTTGACTATGTGCGGAACATGTCATTTCAAGACTAATAATAGTTAGTGGGGGTTGACTTGTAACTCTGATGTTTTGGGTGGAGATAAACACGTAAGATGCAAGGAAAATAACGTTTAGTGGATACAGCATATACTCCATCTTTCAAGTGGACAGCGCACGGTAAACGGACATTGGTGTATATTTCTGGTATGCAGTATCGTTTTATCTTATCGCCATTTTTCATAAATAGACTTATGACACATGTTTTTGACCTTGAGATAGGAAGCCTTGCTCGTTGGGCATTACAATAATGACCTTCCGAGTGGGAACATAAATACAGTTCCTCTCGAGTAATAAATATATACTCTGTACGGTATGTATTAACCATGAGGGCTTCAGTCTCCAATCTATAGAGAGCCATCATGTTAGTTTCGGCATCTTGAGATTGTATAAAGGGATAGGGGAAAGCCAAGTTGTGAATCTCATAAAACTGGTAGTTTTCATCAACATCCAGTAATGGTATAGTCATAATTATAATTAGCTTTTTAACGTGAATTACCGCAGCACAATTTAAGGTTCGGAAGTAAGACCATAACTTCCGACCTGGGTGTGTGGGAAGTCTAAAGGCTGCAGGGATCTGACTTTTGAGCTGAAATAGTATCTTGCTGAGTTCTTCTGGCGAAAATAAATTTTGGGATACATGACCTATAGCCAGAAATGAAAGCTCTAATCTTAAATGATCGACATATCGTACAGCACTATCAATCATTCGTTTTATTGATTGGAGGGCCAGATTTAGTTGAGAATATATTTGTACAAAACGCGCTATTGTATTCAAATTAGTTATTAAGATTTGGCTAATATTATTCAGCTTTGCATCGACTTGTTGCACTCCTATAATTAATGTATTGATTGTTTGGCGGTTTTCCATAATGTATTTCCGAGACACATTAATCATTGATATTTGATCCTCTACCAGATGGTAGATTTTCTCTTGGTTATCATAGAGGCTTTTAATGCCGGCTCTCAGGGCTCGAACCTGACTAGTCGTCGCCAAACCAAATGCGCCAGACAAGACACGCCCTACTATAGGAATCAACGAGCGGCGATTACGCGAAGATGAACTAAGAAATGCATAACTTTGCAATTCGGCTTGTAATTTACTATGGGTTAATGTAAGCTCTTTAATCTCACTTCGCATTTGGCTTATAGTCTGCAAAAACCCAGAATGAGCGCGCATGCCTAACAATAAATGTTCATTTTCATATAATGTGATGGCTGCCACATTGTCCTTGTAATCTTTCTCTACGTTTAAAATTATTTTATTCACTTGACTTATGTCCTTCGCAATTAAGCTTACATAATCTATAATTGTTTGTATTTCAAAAACGCAGGCAATCTTCCACTCCGATCTTGTTAATTTTACTTCATTTATCTTCTGAAAAACTACGTTTTCATAAACATTTTGTCCTTTTAGACGGAAACCAATTAAGAGGAGAATAGCGATTCTAATTAGAAGCCTCATCATTTTGCCTGTAAAGTAAAGGAAATACCATCATTTCCGAGATAAATCCTTTAAGTTCCAATCAATTAAGGATAACCGTTTCAATTAATGGACAGACGAATAGAACATGGCACGGTTAATATTATTTTATTACAACAGAGAGCAAAATATTAAGCGGCATTACTATACGCCATTTCGAGTTAAAAAGAAGGATTACCACTAAGCCTAAGAAATGATTTTCCATCTTTCAACATTTCAGCTTATCTTGTGGCCATAACAAAAGCAGTATTTTATTACCATATGATATTGAATAGCGGACTAAAAGCTATCCCATCATATTTGTGTAAAGTGTGTATCCTTAAGGTAGAAAAGTCCACTTCTCTGCGGTGGGCTCTACGTTACAGATCACGACTTATGAATGGTATCTTGGACAGTTCATACAGACTCATCGTTCAATAATGTCCATTCATAAAGTTTGTCCATTCAGTGGGTCAAATTGGAGATTTACTGCTTCTGTCATGTATTAAGGGTAAAAGTGGGACAATACATTTAGAGAATGGCAGATGTAGCTTCAAGCAACTTCTTCACATTTGTGTTTTTGTCACGGGTCATAGATTTACGTGGGGGTCTCACAGGGAGCAAAGCCTTTACATGAGCAGGACTATTAATGCATTCCTCTTTAATCCCTAGTGCAGAGACCATACCTGAATGGTCAGGTTCATATCTTGGGGAAAGCTGGTAGTCATAGCTTATTGTGTCATTATCACTGGAAGTCTCCATCTGCAATGGGCCCTGACGATCAGAATGTTTGATCCCGTCATAGGAGTAGGACTGTGTGCTACTACTAGACGGCTCAGATTTAGGGGTGTTATGCAAATTCATCCGTTTTGACATTTCCATGGGAGGCACAGTTTCAGAAGAGCCACTGGCAATATTTCTTTTTCTTTTGATCAGCCAATGGGGATGTTTATTCTTGGTTTACGGCTTGGGACCACTTTCGGCTTCACTTTCTTAAGGGGAGGCACCGTCAGAAGGAGAGGTGCTGGATTCTGAGCTAGAGTGGTCAGAACTATCGTCTGGTCTTCGGACCATTCTACTCTTCCGAACAGGCCTACCTGTGTAGCTCCTCTTAGGAACTTTCCAACTTAAGTTTGCTTTTTGTAATTGGGCACTATGTGCTTGCTTTAGCTGACCAGTTAACTGATAACGGATCAGAAATGTTTTATTACCAAGTTTTGCTGTAATTCTAAAGAATGGAAGCCATCTTTTACCCATTTTTGACTTTTTATTGAAGTGTTTATAGTACACTGCTTGACCTATGGAGAAGGGTTCATCCGTTGCTCCTCTGTCAGCATATTTTTTTTCTGACGTGCTCGAGCTTTCTTTAGATGCTGGTGAACCGATTGGAAAATTTGATGTTGCTTTTCAAGCATTTGTAAATGTGACTTTTCGCCCATATACTTATCTCTTGACATTAGGATATTATCCAAAGGCATAACAGGGTCGTTCAAGTATACCAAATAATGTGGGGTAAATCCCGTGCTCTGGTTCACACTGAATCTGCAAGCCATAAGAGCTTGATTTACATACAAATCCCAGCTTTGTGGTGAATCTCTAGCATATTTAGCAATGATGTTTTTGATGGTACCGTTAAAATGCTCAATAAGACCATTACTAGCGGGTCTGAATGGGCTCGTACGAATGTGCTGGATATTTAAGGACTTCAAAGTTTCCCGGAAAGTCTCTCCGGTCAGTTCAGGTCCGTTATCGCTAACGAGCTGAACGGGAGTGCCATGTCTGGGAATAATCTCATCAATGAGAAGATGGGCTATGGCATCAGCTGTATGATCTGGTGTTGGAAAACTTTCAGGATAACCGCTGTACATACAGATGAATGAAACTAGAAATCGATTTTTCGACCAACTCAGATCAAAAGGACCACTAATATCAAGTGCTATTTTTGCGAAAGGGTAGGAAGGGATTTCAGTTGTTTCTAAAGGTCGTTTCTGAGTCTTAGTACTACGTTCTAGACATGGAATACATTTGGAGATAAATGTATAGAACGACTTATACATATTTGTCCAATAATACTTTATTTTTGCAGTCTCCCAAGATTTATTGATACCTCCATGACCATTTTTGGTGTGATAAGTGTCAAAGATCTTTTCCCTAAGGTGTTCAGGTACAATTTTTTTTTTGGTTTGGGTTTTACGGCCCTTTCAAGATTATTTCACACATATCGAGCCGATCGTTAATCATAGGTGGGCGAAAACCGGAGTACCCGGAGAAAAACCACCTGACCTTCCGTTGCAGAACTTGGCGTCTCACACGTGACCCGAGCGAGGCTCGAACCCACGGCGGTGAGAGACCTAATGACTAAGAGTCAGCGCTCTTATCCATTAGGCCACGGAGGCCCGTCCCAGGTACAAATACACGGAGTCGGGGCCTTACATCGGCAACTGAGATGAAATAGAGAATACCCTCAATGATGATATATTTACCCATGAATGTTTTACTTGCATGGCCTGATTGCAACTGCTTAAGTGTTTCTTGGATCTCCGGATCCTTCACCTGTTCTTCCTGCATATTTATTTGCTCCATTGTAGGACGGGGCTGGTCCAAAAGGTCTGTCTCAGACAATTTAATTTGCTTTAAAGATTCAGGGGGAAGTTGATTGGAATTTATGATCCCTATCTCATAAGTTTTTTCATTTATTTCCGGCAAGGATTCTTCTGCAGATGACCCGGTTTCCAATGACAAATTTGGGTCCTTTGGTACCCTACTTAAAAGGTCAGCAACAGAATTACTGCTTCCCGGTAGGTATTCAATCCTACACTTATATGCAGCTATACTCAAGGACCACAAGGCAATGCGCCTATTCTTTATGTCGGATTCTAACAACTCCCTCAGAGGTTTACAATCAGTTCTGATTACAAACGATGCACCCCACAGATAAAAATTGAGTTTTTGCAAACTGTAGTGAATGGCAAAACACTCTTTCTCTATGATAGGCCATTTACATTGTGTTCTGTTAAGCCTATGGGATAAGAAATAAATAGGTTTTTCATTCCGAAAATATGGATTTTGAGCTGGGTCTGTAGATTCCAGTTCATTATCAGGCTGGGCAAGACATGATCCGATACACGTTTCCGAAGCATCTACATAAAGCACATATTCTCTGTTTACATCTGGGTATGACAAGAGGGGAATAATAGTCAAACTCTCTTTCAAGAAATCAAAAGCTTCTTGACACTTTTTACATCTGGGTATGACAAGAGGGGAATAATAGTCAAACTCTCTTTCAAGAAATCAAAAGCTTCTTGACACTTTGGAGTCCATTGAAATCTAGCATACTTTTTCGTAAGATCAATGATAGGGGACGCAATTTCAGCAAAGTTTGGTAGGTAGCGTCTATAATAGGATAACATACCAATCGCTCCTCTAACCTCTCTAACATTTGTTGGAGGTGGCAAATTTTGCATGACCTTAACTTGATCAGGACTGATTCCATTACGGGAGATAACAAAGCCTAAGTATTTTGTTTCCTCTTTTAAAAATGAACACTTTTTCAGCTTTAGTTTAAGCCTATGTTGACGAAGCCTGTCAAACACTTGATTAATATGCGCCAAATGATTGTTAATTGTAGCTGAAAAGATTAAGATGTCATCTAGATAAGCCTGACAGAAATGATTAAGTCCCTCTAGGACGATAGACATTAAGGACTGAAATACACTAGGGGCATTAATTAAGCCAAAGGGGAGACAATTGCCCTCAAAAAGACCACGTCCAGGAACAGAAAAAGCAGTTTTTTCACGGTCCTTCTCATGAACTAAGACCTGCCAGTAGCCACTTTTCATATCTAAGGATGTAAAGAAGTTAGCTCCCTTTAGCAAACTGAGTACATCATCAATCAGTGGCAAGGGCCAAGAAATAGGCTTAGTCACCTTATTAAGGGCCCTGAAATCTATACAAAATCTTTTGGATCCATCCTTTTTATCAACTATGACCACAGGAAAAGAATACTGGGATTGGGATCGTCTTATTATGCCTACTTCTAACATTTCATCAACAGCCTTGTGTACAAAGGGTTGGTTCTGTAAAGGGATTCTATAGGGCCTAAGTCTAATGGGTGGGGCATCACCAGTGTCAATTGTAAACTTTACAGTATCAGTAAAAGTGAGGTCACTGTCCTTTGCCGCAAATAAATCCTTGTTTTTGTTCAGCAACTCAGACACCAAAGGTCTATGTTCCAACGGCGAGTCAAATTCGGACAGTGTGTCTTGTGACCCTGCTCTACCAGCAGACGACATTTTTTCTGTCAATATAGCCACCATATTTTCATCAACTTGATCCGCCCTACCAATTACACTTCCTTTTCTCAAAGAAACTGCTTGATTTGTATTATTCATTAGCATCAGTGGTATTTTCTGTAATTTCCATAATTTAGTAATAGTATTTGCTAGCATAATCCCAGGAAAATTAGCAGCGAAGCACCGATCAATAGCGGCTTTCTGAATTTGGGAGCAGCCTGCTCCAGGAAATTTACTGGATAATTTACCAAAGCAAAATAATGCAGATTGTGGTTTAACACTTACAGACCGTTTCAGCCTGATCAAGGATTGCAAGTAAGCATCCTCCACCAAGTCAACATATCGGCCATTTATTCTCAATTTATCTAAATCGCAGTAAATTCTGCAGTTGAAATGTTTCAGAAAATCCCTGCCAATGATTGCATTTCGTCCTAAGTTAGGCACCACATAAGATGTAAAGTGGAGCTTCAATCCTGCTACCACAAATTCAAGATCGATAGACCCATCAATTTTGAGTTGGTTTCCTGTCACAGATTCAAGATTGATGTTTGAAAGACGTGATTTGGGGGGATTAGGTAGAGAATTATAGATACGGCGACTCAATAGTGTTCTTTCAGCTCCAGTATCAACTAAACACCTATATTTTTGGTGGCTAATTTTCAATATGATGCTGCTAGCATTATTTTTAGAATTTACATTAAAAGCTCTAAATGTTTTCTTTAAGCCACCCTCCTGTTCACCTGTCCCTTGTATGAAAGGAGGGTTCACAAGTTTCCCGACTTGATAGTAAGCCTCGCAGGGGCTTCCTGTGTGCCACGTGCTCGGAACTTTTTAAATTTTTCGCAGTCTTTCTTTACATGACCCTGTTCAGAACAGAACCAGCATGTTAAAGCAGGAGAGTGCTCAGACTTTACAAATCTGCTTGGGCGTGCCTGGGAGAACTGCCTTGTCATATTGACAGCCTCAGCACGTTCACGGCGTAAGGAGCGGCAGTCCCGGGCTTCATGTCCGAGGCGTCTACACAGCTGACACCTTGAGGGACGAGCCTGATCCACCTCCATCGCCTCAGGGACCCGATCATCACGCCCAGTGCGCAAGTTAAATTTGCGGCGCAAGTTTTGCTCCATCATTGCAATATGAACGGCGGCCTGCAGTCGATCAGGGTTCTCACGCATAACCTTCATCTTCAGATAATCATATACAAGACCATCTATGAAAAAACCCGACAAGCTGCCGTTCAATGGTAGGCAAATCGGCCTGGTCCTGCCCTTGGAATGCATCTTCTGCAATCGCCAGCGACCGTTCTGCATAAATCTGAACACTTTCATTTCTCTCTTGCCTCACACGCCTCAGCAAACTTAAGGCAATGCTTCGATCGGTTATTTCACCGAAGCGGGATTGCAATTCAGCCTTTAAGTTAGCCCATGTCTGATTCGGATGATCCCGCATCCAACGCGCAACAAAATCGGCCACGGGGCCTTGGGCAGTTTGAAGTGTTATTCCCTTAAGTTTATCATCATCTACCCCGGTTAGGATCACATACCTTTGAATGGCCTTAATCCAGTGTTTAAAGTCAGTCGGCTTCCCAGCAAAGGTAGGAACAATATTTGCAACACCTTGGCTGTGAACCGCTGAAGTAAGTGACGCCAGCTGCACAGAAATGGCATGAAAAAAACTTGTTAATTGTTCGGCAACATCAGCCATAATGCTAGGACGACAAGTAAACAGTACTCACCGGCTTGAGAATACAATCAGTCCCAAGATTTTCCACTACAACATCACTGTATTCGTACAATCAATGAATGTCGCGATTTTACCAGTCTGTTCACCTCGCGTAGATGTAATAGTTCCACTTTCACATAATTTAATTCCAACCTAATGAACGTCAAGTTTATGAGCACTTCAATCTTCCTATTCATACGGCCAAACCTATGTCCTCCGGTTCAACCCAAAGTCTTTCGGACTCACGAATGATCCGCCCGTCACGGCACCAGTTAATCCTTGTGGTACAACCAGCCGACAGGCCTGGCTGCAGAGGATAAGTTCCCAGGTGGGTTGCACATATGAGACCCAAACTCAGTCTTCTATAGCGCCAGCTGTTTATTAGACCGTAGCAGGTCACTAGGCCTGGTTATCAAGGAGTAGTCCCAGGGCTACATGCCAACATAAGACTCGAACTTTGACCGTGCCATTTATTGTAGTTTACAACACATAAGTTTTTCTCATTAAAAAGAACACATCCTTTCCATTCAAGCTCTGATCTGGGACTCCCCTATAATAGTTCTGCAATTTACTTTTTACCAAATCGATCTCCAAGAACAGAGAAAGAAATATAATTGAATATTAATACCAAAAGGATTCCTATCACCAAAGATGATTGTTTTTCTATCTAAGGGTCTTAAAAGGATAAATCGGTGTGTCCGAACACTGGTTTCATGGAGCAAATATTGACTAACTTAATCAAAAGGGCTTAAAAGTATAGCTGGAGGTTTTCAGAAATAGATTTTATAGAGCCAATCTTTGCTAAGTCAATATCAGAAAGTAAATGGAAAGGGCAGCGGATTATATTACAATAGTTGATCGTTATTATAACTCGATTATCCTGAAAAAGTGTCATGCACTTTAAGTACTGGAAGTACTCAAAGAGATGCGTCCGGGTGTCAAACGGTAGCCCTATCGTTTTGGGTAAGCGTTCTTGAATACTCATCAATATGTTCCTTAGGTTTGCAGCAGTCACAGTACTTGGAGATAAGCGCTGCATGATTATCGACTGCACTTGAATTTGAAAGTGCAAGTAGAAGTACATTGACCTAGTTATTGCATTTTTTATCTCATCAATTTCTCGGGTTATCCTAGCAATAAGAATAACCATTTTCTCAAGCGTATTAATGTCTTGTTCCAGCTTATCTGAGATGTTTATGATGGTATCCTCTATGGAACCAATGCTGTCGATTATTTCGTTTATTTTTTGCCTATTTTCCTTGATCTCTAACCTGGTTACATTTAGGACTGAAATGGATTCCTGGAATGCATGTGCCAGGTCCAATTGATTCTGTGCTAATACGTTAATATTCCTCCGAATCTTTTCAACGTCTGTACTAGTTAAGACTCCGAAGAGACTGCTCATTACGTCGCCCACGAAATTGAAAATTCCACGTTTAGCACGTGCACTTACGTGTGATTCCCTTAATAATTTATACTCACTAAAGCTGAAGACAATATCATTGTGCATTTCCTAGATTATCCCAATTTCGCCCTTAAATTCCTCAAATACACTCCTGTAATCCCTGGTTGGTGGCTGATGATGTATTTTTATGACCTCATCAACAAGCTGATATGCATTGTTAATGTTCTGAGATAACTTAACAAGGAAGCTTTCGTACACCCCAAGGTCTATCACAAAAGAAACTAGCCAACGCGACCTTGACATTGAGAATTGACCAATTTTGTGAAAGAAAACTGACTCGTGCATAAAAGACGCTGCACTGCTTAAAATGCAAACAACCAATAATGCTGACAACTTCATCCTCTCTGCCTCTGACTGTCTGCAAAGACACACAAAGAACCTGACGTTACTACACAAGACCTAACTGACCTGAGAACTATAACCCCCCTCAAGGTAAGCCAAATCTCAGACACTGTATCCCAGTGCACATGATGTAAGATGTATCATAGTCTTAATCACAAGGTCTATTCAACAGTTTAAGATCAACCTATTAAATATCGCGAATACCTCGCAATATTCGTTTCGCAACGAACTGTAAACCTTAATTACAATTGATGATCCTCTATTTACTTAATATCTAGCTACCGTCATCCTGTGTTTACTCTGATAAGACCAGCCTTCGTGAGTCCTTCTCATAGGAATACGCTATTGAAACCCGAAGTTCCGCGTACCGAGTTCTTATTTCTGCCCACTGCTCGACTCTCATCTAATTAATTAATCCCTTATCTGTGCATACGATACTTGTACCAATTTCAATAATTACAAGGCAATTAAACAAACAAACTATTTACAATTCACTACACCTACACTGCGTAGGATTTTAATTGCTGAAGCCTTAGCAACTCATTAATCAAGTAAATTTGGCATGGCATAAAGTAACCTTTTTACCTTCTGCCTTGTCCTGCTTCTGGTATGTTTACGTCTCGTGACGTTATCAACATCCATGTATTCTGCCCTAGAAGTTTCTTCTCCCTGGTTCTTTTCAAATTCACAAGTGGAGAAGTATTCACCTGTGTCAGAACTATAATGGTCCTGTTTCCCATAAGTGTCCATTGGAACAGGCTGTTCCCGGTCTGAACGTTCGGTATAAGAAGAATCATTACTGTAATGCCTGCCCTTCCTATCACTGTCATTACTACCACTAGTACTACTACTGTTACCATCATCACTACTGTAACTGCCATTGCTTGCACTCTGTTTCTTTAACCTACGCTGCCTGGACATAATCCTTTTGTCAACTCCAGTTTAGGAATGTCCTCCTCATCGGATGATCCTGACGTGTGCTGCTTTTTCATCTGAACCAGTTTGTCTAGTGGTTTCTGTTCCACTGGTGATTCTGTGTCAGATGAGGGAGGAGTAACGACATACCTAGCTCGTCTCAACTTTCTATTCCTTTCTTGCTTTGTTATTTTCCAAGTGTCTACTTTAGCATGCCTTAAGTACCTCGCATGTGTATCTAGAATCTTTCCATCAAGCTGATTTCTAACCTTGAATGTGAAAGGGCTCTTCTGTTCTACTATACGGTAAAGGCCTGAAGCGTAACTGTCCAGCTTTGATTTGCGTTTATGGTTCTTTACATAAACTGGATCACCTACCTCGAAGTGTCCATCTTGTGCGTTATCATCGAAACGCCTGGCACTCTTCTTCTTTGCCTCTCTCAAGTGTTCGTGAACTAACATGAAAGACTCATGTTGTTTCTCTAATGCATGTTTGTGTACCTCGTCTCCGGTGTAAACCTGACGACTTTGAAGTATGCTATCTATCGCTAACAATGGGTCACGATTGTATAGCAAGAAGAAGGGTGAGAACTTGGATGACTCATGCACTGACATGTTAATAGGTGCGACCGCAGAATTTAGGTAAAGATCCCAAATTTCTGGATTGTCTTTTATCTTCTTGCTCAACACATTCATCAAAGTTTGATGGCTTCTCTCAGCCGTTCCGTTGGCCTGTGGTGAGTAGAAGCTTGTAGTTATATGCTTGATGTTTAAAGCAGCTAATGTTTCCTTCATCTGAATTGAGGTAAATGATTTACCATTGTCACTGAGTAAGCATGGTATGTGACCATGTTGTGTGAGCACATTTTCGATGAGTATTGAGCAAACAGTGTCGGATGTCTGATCCGGTGTTGCAAAACACATCATCCACCCACTATACAAGTCATGAAAGTGAAGTATGTAAGCATTGTTTGATAGGGTCCTTGGTAGTGGTCCTACAAAATCAACTGCCACTTTAGCAAACGGAAATAATGGTATGTACATTTCACCCATGGGAGGCTTCATGAACTTCCTATTGCGCTCTTGACATGTGATACACTTTGAAGTTATCTCGCTTATCCTTTTGTATAAGTTTGGGGCATAGTACTTACGTTTCATGCTGTCGTATACCTTGTCGATTCCTAGATGTGAGTTGTCATGGTAACCCTTTATCATAACATCTACAATGTGCTCTGGTAAATAAATCCTAAGCTTTGGTGATCCATCTACGTCAGAGATGAAATACAATATGTCTTCCATAACAATCAGACTCTTTTCTTGACTTTTGTTTAGCTTACCTGCTTCTAAGTTTTGTTTTAGCAAGGTGATGTTCTCATCTCGCTTTTGTTCTTCTCTCGTGTCCAGTTCTGTGATTTCTGGCTTCTCTCCAACATCTACCAATGGTGGTTCGAGATTGAGATACTTGCTAGTATCGATCTTACTTGTATCAATGTGATTTACCTGTATTGGCTCTTCCGCCACTTCCGGTTCCGGTATTTGTTCTGACGACTGTCCTTTCCTGACAACCTCCTCAGTATTTTTTGCAGGGCGTCGACTCATCAGGTCTTCGATGAGGTTTTCTTTGCCCGGTAAATATTCCACGTCAATGTTATATGACGCGATGGTCAGTGCCCATGAATTAATTTTCCGGTTAAAACTACCTGAATCACTATTCAACATATATCGAAGGGGTTGATGGTCTGTTCTAACTAATATCTGTGAACAACTAATCCATGAATGCAATTTCTGCAAAGCATGGTGAATTGCCCAACACTCTTTCTCTACGTTGCTCCATCTACACTGCGTAGGACTCAGCTTGTGTGAAAGAAAGTACAAGGGTTTCTCATACACCTCTCCCTCTTCTTCAAACTCTTGCACTTAACACGCTCCAACTGCAGTATCACTAGCATCCGTATATAAAATAAAGCGTTTGGAAAGATCTGGGTATGCCAACTGTGGGATAATTGTAAGTGACTCTTTCATGTACTCAAAAGCTTCTTGTGCTTCTTGTGTCCATTTAAATCTGGCGTATTTCTTTGTCAAAGCAACAATGGGTTCACTGATCTTTGCAAAGTTAGGGACAAAGCGTCTGTAGTAGGAACATAACGCTTCAAAGCTTCTACATTCCTTAACATTTGTGGGAGGGTCTAGTGTCCTAATTGCTTTGACCTTTTCAGGGTCAGGTTTGACCCCTGATGACGTCACAATAAAACCCAAATGATGAGATTCTGCTTTCATAAACTGAGATTTTTTTAGTTTTAATTTCAATGAATGTTTGCGGAGTCTTTTGAAAAGCAAATCAATGTGTTTAAGATGTTCTTCTAATGAATTCGACCAGATAATTTTTTCATCCACGTAATGACAGCAAAAGTCATCCAACCCATCAAGCGCTAATTGCATCATTGCAACGAAATATGATGGGGAGTTACGTAATCCAACGGAGCGCGATTGAAAGAAGAACTGACCTTTCAGGGTGGTGAAGCTGGTGTATTCCTTTGAGGAACTACTCAGAGGAACGTTGAAAAAGCCAGAGGTGAGGTCAAAGGTCGATATATACTTTGCTCCCCCTAATTTTGTGAGAATTTCGTCGATGGAGGGTTACCTAACAACATATGGCTTTGTCACTGCATTAAGTTTCCTGAAATCTACACAAACACGCTTCTCTCCCGATTCTTTTTTGTTCACTACAACAGCGCTAGAAGAAAACGGACTTCTAGAACGTGAAACTATCCCTGCGGCTAACCATTCTGACACAGTCTGATCAATTATCTTCTGATCCTCTACTGCTGCCCTATATGGCCTTATCTTAAATGGAGTTTTGTCGGTCAGTTCTAAATCCATTGTGACTAATTTACTAGGGACAATGTCCATCTCACTAAAAGCAAAACAATCTAAGTTCCTCAAGACCAACTCCTCAACCACACCTCTATGCTGTGCTTCTGTATGAATTTGACTTATTATTTCCTCTCTACTTGGTTTCTGCCTGTCCTGACGGCGACCTAGACTATTTTGACTGCGACTATCATTACTTGTGTAATTTACTGCACTTATACGGACACTGTCTATCACCTCGATTTGACCCAGAATACGACCTTTTTTTAATCTTACCGTCCTATTATTGTGATTTACTATCTCTACAGGTAATTTATTGCTACTTGATAGCCTAACTACACTATCTTTAAATTCCAAACCTGGTTCATTCAATACAGTACCGTTCTCAATTGATGATACTAAACATTCAACACCTTTCGTAAATTGCTGACCTGGTCTGACCTTTGCTTTTAACACATACGCAGTGTTCGGTCTCAAAGATATCGCTCTAACTGCCCTAATAACAACTGTACTGACATGTTTATCTGATAAAAGCGGAACGTAAACATCTTTATTTCTAATTAAACCTAGGTCAAAATATATGCGTACGCCATAGTCGGTCATCCAATCATCCCCAAATATGAGACACCTATTAATTCCTTCTACAACAAAAAAGTCGTGTGATAATTTCAAACCTTTGATTTCAAAATTCAAGTTTACTTTACCTAATGTTTTGAGAACCCCAGAATCTACTGATTGTAAATTTGCGTTACATTTCTTTAGCACAGGTTTGTTCTTTAGAGATTGATAAAATTTTGCAGACATTAAACAACACTGACTACCTGTATCTAAAAGTGTCCTAACCTTTTGTTTTTGGATATTAACCATACATGAATTGGGATTCCCTGTTAAATTTACTTTGTAATTTCGGGTTGCTTTGGTCGAAACAACGGCTTCATTTTGTTTCGACCTTTTTAGTTTAAATTTTGTGGACATGCTTGCCGTTTGTGCGGGCCACCGCATCCCCAACACCTTAATTCTTTTCTTTCCGCCCCGGCGTCCGTACGCCTGTCACTATTTTGTTGTCTACCGAAATTACGGTCGCGGTTGAAATTACCGCGGTAATGCCGATGCCGCGCGTGATAAATCTCCATGGGCTGCTCGTTACGTCGCCCTTGATTCGTGTTGACTGGTTTGTTCAGTCGGCCCGGTCGTGCCTTATCTCGCGTGGCGCACCTATACATTATACCCTGCTCGCGTAAGGCAATTTGACATGCCTCCTCAAATGTGGCCGGGTTATTTCTTTCTATTTGTGCCCTAACATTCCCGTCAGATAGCCCGCTAAGAAAAAATGCTCAGGAGCTGCGATTCTAGGTAAAATCGCGTCATTCTTCTCCGGGTAAGCTTTCTCAGAGAGGCTGAGTAGCCTTTCTGCGAAGAACTGCACGTCTTCGTCTTTTTTCTGTTTCGTATTGACGAGGCGCTCGAAGGCCTTTGGTCTGTCCAAAATTGGTGAAAATCTGCTCTGCAAATTTTCTTTTAAATTTGCCCATGTTTTGTCTCGGGCGTCTGACTCGAGATATATTTTGATATAGTCTGAAACCAGACCTGTACTCGTTTGATAAGCTACCAGCTGCTTTTTTCTGTCGTTACAACTAAACAAAAATGAGTGTTTCTCTATTTGTTTGAGCCAGGTATCAAACTCCTGCGGGTTGCCCTCGAACACCTTTATATTGAAGGGAATCTTACCCTCATTACTTTTACCCCCGGGACTGGCAATATCCCCAAAGCTAAGGTCTTCTAATGTGTGCGCAAGGCTGCCTGCGCATTCCGTCATTATGTGATTGTTTCTGTCTGTGGTTTGCACATTTTGCAATAAGATCTGGCTATTTTCACCAATAGCCTGAGCTAAGTTTTGCAGACTCTGTTCTGACATTTTGTTTAACTAATTATTATAAGTTTTTACTGATTTCTTTTTGGTTCAATTTGTTGTTGTTGGTGTTTGTTTTTTTAAATGTGCATTCAAATGCCTCTGGTACTCCCTAATGACTTCTATGTCTTGTTTTATTTGCACAAGCAACTCCCTTAACTCATTTAATTTCTGGGTTGCAACTTGTTCCTTAGTGATTAACTTTCCGATTTCTTCTTCTAGGGTTGACATTTATTATATGTAGATCTATGTTTAAATTGTAATTTAATTAATAAACCAACCGTCAATATAATAACTTCCACAGGGGTGTGGTTTTGACAAATATTTAGTATTTTTAATATGGAAGCTGCCTGTTTTCAAAGTTCCGTTATTTAGATATTTATCTGTTTTAAATTTTCTTTTTCTTGGATACACCACTGCAACTGAATTAACTGCTTTTGAATTTAATTCCCCAAAAGATCTTAAATTTCTAGCTTTATTCGATGCTCTTCCCCTAGCCCTATTTTGGGTCTTAACTTGGTCGTTTTCACCCGGTAAAATAGTCTCTGAGACAGAGAATAATTTTGAAATATTGGCCAAAAAATATAATAAAGCAAAACTAGTATTAAAGAACATTACCTTTCAGTCCAGTTTAAAGTTCTTGATTTTTTTCTGGCCCTCCAGTCGTCGATTCCTCGCGTTGTGTTTTTTTTTTAGCTCACCTGACCGAAGGTCATGGTGAGCTTTTGTGACAGTAAGATGTCCGGCGTCGTCGTGCGTCGTCCGTCGTCCGTCGTCCGTCGTGCGTAAACTTTTTCTTGTGAACACACTAGAGGCCACAGTTTTGGTCCAATTATCATCAAACTTGCTCAGAATGATAATCATGACAATATCTCGGTCAAGTTCGAATTTGGGTCATGTCGGGTAAAAAAGTAGGTCAGTAGGTCAAATCATAGAAAAACCTTGTGAACACTCGAGAGGCCACAATTTTGGTCCAATCATCATCAAACTTGCTCAGAATGATCATTGTGACAATATTTTAGTGAAGTTTGAATATGGATCATGTCGGCTTAAAAAGTAGGTCAGCGGGTCAAATCATAGAAAAACCTTGTGAACACCCTAGAGGCCACAATTTTGGTCCAATCATAATCAAACTTGCTCAGAATGATCATCATGACAATATCTTGGTCAAGTTCGAATATGGGTCATGTCCGGTCAAAAAGTAGGTCAGTAGGTCAAATCATAGAAAAACCTTGTGAACACTCTGAAGGCCACTGTTTTGGTCCAATTATCATGAAACTTGCTCAGAATGACCATTGTGACAATATTTCAGTCCAGTTCGAATATGGGTCATATCGGGTTAAAAAGTAGGTCAGCGGGTCAAATCATATAAAAACCTTGTGAACACCCTAGGGGCCACAATTTTGGTCCAATCATAATCAAACTTGCTCAGAATGATCATCATGACAATATCTCGGTCAAGTTTGAATATGGGTCATGTCCGGTTGAAAAGTAGGTCAGTAGGTCAAATCATAGAAAAACCTTGTGAATACTCAGGAGGCCACAAGTTTGGTTAAATCATTAATCTTGCTCAGAATGGTCATTGTGACAATATCTTGGCTAAGTTTGAATAAAGGTCTTTTCGGGTCAAAAAGTAGGTCAGTAGGTCAAATTAAAGAAAAAACTTGTGATCACTCTAGTTTTACATAGACTTATATAGGGAAAATCTTTAAAAATCCTTTTCTCTGAAACCACAAGGCCTAGGTCTTTTATATTTGGTATGAAGCTTCATCTAAAAGACCCCTAACAAGATTATTCAAATGATAGTGCTGAGGCCAAAAATGTCCCCGCCCCCGGGCCCTTTGGTTTTACATAGGCTTATATAGGGAAAATCTTTAAAAATCTTCTGCTCTGAAGCTGCAAGGCCCAGGACTTTGATATTTGGTATTAAGCTTTATCTAGTGGACCCCTACCAAGATTGTTCAAATTATAGTGCTGGGGCAAAAAATGCCCCCGTTCCGGGGCCCTTTGGTTTTACATGGCCTTATATAGGGAAAATCTTTAAAAATCTTCTTCTCTGAAACCGCAAGGTCCAGGACTTTGATATTTAGAATGAAGCTTCATCCATTGGACCTCTACCAAGATTGTTCAAATTATCGCCCTTGGGCCAAAAATGCCCCCGCTCAGGGGCCCTTTGTTTTTACATAGACTTATATAGGGAAAATCTTTAAAAATCCTTTTCTCTGAAACCACAAGGCCTAGGTCTTTTATATTTGGTATGAAGCTTCATCTAAAAGACCCCTAACAAGATTATTCAAATGATAGTGCTGAGGCCAAAAATGTCCCCACCCCCGGGCCCTTTGGTTTTACATAGGCTTATATAGGGAAAATCTTTAAAAATCTTCTGCTCTGAAACTGCAAGGCCCAGGACTTTGATATTTGGTATTAAGCTTTATCTAGTGGACCCCTACCAAGATTGTTCAAATAATAGTGCTGGGGCAAAAAAAGCCTCCACCTGGGGCCCTTTGGTTTTACATAGGCTTATATAGGGAAAATCTTTAAAAATCTTCTTCTCTGAAACCGCAAGGCCCAGGACTTTGATATTTTGTATGAAGCTTCATCTAGTGGACCCCTACCAAGATTGTTCAAATTATAGCCCTTGGGCCAAAAATCCCCCTGCTCAGGGGCCCTTTGGTTTTACATAGACTTATATAGGGAAAATCTTTAAAAATCTTCTTCTCTGAAACCGCAAGGTCCAGGACTTTGATATTTAGAATGAAGCTTCATCCAATGGACCTCTACCAAGATTGTTCAAACTATCGCCCTTGGGCCAAAAATGCCCCCGCTCAGGGGCCCTTTGTTTTTACATAGACTTATATAGGGAAAATCTTTAAAAATCCTTTTCTCTGAAACCACAAGGCCTAGGTCTTTTATATTTGGTATGAAGCTTCATCTAAAAGACCCCTAACAAGATTATTCAAATGATAGTGCTGAGGCCAAAAATGTCCCCGCCGCCGGGCCCTTTGGTTTTACATAGGCTTATATAGGGAAAATCTTTAAAAATCTTCTGCTCTGAAACTGCAAGGCCCAGGACTTTGATATTTGGAATTAAGCTTTATCTAGTGGACCCCTACCAAGATTGTTCAAATTATAGTGCTGGGGCAAAAAAAGCCTCCGACTGGGACCCTTTGGTTTTACATGGCCTTATATAGGGAAAATCTTTAAAAATCTTCTTCTCTGAAACCGCAAGGCCCAGGACTTTGATATTTTGTATGAAGCTTCATCTAGTGGACCCCTACCAAGATTGTTCAAATTATAGCCCTTGGGCCAAAAATGCCCCCGCTCAGGGGCCCTTTGGTTTTACATAGACTTATATAGGGAAAATCTTTAAAAATCTTCTTCTCTGAAACCACAAGGCCTAGGTCTTTTATATTTGGTATGAAGCTTCTTCTAAAGGACCCCTACCAAGATGATTCAAATTATAGTGCTGGGGCCAAAAGTGGCCCCGACCCGGGGCCCTTTGGTTTTACATAGACTTATATAGGGATAATCTTTAAAAATCTTCTCTGAAACCACAAGGCCCAGGACTTTGAAATTTGGTATGAAGTTGCATCTAATGGACCTCTACCAAGATTGTTAAAATTATAGCCCTGGGGCCAAAAATGCCCCCACTCTGGGGCCCTATGGTTTTACATAGACTTACATGGGGAAAATCTTCAAAAATCTTCTTCTCTGAAACCACAAGGCCTGGGTCTTTGATATTTGGTATGAAGCTGCATCTAGTGGACCTCTATCAAAATTATTCAAATTATAGCCCTGGTACCAAAAATGTCCCCGCTCCGGGGCCCTTTGGTTTTGCATAGACTTATATAGGGAAATCTTTAAAAATCTTCTCTGAAACTGCAAGGCCAAGGCCTTTGATATTTAGTATGGAGCTTTATCTAGTGGACCTCTACCAAGATTGTTCAAATTATAGCCCTGGGGCCACAAATGCCCCCACCCCGGGCCGGGGCCCTTTGTTTTTACATAGATTTATATAGCCCTGGGGCCATTTGGTTTTGCATAGGCTTATGTAGGGAATATCTTTAAAAAAAATCTTCTTCTCTGAAACTGCAAGGCCCAGGTCTTTGAAATTTGATGTGTAGCTTTATCTAGTGGACCTTTGCCAAGATTGTTCTAATTATAGCCTTTGTTGATGTTTGGTATGAAGCTTCACCTTTAAGACCTCCCTCAACATTATGCACATTAAAACCCTGGGGCCAATAATGGCCCTCTCTGGGGCCCACTTGTTACACTATGGATCAGGTGAGCGATCCAGGGCCATCATGGCCCTCTTGTTCTCCAAGTCCTTTTTATCAATTATTTATTATAAAATAATAGATATCCGCTGTCACGGCTCCAAATTAAACAGTGTCACCCTATGATTGTATCGATATAAACAATAAAATGTTCCTTTTGACTTCTTTTAATTTTCAACTTCTAATTTTCGTATTTTTTAGTTCCTAAAGTGCCTCGGCTATACCAAAGTTAAAATAATAAATGTTGATCTATCCTGATCGCCGCCCAGGCCGAGACTGCTGAACTCTTCTCGTGCGGCTTGTTTTGTTGCTTCTCCGGTCCAGAGTTCAGAAATAGAGACTTCTCATTGGACTAGAGCATATTTTGGTCATCCCACGTCAGAGTTCAAGCTTAGTCAGGCACATGACCGTGGTTATGAAACATCCCGGTCAATAATTGTAACAACGAGTTATTCAGCGGTCAGTTTCCCAAATATAGATACAGTTAAGTGGTTTGAACTGCCATTAACCGATCAGTAGGATACCTAAGTCACGCTTGGTCCTTGGATGTTTGCGTGACCCAAGTGTCCTACCTGTACTAGGTATGACCAGGTAAGCCGAGGCCCAACCCCATATTACAACATCGCCAAGCTTAACCACTCGGTAGACCTTTACGTTCTATACAAGTTATTTATTGCCGTATTTTACAGCTCCGCTAAGTAAATGATATATTTTTTCCGCCCACTGAATCAGACAGCATCTCCCTATAATGAAGGTTGTTTCCACCCAACTTGGGAATTTAAAAGCCTGTCTTGTTCTAAATTATGCATCATATTCTCTATAGGCTAATTTGTGGCACCTGCATTCAGTTTCTCGGATGGTGCTTATATAATGGATCAGTTCAAACTCTTCAAAAAGCATCAGTCCACTCGCTGACATTGGTAATCGCTTTGACTACTTTTTGCTGTTTTTGAAGTTGGCCATAAGCATTTACATAGAGGTTGCCAGTCTCGTCCCCTTGTCGTTTCTGGTTTTTGTTCAACAAACCAGCTAGATTTATGTATTCATTCTGCTATATTTATATGCAAATATTCCGAGGGACACACGTGGCCAGATTTTCAGCGCATTGAAATCTGGCATTTGAAATTCTGACGATTGAGCATCTTCCCCAATATTTCATTAGATATACTGTGCACTCCCAATGCACTTGTCCATGTAGAGAGACTAGATGGTCCAGAACTCCGCAGAGAGGAGTCTCTATTACCTGCTTAGCTGTTAGAATCACAAGCCAACTGAATAGTCTTTGTCTGTTGCTTGTGCCTGGGCTAACATAGGTTGAGTAGTCAAAACTGAACTACCAGCTGAACTACCAATACCCCTTGGTTGTGTTTGTAGACCAGGTTTTTAGCCCTGATGTTTTCTGCTCTTTTCTTTGGAGGCATTATAAGGTAGTACACCAAAATCACACAAAGAAGTCAACCTTGGGCTTTACTTAAAGGCATTTATTCTTGATTATTGAGGATTATGATTTCATTACACATTAGTATTTTGGAAAAAAAATCAATAATTTCCTAACTGTTGACTGGAGGAATAGATAAGATGAATATTTGATCATATGTTTTGTCTGAGTTGAGGTTAAGTGTCCGCTTCTTCATTATTTCTGTCATTTTGGAGACGTTGTTTTCAATTTTGAAAGACTTTTATTCTACACAGAGATAAAATTACACCACATGCCCTGCCGCAAAGAAAAAAAACCCATTGGGCTTATATGCATGGATGGGCCGACTCACACCACTTTGCCTGGGTCGGCTTATTTAAAGACTTTGGGATGAGTCTTTAAACCGAGGTCCCGTCTCCGTATGACCTTAGCTGTTGGTGGGACGTAAAACTCAAACACTCACTCACTCACTCGGCTTATTTAGTCATATGCAACTGCAGAACGATTTGTTATACTTTTCTTTTGTCCCTAACCTATCCACAAAGCGCACGGTGCTCTATAATTACTGCTCTCCTCTTGACTCTATGAGGAGCTTCTCTTCTTTCACTGCCAAAGACTGAGACCTGTCTTCGGAGTTAATAAATGTTAAAACAGCTTTTTATGTTCAGACGAAAGGTAGTCGAATATTGGCTTCCAGTGGGCGTGAGTTTCGGGGCGTGGGTAGTGGGGTGATCATAAAGAAAATGTGAAAATTTTAAAACAAGAAGAATATTCACAAATGTTGGAAATGATAATATCTCGAACTAGTTCGACTTACAGGGTGTAACAGAACCAGTACACGCGCTTCTGCTCGTCATCTATAGTTCGTATATGTATTCTTAATGTTAGTACTTCGCGTTGTGTTTCTCAATCTTCCTTAATAAAAGACTAAGTCTTTCTACAATAGTTTCTAGTCTTTATTTACAAACATATCAACAGTTAGTATTCAGAGCCCTGACCAACGCTCTGAATCCCAAATATAATCCACGAAGTGGACACTTTGAAATCGTAAACTAAAAGCCAACGAACATGATCAGAGGCGCAGTATTTAAACAGAACAGTAAAATGTCAGCAGACACCTGCATACCTAACAAATACCAAAAACTGATGTAACTGCACTTTTCTAATGTCAAATATGCATATAAACAAGTTAACATTTGGTAATATCGCTGTCTCATGCATTCCTAGAATGTCAAATGGTCTGCACTCCAAATGTACCATATGGCCAATTGACATGATAATAAATAAATGCTTCTACGTAGTAAACAAATTCCTCAATGATTGACATGATTGCTAAATAGTCTGTTATATAACTTTACTGTAAATGTCAGTTGCACTAATTGCGCATAGTTATGTAACCATTCTGATAAAAAGCCAAAATTGTGTTATTATAACCTTATGTTTTGAATTACTGCCAAGTTTCATGTAAGCCCAAACCAGAGTACATTCTTGCATTTTATACAAAGTTATAGAAATGCTATTCAGAATCTGGAAACGAAAGCTTGAGATAACACAGCTTCAGCTAACAAAGTTTCTCTCATATTTAAAGCCTAATCAATACCATTGGTCATTCCGAGTTTCTAAACTTACGGCACATTCAATCGCTTTTAGGTCATACTGTTCATGTATAAACATGACTATGTTACACATCTCCCTTTCTTAAAGTGAATCAATTAACCCTTAATTGATTCACTCAATCAATAAACCTGCACCTTCTGATCATGTTCCCCTAAACATATAATTATACATGTAATTCCGAAATGTCAACACGTTAAAAACATGCACATCATTCATAAATAAGTTCACTATTACACAGTGACCAGGATTTCATGTCTGAAATTAAAATGTAAGCAGGATTATTACGTAACCAGGATTGTGTATTGTCTTAAATTAAGAGATGACCAGGATAATGACTAGGATTTTAACAAGTTTATAAAGTCACTATAATGTTCTGTAACTAAAACTATGTAAATGTCATTCGATTGTCTCGTCTGTTCCTTCCATCTTTACGTCGTCGTTGTAGGTGGATTAAAGTTGAAATTCTAGTCCACAATTTGAGGTGGTTTTGGTATCCCCATTTCCGGAACTCTATTTCTGGCATTGATTTTGTAGAGTTTATCTTCTTCCCCCGACGGTGTATGGTGACTGTTCCTAATTAAATACGTTGGGTATGAGTTTCCAGCGGGACGACTCTCATATCCTCCTCTCATCGCATTAACATCATCTAGCTGGTTTCGACTGTTGTTGTTGTCCGCCATTTTTTTTTTTTCTTTTCTGTCCAAAGGTTCCTTTTCTCTTGAAATCCTGCGAGCGGCACCAAAGAAATTACGAGTAACAGAACTAGTACACGCGCTTCTGCTCATGATCTATAGTTCATATATATATTCTTAATGTTAGTACTTCGCGTTGTGTTTCTCCATGTTCCTCAATAAAAGACTAAGTCTTTCTAGAATAGTTCCTAGTCTTTATTTACAAACATATCTATAGTTATTATTCAGAGCCCTGACCAACGCTCTGAACACCATATTTAATCCACGAAGTGGACACTTTGAAATCGTAATCTAAAAGCCAACAAACATGATCAGAGGCGCAGTATTTATACAGAACAGTAAAATGTCAGCAGACACCTGCATACCTATCAAATACCAAAATCGGATGCAACTGCATTTTTCTAATGTCAAATATGCAAGTAAACAAGTTAACATTTGATAATATCGCTTTCTCATGCATTCCTAGAATGTCAAATGGTCTGCACTCCAAATATACCAAATGGCTAATAAACATGATAATGAATAAATGCTTCTACGTAGTAAACAAATTCCTCAATGATTGACATGATTGCTAAATAGTCTGTTATATAACTTCACTGGAAATGTCAGTTGCATTTATTTCGCATAGTTATGTAACCATTCTGATAAAAAGCCAAATTTGTGTTATTATAACCTTATGTTTTAAATTACTGCCAAGTTTCATGTAAGCCCAAACTAGAGTACATTCTTGCATTTTATACAAAGTTATAACAATGCTATTCAGGGTCCGGAAACGAAAGCTTGAGATAAAACAGCGTCAACTAACAAAGTTTCTCTCATATTTACGGCCTAATCAATACCATTTGGTCATATCGAGTCTCTAAACTTACGGCCCGTTCTATCGCTTTTAGGTCATACTGTTCATGTATAAACATGACTATGTTACACATCTCCCTTTCTTAAAGTGAATCAATTAACCTTTAATTGATTTACTCAATCAATAAACCTGCACCTTCTGATCATGTTCCCCTAAACACATAATTATACTTGTAATTCCATAATGTCAACACGTTATATATAAACATGCACATCATTCATAAATAAGTTCACTATTACACAGTGACCAGGATTTCATGTCTTAAATTAAAATGTGACCAGGATTATTACGTGACCAGGAGTATGTATTGTCTTAAATTAAGAGATGACCAGGATAATGACTAGGATTTTTACAAGTTTATAAAGTCACTATATTGTTCTGTAACTAAAACTATGTAAATGTCATTCGATTTCATCTGTTCCTCCCATCTTTACGTCGTCGTTTTAGGTGGATTAAAGTTGAATTTCTAGTCCACAACTTGAGGTGGTTTTGGTTTCCCCATTTCCGGAACTCTATTTCTGGCATTGATTTTGTAGAGTTTATCTTCTTCCCCCGACGGTGTATGTGACTGTTCCTAATTAAATACGTTGGGTATGAGTTTCCAACGGGACGACTCTCATATCCTCCTCTCATCGCATTAACATCACCTGACTGGTTTCGACTGTTGTTGTAGTCCGCAATTTTTTTTTCTTTTCTGTCCAAAGGTTCCTTTTCTCTTGAAATCCTGCGAGCGGCACCAAAAAAATCACGTGTAACAGAACCAGTACACGCGCTTCTGCTCGTGATCTATAGTTCGTATATATATTCTTAATATAAGTACTTCGCGTTGTGTTTCTCAATGTTCCTTAATAAAAGACTAAGTCTTTCTACAATAGTTCCTAGTCTTTATTTACAAACATATCTACAGTTAGTATTCAGAGCCCTCACCAACGCTCTGAAACCCAAATATAATCCACGAAGTGGACACTTTGAAATCTTAAACTAAAAGCCAACAAACATGATCCGAGGCACAGTATTTATACAGAACAGTAAAATGTCAGCAGACACCTGCATACCTAACAAATACCAAAATCGGATGCAACTGCATTTTTCTAATGTCAAATATGCAATTAAACAAGTTAACATTTGATAATATCGCTTTCTCATGCATTCCTAGAATGTCAAATGGTCTGCACTCCAAATATACCATATGGCTAATAAACATGATAATAAATAAATGCTTCTACGTAGTTTGTTTGTTTGTTTGAGGTTTAACGTCCCCCTCAACACTGTAAAGGTCATTTTGGAGACGTTGCTTCCAATTTTGTGGGACTTTTACCCGACATTGAGATGAAATTACATCTCAAGCCCTGTCGCCCTATGAAACCAATAGGGTTTATTAGCATCGACGGTCCGCCTCGCACCGCGGTTCCTGGAAAGGCTTTGATCCTCTAAGCCGTTTACCAGTACTAGTGTGCGGGCCGGATTCAGCTCTGCGTGGAAGCATCATGCAGCCCATATACTTCTTCAAGCCCCAATAGGCGGGGGCAAGGTTCTAGGGCTTCTACGTAGTAAACAAATTGCTCAATGATTGACATGATTGCTAAATAGTCTGTTATATAACTTCACTGGAAATGTCAGTTGCACTAATTGCGCATAGTTATTTAACCATTCTGATAAAAAGCGAAAATTGTGTTATTATAACCTTATGTTTTGAATTACTGCCAAGTTTCATGTAAGCCCATACTAGAGTAAATTCTTGCATTTTATACAAAGTTATAGAAATGCTATTCAGGGTCTGGAAATGAAAGCTTGAGATAACACAGCTTCAACTAACAAAGTTTCTCTCATATTTACGGCCTAAACAATACCATTTGGTCATACCGAGTTTCTAAACTTACGGCCCGTTCAATCGCTTTTAGGTCATACTGTTCATGTATAAACATGACTATGTTACACATCTCCCTTTCTTAAAGTGAATCAATTAACCCTTTAATTGATTTACTCAATCAATAAACCTGCTCCTTCTGATCATGTTCCCCTAAACATATAATTATACATGTAATTCCATAAAGTCAACACGTTATATATAAACATGCACATCATTCATAAATAAGTTCACTATTACACAGTGACCAGGATTTCATGTCTTAAATTAAAATGTGACCAGGATTATTACGTGACCAGGATTATGTATTGTCTTAAATTAAGAGATGACCAGGATAATGACTAGGATTTTAACAAGTTTATAATGTCACTATAATGTTCTGTAACTAAAACTATGTAAATGTCATTCGATTGTCTCGTCTGTTCCTTCCATCTTTACGTCGTCGTTGTAGGTGGATTTAAGTTGAATTTCTAGTCCACAACTTGAGGTGGTTTTGGTATTCCCATTTCCGGAACTCTATTTCTGGCATTGATTTTGTAGAGTTTATCTTCTTCCCCCGACAGTGTATGGTGACTGTTCCTAATTAAATACGTTGGGTATGAGTTTCCAACGGGACGACTCTCATATCCTCCTCTCATCGCATTAACATCATCTGGCTGGTTTCGACTGTTGTTGTTGTCCGCCATTTTTTTTCTTTTCTGTCCAAAGGTTCATTTTCTCTTGAAATTCTGCGAACGGCACCAAAGAAAATCAAGAGTAAGAGAACGAGTACACGCGCTTCTGCTCGTGATCTATAGTTCGTATATATATTCTTAATGTTAGTACTTCGCGTTGTGTTATTCAATCTTCCTTAATAAAAGACTAAGTCTTTCTACAATAGTTTCTAGTTTTTATTTGCAAACATATCTACAGTTAGTATTCAGAGCCCTGACCAAGCTCTGAATCCCAAATATAATCCACGAAGTGGACACTTTGAAATCGTAATCTAAAAGCCAACAAACATGATCAGAGGCGCAGTATTTATACAGAACAGTAAAATGTCAGCAGACACCTGCATACCTAACAAATACCAAAATCTGATGTAACTGCACTTTTCTAATGCCAAATATGCAAGTAAACAAGTTACCATTTGATAATATCGCTTTCTTATGCATTCCTAAATTGTCAAACGGTCTGCACTGCCAATATACCATATGACTAATTAACATAATAATAAATAAATGCTTCTTCGTGGTAAACAAATTCCTCAATGATTGACATGATTGCGTAATAGTCTGTTATATAACGTCACTGGAAATGTCAGTTGCACTAAATGCGCATAGTTATGTAACCATTCTGATAATAAGCCAAAATTGTGTTATTATAACCTTATGTTTTAAATTAATGCAAAGTTACATCTAAGCCCAAACTAGAGTAAATTCTTGCATTTTAAACAAAGTTATAGAAATGCTATTTCAGAGTCTGGAAACGAAAGCTTGAGATAAAACAGCTTCAACTAACAAAGGTTCTCTCATATTAACGGCCTAATCAATACCATTTGATCATACTGAGTTTCTAAACTTACGGCCCATTCAATCGCTTTTAGGTCAAACTGTTCATGTATAAACATGACTATGTTACACAGGGTCCTCGGCTCAAGGTTATGTTCAATGTGGCATTTTCTAGAAAAACTTTGTCACGATAGATTTTAGTCAGAATTGTTACTGGTGACACGTCAAATGACATTCATACACCAGGGCCTGTGATATGGGAAGTTAGTATGTTGGGTATGATAATATCTCGAGCAAGTTCGATTTTCAGGGTCCTGAGGTCACGGTCACTGTGGCTATTTTTTGAAAAAAAAACTTTCGCATCGCTCTAGCGCCTACAGATATTGCTGTAATTTTATACTTATGTCGGAAATGATAATATCTCGAGCGAGTTCGACTTTGGGTTCCTGGCCTCAAGGTCAAGGTCACCTTGGCTATTTTAGAAAAAAATGTCATCGCTCTAGAGCCTACATTTATTGATGGATTGTAATAAAACTTCACACAAATGTTGCAGATGATAATATCTCAAGCTTGTTAGACTTTTGCCGGTTCAGTGATTTGTATCGCCTGTGATGCCTTGCTATATATACCATTGATAGGGGAAGAAAATTGTCCTTTTGGCTTTCGACTTGTAATATTTCAGTTGTGTGTCATTCTCTCACATGGGCATCTTAAGGTACTGAATATTGTCTACACTTCTGTTACATGTGTATAGATGCTAGGTACTTCCACTGACATTGACTCAGAAATTAGACTGTTTGCAGATGACTGTGTTTGTTACCGGGAAATTAGAGATACAGATGACACATTGAAATTCCAGGCTGACATAGATAGATTAGGATGTTGGGCACGTAAATGGGGCATGAGATTTCAGCCAGTTAAATGCAATATTATGCAGATAACTAGGAAGAGATCTAATAAAGTTGAGGCTTCTTACACCTTAGAGGGAACGGTCCTCGAGAATGTGGACTCCATTAAATACCTTGGAGTGACAATCTCACACAACTTGAGATGGAATACTCATATTAGCAACATGTGTACTAAGGCAAATAGAACGCTTGATTTCCTGAGGCGAAATCTTCATCAGTGCCCTCAGGATGTAAAAGAGGCAGCATATAAAGGTCTTGTTCACCCAATCTTGGAATATGGTAGTTGTATCTGGGACCCCAGTGGAGTGGTCCTTAACGATGAAATTGAGAAAGTTCAGAATAGAGCTGCTAGATTTGTAACAGGCAATTACTGCTTTGAAACTGGGAGCATGACTGGGATACTTGAAAAATTAAAATGGGAGTCTCTCAAGAAAAGGAGAAAAGACAGTAGGCTAATCCTTTTATACAAAGGTCTAAAGGGTGCTGCCAGCATTCCAACAGATGACCTTGTTCCTCCAGCTAGACACTGTAGAAATCACCATTCGTTGGCGTTTCAGACCCTTAGCGCAAGAACTGACATTTATAAAGAGTCATTTCTTCCCCGGAACCATTAGATATTGGAATGCCCTTCCCGATTCGATTATTTCGACAGCTGAAGGTGCTGATGATTGTGTAGCTTAATTTACCTCTTTGGTTAGCGCTAGGGACTAACTTCCCACATCACAGGTCCTGGTGTATGAATGTCATTTGACGTGTCACCAGTAACAGTTCTGATTCTGATTCTGATACTTAGCTTCTTTGCACAGCTCTCCTTACAGAAGTAGGCGATTGACAAAAGGACACCTTGGGTCTAAGATGTGTTCAGTATGAGGGGGAAGGGCTGTGTTAATCAACTTGACAAAAAAGGCGGGGTCATGCATTCCCTATGGTAGTAGCTTGTAATACTAAGCAGTAACCACAGCCTTTGTATGTGTTAGCCAATTACTATTCACGTTTGAAGGAACATCAGCCTACATATTGCAGCTGTAGACGGTTTATGGCCGGAGAGATGCGGTGCGGAGAGGTTGCTAAAGAACTCTATTGACTGTAAAGATTTTATGGTCACTGAACTTCATGCTTTGATTGATATTCTAACACAGCGCGCCTATAAAGGCAATGAAAAATAACTGTGTCTTATTCTACAACAAATAACGGCAAGGAAGAGCGTGACGAGTGACGTCATTAAAAACTGCCAATTAATGACGTCACTTGTCGAAGAATATGACGTTAGACGGTGTAACGTCATATTCTTGCATCGAAAACGTTAGAAAAGGGTGTAAATGCAAGTGTTTCAGTCGATAATTAAGCGGGATCTCTTCTAACAATGGCGAAAGTTGTGAGATTTTGAAAGAAAAACAACATTATTGCCAATTTTGAGCCTGTTAGAAGAATCGAAATAGATCAGCTGTTGTCTGTGATTTGTTGAGAAATAAATTACAGTGTGTCGGTCAGTTTTAAGTAGATAAATCATGCACACTAAGCACTCGTGATTTGATCTACTTTACAACTGACCTCCAAACTGCGATTTATTACTCAACAAATCACAGTTAGAGCTGATCTATTCACCCGAGCCTTTACAGTTAATATTGTATATTTCTTCAAATTACTTGCTTATTATTAGCATAACAATGCTAAAAATTATGTGTAAGAGTGGTTATATTCAAAAGAGTATGCACTTTTTGAAAAAAAAATAAATAAAGGAAAATTGAAAATTCATGGTGTATTCTATCCTTAAAACGTACTAAGGCTTCAGTTATTCTTTAGTTGTTTTACCGCTTTTGTGAGTGTTAAGTAAGTCTATTAATATAGAAATTATACTGTAAATACTGGTAGACAATATGCCATGCATTAACACAATTTATATGAAAAAAAATGTTGTTGCAAAAATTGTTTTAAAAATTGTTTATTCGGAAAAAAATCCCAGTTAGAAATGACCCAAAATTAGTGTCACGTATGCTGTAAATATGTATGTAAATTACTTTCAGTTGTTTTATCCTTAACTCTTGTCCTGCTAAGCTTGGATATGTCTTATCTTTCAAACAATGAAGATCCAGATCAGATGGCTTCTGAAGAAGCCATCTGATCAGGATCTTCATTGTTTGTCATTCAGCTTATGAATTTGTTGCAATAATTTGCATCAAGTAATCTGATTGGTTGATAATCAGCAGTGGGTGTGCCATATATAAATATTCAGCAGGTCAAGAGTTAAGATGCCAATAAACCTGCGTCTGAAAATGATGTTTGTTTATGTTGTCTTCTGCTTCTTCTTGCAAACATTTCAAACATATTTTCCCTACACGGCTAACAGTGTGGATTCGAATTAGACTGTTTCTTCGACAGTGTGGATCCGTCTGATCTGGGATCAGTCTGGTCGTTTTCTTGGAGCAGTCTGATCGGATCAACGCTGTTTGCAACAATGGCTTTTAATAACCTACACACAACAGAGTAGACGACATTTGTGGTTATGCCCCCAATTTTGAAAAAGTTGGGGGCATATTGCTTCTGGCTTGTCCGTTCATTCGTTCGTTCGTTGGTTCGTACCTTTATCACGCGCTTTCTTCTGCATAGCATAACTTAAGAACCATGTACATATCTGGTTTTCCACATGAAAAAATCGTTGACCCGTTTTTTTTTCTTATCCGAATTATCTCCCCTTTTTGCATTAATTCCTTTTTAATTAAATAGCGTAGAAGTCTCGTTAGTAAGATATCTCAAAAAGTATTTGTGCTAGAGCCTTGATATTTGGTATACTGCTTGGGACTGAGGAGGAGATCACCTGATTAAATTTATTTAACAAATTTAATGAAATTTTGTCAGAGTTATGGCCCTTTGCAATTTATGGCCATTTAATTGTGTTGCTTTCTAGTGCATAGCATAACTTTATAACCATGTATGCTAGTGTTTTGAAATTTCATATATGGACTTCTCATGAAAAAAATAGTTGACGCATATTTTTTTCTTTTCCGAATTATTTCCCCTTTTTGAGTTATTGTCTCTTTAATTAAATAAAATAGAAATCTCGTTAGCAAGATATCTCAGAAAGTATTTTAGCTAGAGCCTTGATATGTGGTATACTGATTTGGACTAAGGAGGAGATTACCTGATTAAACTTTCAACCAATTTAAAAAATTTTGTTAAAGTTCTGGCCCTTTGCAATTTCTGGCCATTTATTTGTGTTGCTTTCTGGTGCATAACATAACTTTATAATCATGTATGCTAGTGTTTTGAAATTTCATATATGGTTTCCTCCCGAAAAAATAGTTGACCTTTGTTGTTGTTTTTTCTTATCTGAATGATCTCCCCTTTTCGCGTTATTTCCCTTTTAATTAAATAACATAGAAAAATGTTTGCAAGATATCTCAAAAAGTATTTGAGCTAGAGCCTTGATATTTGGTGTACCGATTAAGACTGAGAAGATCACCTGGTTAGATTTTCGATCAATTTAATGAAATTTTGTTAGAGTTATGGTCCTTTACAATTTCTGGCCATTTAATTGTGTTGCTTTCCTGTGCATAGTATTACTTAAGAACTATGTATGCTAGTGTATATAATTTCATATCTGGTTTCCTCATGAAAAAATAGTTTAACCGTATTTTTAGCTCACCTGACCGAAGGTCATGGTGAGCTTTTGTGACAGTAAGATGTCCGGCGTCGTCGTGCGTCGTCCGTCGTCCGTCGTCCGTCGTGCGTAAACTTTTTCTTGTGAACACACTAGAGGCCACAGTTTTGGTCCAATTATCATCAAACTTGCTCAGAATGATAATCATGACAATATCTCGGTCAAGTTCGAATTTGGGTCATGTCGGGTAAAAAAGTAGGTCAGTAGGTCAAATCATAGAAAAACCTTGTGAACACTCGAGAGGCCACAATTTTGGTCCAATCATCATCAAACTTGCTCAGAATGATCATTGTGACAATATTTTAGTGAAGTTTGAATATGGATCATGTCGGCTTAAAAAGTAGGTCAGCGGGTCAAATCATAGAAAAACCTTGTGAACACCCTAGAGGCCACAATTTTGGTCCAATCATAATCAAACTTGCTCAGAATGATCATCATGACAATATCTTGGTCAAGTTCGAATATGGGTCATGTCCGGTCAAAAAGTAGGTCAGTAGGTCAAATCATAGAAAAACCTTGTGAACACTCTGAAGGCCACTGTTTTGGTCCAATTATCATGAAACTTGCTCAGAATGACCATTGTGACAATATTTCAGTCCAGTTCGAATATGGGTCATATCGGGTTAAAAAGTAGGTCAGCGGGTCAAATCATATAAAAACCTTGTGAACACCCTAGGGGCCACAATTTTGGTCCAATCTTAATCAAACTTGCTCAGAATGATCATCATGACAATATCTCGGTCAAGTTTGAATATGGGTCAAATGGTTCCGGTCCGTTGCACATCTAGGTCACAGGAGCCAAAAACAGATTTTTTTCACCAAAAACTTAAAAAATCTTCTTCTCTGAAACCACAAGGTCCAGGTCTTTGTTATTTGGTATGAAGCTTCATCTAGTGGACCCCTACCAAGATTGTTCAAATTATAGTGCTGGGGCCAAAAATGCCCCCGCACGGGGGCCCTTTGGTTTTACATAGGCTTATATAGGGAAAATCTTTAAAAATCTTCTTCTCTGAAACCACAAGGCCCAGGACTTTGATATTTGGTATGAAGCTTCATCTAGTGGACCCCTACCAAGATTGTTCAAATTTGAGTGCTGGGACGAAAAATGCCCCCGCCACGGGGCCCTTTGGTTTTACATTGGCTTATATAGGGAAAATCTTTAAAAATCTTCTTCTCTGAAACCACAAGGCCCAGGTCTTTGATATTTGGTATGAAGCTTCATCTAGTGGACCCCTACCAAGATTGTTCAAATTATAGTGCTGGGGCCAAAAATGCCCCCGCCCCAGGGCCCTTTGGTTTTACATAGGCTTATATAGGGAAAATCTTCAAAAATCTTCTACTCTGAAACCACAAGGCCCAGGACTTTGATATTTGGTATGAAGCTTCATCTAGTGGACCCCTACCAAGATTGTTCAAATTATAGTGCTGGGACAAAAAATGCCCCCGCCACAGGGCCCTTTGGTTTTACATTGGCTTATATAGGGAAAATCTTTAAAAATCTTCTTCTCTGAAACCACAAGGCCCAGGTCTTTGATATTTGGTATGAAGCTTCATCTAGTTGACCCCTACCAAGATTGTTCAAATTACAGTGCTGGGGCCAAAAATGCCCCCGCCCCGGGGCCCTTTGGTTTTACATAGGCTTATATAGGGAAAATCTTAAAAAATCTTCTTCTCTGAAACCACAAGGCCCAGGTCTTTGATATTTGGTATGAAGCTTCATCTAGTGGACCCCTACCAAGATTGTTCAAATTTTAGTGCTGGGACAAAAAATGCCCCCGCCACGGGGCCCTTTGGTTTTACATGGGCTTATATAGGGAAAATCTTTAAAAATTTTCTTTTCTGAAACCACAAGGCCCAGGACTTTGATATTTGGTATGAAGCTTCATCTAGTGGACCCCTACCAAGATTGTTCAAATTTTAGTGCTGGGACAAAAATGCCCCCGCCACGGGGCCCTTTGCTTTTACATTGGCTTATATAGGGAAAATTTTTAAAAATCTTCTTCTCTGAAACCACAAGGCCCAGGTCTTATATATTTGGTATGAAGCTTCATCTAGTGGACCCCTACCAAGATTGTTCAAATTATAGTGCTGGGGCCAAAAATGCCCCCGCCACGGGGCCCTTTGGTTTTACATAGGCTTATATAGGGAAAATCTTTAAAAATTTTCTTCTCTAAAACCACAAGGCCCAGGACTTTGATATTTGGTATGAAGCTTCATCTAGTGGACCCCTACCAAGATTGTTCCAATTTTAGTGCTGGGGCCAAAAATGCCCCTGCCCCGGGGCCCTTTGGTTTTACATAGGCTTATATAGGGAAAATCTTTAAAAATCTTCTTCTCTGAAACCACAAGGCCCAGGACTTTGATATTTGGTATGAAGCTTCGTCTAGTGGACCCCTACCAAGATTGTTCAAATTATAGTGCTGGGACAAAAAATCCCCCCCTGCCACGGGGCCCTTTGGTTTTACATAGGCTTATATAGGGAAAATCTTTAAAAATCTTCTTCTCTGAAACCACAAGGCCCAGAACTTTGATATTTGGTATGAAGCTTCATCTAGTGGACCCCTACCAAGATTGTTCAAACTATAGTGCTGGGGCAAAAAATGCCCCTGTCCCGGGGCCCTTTGATTTTACATAGGCTTATATAGGGAAAATCTTTAAAAATCTTCTTCTCTGAAACCACAAGGCCCAGGACTTTGATATTTGGTATGAAGCTTCGTCTAGTGGACCCCTACCAAGATTGTTCAAATTATAGTGCTGGGACAAAAAATCCCCCCCTGCCACGGGGCCCTTTGGTTTTACATAGGCTTATATAGGGAAAATCTTTAAAAATCTTCTTCTCTGAAACCACAAGGCCCAGAACTTTGATATTTGGTATGAAGCTTCATCTAGTGGACCCCTACCAAGATTGTTCAAACTATAGTGCTGGGGCAAAAAATGCCCCTGTCCCGGGGCCCTTTGATTTTACATAGGCTTATATAGGGAAAATCTTTAAAAATCTTCTTCTCTGAAACCGCTAGGCCCAGGTCTTTGATATTTGATGTGTAGCTTCATCTAGTGGACCTTTGACAAGATTGTTCAAATTTTAGCCTTTGTTGATGTTTGGTATGAAGCTTCACCTTTAAGACCTCCCTCAACATTATGTACATTAAAGCCCTGGGGCCAATAATGGCCCTCTCTGGGGCCCACTTGTTACACTATGGATCAGGTGAGCGATCCAGGGCCATCATGGCCCTCTTGTTTCTTATCTGACTTATCTCCCCTTTTCGCATTATTTCCTTTTTAATTAAATACATAGAAATCTCGTTAGCAAGATGTCTCAAAATGTATTTGAGCAAGAGCCATGAAATTTGGTATACTGATTTGGGCTGAGGAGGAGATCACCGGGTTAAATTTTCAACCAGTTTAATGAAATTTTTTGGAGTGATTGCCCTTTGCATTTCAGGTCATTTAATTGTGTTTCTTTCTTGTAGCAAGATATTTAAAAAACAAACTATTCAAATTGTTGCCTAAAAACTTTGCATGCTGATTTGGAATGACTAGTATCACTTGATTAACATTTGAAAAAAAAATCTGATTTTTTTAATTTTTATTTTTTTATTTTTATTTTTATTTTTTATTTTTTTTTTTTTTTTTTTGCGATAATGGCCTTTTGAAAATGTTGGCATATATGGACAAGCATATGGTTGGGAGCATAGGTTTTACAAACACCATTTCTAGTTTAATTGTCAATTGATTGTGTTGAGGCTTAACGGCACATCAACCCTTTGTTGATAATTTTGTGTCGTCTCCCAGAGAAAGGGAGAAACGAGATTGAAAATATGGCAGAGAAGATAAAAGAGATCAGGAACAGTGGACAAAGAGGAAAATAAATGAAAATTAAGAAACAAGAGACTCGCAGGCTACTTTTGAGTCATCATTGGTGGGAATACCCGGATCTGCTTTCTGGTGGAGTGATTCATATCAGAGTGCTCTTGAAGTAGGCTCCCTTTCAGTTGTGCACAGTTTCTCGTTTTACTGGGCCCTGTGAGGCAACACATGCTAACAGGCGCTTGAAATTCTCCGATTTATGTTCTTCAAAAACGCGGGTACAACATAGGGCCCCGACCATCGGAGCTTGGAGAAACAAATTGGGCTTCATGATGCTTCCACTCAGAGCTGAAACCGACCACACATGAGTACTGGTAAACCACTTAGAAGGACCAAGCCTGCCAAGGCAAAGTGGTACGAGTCCAATGCATATAAACACTATTGGTTGCATTTGGCGATGGGGTTTGAGTTGTCATTTCTTCTCAATATCAAGTAAAAGTCTCACACAAGTGGGGTCTGCAAAATGACCTAAATAGTGTTGACGGGGACGTTACTTGTCTCTGAAAATACTGATATCGATGAAAAAATTCCAACTGCTGTGCAATATTGCATGGTTTCTGTGGGCATTAATGGGTCATACAACGTGATGCTTACAAAATAATGCTTATCGAAATAACAGGCCCTAACACTGAAAATTGTTATGTCTCCCCCGAAAAATTTTTTTTCGGAGAGACATATTGTTTTTCCCCCGGGCGTCTGTCTGTCTGTCTGTCCGTCTGTCCGTCTGTCACACTTTCGTGTCCGCTCTGTAACTTGAAAACCGTTAGAGCTATCGTCACGAAACTTCGTATAAATATTAATCATCATTAGACGACGTGCAGTGCGCAAGAACCATAACTCTCGCATTTATACTTTTTGAATTATCTCCCTTGGAAGTTTGTTGGTATGTATATATGTATGGGCAAATCGTGTCCGGTCAATAACTTTCTTATTTTTTGATGGATTTTAAAATTACTCGGCAGAAATATTAACAACCATAAGACGATGTGTGGTGGGCATGAGGCAGGTCGGTACCTCAAAGGTCAAGGTCATACTTAGAGGTCAAAGGTCAAAAAAGGGGCCTTTTTTTCGTATTTGGTCAATAACTTTCTTATTTTGAGATGGATTTTAAAATTACTTGGCTTAATTATTAACAACCGTAAGACGATGTGTGGTGCGCATGAGGCAGGTCGGTACCTCAAAGGTCAAGGTCATACTTAGAGGTCAAAGGTCAAAAAAGGGGCCTTTTTTTCGTATTTGGTCAATAACTTTCTTATTTTGAGATGGATTTTAAAATTACTTGGCATAATTATTAACAACCATAAGACGATGTGTGGTGTGCATGAGGCAGGTCGGTTCCTCAAACGTCAAGGTCATACTTAGAGGTCAAAGGTCAAAAAAGGGGCCTTTTTTTTTGTATTTGGTCAATAACTTTCTAATTTTGAGATGGATTTTAAAATTACTTGGCATAATTATTAACAATCATGAGACGATGTGTGGTGCACATGAGGCAGGTCGGTACCTCAAAGGTCAAGGTCATACTTAGAGGTCAAAGGTCAAAAAGTGGGCCTTTTTTTCGTATTTGGTCAATAACTTTCTTATTTTGAGATGGATTTTGAAATCACATGGCAGAAATGTGAACCAATATAAGGCGATGTGTTGCGCGCATGACCCAGGTTGGTACCTCAAAGGTCAAGGGCATACTTAGAGGTCAAAGGTAAAAAAGGGGCCTTTTTTCGGGTTTTGTCAATAACTTGCCTATTTTTAAATAGAATTTGAAGTTACTTGGCAAACATGTTAACTATCATGGGACGATATGTTGCATGCATGATTCAGTTTGGTACCTAAAATGTCAAGGTCATACATAGAGGTCAAAGGTAAAAAAGGGGCCTTTTTTCGTGTTTGGTCAATAACTTTCTTATTTTTAGATGGATTTTGAAATTGCTAGGCAGAAATGTTAACCACCATGAGATGATGTGTTGCACGCATGACCCAGTTTAATACCTGAAAGGTCAAGGTCATACATAGAGGTTAAAGGTAAAAAAGGGCCTTTTTTGTGTTCTGTCAATAACTTTCTTATTATGCCCCCATCTTTGAAAAAGTTTAAGGGGCATATTGGTTCTGGTTCGTTCGTCCGTTCGTCTGTCCATTACGCTTTTGATGCATAGCATAACTAAAGAACCGTGTATGCTAGGGTTTTGAAATTTCATATATGGATTCCTCATGGAAAATTAGCTAACGCGTATTTTTTTTCTCGTCCGGATTATGCCCCCTTCAAGAGTTATTGCCCTTTGAATTTTTTTTTTTAATAAAATCTTGTCAGCAAGATATCTCAAAAACTATAGGAGCTAGAGCCTTGAAAATTGGTGATTATATTGATGGTGATAAGTAGATGAACTGATTAACTTTTGACAAAATTCCGAAAAATACTTTGTGAGTTATGGCCCTTTGTCATTTTGGTAATTTGTGCCCATTGTAATGTATGCTAAAAGTGATGCATAGCATAACTTTAGAACCATGTATGCTAGGGTTTTGAAATTTCATATATGGATTCCTCATGGAAAATTAGCTGACGCGTATTTTTTTTCTCGTCAGGAATATGCCCCTTTCAAGAGTTATTGCCCTTTGAAATTTTTTTAATAAAATCTTGTCAGCAAGATATCTCAAAAAATATTGGAGCTAGAGGCTTGAAAGTTGGTGAATATATTGGTGGTGATGAGTAGATGAACTGATTAACTTTTGACAAAATTCAAAAAATACTTTGTGAGTTATGGCCCTTTGTCATTTTGGTAATTTGTGCCCATTGTAATGTATGCTAAAAGTGATGCATAGCATAACTTTAGAACCGTGTATGCTAGGGTTTTGAAATTTCATATATGGGTTCCTCATGAAAAATTAGCTGACGCGTATTTTTTTTCTCGTCCGGATTATGCCCCTTTCAAGAGTTATTGCCCTTTGAAATTTTTTTAATAAAATCTTGTCAGCAAAATATCTCAAACACTATTGGAGCTAGAGCCTTAAAAGATGTTGAGTATATTGGCGGTGATGAGTATATGAACTGATTAACTTTTGACAAAATTCCGAAAAATACTTTGCGAGTTATGGCCCTTTGTCATTTTGGTAATTTGTGCCCATTGTAATGAATCCTAAAAGTGATGCATAGCATAACTTTAGAACTGTGTATGCTATGGTTTTGAAATTTCATATATGCATTCCTAATGGAAAATAAGCTGACACGTATTTTTTTCTTTTCTCATCCGGATAATGCCCCTTTCAAGAGTTATTGCCCTTTGAATTTTTTTTAATAAAATCTTGTCAGCAAGATATCTCAAAAACTGTTGGAGCTAGAGGCTTGAAAGTTGGACCATGAGTCATGTGCAAGACCAAGGTCCATACCTCCAATGTCAAGGTCATACCTAGAGGTCAAAGGTAAAAAAAAAGGACAGTCAATAACTTCCTTATTCTTTGATGGATTATGAAATTACTTGGCAGAAATGTTAACCATCATGAGACGATGTGTTGTACCGCAAAGGTCAAGGCCATACTTAGAGGTCAAAGGTAAAAAAGTGTTTTTTTTTGTTTACGGCCAATAACTTTTTTATTTTTCTATGAACATTTTTAAAGTTACTATGCAGAAATGTTCATCTTCATTAGATGATGTGTTGCACACAAGACCCAGCTCAATACCTCCAATGTCAAGGTTATACATAGCAGTCAAAAACGGGGGAGACATCTGTGTTTTTGTAGAAAAACAAATTCTATTTTGATTTGAGGTCAGCCCTATTTAGGCCATTTTGGAGACTCTGTGACAAATTTTGTGGGACTTTTACCCGACATTCAGATGAATGACATCTCAACCCCTGCTGCCCAATGAAACCAATAGCGTTAAAATGCAAAGACGGGTCGACACGCACCAGTTTACCTGAGCAGGCTTACACTTTCTAAGCGGTTTACCAGTACTCATGTGCAGTCGGTTTCAGCGCTGCGTGGAAGCATCATGCAACCCAATCTATGCCTCTCTCTCTCGCGTGCGTGAAAACACCCGGAATGAGTGTTCGAGAGCGATTCAATAAGCTTGAAGCCTTCATCGCAATCTAACTAAAATAAATTAGTATAAACTAACCCAATCTATTTCTCCAAGCCCCGATGGGCGGAGGCCATAACATTTAAAATAGTCGTTAAATACGCTTAATCATCATTAATAAATATCATTAGTGCATTTAGTATAAGTGATACATGTAAGCTTGTACCAGATTGTATACAGTAAAACTCCTTTATTAAGACCACCTTTGAACGAATAGTTCCAAAAGTGGTCTCTAACCAGAGGACAAGGTATGTAAAAAAAGAAAGAATATGTGCAACTTACTACATAAACCTTTTCAAAGGAGAATAAGCCTTAATGTTTGGTGGTCTTTAGCGGAATTTCACTGTACCTTAGTGTTGTGCTTTATAACATATGCGTCCAGCAAATGCTCAGATCAGACTGTGCATCCATACAGTCTGATCAGAGCTTTCTTTGTCCATTTGACATTCATAGCAATTGTCGTCAGCTTTGTCGTCTGCTGATAACTTTAAAAGTATTTTTTGAAAACAGTGTGGACCCAGATCTGACTTCTGATCAGGGTCCATGCTGTCTGCCAGTATGCAATAATATGTTCGAAAAGTTTGCAAGAAGAGTCAGCAGACTTCATGGAGTAAGTTAATTGTATCAATTCCTGATCTTTGTTTTACTTCTACTTTTCATAAACAGACTACATTTCCAGATGCAGTTTTTGTCGCACCTGCTTTAAAGGCATTTATTCTGTAACAGTAAAACACACGGTGTGTTCATAATTGTTTTATTGCCCCCTGTGATATACTGACTATAGCAGATCAAAGGCGGCCCTTAATAGGGTGATTAGTCGTTCTTGTTGAATCCCCTGACTGAGGCACATAAGAGGAAAATCAATAATGTACACCAGTCAACAGTAAGTAATTTATTGATTTTCCCCAAGGAGGCCCCTTACCTGTTGAAGACAGAGGACTTCTTTTCAGTCAGCTCTGAAGGCTACATAATATTATGTAATGAAATGATAGTCCTCAATAATCAAGAATAAATGCCTTTAAGCATGGTGCGATATAGGAGTCCGATTTTTCCGTCCGTTTGTCAAGCCGTTAACATTTGCGACCACCCTAACTTTCATCCTTCTGTAAGAGTCCATTTTTAGAGAACTATACGAGCTTCATTAATGCTAATTGGTACAAGCTTGCATCTAGGAATAGCAACTTCAATGCAAGCATCCATATCCGGCCTTGACGTAGATTTTATGGTTCACCAACTTCGTGAATTATTGCCACCACCCTAACTTTCACCCTAATGTAAAGAGTCCATTTCTGAAGAACTATAAGAGATTCATTAATGTAACCTGGTACAAGCATGCGTCTAGGAAAAGCAACTTCAATGCAAGCATTCATAACTGACCTTGAACTACATTAAAAATTTCCATGATTCACTGACTTCGTGAAATATTGCGACCACCCTAACTTTCACCCTGATGTAAGAGATCATTTCTCGAGAACTATAAGTGCTCCATTAATGTCATTTGGTGCAAGCTCGCATCTAGGAATAGCAACTTCAATGCAAGCATCCATATCTGACTTTGACCTACATTAAACGGTTCACTGACTTCATGAATTATTGCGACCACCCTAACTTTTACCCTAATGTAAGAGTTCATTTCTCGAGAACTACGCTCGTATAAGAGCTTCATAAATGATACTTGGTACAAGCTTGCATCTAGAAATAGCAACTTCAATACAAGCACCCATATCTGACTTTGACGTACATTTCATGGTTCACTGACTTTGTGAATTATTGCGACCTCCCTAACTTTCACCCTAATGTATGAGTCCATTTCTCAAGAACTATTAGAGCCTCAATTATGTCACTTTGTACAAGTTCGAATCTAGGAATACCAACTTTAATGCAAGCATCGATATCTCACCTTGACCTACATTTCATGGTTCACTGACCGTGAATAATTGCGACCATCGTAACTGAATCCAATTCTCTAGAACTGATGATACTTGGTACAAGCTTGCATCTAGGAGTGACAACTTTTATCCTGGCATCCGTGTTTAACTTTGACCTAGATTCCATGGTTCAGTGACTTCGCACCCCCACAGGCGCGGCACAGCCTTCGGTAGAACTCTTCTTGGCAGCTTAACCCACTTAGTACCAGAAACCCCTAAAGGGGTACTTGGCAAACAGTACAGGCCCAGATCAGACGCCACGTTATGCGGCGTCTGATCAGTGCCGCCATTGTTTGCTGAAAGTTTAGCCATTTTCCAAATCAGTTTTGAAGAAAACACAACCTGACACCCCTATATTTTGAAATGGACTCCTGCTATATATAAGGTGGATTCCATTTGGTCCAAAAAGGGTTAAGGGCTAGCCCATATATTTATAGCGTCACCAAAAAGGGATACTGGGACACGGCGAAGACTCAGCTTCGTGAAGGCATGGAGCAGACAGAAAACTTTTAGATTTTAACCCTTTTTGAACCAAATGGAATCTTCCTCCTAATATATAGCAGGAGTTCATTTCAAAATTTAGGGGCATCAGGTTGTGTTTTCATCAAAATTAATTGAGAAAATGGCTGAACTTTTAGCAAACATTGGAGGCCCTGATCAGACGCCGCACTCTGCGGCGTCTGATCTGGGCCTGCTCTGTTTGCCAAGGTACCCCTTTAGGGGTTTCTGGTACTGAATGGGTTAACTCTTATCTTGCTGTTAACGACAGCCCTATACCTTTGCAAATAGTATAGATCCAGATCAGATGGATTCTAAATAAATGTGTGGCTAAATGAATTTATTTAGCAGTACATAGCAACAGATTAGGTAAGTATTGTGATAAATGAAGGATAGTTTTCCTTATTTCTTCAAAATCCTGTGTTGTCGGTACTCATTATAGTGAGGCAGTTCTAACATATAAACATAGGTTTATATGGAGAAATATGGAAAACTATCCTTCAGCTATCACAAGATACCTTATCGGTTGCTATTGCAGAATAAGGGTTATCCCATTTTAAGCTGCATAGAATCTTCTTCATTGTATGTAGCAGTTCATTTCAAAATCGAGCATTGTCAGTTATTATATTTATTTGATTTAGCAAATGGCTGAGCATTTTGCAAACTGTGAAGACATGGGTCCAGTTGTTTAAAGCATCATTTAGCTTAACGAGCTCTTTAGTGGTCAAATTGATAACTGTTTTAGCAAGTACAATATCTAAAATTCTGGTATTTTTGCTGAACAAAATCTGAGTAGCAAAAGCTACTCACATTTTTCAGCAAAAATATTAGTATGTTTACCACATAAATGATCAAAGTTTTGACGATTTGTTGACTAACGAATTCGTTAATTTTGAACAACTGGCCCTTGACCAGATGCTGCGTTCTGTGCAATCTGGTATGGGTCTGCACTGATTGTCACTATCCAGTTTTGGGGTTTCCGTTCTAAAACAGGTTATGGGAATCACTAACAATCCTTTTTCAATGTTGACTTGTGGGCTTACTCTAAAAACAAATTCTTCGCTTTGAAAATAGATCCAGTTTCAGAAAGTGACATGTATTATTATTATTTATTTTTTTTGAAGAAATTGCAGAAAAAATATAAAAATATTAGTGCATCAGAGTTTCCCATTTTAAAATTCCAAATAGTGTCTTTTCTTTTCACCATTCTGCTGCAAACATTTTTTCTGTACTTTGTCAATATACTGTAAAAATTCGGACACCGAGAGGACTTACTGTAATTCTCTTAAAATTTCACAATCCTGCAAGGAGTCCAAAAGGTGCAAACGGAATGGCAAACAGTGTAAACCCTGATAAGACTGCTATTCCAAGTCTGATCCGGGTCTGCACTGTTTTCTTAGGATCATTAAGGAAGTTAAATTCCACCATTAAGACCAGCTGAAATTATAACTATTTTTTGTTTAAAAAATCACATTTAAATGTTTTCAGTTATTACTTCTTTTTCTACACCCATTGTTCTCTGCTGAGAGACCACCTTTGTAACTGTTCAAAAGGGGTCTAAAAGACCACTTTTGAACAGTTAAAAATGTGCCATGTTTTAGACCACTTTTCAACAGTCCCAAAGGTGACCTGAACGTAGGAATACCGGCCCCAATAGCTCAATTTGGTAGAGTGTCCGCTCCGGGGAACGGGAGGTCAGGGGTTCGATCCCGGGCCGCGACATACCAAAGTCGTTAAGAATGGTACTAGCTGCTCCTCGCTTGGCACTCAGACTTACGATGTAGAGCTAGGACTGGTCGATCCAGTGTTAGGATAATGTGACTGAGTGTAGTATCATGTTATGTGTCTGGGACATCATACTTCAGTGAGGCAGCACTATAAAAGTGAGCGTTGAGCTCCCTGTCGCAACCAGACACCGTCGTGATATGACTGAAAAATTGTTGAAAGCGACGTTAAACCCGAATTCACACACACACACTGAACGTAGGAATTCTTCTGTATTTGGAGAAGTTTATTTGTTAGAAGGTACATGAAATGACAAAGTTAGTACTCGGATACATGTATATTTCTTTACATTTGCTAGTGTTTGATATTCTATTTTATGTATTTTATAATTTTAATTTTTGTATTGAACTGTGAAGCACGAAATAAATCAGAAACTGTTTCTTATGTTGTTTATATATGTTTCAACCAACCACCATTTTGCTAGAACAGTAAACAGTCCTGAATATGGCCAGTAATGTATTTTTGACATCACGAAAACACGCCTATATAATCTTGTCATCCGTAAACCCCACTTTTATGTAGTAAAACTCGGGTTTACAGGGATATACATTATATTTGCTCTAAAACATAGATTGTGGGTACTCGTTAGAACTGCCTCGTCATTCTCTCCCTTCTGCTGTGTCAAGAAGGGCACTTGTCATTATCTGGAGAAATAGTGTGCACTCTACTGGTTAACCGCTTACGCGTAAGAATGTAATAATGTCCAGGAAAAGTGTGGCTAGGTAAACTGATCGGCTCTTTATGACCTAAATAGCGTTGACTTGACCGTTTAACACCAATACAAACTAACTCTCCATTCCGCTGATTCAAGAAGGGCACTTGTCATAGTGTGCACTCTACTGGTTAACCGCCTACGCGTAAGAATGCCCAGGAAAAGTGTGGCTAGGTAAACTGATCGGCTCGTTATGACCTAAATAGCGTTGACTTGACCGTTTAACACCAATACAAACAAACTCTCCATTCCGCTGATTCAAGAGACTGTTAACATGAGCCGTGACAAGAGATAATTGCAGTTGCCATCAGTTAGACTAACAAGCAGGGATATGCCGACCGCGGTAGCTCAGTCGGATGCGCGTCTGACTGATGATCAGGAGGACGCGGGTTCGATACCTGCCGTGGTCGGCATTATTCTTCCTAGGAGATTGATCATGAAATCTTTTCTACGGTCATTAGCTCACCTAAGCGGAAGGCTCCGGGGAGCTATTGTGATCACTCACCGTCCGTCGTCGTCGTCATCGTCCGTCCGTCAACAATTTCTTCAAACGACATCTCCTCCTAAACCACTGAACAGATTCAGACCAAAGTTGGCAGAAATGATCCTAAGGTTGTCCTCTCTCAAAGTTGTTCAAAGAATTCAATTCAATGCAGAACTCTGGTTGCAATAGCAACGAAAGGGAAAATAAGAAAAAAAACTTTAAAAATCTTCTTCTCTGAAACCAGAAGGCCTAGGTCATTATATCCCCGCAAACGAAGTTTGAAGGGGGTATATAGGAGTCAGCTTGTCGTCTGTCGTCGGTCCGTTACAAAAAAGTCCGTTACAAAAAACTTTAACATTGCTCATAACTTCCTTATTCTTTGACCGATTTCTTTAATATTCACACACCACACACCTTGCCACTAGTACTTAAGATTGATATACACAAACCTGACCTTGACCTTTACGTTGACCTTCCTCAAGGTCAAATACTTGTAAAAATTTGTCGTCGGTCCGTTACAAAAAACTTTAACATTGCTCATAACTTCCTTATTCTTTGACCGATTTCTTTAATATTCACACACCACACAACTTGCCACTAGTACTTAAGATTGATATACACAAACCTGACCTTGACCTTTACGTTGACCTTCCTCAAGGTCAAATACTTGTAAAAATTTGTCGGACAACGCATGCGGGGGTATAATTGGCGCCCGTTAGGCGGCAGCTCTAGTTGATATTTGGTATGAAGCTTCATTTAGAGGACCTCTACCAAGATTGTTCAAATTATAGCCCTGGGGCCAAAATGCCCACGCGCGGGGCCCACTTGTTTTGCATAGGCTTATATAGGGAAAACCTTTAAAAATCTTCTTCTCTGAAACCAGAAAGCCCAGGTCTTTGATATTTGGAAAGAAGCTTCATCTGGTGTTCCTCTACCAAGGTTGTTCAAATTATAGCCCTGGGGCCAAAAACGGCCCCGTCCCACTGATTGAATATGGGAAAACATATAAAAATCTTCTTATCTGAAACCAGAAGGCCGAGGTCTTTGATATTTGGTATGAAGCTTCATCTAGTGAACCTCTACCAAGATTGTTCAAATTATAACCCTGGGACCAAAAACGCCCCCGCGCCGGGGCCAACTGGTTTTACATAGACTTATACATGGAAAATCTTTAAAAAATCTTATTCTCTGAAACAGCAAGGCCCAGGTCTTTGATATTTGGTATGAAGCTTCATCTAGAGGACCTCTACCAAAAATTTTCAAATTATAGCCCTGGGGCCAAAAAACGACCCCGCCCCGGGACCAACTGGTTTAACATTGGCTTATATAGGGAAAACTGTTAAAAACTTTTCTTCTCTGGAACCAGAAGGCCCAGATCTTTGATATTTGGCATGAAGCTTATCAAATGGACCTATACCAAGATTGTTCAAAATATAGCCCTGGGGCCAATAATGCCCCCACGCCGGGGCCCACTGGTTTTACATAGGCTTATATAGGGAAAACCTTTAAAAAAATTTCTTGACTGAAACCAGAAGGCCAAAATCTTTGATATTTGGTGTGAAGATCCATCTAGTTGACCCCTACCAAGATTGTTCAAATTATAGCCCTGGGGCCAAAAACGTCCCCACACCGGGGCCCACTGGTTTTACATATGCTAATATAGGGAAAACTTTTAAAAATCTTCTTCTCTGAAACCAGAAGGCCCAGGTCTTTGATATTTGGTATGAAGCTTCATCTAGTGAACCTCTACCAAGATTGTTCAAATTATAGCCCTGTGGCAAAAAATGTGCCGGGGCCCACTGGTTTTACAAGATTAGGCTTATAGAGAGAAAATCATTAAAAATCTCCTCCTTTGAAACCAGAAGGTCCAGGTCTTTGATATTTGGTAAGAATCTTCATCTAATGGACCTCTACCATGATCGTTCAAATCATAGCATTGGGGCCAAAAATGGCCCCGCCCATGGGCCCACTGGTTTTGCATAGACTTATATAGAGAAAACTTTTAAAAATCTTCTTGTCCGAAACCAGAAGGCCCATGCCTTTGATATTCGATATTAAGCTTCATTGAGTGGAACTCTGCTTAGATTGTTCTATTATAGACCTGGGCCCTAAAATTTCACCGCCCTGGGACCTACATGTTAATCTCTTAGCTCAGGTGAGCGATATAGGACCATCATGGTCCTCTTGTTTTCTCTCTTCCGCTGATTCAAGAATTTGCAGTTGATTGCAAATAGCCATTTTAACGTTTTCTGGCTATTTGCAGTGCAAATAGGCACTCTGTTTTTAGCTCACCTGTCACGTAGTGGCCAGGTGAGCTTTTGGAATCACTTTTTGTCCGTCGTGCTTGCGTGCGCGCGTCCTTGTGTGCGTGCGTAAACTTTTTCTTCAAACCACATCGTCCTAAGCCACTAATCGGATTTTGACCAAACTTCACAGGAATGATCCTTAGATGGTCCCCTTTCAAAGTTGTTCAAATGGTTCCGGTCCGTTGCACATCTAGGTCGCAGGAGCTGAAAATAGATTTTTTTACTGAAAATTTAAAAAATATTCTTCTCTGAAACCGCATAGCCCAGGCCTTTGATATTTAGTATGAAGCTTCATCTAGCAAAGACCTATACCAAGATTGTTCAAATTATAGCCCTGGGGCAAAAAAATGCCCCCACCCCGGTGGCCTTTGGTTTTGCATAGACTGATATAGGGAAACTCTTTAAAAATCTTCATCTCTGAAACCGCAAGGCCCAGGTCTTTGATATTTGATGTGAAGCTTCATCTAGTGAACCTCTATCAAGAGTGTTCAAATTATAGACCTAGGGGCAAATATGCCCCCGCCCCGAGGCCCTTTGATTTTCCATAGGCATATATAGGGAAAATATTCAATAATCTTCTCTGATACCACAAGGCTCAGGTCTTTAATAATTGGTATGAAGCTCCATCTAGTGGACCTCTACCAAGATTGTTCAAATAATAGACCTGGGGCCAAAAATGCCCCTGCCCGGGGCCCTTTGGTTTTACATAGACTTATATAGGGAAAATCTTTTAAAAATCTTCTTCTCTGAAACCGCAAGGCCCAGTTCTTTGATATTTGGTATGAAGCTTCATCTAGTGGACCTCTATCAAGTTTGTTTAAATGATAGGCCTTGTGCGAAAGATGCCTCCGCCCCGGGGCACTTCGGTTTTACATTGACTTATACAGGGAAATTTTAAAAAAAAAATCTTCTACTCTGAAACCGCAAGGCCCAGGTCTTTGATATTAGATGTGTAGCTTCATCTAGTGGACCTCTACCAAGATTGTTCAAATCATAGCCCTAGCAGGCATTGGCTTATACAGGGGAAATCTTTAAAAATATTTTTCTCCGAAACCCCATGGCCCAGGTCTATGATATTTGGTGTGTAGCTTCATCTAGTGGACCTCTACCAAGATTGTTCAAACCATAGCCCTTGGGCCAAAATTGCCTCCGCCCCGGGGCCATTCGGTTTTACTTTGACTTATATTTTTTCGGCACCAGGAAAAATGGTAACTTTAAACGTAAATCACGTGCGTTTAAACGAAACAATACTAGACTGAAGTGACTGTCAATTATATTATTAAATCATGGACGCCACTCTATGCTTTCATTTTTAAGTTCATTACCCGTTTCTGTTTTACGTCTTCTGGACACCGAGGCGAATAAATTCTACGATAGTTCTCATCAGTTATATGATGCGGCTCTCTTAACTAGAGGCTATACTCAGCATACTCTCCGTCCTTACATTGATTCTGAAATTAATCATAAACGTCATTTCTTCAAAATATCCTTCATTAATAAGGGTATGGATTTTATAGATTTGCCCAGTATCTTCCGTGAGAGATCGGTGCTTTCTTCCATTCCTGATTATTTTCAAAATACTGAAACACCTATAATTTGCTATAAATATAACAAACCTGTTAGATCTATCATTTTTAATTTCAATAAACTTGTTTCAGATCTTGATATTGATACTAATACTCCTGATTCATGTGATTGTAAAAACTCAAAGTATTGCTATCCTGCTGCTGGTCATGTAATTACTGGCAATTTGAAAATTATTCCTGATTCTAGGATAAGGAATATAATTTCTAAAGGACCGAAATATCGGTTTCCTTCTAAAATTGATTTCAGTAAATGTAGAGATGAAATCGCTGCTTCCTTGAATGAATTCGGTAATCGATGGTGTAAGCGAGAGTATGTTGAGTGTAAAGCCCTAAAGGACTGGAAACTTAGCATTTTAAGACTAGTGAATAAACGCATTTCTTTCTATTCTCAAAATACTAACTTATTACCTCCTAAGCCCAAGACGTCTTTACGTCATCTTAAACTAGGTATTCAAGAATTTCATAAGAAGTTTGTTTTGGCCCCTGCAGACAAGGCCGCTAACAACGTCGTCGTTGTGTGACGGCTCCACTATGTTAACACGCTTAAGCAGGAGCTTGGTGGTACTAAGGCCTATGAACTTCAGCCTTTGGCTGAAGAGAGAGCTATAGTAGATAAACATGTTTGTCTTTCAGCCACCAAGTTTGCTGTGTGTGTTAACGAAGGCCAAGACAAGCTTCCTACGCTATACTGGTTACCAAAACTTCATAAAAAAACCTTACAAAGCACGGTTTATTGCAAATTCTAGTTCTTGCACTACCACTGAACTTTCTAAATTATTAACTTCCTGTCTTACTGCTATTAAAACGCATGTAATTAAATATTGTGATAAAGTCTTTGAAAGATCAGGAAGAAATCTGTTTTGGTCTATAAAAAATTCGAATGAGGTTTTAAATAAATTGAAATCTAGACAGTTTCGTGCTTCTAGTCTGTCTACCTACGATTTTTCCACTCTTTACACTACACTTCCTCATAATCTTATAAAAGAAAAGCTTAATGATTTAATTGAATGGTTTTTTCACAGAGAAGATTCTCTCTATCTTGCATGTAATGTCAGAAATGCATTTTTCACTTCTAAAGAGCATAAGAATTATACACTTTGGTCATGTCAGAAAGTGTGTGATGCCCTCACCTTTCTACTTGACAATATTTATATTAGATTCGGTACTAAGTTATTTAGACAAATTGTGGGTATTCCGATGGGTACTAATTGCGCACCTCTTGTGGCTGATCTGTTCTTGTATTGTTATGAAAGAGACTTCATTTTGTCGCTTTCCATTGATAACCAATCTGAAATTATTGAAGCTTTTAGCTCTACTTCTAGATATTTAGATGATTTATTAAATATTGATAATACCTATTTTGATGGTTTGATCAGTCAGATTTACCCCCTAGAACTTCAGTTAAATAAAGCAAATTCTTCTGATACCGAGGCCCCGTTTTTGGATTTACATCTATCTATTGTAGATGGATTTGTTTCGTGCAAAATTTATGATAAACGCGATGACTTTGATTTTGAGATTGTAAGTTTTCCTTTTTTGGATGGTGATGTTCCTCGTGCGCCGTCCTATGGCGTTTATATTTCGCAATTAATTCGATTTGCTAGAGTGTGTAGTCATGTAACTGACTTCAACACTCGTAATAAATTATTAACGGCTAAACTCCTTAATCAGGGTTATCGGTACCATAAACTACGCAAAGCCTTTTCAAAATTTTATAGACGCCATTCTGATTTGGTTTCGGGATTCGGTGTTGGACTTGAATCTCTTCTGCAACAAGGTCTATCGGAACCCGAATTTTATGGTGACTTAGTATATAAATTCAGAAAAATATATAACCGCAATGACTTCAGCACCCAATTTCGTAAAATCATTCTTCGATATAAAAAGATTGGGTACAACATGGATATTATACGACAGACTGCATGCATGGTAGTTAACCCAATCACGGTTGGCAACTTTGCTTCCCTCTTTAATTGCACGCCGGTGGGTCAGGCCTCAGATTCTATGACGGCTCCAACGTAAAGGCTTATTGAAAATTAAAGAGATAATGTTGGTTGGTGCCTGATGCTCTGTCTCTGGTCGGGCTCATCGGAGTCTAACTGTTGGTTTTCTTTTGCTCCAGCATTTCAGTGGTTTCTTGCTGTCGAGTCCTCACCGTTGTCTCACCTCTGTGGTTCTTTGATTTCTGTGTTCACGGAGATGTTGCACTGATGAGTTAGGATGCCTTCATGCGGACTGAACAAATTATTTGTCTAAATCGCGACGGAAGTAAGGGCGAGGATTGTGGCCACGTAAAATCGATTTAAGCCCCCCAGTGGAAATCTTCCACTGACCGTTCCAAGGCGGCTCTTCTGTGGCGATTTATTTATGTTGTTGTTTGTTACTTACTGTGTGTATCACTTGTGTCTTTTAATTTTGGATGGCCATATGGCCATTTTGTGGGAAAGTAACTGTCCATATGGCCTTCCTTTGTTTAGGTTTCCATTATGGTCTGGTCGCTTAATGTTTGTATTTCTTTCCCTTTGGTGTCTTTTATGGATGGAGTAAGTTAATTGTATCAATTCCTGATCTTTGTTTTACTTCTACTTTATATATGGAAATTTAAAAAAAAATCTTCTACTCTGAAACCGCAAGGCCCAGGTCTTTAATATTTGGTGTGAAGCTTCATCTAGTGGACCTCTATCAAAATTGTTCAGATTATAGCCCTAGGAAATAGAAGTCAAGGCAATGAAAACCTTTGAAAATATTCTTGTCTGAAAGCAGAAGGCCAAGGTCTTTGATATTTGGTATGAAGCTTCGTCTTGTGGATTTCTACCAAGATTGTTCAAATTATAGCCCTGGGGCAAAAAATTGGGCAGCCCCGGGAACTCCAAGATTTATATAGACTTATATAAGAAAAACCTTTAAAAATCTTCTTGTCTGAAACCAGAAGGCTCCGGTCTTCGATATTTGGTATGAAGCTTCACTTTTTAGACCACTACCAAGATAATTCAAATTATAGCCTGGGGCAAATAATGGCTCTCCCGGGGGCCCACTTGTTACCCTATGGATCAGGTGAGCGATCCAGGGTCATCATGGCCCTCTTGTTAGCTCACGGTCACGTAGTGACGAGATGAGCTTTTGGGATCACTTTTTGTCCGTCGTGCGTGCGTGCGTGCGTGCGTAAACAATTTCTTCAAACGACATCTCCTCCTAAACCACAGATCGGATTTTGACCAAACTTCACAGAAATGATGCTTAGGTGGTCCCCTTTCAAAGTTGTTCAAATGGTTCCGGTCCGTTGCGCATCTAGGTCACAGGAGCCAAAAATAGATTTTTTTTCACTGAAAACTTAAACAATCTTCTCTGAAACCACAAGGCCCAGGTCTTTGATACTTGGTATGAAGCTTCATCTAGTGGACCCCTACCAAGATTGTTCACATTAAAGTGCTGGGGCAAAAAAATACCCCCGCCCCGGGGCCCTTTGGTTCTTTATAGGCTTATATAGGGAACCTCTTTAAAAATCTTCTTCTCTGAAACCGCAAGGCCAAGGACTTTGATATTTGGTATGAAGCTTCATCTAATGGACCTCTACCAAGATTGTTCAAATTATAGCCCTTGGACCGAAATGCTCCCGCTCCAGGGCCCTTTGGTTTTACAAAGACTTATATAGGGAAAATCTTTAAAAATCTTCTCTCTGAAACCACAAGGCCTATAGGTCTTTGATATTTAATATGAAGCTTCATCTAATAGACCTCTACCAAGATTGTTCAAATTATAGCCCTGAAACCAAAAATGCCCCCGCTCCGGGGCCCTTTGGTTTTACATAGACTTATACAGGGAAAATCTTCTTCCGTGAAACCACAAGGCCTAGAATTATAGTGCTGGAGCCAAAAAAGCCCCCGACCCGGGGCCCTTTGGTTTTACATAGGCTTATTTAGGGATAATCTTTAAAAATCTTCTCTGAAACCACAAGGCCCAGGACTTTGATATTTGGTACAAAGCTTCATCTTATGGACCTCAAACAAGATTGTTCAAATTATAGCCCTGGGGCCAAAAAAGCCCCCGCTCCGAGGCCCTTTGGTTTTACATAGACTAAAAAATGGAAAATCTTTAAAAATCTTCTTCTCTGAAACCACAAGGCCTAGGTCTTTGATATTTGGTATGAAGTTCATCTTGTGGACCTCTATCAAGATTGTTCAAATTATAGCCTTGGGACCAAAAATGCCCCCGCTCCGGGGCCCTTTGGTTTTACATAGACTAATATAGGGGAAAGCTTTAAAAATCTTCTTCTCTGAAACCACAAGGCCTAGGTCTTTGATATTTGGTATGAAGCTTCATATAGTGAACCCCTACCAAGACTGTTCAAATTATAGTGCTGGGGCAAAAAAATGCCCCCGCCCCAGGGCCCTTTGGTTCTACATAGGCTTATATAGGGAAAAGCTTTAAAATCTTCTTCTCTGAAACCGCTAGGCCCAGGATTGGACCAAAAATGCCCCCGCTCCAGGGCCCTTTGGTTTTACATAGACTATTATAGGGAAAATCTTTAAAAATCTTCTTCTCTGAATCCACAAGGCCTAGGTCTTTTATATTTGGTATGAAGCTTCATCTAGTGGACCTCTATCAAGAGTGTTTAAATTATAGCCTTGGGACCAAAAATGCCCCCGCTCCGGGGCCCTTTGGTTTTACATAGACTAATATAGGGAAAATCTTTAAAAATCTTCTTCTCTGAAACCACAAGGCCTAGGTCTTTTATATTTGGTATGAAGCTTCATCTAGTGGACCTCTATCAAGAGTGTTCAAATTATAGCCCTGAGACCAAAAATGTCCCCGCTCTGGGGCCCTTTGGTTTGATATGGACTTATATAGGGAAAATCTTAAAAAATCATTTTCTCTGAAACCGCATGGCCAAGGAGTTTGATATTTGGTATGAAGCTTCATCTAATGGACTTCTACCAAGATTGTTCAAATTATAGCCTTGGGACCAAAAATGCCCCCGCTCCGGGGCCCTTTGGTTTTACATAGACTAATATAGGGAAAAGCTTTAAAATCTTCTTCTCTGAAACCACAAGGCCTATGTCTTTGATATTTGGTATGAAGCTTCATCTAGTGGACATCTATCATGATTGTTCAAATTATAGCCCTGAAACCCAAAATGCCCCCGCTCCGGGGCCCTTTGGTTTTACATAGACTTATACAGGGAAAATCTTCTTCCGTGAAACCACAAGGCCTAGATCTTTGATATTTGGTGTGAAATTTCATCTAGTGGACCTCTTTCAAAATTGTGCAAATTATAGCCTTGGGGCCAAAAATGTCGCCGCCCCGAGACCCTTTGGTTTTACATAGACTTATAGAGGCAAATCTATAAAAACCTTCTTCTCTGAAACTGCAAGGCCCAGGTCTTTGATATTTGGTATGGATCTTCATCTATTGGACCTTCACCAAGATTGTTCAAATAATAACCCTGGGGCCACAAATTCCCCCACCCCGGGGCCCTTTGGTTTTACATAGACTTATATAGCCCCGGGGTCATTTGTATTTGCATAGGCTTATGTAGGGTTTTAAATATTCTTCTCTGAAACTGCAAGGCTTTGATATTTGGTGTGAAGCTTCATCTAGTGGACCTTTGCCAAGATTCTTCAAATTATAGCCTTTGTTGATGTTTGGTATGAAGCTTCATCTTTAAGACCTCCCTCAACATTATGCACATTAAAGCCCTCTTGTTTTAATTTTTGGTAGTGAAATTTTCAACATATTTGAAAAGGCGTGTTTCCCCAATGGGAAACCATCGTTTCAACTTATAAACCGCACTTTATTCAGATAAAATGGGTTGCAAGGGTAAAGGTTAGTTTTCGAATTAGTTAATTCTAAACTTAGACTGTCGGTTCTGTTTACAAAAGGCGACCGCGCACATTCGATATAGCAGAAAAAAAAACACAAATACATAAATACATATCTGAAATAAGAGCGCTGCAAGCACTGCCCCTCCACTGCACGTAAACAAGCAAGTCCCATAAATCTGTCAAAACTTAATTCAAAGGGGAGGTGCATATAACAACGCTTAGTGTCCACGCGACGCTTAGTGTTCATATAGTGTCCAGCTGTTTAAAGCAACGCTTATGTCCATATGGACACTAAGCGTCGCGACTGTCGATACTATGTGCGACTCCAACGCTTATTGTTCGCCTTGTCATTTTAACATATAAATTCAGCTTCAAGGTGCTAAACTTTTCGTATGTCGACTGCCACTCTTCAGAAAGAAGCCATGTTTAGGACCGACTACTGACCCCAGGTTTGATGTCCCGGAATGGGGCTATACATCAAAGTGTTCATCTGGACACTAAGCGTCGTGTGGACACTGAGCGTTGTTACAGGTGCATGCATTAGTCTCTCTCTAAATCAAGTTAAAAAGATCACAATTTTCTATGTTCAAGGGCCATAACCCCAAACGTAAGTAAACCACAATCACCATTAATTGGTTTGATAATGCACTTAAATATGATCTAACAAAAAACACATGAAGCCTGCCAATAATACCAATTCGTTCATGTAAAATAGCTGTTCCGGTCATGAAATATATCAACTGCACATGCGCACTGCATTGCTCTTTCTTAGTTTCCAGTGAATGTCTACTTATGTCTGGTCTAGCTAGGAAGCTGTGTTTTAAAATTTATTATCAGTAAGCAAGAAAGACCTCCTTGTACAAACGGAGACATCAACCTTCGTGTACTTGGTGGTTTAAAGGGTGCTTAATATCAAACAGAACTAAACCATCGCGTGGCTTATTTTTGCTCAAAAACATAGATTGTGGTTACTCGTTAGAAGCGCACACAATCTATGTTGAAAGCAGAAATAAGAAATATGTTATCAGTTTAAACTAAAAAAAGTCATTTCTGACACCACGTTGGACGCCATTATTTCACACGGACATGTTTTCCTAATGCTTCGGAAATACCATCTCTAAGTGTTTGTACAGTTACATAGAAATACCGGTCAATACACAAGAACCTCAATTCAAATATGATTTGATCAACATGTTTAATGTAGAAAAGACAAGACACACAATAATCTGAGATCAGTTCTATTCGTAGCAATAATTCAATGTGTGTGTCCTAGAATACAGTTTAATTTCAGAAAAAATAATGTTCATGATAAGCGCTTGTTCTGCCGAACCATGATCGCCGCTACCTTTACAAAAGGTGTAGATCCAGATCAGATCAGATGGCTTCTGCCATCTAATCAGGATCTACACTGTTCGACATTCAGTTCGTTCATGCGTAGGAATTAATTATATCAGGTAATCTGATTGAGAAAAAGTCAGAAATGAGAGTGGCTAAATTGATTTATTCAATAGGACGCGAGATAAGGTAACTTAAAAATAATGGCTATACCTGAAGTATCTACTTTCGTTTTGCGAACTGGTTATAGGAACTTTCTGTTCCTATAACCCGAGTGCCTCCGTAAAAAAGGTTTGCTCTTATCCCTGAAGATGCATCGAAAAATGTCGTCTGTTTATGTCGTCTCCTGAAGTTTCTTGCAAACTTTTTAAAACTATTTTTGAATTCAGGCAAACTGTGTGTACCCTCATCAGACTGCTCCTAGCAGTCTGATATGCGTCCACATTGCCAGTATGACTATTAAAGTAAGCAGCAGAGGACAAAGCAGACGACAAATGTTAAGATTGGTATCTTTATGGTTAAAGGAAGGAATTTCCCTTTTTGTCCCCCGCCTTTTCGAAGAAGCTTTCCGCGGTGCGTGATGCGTGGTGCGTGGTTCCGAGCTTGTTGTAGGTACCTTGTGAGCGCAACTACTCCTACAGTTTTAAACCGATCCTTCTGAAATTTTATAGGTGTCTTTATCATGGTTTAAAGTTGTGCATTTGCTTTTTTCAGAATCATTGAATTATTTTTTTCTCCAATTTTTTAGATTTTTAACTTAAGACTTTTTTGTATGGTTCCGAATAGTAGGTACGTTGTGAGCGCAACTCCTCATACAGTTTTATACCGATCCTTCTGAAATTTTATAGGTGTCTTTATCATGTTTTGAAGTTGTGCATGTGCTTTTTGCAGAATCCTTGAATAATTTTTTTCACTTTTTTACACTTTTAACTTAGACTTTTTTGTATGGTTCCGAATTCATAGTAGGTACCTTGTGAGCGCAACTCCTCCTACAGTGTTATACCGATCCTTCTGAAATTTTACAGATGTCTTTATCATGGTTTGAAGTTGTGCATATGCTTTTTTCAGAATCATTGAATTATTTTTTTTTTTTTTTTTTACTTTTTTCACATTTTTAACTTAGACGTTTTGTATGGTTCCGAATTCATAGTAGGTATCTTGTGAGGGCAACATCTCCTACGGTAATATACCGATCCTTCTTAAATTTTACAGGTGTCTTTATCATGGTTTGAAGTAGTGCATATGCTTTTTTTCAGAATTCTTTAATTAGGTACCTTGTGAGCGCAACTACTCCTACAATTCAATACCAATCCTTTCCAAACTTAAAAGATGCTTGAATTATGGTCTGAAGATATGCATGTGCTTTTAACAGAATCTTAAAATAATTCTTTTCAGTTTTTTTTTTCAAACTTAAGAGTTTTTTTGCGCATCTAAATTATGAAACTGTATATGTAGTAGGCACATTGTGAGTGCAACTCCTCCTACAGTTTAAAACCGATCCTCCAGAACAGAGTCTTTACAGGTATTCTGATCATGGTCTGAAAATGTGCATTTGCCTTTTACAGAATCCTTTAATTATTGTTTTTCACTTTTTTCATTCTTTACACTTTTTTGCATGGTTCCAAATTCATAGTAAATACCTTTAGAGGGCAACTCCTATTACAATTTCATTCCAATACTCCAAAACTTTCACAGATGTTTCATTCATGGTCTGAAGATATACATGTGCTTTCTATAGCATCTTGACTTTTTTCTTTTCTTTATCAAGAAAGATGATATATTAATCCCCGCCATTTTGAAAGAAAACTACATAATAATATTATTCTTTATGAAGCGGGAAATGTCAGTGTGTCAATTCTGCCTGTTACCATGCTGACTTCGGACGACTAGCGCTTGACATTGGACGACCGATCATAGAATAAGATGATGATACTGCTTTTCTAGTGATCATGAACCGTCGTATATGTTGATGTACATCGGCAGCTACTTTCGTATTAGGAGGGTAGTGACATGGTTTTCGTTTCACAAATACGGTGCCACCAGCCATGGGTACAGTATCCTGTCCCTGCAAAGAGAGAGAGAGAGATGTTGAAACAACGCTGACCCTTATCCCACTGAACACGAAAGCCCCTACCTTTACAAGTATATTCTGATCAGATGGCTTGAAGGAGCCATTTCATCACGTGAACAAATCCGTGAAATGAAAACCCTACTAAACCCCACTTTATATAGAAAAAACCTGGGGTTTACGAGGGTATTCATTATTTTTCTTAGTTCTACTCCAAGGCATAGGTTGTGGGTACTCGTTAGAACCGCCTCATTGAGGCGGTTCTAACGAGCACCCACATCCTATGTTTTGAGCATTTATAATAAAAATATGAAGGATTTTCATCAGAAAAGTAACCATTTTGGAGATGTGAAAAATTCATTATGTCATACGGGCGAGTTATCGTAATGTGATCATGGTCTACTCTGTCATTTAGTTTGCAAATTTGAACGAGTACATTACATCAAATAATTTGATTGGTTGACAGTCAAACATGGGTGTGCCTAATTTTCTTATTCAGCAGGATAAGAGTTAAATGAAAAAAAAATGACTCTGGGGGATATGGTGCCCAAACAGTACTACAATATGTGCTCATAAAGTGAGTTCAAATATGCACTACGACCGGAATCGCCATGTCCATGTTGAAACAACGTTTTCAACTTTTCTTGTTTTAACAATGAGTGCTTGCTGGTGTAGTAGGGTAGTGGTCGGGTACTCCGGTTCCCTTCATAACGAATGGCAGCAATCCGCCAACATCCGTGTTCTCAACATTTCTTTGATCGAAGAAAAATTCCTTACTTCACTACATCTGAGGTACTGAAAAACCATATTTGCAAATAATAACGCTAACGGATTTCTAATCAGATGATAGTCCTTGTAAATGTAAAACAGAAGTGAAGGCAATGATTGATTGAATTGGTTTTTAAGGTGTGAAGGCAATGGTCAGGAAACGATACAATTAACCCACAGCTCCAATCAGAGACACCAAAGGGAAAGAAACACAAACATGAAATAACTAGACTCTAATGGAAACATCAATAGCGGAAAACCAAAACAACAGTTACTTTCCCACAAAATGGTCAATTGGCTATCCAAAACTAAAATATAAGCGATATACACACTCAAAGACAAACCATAACAAAAGCTGTCACTATAGGTGACCAATGCCCTCCGTGGGAGCCAATTTCTGACTTTTTGCAAAATTTCAAGGGGAGATTATTCAGCCAAAAATGACAACATAGTTATGGCCCTTGGTCAGAATGAAGCCATTGTGATGGTGAATAAGTGTGGGAAGTTTCATGGGGCTAGGTCAAATACTTTTTAAGTTATGATCAAGTTTAAAGTTTTTGTGACGGACAGACATACAAACAAACAAACAGACAGGGACAGACAGACAGACAGACAAACAAACAAACAAACAGACAGACAGTGCAAATACTATATGCCCCCCCCCCCCCCGAATCAAAGATTCTCGGGAGCATAACAAAAATAAACCGCGACAGAAGAACCGCCTTGGAACGGTCAGTGAAACGAATTCCACTGGGGGATGTGGTGGTGGTGTGTATGTTGGGGGGGGGGGGGTTAAATCGATTTTACGCAGCCGCAATCCTCGCCCTTACTTCCGTCGCGATTTAGACAAATATTCTTTTTCGGTCCGCATGAAGGCCGCCTAAATCATCAGTGCAACATCTCCGAGAACACAAAAAGCAAACAACCACGCCCCCCGCCCATCGGGGCTTGAAGAAATATATGGGCTGCTTGATGCTTCCACGCAGAGCTGAAACCGACCCGCACACGAGTACTGGTAAACAGCTTAGGGGATCTAAGCCTGCCCAGGCAAAGCGGTGCGAGTCGGCCCTTCAATGCTTATAAACACTATTGGTTTCATATGGCGGCAGGGATTGAGATGTAATTTCATCTCAATGTCGGGTAAAAGTCGCAACGTCTCCAAAATGACTTTTACAGTGTTGACGGGGACGTTAAACCTCAAATCAAACACACAAACAAACAAAAGCAAACAACCACAGAGATGAAACAACTGTGAGGACTCGACAGCAAGAAACCACTGAAATGCTGGAGCAATAGAATACCAACAGTTAGGACCGTCCATGCTAATAAACCCTAATGGTTTCATTGGGCGACAGGGCATGAGAAGTCATTTCATCTCGAAGTCGGGTAAAAATCCCACAAAATTGGAAGCAACGTCTCCAAAATGACCTTTACAGAGTTGACGGGGATGTTAAACCTGAAATCAAACAAACAAACAAAACCAACAGTTAAACTCCGATGGGCCCGACCAGAGACAGAGCATCAGGCCCTAACCAACATGACATAAAATTTAATTCTCTCTAATTCTAACCAGCCCTGTACGCTGGAACCGTCATAGAATCTTCTTTGTATCGCTTATATTATTTTGTTTTGGATTGCCAATTGGCCATTTTCTTGTGGGAAAGTAACTGTCCTTTTGGCTTTCCGCCATTGATGTTTCCATTAGGGTCTAGTTGTTTCATGTTTGTGCTTCTTTACCTTTGGTGTCGCTGATTGGAGCTGTGGGTTAATTTTATTGATTCCTGATCATTGCCTTCATTTCATTTTTTATACTAATCTAATCCAATGAATGATCTGTTGTGTCACCTACTTACCAATGTGTCAGCTGGTTAAAATCTCATAGAAGTCCAATGCCTTTACTAAGTTTTGATGAAAAAAGTAAAAAAGGCTTTTTTCTTTTTAACTTGTTTACTGTAGCTGGGCCGGAACAACACAAACCGGACAATAATTATGCGTAAAACTAGTCCGGAAATGAATGCATACGTTTCATAAATTAACGAACAAATTATGTTGGAAAGTACTTGAAATTAGTTGCAAGACAGTTTCAAATATGAATATTACTTTTTAAATTAAATACACTATAGATAGTTTTGCAAAATAAGTTCCAAGGCATATGAATACGGTCTTGCTTCACAAGAAGCAAATTTCTTCAATTTGACAGCCACAATAATTTATCAGTCATAACAGGATTCAAGGATGGGCGATGTTATTATGCTATATGAGGAAGAATGCTACATTCCTGAATTTTCAACGTATATACATTAATTACGGGTAATATATAAAATGTGGAAGGCATATTAGATAAAATCTGAGCATTTCAGATTTACCGCAAAAAAGATACGGCGCCCAGGAAGCAAAAACATGTCAAAAGATTTCTGATTTTCAAAAGAGGTAGACTTTTTGACAGAAAGCTTTGTCCGTGCCGGTAGTATTTGATGTGAACTATTGATCTGCTGTTGTTTTAGGAACTTTAAAACAAGAGGCCCATGGGCCACTATGCTCATCAGAGCTCAGGTGGGCACTGCCCAATTGCAGCCATGTATTTTAACATGATATCATTTTAATCTGCCAAATGAACCCCCATATCCAAATGAGCACCCATGTGGACTCAGTATATGAAACATTAGGCCTTTTATGAAGTAGAGGGGGTGGGGCATGGACCCAATGGAGCCCTGGTTGGTGTCACTAAATGTGTCTTATCACAAAGAACAAGAATATATATGGTTTAGCAGTGGGGATCTGCATGGCTGGAGATATAAGTGGAGGGGTTGGAGCATGCCCTGTCGTTCCCAGGAAAGCCCAAGATTGTTGTCCCTAAATGTGTCTTATCATAAGGACCAAGTATATATATGGTTTAGGGGTGGGGATCTGAACGGTATCCAAGATATCCTTTCATGAAGTGGACAGGAGAGGACTGGCCCCTGCGGACACCCCTACAGTAGGTGTGCTAATAATAAGGAACAAGAACATATATGAATATGGGGTGGGGATTTGAATGGTTTCTGAAATATATGGCCTTTTATGAAGTGGAAGGGCGGGGCACATTGCCTCAGCACAAAGAGACCCCCAAGTTGGTGTGACTGAATGAGTCTTATCATAAGGAACAAGAATATACATGGTTTACGGGTGGGGATCTGAACTATTTCTGAGATATGTGGCTTTTAATGAAGTCAAGCGGTGGAGCAAGGCCCGGGCATGCCCCGGGGACTCACAAGCTGGTGTTAATGAATGTGCCTTATCATAAGGAAGATGAATATATATGGTTTAGGGGTGGGGCTCTGAACAGTTTCTGAGATAAAAGGCATTTTGTGAAGTGCAGGGGTGGGGCAAGGCCCAGGGAGACCCCCAGGTTGGTGTCAATGAATGTGTCTTATCATAAGGTACAAGAATATATATGGTTTAGGGGTGGAGATCTGTAAGGTTTCCGAGATATTGTGATATTATGAAATGGAGGGGGTGGGGCATGGCCCCAGCACATCTCTGGGGACCCCCAGGTTGGTGTCACTGAATGTGTCTCATCATAATGAACGAGAACATATATGGTTTAGGGGTAGGGATCTGAACAGTTTCTGAGATATATGGCCTTTTGTGAAGTGAAGGTGTGGGGCATGGCTCTGGCTCACCCCGGAAGACCCCCAATTTGGGGTCAATGAATGTGTCTTATCATAAGGAGCAAGAATATATATGGTTTAGGGGTGGGGATCTGTAAGGTTTCCGAGATACTGGGCATTTTATGAAATGGAGGGGTGGGACATGGCCCCGGCGCATCCCGGGGGACCCCCAGTTTGATGTCACTGAATGGGTCTTATCATAAGGAACAAGAGTATATAGGGTTCAGGGGTGGGGATCTGAATGGTTTCCGAGATATTGGGCCTTTTATGAAGTGGGGGGGGTGGGGCATGGCCTCGGCGCATCCCGGAGGACCTCCAGGTTGGTGTCAATGAATGCGTCTTATCAATAGAAACAAGAATATATATGGTTTAGGGGTGGGGATCTGTAAGGTTTCTGAGATATAAGGCATTTTATGAAGTACTGGGGGGCGGCGCATGGCCCCGGCACAACCTACTGGACCCCCAGGTTGACATAAAAGCATATGGCTGAGAGAAGTTTGCTAAAGGAACATTTCTATGAAAGTTTTGTCAAAATATCTGCAAAGGCTTTGTAGTTAATGCCATTTTTCAATTTTCCCCATTATAAGTCTATGGAAAATCTAAGTTGCCATAGCAACCAAACTAAAGAGCCGAATTTCATAAAAAACACAAAACCTGTAAAGGCAAATATGAATAGTTTAGAATATTTCTCTAAACTCTCAGCCTCATAGATTATACGGTTTCTGAGGAGATGATTTTTTAAGTATTTTTTTTTTCATTTTGATTTCCATGGCAACCAATACAAATGAGCAGTAGGCCTAAAATCATATGGCAGAACGTAGATTGCCTAAGGAATATTTCTATGAAAGTTTTGTCAAAATATCTGCAGCAGCTTAGCAGTAAATACCATTTTTCAATTTTCCCCATTATAAGTCAATGGAAACTCTAAGTTGCCATAGCAACCAAACTAATAAGCCGAATTTCATAAAAAAAACACAAACTTTCAATCCCCCAACCCAAGGATGCTACAGATGAAATTTGGGCCCAATGGGCCTAGCGGCTTCAGAGGAGATGTCGTTTAAAAGTGTTGACGTCACACGACGACGACGCAGACGACGCAGACGCCGACGGACAACTGCCTTTCCTATAAGCTCCCCCGGAGCCTTCGGCTCTGGTGAGCTAAAAAAGTCTAAAAAGCGGTTTCATGTTTTTCCTTGTAAAAGTGAAAATTACAGAATTACATGTACCTCCATATCTTCTTCTGCGGCAGGCATATTTTGGGAAAAAAAATAACATGCAAAGCTATCACCTATATTCTCTTGTGCAAATGTATTGAGGAACCTTAAAACATCTTCTGAAGAGGGTTTACAATATTTCTGGTTTTCAGGCAGTTCTGTTTAAAATGCATTTTATCATTTGTTGCTTCTCTTTAAACAAATAAAGACACTTTTGCAGTATGCATAGTGGTCTATTTTCCTCTGTCTGTATCAATGGTTGGCTGTATCTTTGGCTGTGGCTTACTGGAGAATCTGTCACTTTGGGTCAGTATGTATCATCATGATAAATTTTGACGTATAAACAATATTAGCCAAAGGCTGTGATTAATATCAATCCTTGAACGTGAACATGAAAAATAGTTATTTTGTTGCGGCTGAGTGTCGCCACCTTATACTGAGAGTTTATACTGTCAGAGCAATCCCTTATGGAGAATAGAAATAGGTTATAGCGAATGAACTGACATGTTAAAGCACGCTATATTATGTGAATATAGTGGGATTATAATTAGAATAAAGACTCGGCCATACTTCTCACATGGGCTACAACAAATGCTAAGGCAAGGCTGTACATAGGCGCCGTCTCGTTTGTGCATTTGTTGCTCACACGTACGTGTGTAGTATGTGCCTTTAGGAAGTCTCGTTTGTAGTATGTACCTTTAGGAAGTGTCAACCGCTTGTCTGTCCTTATAAAGCGGCTGTACACATCACGCTTACAAGTCCGTGAAATGAACACCCCTTACACCCCACTTTATATAGAGAAAACAGGGGATTACGGGGGTATACATTATTTTCTTTATTTCTGCTCCTAGACATAGGTTGTGGGTACTCGTTAGAACCGCCTCAATGAGGCGGTTCTAACGAGCACCCACAACGTATGTTTTGAGTATAAATGAGGATAATATCACAGATTTTCAACAGAAAAGTAGCCTTTTTGGTTAGTGAAAAAGACACTATGTCGCACGGGTGTGTTATCGTAATGATACACACATGGACACAAAGCTGTGAAAACTTTGATGGGCCTCATTTCGTTCTGATTGGAAACATCATTCAATACATCACAACATCCTGTCAGTCTACTGCTATAAATTCAAAACACAAAAGTATGTACATTTCATTGCAGAATCCTGACCTGTCCAACAACAATACATCTCAAATGTCATTCAAGACCATAAACCAGACCTGAACATGGAACAAGTGCTTGCCAAAATGAGATCAGTTGATTGTATAATGCTTGATCCAGTAATTCTTTGATGAATGACATCTAAAAGGTATTTCATAGGAGTTTGCACAGTTTTGTATCCACGGGTCTATGCATTTGAAGAATCATAAACTGGCGGGTTTGATGTGCTATTTTCATGTGGGTCAACCCATTGTATTCGTCATATCGTATTATGATTCGATATTTACATAGAGGATCTTACATGAGTGTTCATGTATTATTGAATTTATTAAACGAGTTGAGGAAAAGGGATAAAATGCGAGGCTTTGCCGAGCATTTTATCCCTTTTCCTCAACGAGTTTAATAAATTCAATAATACATGAGCACGAATGCAAGATTCTATTTATCATATGACATTTTAAACGCATTTCATTCACGATTGTTTACAAAAATGCCAATATTCCGCCGTTCGTAAACGCGACGTCGCTAAGACCGTCGTACATGTAACGTTACGGGACGTATCTACCTAATTTGCATATTTAATCCACTAGTGGATTATCGAAAATAATGCATGGCGTTATTACACTCTCAGACGCGACGTCATATGATAAACAATTTTATATCGCATCCTGCATTTTTCAAACAAAGCATTCTTATCATTACCTGTAGCTGGAAGGTCTTTAATTCATTTACTACAAGAGGGTCATTGTTTCCTCGAACACTGACGGTGTCACAGAATGTTCGAATTCTGTCCTGTAGTGTCCTTAAATTAGCTGCACTAGTCTCCCAGTCAAAATAATGGTCATCTTGATCGAATAAGTCTTCTGATGGAAAGCCCATTCGGATACGCTCTGCCTCCTGACGTAGTTCCGTTTTTGCAGCAGTGTTGCAAATAACTTTAGTTCGCGTCTCACTCTTCTCCCTTTGAAGTGCTTCCATTCTTTCAAACACTTGATCGTACTCTTCAGCTACAGAAACACTTTTCACTTTAGAAACTGTCTCACCGAAGTCGTCAGTCGACTCGCACTGCGTTAGGTGAAAAACTCCGTTTCCAGCCCCTGTGCTTTTACCAATAGCTGTTCTCGGTCGATTTGAAGTAGTTAAATCTGTCATTGACTGTCTCTCAATACCTATGGCTGTGCGAGGACGGAGAATTTTGTTCTTGTCATATGACGGTGACGGGGATGCTTCACCTTCAGGAAACATTAACTCCGTTTCTGCAGCACTATTTTGTAATTGTTTTAAGCTACGAGGTACAGTTCTATGTCTCTTCCTAAACAGACGTTCTTGTTCAATCTTCTTCCGGGAACGGCTTTCAATTTGGGCATTTTTCTTCTCTGTCATAAGTCTATTATGAAATGAGTCCGGCAGCAATGGATCGATGAGAGGAGTTTTATCCTGCATGTAAAGTTTCACCATTTGTGAAATAATTGTCTCCTTATTACTATCAATGATTTCTTTTTTAGGTTGTATTCGAGCTTTTGGTTTAAATTCTTCACTCAGTTTATCGTGAACAATCTTTAAAATTGGAATCTGACGAGCACTGGGTATTTTTAGTCGACCACGCAACTTCCGGAGAACACCTTCTTTCAGTCTTTGAATCGTATGAGCGTTCTTCCTAAGAACTAAGCGTTCATAATTTTTATCGTCTAAAATGAAAACAGTTGTGGCCGCTGTGCAGGTAACAGTATACGCATATGTTGGCAGTTCCATAACAGCTTCTAAATCACCTGAAAAAGGTCCATGTGAAATTACTAATATAATGTTATTAATCAAATAATTTCGTATTGGCCCAGTTACAGGTCCGAGGTCTGCTGTATTGGCACGAGGCCGAAGGCCGAGGCCAATACAGCTGACCGAGGACCTGTAACTGGGCCAATACGAAATTACTTGATTAATGACAATTTTATTAATTGACGCAATTAAAAACATGATTTTTGAATATTGGTTGACCTTGTGTAATATAGGATAATCAATTAATAAATGACTTTATAAAAAGAAATCAAGATGTAACACATTCGTCGAGAAGTAATTATTTCAGGGAAATGAAGCTACACAGTACATATAAACAAAATGGCATAGTTAACAAACCGTCTCTCTTGTCTTTTTTAAGTTACGAGTACAGTCATGCATACCTGGGGATATAAAAGTATTTCCATGCTCAACTCATTTGAGGATGAAATTTGACCAGCTAGATAATTTTAAAATGCTAACAATTGCCAATGTCATTTTCTGATGTGATGATCCGAGCAAGAAAATTGCGCTCCGCAAACAAGAGCTGTACACAAGGTCAAGACATGTGGTCGTATGTACAGCTCTTGTGTGCGGATCGCAATGCACCATGCCGGTGAGACATGGCCTTTGACAAAGCCAAACCTCTAACGTCTTCAGCGGAATGACAGGGCAATGATCAGTCAGATTTGCAATGTCAAGCCACAGTACACTGTCACCATCAGGTCCAGTGAGTTACTTGAGCGTCTTGGCATTGAGGACCTGGACCTCATCCTGAAAAAGAGAAGGTTCCGCTGGTATGGACATGTGGAACGCTTCAACGGTGCAGTCAAGACTGCCTGTGGCATACAGGTAGGTGGAAAACGGGGGCCTGGAAGGCCCAAGATGACCTGGAAGCAGCTGACAGAAAGAGGCTGCAGAGAATGGAAGCTCTCTGCTATCGATCCTCATGATAGACAGGCCTGGAGATCTGGTGTAAGATCTGCAAAGCATGCAGCAAGCCAGCTACCCGGAAGGGGGGCCACTTATGTGGACATTGCCCCTGTACCTGCACGTTAATCAAAAATCAGTTTATGATGTTGATGATGATGAAGAAAACGTTTTAATTATTTGTATTTTTAACATGTATAATTAGCATTACAAATACCCTATTCAACTGAGTTGAGCATGAAACATGTTTATAGCCTCGTGACCAGGAGACTTAGCCGGTGTCCGTTTCGATGATATTTTTTTTTCAGCATAAGCAAGAGAAGGATCACGAATTTTCATCTGAAAAATGTCATTTCTTTTCCAGTCTAAATATTATATCGCAAAGGTAGTGAGTTGAGCCCCGCCACGCGAATTTGTGTCTTCGAGCATTCCGTCATGACAAATTTTAACTGCGCATGCCCAGCCATTCAGAGGGGCCAGGGATATGGCTTTCTGTCTGAAGGTTCCTCTTGATTCATTGCTTGTATGAGCGAGCAGCGAAGGTTCTGGCGAGACTGCGCGGATGCGCAGGCTCGCCTGAACCTTCGCTGCTCGCATAGGCGATAAGTACCAACATCGCTTGACGCGGCCCAGTTAATTTATGAGTAGAATGTTAAGTTACCTTGTATCTCTTGTCCTTCAACACAACACAGATCAACTGTTTTAGTCATCTGTCTTTTCTCTGCCGCTGCGTATCCTTCTTGACGCCGAACTTGTATTTGATGTTGTATCAATCCGTTAGACTGCTTCTTGTCTACATTCTCTTTGTTTTGTCTGAAAAATGATGGCAATCAAAATGACTATCTCATATATGATGGTTTTCAAATACAGTTACTGTCTCAAATATTTACTGTCTCAAATATGATGGTTTTCAAATGACAAAACTATACATCACGAAAACACGCCAATATAATTTTGACCCCCTTGAACCCCACTTTTATATAGTAAAACTGGGGTTTTCAGGGGTTTACCTTATTTTTCTTATTTCTGCTTTAAAATATTGAGTGTGGGTACTCGTTAGAACCGCCTCGATGAGGCGGTTCTAACGAGTGCCCACAATCTATATTTGGAGCAGAAATAATAAAAATATCACAATTTTTCATCATAAATTTTTCGTGTTTTCGGCGATAAAGGTGGTAATGTATTTGTATAGGCGTGTTTGCGCAATGAATGGATAAATTGGTCACAGCCTAGGCTGATGTTATTATTATTATTATTTATTAAGTTGAACACATTATTCAAATGTCCATTGATTGATTGTTCGTTGATTGTGTTAGGGGTTAACGACACGTCAACCCTTGTTGGTCATTTTGTGTCGTCTCCCAGAGAAAGGGAGAGATGAGATAGAAGAGATAGTAGAGGAGATGAAAAATAGAGGCGGGGAAGAAAGAGGGAACAGATTGAAATCGAAGAAAGAGAAGAAATAAAAATCCCCTCTCATCACGTGAACAAGTCCGTGAAATGAACACCCCCTTACACCTCACTTTATATAGAGAAAACTGGGGTTTACGGGGGTAAAGAATATTTTTCTTATTTCTGCTCCAAGACATAGGTTGTGGCTACTCGTTAGAACCGCCTCAATGAGGCGGTTCTAACGAGTACCCACAACCTATGTTTGCAGTATAAATAAGAAAATTATCACAGATTTTCGTCAGAAAAGTAGCCATTTTGGAGATGTGAAAAAATGCACTATGCTGCACGGATGAGTTATCATAATGTAGTCATACCTGCTGGAAGGACAGCAGGCCTTACCAAACTGTAAGCCAGTATCAGTTGGACGCCCCGGTGACAGAAGATGCACGACACTTTGTTATCACCCAATCATCCATATATGCTACTAATAGATAAATTCTCATAGTTATTTGGGCTTGGGTTATATAGTTCTCTGGTCGGGCCCATCGGAGTCTAACTGTTGGTTTTCTTTTGCTCCAGCATTTCAGTGGCTTCTTGCTGACGAGTCCTCACCGTCGTCTCACCTCTGTGGTTCTTTGATTATTTGTGTTCACGGAGATGTTGCACTGATGAGTTAGGAGGCCTTCATGCGGACTGAACAAATTATTTGTCTAAATCGCGGCGGAAGTAAGGGCGAGGATTGTGGCCACGTAAAATCGATTTAAGCCCCCCGCCCCCAGTGGAAATATTTCCACTGACCGTTCCAAGGCGGTTCTTCTGTGGCGATTTATTTATGTTGTTGTTTGTTACTTACTGTGTGTATCACTTGTGTCTTTTAATTTTGGATGGCCATATGGCCATTTTGTGGGAAAGTAACTGTCCTTATGGCCTTCCTTTGTTTAGGTTTCCATTATGGTCTGGTAGCTTAATGTTTGTATTTCTTTCCCTTTTGTGCTTTGATGGGTGGAGTAAGTTAATTGTATCGATTCCTGATCTTTGTTTTACTTCTATTTTACTATTATTTATTAATATTTCATGTCAAACGTTTGGAATAATTTTAAATGTTTATACAACTGAAACACACATTATAAAATAATACAAAATTAGAAACAAGCAACATCAAACTGTGAAGATTACGTCTTCAATTTTTTACTGAAAACTAAATCACAAACAGTTGATGATGGTGGTTGATGCAGACCTTCAATTTAGTTTAATATAATGTACAAAATACAAAAACTGGTTTGACACTTTAAGATAAAATTGGATATTATGTCGGACCTAAAGCAACCTTCTTAAGTGGATTTTTCATAAATCTGAATTTTAGTTTCATCAAGTGATGGTTCCGCGACTAAGACCACAGAATCACAGCAGCGATCTTACCGTCCAAACTCTTGCTCCAGCAGTGACGTTGTTTTTAGCAGAGCAGGATATTGTTGTTTGTGTTGTGTAGGGTTTATTGTCACCTTAGCTTGACCACTGAAAAGTATACACATAGAATCAACAATGCGAAAATACCCCACTTTTGTATGGATTTTTCAACAATACAAGTCTTTAATACTGAAAATCCAATTTAGTATGGTTCTCTTTCAACATGGCTGTGGTGTGTGATCAAGACCTTCAGTGTTCGTTAAAGTTATGTCATTTTCTGAATAAATTTCTAAAAATTACTTACCCATAACATTGAAAACGTACGTAAAGACAAACATCAAGTAAACACACCTGTATAATTTGACACCCCCGAACCCCACTTTTATATAGTAAAACGGGGGTTTACAGGGGTAAACCTTATTTTTCTGATTTCTGCTCTAAAATATAGATTATAGGTACTCGTTAGAACCGCCTCGATGAGGCGGTTCTAACGAGTACCGACAATCTATATTTTGAGCAGAAATAAGAAAAAAATAACACAATTTTTCATCTAGAAAATTTCACTTTTTCGGAGGTAATGTTTACAATGTATTTGTATAGGCGTGTTTTCGTAATGATTGATTGAAACTCATCAACTGATACTTCCTCCGCTAGTACAGCATTGTATGTTTATTATGATCACACGAACCATCACGCTAACAAGTCCGTGAAATTAACACCCCCTTACACCCCACTTTATATAGAGAAAATATGGGTTTATGGGGGTATACATTATTCTGCTCCTGGACATAGGTTGTGGGTAAATGAGGCTGTTCTAACGAGCACCCACAACCTATGTTTTGAGTATTAATAAGGATAATATCACGAATTCATCAGAAAATTGACCGTTTTTGAGATGTTAAAAAAATGCATTATGACCCACGGGTGTGTTATCGTAATGTAAGTTTTCTTTTCTTTACTTTTAGAAACAAAGCTGACATTTAGTCCAAAGGAAGGATCATTTGAATGAAATTCTCAAATTAATTAGAAATTGTTGGTATATGAATAATTGGCAGCTTTAAAGGATATTAGAACAAAGACGATGAATAGAAATTCTATAAAATGAGAGAATTTTAATTTCCACCACCAAAACAATGAGTACCAAGGGAAATAAAATTACTCTGTTGTTTTTCTTTTTCTTTTCTTTTCTTTGGTAAACAATTAAAGTATAATTTCTCCAATTAAGGCCAGAAACCAGAGCGTCGTTTTTTTTCAATAAAGTCGTCTCGATAAGGCAAATCCAACAAGTGTTCATACAGACAATCCATGCAGGTCTACAATGTTGGCTCAACTTTGAAACAACGTTGAGTGCATGCTCTTAATATCAGAATTAATAAATGTTCAGAGGCTATATTACCTGACAATGAAGAAAAGGCCAGAAACAGGATCGCCTTGCTTCATAATACATGTATCAAACGGATAGACGACCTTGCGTAGACTCATCTCCAGGAGGTGTTTGAATTTAGAGGACCATCCGGAAAACAGATGACAGCTGGAGATAAACTCCTTCCTCTCCTGATACTCTTTCTCTTGCTGAGCCTAAGGATAATAGATCAAATGAGCCCCGCCAAGCGAATTTGGGTCTTCGAGCATTCCGTCATGACAAATTTTAACTGCGCATGCCCAGCCATTCAGAGGGGCCAGGGATATGGCTTTCTCTCTGAAGGTTCCTCTTGATTCACTGCTTGTATGAGCGAGCAGCGAAGGTTCTGGCGAGACTGCGCGGATGCGCAGGCTCGCCTGAACCTTCGCTGCTCGCATAGGCGATAAGTACCAAAATCGCTTGACGGGGCCCAAATAAGTACTCACACTGCTTACTCATACTGCTTCATAACGTTGAACAACCCTCATGTCATCATCATCATATTATGTCATCGCAGTTGCTACGAGGATATGTCTAAGTTAAGAACTTTCAAAGTAAACCGAGTGAAATAAAAGTGCAAAATGAATAAACTGGCCATTGCTATTAAAGGGGAATGGGAGCCAATTCTTTCAAACAGATCATTTTGTCTCCCTTGGGTACTGTGGTTTACTCATACCCATTCCTGCTGAATGTAAATTAATTTTGCCACACTTAACGAGTCAAATACTTGATACAATGTTTCATTAAAACTCGGAAACTGAATCCTGATCAGCTGGCTTTGTTTGCAAAAGTAGGGATTATCTTATGGGGCATGAGAACACATCCAGGTGAGGCAACTCCTGCAAAAGTATTTTTGTGTCCCATGTCAAGCGGGGTCAACTATTAAAGAAAAGAATTTTCTCCTGAGGAGCAAATTCTTTCCTTTAAGAGTAGACCCCTTTTTTCAGAGGGACATGGCTTATAGAAAAGCGAACAGGAAGTCCCAAGAGTTATCTCCCTTTGAAAACGGCGAAACAATATGTCAGGTGTTCCAATTCCCCTTAATTCAGTAGGTCGAAGGATAAAGGAAATCATTTGCTCTTGGTGAGCATCCTATCTCACGCGAGTCTGACTGGCAATCAGGAGGGTCGGCAGCATTGATTATGAAATCTTTTAACAGTCATTTTTCTCTTTTACGCTGATTCAAGAAAGCGGCGGCGAAAGAATCTGCACTACCCTGGTTAACCACTCAAGTATAAGCCTACCCAGGAAAGGTGTGGTAAGGTAAATTGAACGGCTCGTTATGACCTCAAACAGTGTTGGCTTGGTCGTTGAACTCGAAACAAAAAAGTATCATTAGCATTTTTCCTTTAGAAGTAGACAGGGATTATTTTTGACAAGCAAAAATTCTTTCCTCAGAGACCAGACACCTTTTTCGGGGGTGGGGGTTGGTATACAGTAAAATTCCTGTAGTAAGACCGCTCTGTATGACCACTTTTGAACAGTCCCAAAGGTAGTCTCTTTCTGGAAGACATTAAATGCAGACAATACACAGAAAGAATGACTTAAACTTTTAAATTTTTTTTAAGAAGATTTTGTTACAGTCCTACAAACTACTGACATTTTTCTGAATTTTTTTCTATAAGGAAAAGTAAGTTAAAAAGTAAGTAAGGTCTTTATTTAAAGAGGTTTTAGTAATGAGGAAAAAGCACAAATAAATAAGAGAATAAAAAATAAATAAAAATAAATATTTTTCCCATTTTGTACAGAATGGGATCTCTCATCCCACATACAGAAGGGGTACCGGCTGAGTAGAATTTAAACATTGATAAAAATTGAAACAGTGAAAGCCCTGATCAGGCGCCTTGTTCTGCAGCATCTGATATGGGACTGCACTGTTTGCAACGAGTGATAAGTTGTTTCCTTTTACCTTATTCCTTTGTCCTTATTCCTTATTCCAGATTTATTTTTTCAACCTGAATTTTTATAAAGGGTCATATTTTCAGGAAAGGTCCATTTTCAGCCCCATCAAAAGAAGTTGACTTTACGCTTCAGCTCCTATCAATATAAGACGACTTTGCGTAACTATGTTCAAAAAAGACTTGGTAAGATTTTAAGTAGCATATAATCGACTATACACATATCAAACCAAAAATCACCCCGCCTATCGGGGCTTGGAGAAATATATTGAGCTGAATGGTGCTTCCACGTAGAGCTGAAACTGTCAGAACACACATGAGTAAGCATGCACTGTTACGGGCTTCCACGATCTAGTGGATAAGTGCGCTGACTCTTAAACATTAGGTCTTTCACCGCTGTGGGTTCCAGCCTGGTCACGTGTGAGACGCTAAGTTCTGCAACGGGAGATCAGGTGGTTTTTCCCCGTGTACGCCGGTTTTTGCCGACCTCTGATTATCGATTGGCTCAAAATACGTGAAATAATCTTGGAAGAGCCGTAAAACCATAACAAAACAAAAAAAGTTTTGGGCAGGCTGGTCAATGGAAACTAAATAATGTTCAACTCTGCTACAACCTGGAAAACTAATTATATTCTGCTTTTTCTAGAATTTTATCTTCTTATCTGTCATATTATTCTACTGGATCTGTTTGTTTTCATAGAAATTGTTAGCCTTCAAGCTGGTAAGATCAAAGCTACTCACTTTGAGGGAAATTTTGTCAGAAATTTGCAGAACTGTTTATTCTAGGTGGAATCTGTCTTTATTCTTAATAGTGGAATTTTACTGTACATGACAACAAAGGGGGAATAACATAGGTTGTCATCACACGGTATGTGTCAGGTGCCTTTAATTTATGGTTCGTTTCAGGACCATACGATTAAGACATCGATTTGCATGAGCAGTTACTCTTGCGAATACAGTGAAATTTCCATACTAAGACCACCTTTGAGACTGTTCAAAAAGACCACACCTTTGAGACCACGTTTGAACAGCCCCAAAGGTGGTCTCTAGCTAAGAGAATGTTTGGTGTAGGAAACACAATGCATTAAAACTGGAACCGTTTACATATGTTTTTAAAACAAGAATCTTGGTTTCAGATGGCCTTAATAGCGAAATTTCACTGTTGTCAGGTTAGACTCTTTTTAAGTGCCAATTTTCGCGCAGTCAACCCGATGATGCGCGTCCTTATGGTGATCAGAGGGTCGGGGGTTAGACCGCCGCAGGGCCGGCAACATTGTTTCGGGGAGACTGATCATGAAATAATTTCTGCGTTTATTCTTTTTCTTTCGTTGTTTCAAGAACAGCAGATGTCAGTTTCTGGATAAAGAAAGTGCACTGCAGATTATCCGAATATGTATAAGCCTGCGACCGGTAAACTGACCAGTTCGGCAAGACATTAACCAGTGAGTGAGTGAGTTTGAGCTTTACGTCTCACCAACACTAATGGTCATACGGAGACGGTACCTCGGTTTAAAGACTCATCCGGAAGTCTGGAGAAGCCCAGGAACGATCCTGCGATCCCTGGTTTACAAGGCGAGTAGCATATCCACAACACCACGGAGGCTTCTATGACATTAAACAAATCAAAACAAGTTTTCCGTATAGCTTACCTTCATAGATCTGTTGAAAAGATCTCTGTGAATGACCAATAAGTCCGTCTCTTCGTCAGCAATGACGGTAGCGTTACGTACAGAGTCATCACTGATCAGAGCAATCTCGCCGAAACTCTTACCAGCATCTGGGTGACAAAAGAGTGATTTAGGAGAATGAACACTCAATCGCGTAAACAAGTCCGTGAAATGAACACCCCACTAAACCCCCACTTTATATAGTGAAAACTGGGGTTTACGGGGGTACACATTATTTTTCTTATTTCTGTTCAAAGACATAGGTTATGGGTACTCGTTAGAACCGCCTCAATGAGGCGGTTCTAACGAGCACCCACAACCTATGTTTGCAGTATAAATAAGAAAAATATCGCGGATTTTCACCAGAAAAGTAGCCATTCTGGGGATGAGAAAAAAATGCACTACGTTGCACGGGTGTTATCGTAATGTGAGGCTTTTAAGGAAAGCAATTCTGTCAAAATCATTAAGAAAACACGCCTATACAAGTACATTGTAAACTTTACCACCGAAAAAACTAAAATTTGATGATGAAAAATTGTGATATTTTTCTTACTTCTGCTCAAAATATAGATTATGGGTACTCGTTAGAACCGCCTCATCGAGGCTTTTCAGCAAAGATATTGGTATATTTGCCATATGAAAGGATCGGGTTTGTAACGATATGTTAACTAACAACATCAGTTCAGGACATACATTTGTGGGATGTGTTGATTTTTGTAATAAATCATAACTTATACACCCAACCGATTATGCATAAAACACTGACATTTTAACAACTCATTAGGTTCACTCATTCATCCTGTAAGGTTAAATATAGACTGGTCTACTGATCTAAACAGAGATGCAGCCAAACTCTTAAGACGGAAAGACAAAAGATGGAGTTTCTCAATGAGCCTTTCCATCTTGTTTTGACCTTCAGAGATGCAAAATGCTCTACACTGATACTGAAGGCTTACCCGCAGAAGAAAATTAAGAAGAAGAACGTTGCGGAACTTGGCAGAACATGTGACCCGAGCCATCCAGGTTCGGCTTAACCTGGTCTCGCCGTTATGCGATAAGTGATTTTTTTTCTTATGAGTATAGTCTTATATGAGCCGGGACACGGCATTCCTACAATTTACATGTGCGCCCAGCGAATAATCAGATCAGCCTGCGCATCCGTATAGTCTGACCAGAGACTTCTCTTGCTGCATGAAGGAGCATTTGGCCCTTTGCTATCCTTAGAGCGCACAACGAAGACTCTGATCAGACTGCGTGGATGCACAGGCTGATTTGAGTCTTCACTTGGCGCACATGTAAATTATAGGAAATGTTGTGCCCCGGCTCATACCGATATATAACTTTAAACTACAAGAAAAAGCGGGCTATTAAATGCACACATCACAAGTCCCACCAAAACCACTCACCAAAATGAATAATAAATTTTCCATATTTCGACCTATCCAGTTGCTTCTTTTTCTTCCCATCAGTAACTAACTCGATTTCATCAAGATTGACGTCATTGCTATCTTCTTCCGTGATGTCAGTTGTAAAGTCCATGTTCATTGCAGCAGCAAGTATACTGTTCTCAGTGTCTGACTTCAGAGTGTCTATAAACACCGAGGTTTGTCCGGACAACATAATATAGAAGCTGCAATAAATTATTACGTCAAAGGGAATGAATACACCTTCAAGGGAGACAACTCCTTCAAAATTATTATCATAAAGGCATCTCCTTCTAAATTATTATCAATAGGGGTCTGCTCTCAAAGGGAAGAATGCTGCTCTTTAGAGCAAATCTTTCCTTAAGTCCTAAGATGTCAAGGAAAACTGCATCTGAAAAGATCTTTTTATATCGTCTGCTGAATATTCTTGCAAACTTTCCAACCTATTGTTGCATACTGGCAAACAGTGTGGATCCTGATCGGAGTGCTCCTATAGGTCCACACCGTTTGCACCAATTGCTTTTAAAGTAACCAGCAGACAACAAAGTAGACGGCAAGTGTTGTGATTGGCGTCTCAAAGGTTAAGAGAAGACTTAAAATTACCGAAAAACATTCAAGAAACCACAAGACTTATCTCCCTTTCAAATTTAAAATGTCCGTAAATATGGGAGGTGAATCGAGTCCTCTTAATATGAGTCGGAAAAAGCGAGATTGTGTTTTTTGGTGTGTACATAAGGGCGACTCACTAGTAGTGTCTTTGGGTGTGTACATAAAGGCGACTCAAATCAGCCTGCACATCCGCCCTGTCATGAGGACAACACATCTGTGTGACATAGTAAATTCTTGTCTGTCTCAAAAAATGGCATTTTATTGATGAAAATATTTTATATTTTTCTTATTTCTGCTGTAAATACATCTCTTCAGAAGGTACACTCTTGCCTGTCTCGAAATATGGTATTTTATTCGTGAAAATATTTTATATTTTCTGATTTCTGCTCACGGCAAACATAGATTGTGGGTACATGCACTCGTTAGAACCGCCTCCGTGAATGAGGCGGTCCTAACGAGTACCCACAATCTATGTTGTAGAGCATCACGTGAACAAGTCCGGGAAATGACGACCCAATATACCCCACATTATATAGAGAAAACTGGGGTTTACGGTGGTAAACATTATTTTTCTTATTTTTTACTCCAAGACATAGGTTGTGGGTACTCGTTAGAACCGCCTCAATGAGGCGGTTCTAACGAGCACCCACAACCTATGTTTGCAGTATTTATAAGAAAAATATCACGGATTTTCATCAGAAAAATGGCCATTTTGGAGATGTGAAAAAATGCACTATGTCGCACGGGTGTGTTATCGTAATGGAAAAAATAAGGAAAATATGGTATACCCTTGAAAAGAACATTTTCCCTGTATAAAGTGGGGTTTACAAGAATGATCAATAGACGGATTTGTTAATGTGATGCGTGTCTGTTTTCACATGCTTTTGACCAACGGTCATCTGCCTGCCTTAGCCTCGTCACAAGAAAAAAGTACCTTCGGTGTTTTTGTCGAGGCAAGACATAAACCGACTTGCTCAGTCAAACACACTAGCCAGTGTCTTGAAATGTCAGAAGGGAAACTAGATGTATTGCACGAAGAAGCAGACACAAAGGTGCTGCACGGATGCACAGGCTGATAAGCCCCTTTGCTGTCCGCAAATGCCGAAAAAACAGGGGTATATATGACGAGTAGGGCTAGCTAATCGGAGCTGAAAAGATAATCGATTATCAGTCCTGTCATTGCGATCGATAATCGATTAGTAATCGCTAAGGTTTGTGTCATAAGTTTACCTGTCTGGCTTTCTGTCTGAGCATGACTCTTTCCATATGTTGCACTTTACCATATGTATTTTTGAACAGACCGGCCTGAGCAAACAGTGTAGACCCAGATGAGACGCCGCAGAATGCGGCGTCTCATCAGGGTCTGCACTGTTTGCCACTCATCTCGCTAGTTTAGGCATAACTTTGGGTAGTAAATTGTACCTAACAAGTAATCGATTAAGAGCAAATCAGAAATGATAATCATTTTTGTGGAATTTATCGATCGATTATACGATTAATCGTGTCAGCCTTAATGACGAGGTTCATATACCTCGGCTAAGGCCAGATCTGAAGGTGTGGATGCGCATATTGATCTAAGTCTTCACTAGGCTCGCGTGTCCAAAGACATATTTTCGCTTTAAGCGGCTCATTTAATGTACAAAAGTTCTGTGATTGCTGCATGCATTTATTTTCGGCTAACAACATTTCATGCTTTGACATCTAACTGTCTCCAAATAAAAAGCGAAAAGTTAGCATCCTTTCTATACATTGTTATTATACGGGCCCCGTCAAGCGATTTTGGTACTTATCGCCTATGCGAACAGCGAAGGTTCAGGCGAGCCTGCGCATCCGCGCAGTCTCGCCAGAACCTTCGCTGCTCGCTCATACAAGTAGTGAATCAAGAGGAACCTTCAGACAGAAAGCCATATCCCTGGCCCCTCTGAATGGCTGGGCATGCGCAGTTAAAATTTGTCTCGAAGACACAAATTCGCTTGGCGGGGCTCATACAGTAAGCGCTATTACGTTTGAACAACACACCGTTTTTACATAAAGGATGCTTTTATATCTCAAAATCTGATATTTCCCTGATGAAAATGTGTAATATGAGTCTTATTCCTAATCCAAACAAAGATTGCGTGTGCTCGTTAGAACTGCAGCACCGAGGCGGTTCTAACGAATACTCATAATGTTTGATTTTATGCAGAAAAAGGAAAATATATTTACCCTAATAAGCCCCACCTTTTCCTATATAAAGCGGAGTTTACACGGGTATTCATTACAAGGTATTGTACGGCTCCCGCCCATCGGGGCTTGAATAAATAAATGGGCTGCATGATGCTTCCACGCAGAGCTGAAACTGCCCCGTGCACGAGTACTGGTAAACCGCTAAGGGGATCTAAGCCTGCCCAGGTAAAGCGGTGCGAGTCGGCCCGTCCATGTTTATAAACCCTATCGGTTTCATTGGGCGACAGGGCTTGAGATGTCATTTCATCTCAATGTCGGGTAAAAGTCCCACAAAATTGGAAGCAACGTCTTCAAAATAATCTTTACGGTTTTGACGGGACGTTAAACCTAAAATCAAACAAATAAAAAAACAAGGTATACATAATTGTAAACGTGATGTACTTTCCAAACAAAGATCTAGTCCGCAAACGAAACAAAATAAATTAAACACATCATAAATTGTTTTACAAGAAAATAAATATATAAAAGTACTGTAAAAATTCCGCTTTTAAGACCCCCTTAAATTAAGATAAATTCTTAATTTAAAAAGCTTATATTGGAGGTTGCCGTTCTCCATTTTTTCTGCTTTCTGTATACAGTGTCCTCTGGTCAGACACCACCTTTGGGGCTGTTCAAAAGTGGTCTTAAAGACCACTTTTGAACAGTCCCAAAGATGGTCTTAATATAGGAATTTTGCTGTATACACAATACGATAAGGTTGCACGAATCTGGCTACTCCAAATATCCCCCAGCCATAATTATCCGTTGTCACTGTCCTGAAAGTAAACTGAAGATTGCCTGAAATTTTCCCCATATCATATATTTGAACCAGTTTAATCACAAAATCCGTTCAACAACCAACAATTCTATTTGAGGGAGGATTAAAACATGTCATTTTCTTTCCTTAATTGTTTACCAGGTGGAAAATTATTTATTTATTGTCAAAAATGTAATGAATGGGCATTCTAGGCCGTATTTTCAAACGCATACAACAAATATAAACATTTAATAAACGCAGTCAATGTAAATTGAATTTAAGCTTTGTGTCAGAAAATTAGTTAAATAAATATTTAAAGATTTCGATTCAGTCGTCTGTATAAAATGGATGATAAAATATACAAAACGATTTTCACCCTTTTTATCAATTTAAAATTGTGAGCTTCTAAACATTATGATCAATGAAGTTTCATTTGTATATTTGAATCGATCATATATAACGTCATCACATGCTATCATAGGCCGAATCAAGAGAAAAGGGTCTTCAAACGTGTGCGCACAGAGAAGACACAGATCAGCCTGCGCATATGCGCAGACTGATCTGAGTCTTCGCTGTGCATTATAAGAATATTCATTGGCCCAAATCTTGCATCGGGGCTTGAAGAAATAGATTGGCTGCATGATGCTTCCACGCAGAGCTGAAACCGCCATGCATGCTCGCAGACCCCTTTCCACTAAGCGTGGCCCTTTATTAAAGCATTAGGTCATGCTGGGGTTGGGGTTACGGGGGAGGGGAATATGAAACCCAACTATTTTCTCTATGAATGATGTACGGCAGCTACAGGACTGGTGTGAAATAAGCCTACATGTAAGCAACGTTTGCTACGCTCCGTCCCAGAAAAACCGGGTCTTCACTTGTAATGGTGGTAGTCACCTGTAGGCGCACATAACAACGTTCTTTTGAGGCTGTAGCAATGCGCAGATGATATTTGTTTAGAGTAGCCCAAATAATGTTCATGAAAAGAAACAAAAACCGAAACGCGAGCTCGTCATCTATTCTAATTACTCACCAATCTCCCTTTTCTCCTTGAACAACAATGACGTCATCGCGGACAGCTCTTCTGTAGTCACAGTTCCGAACTATATCTTTCAGAACAACTGGTGGAACAAATATAAAATGTTTTAGCAAAATATATAGATCTACATTTCCTATAGGCATATAACATTGGCCTAATTTTGAATCAACGTTGAAATAACGTTTCCAACGTTGTTTCAACAAGTGCCTTAATTTTATGGCATATCAAGTTTGAGGCGGTTCCTGAGAAATCTTTGACCAAAAAATATCATTGACATATACGGAGAGAAAGGAGAATGAAAGAACAAATAAACAAAAAAGTCGAAAAAGCGCACTGTCTCTTGCACCATATATATAAACCGTCATTATTACATTGCATACCAAGTTTGGGGTTTCTAGCATTTGTAGTTCCATAGAAATGTTTGACGAAAAATTTAATATTGGTCTATATGGAGAGAAAGAAGAATAAAAAACAAATAAGGTGAGAAAGCCCATTGTCTCTTACACTATATAAATCATCATTATTACAATACATACCAAGTTTGAGGCGTCTAGCTTTCGTAGTTTCTGAGAAATCCTTAACATTGGCCGAAGAATGAAAGAACAAATAAGCTGAGGAAGCCCATTGTCTCTTACACGATATAAGTCATCATTATTGCATTGCATGCCAGTTTGATGTTTCTAGCTTTTGTATTTCCTGAAAAATCTTTAACATTGGCCTATATAGAGAAGAACAAATGAACAAATAAGCCGAGAAAAACATTGTCTGTTACACAATGTAATATTGCATTGCATACCTATTTTGAAGCTTCTAGCTTTTGTAATTTCTGAGAAATCTTTGACAAAAATATATGGAGAGAAAGAAAAACGACAGAACAATGAACATTTAAGCAGAGAAAGTCCATTGTCTCTTACATAATATGTCATTACTGCATTTGAGGCTTCTATCGTTCGTATTTTCTGAGAAATGTTTGCCAAAAAATTAACATTGGCCTATATGGATAGAAAGAAGAATGTGAGAACAGATGAGCAAATAAACAGAGAAAGCCCGCTACGAGTCATGATCATTGAATAGTATACCAAGTTTGAGGTTTCAAGCTTTTACAGATCCTGAGAAATCTTTGACAAAATGTTTAATACTAGCCTAGATACGCAAAAAGAGAGAATAATGGAAGAAAAGATGAACAAATAAGCGGATAATGCTCATTGTCTCTTATACAATACGGGTCCTCATAATTGCAAAGTATGCCAAGTTTGAGGGTTCTAAATTGTTCATGAGAAATCTTTGACGAAACAGGTATAGTGTATTGAGGGAAGGACGAATGGACGGACGCACGGACTGACGGGCGGAAGGACGGAAGGATCTAAACCAATATACACCTCACTTTTTCAAACTGGGGAATAATAATAATAATAATAATAATAATGATAATAATAATAATAATAAGAAGAAGAAGAAGAAGAAGAAGAAGAATGACAATAATAATAACAACTTACTAAGAATCTTCCTCGATCTTTCTCCATTTTACAAGTATTTTATGGACATAAATATAAATGTAGTAGTAGTAGTAGAAAGTTATTTATTATAGTGTCATAACGCTCTGGTACTACGACATCAATATATACACTATATACAAATTACAAAAACATATATAAATATTGATGTCTAGCCGTTTAAATTATACAGTACCGACGACGAGCATAGTATGATTCGTAAACAATGCAACCACGCAATACAATATTCGTGCACTATGCACCCGCAATATAGCATTTCTTTGTATACATCATCTGGGCCACATCATAAGAACATTTACGAACAACAAGGTACAGATCACCCTGCGCATTTGCACAGTCTGATCAGCATCTTTATGCTCTCGCTGCTTGGATAGTACAACACCTCTAGTTTCTACACCTGAAATTTGGAGACTCTTTCTAGTCTGTGGTGTAGCTAAGTAGGCTGGTTTGTGTCATATCTGGCCCAAATCCCGTAGACAGGTTTTCTCATGACATGTCTCATATCATTACATAAGTTTTCAGACACGCCTATATAATTCTGCCCCCCCCCCTCCCCCCCCCCCCTTGAATCCCACTTTTATGTAATAAAACTGGGGTTAAAGGGGTAAACATTTGTTAAAACCTCGATGGGTTCTCCTAATTTATTCTTTGATATTTACCCGTACTTTTCTGCTCATGAGTTGCCTTGCAATATGTGCCTGGAATGGTTTAGCAATGAAATTGGCATTGCGCATGCGCTGATTTTGTGTGTGTGTGTGTGTGTGTGTGTGTGTGTGTGTGTGTGTGTGTGTGTGTGTGTGTGTGTGTGTGTGTGTGTGTGAGATCACTGAGCATCGGATCATATTTTAATCTGTAAAATATCTCATGATCTTGCAAGGCATTAAGTTGTGTAATTTACAGATAATCTCCCTTTCAATGACAAATATAGCAATTTGGAACTGTTGTTCATCCAGATTTTGCAATTTCTTAAAAAAGCGCTTTTCATCACCATGATGGAAAATAATGCAGAAAATTCATGTAGCATGTAGCACTATCGATTGCGATTTTCCATGGTGTTTCAATTGAAAGTAATGTTTTGCACATAACTTCAAAGAAACGGAGGCCCATACGTGAATCGCCTGTTTCTCTTTGCAGATGGAATTAAAGTTCCGAATCTTTTCGTCAATAGACACAAAGGGTATCCAGTGAAATGAAACATGTCTCAAATTTTAGAAATCTTGGGTTAAGTGTATTTTATTATGTTAAATTTTGTCTTTTTTTAATGATTTTATCTACTTACAGTGAACCCTTGGGTGTCCAAAAGCAATAGCGCATATTGGCGAGTTTAAATAAAAAAAAAACAACAACTGGTACTTTTGCATGGAAAAAAGAGTACCCTAACCAAAACATAACATATTTTGTGTATTTTTATTTGCAGTAACTATGGTTACAGTAGCAATTTTATGTATAGGAACTTTTTTGACCGAGTATGCATGCTAAATATCTGGCTATTATGACACAAGAGGGCGAAATATTAACATTTTTGTGAAGAAATAAGCATTCTAATTACAGTGAAACTCCATTACCTAGAACATGGATACCGCTTTTACCTTTGCTAGATCGAACGATATTTTAGCGAGGTTTTTTTCTGATTTTCGTAAAGACAACTTTACGTGAGCCCCGATACTCTCATGAATTGACGCTTTGAGAAAACCCCAGTAGGTCAAACTACCCCAATGTCGAGAAAAATTTTCATGGTTCCAAAGATATTCGAGTTACTGAATTTCTACTGTAGTAATAATGTAGTTTCCCAATATCCTGAAGTGCAAGAAAATCTAGCTAGAAACCCAGCATTTTACTATGTTTCTTTACATTAATACATTATATTTCAGGAATTGTCTGAGCTGGTTTCAAATTTCCAGCATGTTTCATTCACATCTCAATACGGTTTCATAAACATCTCATAAAGCTAAACTTGAAATTTTTCGGATAAGCGTTATTGCTTAATTAATATGAGAATTGAAGTACCATATTGTATCAAGTAGTGTTTTTAAATTAATGCATTTTTTCGGTTTTGGTATTACGGTCCTTATATTATTTCATTTATTTCAGGAGATTGTTAATCAGAGCTGGGCAAAAATCATCTGATCTTCCGTTGAAGACCTTGGCGTCTACAAAGTGACCCGAGCGAGGCCCGAACATCAGGTATGAGCGACCAGCTTGACTACTAGGCTCAATTAATACTTAAAGCATTTTCTTTCTACCGTCTTCCATCTTACCATCTTCGCATCCACAAAGAAGTTCACTTTTCTTTTTCAGCCATGATAGGACGGCCATAACTTCCTGATCATCTCTGCTGTCTGAGGGCTTGGAGATAAACCCTACTACCTTATTCTGCATCATCTCCGAAAGTTAATCTTGTCTACTGCTAGCTGCAGGAAGCCTCGACGAGGTTTTCGTGTATGCTCTTGACTTCTCTTCCGCATTCATGTGTTGAAACCCTGAAAAATGTGAAATGAACACCCACTAAACCCCACTTTATATAGAGAAGAATGGGATTACGGGGGTATACATTTATTTTTCCTATTTTTGATCCAAGACATAGGTTGTGGGTACTCGTTAAAACCGCCTCAATGAGTCGGTTCTAACGGGTACTCACAACCTATATTTGAAGTATTAATAAGAAAAATATCACAAATTTTCATTGGAAAAGTAGCCGTTTTGGAGATATGAAAAAATCACTTTGTCGCACTAAAATGAACAGTGTATAAAAGTTTAGCTAGTCTAGTCTCTCTGGCTCAATTTTAAGATTTGAGACTACCAAATAGACTTGCCATTACTAAGAAGGTGATAAATTTTTAAACCAATAACAAATACCAAAAAATGATCAGACTTTTATTATCATACTAGTAGCTAGTCTAAATTATTACATGAGCTCTGCATCTTCTGTCGCCCAGTTTTATATAGGTCCATTTTCAATTTAACATTTGACTGCCAATAAAAACTGATTCTGAAAATGCTGTCTGTTTATGTCGTCCACTGCATTTTCTTGTAAACTTTTTCAAACATATTTTAATAATGTGGACCCTGATCAGACTTCTCCTAGAGGACATAACCAACAAAGCAGACGGTAATTGTTGTGATTGGCAGTTGAGGGATTAAGGGACGATTTGCTTTATGTCCATTGACTAAAGTGTACAGGAACAACCGTGTTATGTACAAAATGATCCTGATCAGACCCCGAGTTTTGTGGCATCTGTTCTGATTTTACATTTGTTGCAAATCACGGGATGCATAGAGACTAACAAATTCTGTTATAGTGGCGAAATGAATACGTATAATATTATGTACTATTGATATAAATTTTATTTGTTTCAAATGTGTAGAATTGAACCCCTGTTTTTTTTTTTTCCTTACCAACTGTTTAAATAAATAAATACAATTTTTGAGTGCCATTGCTCTTCTTTCATTTATTTTAAGTGAGCCGTTTCAATTCATTCAGGGGAGAAAACCCTTTCAAAATTCTTCCTTCATTTTCAATAGGTATCTACTCTTGAACCTAAGACGCATATTATTTCCCTTTTCAGAGTGGATTTACAGGAAAGCAAACAGGAAGCGCCATAAAGTTGTCTCCCTTGATAGAAGATATTCGTTCCCAAAATTCAATATCCCAAAGTTTAAATATGTGATTTATTATCAACATCTCCGTAAACCCCACTTTATACAAGTACACATTGCGCAAACATATCCGTGTGACACAGTGCATTGTTCACATCTCCAAAATAGTCATTTTTTTTTTTGATTAATTTTATGATAGTTCTCTTATTTATACTCCAAACATAGGTAATGGGTGCTCGTTAGAGATGAAGCGGCTCCAACGAGTACCCACAACCTATGTCTTGGGACAGAAATAAGAAAAACAAATGTATACCCCTGTTAACCCCAGTTTTTTGTACATAAAGTAGGGGTGTAGAGTGATATTCGTTTCAGGGACTTGTTAACATTATGAGAAAAACCGGGGTTTACAAGGGTTTACATTTTTTCTTTATTTCTGCCCCAAGACATGGTTGAAGGAACTCATTAAATTTGCCTCAATGTGGCACTGAGTTCTAAACAGTATCACAGTCTTTGTTTTGAGTGTGTGTATTTTAGTTTAACGTCCCACCAACAGCTTAGGTCATACGGAGACGGGAACTCGGTTTAAATACTCATCCGAATGAGATCGAACCTACGACTCCTGGTTATGAGGCGAGCACGTAAGCCCTACACCATGGAGGCTTCAGACAGACAACGGAGCCTTTCCATATTTGCCTTGTATACGCGTGAAGAATTGGAATTCGATGCAAAATGCAACAGCTTTGGGGGGTATTTTATCGATGTGTTAACCACGTGCGTATTTCTCTCACACGTGAGAAATATTGGTATGAAATCCGTGACGTATTAGTACCAATTCTTCCCACGCTGTGAGGAAATGGTACCAATTCTTCACGCTCGTAGTTCAATTTTAAATGTATTTTAGCGCGTTGTTTCACTTAACTTTTCAAAAGAGCAGTTTTATTTGTGTTTCAATTATTCCTTTGTGTTTCATTAGTATTTTGCTTTTAGAAAATTCCCAGAAAACATCTTGGCAGTTTTGTCTGTTTTTATGTATTGGCGGTTAACGGCCCAGTCAACACTATTTAGGTCATTTTTGAGCCGATCAGTTTAGTATTTGCTTTTTAGAAAATTTCCCAGAAAGCATCTTGGCATTTTGCTTGTTTGTAACGGTCCAGTCAACACTATTTAGGTAATTTTAATCGGTCAGTTTACCTATCAACACATTTCCTGGGTAGCCTTATACGTGCACGGTTAAGCAGTGCACATTCTTTCGCCAGAAACTGACAACTCCCGTTCTTTAATCAGCGGAAGGGAGAGAATGACCATAATAAAAAGATGGCATGATCAATCTCCACGAAATAAGGCTGCTGACCCCGACAGATATAGAACACGCGTCCTTCTGATCACCAGTCAGACGCGCTTCCAACTCTAATGTGTGTAGCAAATTAAGTGGCTGCTAACCCAAGACAACCCAGTTTTTACCAACTTACTAAAATGTTTTACTGGAATGTTTAATACAAAAGCAAATTAACCATGAACGAAAACACGCCTATACAAACACATTGCAGCTTTTACCACCGAATAAAGGAAATTTTAAGATGAAAACTTGTGATATCTTTCTAATTTCTGCTCAAAATATAGATTGTGAGAACTCGCTAGAACCGCCCCATCGAGGCGGTTCTAACGAGTACCCACACTCTATGTTTTTGAACAGAACTGTATACCTCTGTATACCCATTTTTTCTCTATATAAACATAGGGTTTAGGCGTGTTTTCGTGATGGAAGGGAGACAACCGGCCAAATGTTCAATGAAACGACAAGAGTTGCTTCATGAATATACAACAGGAAGAACAAACTTAAGTTCTTAAATAGCTCGCATCACGAAAACACATCTATATAATTTTGATCCCCTTGAGCCCCACTTTTATATAGCAAAACTTGGGTTTACAGTGGTATACCACATTTTTCTTATATCTGCTCTAAAATATAGATTGTGGGTACTCGTTAGAACCGTCCCTATATTTTGAGCAGAAATAAGAAAAAAACATACAATTTTTCATCAGAAATTTTTCATTTTTACGGCGGTAAAATTTACAACGTATTTGCATAGGCGTGTTTTCGTACATGTGATATGATACAGTATTTAACTCACGGTTTAAAAGGTTATCTGTGTTTGTAATAGAGTTCTTGAAATATTAATCCTTATCTTGCTATTCACGACAACCCCTATCTTTGCAAACAGTGTAGATCCAGATCAGATGGCTTCTGAAGAAGCCATCTGATCAGGATCTACACTGTTCGGAATTCAGTTTTCGAATTTGTAGCAATAAATTACATAAAGTATTTTGATTGGTTGATAGACAGAAATGGGTGTGGCTTGAATGCATATTCAGCAAGATAGGGGTTAATATGCAACTGTCCATGTAAAGATAACTTCACACCAAACTGGACACATAGCAGATGGTTTCGTAGAATCTGATCGGACCAGCCGCACATAAATTTGTAAGTTAACGCATTATGATAACACACCCGTGTGATATAGGGCATTTTACATATCTCCAAAAGGGCTACTTTCCTGATGAAAATCCGTGATATTTTTCTTATAAATGCTCAAAATATATGTTGTGGTGCTCGTTAGAACCGCCTCATTGAGGCGGTTCTAACGAGTACCCACAACCTATGTCTTGGAGCAGAAATAAGAAAAATATTGTATACCCCCGTAAACCCCAGTTTTTTTCTATATGAAGTGGGGTTTAGGGGGTATTCATTTCACGGACGTGTTCACGTGATGCTTATCCTTCGAAACCCGACAACCCATACCTTCGGAAGCAATGTAGACCGAGATCAGATGGCTTCTGGTCTAGATCTACACTGTTGGTCGTGCAGTTTGCGAATTGAATGAATACATTATATCGAGTAATTTGATTGGTTGATAGTCCGAAATGGCTTTGATAAACAAGTCTGATTCTAAGAAATTGGAGTCACACGAGAACACGCGCATGCAAAATAAGTCGCCGGGGCCCAATGTTGTTACTGTTGCTTCATTCAACATGTATACGCGAATAATGATTTGTTTGTTTGTTTTGTTTGATTTGTGGTTTATCGTCCCGGTCAGCACTGTAGAGGTCATTTTGGAGACGTTGCTTCCAATTTTGTGGGACTTTTACCCGCCGTTGAGACGAAATGCCATCTAAAGCCTTGTCACCTAATGACACGATTTGTTTGTTTGTTTGGTTTGAGGTTGAAAGTCCCCGTCAACACTGTATAGGTCATTTTGGATACTTTGCTTTCAATTTTGTGGGACTTTTACCCGACATTGAGATGAAATGACATCTCAAGCCTTGTAACCCAATGAAAGTTCTAATAGGGTTTATAAGCATGGGCCACTTTGTCTGGGTAGGCTTAGATCCTCTAAGCGGTTTACCAGTACTTGTTTGCGGTCGGTTTCAGCTCTGCGTGGAAGCATCTGTTTCTTCAAGCGCCGATGGGCGGGGGCCCACGCGAATAATGAAGTGTCTGGTGAGACGGCACGGATGCGCAGGCTCGTCAGTCGCTTTAGGCTACTCAAATGCCTGTTCCACGAGTCTACTAAAATTTCATTGGGACAAGCCCAGATGATGTCGGAAAATTTTCCTCCAACATCATGTAAATGAACATTCTGTGTCCATGCCTTATACAAACATTTTGAAAGTCTCATTGAAAGTCTCATTGATCTTAAATAAGTGGATATTAAAACAGTCGAATTAAGTGGCTCTCTCCATTGTTGTCATAAATGTACAAATATTATAACAACAGACTCCGGCCAATTAAGCTAAGAAAGAATTGATCTTATGAAAACAAAGAATAATCCTTGATTGCATACGTTGTTCCTTCACAAAAGAATATGGGTTTGCTTCAGAACCATTGGAAATTAAAAAAAAAAAAAAAAAAACATTATACAGTAGAACTTCGATGGCTCGAACACCGATGGCTCGTTTACCATTGATGTGTCGAACCCGTTCTTGAGTCCAGAGCGAAATCCTCTACATAAGAAATAGTGGGGGATAATTTAGTCTTTTATCTTGCAAATGTATGCTGTGTGTACTCATTAGAATCGCCTCGATGAGGCGATTCTAATGAGTACACGCAGCATACATTTCATTATAGAACACCGAAAAGATGTCTAAAAGTATCTCGTTATGCCTCCTGACAGTAATCTCCGTGGCTCAAACTACCCCAGTCTCGAACAGATTTTTGAGGTCCAAAAGGTGATCGAGCCATTGAAGTTCAACTGTAAATGGACCGGCGCACGTCAACCTATGCGTCCAACAACGACCCCGATCTGCCTGCCATCTGCGCAGTCTGATGAGAGTCTGCGTTGTTTGCATGGCAGTCTCTAAGCTATCTAAAACGCAAACAGAGATGGCGCTGGCCAGACTGACTTGATGTGATGACTGAACGGAGTCTTTGTTGGTCTCTCGGGTTTTTGTCATGGTTTTGCTTCCACTGTTTGCAGTCGGAAATATATGACTGTAGTGAGCCACTTGGTACGTTGCTTTTTGTGGCAAATGTGTCACGGCACCCGCCTATTGTGACTTGAAGAAATAGATGGGCTGCACGATGCTTTCCGTGCAGAGCTGAAACCGACCGCACACGAGTACAGGTAGACCGCTAAGAGGATCTAAGCCTGCCCAGGCAAAGCGGTGCGAGTCAGACCGTCCATCCTTGCAAACCCTATTGGTTTCATTGGGCGACAGGGCTTGAAATGTCATTTCATCTCAATGTTGGGAAAAAATCCCACAAAACAATTATTGGAAGCAACGTCTGTTACAACGCATAATGTAGTAATGTAGTAATTTCTTCATTTTGAAATTTTTACTACATTATGCGTTGGCATAGTCGACGCGAAATGAAATAAAATGTCGTTTTTACTTCATTATGCGTCGATACTAAGAGGTTTGAGCAAAATGAAAGAATTATTTCATTTTGCGGCGATGGGTGGCATACTTAATTTTACTTCATTATGCGTCAACAGTTTGTTTGTTTGATTTGAGGTTTAACGTTCCCGTCAAGACTATTTAGGTCATTTTGGAGACATTGCTTCAAATTTTATGGGACTTTTACCCGATATTGAGATGAAATGACATCTCAATCGCTGCCGTCCAATTAAAAGCAATAGGGTTTATATGCATGGATGGGCCGACTCGCAGCAGTTTTCCTGGACAGGCTTAGACCTTCCAAGCAGATTACCAGTACTAATGTGCGGTCGGTATCAACTCTGCGTAGAAGCATCGTGCAGCCCATATATTTCTTCACCTTTTAACATGCAAAGATGGACAAACAACTGGGCTATGGACAGGTACAAGCCGATAGGATCCCCCGTCCCAACTTTTGTGTGCACTACACGATCATGTGTTGAGCCTTAAAACACAAATGAGGGAAAGACATCAGGCATGAGACCAAAATAGCGCAAGGCGAACGATTTTAATTCTACTGGCTTAATCAAATACAATGAAATTCCACTATTAAGACCACCTAAAATTAATACAAATTTTGTTTTTAAAGCATATTTGGAAGGTTAAAGCTACATTTTCTTTGTGATTTTGACCTTCAGTGTGCTTTTGTGGAAGACCGTCTTTTGGACTGTTCAACTGTGGTCTTAAAGACCACTTTTGAACCGTCTCAAATGTGGTCTAAATTGTAGGAATTTAACTGTATTGCTTCCTAAGTCTGTTCTACCATCATTACTTCATTATGCGTCGATATGGTGCATATCAACGCGAAATGAAATAATTTTTTTACTTCATTTCGCGTCGACTATGCCAACGCATAATGTAGTAAAAAAAATCAAAATGAAGAAATTACTACATTACTACATTATGCGTTGTAACAAACGTCTCCAAAATTACCTATACAGTGTTGACGGGGATGTTAAACCTCAAATCAAACAAACAATCAAAATCAATAGGGGTCAACTCCTAAAGGAAAGAATTTGCTCCTGCGAAGCAAATTCTTACCTTTAAGAGTAGACCCCTTTTCAGTGGGACAAGGCTTATAGAAAAACAAACAAGAAGTTCCGAAAGTTGTCTCCCTTTGAAAAATGGCGGGACAATCTGCCAGGTGTTCCTATTCCCCTTGTATAAATATAAATAAAAATAACTGAATTTTTTACGTCTTACTCTTTACACTCAGAAGCCAATACAGTTAAGGTGGAATGGTACATTTGGATACAAAGTCTTAATTGTAATAGGAAATTATTTTCGGAGACAGAGTGTCTTTTCTTCACTACTGACTTTAATTTAACGCTCTGCATGCTGGGTACGTTTAAACAGCAGAAGACATTTTGAAATATTTTCTTATTCGTCCAAGAAATGAGGATTTGACATTTCATGGTAATTGTCTTCTTTTCGCACGAAATATCATGTCCTGTTTTCTAGGAGGAAATAAGCAAAAATACCAACAATTTGTCGTCTGCAGGGGCCCAGAGAGTGGAAAGTTAGTACAGCGAAGGTCTCGGGAAAGGAGCGATAACTTTTGAATAAATACTTACCGCCTTGGTAATTAGCCATATAACGAGAGTAATCTCCACTTCGTTGCATATCCATGCCCCTTGAGTTATCGATGAAGATTTTTTTAATGTCAACAATATTTAACGTGATACATACTGAAGTTTTATTAACCCATAAATCACAAATAGACTCTTCCACGTAATAGCTTGGGACAGGTGCATCTCTAATTTGAGGGATTCCAAATTTATTTTATACATTGTTTTAATTATTTCCACGAAAATCGGTGTAATTTTGATAAACAGTGAGGACACGGCGTCTGATCTGGGTCCTCGCTGTTTGCTTGTGACCCATTTTGGGGGCGCAGGGCTTACGTGGGCTAAGGAGAAAGTTAATAACATTTACCCTTTATTAACTTAAATTATTTTTATTTGCTTTTAGGCGCATACAAATGTCTTCAAATTGTAGTTCAGTTTGTCACAAAAAGCTTTTGTACTTTCGCTATAAGCAAACAAAAATATAGAGCTCTCAGTGAAATAATAATAAAAAAATGAATATGGATTTCTCAAACTACTTTTATTTTCAGCGTTCTCTTTTTATTCTTGTTAAATATAATTTGAGACAACATAACTAATTCAACAACAATTATGCCAAAACCGCCTTCGAAGATTAATGCAGCCACGGCGTTGCGATTAAACTTATAGCACCAAGCAAAATAGCAAAGCAGACGTTTTTTTTATTCTTGAAACAAAATTCTGAAACAATCATCAGGTGAACAAGTCTGCGATTGCACCCCCAAACCCCACTTTATATAGAGAAAACGGGGATTTACAGGGGTATACATTATTATTCATATCTATACCCCAAGGCATAGGTTGTGGGTACTCGTTAGAACCGCCTCAATGAGGCGGTTCTAACGAGCACCCACAACCTATGTTTGGAGTATAAATAAGAACTATAATATTAATTTTCACCAGAAAAGTAGCCATTTTGGAAATGTGAAAAAATGCACTATGGTGCGCGTGTGTGTGTTATCGTAATGAAAGGGTGAGATCAGTCTGCGTATCCACACGGTCTGATCAGCAGCTCACTGCAGTACCAACATATTTATTTCGGACATCTGTCATCGTACATATAGATTAGCTTACCCGTGTGGACGATCTGATCAGGGCCTTTACTTGACGTTCGAAGAAGCGTATCATTACGAAAACACGCCTATTCAATTACCGCCGACAAATGAACAATGGTTGATGACAAATTGCGATATTTTTCTTATTTCTGCCAAAATATAGATTGTGAGTACTCGATAGAGGCGGTTCTAACGAATACCCACAATCTATATTTTAGAGCAGAAATAAGAAAACTAATGTTTACCCCGGTAAACCCCAGTTTTACTATATAAAAGTGGGGTTCAAGGGGATCAAAATTATATAGAGGTGTTTTCCTGATGGTATACACTAACCAGCTCTCCAATGCAGACTCCACTTCATATCACATATTTACAACTGATATCAATTAATCCACTGACAAACGCAACGTTTGATCAGAGTCTACACTGTTTGCCTAAAGTATAGGATTTTTGTAGAACTTCCGCATAAAAGAAATGGATCTGTCAAACCCACTTCATGAAATCAAAGCGCCAAAGGCACTGAAATGACAGATTCTATGAGAAAATCATAACACTGTTAAAACTTACAGAAAACCTGTCTAAAAAGAGCTTAAAATTTAGAAAGGTAGTTCTGCAAATTCCAATATATGATATGTTTGCAGATGTCTACAGACCGGTGGTATTATGAAACGACATTCGATGTTTCAAATTTTGAAAGAAACTATTTACGTTTTCAAAACCAAACATTAAAATTCAAGTTTTAACAATGCTACTGTCCATAAGTAACAGTTTTTGTCTGGTCGGTTGTGGACACCTCTGCCCAAAGATACCCTATGGGAAAGAGATCGGAGGAGAAAGGCTGGCCTGCTCGTAATCCTGCTGGATAAGATAACCCGGATTTTGGGCGTAAACAAATAAATAGAACCATGTGAGGCCGAAGCACCTGATTGATGTAACGTCTCGCTGTTCAATCCACGTCTCAGCTATGATTTTGAATGTTCTTCATGACACTAAGCTGCGTTCGCTAATTACACGCAATAGCTCGCCACACAGTTACACTTATTTCACCCGATATGCCATGCTCTATTATGCAAGCGTCGCCTCGGCATACCTTACACCTATACGTCGAAACACCCAGAAACGACAACTGGCGTGATTCACGCTGAAGTGCGATTTGTCACTGAAACGCATATGTCAGTCGCTTAGACGCCAATTTACGTATTTCATGCACTAGCGTAAGTGTTCCGTACTGTGTCGACGCGTTAACTTTGGTCACGACAGGGACGTCTAGCTCTCAAACGTGCATCGCATAAGGGCGACGATCAGTGTCAGTGCTTATTAGTTGGTAGTTGAGACCCCTTGTTTATCTACAGGTAAAGTGTAGCAGCTGCCGGCGGAAATCTGTTTCGCATATGCGTCTGACGGTCGAATCCCTCTTGACGTACGGACGTCGGTCTTCCGCTACGTCGACGTCCACTAGCGTCTTCTGTATATAGTAAGCTGTCGCCCCAATAGACGATAGATCACACACATGTGGCACCCAAAATCAGAGTCAACGTCATCCGCTTTCCGACCAGTTTCTAACTGTCCAGGGGCACGCTTACGATCCTTTAATAAAAAATGTTGCAATACGCTCTCACTAAATGTTTTTTTTTTTGAGAACAAATTTCAGTTTCTACTTTTCTAGGTACGACCTTACATTACACATCAAAAGTTTGATCTTAAACATGTGGTTTCTATCCGTACTGGTGTGAGGGTGGTGCACAGGATCGACGTGGCCGGACTGTAACCAGACGTCACGGTTGATTAATTTAACCTTTGTAGATTAAGGGCATGGTGCCTAAGTGTGTTGTAATCGTTTGGTTTCAGAATCAAAGCACTGATGGTGTGGGGTATAGGTTTGAGTAATAGGTCTAGTCTGAGATTTAAACTGTTTCATTTAACTCTGAAATCCAAACAAATAGTGAAGATTTTGATAAGAAGACGCGTTCGGCAGCGTCTGATCTTGGTCTACACTGTTTGCCAAGCTCATTCTATGATTCCAGGATAACCCTCTTCCGTCTTATGGAATACCCCGATCTCACTGCGGCTACTTCTACAAGACAAAAAGTTATTCTGACAAGTCAGTGATAGTCACGTAGACATTAGCACTGAAGCGCTTTTCTTAATGTCAACTTCGGGTCGAATGCCAAACATTCAACCCAGCCATAGCCGCGTTGTTCGTCAGTGTTGGGTACATGTTAGTGTTATCTGTAAAATCTGCACATGACTCAAATGTTGGATCTGGCAAACAATGTAAACTCAGTTCAAAAGCCACACAACACGGTGCTGATCTTGTTCTACACTTTTTTGGCATTAGTAACTAACATCTTAAGTTTAAACGAATCACTCCAAGTCCCCGTTCATGACCAGCCTGCATTTAGAGACAATCGGCATGAGTGTTGTCAGTGCTTTGATTTATTCACTGGCTTGGGTATCTGGAGTGCACTCTTCCATCACTGAAGTTGGGCTCGTCCATTCTGCTAAATATATGGCACCTAGAATTATATCACATAACCTACACTAAGTATCTGTACCATATTTCAGGGTTGACAGGGACAGCCTTTCTTTTCAATTTCTCCACGCAAAGTCAATATACACCTGAGTTGTAACTGGCCTAAACTTGACCTCGAAAGTCAGAAAGAAAACCCATTAATATTCTTGCCTACAGCTGAGGCTGGTCCAACAGCAGGCTTGTCTTTAAGGATTAAATATTGACAGCACTGATACAAAACAGTGTAAAACCTGAGCAGACTGCTGAGCAGACGCCGCATTGATCTGGGTATGCAATCTTCCCCAATCCCGTCGCATGATGCGGCTGATTCATATGAAATGCTGAATTGTCAAGTCGTCTGCTTCAAAAGTTTGTTTTACGCTTACAGGATAACTAATACGCTTGTACAATTTGGATTACTGCGCCAAACCGGTCTACATTTTGTGCGGACTCATATTTCTATGGCGGTCAAAGCCGGAAGACAAAGTCTGAATTACTTTAAACGTGCAGCACAGCAAGAATAGACAGATGGAATCTGTCATTATCTAGTATAGACAACCTTTGAAACAGTTCAAAAGTGGTATTTTTGTTTTGGGTTTACGGCCCTTTTAAGATTATTTCACTCATATCGAGCCGATCGTTAGAGAATAACCAGCTGACCTTCCGTCGTAAACATTGGCATCCCACATGTGACCAAAAGTGGTCTTACCACTTTTGAACATTTTCGAAGATGGCGTCAATACAGGAATGTTACTGGATTCAAACAAATTATTGGGAATTGCAAATGAAATAAAACTGAACTTAATTTTAAATATTTCATGTATGCAGAAATAAACTCTGTGTGCTTTCAAGTGTTCGTGGATGTCAGGCTTAAAGTCTGAAGTAAATTTTGCAACAAAAGACTATTGTGCCAAACGAGCCCCGTGATATAAATAATAATAATTTAAATAAAAATGTATCTTTCTCGCACAGGTGTCAGAAAATATTCAAGGAAAAAAACCGCATGCACCTTTTTACTCGAGCTTTTTATTGGTGTATCTTGAAGTATTTTAAGAGGCTTCAAGATGATTTTCGAAACTCTTGTCTGCTAATATGGTTTTAATCAAAGTAATTCGAGACTGATATGTAAATAAGAAACTTAAATTTACTCTGATTTAGCACATATTAAACTTTCTTATCCACACTTAGCACTTCCGTAGCTTCTTTTAATTTGCTTTAAGTAAAGTATGTGTACAATTCCATATATCAAACACCACTCCTTCTTTGTTACTCATTTCGCACTGGGACGCTGGCAAACAGTCACCACAAAAAAAAGGCCTATACAATTTTGACCCGCTTGAACCACACTTTTATATAGTCGAGCCCTCACCGTTGTTTCATCTCTGTGGTTGTTTGATGAGATGTTGCACTGATGAGTTAGGAGGCCTTCATGCGGACTGAACAAATTATTTGTCTAAATCGCGGACTGAACAAATTATTTGTCTAAATCGCGAGGATATCGATTCAAGCCCCACGCCCTCACCTGTCCTTACGGCTTTCCGCTATTGATGCTTCCATTAGAGTAGGGTCTGTTGTTCGTGTTTGTGTTTCATTCCCTTTGGTGTCTCTGATGGGAGGTGTGGGTTAATTGTATCGATTCCTGATCACTGCCTTCGCTTCTATTTTACAAAGGTAAACTTTATTTTTCTTATTACTGCTCTAAAATATAGGTTGTGGGTACTCGTTAGAACCGCCTCGATGAGGCGGTTCTAACGAGTATCCACAACGTATATTTTAGAGCAGAAATATGAAAATTTTCATCTTAATTTTTTTTTTTTTTTTTTTTTCGGCGGTCAAGTTTACAATGTATTTGTGTAGGCGTGCTTTCGTAGTATCAGTCTCAGACTGCATATACCGTAATGGTCATAAGAATTGGAACGGATGGGGTAGTCCCTATGTGCTTTTAGCGTCCGGTTATAGTGTTCTTAATCGGTCCTATATAAATGATGATGCTATCAACAGTCTACCACGGGTTGAATAAAATCTGCTGCTTGCCGAGTTCCCAACCGTTACTGAAACAATCAAACCAATAAATTGTCTGGCATAGGGCAAAATGCAATACCTGCTGAGATCCGCAAGGCAGGAGGTATTCCAGTTGCAAAAAGATGACAGAGTCATTTCACATTATGTGGGGAAAAGAAGCCATCCCTCAAGAATTCAACGATGCGTCAATTATCCACCTATTCAAACGAAAAGGGAACCCCAGGTCTATGACAATCAACGTTGCATCTCTTAATTGTCAATTGCTGGGAAGGTCCTTGTAAGAGTGCTGCTTAACTGACTGATTGAACACCTTGAACAGTCAGGGCTTCTACCAGAAAGCAAGTGTGGGTTTTGAAAAGACAGAGGAACAATTACCATGATTCTCATAGCAAGGCAACTTCAAGAGAAATACCAGGAACAGAACATGGACCTATACATGACCTTTGTCGACCTTACGAAAGCATTTGACATAGTCAGACGTGAGGGTCTTTGGAAAATCCTGGTAAAAGTTGGATGTCCAACCAAGTTCATATCACTGGTGAGGCAGTTCCACGATGGTATGCTTGAACGGGTCCAAAATGATGGTAAGTTTTCAGATCCATTCCCTGTGACAAACGGATTTAAGCAAGACTGTGTGCTAGCCCCAACACTGTTCTCTGTGATGCTCACAGATGCTTTCCGTGATGGTGACAATGGTATACCTACTAGGTATCGCTCTAATGGGCAGTTTTTCAATCTTAGAAGGTTGCAAGCCAAATCCAAGGTATAAACAAAGGTGCTAGATGGGTGCCTTTTTGCTGATGACATGGCAAAAAGTACTCCAACAGAAGAGAAAGTGCAAAAAAGGTATAGATCAAGTATCTTCTGACTCCTGTGATATCTATGACCTCACAATCAGCATTTAAAAAACTGAGGTAGTCTATCAGCCGGCACCTGGCAAGCCTTAGAAAGAACCCACCGTCAAAGATTGCAAGTCGTAGACAAGTTCACCTACCTTGGGAGCATACTGTCAAGATGACGAAGTCAATGCTATGATTTGCACAGCTTAAGCAGCATTTGGCCGACTGCGTGGTAGTGTTTGGGACCGAAGTGGAATCAGTCTTGACACAAAACTGAACGTCTACAGAGCTGTGGTGCTGCCAACACTGTTGTATGCATGTGAAACATGGACAGTTTACCAACGACACGCCAAAAGACTGAATCACTCTTACAAAACTCTTAAAGATTTAGCGGCAAAACAGGATTCCAGACAGGGAAGTCCTGAACAGGGCAGGGATGCAAAGTGTACATACTCTTCTTAAACTAACAGGCCGTGTTGCCGAGTTGCCTGAGGAACGTTTGCCAAAGAAAATTCTCTATGGAGAACTAAAAATGGGCAAACGCTCACATGGCGGTCAGAAGAAGCGCTACAAGGACACCCTCAAAGCCTCCCTAAAGGACTTCAACAGAGTCATTGGAACAAATTGCACAGGAAAGAGCAAAGTGGCGAGACCTCTTCAGAAGAGGTGTTAGTGAATACGAGGCAAAACAATCAGTGAAACTGAGCAGAAACGCGCACAGTGCAAAGCCAGAGCTAAGGCATCACCAACAGAGCTGTCTTCCTCTAACCGTTGTTGCTCTATCTACAACAGACAGCTCAGAGCTAGAATCGTCGTAGAGCACACAAACAGTAACAGTTCTCAAATACGATTAAGATTGGTAATTGTCACTAATGACAGACGAACTACTGAAGGACCAGTCTGATCAGGGTCTACATTGTTTGCATTCCGTTTGCACCTTTTGGACTCCTTGCAGGATCGTCAAATTTGTTAAGAAGTTTGGCGAATTACAGTTAGTCTTAAGCAGTTAGTCTTAAGGTGTCCGATTTTTTAGGATTTTTACGGCAGGTAGTATGCGTAATGGTCGCAAAATCTTGAAATGCCTGAAAACAGCCGAACGGGCCAATGTCGGGTTGAAAGCGACACGACGTTGCTACATCATATCGCTGTCGGCCCGACGTTGCCCGGAATTATTTGCTGGCTGGGGTCGAACACTTATCCTTAATTTAGGCAAGAAACATTCCACTAAAATATTGTTTTATTCACTCTTTTTTTCTTCACGCTAATCATTTAACTCTTAAGACGCCGAGAAAATCTAGCCTACATCTGAAAATGTCGACTGCTAATGTCGTCTGCTGAAACTTCTTGAAAACGTTTTTAAAAATATTTTTGCATACAGGCAAACAGTGTGGACCCAGATCTGACTGCTCCTATAGGAGCAGTCTGATCTGGGTCCACGCTGTTTGTAAAAAATACTTTTAAGGTACCGACAGACGACAAAGCAGACGACAATTGTCGTGATTGGCATTTTACGGGTTAAATGCAGCAAAAAAATAATAAAAAAAAATTGAACTACTACAAAAGAGGTTATTTTGACGTCATTTTACGTTACATAACGAACAATATGACAGAAAAAGGGTTTGATGAAAAAAAAAACAGTTATTAAAATGAGATAACAGTTTTCAATGAAAGAAAGAAAGAAAGAAAGAAAGAAAGAAAGAAAGAAAGAAAGAAAGCAAGAAAGAAAGAAAGAAAGAAAGAAAGAAAGAAAGAAAGAAAGAAAAGAAAATTTCAAATTACCTTGTTTAGCAGATTAACGTTTGACGATGACAAACCAAGCTGTAAGCACTAAGTACCAAGGAAAACTTGGGAGCAAAATTCAAAATTATGATGATTCGGGTTATTGAAATCCATTTGACAATACAACACGAATAAATTGATAATTATTGTTCGTCGAATATTGAAATATTTTCCCTGATTGGCAAGCACTTGGCTAAAATCATCAAAACTGTTATGACTTATTAAAATTGTTAAATTGACTTAGAGTAGAAAGTTTATCAATAATGTAAGTTTATATGTATTAGTGAAGCCTACCAAAAAACCTTTAATCTTCTTTAGCCCTTGAGATGCCAATCATGACAATTGTCGTCTTCTTGATTTGTCGTCTGCTTGTTACTTTAGGAGCCATTGTTGCAAACGGTGATGATCCAGACCAGACTAATCATACATGAGCAGTCTGATCAGATCCAAACTATTTGTCGGTATGCATAAAGTTTTTTAACGTTTGCAAGAAGATGCTGCAGACGACAGAAGCAGACGACATTTTCGGATGCAGCTTTTCGTGGAATCTGAGAAGAGGATAAAGCTGATGTGTGTTTAACACATTTTGTACCAGAAACCCCTAAACGGGTAATTGGCAAACAGTGCAGGCCCTAATCAGACGCCGCAGAACGCGGCGTCTGATCAGAGCCTACACTGTTTGCTAAAATTTCAGCCATTTTCCAAATAGATTTTGAAGGAACCACAACCTGACACCCCTAAAGTTTGAAATGGACTCCTGCTATATATATAAGGAGGAAGATTCTATTCGGTACAAAAAAGGTTAAGGGGCAACATTCCTGACTTCCTGTTTGCCCTCCTGTAAATCGTGCCCTCCTGAAAACAGGGGGTCTCTTCTTTACAGAAAGATGATAGACATCCATTAGCGCTAAGAGACTTATTTGTTATGAGGCAAACTGATACACTTTCAGGGGAGGCGACTCTTTAAAAATACTGTCAACAGAGATCTACTCTAAAGGAAAGGAATTTGCTCTTCCTCTTAGAGGAGATACCATTTTCACAGCTATGCGGTTTACAGGAAAGCTAAAGTTGTCTTCCTTGTTTGTTTGTATTTGAGTTCAACGACAAGTCAACACTATTTAGGTCATTTTTAAGCTGGTCAGTTTTCTTATCCACACTTTTCCTGGGTATGCTTAAGTAGTACAGTCGTCATTCTTTCTCCAGAAACTGACAACTACCCTTCTCGGAGAGAGTGACCGTAGAAGAGAGTGACCGTATAAAAAGATTTCATTATCAATCTCCACGAAAGAATGTTGCCCACCCCGGCAGGTATCGAACCCACGTCCTCCTGATCACCAGTCAGACGCGCATTCGACTGAGTTACCGAGGCCGACTGTCGTCAAAATACTGTATTTATCCCTTCAACTTAATTGAAGGCCTTGAATACGCAGAAAAAATGTGTTTTCTTTTCCTCCTAAAATAAAACGTTACATTTAACTGATCTTAAAGGGAATGGGAACACCGTCAGGGGAGGTAACTCCAGTAAAAATATTTTTGTCTCCTATGTCAATAGGGTTCAACTCCTAAAGAAAAGAATTTGCTCCTGAGGAGCAAATTCTTTCCTTTAAGAGTAGATCCTTTTTTTTTTCAGAGGGACATGTCTTATAGAAAAGCGAAAAAAAAAAAAGCCCCGAAAGTTGTCTCCCTTTGAAAAATGGCAGAAAAAATCTAGCAGGTGTTCCCATTCCCCTTAAATTGACATTGAATATACAATGTTCAACAACTTTTTGTTGGCTTACGAGAAAGGCTCTGGCAAGACTACACGTATGCAAATAGGCTGTTGGCCCCCGCCCATAGGGGCTTGAAGAAATATATGGGCTGCATGATGCTTCCACGCAGAGTTGAATCCGGCCCGCACACTAGTACTGGTAAACCGCTTAGAGGATCTAAGCCTGTCCAGGAACCGCGGTGCGAGGTGGACCGTCCATGCTAATAAACCCTATTGGTTTCATTGGACGACAGGGCTTGAGATGTCATTTCATCTCAATGTCGGGTAAAAGTCCCACAAAATTGGAAGCAACGTCTCAAAAATGACCTTTACAGTGTTGACGGGGACGTTGAACCTCAAATCAAACAAACAAAACAAATAGGCTGTTCTTATGAGTATCCACATTCTATAATTTTAGCAAAATATCCTTATAAACCCCATTTTTATTCTATACAGAATGGGTTTTAGTTCATTACATGAACCTATTATCCTTTTTAACATCACGAAAACACTCCTACATAAGTTTGATCCCTGTAACCCTACTTTTATATAGTAAACTCGGGTTTAAACGGGTTTACATTATTTTTCTTATTTCCGCTCAAAATCATAAATTGTAGGTACTCGTTAGAACCTCCTCGCTAACATACCCCCCACAATCTATATTTTGAGCAGATATATAAAAATAAAAAAATGTCACAATTTTTATCTAAAAAAATCATGTTTTTGAAGAAGGTTAAATTTTCAATATATTTGAACTGGCGTTTTGTTTCGTAATGATGACCCTACTTGTTGGAATGGGGCTTTCAGATAAAATTTTCTGGGTGTCAAAAGAGAACCCATAGTCAGTGGTTCTTGTACATGTATACAGTCGAACTTCAATGGCTCGAACACCTTTGGGACCATGAAAGTCTGTTCGAGACGGGGGTAGTTCGAGCCACTGAGGGTTACTACGACATACTTCAGGACATCTTTTTATGTGTTCTATAATGAAAAAATGTATGCTGTGTGTACTCATTAGAATCGCCTCAACGAGGCGATTCTAATGAGTACACACAGCATACATTTGCAAGATAAAAGACGAAAATATCCTAATTTTTACTCTCCCTATTTCTAACGTACAGAAATTCCCTAGGGACTCAAGAACGGGTTCGACTCAGCCATGGTAAACGAGCCATCGGTGTTCGAGCAATCGAAGTTCTACTGTATATCTGTTGTTTCTTACGGAACTTGTAGAGGGGCGTCAGTTTACAATATATTAAATAACATGTAGAAGATCTTTATTTGGTCAACAAACATATTCTCGCTATTTGATCATGTTTTATCTATACACTCCTACCAAAATGTGAGGAAAGGTTCCTCAATTTGAGTAGCTTTGATCTTTCAAGCTCCAACAATTAAAACAAACAGATCCTAGCAAAAGACTATAAATCAGATAATATGTCAGACTATCTGATTAAATTCTAGAGAAAGGCACCCTGGCTGTAGGAAGGAGATAAAATTCTAGAAAAAAGCAGAGTATAATTAGTTTTCCAGATTGTAGCAGAGTTTAACATTATTTAGTTTCCATTGACCAGCCTGCGCAAAACTTTTTTTTGTTTTCATCAGGTGAACAAGTCTGTGAAATGAACGCCCCCCTTAAACCCCACTTTATATAGAGAAAACTGGGGTTTACGGGTGTATACATGATTTTCCTTTTTTCTGCCCCAAGACATAGTTTGTGGGTACTCATTAGAACCGCCTCATTCTAACGAGCACCCGCTACCTAAGCTTGGAGTATAAGTAAGAAAAATATCATGGGTTTTCATCAGAAAAGTAGCCATTTTGGTGATGAGAAAAAAATGCACTATGTGTCACGGCTGTGTTATCATAATGGTTGTGGTTTTACGGCCCACTGGGCAGATTTCCATGAAACTTGATAAATAGCATCTGGGACGTAGGCCCATCATAAATTGCTAACATGGTGACCCTGGGCTGACCTTGACTTTCTTTGTGCCTAGGTCAAACTTTGTCACATATGCTTTTGTATTGGAAAAGTGAGAATGCATTTTATCCTGCAAACCATTCAGAATACAGTACTAAAGTATAAGATATATTTTAGCTCCTTACGATAAGGCGCATTTATTGGGGAAACCGTTTTAGGTCCAGGTCACATGACCAAAATGGCCGCCATACCCATATATATATATATACAAACACTCATAAAGCTAAAAGCATCCGTCGGGTCGTGCACTTCAGCTGAAGCACCGGTTTATATTTGGTTTGATATTGTGTATGATAATTCTATGCTAGTTGAAATCTTACCAAGTCTTTTTGTGAGCATATTTACGTAAAGTCGGAGCCGAAGCGTAAAGTCGACATATTTTGATGGGGACAAAATAGACCTTTCCTGATATGACCCTTTATAAAAATTCAGGTTGAAAAAATAAATCTGGAATAAGGACAAAGGAATAAGGAAAAAGGAATAAGGAAACAACTTATCACTTGTTGCAAACCGTGCAGACCCATATCAGATACTGCAGAACAAGACGCCTGAGCAGGGCCTTCACTGTTTGCTTAAAGTTCAACCAATTTTTATCAATGATTAAATTCTAATCAGCCTGGTACCCCTTAACTCTTAAATGCACCCCTTCTGTATGTGGGATGGGACATCCCATTCTGTACAAAAATGGAAAAATATTTTTTTATTTTTTTTTAATTTTTTCTTTCATTTATTTGTGACTTTTCCTCATTACTAAAACCTCTTAGTTACTTATAAACATTCTTACTTTACCTTATTTACTTACCTACCTGCTATTGAATCAACGTTGAAACAACGTTTAAAACATTGTTTCAACGTTGAAACAAAGTTGAGTCAGTGTTGTGTGCCTGCAAGATTACTTGCTTACTTACCTACTCACCCACTCACTTGCTTGCTCGCGTGCTCACACACTCGCTCACTCACCCAAACCTGTTTCTTTTATTTTCCTCAGCCATCTGTATTGTCCTTAGCTTTAGCAAATTCTTTTGAGTGTTTCCAGATTTTTGCCAGTTCTGGTAATAAAATACCCATTCTGACAGGCCAAAGCAGATTTAGAGATTAAAGTCTGATAACAAAATAGGGAAAAATACAGAAAAAGTCTGTATTTTGTAAGAGTGTATAAGTACATGTAATATTAATGTAAATATTATGTTAAATTTATTAATACTTTGTGCTTGTTTTAAGGCACTAAAAAGACTTGGAAACAGGCTATATCGATAAGCATTCACTGCTCGAAAGTGTGCTCTGCGGACGACAAAAGTGTTTTGGGACATTGGTAAAAAGTGTAAACCAGATCAGAAGCCGCAACACACTGTGCTGATCTGTATCTACACTATTTGTAGGGATTATAGGCATTATTGCAAATCATCGACGGTTATGAACACGTAATCAAACACAATTTTTATAGATTGAAGATGGTCCGTTCAAAATGACCACGAATGGTTTATTTTTGTGGTTCCTCTGGACTTTCAGGCATGAATGTACACCTGGACTTTTGCTCCCAACCCATGTTGTTATTAATTTGTATGGCAGGTAGACAGGCAGGCAGGCAGGCAGGCAGGCATGGCAGACTTTTAATGAGTAGGCTGAAAATAACTATCTCCCCTGAATGCGTATCCCGACCACTTCAGTTTGCTGACACTCAGCAGACATCCATGTATGAAATGTACATATACATGTATATGCATATATTTTTTTTTTGTTGGGGGGGTGGTTTTGGTTAAATGGCCCTTTCAAGATTATTTCACTTGTTTCGAAGCGATCGTTATTCAAAGGTGGGCGAAAACGGGAGTATCCGGAGAAAAACTACCTTAAATCCGTTGAAGATTTTGTTTGATTTGAGGTTTAACGTCCCCGTCAGCACAGTATAGGTCATTTTGGAGACGTTGCTTCCTATTTTGTGAGACTTTTACCCGACACTGAGATGAAATGACGTCTCAAACCCTGTCACCCAATGAAACCAATAGGGTTAATAAGCATGGACGCTCCGACTAGCACCGCTTTGCCTGGGCAGGCTTAGATCCTCAAAGCGGTATACCAGTACTCGTGTACGGTCGGTTTCAGCTCTGCGTGGACGCATCACGCAGCCCATCGATTTCTTCGAGCCCCGATGGGCGATTGTCTTTCCGTTGAAGAACTTATTGTCTCTCATGTGACCCACAGTGGTAAGATACGTAATGATTACAGAAGAATCAGCGCTCTTCCCCATTAGTCCTCTGATAATTGATATCAAATTGAACGTTAAGTTGTGGTCCATATGAGCCCCGCCAAGCGAATTTTGGTCTTCGAGCATTCCGTCATGTCAAAATTTAACTGCGCATGCCCAGCCATTCAGAGGGGGCAGGGATATGGCTTTCTGTCTGAAGGTTCCTCTTGATGCACTGCTAGTATGAGCGAGCAGCGAAGGTTCTGGCGAGACTGCGCGGATGCGCAGGCTCGCCTGAACCTTCGCTGCTCGCATAGGCGATAAGTACCAAAATCGCTTGACGGTGCCCATATGATGGCATCAATTATGTTTCATGCATTAATGTAGAAAACGTTGATTTTATCGGTGGTCAATTTTGGTAGCAAGCAAGTTGCCAAAGAATTTTAGTGAAGTTTTAACAAAACTTTTTCAATCCCAGGGTTAAGTCCAAGATTTCCTTATATTGGGAGCAAGAAATAAATCATCTAGCCCCGGAGTTGGTTGGCTGCAAACACACATGTTGAACAATTTTAATTTTCAATAGAGTATGTACTCTCTGCTTCCCTGCCATTTTCAGGACTTCTGTGTCTGGAATCCTGTCTTGCCACTTAATCTTTTAGAGTTTTCTATGGCAGCTTGTTTGAAAGTGGTTCAGTCTTTTGGCATTTCATTGGTAAACTGTCAATGTTTCACATGCATATAATAGTGTTGACAGCACCACAGCTCTGTAGACATTCAACTTTGTGTCAAACCTGATTCCACTTCAATCCCAAACACCACCCCGTAGTCGGCCAAATACCACACACACACACACACACACACACACACACACACACACACACACACACACACACACGCACGCACGCTGAAATCTATAGACCAATAAGAAACAGAATAGGAGGGAAACTTATTTTAACATTATATATGGAAGATGCGACTTGAATAATTTTGCTCAACTTGAGTAAAATACTGCCAATTATTTATTCAAACATACCAGTTTGATCGCTAGAAGAAGTCCATAATTTAAGTCTATTAACCTCCCCATTCACAGCACAAATGTATGCTATGCATTATGATTATGTCGTTATAAAGGCTGCTTTGTATATCTTACTTATTAGAGAAAGTTAAACATTTGCAAATGTTTAGGTGTTAAACTTTCACAACAATGACACCATTTGTTCAGAAGCCAGAGCAGTTTTAATGGAAGTGGGACGGCCCTTGAGAAAATGGGGGTCTCATGACACATAAGAACAGAAAAAGCCCTGATGAGACTGCCCGACAGGTCATTACATTAACACACCCGTGCGACCTAGTGTATTTTTTCACATCTCCAAAATGACTAATTTTCTGATGAAAATCATTGATTTTTCTTATTTATACTGCAAACATAGAATGTGGGTGCTCGCTAGAACCGCCACAATAAGGCGATTATAACGAGTACCCACAACCTATGTCTGGAGCAGAAATAGAGAAAATAATGTATATCCCCGTAAACCCCACTTTTCTCTATATACATTGGGGTTTAGAGGGGACTTGTTCACATGATTCACCCAACTTTCAACCAACGCTTTATTTCTGCATGGTGTGTTTGCACGCAGTATCAACAGACATTTTCTGTTCGTACTTACACGGTAATAAACGGCCCCGCCCATAGGGGCTTGAAGAAATATATGGGCTGCATGATGCTTCCTCGCAGAGCTGAATCCGGCCCGCAAACTAGTACTGGTAAACCGCCTAGAGGATCGAGCCTGTCCAGGAACCGCGGTGCGAGGCGGACCGTCCATGCTAATAAACCCTATTGGTTTCATTGGGCGACAGGGCTTGAGATGTCATTTCATCTCAATGTCGGGTAAAAGTCCCACAAAATTGGAAGCAACGTCTCCAAAATGACCTATACAGTGTTGACGGGGACGTTAAACCTCAAATCAAACAAACAAACACGGTAATAAAGCTTCATACACAAAGACCCATCAACTGGAGGAATATACATCGGGTTAAGAAAATTTGAATTCTAAAATAAGAAATCTTGAAGGGAAAAGCATATGTAAAAGAAATTGTTTTGAACTTATTTTAAGCTGTATATGGTTATATCTTCGAAACATTCCGACACCACCGCACAGCCTATAATTTCGATCAATAAATAAATAAATAAATAAATAAATACAGGATACTGATAATAGCGGTCATATTCACATCTAAGGTAAATGTAAAATGTCGGCGCACCCGTAAGCCACAACTTGTGAGATTTCGTGAGATATATTTGTTAGAATTGGGGTGTAACGTCCCCGTCAACACTATTTAGGTCATTTTGGAGACGTTACTTCCAATTTTGCGGGATTTTTACCCGACATTGAGATGCCCAATGAAACCGGAAGGCTTATATGCAGTGGACGCTCCGACTCACACCACTTTGCCTGGGCAGGCTTAGTCCTTCTGAGCGGTTTACCAGTACTCGTGTGTGGTAAGATTCAGCTCTGCGTGGAAGCATCATATATAGTGAAATAGATCAGCCAAAAGTAACCAATGTTGAAAAGACAAAGTACCAAGTGGAAAAAGCGCCGGCCAGTGCCATCGCCGCTCAAAATATCAATGTCTATAGCTGCTTTTCATATACAGACCATTGATAATAACTAATGAATTTTAACAATAATTTTAGTACATGTATATTAATATCATATCAAAAGCCAATACAGCTTGTCTTTGTTGAAGTTTGTTTGGTTCACTTTTAGCTGCATATCATGAAAACATTCCTATATAACTCTTATCCCCACGTTTTTAAATAGTAAAACTGGGGTTTACAGGGATAAACACTATTGCACGAACCGCAGAAAAAGCGACCGACTGAAGTCGGTTGATTTCTAAGAGGGCCCTAAAATCACCATGTCATTCTGTCAGTCTGTCAGTCTGTCTGTCCGTCCGTAACCAGTTTGTGAAAATTTGTGATAGTGACTTAACCGCTTGGAATATTTGAACAATTTTTGGCATACTGATAGATATCAATGAGATCTAACCAATGAACTTGCGAAATGTTACATTCCATTTAGTATAGCCTCGCCGGGGCGAAAAATGTGAAAATTTTCGAACTGCTTGTCCTCGGAAACAGTTGGGCCGATTGAAGTCAAATTTCATATGGAGCTTCTATGTGATGGGGGAAACCAAAATTTGCTCATGGGGTCCAGGTCACATGACCAAAATGGCCGCCAAGCCATTTATGCTGAAAACCCTTCAAAAATAGTCTTCTCCAGAACCACTGGGCAGATTTCCACGAAACTTGATAAATAGCATCTGGGACGTAGGCACATCATAAATTGCTAAAATGGTGACCCTGGGTTGACCTTGACCTTCTTTGTGCCTGGGTCAAACTTTGACACATATGCTTTTGTTGGAATATTTAAACAATTTTGCTCATTGGGTCCAGGTCACATGACCAAAATGGCTGCCAAGCCATATATGGTAAAAACCCTTCAAAAATAGTCTTCTCCAGAACCACTGGGCAGATTTCCACGAAACTTAATAAATAGCATCTGGGACGTAGGCCCATCATAAATTGCTAAAATGGTGACCCTGGGTTGACCTTGACCTTCCTTGTGCCTAGGTCAAACTTTGACACATATGCTTTTGTATTGGTAAAGTGAGAATGCATTTTATCCTGCAAACGATTCAGAATACAGTACTTAAGTATTAAGTATATTTTTGCTCCTTACGATAAGGCGCATTTATTGGGGGAACCATTTTAGGTCCAGGTCACATGACCAAAATGGCCGCCATACCCATATATGGTAACACTCATAAAGCTAAAAGCATCCGGCGGGTCGTGCACTTCAGCTGAAGCACTGTTTTTTTTTGTTTTTTTTTTTTTTATTTCTGCTCTAACATATAGACTGTGGGTACTTGTTAGAACCGCCTCAATGAGGCGGTTCTAACGTGTACCCACAATCTATATTTTGAGCAGAAATAAGAAAAATATCACAATTTTTCATCTTAAAATTTGCATTTCTTCGGCGATAAAATTTACAATGTATTTGTATAGGCGTATTTTCGTAATGTGAAACAACAAATATAAATAGGCTGCATTTGAACAGCCAATATCAAAGTCGCTGTAGAATGTCATGCAACCCAATTCTTTATTGTTTGCATTTATTATTGTCTGCATTTTAAGAAGAAATATATGTAACATTCAAAATCTATAGCGATATATAGTTTCAAAGATCAAATGGTAATACCTTCTATACTGGCCCATAATACATCTGGTGTCCGGACCTACTTTTCAGGTACGTAATTCGCAAGGTTAAAATGAATGACCACCTCCTTTTTTTTCTCAGATGCATTTTACAATAACACCATTGAGGAATGATAAATTCATATTCTTCTCCTTAACTGTTTTTCTGATTAACTGTAATGGCCCATTAAAGTTGTTTATAGGGTGTCAGACATTTTTACAGATTATATCTCCTGCAGTGACCTCAAGGAAACTATTCGATAGCTAACAAATCTTGGTATTTTAGAGGTGAAAGTGAACTTAAAAATAAAAATGCCTTCTTGTACTGCACTGTGATAAGAGGACTAGGAATAAGCATCCCTGACCCCAAGAAAAATAGAGAGTTATATGAAAAATGGATTCATAATCTTGGAACAGAGAATCTTAACATCAAGACATTTGTTTATGCAAAGCATAACATTGTTTGTGCTAAACAGTGGACTTGAAAGTTTGTTGATTACTTAATTGTTTCTTTTCTTTTATTCATTAATGGATGCCTATTAGTATCATTTAACCAACCATTACGATAACACGTCCTGACAATTTTAGGTAATATTTCATGGCATTTCACATGGTATTCTGTGATATTTTTCTTAAGTGTATGAAGTTGGCTTGGCGTCTTGAGTATGGAGTTTGCAATTCGATTTATTCCGTGGTAGTAAAGTATAGTAAAATATCAGTGAATGTTAGGCAAAATCGATATCCCAAGCCCGAATCCCAAGCCAAGTTCACACACTCATTTTTCTTAACCCTTTTTGTACAGAATGGAATCGTCCTCCTTATATATACACCAGGAGACCATTTCAAAATTTAGGGCTGTCAGGTTGTGTTTTCCTCAAAATTTATTAGGGAAATGGCTGAACAATTTGCATACAGTGTAAGCCCTGATCAGACGCCATGTTTTGTGGCGTCTGATCTGGGCCTGCACTGTTTGCCACGGTACCTCTTTTGGGGTTTCTGGTACTAAATGTATCAATTCAGATGGAAGCATAGATTGTGGGTACTCAATGAGGCGATTCCTTCGAGTTCCCATAGTTTATGTTTTCATTTTCCGATAAAGTCCCGGATTTTATGCAAACACAGTGCACAGGATACAAGGTCTGGAATACAAAGTGATTCACTGTAGATCAGACAAGGATTACAGAAATGTAAGGTAGAACAGGTTTTGTTTTGAACGTTCCCACCACCACTATCTAGGGCATTATGGAGATGCTGCTTCCAATTTTGTGGGGCTTTTACCGACATTGAGATGAATGCCACCCAATGAAACCAATGGCACCAAACTCTGGAAAACTGTCTTCTAAGTCTTTATTTTCATCCAAAGACATAATGAAGCCTGTATGTAAGATCATGAACTGACATACTATTTAAGGATTTTTGAGAATGCAACCTGATTAGTCTCCTTTAATAGCTACATAGAGACACATAGAGCTTCAATGGGCTCCATGAGGTAAGGATTTTAGCAAACGGGTTGAACGCTGGGAAAGATTTGGATTACCTTGGGGGAAAAAAGGCTTCACTGAAACCATTAAATGTTGATTTAATTACCTTGGCAGATTTCATTTGGTAATAAAAGTCAGAGATTAATCATTACAGTAAATTTTTCTTGCAAATGAAGTACATGTAATTATATTTTAAGGGCATATGCTACGAAATACTTCCTACATTGAAAACTGTTTAAGAGTCTGTATATATGCAGCATCATATACTGGCTCACCAATGAAATAAAAACCATATGTCACCGTGCTGAATCTTAAGTAATCTGAACAAGAAGGAAATCACCCCCCAAACTGTTTTCCCAGAAATATCAGAAAACAACCATGCAGTAAATAGCATGTCAAAAATGGCCTTTGCCTAGCTTTTGAACATTTGTTTTAGTCAGAATGATATAGTAAAAGATACTGCTGCCTATCTTTAGCCTATTTTTCAAGCTCAGAATTATTTTTTTTGCAAAACCAAATTTGTCATCAACCAAAATAGCTTTTAAATAATTCATTGTCTGCAATATTTTGGACCAAAAAGAAAAATGCTACATTGAAATTTTCATAAAACAAGGTTTTTTCTCTAAGGGATGTTTTCAGATAATAGAAAATTGAAAGAAAACTAGGGGTCACCGTGCTAATTTCTGTTTTATTAAACAAACCGTTCCTTTACCCCCAGATGAAATACATGGGAAAAATACAAATACTATGCATTGCAGAAAGATTTAGCAAATCGATCGATTCTAGCGCAAACTTGACTTGTCAAATTGTGACGTGAGCCGTGTGTGAATGAGGGTATTTTTGGACGGAAATTTACAACAGTCATTAAAGTCTGTTTCATAAACGAGACGAGAGCGATAAATAGGCCATGCTCAGCGGTTTACGGTCGGTTTCAGATTATGCCGCTCAATCTATTTCTCCTAGCCCCGACGGGCGGGGCCTTAGAATATGAAGTTTAAATCTGAAAATGATTTTGGCGATGAATGTCAATTTATGTTGTTTTATCAGCTATCGCCAGCTTTAAAGCCATGGACAGAAACCACAAAATATATACACGAGCATCAAAAGCTCCGACAAGATCGGCATTATGCGCAGGCTATAATCAGACATGGACCTTTCAAGCACCAACAACTTTATGGGTCGATTGTTTGTCAGTCGACCCAAAGTTACTAAGCATAAAAACGCTTCAGTGCTGTAGTCCATGTGACTATCACTGATTTGCATGAAACCCATATAACTTATTTATAGAAAATAGTAGCGTTAATTTTATCGCAGTTCAGTTGGTAGAGTGTCCGCTCCGGGGAACGGGAGGTCTCGGGTTCGATCCCGGGCCGCGACATACCAAAGTCGTTAAAAATGGTACTAGCTGCTCCTCGTTTGGCTCTCAGATTTACGGGGTAGAGCTAGGACTGGTCGATCCAGTGTCAGGATAATGTGACTGGGTGTGGTATCATGTAATGTGTCTGGGACATGCTACTTCAGTGAGGCAGCACTATAAACGTGAGCATTGAGCTCCCTGTCGCAACCAGACACCGTCGTGATATGACTGAAAATTGTTAAAAGCGACGTTAAACCCACACACATTTATCGCAGTAGGCTATCTATAGAATCTGGACAGGAACCATGGGTCGGGCTTGACAAATGTCTTAGACCCAACTCAGACGTCACAGAACACGACGTATTATCAGGGTCTGGACTCTTTGCTCACAGTACAGGAATTAAGGATCACGACGGAAAACGCAGCGTCTGATCAGGGTCTACACCTTTTGCTTAAAAACTTGAATTCAAGGGTTAAACAAAACATTTTAAGTCCAGGACTATTTTCCCAGCCTACACTCGGAGACAATCGACCCACCGGTATTCAATGCTTTGATTTTTCATCAGCATGTTGATGAAATACCATTCAGAAAAGTTTTGAGATTAATTTTGTCATACACTGTTGCTCCGCATCCGGCTGAAAGAGCCATACAAACCGAAGTTGAAAATCTTAGCAAGTGTTCTAATGACTCTCTCTCTCTCTCTCTCTCTCTCTCTCTCTCTCTCTCTCTCTCTCTCTCTCTCTCTCTCTCTCTCTCTCTCATACCGGCCCCGATAGCTCAGTTGGTAGAGTGTCCGCTCCGGGGAACGGGAGGTCTCGGGTTCGATCCCGGGCCGCGACATACCAAAGTCGTTAAAAATGGCACTAGCTGCTCCTCGCTTGGCACTCAGATTTACGGGGTAGAGCTAGGACTGGTCGATCCAGTGTCAGGATAATGTGACTGGATGTGGTATCATGTAATGTGTCTGGGACATGATACTTCAGTGAGGCAGCACTATAAACGCGAGCATTGAGCTCCCTGTCGCAACCAGACACCGTCGTGATATGACTGAAAAATTGTTGAAAGCGACGTTAAACCCGAATTCACACTCACACATCTCTCTCTCTCTCTCAGTCGATGGCCTTGTCACAGTCTTCTGTCGAGACAAGACAATCAACGAATGAGCACTCTGTATCTTGCTATAAGAGTGAGTGAATGTTTGAGTTTAACATCTCACCAACAGCTAAGGTCATACGGCGACGGGGCCTCGGTTTAAAGACTCATCCGAAAGTCTGGAGCAGCCCCGGGATCGATCCTGCAACCCCTGGTTTACAAGGCGAGTAGCATAACCACTGTACCACGGAGGCTTCTGTCTTGCTATTAAGAAGACAGCATGTATGACGGATAGCATAGTCATGGCATTGAGCGTAGAGGAAAATCAGATTCTAAGTACGAGTAGTCCGAAGTCCATTGTTTGGTCAAAGCAAGCTGAAAGCTTCAGGTACCTTAACTAGAAGTATGGCGAACTAGTTCACACTCACATTCTGACCATTTCATGGAAGACGAAGACTAGGCGGCTCTCTTGAATTCCCACATTCTGTTATTGTTATGAGCAAATGAGGCAATTTTCTGCCTTGGTTAAACTGCATAGTAGTTACACAGTTTCATAGACCATTTCGAGATCGTAACATGATAATCTTTATGACCTACGTTTCATCTTGCAACAACATATCAATCATGGTTATGCGTTAATACCTTCAATAAAACATGGTGGAACACTTGAAATTTTATCAGTTATTTTCTTATGTTTTGTTCTAATTTACATATGGCGGGAACTACCCTCTAATTAGAATCCTGGTCAGTTGCTTAAATTGGTTTTTGACATTTTGTTAACAAATCACAGGCCTAGTTTACATATAGCGGGTGTTTCAATCTATCCGTCGTACCCATGAGCCCATATAAAAGTGTCTTTTAGGCCTCTACACGGGCACAAGCGCGGAATATTTCTTTAAATCACAACTCGTTAGGCATCTGCTATCAGTGATGGCAGATCTCGTTGACATTTAAGGTCCAGATGGAGTTCAGTGGGGCACCCGTTGCTCCTTAATTGAAGCGTCATTGGGGAATTTATTCAGCATGACGTATACTGAATTTTGCAACTTTTTGCAAGTGGTGTAAATTTCAGGCTCTGAGAGTTTCTTTCCTGGATTTGGAAAACGAGTAAATAGAACTTACAGAACGTAACTATCACAAAGTTGTGAGTCTTGTGGGAGCACTGACTCATTGAGAATTAATATCAAAGTAACGGAGGGTACCTCGCCAAGGTAGGTCTTTCTTTAATACATGTACTTAAAACCAGATACAAGAGATGCAAAAATCGCTCTCAGGATTATAAGTAAGCGGTTAACCAGTGCGCCAAAAACTGGCAACTGCTCTTCTTAAATCATCGGAATGGAGAGAATGACCGTAGAAAAGATTCCATGATCAATCTCTACTACACCGGCAGGTATCGAACCCGCGTCGTCCTGATCGCCAGTCAGACGCGCATCCGACTGAGCTACCGAAGCCGGACGTTAAGTGTTGGCTACTTGATCATGAGTGTAACTTTACCGAATTCAGTGCGACAGATGTGCATTCGTGTGTTGCTAGACACAAAAAAATATGAAAAGCAAAAGAGATGGGAAGCCTAAATGAGAATGTGTGAGCTAAATTATCTATATGGACCAAATCCCGCTAAAATGCATGCCACATTTTTAACCATTACCTCTTGGATATTTTTGTTCTGCTTTTACGGACCTTTTAAAATCATTTCACATATCGGGGCGATCCTTAATCAGAGTCGGGCGAAAACTGGAGTACTCGGAGAAAAACACCTGACCTTCCGTTGCAGAACATGGCGTTTCACATGTGATCCGAGTGGGGCTCGAATCACAGCGGTAAGAGACCCAAAGATTAAAAGTCAGCGCCCTTACCCATCAAGCCAGGAAGGCCCGGTTAAACACTTGGGCATAGTGTTTCTTTGTTTGATTTGAGGTTTAACGTCCCCGTCAACACTGTAAAGGTCATTTTGGAGACGTTGCTTCCGATTTTGTGGGACTTTTTCCCGACATTGAGATGAAATGACAAATCACGCCCTACCGCCCATAGAAACCGCTAGGATTTAACGAGAGGTCCGACTCGCATCACTTTTCCTGGGCAGGCCAAGACCTTAGCTGTTTACCAGTACTCAAGTTCGGTCGGTTACAGCTCTGCACGGAAGCATCGTGCAGCCCAATCTATTTCTCCAGGCCCCGATAGTGTCATTGTTTATATCTGCTATCCAGCACAATCTGAAGATGTACCTCTGTTTACCGCAGTCATAATAGCATACTGAAGGTTGTCTTTAACTGCAGCTCGAAGTTCGCTTGTGTGAAGACGTTTTTTGATGGACTGAAAACACAATTCCACAGGGTTTAATGTGGGCGCGAAAACAGGCGTGAACACGTGTTCAGTTCCTGCTTCCTCCAACATTACAACCATAATCTGTCCGACTCTGAACAGTCCCACAATATTGGAAACCACGTCTCAAAAATGACCTACACAGTGTTGAAGGGGACGTTAAACCTCTAAACAATCAAAAAAGGTGTATAGCACAGTTGTCTTTTCTAACCAGGTCCTCTGGATTTAAACACATATTTCCATTATTGTCATATGAATGCACGGCCTCGTGAAAAAAATCAAAAACCGTATCTGTATTGCTGGCCCCACCCACAATATTTGCGGGGTTGGGTTGGCACCGGGCTTAATGAAATAGATGGACTGCATGATGCTTCCACGCAGAGCTAAAACCGACCGCAAACGAGTACTGGAACAGCTTAGAGGATCTAAGCCTGTCAAGACAAAGTGATGCGTGTTGGACCGTCCATGCAAGTACACCCTCTTAGTTTCACTGGGTGGCAGGTCTTGAGATGTCATTCCAACCCAATGTCGAGGTAAAAGTCACACAAAATTGGAAGCAACGTCTCAGAATGACCTACATAGTGTTGACGGGGACGATTAACCTCACATTAAAAACATTTCCTGCCCGCGGAAAAATTCAACGGCTAATTCCCTCTTTGTCCATAAAACGTGGTGACAACAAGCGACAGTCCGCCCCGCCTATCGGGGCTTGGAGAAAAAATGGGGCTGTGTGATGCTGTCACGCAGAGGTAAAACTGACCACACATGAGTACTGGTAAACCGCTTAGAAGGACTGAGCCTGCCCAGGCCAGACCGCCCGATGCATGTAAGCCTTTGGTTTCATTTGGCGACAGGGCTTGAGTTGTCATTTCATCTTAGTGTCGGGTAAAAGTCTCACATAATTAGACAAAACGACATAAATAGTGTTGACGGGGACGTTAAACCTCAAATCAATCAATTAACAAGCTGGAGGTTCGTCAAAATAAGGGCTGATGCTGTGGAGAACGTCAATGAAAAACTTGCGTGAAACGAAACGGACTATAGACAATCATCGGTGACGCTCTTGCACAAAACTACTTCTGATTGGTTATTATGCTTGAACAGTATGACGCAGTTATAAACAATCTGTGATTACGGGAGCCAAATAGATTGACACTTGTACGGCTGATTTGCTAGATGTTTTTGCAATCGATAATAAATTCTATGAAAATATTGGTGAATCACTGATAGATAACTTAGATTTTACTTGTAAATAGTAGCTGGCCATAATATGCATTACAGTAAATCGTTTAAGTAAGTCTGTAACCATTTAGGTTGATCTGATCTTGAGTAAATACCGAAAAATTAAAATTTTCAAAAGTCGCAATGTTACTGTTTTCGTGAAGTTTATAGCCAAGCTGAACACTTTTATTAATGAAATGAACCCAAAACAATATATGTTCCACAAATTTCAACCATTTCCTTACCCAACAACAGTAAAATGTTGGCTCTGGCATAACTTTCATTTTTGATGATCATACAAAAAAGGCGAATTCGTAGCATTTGTCATTAAAGGTGGTCATTCACTTTAAACGATAGAAAACAACCATTTATACCAAAGAAAAACAGCCAAACTGCAAGTTCTTTGCTATATTTGTTTAAATAGATTTCCAGAAATTTCATTTAAATTCTTATCTTTTCGGGCTTTCCTGATTTGAATGGTCCGTTGGAACAATTGCGCACTGCCACTGTGGTTGCGTCTAAACCTCGAAAATGATGTCTTAATCTTAAATGAATTGTTCATTTGCAGATTTTCATACAAAATCTATGGCACTGAAAAAAAACTTTTACTCGAACGACCATGTTGTTTCTGGCCGTTTGTGTGGCGCGGTGACGTCAAAAACGTTGCCCTGTTTGGCGTCACTTAATACTACGTGTGCGCGCCATGGTGGCACTGGACGTCATTTAACCCGCCACACTGCTTGAGATATTTCCTGGTAATTTTTGCTCAATAATGGAAAAATCGGCGATTTATTATTATTATTATTATTATTATTATTTTTTTTTTTTTTTGGGGGGGGGGGGGGGGGGGGGGGGTACGGTATAAACTAAATACATGATAAGTGTCTTTAATAACAAAATATAATCGGTTCGCCGCGACAATTTTATAGAAGCTGGCTGAAGCTTGCCCCTGTGAAGCTGTCTGAGGTTCACCGATTGTATTTTATTATTAAAGAGACTAACCATGCATTTACAATATGTCTAGCAACTACCGTTGTTGATATCACAAGGGTTTTGTTGTATCTGACAAGGTCAATGAAGTATGGTCATTGGGTCAAAGTATATGCTGTATCAACATGTCAAGAAAAAACTATGTCACGGTTATATTTGAAGGTGTTCTAGTCCCTATCAAGATTTTTTTGTATAATCTGACAGTTATTGGAGCGTGAAATATAGGTCAAGGTCAAGAGGTTAAGGTGTGTGCTGAGTCGGCATGTCAAGAAGAAACGCTATGTGAAGCTTGGGTTTTCTAGCAACTATTCACCTTATTTGCATTATCTGCTGGTTCCCAGTCTGAAGATTATCAGTGTTGGGAAAACAGGTAACCAGACCCCCTGACCTTTTAAGGTCAGGGGGCCTGGTTACCTGTTTTTCCAATATCGATAAAGTGTAAGCTGGGAGCCAGCAATTAATGCAAAAATGGTGAATAGTTGCTGAGATCCGAAGGGTTATGTTATAAACTGGCAAAGCCAATGGAGCATGAAAATAGGTCATGGTCACGGGGTCAGTGTGAATGCTGATTCAGCATGTCACAAAGAAACATTATGTAAAGTTTAAAGGTTCTAGCAACTATCATTTGATCCCCGCCAAGCGAATTTGGGTCTTCGAGCATTCCGTCATGACAAATTTTAACTGCGGATGCCCAGCCATTCAGAGGGGCCAGGGATATGGCTTTCTGTCTGAAGGTTCTTCTTGATTCACTGCTTGTATGAGCGTGCAGCGAAGGTTCTTGCGAGACTGCGCGGATGCGCAGGCTCGCCTGAACCTTCGCTTTTCGCAAAGGCGATAAGTACCAAAATCGCTTGACGGGGCCCATGTTATAAACTGGCAAAGATAATGGAGCATGAAAATAGGTCATGGTCACGGGGTCAGTGTGTATGCTGATTCAGCATGTCACAAAGAAACATTGTGTAAAGTTTAAAGGTTCCAGCAACTATCATTTCTGGGATCACAAGGGTAATGGTATAATCTGACAAAGTCAAGGTCATGGGTCGATGTGTATACCAAGCCGTGTCAGTTAGGAACAGTATTTTCTAGCAACTTTAGTTGCTGGAATCTCAAGACTTATGGGATAATCTGGCAAAATCAATGGAGCTGAAAATAAAGGTCAAGGTCATGGGGCAAAGGTGTATGCTGAGTCAGCCCATCAAGCGGAAACACTAAGTAAAGTTTGAAGATTTATAGTTGCTGTGATCATAGCAAATTACAAAATTGAATCTCAAGGTATGATGAAAATTCTGTGTGTGTGATCTTGACCTCAGGGTCACACCACCCGACAGGGATGGTGGTTTGTTTATTGGTTGGTTTGATTTGAGGTTTAACGTCCCCGTCAATACTGTTAAGGTCATTTTGGAGACGTTGCTTCCAATTTTGTGGGACTTTTACCCGACATTGAGATGAAATGTCATCTCAAGCCCTGCCAAATGGGTTTATAAGCATGGACGGTCCGACTAGCACCGCTTTGCCTGGTTAAGCTTAGATCCTCTGGATCTAAGCGGTTTACCAGCACTCGTGTGCTGGTCGATTTCAGCACTGCGTGGAAGCGTCATGCAGCCCATCTATTTCTTCAAGCCCCGATGGGCGGGGGCTACAGGTATGGTAATTTAAACTTTAGACATATATCTGCCATCAAGGTCTTATAAACTTTTACGCAAATACTATGATCCAGACGAACGAACGAACCAACGAACGTGCGTTTGAAAGAACGAACGTACGTTACGAAAGAACCAACGAACAGATGATAAGCCGACCTCGGTTGCTCAGTCGCATGCGCGTCTGACTGGTGATCAGGAGGACGCGGGTTCGATACCTGCCGGGGTCGGCAACTTTCTTTCGTGGAGATTGGTCATGAAATCTGTTCTACGGTAATTCTCTCCCTTCCGCTGATTCAAGAAGGGCAGTTGTCAGTTTCTTGCAAAAGAATGTGCACTGCATTGGTTAACCGCTCACGTATAAGCCTGTCCAGGAAAGTGTGGATAAGTCAACTGACCGGCTAAAATGACCTAAATAGTATTGACTGGGCCGCTAAACTCTAGTACAAACGAACAGATGAACGGAAAGGCGAAAAGTATATATCCCTCGACATAAATGCCGGGGCATAATAAAATACAGTTAAATATATACCATTGTTATTTTAGTTGCTGTTCGCTACCAAGTAACCCTGTGGGGTGGCTTATCTCAGAGGACAGCCCCCGCCCATTGGGGCTTGAAGAAATAAATGGGCTGCTTTATGCTTCCACGCAGAGCTAAAACTGACCGCACACGAGTACTGGTAAACCGCTCAGAGGAAGCCTGCCCAGGTAAAGCGGTGCGAGGTGGTTTCATTGGGCGACAGGGCTTGAGATGTCAATTTCATCTCAATGTCGGGTAAAAGTTCCACAAAAATGAAAGCAACGTCTCAAAAATGACCTATCCAGTGCTGACGGGGACTTTAAACCTCAACTCAAACAAACAAACAAATCTCAGAGGAATGATATACCTGACATATTTTTGCGAGGAAGACAACTTTCGTGATTTCCTTAATCTAAGCCCGTCAGAAAAATAAGCATTTACTTCAGAGAAAGAAGTTGCTCCTCCCGTGTAGGTTGACTGATGGAACTCGATTAGCATGTTCTAATATTAAAGGGGAATGGCTACACCTTCAGGGGAAGCCACTCTTCCAAAAATGTTTGTAACACTGGCCTATCAACAGAAGCCTAGAAGTTACTTATACCATTAAGGTACGTATATCCTTCCGATAACAAGTCCGTGAAATGAACACCCCTATACACCACCATTTTATATAGAGACTACTGAGGTTTACAGTGGTATACATCATTTCGTTTTTTTTTCTTCAGCATCTAGACATAGGTTGTGGCTATTCGTTAGAACCGCTGTAACGTAAAAAAAGTGGACCGTGAAAAAATGAGACATTTCCGCCACTGCGCATGCACCACACATTTGCTCCGCCTACCTTAGATACGGTTTATCGGATTGCTATTTGCTTAATTATCGTGTAGTCTGGCAGTTACCTCCCCTCATTCGCCCTGTTGGCGAGCTTAAAGGTGAGTTCTCCTTGTAACAGCGTTTGCAGATGGAACAGACACCAACACCAAGTCACTTTCAGTTTTAAAGTCTGTAACAATGTATGACTTCTTAAAATTCTCACATCAGTTTCTTTTGTATTCTTTTGCAGCATGTATTAGAAGAAGCATCATGTGTCAGGGACATGATACTTCAGTGAGGCAGCACTATAAAAGTGAGCATTGAGCTCCCTGTCACAACCAGACACCGTCGTGATATGACTGAAAAATTGTTGAAAGCGACGTTAAACCCGAATTCACACACACACACACGCACGCACGCACGCACGCGCGCGCGCACGCACTCACGCACGCACGCACGCACGCACGCACACCTTCTTAACCTTCTGTACAACTGTACAACGACCCATCATTATTCTCACATTACGATTTCACACCCGTGCAATTTCTTTTTCCATGCAAAGTGATATTTGTCTTATTTTTACTCCTAAAATAGGTTGCGGGTGCTCGTACGAGTACCTGTGACCTATGTCTTAGAACAGAAAAAAGCAAAATAACTTATACCCCTGTAAACCCCAGTTTTCTCTAAATAAAGTGGGGTTTAAAGGGTTTTAATTTCACGGACTTTTAACATGAAGAAAGGTGTTAGAGATATTGTGTTGCCAAGATTATATTCTCAGGGATGATAACTAAAATACCATGACACCCGGAGTTATGGTTCTTGCTCATAACACGTCTTTTTCCCTCAGGTTTTCTTTGTTTGAATTAGTGTTTTACGTCCCCATCAACACTAATTAGGTTATTTTTGAGAGGTGGCTTCAGTTTTGTTGGACTTTTACCCAACATTGATATGAAATGACATCTCAAGCCCTGCCGCCTGAACAAGCCAGGAGGGTTTATATATAGGTGACGTTCCGATTTACAACACTTCGCGTAGTCAGGCTTAGATCCTCTTAGCGGTTTACCAGTAGTCCTGTGCGGTCTGTTTCAGCTATGCGTGCAAGCAAGATGAACCCAATCTATTTCTCCAAGCCCCGATGGGCGGGGCGTAAATCTTCACCTCGTGTTGGTTGGTTGATTTGAGGTTTAACGTCCCCGTCAACACTGTAAAGGTCATTTCGGAGACGTTGCTTCCAATTTTGTTGGACTTTTACCCAACACTAAGATGAAATGACATCTCTAGCTATGTCGCCCAATGAAACCAAAAGGGTGATTTCGCCTCGCACCGCGGTTCCTGGACAGGCTTAGATCCTCTAAGCGGTTTACCAGTACTATTGTGCGGGCCGGATTGCGCTCTGCGTGGAAGCATCGTGACTAAAAAGTGAAGCCCCCGATCAAACATCATATTTTGCGGCATCGGAACTGTTATATAGTCTATGGTCTAAATTTGATATGCCAGGCTAATACGGGTGAATCGGCGTCTAACCTGGGTTTGCACTGTTTGCCAGTCCTGAAAAAAAAAACGCTTACCTTACGACGTTAAAGCGGCGTCTGACCTGGGTCTGTGCCATTTGCCTTAGTCCTAAAGTAGAAGCGAAAGGCTAATGCTGGTTAAGCAATGCCTGATCTCGGTCTGCATTGTTTGCCTAAGCCTTGAAATGGTTATACTACTCGCCTCATTGACCAGGGTTAGTTGGTTCCATCTCGGGCTTCTCCAGACTTGAGGATATTAAACCGAGATCCCGTATCATTACGAGCTTAGCTGTTGTTAGGACGTAATTCTCAAAGACATACACAACCCGTATAAGCATAGTGTCTCTTAGGACATAGGCAAACAGTGCAGACTTAGCTCAGATGTTCCCCAACCCACTTAAGCGCAGCATATCTGTTTAATGACAAAGGCAAACAGTGCAGACCAGATGATGCCCCGTATTTTTACATTGGCAATGGGAAAGAACTGTGTCTATTATGCAACAAATCACGGTGCGAAAAAGCGGGCCGAGTGAGATCAATAAAAGCTGCAAATTTATGACGCCATACGTAGATTCGTAGACGTTAGATGGTGTAACGTCACTGTCTAGCACCGACAACGTTTCAAAAGGACATAAATGCCTGTGTTACAGTCGATTTCTTTTAACAATGGTGAAAATGTTTGAGAATTTGAAGGAAACAACAACATTATCTAAGAGTTTCAGCGTGCTAGAATCGAAATAACTCAGCTCTAGCCAGTGATTTGTTGGGTAATAAATCACAGTTTGTCGGTCAGTTGTAAATAGACAAACCACACGCGCTACGCGCTCGCGATACGGACCTCAAAACTGTGATTTATTACTCAACAAATCACAGCTAGAGCTTATCTATCACTAGTCGCTTATACAGCCAATGGTTAAATCCGGTGATATATTGCGTGATAAATCACTTGGCGAAAAAGCGTGACGTGAAGAGCCGCCATTTTATGAGGTTTTGCGACGTTATCGAGCCTTTCCTTGACGTTAGACCGTGTAACGTCTTTTTCAGTACGTTACACATGCGTTACAGTCAAACATGTCGGCGAGATTTCTTCAAACAGTGGCGGAATGTTGAGAGAATATGAAGGAAACAACAGCATTTTAGTAGACTTTCAGTGTGTTATCAGCTCTATTGTTACGTGCTCGTGATGTGATCTACCATACAACGGACCTCCAAACAGTGATATATTACTCAACAAATCACCGCTAGAGCTGGTTTATTCAATCTTAAACCAAATTAGCACATCACCTCTATTTAAGGCCAAAAGGATACAGCGCAGATCCTCGCAGACCCGGCTCAGATGTCGGTTAACCCATTTAACCCAACATCTAAAATAAAGGACACTAGGAAACATTGCAGACCCAGATCAGATGCCCATTAATTCATATCATACCAAACTCTCTATGTATGGACACTACGAAAACAGTGCAGACCTAGATTAGACGCTCCTTAGCCAATGTTCGCCAAGGCCACATGGAAAAGGTGCTATACCACAGAGGCTTCTAGGCGTATATGGGTTAAACCGATGCACAGTTAGCGTATCTCCTATAACAGAGACAAACTTTCGGATGAGTCTTTAAACCGAGGTCCCGTCTCCGTATGACCTTAGATGTTGGTGGGACGTAAAACTCAAACACTCACCTCACCTATAACAGAGACAGTAGTCGTATATAAGTATAGTAATATCTGATAGTGATGTGCACTAGTAAGCGTAGATTGCAGTATGAGGTTACGAGACCTCCATCAAACGCGGGTCGTTTAGGGTAAGAAATCACGACTTTTGGATGCCAAAATGACAGTTGATAATTGTTTTTACTTTGAATTTCTTTTCCACTGTTAAAGGTCAAGAATACGTAAATAAATGGCACAATTATTTAAGTGCGTTGCGAAAGACGTTACGTCTGACACTGCAGCGCCACTTTCAAAATTGCGACGTCAATCGCCGTCCGTCAATGTAAACTTAAATAAAGATATAACTTTGTTTGTTTGATTTGATGTTTAACGTCCCCGTCAACACTCTATAGGTCACTTTGAAGAATTCGCTTCCAATTTTGAGGGACTTTTACCCGACATTGAGATGAAATGACATCTCAAGCCCTGTCGTTCAATGAAACCGACTAGCATCGCTTTGTCGCAGTGTATAAGGCCTTTGACGAATTGAACAAACAGCGCAGAGCCTGTTCAATTCGTCTAAGGCCTTATACACTACGTATGGGTAAAACCAGGCGATTTTTTCTGTTTTTTAGACCATTGGTTTTCGAGCAGACTGTTAATTAACGGTGGGCGACAACTGGCGTACCTGAAAAATATATGACCTTTACTTTGCGTCACACATGCAAGGTGATTAAGAGTCAAAGCTTTTACCAACTAGACCATGGCAGTATACACTGTTTTATTATTGACAAAACGCAATGAGAGTGCAGGATAACCAAATACATGCTAGTAATTTTGTTCGTTCGTTTGTTTGTTTGTTTGATGTTTAACGTCCCCACCAACACTATATAGGTCATATTTATGACGTTGCTACTTTTACCCGACATAGAGATACATTGTAATCTCAAGCCCTGCCGCCCAATGAGACCAATAGGGTTAATATGCACGGATGGTTTGACTCGCACCACTTTGCCTGTGCAAGCTCAGACCCTCTAAGCGGCTTACCAGTGGTTTCAGCCTTGCATGCAGCCCAATCTATTCTGCCAACCCTGATGGGCGGGGTCCGAGTTTTTGTTCGGTAGTTTGTGTGAAGTTTAACGGCCTTGTCAACACCATTGAGACAACACCGAGCAGGCCATCTTACCTTGGGCAGACATGCAATCAGTGGTTGACCAGCACAGTGCACATTCATTCGACAGAAACAGAGGGAAAAGTCGCAGAAAAATCAAAGCAAAACAACACAAAACAAAAGACAAGAGGCTCATGAGGTCCTAGTCGCTCCCCTGAGCCCTGTGCAAATTTGGCAGTACTCAATCACCTGATGCTATAAACCAAGTTTCAAGACAATCGGTCAAGTGATTCCGGAGATGAAGATTTTTTAAGGTTTTAACCATAACCGGGCATGGCGGTCTGGTACCTTTTCACGCACATCTTCTCTTTTTCATTCCTTTTCTTTGTAGAAGCCACCATGGTGCAGTGATTACGCTACTCACCTTGTAAACCAGGGATCGCAGGATCGATCCCGGGCTTCTCCAGCCTTTCGGTTGAGTCTTTAAACCGAGGTCCCGTCTCCGTATGACCTTAGCTGTTGGTGGGATGTAAAACTAAAACTCACTCACCTCTTTTCTTTGTATTTCTTTATGTCCACTTTTTTCACGGATGTCCACTTTTTGCACGGATTGTTGCCTTATCTATTTTTCTTTCACGTCAGTGTACATTTTTCTTCGTGATTATACCTTATCACGCGCACCTTCTTCTTTCTCGGACTGGTACCTTTTCAACCATCATCACGCACATCTTCCTTTTTCATTCCTTTATTTTGCATTTCTTTGTGTCCACTTTTTTCACGGATGTCCACTTTTTTCACGGATTGGTGCCTTATCTATTTTTCTTTCACGTCAGTGTACATTTTTCTTCGGGATTATCCTTTTCACGCACATCTTCTGCTTTCACGGACTGGTACTTTTTCAACCCTTTTCACGCACATCCATCTTTTTTCATTCCTTTATTTTGCATTTCTTTATGTTCACTTTTTTCACGCATGTCCACTTTTTTCACGGATTGTTGCCTTATCTGTTTTTCCTTCACGTCAGTGTACATTTTTCATCGGGGTTATCCTTTTCACGCACATCTTCTGCTTTCACGGACTGGTACCTTTTAAACTCTTTTCACACACATCTTCCTTTTTTCATTCCTTTTCTTTGTAAAAGCCTCCGTGGTGCAGTGGTTACGCTACTCGCCTTGTAAACCAGGGATCGCAGCATCGATCCCGGGCTTCTCCAGCCTTTCGGATGAGTCTTTAAACCGAGGTCCCGTCTCCGTATGACATTGGCTACTGGTGGGACGTAAAACTAAAACTCACTCACTCCTTTTCTTTGTATTTCTTTATGTCCACATTTTTCACGAGTGTCCACTTTTTTCATGGATTGTTGCCTCATCTATGTTTCTTTCACGTCAGTGTACATTTTTCTTCGTGATTATCCTTATCACGCGCATCTTCTTCTTTCTTGGACTGGTACCTTTTCAACCCTTTTCACGAACATCTTTTTTTTTTGTTCATTCCTTTATTTTGCATTTTTTTATGTCCACTTTTTTCACGGATGTCCACTTTTTTCACGGATTTTTGCCCTATCTATTTTTCTTTCACGTCAGTGTACATTTTTCTTCTTGATTATCCTTATCACCCACATCTTATTCTTTCACGGACTGGTACATATTCAACCCTTTTCACGCACATTTTCTTTTTTCATTCCTTTTCTTTGTATTTCTTTATGTCCACTTTTTTCACGGATGTCCACTTTTTTCACGGATTGGTGCCTTATCTATTTTTCTTTCACGTCAGTGTACATTTTTCTTCGTGATTATCCTTATCACGCGCATCTTCTTCTTTCTCGGACTGGTGCCTTTTCAACCCTTTTCACGAACACCTTTTTTTTCATTCCTTTATTTTGCATTTCTTTATGTCAACTTCTTTCACGGATGTTTGATTTGAGGTTTAACGTCCCCGTCAACACTGTAAAGGTCATTTTGGAGACGTTGCTTCCAATTTTGTGAGACTTTTACCCGACATTGAGATGAAATGGCATCTCAAGCCCTGTCGCCCAATGAAACCAACAGGGTTTATTAGCATGGACGGTCCGCCTCGCAATGCGGTTCCTGGACAGGCCGGATTCAGCTCTGCGTGGAAATATCATGCAGCCCATATATTTCTTCAAGCACCTATGGGCAGGGGCCGAACCCTTTTTACGTACATCTTCTTTTTTCATTCCTTTTCTTTGTATTTCTTTATGTCCACCTTTTTTCACGGATGTCCACTTTTTTCACGGATTGGTGCCTTATCTATTTTTCTTTCACGTCAGTGTATATTTTTCTTAGGGATTATCCTTTTCACGCACATCTTCTGCTTTCACGGACTGGTACCTTTTCAACCCTTTTCACGCACACCCATCTTTTTTCATTCCTTTATTTTGCATTTCTTTATGTCCACTTTTTTCACGCATGTCCACTTTTTTCACGGATTATTGCCTTATCTGTTTTTTCTTTCACGTCAGTGTACATTTTCCATCGTGATTATCCTTTTCACGCACATCTTCTGCTTTCACGGACTGGTACCTTTTAAACTCTTTTCACCCATATATTCTTTTTTTCATTCCTTTTCTTTGTAGAAGCCTCCGTGGTGCAGTGGTTACGCTACTCGCCTTGTAAACCAGGGATCGCAGCATCGGTCCCGGGCTTCTCCAGCCTTTCGGATGAGTCTTTAAACCGAGGTCCCGTCTCCGTATGACATTGGCTGCTGGTGGGACGTAAAACTAAAACTCACTCACTCTTTTTCTATGTATTTCTTTATGTCCATATTTTTCACGGGTGTCCACTTTTTTCACGGATTGGTGCCTTATCTATTTTTCTTTCAAGTCAGTGTACATTTTTCTTCGGGATTATCCTTTTCACGCATATCTTCTGCTTTGACGGGCTGGCACCTTTTCAACCCTTTTCGTGCACATCCATCTTTTATTATTCCTTTATTTTGCATTTCTTTATGTCCACTTTTTTCACGCATGTCCACTTTTTTCACGGATTGTTGCCTTATCTGTTTTTCTTTCACGTCAATCTACATTTTTCATCGTGATTATCCTTATCACGCGCACCTTCTTCTTTCTCGGACTGGTACCTTTTCAACCCTTTTCACGCACACCCATCTTTTTCAGTCCTTTATTTTGCATTTCTTTATGTCCACTTTTTTCACGGATGTCCACCTTTTTCACGGATTGGTGCCTTATCTATTTTTCTTTCAAGTCAGTGTACATTTTTCTTCGGGATTATCCTTTTCACGCACATCTTCTGCTTTCACGGACTGGTACCTTTTCAACCCTTTTTACGCACATCCATTTTTTTTTTTTTTTTTTTTTTGCATTTCTTTATGTCCACTTTTTTCACGGATGTCCACTTTTTTCACGGATTGATGCCTTACTTACTTTTTACACGTCTATCTCGTTTTCCACGCAGGCTGCAAATTTAGGGTTTCTCATGTGTACTGATCAATAGCTCGTCTACATAACTCAGTGTGAGGATGTTTCGTTATACTTCAGCATATGCAGGATCTTCTCGTTGTTAATGTTACTTTTAAAATGCATCGATACTTTTTTTGGCCCCTGTACACAATTTTCGAGGTAACAATATCATAATTCCTCTCCCAGATGGATTAGAGAAATACTCAGAGAAGTGTAATACTAAACTAAACAGAGGGAGAGGTAGAGGTTCAATAATAATAATAATAATAAACAACCTTTATTTTCGTTGTTTGTATTGGAGTTTAACGGCCCAGTTAACACCATTCAGGTCATTTTGAGCCGGTCAGTTTTCCTATCCATACTTTTTCTTGACAGGCTTATACGTTAGCAGTTAACCAGCACACTGCACATTCTTACGCCAGAAATTGACAACTGCTGTTCAAGAGCAGAATGTTCATTGCATGGTATATCGTATACTTCCCAGCTATTACGCAATAGCCGGCCAATACGTCGTATCGCTGTCGACCCGACGTTGGTTCGATGTTTTTGGCAGACTGGGCAATAGTTCATTCAAGGAGGATTGAAAATGTGATTATTGATTTGTTTATCGTGTAAGCCCCGCCTTAAACAATCGGTTAACGCCCACTTAGCAACGCGCATGCGCAGTGGCGGAAATGTCTCATTTTTTCACGGTCCACTTTTTTTACGTTACACCGCCTGTGTTTAGGGTATAAATAAGAAAAATATCACAAATTTTCATCGGAAAATTAGCCATTTTGGAGATAGGAAAGACTGCACTATATCATACGTTTGTGCTATCGTATTGCTATATAATAAAGGTATGAGGTGTGCTCTTACGAATCTCGCCCCATGGAGGAGATTATAACGAGTACACAAAAAATAAATTTGGAAGAAAAAAGAAGAAAATCTCACTTTTTCTGAGAAGCTGCGTGTAGAAATCCCAAGAGACTCAAGAACGGGTTCGACTCAGTCATAGTAAAAGAGCCAAAAATGTTCGCGCCATTGATATTCGACTATTTGTCTAGGTTAACCCATTTAGTACCGGAAACCCCAAAAAGGGTGCCTTGGCAAACAGTGCAGGCCCAGAACGCGGCGTCTCATCAGGGCCTACACTATTTGCAGGAAGCTCAGCCTTTTTCCAAATCAATTTTGAAGATTCCACAACCTGACACCCCTAAATTTTGAAATGGACTCCTGCTATATATAAGGGTGAAGATTCCATTTGGTACAAAAAGGGTTTCGCCCCCGCCCATAGGGGCTTGAGTAAATATATGGGCTGCATGATGCTTCCTCGCAGAGCTGAATCCGGCCCGCACACTAGTACTGGTAAACTGCTTAGAGGATCTAAGCCTGTCCAGGAACCGCGGTGCGAGGCGGACCGTCCATGCTAATAAACCCTATTGGTTTCATTGGGCGACAGGGCTTGAGATGTCATTTCATCTCAATGTCGGGTAAAAGTCCCACAAAATTGAAAGCAACGTCTCCAAAATGATCTTTACAGTGTTGACGGGGACGTTACAAACAAAACAAAAAGGGTTAATAGAACGTTTGCAGATAGGGCTGCTGACAATACAAGAAGGTTCACTGCATTTACACTATTGGCTCGAGTTAACGTTTTTTATCTCCCTTAAATGGTAATAGTGACCGACGATAATTACAAGAGCAGTCTACATGTAGTTTTGTTTTCGGAGTAAATAAGGCTTGACATTTCATGAGCATTTATCCCATATAATGTCAAACCTAATTTTCCCTGAAAAATAAAAAGAAATAATAATAAAAAAAAACCTTTGAAAATGCCATGATTGGCATTCAACGGTTGATTATGTACTCTTCAATCAAAATGCCATACTGGATGTCATGAAAATATCCCATTTGGTCCGTTCTTTTTCGTTTTTGTTTGCGTTGGGCAGTATGAATATCGACAAAATTGCTGAGCAGATGTTCGAAGTCTGATTTTTACCTGTTTTATCGAGACTTTCGCTGTAACATTTCACGTAAGATTTACGAACTGGTAAGAAAGGGTCACTCAGGAAAGGCCACAATCTAAGAACGCAGCCGTCTCAAATCACCTATAGAAAGTGACACGGAGGCACACACAAAAACAAACGAAACATGAACCAAATCCAAATAACAAATGAGACACTGCAAAAGAACGACCGCCTTGGAAAGGTCAGTAGTAAAACTACTGAGGGGCTTCAACCCCAGAGTTTATGAAAGGGGGTCTTTCAAGGTATAGGAAATTTGCATTGGTTTCTGCCCACGCTTGGATTTTGATGAAATTATGCACAATAATTGCCTTGGGTATAACCATTATAATTACGATGCATTCACTTTTAAATTTTATTTCCGTAGTAAATTTATTACATATTTTATGAAGTCTCTCTCACAACAGAGAGTACTCTCATATAAACTTGTCTACAGTATTCAGAGTTTCATATACCTAATGCTGCTATGTTTTATGAATTAAAGCCATAATTGGTGAGTTAGTTGATACTATGAATGGCCTCATATGTCTAGTAATAGTGGCTGGGCATTCAGTTTTCTTTGATGGTGTCCCCATATTTCAGCTCCTATTTTTGTATTCATTAAAATTTTATATGCATTTTTTACCACGTTCCAATTTTTGTCAAGACACCATTTTAGCATAAAAACTACCCACATATCTTAGGAATATGTTGACGAATTTTGATGGAAATTGAGGACCGGTAACATTTTGTTTTAACAGACTGAATACTGATAGTCCTGATTCAGCAAAATGTGAAATTATATGATTATCATGTTTTGGTCATGCTGTTTAATAATACTTTACTATCGCTTTCAATTTGGATGGCTATAGTATAGTATGGTTTGTGTAAGTAGTTCATAGCATTATTATAAGTGTTATTTCAAAACATCCATTTCAGTAAATTTGCCCCCTATGGAACAAACTTTATTGTCTACCGCAAAGGTTTTGATGACAAACATCATCAAACGCACCCATGCAATCATGTGCACAGTTTTCTTTCTGTCTTTCTTGTCTAATTTGGTAATGGTGCTAAGGTGATGTTTAGATTTAACATTCAAATCAACAACATACCAGTCACTTTAGATGTTGTTTCAGATTTTGTGAGATTTGTTATCCGACTCGAGATAAATGATTCACAAGTCAAACTGTTGACCCTAACTGTCCATTTAAAAAGAAAGGTTTACTCTAGGGAAAATCAATAGCACTTGAGATTACTTTTCCTGGACATTAAGTTTTCAGAACATGTATCTGCATAGGCACTAGCCAATCTATCTTTTTTGTATAGCCCCTATGAACGAAATCAAACGGCTTCCTGCAGCTGTATTCCAAAGCCATTTGAATTTGCTTTTAGAATTCACATGGTCGTAAATTTGTCAGTGTTCCGAAACTTATGTGACCATGATTGTGTTGTCTATATATTTCTTTTACCTATCTCAGCAGTTGTTGCAGTAATTACAAAGTACATTATGTAAGATATCAAGAAGCATTTAAACTGTTGATAATAATTATTCAATCTGTGAATAGTTATCGCATTACTCATAGGATTTTAAATTATTTTCAGTAAATACATTGTGATGCTTTTTTTTCTGTCCAAACACTGCAATGCTCTTTCTAAGCTGACAGATACATTGCACAGAAATGTACTGGTAATTATTAATGAACAAGTGCTTAAAAAACAGTGAAATTGCATTCAGCAGAAACATTCAAGAAGTGGTTGAAAGTTTTACAACCAGAAAAAAATACTAAAAGCTCGCTTCCGATAAATTAACCACTATATTGACAAAGTAAATAGAAAACATAAGACACTAAAGAAACGTCAACAATTACAATACCAATGCAGAAAAAAGACATATTTATGCATGTGTACTATAAGGAAGGAAACTGTTTCTCTTCCTGTCTAATAGCAAAATTTCTCTAGGTCATGGGACAGCTTTGTTTACACCAAATATTCTGCACCTCATCCAGCAATGATATCTTTTGCAACAGAAACTCAATATCAGTGACATTTCGATTTTTGGAAATACTAACCAATAATTACTGTAACTTTTTTGTTAGGATAATAATCCAGCGTTCATAAAGACAGAGTATGTCAAAGGCTTAATCTGGCCATGGATTTATCAACAGAACTATTTTAACTAGTAACAACAAACCACTGACCATTGCGTCCTTGCATAAAAGCTTGGTATGGGAATGAAAATAATGGATCTCCTTGCCTTCCACCTATTTTAGTAGCATGACTTATACAAAGTCATTAAATAAAGTTGCACATGTTCACAATAATTTTGCTGCTAATAAAAAAGCAATATATGTTGTTAAGCCTAATTTGTTGATTAGAATACCTTTTGATTTAGTGTTTTACTATCTACTATTTTGGACAGATCATAGTGTATATCTGAAAGGAAAATATCAGAAATTCATGATATTTAATAGTTTCTAAGCTAGATCAGCTCAATATGTATTCATTTTGATTTGTATAATCTCATTTTTATTACGTAAGCGTTACGAATTGCCTTTTTGTAAGGTTCTTGGATGATTTCAATAAAATACTAAATTGTGCAGAAACGACTTACATCCATTAAAGGTGTAAAACTACAGTGTTACCGGTTTCGGATTTTCATGAAATTTGGCACAGTGAAAGAAGATACATATGGCAAGTTTTCCTAGCAAAATGAAATCTTGACAACGACTAGAACATATCTATCTTAGGGATTGAATTTTGATAATTTTTTAAAATTTTAATTAAAAAATGAGACTTTTGATAATTATTTTATCAGAAAATGTAAACTTTAATTAATTCAAAAGGTTTTTTAGTATCAAAGGCATGCCTATGGAGTTCTGCATTCAATCCAGTTCACAGATCTTGAAACTAAATAAAACATAAGATTTAAGACACACTTAATTAGAGACAGACACCAGCTCATGGAGGGAGTCAGTTAGAGTGGCTTCCTGAGTCCTACTTTGATTTATATAATTTATTAAATACATTTTTATAGGTTGTATATGCTGAGTTATTAATATACAAAGTTTAAAGAAAAAACATGCATGGGCACAAATGGAAGACCCCCTTTTAACCCTCGCTCTCAGTTGTTCCAGTATAGCCTCCTGCGATCTCAAATGAACAAACTGCATGCCAAATAGTGTAGATTCTGATCAGATGACTTTTGTTTAAGCGTATATTTAAATGATTTATGGCTTGGTAAACAGAAATAGCATTTGTCGGCCCGTCCATGCTTATAAACCCTATTGGTTTCATTGGGCGGCAGGGCTTGAGATGTCATTTAATCTCAATGTCGGGTAAAAGTCCCACAAACTTGGAAGCAACGCCTCAAAAATGACCTTTATAGTCTTGACGGGGACGTTAAACCTAAAATCAAACAAACAAACAAACAGAAATAGCATTTCAACTGAATTCCAGCCGTAAGTCATTTATATATACGCCAAATAGTAAACTGAGTTTGTACTCCTTTCCTGACATTGTCTGTTGTGAATGCCAGAGCCGCTGGACGCACAAATTCTTTCAGAACAGATTGACATGGTTACCAGCAGGTCAGACGTATGGTGTGAGAGCACCTAACGTTAACCCTTATTCCGCTGAACACGACAACCGCTATCTTTACAAACAGTGTAGATCCAGATCAGATGGCTTCAGAAGGGTCTACACTGAAGAAATAGATGGGCTGCATGATGCTTCGACGCAGAGCTGAAATCCGACCGCACACGAGTATGGGGTGCCGTTTTACTATTTAATCCGTATTTAAGGATATCCATAATTATTTATGGATATCCATAATTCGAATTATGGATATCCATAATTCGAATTATGGATATCCATTATTATTTATGGATATCTATAATTATTTGTGGATTTTGATTGATTTGAGGTTTAACGTCCCCGTCAACACTGTAAAGGTCATTTTGGAGACGCTGCTTCAAATTTTGTGGGACTTTTACCCGACATTGAGATGAAATGACATCTCAAGCCCTGTCGCCCAATGAAACCAATTGGGTTTATTAGCATGGACGGTCCGCCTCGCACCGCGGTTCCTGGACAGGCTTAGGTCCTCTAAGCGGTTTACCAGTACTAGTGTGCGGGCCGGATTCAGCTCTGCGTGGAAACATCATGCAGCCCATATATTTCTTCAAGCCCCTATGGGCGGGGGCGGTTATTATTATTTGTGGATATCCATAATTCGAATTATGGATATCCATAAATCGAACTGAATTAATGATATCCATAAAGCGAAAAATGGATATCCATTATTCGATTTATTGATATCCATAAATCGAATTATGGATATCCATTATTCGGCTGATCTATGGATATCCATAAATCAAATTATGGATATCCATAAATCGAATTATGGATAGCCATAAATCTATTTATGGATATCATTAATTTAGATCGAAATATGGATATCCATAAATCGAATTTTGGATATCCTTAATTCGAATTATGGATAGCCATTATTCGGCTGATTTATGGATATCCATAAATCGAATTATGGATATCCATAATTCTCCTCAGCAAATAAGCCTAATGAATAATGACTGCTCCCTTTACAAAAAAAAACTCGACTATTCGCGTCAGATTTCCGATTAGGTGTGTAATAAAAGCCGGGATGGAGTCGGAGGGAGGTAATGTCGGGTAGGCTTAGTGGTGGCCTATGGTGTGGGAGAGATATGTTTTGTTTGATTTGAGGTTTAACGTCCCCTTCAATATTATTTAGGTAATTTTGGAGACGTTGCTTCCAATTATGTTGGATTATGTGCACTGTACTGGTTAACTGCTTACGTATAAGCCTGCCCAGGAAAAGTCTGGATAGGTAAACTGACCGTCTCAAAAATGACCTTAATTGGTGTTGACTGTGCCGTTAAACTCAAATACAAACAAACAAACAAACATCTCAATCCCTGTCGCCCATTGACTCGCACGACTTTGTTTGGACAGACTAAGACCTTCTAAACGGTTTACCAGTACTCTTAGCTCATGCAGCCAAATGTATTTCTCCAAGCCCCAATGGGCGGGGGCCAGGAGATATATCTAAATCTGCCTGGTACTCCATACATCTCAAGTAGAGTATTTGTTTGTTTGATTTGAGGTTTAACGTCCCCGTCAACACTGTAAAGGTCATTTTGGAGACCGCTATATCCATAAATCGATTAATGATAATTCGAATTATGGATATCCATTATTCGGCTGATTTATGGATATCCATAAATCGAATTATAGATATCCATAATTCGATTTATGGATATCTATAAATACGGATTAAATAGTAAAACGGCGCCCCATACAAGAGTACTTGGAAACCGCTTAGAGGTTCTAAGCCTGCCCAGGCAAGGTGGTGCGAGTCGAACCGTCCATGCTTATAAACCATATGGGTTTCATTGGGCGACATGGCTTGAGATGTCATTTCATCTCAATGTCGGGCTAAGTCCCACAAAATTGGAAGCGACGTCTCCAAAATGACCTATACAGCGTTGACGGGGACGTTAAACCTCAAATTAAACAAACAAACAAACACTGTCGTGCAGTTTGTAAATTGAAGAAATACACTATATCAAGTATTTTAATTTGCTAATATTAAAAAACGTGTGTGGTTAAATTAATTTATTTAGCACATCAAAGTTAAAATAAACACAATCGGATAATCATTTTATAAACGGACATGAAATCTTTGTCATTCCCATCCCAAGATAATCGTTTTTCAGGCCGAAAACATGAAATGGTACTTGTTCTCTCCTCGGGGTAGGGCTAGGACTGGTCGACCCAGTGTCAGGATAATGTGACTTGGTGTGGTATCATGTAATGTGTCTGGGACATGATACTTCAGTGAGGCAGCACTATAAAAGTGAGCATTGAGCACCCTGTCGCAACCAGACACCGTCGGGAAATGACTGAAAAATTGTTGAAAGCGACGTTAAACCCGAATTCACACACACACACACACACACACACACACACACACACACACACACACACACACACACACACACACACACACACACACTTGTTCTCTCTTGAACACCAAAATGTCAATGATACAGTTGTTGGCATTTTAATATTAAGTTGAATTGAGCAGGAAACAAAACAATAAAAACTAGCAACAACAAACAACAACAACAAAAAAAGTTTTATAAACTGGGCCCCAGTTCATAAGAAATGTGTTTCAGCACTGTACACATTGCCTTGTGCTGCGCGGAAAACGTCAGTCTCCCGTAGGCGTTCAAATACGACAGATCTCAACTCTGGTAGGTAGTAGATCTACGGATACAAAGCTTCAAGCTGAGAATGAAAATAGGGTTCGAAATTAATAGTACGAGGGCTGATTGATATGTTGTGGGCCTCGATTTGAAGGAGGGCCACAGGGATGTTATCTTTTAAGTCCTACTATTAACAATAGACTGGTCTCATCTGGTCAGTTTATAAGACAAGCAGCTTTTGCAAAATGGACAAAATCGGTGAAAGGGTTGCATAACACCTAAGTTTAGGTTTAACACCTAAGAATATGCATAATGATATGGTAGCAACACTAGGGAAAGATGCTCTTTCATATGCTATATTGAAAAGGTTGGTGGCGGAATGTAAGCGTGGCAGACAGAGCCTTGAGTATGACCCCCGTCCTGGAAAGCCTGTCAAGGTTCCAACCCCAGAAATGGCCAATAAAGTCCGTGATATTGTTATGACTGACAGACGAGTCACAGAAAGATATATAGCCATTAGAGTTGGCATTTCATAGGAAAGAGTAAATTCCATTCTGACAGAGGACCTTGCAATGAGAAAGCTTTCTGTCCGATGGGTACCAAGACTTCTGACAGTTGATCAGAAGCACATCAGTAGCACATTATTGCGTGCTAATCTTAAGCGGTTAGAGCTTTCTTCAGAGATTTGTCACTGTGGATGAAACATGGGTCCATAATTTTATCCGAGAGGCCAAACAACAATCGAAACAATGGAAGCACCCCAAAGAAGGCAAAGACTGTTCCATCAGCTGGGAAGGTTATGACCTTGGTTTTCTGGGATGCAAATGGTATTCTGCTGATAGATTATCTTCAAAAGGGACAAATAATCAATGGCACATACTGACTTTTGACGCAGTTACGGTAAAATATTAAGCTTAAGCGCTGCGGAAAGCTCATTGAAGGTGTGTTGTTCCATCATGACAACGCTCCTCATTGCTATGGCTGCCATTCACGATTGTAGCTTAAAATTGATTGAGCACCCCGCCAGAATTTTCGATTTTCATCTATTTCCAAAACTGAAAACGGTTTTTTCATGCACCCAATTTCAGTCCGATGATGACGTCATATATGCAGTGGATGATTTTCTGAATAGCCAAGAAGAGGAGTTCTATAAAAGAGGATTGAGGCCATTAAACACCGCTGGCAAAAGTGTATGGATACTGAATAATACAATATATCCGACAAAATTCAAATCCTTCAATATGAGGCTCACAGCATATCAATCAGCCCTTGTAGCAAACTTCACTATAGCAAAGTATGGTACCAACTTAAAGTGTTGTGCAATGAAAAATCATTGTAGACCAATATAATGAATAAAAAGAAGACCAAAACAATACGAACTGTCCATTACGAAAACACGGTTTTACAATTCTGACCCACTTGATCCAAACTTTTATGGAGAAGCCCCCGCCCATAGGGGCTTGAAGAAATATATGGACTGCATGATGCTTCCACGCAGACCTGAATCCGGCCCGCACACTAGTACTGGTAAACCGCTTAGAGGATCTAAGCCTGTCCAGGAACCGCGGTGCGAGGCGGACCGTCCATGCTAATAAACCCTATTGGTTTCATTGGGCGACAGGGCTTGAGATGTCATTTCATCTCAATGTCGGGTAAAAGTCCCACAAAATTGGAAGCAACGTCTCCAAAATGACCTTTAAAGTGTTGACGGGGACGTTAAACCTCAAATAAAACAAACAAACAAACACTTTTATGGAGTAAAAGTGGGGTTTACCGGGTAAAGGTGGCGGGATTTTTAAAATGGCGGAAAGTTGTTAGAATTTGAAGGGAACAACAACATTATTGCCAATGTTTGCGTGTTGGAAATCGAAACCTCAGTTGTCTTATGTCTTCTCTCAAAGATAGATTGTGGGTACCCGTGCACCCTCAATCTATATTTTGAGCAGAAATTGGTTCTAAAGTGACGTGTACACTCATTCGGGGCTTGAAGAAATAGGTGGGCTGCATGATGCTTCCACGCAGCGCTGAATCCGACCCGCACACGAGTACTGGTAAACCGCTTGGAGGATCAAAGCCGGCCCAGGCAAAGCGGTGCGAGTGTGGGACGGTCCATGCTTATAAACCCTATTGGTTTCATTGGGCAGCAGAGTTTGAGATGTCATTTCATCTCGGTGTCGGGTAAAAGTCTCACAAAATTGGAAGCAAGGTCTCCAAAATGACCTTTACAGTGTTGACGGGGATGTTAAACCTCAAATCAAACAAACACTCAATATATATTTTGAACAGAAAAAAGGAAAATTATCACAATTTTCATCGGAAAATTTTCTCTTGTTTTCGGCGGTAAAACTTACAATGTATTTTCGAAATGTAATCATCGAAAATATACCTCCACTTCACTGTTTAAAAAGCTTGCATGCTTACCCATTCATATGGACCTACACAATAAGTAACCTGGGCACCCGCCCATCGGGGAGTTGAAACCGACGGCCGCACATGAGTACTGTTAAACCGCTTAGAGAGGGTCTAAGCTTGTCCAGGCAATTAAATGTCTTGCGGGTCGGACCGCCCAAGCACATAAATTTTATTGATTTCCTTCAGATCCCATTTCATCTCAATGTCGAGTAAAAGTCCAACAAAACTGAAAGCAACGTCTCCAAAATGACCGGGGACGTTAAACATCAAATCAAATAAACAAACCATTAACTCTGCAAGCACCGCGAAAAATTCAAATGTCAAACAATTAACTCAGCAAGCACCACGGAAAATTCTAGAGCAGATGACAATGTATTATTTTTAGCGAATATATATTGTTACGAGCCAGGCGTAGCAGAAAGAAAAAGCAAACAAGCCTTTTGGAAAATTTTAACAAAATTTATTTACAAGTTAACTTTAACCTGTAGAAGTAAGAAAATTAAATGTACTTAGCTCTGTTATGAAATATCCTGAATGAATCTATTTTCCTTGATCCCACAGAATTCACAGTCCAAAATGAAAAGTAATATCCTTTAACAATCCAACACAGAATTTAGAAATAACTTTTCGTAAATGCCCAAACATCAAACTCCAAAGTCTGACTCAATGAGAAAAATCAAGCTCTTTTATAGACCCTAAGATTTCTCTAGAACATTCCAGAGGGCTGTGGAATAAGATGAGGTAATTTTCTAAAAATAATGCAACCCAGAACTTTCTGGAAGGTTCTGAAGTACTTTTCCTTGTAAACATGTTGTTTACATAAATACAATTAATCTGTGACTCAGTTTTCTAGAATCTTCTATAAGAAGATTAACAAGATATTTATAGCACTATTAGGTCAACACTGGGGTGAAAGTGGGAATCAGAAAAATAAATTCTTATGCATAACACTCCCCCTCTTCGAGGAAAAGAAAGATTTATGTAATAAAGCTTTCTTTTGCTTTAAGAATAATAAAATATTGAGCATAGCATATAAAATTACATGTATCTACAATCCACTTTAGTAGGAAAGAAAAACACAACTCCTGACACCGCTCAAGCTCTTGAAAGGGCATCAGGGATAATGTTATCTCTCCCTCTGATATGTCTTATGTCTAAATTATACTCTTGTAGCATAAGACTCCACCTGAGCAACCGCTGATTTTTGTTTTTCATTTTATGTATGAAAGTCAGTGGATTGTGATCACTGAAAACAACAATCGGTGCAGTAGTAGGGGTAAGATAAACTTCGAAATGTTGCAGAGCAAGAATCAGAGACAAGCACTCTTTCTCTATGGTAGAGTAATTTCTCTGATGCTTATTAAACTTTTTGGAAAAGTAGCAAACTGGATGATCCACACCATTTTGATCTTCCTGCAACAAAACACTACCTGCACCTACGTCACTAGCATCTACAGCTAGCTTAAACTCCTTTTCAAAGTTTGGTGCTAAGAGAATTGGTTCACTCTTGAGTATGGCTTTAAGTTTATCAAAAGCATTTTGGCATATTGCATTCCAGTGGAATTTTGTTCTTTTGCTGAGCAAATTTGTCAAAGGCTCAGCAATGACAGAGAAATTATTACAGAACTTTCTGTAATAACCAGCCATACCAAGAAATCGCATCAGCTGTCTTTTGCACGTGGGTACGGGAAAATTTGAGATAGCCTCAACTTTAGCATCAATGGGTTTCACATGACCTTGACCTACAACATGACCTAGAAATGTCAAACTTGCATGGCAGAATTCACTTTTAGCAAGATTGATTGTCAATTTGGCATTACTCAGTCTATCAAAGAATGCTCGAATAGTCCCAAGATGTTGATTCCACTGGTCGTTGTATATGATAGCATCATCGATATAAGCACTGCAGCCTTCCAGCCCCGCAATTACCATGTTTATTAAGCGCTGAAATGTTGCCGGAGAGTTTTTCGTTCCAAATGGCATGACTTTATAGTTAAATAATCCGTCTGGTGTTGTGAATGCCAAAACCTCCTTTGCTCTATCTGTGAGTGGAATTTGCCAAAATCCTTTCAGAAGGTCGAATTTCGTTATGTATTTGGCATTCCCGATGTTATCAATGCAGTCATCCATTCTTGGAATAGGAAAGCTATCTGTTTTACTTAAGGAATTAACTTTCCTAAAATCTGTACACATACGATATGTCCCATCAAGTTTTGGTACTAGAATACAAGGAGAACTCCATTCACTTTGGCTTGGTTCAATAAAGTCATTGTCTAATAGATACTGAACTTCTTCTTTAAGATATTTTTGTTTCACAGGATTCATCCTGTATGGGTGTTGTTTTACAGGTTTAGACCCATTTATGTCCACATCGTGAAATATTTTGTCTGTCCGTGTTGGAATGTCAGGAAATAATTGTTCATATTCAAAAATCAGCTGTTTCAGTTCATTCCGCTGATTTGGCTCTAGATGTGACAGTTTCTGGTCAAGATTCCGTAGAATGTCAGAATTCTGAAGTTTTGATGATGTGGGATCCGACTTCACTGAATTAATATCCTCACAGTCATTGTCACATGAATTAAGTGGAACAGAGCTAACTAGATTGACTGATGTTAAAGATGTATTGTCCCTATCTATGTATTCCTTAAGCATGTTAATGTGACATAGCTGCTTTAGCTTGCGCCTCCCAGGAGTGTTTATTATGTAATTTACGTCACTGATCTTTTTGTCTACAGTGTATGGACCATAATACCTGGCCTGCAACGATTTTCCTGGAATAGGCAAAAGAGCTAGTACCTTATCACCTGGTTTAAAATTCCTTTCTTTTGTCCCTATGTCATATAGCTGTTTCATTTTCCTTTGGGCTGACTGAAGATTGGTCCGAGCAGCCTCACAAGCTTTTGAAAGTCTAGTTTTGAAATCAGACACATACTTAAGTAAATTCAGGGAGGTGTCATCATTGGAGAGAAATTTCTCTTTGAGAAGTTTCAGAGGACCACGAACAGTATGGCCAAATACTAATTCAAATGGACTGAAGCCAAGAGATTCTTGCACAGATTCTCTAACAGCAAATAAAAGGAGATGGATGCCTTCATCCCAATCCTTCTCTGTGTCAAAGCAATATGATCTTATCATGTTTTTCAATGTTTGATGGAATCTTTCAAGGGCGCCTTGACTTTCAGGATGATAGGCTGATGACTTATACTGTACAATGCCAAGTTCATGCATTACTTGTTGAAATATTCCAGACATAAAATTTGAGCCTTGGTCTGACTGAATAGATTTAGGAAGCCCAAAAAATGTGAAAAACTTCACTAAGGCCTTGACGATTGTCTTAGTTTTGATATTTCTTAAAGGAATGGCTTCAGGAAAACGTGTGGAAGCACACATAACAGTCAATAGATATTCACAACCAGACTTTGTTCTTGGCAAGGGACCCACACAGTCTATAATTATTCGACTGAAAGGTTCATCAAAAGCAGGTATAGGCTGCAAATGAGCCTTAGGTATAGTCTGATTAGGTTTTCCTACCATTTGGCATGTATGGCAGGACCTACAATGCTGAGAAACATCTGACTTTAACCCAGGCCAGTAAAAATGATTAAGAATCTTGTGATAGGTTTTATTTACACCTAAATGTCCTGACATAGGAGTTTCATGTGCCAAGTTTAATATTTCGGGACGGTAAATCCGTGGAACCACTATCTGATGGTTGACAGTCCACTCGTCTTCTGCTGAGACGTCTGGTGGACGCCATTTTCTCATAAGAATGTCATTTTTGATATAATAACCGACTGGGACCTGAGATACTTCCTGCTCATCTAAAGCCCTTTCAAACAAAGGCGAAATTCCAGGATCCTTGTGCTGTTCTATAGCTAGTTGAGACCCGGACATTCTGTCATGGCCTAGATCTAAAGCTGAGTTATTCTCATGAAAATCTGTCTGCTTATCAGGCAGGCTTGAAGACAGAGACCTTGTTATCTCGTCATTAAAAGACTGACCCAAAAAGGTATCAGTGAAATCAAAATCCTGTTTCCCATCAGTTTGCTTGGCCTTACGTGCCATAGCCCTTGTGACTGCACACGACGGATAAAGATCAGGAATTTCCTGCTCAATGGGATCAGGCGGTTGGTCTATGCAAGGATTAGTAGTCAAAAGTGGGTTTGCCACAACCTTATCTCCAGCTAAGTCATTGCCTAGCAACAAATGAACACCTTTAAAAGGTAAAGAAGGTCTAATACCAACAGCCACTGAACCGGATACCAAGTCTGATGACAAATAAACGTTATGAAGCGGAACATTAACAAATCCACATTCCACACCCTGAATAAGGACACTTTGGCCCAAAGAAGTCTTCTCAGAAAAAGGCAGAGTATCTGCTAGAATAAGAGATTGAGAAGCTCCAGTATCTCGTAAGATTTTGATAGGGGTAGGATGGGCATAACTGTCACCATTTAGTGACACAAAACCATCTGATAAGAATGGTTCATAAATCTCCATAACCGAATTAGTCTCAGATATTTTGGTATCAGAAAGAGTTTCCTCCCTTACACAAGACTGTGGTTTTGGCCTTATAGAAGTCAAGCCTGTAGGCTTTAGCTCCTCTTGTCTTTCTCTTTCTTTCCTTCGCTTTAATTTTAAACACTCAGAGATCAAATGACCTGTATTTTTACAGTAATAACAAACTACTTGAGATTGAGATAAGGGATTCTGGTCTTTGTTTTCACCAGAAGGTTTAGAAAAATTCTGGCTTCTGTTTTCACCAGAAGGTTTGGAAGGATTCTGGCTTTTATTTTCACCAGAAAGTTTGGGCATAGTACTAGATGTATGGCTATAACTACCAGAAGGATTACTGGGATAGAATCTTGGACCTGTCTGTGGATTATAAGGTTTTCGAGGATAAGGCCTGTTCACAAATGAGACTTTATGAGTCAAAGCATAATCATCTGCCAAACGAGAAGCTTCCTCCAAGGTTTCAACCTGTCTCTCATCGAGAAAAGATTTAATATCTGAATTTATACACCGTTTGAACTCTTCGACAAGGACAAGCTGTCTAAGTTTGTCATGATCAGAGCCTACTTTTTTAGAAGAACACCACCTATCAAATAATTGTTCTTTGGTTCGAGCAAATTCTACATGGGTCTGGGAAATTTCTTTTTTACAGTTCCTAAATTTCTGCCTGTAAGCCTCAGGGACCAACTCATATGCCTTAAGAATAAGCTCCTTGACCAGATCATAGTCTGAGCTTTGCTCGACAGTCAGCTGAGTGTAAATGTCTCGAGCCTTTCCGACAACAACGCTCTGCAAAAGTAAGGTCCAATGCTCTTTTGGCCATTTTAAATTTTCTGCAACTTTTTCAAAATGCAAAAAATACTTATCTACCTCTTTTTCCTGAAATGGCGGAACTAATCTGATGTGCTTTGTGGCATCAAAGTAACTACCAGAGTCAAAAACAGGGGTATGTTTCACCCTATCTTGACCCTGGAGTTCCATTTCCTTCAATCTTAACTGAAACTGCCTTTCTCTTTCTTTTTCTTCAATACTATATCTCATTTTTTCCTTTTCCAACTCGAGCCGTTCTTCTTTTTCTAATTTTTCTTTCTGAATGCGTTCCTCCATTTCTCTTTGTTTTTCCCTCTCTCTTTCTTCCATTTCTTATCTTTCCATCTGCATTTGTCTCTGCATTTCTCTTTCTTTACCTTCCTTTTCATTTTTTTCTTTCTGTATGCGTTCTTCCATCTCTAATCTTAATTTTTCTAATTCAATTTGCCTTCCTATTTCAATTTGTCTCATTTGCAACTCAGTATGTGAAACCATAATGAGAGACAAAGCAGATGGATCGAAAAGTTCTTCATCAACAAAAAACTGCACCAAAATATTCTTAATTTCATGCTTCTTCATGCTTGTTTTGACAGTAGTGACCCCATAATGGGAAGCAATATCTAGCAAATCTGTCCTTTTGGCCAGATTAAACAACTCCTGAGTAGGCTGAGCCAAAAAGCTTCTCAAATCAAACGACATGTTTGCTTTTTGTTTGTTCTATAAAGTATTTATGGAAATACAGATTGCGGTTAATTTGACAAAGTTTTTTTTTTTTTTTTTGAAATGACAAGCCCAACGAGAATTTCACATGAAATGACAAGTACTATTTCACCTGAAATGACAGTTCACATGAAATGACAATCCCCTATATGCCTATAGGGAAGTACCAATCCTGTGAAGCAACTGCAAAGTCTATTTGATAAGAAATGACAATTACCTGCGTCACATGAAATGTCGGTTTTAAAATGCTTAAAATGGTTTTATCCCGGACGAGCCCCCAATTTCTGTTACGAGCCAGGCGTAGCAGAAAGAAAAAGCAAACAAGCCTTTTGGAAAATTTTAACAAAATTTATTTACAAGTTAACTTTAACCTGTAGAAGTAAGAAAATTAAATGTACTTAGCTCTGTTATGAAATATCCTGAATGAATCTATTTTCCTTGATCCCACAGAATTCACAGTCCAAAATGAAAAGTAATATCCTTTAACAATCCAACACAGAATTTAGAAATAACTTTTCGTAAATGCCCAAACATCAAACTCCAAAGTCTGACTCAATGAGAAAAATCAAGCTCTTTTATAGACCCTAAGATTTCTCTAGAACATTCCAGAGGGCTGTGGAATAAGATGAGGTAATTTTCTAAAAATAATGCAACCCAGAACTTTCTGGAAGGTTCTGAAGTACTTTTCCTTGTAAACATGTTGTTTACATAAATACAATTAATCTGTGACTCAGTTTTCTAGAATCTTCTATAAGAAGATTAACAAGATATTTATAGCACTATTAGGTCAACACTGGGGTGAAAGTGGGAATCAGAAAAATAAATTCTTATGCATAACAATATCTTGACATTTATGTGAATCCAAGCACACGATTCACATGAAATGCAAATCCTTATTGTTGCTGAATAAATAACAAACAAACAAAAACACTGAAAATGTCGTCGGCCATACTTGCTTAGCTATTGGAGGGTTACTGGAACAATACTTTTTGCTGCAAAGTAAATGCCTTTTGCTACCTACTTCCAGACCATATGCCAACTACCTGATACTTGCAAAAAGCACTGGAAAACTGACTGCCTCGCTCCGTAGGCTGATATTAGTCTTTTGTTGGATGCAGCTGATCTAACTCTCAACAATAACACATCCGTGAGACACAGCACAGTTTTCCTATCTCGAAAGCGGACATATGTTTCTAATAAAAAATTTGTGATATTTTTCTTGTTTTTACTCCAACCATAGGTTGAGGATGCTCGTTAGAACCGCGGTTCTAACGAGTACCTACAACCTATGTCTTTGAGCAGAAATAAAGAAAATAATGTGTATCCCCGTAAGTCCAATAAGTGGGGTTTAGAAGGGCCTTAATTACGTGGTGCATGCTTGCCAACTTGCGTTGTTCAGCAAATTCTGATCAGCGCACGTTTCACTCACTTTGTTCTTGTTGACCTTCCTCGTGTAGTTTATAAGCAATGATCTGGGTCTCATTTCCAGCGAAAACGTTTGTAACAACAAACTCAAAGCCGTTTTGCTTAAACATTATCGCCAATGGTTTCGTATGGCTACTCTTTATACGAGTTAAAGAACTACCGTCTGGACACAGAATGTGTATGCTTTCTTGCTCACATAAATATATATTTCCGTCACTGTCTATTGCCAGACCAAAAATGTTTGCATTGCCTTGAGATTCTGAATAAGGACGCACAAACTTTGGGTTTCCCTGAAAATCAAAGCAGTACAATTTCTTGTCTGTGTTGGAAGCTTGTAGAACATGCGATCTTTCTTCATCTATGGCCATGAAAAAGACGGACTTAAATACTCTTCCGTGATTATCTCTATCAAAATACACCTTTTCTGCAAACTGGTAACATTGCGAAAACTCAAGTATTCCAAACGCTGCAGGATCAGTCCAGGATACAGCTAAGTCCCCATTCCTTAAAGCGTGTATGTCAAATGGTTTATGTTTAGTACTGATTTCGCATTTCACACTAAGGTCACCATTAGTAGAAAGGAAGTAAATTTTCTTTCTGTCCGGAACACTGACGGCGACAATGTCGTCTTTCAAGTAAGTAACACTGCAAGGCTGGGAATGTGATAATGACCTCATTCTCGTAGTAACTGGCGTTATTGTACAGGTATCGACTACTTTATCATCACTCACTAGACAACAAAGTCCGTTATGAGAATCCACAAGCACCAGTCTGTCATCGGGCAGACACGCTATACCAACATACAAAGGACTGAGCTCTGCATCCTGAAAGTTTATTTGGTATCTAGCAGTTTCGCTCACTGACAAGTATTTCAACAGTTGCCTGTCTGTATAATCTGGGAGATCCACATTATCTTCTTTTTCGTCAATTACTGCTAAATATTCAGTGTCGTTCGGCCCTAATGCTAATATTTCATCTAAAAGCCCCTGTGTTTGGAAATCAAATCTAAATTTCTTACATTGCTGTTTCATTTCCAGAACAGAATTTTCATATTCTCTCAACTGTCTTTTCAAGTGCTGAAGTGCAATGAACAACACACAAGGTGAGCCCTGCGAATTAGATGTCTCTAATATGGATCTAGACACCTTTATTTTGTTTATCATTTCTTGCAGTTTTTCAATATCATCCAGAGCAACTACTGTGTATTTCTTTGTCAGTTCTTTACATTGCTGAACCAGACTTTCTTCAAAATTGTCAAATATATCATTAATACTTCTCCTCATTTCTCGTATCTCTGTCCTTATTCTTTCTGTGTCATTCTTATTTTGGGTCTTATTTGCTTTCTTTGAGGAGATGATGGCTTCACTCAGAGCTACTAATTTATTAAATTTATTTGCTAATTCATCTGCTTCCTTCTCAGTTTGTTCTTTATTAATATGTCCTTCAATTTCAAACATGTTGTTTTTTCTCACACGCTCTTTGATCACACAATCTGCACAGTACAGACTGTCGTCATTCTCACACAGTACTGTGGACATATTATCAGGATGCCTTGGGCAAGACACGTAACCTGATAAGGTTTTTGTAGTATCCCGATCTTCTGGGGTACACTTTTCTGACGGTTCAACATCAATAACTGAATGATTCCGGAGTACTTTATATCTGTGACCAATATCCGAACAGTTGTTGCATAAAAACTCCTGACAATTCAAACAATATTTAGTAGCTTTTTTTGCGGTTTTGGCCTCTTTACAACGGGCACAAAGATCCAGGTTTGTTTCTTTGATTAGTGACTGAAGTTTTTCAGCGATATCTGAATCGGGCTCAAGCATTTGAATCCCCTTCAAAGTATCTTGGTCAATTCCTGGAGCGGGATTTACCTGCCTGCACACTGGGCACTTGACAACATCAGTCACATCCTCGTTTGTGTTCTGTTCGGTTACATAGCGGAATAAACAATCCTCACAAAACTTATGGCAACAAACTGGTAGTTTCCTTGGTGTGTTGTACCAGTCGAAGCAAATTGAACATGTAAGTAATGACATTTCTACATCCTGTGAATTAGAACAATATTCGTCCTTGTCTTCCTTATCCAGTGCCGTCGCCATGGTTGTTCAAAATTAAAGAAAACGTTCAACCGGTATCCCAGAAACGAAACCGAAAGTAGTACGGTGTTAGGGTAAAATATGTTCCGTTGAAAATGACACTGATACAAACCGGAATTCTAGAGCGGACCGTGCCGCCAATTAAAATATCGTGAAAAAAAAAGGTAATGCACAATAGATTGACCTGTCGACCTAAAGATTGTGTATGTAATGTACAGTGTATGTAATGTACACCTGCGAGTAATGGTCGAATGTGACCGATCGCAGTATAAGTAGAAAGAAAGAAAGGCATTTGAACATTATGAATACATGAAGTTTTTATAAATAACAAAAATCATGTATTATCCCCAGGTGTTTGGTGGCATACTTCTGCCATGAGACAGCTAGGTAGCTATCGCGATAATTTAAAACATTATCGCGATAATTTTAAGTTTTATTTTTTTATTTATTTATTTACGAGTATCCACAATCTATATTTAGAGCAGAAACAAGAAAAATAAGGTTTACACCTGTAAACCCCAGTTTTACCATATAAAAGTTGGGTACAAGGGGGTCAGAATTATATAGGCGTGTTTTCGTGATGGGGTGGTATTTGTCCTGCTCATAATAATAAAATGCTGAATATAATAATAATAATAATAATAATAATAATAATAATAATAATAATAATAATTTATTATTATTATTAACATTATTATTATTATTATTTGTATTTTAGTATTGATGAGCAGGACGGCGTTCATGCTCAGCAGAGTTCACCTTGAAAAGAAGTTATATAACATCGGGCCCAGGAAAATAATTGTGAGATATTGCTTTGAAACTTAGAGCGGTACGATCCACGGAACCTTGATCGAACCGCCTGAGTGTGAAGTTTGAAGGCTCTGTTACAAATAGTATTGTAATGAGAGTAAAATATGTGTTTCAGAAAAAAAATCAGAAAGAGGAGATAATTCAGTCATAATCAACAATATAGTTTTGACTATTGGTCAGAATATAGGTTTTGTCATGTTGAGTATGTGTATGAAGTTTCGGGTAGCATTGCACAAAATATTGGGAGTAGCTGGGTTTTATCACTTTAGGACAGAGCTTTTAGTTGCGTTCTAAATACCAGACTTGCTTCCATTGGATATATATCTTATGTTTTATTTCAATGTGAGAAAATGATAAGGATAAGGGACTAAAATGATGCATGTTTTATAAATATATCTGCAAGCTCAAAGAATTTTTGCTGATTTTATATCGTCAATCCTCCTTTAAAAATGTTGGTTTGTATTTACTCCGTTCTAGTAGGTAAACAAACCTGGTTGACTGTAACTTGAAAAGAAGCAGATCAACATGTGGATTTTTTCCCATTAACTTGTTGGGTTAGGATGGCTCTATAAACAAGTAAGGTTTGAAAAGTTTTGTATGTGTAGTTTTTGTGTAAAAGGTTACTATTGTCGCCTATGGAAAACATTTAGTGGAAAGCTCCCTTCATGAGGCTAGGTCTAATAATTTTGAAGTTATAGCCAATGCTAAGTTTGTTTTTTTTTTGGAACAACTGCAACCAACGCAGACGCTGAAGTGATGACAATAGCTCGAAAGTGTTTCTTCGAAAAACAGACGAGCTAAAAATAGCACAATTTTTCATCTTAAAACTTTCGTTTTTTCGGTAGTAAAATTTACAATGTATTTGTCTAGGCGTGATTTCGTACTGTTTTCATTTTTTTTCCGGCGGTCAGGTTTACAGTGTATTTGTATTGGCGTGTTTTCGTAATGCTCTATTGATATGAACACGAACAACACTCAGATGTTCAAACAATTCTCAAATCCTGAGACCTGTGTTCAAAACTAACAATGTCACTTTTTGAAACTGCGATTATTGGATATGACAGACATGCTGATATGTTTGATGAAAATAAAATGCGAGTAGCTTTTGCATTTGTAAAAGCTACTCATATTTCTGCAAACATTCAAGAGTAGAGCTTGTATTTTCTAGGACAATCGCTCATAACGCTAACTACAAACTTCTGCCATTAACGCCTAAGGCGGTCTGTTGCATTTTTATTAGATTTCGTAGTTCCAGTGAGGTCACGGGTAAACAGTTTCTTGACACAAAACATAATTTAACAAGAGATTCATAATGACCTTGTATCGCTCACCTGATCCTTACTGCACAACTTGAAATGGTAGGGGAGCGGGTTGATCCCTTTGACATCGTGGGTCAGGTCCTAGCGGCGCCAGATGATGAAAAGGCTCAGTTTAACTATCAATGACTCGTGGAGACAAAGAGTTGTGTGTGAGTGTGTGTGTGTGTGTGTGGGGGGGGGGGGGGGTTGAGGGGGTGACAATAGGTTATGTGTGAATGTGTTAACAGGATGACAGGATGAGTCTAACTATCAATGGCTCATGGTGACAAGGGGTTGTGGGGGTGGGGGACAACAGGTTAGGTGTTGTTTTGTTTGATTGGAGGTTTAACGTCCCTGTCAACACTGTAAAGGTCATTTTGGAGGCGTTGTTTCCAATTTGGGGGACTTTTACCCGACGTTGAGATTAAATGACATCTCAAGCCCTGTCGCCCAGTGATATCAATAGGGTTTTATAAGCATGGACGGTCCGACTCGCACCGCTTTGCCTGGGCAGGCTTAGATCCTCAAAGCTGTTTATCAGTAATCGTGTGCGGGTCGGACTTAGCTCTGCGTGGAAGCATCGGGGGCCACAGGTTGTGTGTGAACAGGCTCAGTCTAATTATCAATGTATCATGGTGACAATGGGATTTTGCGGGGGTGTGGGGAGGCTGTGACAAATGGTTTTGCTGGTGGGGTTCGGTGGGGATGACTAGAGGTTTTGTGCAAACAGGTTCAGTCTATCAATGGGTCATGGTGACAAGGGGTTGTGCATGGGGAGGGGGCGGGGGCATTTGATTTTATTCTTAAAATAGCAATATGTACTGGTGCCATACTTTTATTGCAACACAACAACGAGCCTAAGTTGAACAAGTTATAAGTGAGTACATGCATGATTGAGTGCGTGTGTGCATGTTTGCATGTGTGTGTGCATGCATGCATGTGTTATGTGTGTATGCATGTATGTGTACATGCATGTGTGCATGTATGCCTAAGTGTATGTGTGCACACAGCATATGTATGTGCATGCATGCCTGCATGAGAGTGTGCATAAATGCACATGTGCATCCTTGCATGTATGCGTGAGTGTGCAATTATGGATGAGCGTATTTCTGTGTTCATGCATGCAGGTGTGTGTGTGTGTGTGTGTGTGTGTGTGTGTGTGTGTGTGTGTGTGTGTGTGTGCGTGCGTGCGTGCGTGTGTGCGTGCGGGGATGGGTGGATGCATACATGCATGCATGTATGTTTGTTTTGTTTGATTTGGGTTTAACGTCCCCGTCAACACTGTAAAGGTCATTTTGGAGACGTTGCTTCCAATTTTATGGGACTTTTACCCGACATTGAGATGAAATGACATCTCAAGCCCTGTCGCCAAATGAAACCAATAGGGTTTATAAGCATGGCCTCGCACCGCGGTTCCTGAACAGGCTTAGATCCTCTAAGCGGTTTACCAGTACTAGTGTGCGGGCCGGATTCAGGTCTGCGTGGAAGCATCATGCAGCCCGTATATTTCTTCAAGCCCCTATGGGCGGGGGCCAACATGCATGTTTATATGTATGTATGTATGTATGTTGGTTGGTTGGTTGGTTTGAGGTTTAACGTCCCCGTCAACACTGTAAAGGTCATTTTGGAGACGTCGCTTCCAATTTTGTGGGACTTTTACCCGACATTGGGATGAAATGACATCTCAAGACCCGTCGCCCAATGAAACCAATAGGGTTTATATGCATGGACGGTATGTATGTATGTATGTATGTATGTATGTATGTATGTATGTATGTATGTATGTATGTGTGTGTGTGTGTGTGTGTGTGTGTGTGTGTGTGTGTGTGTGTGTGTGTGTGTGTGTGTGTGTGTGTGTGTGTGTGTGTGTGTATGTCTGTATGTATGTATAAATGGGGGTTGGGTGGGCGGATGCGAATTGTTTATGCGCTTTAAAAAGAAAAAAAAAAAAAGAAAAAGAAAAAAAAATGTTCCTCGGCCGGATTTTGAACTCAGAACCCTTTCAATCAGAGTCCAAAGCTCTATCCATTATACTACAGAGGTTGCAAGTAAACTGATCATTGTTTTACTTCCATTTTGTAACATAGGGAAATTAGGCAGGTAATACAGAGGCATCTAGAGTTTTAACAAGATTTGTCTATGATTTGTCCTACTGACCTACTTCTTGACCCGACATCACCCATATTCGAACTTGACCAAGATGTTCTCAATATGATCATTCTGAGCAAGTTTGAGAATGATTGGACCAAAACTGTGGCCTCTAGAGTGTTAACAAGGTTTTCTATGATTTGACCTACTGACCTATTCTTAACTCGACATGACCAATATCAAAACTTGACCGAGATATTGTCTGGGTGATCATTCTGAGCAAGTTTGGGGATGATTGGACCAAAACTGTGTCCTCTACATGTTTTTTCTATGATTTGGTTTAAACTTTATTTTATTTGCATAATACATAGTAAATATACAAAACAGTATAGAATACGATTACAATACAATCACTATACAAATGGGATTCAGAAAAAAGTCAAGTGACTTATTCGAATCTGTATCCCAAGTATTTGGAATATTATTATGTGTTCAATCATATTGTAATTGTCATTCAATAATTGTGAAATTAATCACACTTTTATAACTGAGTAAACATAAATACATGTATAGTAAATGGTTGGTAGGGGCTCCACATATAGCCATTTTTGTAATAGTTAAAAAGTCATTATATTATGGACCTACTGACCTACTTTTTGACCCGACATGACCTATATTCGAACTTGACCGAGATATTGCCATGATGATCATTCTGTCCAAGTTTGAGGATGATTGGATCAAAACTGTGGCCTCTAGAGTGTTAACAAGAAAAGTTTACGCATGACGCACGACGAGCGATGCACGCCGGGCATGTCACGGTCACAAAATCTCACCATGACCTTCGGTCAGGTGAGCTAAAAATGTTCCTCGACTGAGATTTGAACTAACAAACCTTTGAATCGGAGTCCTAAGCTCTATTCATTATATTACAGAGGTTGCAAGTAAACTGATCATTGTTTTACTTCTATTTTCGTGGCCCCCGCCCATTGTGGCTTGAAGAAATAGATGTGCTGCATGATGCCTCCACGCAGAGCTGAAACCGACCCGCACACGAGTACTGGTAAACGGCTTAGAGGATCTAAGCCTGCCCAGGCCAAGCGGTGCGAGTCGGCCCGTCCATGCTTATAAACCCTATTGGTTTCATTGGTCGGCAGGGATTGAGATGTCATTTCATCTCAATGTCGGGTAAAAAAACCCACAAAATTGGAAGCAATGCCTCCAAAATGACATATACAGTGTTGACGGGGACGTTAGCCGTCAAATCAAACAAAACTTCTATTTTTAACATGGAAAATGCAGAGGAAATAGTTAACAGTGGCCTCTGAGAGTGTTAACAAGGTCTTTTCTATGATTTGACCTACTGAACTACTTTCTCACCCGACATGACCCATATTCGAACATGACCGAGATATTGTCAGAATGATCATTCTCAGCAAGTTTGAGGATGATTGGACAAAAACTGTGGCCTCTAGTGTGTTCACAAGGTTTTTCTATGATTTGACCTACTGACCTTCTTTTTGACCCGATATGACCCATAATCGAATCAGACCGAGATATTGTCAAAACTGTGGCCTCTAGAGTGTTAACAAGAAAAGATGATCATTCTGAACAAGTTTGATGCTGGTCGGATTAAAACAGTGTCCTCGAATGTGTTCACAAAGTTTTTTCTATGATTTGACCTTCTGACCTACTTTTTGACCCGACATGACTCATATTAGAACTTTACCGAGATATTGTCATGTTGATCATTCTGACCAAGTTTAATGATGATTGGCCGAAAACTTAGGCCTCTAGAGTGTTCACAAGAAAAGTTTACACACGCACGACGCACGACGAAAGACGACGCCGGACATCTCACGGTCACAAAAGCTCACCATGGCCTTCGGTCAGGTGAGCTAAAAATCAGAGAATGTCAAATTACGTGGACAAGTCTGTGAATTGACCATCCCCGTAAACCCCACTTTATATAGAAAAAAAACTTTGGTTTACGGGTATCGTATTTCTGCTCCAAGACATGTGTTGTGGGTACTCGTTGGATTCACCTCATTGAGGTAGTTCGAAAGAGCACCTCAAACCTATGTTGTAGGCATGAAGAAGAGAAATATCACTAATGTCATAGGGGCCCGCCCATCGGGGCTTGGCAAAATAAACTGGGCTTCAACGCAGAGCTGAAACCGACCGTACACGAGTAGTGGTAAACCGTTGAGATGGACTAATGCCTTTGCCGGTAAAGTGATGCGAGTCGGACCGTCTCTACATATAAACCCGGTTTGCTTGGGCGGTTTGCTTGGGTATGTCATTTCATATCAGTGTCGGACAAAAGTCCCACAAAATTGGAAACAACGTCTCCAAAATATAGTAAATGCATGGTCAGTAAATTTAATAATAAAATATAATCGGTGAGCCTTAACCAATTTTGCTTGCACTTCGGAACAATCTAAAAATGACCCGATTTAATGTTCGTATAGTTTTATGAAATTCCCCTTTGTGGCATGGGAAAATGCTTGATTTGTTTGTTTGTCTGTCTGTTTGTTTGTATGTTTGTTTGTATTGGGGTTTAACGGCCTAGACAACACTATTTTAGGTCATTTTTGAGCCGGTCAGTTTACTTAACCACACTTTTCCTGGGCAGGCTTATACATAAGCGCGCACATTCTTTCGCCGGAAACTGACAACTGCCCTTCTTGGATCAGCGGAATGGAGAGAATGGCCGTAGAAAAGATTTCATGACCAATCTCAACGTTAGCTGGTTCTGTACAACAAGGCCCGGTACCGGCCCCGATAGCTCAGTTGGTAGAGTGTCCGCACAGGGGAACGGGAGGTCACGGGTTCAATCCCGGGCCGCGACATATCAAAGTCGTTAAAAATGGTACTAGCTGCTCCTCGCTTGGCACTCAGATTTACGAGGTAGAGATAGGACTGGTCGACCCAGTGTCAGGATAATGTGACTGGGAGTGGTATCATGTAATGTGTCTCGGACATGATACTTCAGTGAGGCAGCACTATAAAAGTGAGCATTGAGCTCCCTGTCGCAACCAGACACCGTCGTGATATGACTGAAAAATTGTTGAAAACGACGTTAAACCCGAATTCACACACACATACACACGCGCGCACGCACACACACACACACACACACACACACACACACACACACACACACACACACACACACACACACACACACACACACACACACACACACACAAGGCCCGGTCAGTAAAATGAGATTGGAATGCCTTTCGGTAATTTCATCCGCTGGAGGTGCAAAGGATAAAGAGGCTAAGTTTGCTTCTTTGGTGAGAGGTAGGGACTAACTTCCCTTTTCACAGGTCCTGGATTTTGAGTGTAATTTGACGTGTCACCAGTAGCAATTATGATGGACCGAAACGTCCGTTTGAAACGTCCGGGTCGAAACGCCCGGAGCCATTCAAGTATCATTGATCCGATGACGCATGTCTGTAAAAGCTTTCACGAACACAGCCACGCTCAGCCACGATATGAAGACCCCCTATACCCCACTTTATGCAGAGAAAACTGGGGTTTACGGGGGTATACATTGTTTTTTCTTATTTTGGCTCCAAGACATAGGTTGTGGGTACTCGTTAGAACCGTCTCAGTGAGCCGGTTCTAACGAGCACCCACAACTTATGTTTGCAGAATTTATAAGAAAAATATCACGGATTTTCATCAGAAAAATTGGCCATTTTGGAGATCTGATAAAATGCACTATGTCGCACGGGTATGTTATCGTAATGAACACGTTCAATGCCCCTAAAAGAGAAAAGTTGACTATCAGTAATAGCATGAGAGATGACTGCAATTAAGATAAAAACCAGCTTTTGCAGCTATGCACGACCCTCACAGACTGTTTTCGACGATCTAGGAGGTGGATGGAGTGGAGTGGGGTAGGGTAGGGTAGGGTAGGGTTGGGGAATACTTCGTCATTCTAACCCAGCATATATTCTTGGTCTTTATGATAAGACACATTCAGTGATCACAATCTTCGGCTTTTCTGTGATCTGCTGTGGCCATGCTCCCGCCTCTCCACTGCTTAAACGGAACTATATATCAGGAACTGTAGAGATCCCCACCCCATAACCACATAAATTCTTGTTTCTTATGATATGATGTATTCAGTGATAGCAACCAGGGCTCCTTTGAGTCCATGCTCCACCTCCTCCACTCCATAAAAATGCCTAATATTTCAGATACAGTGTCCATATGGGTGCTCATTTGGGGATTGGGGTTCATTTGTCTAAAGCACGACGGAAGTGAGGGCGAGGATTGTGGCCACGTAAAATCGTTTAAAGCCCCCCCCCCCCCCCCCCCCAAGTAGAATTCGTTTCACTGCCGTTCCATCGCGATTTATTTTTGTTATGACTTGTCTTTGAGTGTGTGTATCGCTTATACTATTTTGTTTTGGATCGCCATTTGGCCATTTTGTAGAAAGGTAACTGTCCTTTTGGCGTTCCGCTAGTGATGTTTCCATTAGGGTCTAGTTGTTACATGTTTGTGTTTCTTTCCCTCGGTGTCTCTGATGGGAGCTGTGGGTTAACTGTATCGATTCCTGATCAATGCTTTCACTTCGGTTTTGTTGGGGAGACTTTATAATCAGTTGATTGAATCTTATCATGTTAAAATACATGGCTGCCAGTGGGCAGTGCCTACCAGGGCTCTGGTGAGCATTGTGGCCCATGGGCCTCTGGATTTTTTGATAAATTGAACAAGCTAGATAAATGTTATACTTATTTGATATATGAGCAATGAAATACCACTGCATTTTCGAATGCCGGGCTCAGTAAACTCTAAGAAAAATATATCCAGTATACAGCATTACCACAGTGATCAGAATCGCCCGTCATCTTGTTGAGATGCAACAAGTTTCACCTATATTCTCCAGCCCAACTAAAAAAAAAACAACAACAAAAAACAAACAAACAAACAAACAAAAAATAGCAACAAATATGTCCCACCATTCTGCAGTGCAGATGCATTTAAGGAGGCCGACTTTAATTTCAATTCGTCACGAAAACATGCCTATATACATTTGACGCCCTTGAACTCAACTTTTTATATATTAAAACCGGGTTTTACAGGGATAAACCTTATTTTTCTTATTTCTGCTCTAAACTATAGATTGTGGGTACTCGTTACTCGCCTCGATGAGGCGGTTCTTACGTGAACCCACAATCTATATTTTGAGCAGCAATTAGAAAAATATCACAATTTTTCATCTTAAAATTTTCAATTTGTTTTCGGCGATAAAGGTTACAATATATTTGTATAGGCGTGTTTTTGTAATGTGCACATCATTCTGCGCATTGTCGTCATGACTCATTAGCAACAGTAAGAAATGCTCCACGAATGACAGTCCAAGTTCTTTGTAAGACGGTTGAATTCAACAGGCGATTATCCAGTACATAAAGATACCATCGCTGAGGCGCTGGCACAAAACTACTTCTGATTTGTCAATATTTCGACAGTATGGCGCAATAAGGGACAAAATGTGATAACGCAGGCAGAAAAGTTTCTCAGCTGTCTGGCTTTTTGCAATGAAAATAGTATAAGGCAATGATACTGTTTGTAGATCATTGTACTGTGATATCACTTTCTTGATGACTCTCAGTTCGCAGTACTATGGATTCACTTTCTTGATGACCCTCAGTTCGCAGTTTGCAGATTCGTTATGAACCTCAGTTCGCAGTACTACGATTTCACTTTCTTGATGACCTTCGGTTCGCAAAGTACTATCATTTCACGTTCTTGATGACCTTCAGTCTATAATTCTTTTATGTTTTGATATTTTCATTGATATCTTATGAAAATATATGGCTTTAAGGCATTTGCGAACAACAACGGTGTCGATCAGCTTGCGCATGCGCGCAGTCTGATCAGCACCTTTGTGTTCTCTGCTTGGAAACCTCAGCCCCCTTAGTTTCTGTATGTAAAATTTCAAAGACCCTTGCTTGTCTGTGTAGCTGAGCAGACTGGTTGTCGCAAACCCCGAGACAGGTTTCTCGCGATGGGCTCATATACCTGTAATACCGTATTAACTCTAGTACTCCTTACCATACTGGCTCTAAAATTTGAACAAGTTCAATTTAATACCCGATGTTGAGCCTAAAATAGCTGGACGCGCGGCAAACAGTCTAGACCCGGATGAGACGCCGCGTTCTGCGGCGTCTCATCTGGGTCTACACTGTTTGCCCAGGCCTCTCCGTACGAATACACGTGGTTAATACCGTAGTCATTGTCGCTGACCTGCAGAACATTAGTAGAATGAACTACCTGACAACAAACAACGCATGCCTTTAATCTCTGAGCCGCAAAACATCGCAAACCTAGCCCGTGAATGCAGCCATTTTTTTCTTATATTTTAAGAGAATCATTAGATTTTAAAGAATCCTTAGTCCTTGTGTCCCTGACACGAAAGAAGCATCGTTTGATCCTTGTTTTCTCTATCCACTAAAATGCTAGGATAGGTTTCAGTGTGACACGACCCAAAAGAATAATATACTATTAATGAATAGAATATATAGATAAATATCATACGTTTTATGTTTAAACAGACGCAATTTAAATTGGGTTTCGTGTTAATAACAACCCTATAATTATAATACAAAGGGTAATGGTCTTTATGTTCAATATTTCCACTTTATGAAATATATGACTGAGCCGTTCGGCGAAAAAAGGTTTCATATTGCACCTGAGATCGAATCACGAAGTCGCTCATGCGCAACCATTCGGAGTGGGTTGACCGCCACTACGAATGGTTGCGCATGCGCGACTTCGCTGTGACCTTTTCATTCAATTACTCAGACGAGACGTACAGTCTCGCATGAGTCTTCACTGCTGGCTAATGCAACAAGGAGACCTTTTTTCGGGTACCAGGGCTATTGTAGAATAGTACTGTGTCTGTTTAAAGTTGGAACTATCATCTGTTTGGACATACTTCTTAAATAATACATTGTTTTTCTTAAATGTGGCTCAATTTCCCAAACGCGGATAACAAGAAAGTTTAAAATGGTAAGTGCTATGTCTGTCCTTGCTATTAAACTAACTTTGCGAAACCTAGTTGCTGACCCTGCCAAAATGCCTTCTCTATCAGTGATGTATATAGGGAAACAATACTCGTTTTCATGTAATTTTGGGATATTTTTTTCTTTTTTCTTCATAAAACCTATGGTGTGGACACTTGTTAGAATCGCTTCTAAGAGGCAATCACAGCATACATTTCTAACAAGAAATAACCCAGCGGACACTCAACGTTGAACTTTGTTTGTTTGTTTGATTTGAGGTTTAACGTCCCTGTCAACACTGTAAAGGTCATTTTGGAGACGTTGTTCCTAATTTTGTGGGACTTTTACCAGACATTGAGATGAAATGACATCTCAACCCCTGTCGCCCAATGAAACCAATAGAGTTTATAAGCATGGACGGTCCGACACTTGCTCCGCTTTGCCTGGGCAGGCTTAGATCCTCTAAGCGGTTTATCAGTACTCTTGTGCGGGTCGGATTCAGCTTTGCGTGGAAGCATCATGCAGCCCATCTATTTCTTCAAGCCCCGACAGGCGGGGGCGGCAACGTTGAACTAACGTCAACGTTAGTTAAACGTTGAGTCAACGTTTTGTGCCTGCAGTGAAGAAAAGTTATCATAATTCTGTAAAAACATATTGCAATATTCAGAGTGTTGATTTTAGCTATTGTACAGTTTTGTAAGCGTCGTGTAAAATAAGGGTCGTTAATTAGACATGAAAATGATGACAAATAAATTAAATAAAAGTTTCACTTACAATATAGGCTTTTAAAGGAATTAAAACCGACAATTTGATTAACTCATAACAAATATACAAATATTCCAAATTGAAAAATAAAAGTTATATTTGTTTAAAAGTGGATTTTATATGTGTTTAAAAATGGCGCCTGCTATTTCCGGAAAGGGATTCGGCACAAGTAAGCAGAAAGGTCGGCGCTCAGTTAAAGGCTTCTTCCTTTGCACCAAATTTTCGAATGCAATAATTATTTCTCCCTTCCCCCCCCCATCCACACCCACACACACCTCTGCTCTGTGTCTCATAAAAGACCGAAGTGACACTCTCAGAAGAGAGTAAATTCTGTAATAAGAAAAGCTGACTCGAAATATCGTGCCACTAAAATGACCGAATCTAGTTTGACCCCCCGAGGTTCTAAAACATTTTCATGCTCTGCTCACTTGAGGATGAAATTCGTCTTACTTATAAATTTAAACGTTCATTAAACATGAACGCGGCGTCTTATCAGAGTCTGCTGCACTACTATGATTCCCTTTGCTATAGTTGAATAAGTATGACATGAGTTATATCTCCTTGCAGTTCATTTGATTCTTGGCATATCGAGCCCTTTGTTCACGTTCACATAATTTTGTATAAAAAAACGCGTGACAATAAATCACGATCTTTCGATGTTCACATCAACCGGGAGTGAGTGAGTGTTTGAGTTTTACGTCCCACCAACAGCTAAGGTCATATGGAGACGGGACCTCGGTTTAAAGACTCACCCGAAGGTCTGGAGAAGACCGGGATCGATCCTACGATCCCTGGTTTACAAGGCGAGTAGCTTATCCACTACACCACGGAGGCTTCTACACATCAACCGGGAACATGGATATTAGACTGCAACAATGGCTTATGGCGGCCCGATTTGAAATGTGGATATCGGTATATCCTAAAATGAAGGTATCTGTTTTACAATTACATATACTCTGAGTTTCGGTGAGAGATATCTATATTTCATTCGCCCCCGCCCATAGGGGCTTGAAGAAATATATGGGCTGCATGATGCTTCCACGCAGAGCTGAATCCGGCCCGCACACTAGTACTGGTAAACAGCTTGGAGGATCTAAGCCTGTCCAGGAACCGCGGTACGAGGCGGACCGTCCATGCTAATAAACCCTATTGGTTTCATTGGGCGACAGGGCTTGAGATGTCATTTCATCTCGATGTCGGGTAAAAGTCCCACAGAATGGAAGCAACGTCTCCAAAATGACCTTTACAGTGTTGACGGGGACGTTAAACCTCAAATCAAACAAAATCTATATTTCATACGCGGATATCTGCAATTACAGATATTTCCATTCATGGTGAAATGCATATACTGCGTATCTGTATTAGTAAATAGAGTTATCTGTAATTGAAATGCAGATTCCTGCTTTGAATGGGTCTAACCCCGATTGGGCCAGCATTTTAACCCATTTAGTACCAGAAACCCTAAAATGGGTAGTTGGCAAACAGTGCAGGCCCAGATCAGACGCCGCAGAACGCGGCGTCTGATCATGGCCTACACTGTTTGCAAAACGTTCAGCCAATTTCCCAATAGATTTTGAAAAAAAAAAAAAGACAACCAAACACCCCTAATTTGAAATGTACTTGTGCTTTACATGAGGTGGATGATTCCATGTGGTACTAAATGGGCAAGACATAAGCAAGTCACAATTCATGCTCAATTGATTGAGCAAAAGCCTGACTATTTCAGAGCCAGCTGAAGCCTAAAACTGGCAAAAAATCTAGCCAGTTGCGAGAGGTATGTGTATGGCCGCTGTGTTGGTTTTCTGTAGCTTTGTTTTGAGAATTGCCATAACACTCACATCCCCAACATCACGAAAACACGCCTATATAATCTAGACTCCATTAAACCTCATTTATATAGTGCCCCGTGCCAGCCCGGGGGGGGGGGGGGTAGATATGGCGGCTGCCTTCTGGAGTGTGGCAGAGTGGTAAGACCCCATCGAAAACAGTCCCCTTGCCGAGTCACCCGGTGCCTCGAAATAGGTGAATGCCTTCAGCTTCTGTGGCAGTTGGGTAAAAGCCTCCAACATACAGAACAATCGTCCGTTCAACCAGTATTATCTTGTGAATAGAATGTTCAAATGCATCTTACTTTTTTTTTTCAAAATTCATTACGCGAGATCTATCCTTTTAAACCTTTCCTATCTCATGTTACTACCATGCTGCATTTGTACGTGCATCATCTGCGCTGGTGGGCGGCACACTGGACAGAAGACAACCTCATCTGTGTCTAACATATGTGTTTGTACTGGGTATGTGTCACTTTTTCATGCTCCATCACTCTGCACATCAAACAATGAAATATACATTTTGTATACGGTATTAGATAAGTAACTTGCCATTTCATGTTACCCCAAAGTTATTTCATAATACTCCAAAGTTAAAAGAATCGGATACTTATTTCTAAGTTCTGAAGTGTACGTTATCATCTAACACATGTAGCTTATTTCTTTATTAGTTTATAAAATCCTTTGTTCTTTCTGAAACTTATCACCTCAATAATTTCTTATCATAACCGTGGATCTCAAATTTAGCAAAGGATCTCCTGTTTTCAATGCCAAGCTTTTATTTAAGCAAACGTTTTCGGCTTCCCTTGTCTGTAGGGAATAAAATATACAGGTCACTTTCCTTCTGTAGTGAATGGGGATGAAATTCCTTGTTGAAACAGGAGCCACTTGTTTGCCGTGAGTGGCGTCTCGTATGCTGGTAGAAGGGATCCTGATGATTGAGAAAAGCCCAGGGATCTCCAGCTTTTCAACACATTATTTTGGCCCATATTTCAGACAGACGAGTGGTTTGAGCTAGATCCGGCCCGAATCAATCGGCTCAGTCGTGTCTAGCTCTAGAATCGCACAGCTTGTTCTTAACTTCCTTCTATCTTTCTTACGTATCTTTATGGTACAAACCGGGTGTAATGTTTTCTTATTCCTCTATTTTTGAGTGTTGTTTGATGAGCGGCGGCTGATGAATTAATCGGTGGGCTTGTACTGGGGAAATTCAGCAGAAACTTCTGTGAGGGAGAGAATACGGGTGGGGATGGGTCCCAACTGTTCCTCATTTTTTTCATTGAAATCTGGGTGCATAGTTGAGATTCCTAAAACAGAAGGGGAGCGGAAGAACTCTGGTCCTGTCATCGAGTATAATAGTAATGTAGCCTTGGCGCTGGAAATAGGAGACCCATTTCCATTAAACGTCCCCTTGTAGGGCTCCAAGGAGGGTGGGGCGCATAGCTATCGAAACATAAATTTCAACAATGGGATCCAACACTAGGAAAAGAGCCTTTTTAGATTTAAATGATGACGACCTGGAACCGGCTACTTTCAATTTCAAAGCTAATGAAACCTTCGCTAGATTTTTAGTGATTTCGAGCAAGGAAGAAAAGGCCGTTACGACTCTTTCACCGTTTATTATTGAAAAACAGATTGAATCGTTAATTGGTACTCCAAAAAATGTCCAAAAATTAAAAAAAGGAACACTTTTAATAGAAACTAACAGAAAATCCCAAACCAAAAACCTTCTAAAAGTAAATAAATTGTTCAACATTAATGTTTCTGTCACGGAACATAAAACTTTAAATTCTTGCAAGGGAATTATCCGTGACAGAATGTTAAACCAGGAATCTGAAGCCAGCATCGTTGAGTATCTGAAAGATCAAGGCCTAACGGCCTGTATACACTTTAAAATAAAAAAGACGGAAATCTCATTGACACCAACACACTTCTTCTGACCTTCCACACTACTTCCTTGCCGAAATCACTGAAGATTTTCTACAGGGTAATACCGGTTGACATATACGTGCCCAATCCTCTGCGATGTTTCAATTGTCAGAGGTTTGGACACCATGAAAACGATTGCACTGTCCCAGACGGATCTGTTTGTGAGAAGTGTGGTGGAACCGATCATCACATTATCAACTGCATGAACCCTCCAAAGTGCGTGAACTGCGGAAAAAAAATCATATCTCGAAATCCAATGTCTGTGAAGTTTGGAAAACAGAAAAAGAAATTATGAAAATCAAAGTCACTCAAAACGTAACATATTTGGAAGCCAAGACAATTCAACAAAAACTAACCAGAAAACACATTCGCCAAAGTTGTCCAATCCCTTACCAGCAAACCTGAAACAAAAGAAACATCCACGCAATTTAATGAAAAAGATTTCGAAATAAAACCACATTCAAAAGTAATCACCTCTACTATTAAACCAAAAACCACATCGTCACAACCCAGTACATCGTCACAACCTAGTACATCGTCACAGCCTACATCTACCCATCATTCAAGAACAGAATCCAGACAAACTTCACAGACCAGTTCACAACCGAACACTCAACATTCTGGCAGATTTCACTCTCGATCCACGTCAGGGACAGCGGATCGAAAATATAAAAACGGCAAAGATAAACATAAAGGATCAAACCCAAACAGTAAAGGGGCGTTGGCTGATCCAGTAAAACTGGCTAATCAGTACGGCGCCCTTGAGGATATGGAGTTGGACGTTGATCCCTCCACGTCCTCAAAGAATAATAAGAAAATAAAAGGATTAAATTCCTTGTTTTAATCTTCTCTCCATTCAATCATGGATAAGAAGTCAATAATTCAATGGAATTGTCGAGGACTGAAAGCCAATTTTAACGAACTTTTAATTTTATCTACATTTTTTTCTCCTAATGTCATTTGTCTCCAAGAAACCTTTTTTGAAAACTACAGATAATATTAATTTCAAAGGTTACAGTATGTACAATCCTATCACAACGGATAATCAGAAGGCATCAGGAGGTACATCAATCCTGGTAAAATCTGACGTTCCTCATAGGAAAATAGATGTAAACACTAATTTAAAAGCTGTTGCTGTAAACGTCATTTTATCCAAATCCATAACGATTTGTTCTGTCTACCTTCCACCACACTATAATTTTTCTAAACAAGAATTAGAAAATCTAACTAACCAATTACCTAGTCCTTATATATTATTAGGAGACTTTAATAGCCACAGCAAATTATGGGGTTGCTCGGATACAAATGACAATGGAGAAATCATAGAAAATTTTATTGCTAAAAATGATTTGTGCTTATTAAATGATAAACAACCAACATACCTTCATTCTCCCACAAGAAATTATTTTGCTTTAGATCTTTCAATTTGCTCTCCAAATATTTATCTAGATTTTGATTAGTCTGTTGTGGACGATCTCCATGGGAGCGATCATTTTCCGATAGTAATTGAAGAAATTGAATCGACCCATGAGGATCGTCACCCCAGATGGAATTTGAGTAAAGCAAATTGAGAAAAATTTAATCAATTATGTAATGAAAAACTCGAACCTGAAATTTTTAAAACTGCAAATGATATACAAGATTTTACTGACCAATTGATTGATATTGCTGAATAATGTATTCCTAAATCCGCGACTCTTTCAAAACGAAACATACCTTGTTTTAATGACGAAGTTAAAAATTCAATGAATAAAAGAAAATCTGCATTACGAAAATTTAATAAACAACCAACAAAAGAAAATCTTATCCATGCCAAACATATGCAAAACAATAAAATCGGCCAAAAAAGCATCTTGGCAGCAATACGTCTCACAACTGAATACCAGAACACCAACGAAGAAAATATGGGACATGATTAGAAAAATTAGTGGCAAAAACAACTCAAAGAAACATGTCCATATCAAATCGAAAGGAAATATATGTTCAACGGCTAAAGACATTTCCAATGCCTTGGGGGGAAATTTTCAGAAAAACTCCTCTAGCTCAAATTATTCAGAAAGCTTCCAAAATATTAAACAAGAACAAGAGAAAAGGAATTTAAATTTTTCATCATTAAATCACGAAAAATATAATTTACCTTTCACTACAAAAGAATTATTAGATGCTCTCCATAAATCTCATGATACTGCTGTTGGTCCTGACGACATACACTATCAAATTTTAAAACACTTACCCAACAAGGCATTGAAAACTTTATAAAATATTTTGAATGATATTTGGATCACTGGAAAGTTCCCTGAAAACTGGAGAAAAGCTACCATTATTCCTATTCCGAAACCTAATAAAGATCACACTGAAGCCACTAATTACAGACCTATTGCTTTGACAAGTTGCTTATGTAAAACAATGGAGAGAATGATTAATGATAGGCTGGTTTGGTTCTTAGAATCAAACCAGCTTATCACTAAATTTCAAGCTGGATTTAGAAAAAACAGCTCTACTAACGATCCTTTGATTCGCTTAGAATCATTTATAAGTGATGCCTTAATTAAAAAAGAACATGTCGTAGCTGTATTCTTTGACCTCGAAAAGGCCTATGATACGACTTGGAAATATGAAAGATTTACACAACTTGGGCCTTAAAGGCCGATTACCACTGTTTATTCAAAATCTCCTATCAAATCGCATTTTTTATTTCTGCATAGGAAATACATTATCGGACACATTTGATCAAGAACAAGCTGTACCACAAGGTAGTACTTTATCACCGACCTTGTTCAGTATTAAAATAAATAATATAGTTAAATGTGTAAAAGACCCAGATTGTTCGCTTTTTGTCGACGATTTTGGAATTTTTTATCGTTCCAAATATATGGAAACCATTGAATTTAAACTCCAAAGGTGTTTAAATAATACAGAAACTTGGGCAACAGAAAATGGTTTAAATTTTCAAAAACAAAAACTCAGTGTGTTCATTTCTGCCAAATTCGAAAATTGCATTTAGATCCTGTTCTTACTATATACGGCAGTCCAATTCCAGTCGTCACTGAAGCGAAGTTTTTGGGTCTTTTATTCGATAACAAATTGTCTTTTATTCCCCATATCAAAGCTTTGAAAGCTAAATGTTTAAAAGCCCTTGATACTCTTAAAGTCCTGTCCAGTTCCGAATGGGGAGGAGATCGCACTGTTCATTTAAATAGATCTTTAATTCGTTCCAAATTGGACTATGGCTCCATAGTCTATGGATCTGCTAGGAAATCTTACTTAAAATCTTTGGATACTGTACATCATCAAGGTTTACGTCTAGCAAGCACTAGGTGCCTTTCGCACTTCACCTGTCGAAAGTCTTTTTGCTGAATCAAATTGTCTCTTCAATATGTTACTAAATTAGCCGCAAATCCACGCACTTCAGCATATGACATTGTTTTTAACCCTAATTATGAAAGATTTTATAACGACAAACCATCAGCAATAAAACCTCTTGGCCTAAGAATTCAACCATTACTCGAAGAGGCCAATATTAATATAAAAAATATTCAATCCTTTTCATTATCATCTAAAGAGCCATGGACGTTAAACTCTCCAAAGATAATTTTAACATTACAAAAAAATAAGAAATCCGAAGTGGAATCACATATTTTTAATAACGAATTTTTAGAAATCAAATCCAATTTTAAACATCATATATCCATTTACACTGACGGTTCGAAACAAAATGAGAAAGTTGCTTGTTCTGTCATTAGTCCAAATTTCACTGACATCATTAGATTACCTGATAATAGCTCTATTTTTACCGCTGAAGCGAAAGCAATTGATATCGCACTCTACCACATTCGAGATCAATCTGAAAGACATTTTATCATTTATTCTGATTCCCTTTCTGTATTAAAAGCTCTGAAAGATCAACAGCACAGAAACCCCTTGATTCAACAAATAAGGAAATATCACTATCTTTCCGTCTCAAAGGAAATCATATTCTGCTGGCTTCCCAGTCATGTAAATATCCGTGGAAATGAGCTAGCTAATTTGGAAGCCAAATCAGCATTATCGTTAACTATTACCAATTTAAAAAATCCTTACTCAGATTTAAAATCGAACATAAACAAATATACAAAGAATAAATGTCAATCAATTTGGGAAAAAGAAACTAATAATAAATTAAATAAAATACAACTGAATTTTCATACCAAATACACTTTTTCGAATTAGAATAGGAAAGATCAGACTAAGATCACAAGATGCCGTATTGGACACACACGACTCGCTCATTCCTACATATTAAAAAACGAACAAGCACCTTTCTGTATATCTTGTAATGAGCCGTTTACAGTTAAATACTTCCTCATTTCGTGTATAGAATTTTATCATATACAGTAGAACTTCGATGGCTCGAACACCGATGGCTCGTTTACCATGGCTGAGTCGAACCCGTTCTTGAGTCCCTAGGGAATTTCTGTACGTTAGAAATGGGGAGAGTAAAAATGAGGATATTTTCGTCTTTTATCTTGCAAATGTATGCTGTGTATACTCATTAGAATCCCCTCGTTGAGGCGATTCTAATGAGTACACACAGCATACATTTTTCATTATAGAACACATAAAAAGATGTCCTGAAGTATGTCGTAGTAACCCTCAGTGGCTCGAACTACCCCCGTCTCGAACAGATTTTCATGGTCCCAAAGGTGTTCGAGCCATTGAAGTTCGACTGTACGCACAAAATATTTTAATGTTTCAACAATGAAAGAGCTTTTTAACGACATCCCATTTAATCAGTTAATTAATTTTCTTAAAGAAATCGGGACTTTTTAACAAACTGTAATCAATAATATTTTAACTTTTAAACTTCCATAATTTTATATTTAATACCTAATTATATTTAGACACTATATGCCCTCTTAGGGTTGTGCGTCTTTAAACAAAACATCCATCCATCATTTATATAGAAAACTGGGGTTTACAGTGGTATACGATATTTTTCTTATTTCTTCTGAAAAACATAGATTTTGGGTACTCGTTAGAAACGCCTCGCCGAGGCGGTTCTTACGGGTGCCCACAATCTACGTTTTGAGCAGAATTATGAAAAATATCAGATTTTTTTTTTGTCAGAAACTTCTCATTTTTTGATGGTAAAATTTTCAATATATTTAAATAGGCGTGTTTTCGTTATGAGCTTTGAATTTAGACATACCCTGTTTTTTGTTTGTTTGCTTGTTTGTATTAGAGTTTAACGCCCAGTCAACACCATTTAGGTCATTTTTGAGTCTGTCAGTTTATGTATACTTATCCACACTTTTCCTGGGCAAGCTCATCACGTAAACATGCCTGTATAATTTTTACCCCAATGAATCCCAGGTTTATAAAGTAAACCAGGGGTTTACAAGGGGTGCACATTATTTTTCTTATTTCTGGTCTAAAATATAGATTGTAGGTACTCGTTAGAACCGCCGTTCTCACGAGTGCCTACAATCTATATTTTGAGCAGAAATAAGAAAAATATCACAGTTTTTCATCTTAAACTTTCATTGTTAAGCGGTTAACCAGTACAGTGCACATTCTTTCATCAGAAACTGACAACTGCCCTTCTTGAATCAAACAGTGGGTTTAGTCAAATTATTTGGACGAGCTTAACCATTGTCCTGCTGAATATTTTAATCTGCCACAACCACTCGGATCATTAACCAATCAGATTAATTGATGCAAATTATTGCTACAAATTCACAATCTGAATGACAAACAATGTAGATCCTGATCAGATGGCTTCTACATTGTTTGAAAGGTAAGGGATATCCGGGCTCAGCAGGACAAGAGTTAAGAGGAGAGGATAGACCAAAATTGGTTCAGGCGGGCATGCACCTTAATGCAGTCTCGTCAGCGTCTCCAATGCTTTCAGACGCATGGTCATGTGTCTCATCACGTTACCTGGTCTGTTGACGGACACCCTCGAAAATGCCACTTTATATAGAGAAAACTGGGGTTTACATGGGTATACACTATTTTTTCTCATTTCTGCCCCAATACATAAGTTGTGGGTACTCGTTAGAAAACGAGGCGGTTCTGACGAGCACCAACAACCAATGTTTTCAGTAGAAATAAGAAACACATCACAAATTTACATGTTTTAGACATTTGTAAGAATGTTATATGTCTCACGGATGTGTTATAGTAAAGTAACCCTGTTGGTTGGACGTGCATGTGCAGTTGGAAAATGCTAAATGTTTCTTTCTCATAAGTCGGCAAATTTAGGATATGGCAGATAGTGTAGCTTCTAATAAGACCGCTTGACATCCAGATCAACATTGTTTGCATATAGACATCCATTTCTGTCTACAGGGTTGATTTGGTTTTGGTTTGATTTGGCTTTGTTTTGTCTTGAAATGAATGGATTCCCTACCAAGGGTAGGTTACTCTCGTATGAGTCTACTCTTTTAGGAGTTCCCACTAACAATTTTGTGCGGGGAATCCGAAAACGGATTATTCCCGGAAACGGGTTATTGGTGAACAGTGCAGAACGCGGCGCCTGATCAGGGTCTTCACTGGTTGTAGACTGTTGAACCATTTTCATATTAAATTTCTAAAACTGACTGTCTCTGGCACCCCTAATTTCTAAATGGACTCTTGTTGTATGTATGGTGAAAGATTCCACTCATGTCAGTTTGGAACATGTCCATTTGCAAGTTCAGGGATGTCAGATTTTGTTTTATTTGTTGTTATTTATACTGTAAATCTTATACATTAAGCAAATAGTGTAGCCTTTGACTGGACCCCGGCCAGGTTGTGTGTGATTGAAAAAGTCCCTTTTTATACCCTAGTCTTATATGGGTTGAATTTGATTTTTTTTTTCAGAAGTAGTTATTACGCTAACTTAACCCTTGACCTGCTGAATATTTATATATGCCACACCCACTACCGATTATCAACCAATCAGATTACTTTATGCAAATAATTGCAACAAATTCACAATCTGAATGGCAAACAATGAAGATCCTGATCAGATGGCTTCTGAGAAGCCATCTGATCAAGCCATCTGATCTGGATCTACATTGTTTGAAAGATACGGCATATCGTGGCTCAGCAGGACAAGTTTTAAGAATCTAACCTGCTCTTTTGCATATCCATATCTGTTCATCTGAAGAGGCCGTTGGACAGTCTTGTGTTTAACTTTTGTGAGTTTGTGTCAAGCGTTTCAGTTTGCAAACTATTTTTTGTTCATCATTTGTCTGACGTAAACAATGTCATAACGCCATTTCATATTTTCCGTATGCAACGTGTGTGATTAAGAAAGTTCTTTATGGGAGATTACCACTAAATGTTTTCCATAGGCGACAATAGTAACCTTTTACCTGCTCCCACAAAAACAACACATACAAAACATTTCAAACCTTACTTGTTTATAGAGCCATCCTAGCCCAACAAGTAAATGAGAAAAATCCACAAGTTACAGTCAACCATGTTTATTTACCTACTACAAACCAACATTTTTAAAAGAGGGGTGACCATATAAATCAGCAAAATTTCTTTGAGCTTGCATATATATTCATAAACATACATCATTTTAGTCCCTTATACCTATCATTTTCTCACATTGAAATAAAACATGGGATATATAACCAATGGAAGCAAGTCTGGTATTTAGAACGCAACTAAAAGCTCGGTCCAAAAGTGATAAAACCCGGCACCTCCCAGTATTTAGTGCAATGCTACCTATACCAAGCCCTTATTTTCTCTATGATGCATCAAAAGAATTGCCAAATAGAAATTTAGGTCATATCTAATAATTTAGTCATGCATAATAAAGAATCTTTCAAGTTTGCGAAAAGTTACCGCTTTCAGATTCAACAATGAAAGCCGAACAAACCATAGTTTTTGAAAAGCGCAAAGTTTATCTCTTTCTGGAATGGAACCCAGACACCGGCTTGCATCAGTGGTTCTTCTCCAATGTCTTTGGAACAATTCAATCCTAAAATGCACAGAATTATGCCTAAATAGACCAATACTCATTTGTATGGCCAATTTCACACCTACATCCCCTATTTAAAGTAAAAAATGGCAGTTTGAGGATATTTTGAAGAAAAAACTGACAAGAAAATGTTTGTAAATGCCTTAATGCCATGAGGAATAGCTGAATATAGCTGTTCACATCCTTTTACATGAATACAATAAATTAGAACTTAGAACGGATTAGAAAACTTGCAGCGGGTTGTTTCGGAGAGACAATTTTGAAGTTTTGCTTTGGTTTGAGACATAGTCCTAGTGCCATGAAACCTTACTATTATATTCCAGATGGAGTAGATTCTTTCTTGTGTTTGTGCAAATACAATATCTGCAAGTCTCCTTTCTAAAACCATCAATAAACAATGATTTACATGGCTTTAAAGTACCCCCTCCCCTTCCCAAGAACATAGATCAGAGGCAAGTTCATCAAATACACCCAGTTAGACCTAAATTAGCACTACCATCACATTTTTTACAGTATCTCTGGCAAAATACATGCCATGAAGATACATTTTATGAAACAGAATTGGACAGAACCTACAAATGTGTGGAAATAGTTTGTAATGACTGAAAACAGGACAGTTTTCTACTTTTGCTATAGGGAGCTTTCCACTAAATGTTTTCCATAGACGACAATAGTAACCTTTTCCTGCTTCCACAAAAACTACACATACAAAACTTTTCAAACCTTACTTGTTTATAGAGCCATCCTAGCCCAACAAGTTAATTGGAAAAATCCACATGTTCAAGTTACAGTCAACCATGTTTGTTTACCTACTAGAACGGAGTAAATACAAACCAACATTTTTAAAGGAGGGGTGACCATATAAAATTAGCAAACATTTCTTTGAGCTTGCAGATATATTTATAAAACATGCATCACTTTAGTCCCTTATACCTATCATTTTCTCACATTGAAATAAACATGGGATATATGACCAATGGAAGCAAGTCTGGTATTTAGAACGCAACTAAAAGTTCGGTCCAAAAGAGATAAAACCAGGCACCTCCCAGTATTTAGGGCAATACTACCTTATAAAAAAATCGTTGAATTGTGAACAGAGTTTTCTTTAAATTCACTGAGAATCATGAGAATGCAAATATTGAAGTATGAACACAGGTATCCACTAACTGAAAATGCATTGGGAGATTATGTTGTTTTGATAAGGACTAAAAATAATAGTTGTGTTTCCGCAAACCCGACCGACCTTGATTTTCGCGCCGTCCCTGCAGTTATGGGCATCCAGAAAAAAATAAAAAGATTTTCTTACCTACAGACCTTAATATCTTTCTCGTTTGATAAAATTCCCAAAAAGTAAAACTAATATTTGAAATCCTGCTCTTTTGCTTCCTTGATGCTCTAAACCTTATAATTTAATTGTTGTTTTCTGGTAATATGGTTGGAATTTAGCCCTTTTAAAGATGTTTGCTTTTTTCAATCATTTGTTTGTTTGTTTGAATTGAGGTTAAACGTCCCCGTCAACACTGTAAAGGTCATTTTGGAGACGTTGCTTCCAATGGCGACATCGAGATGAAATGACGTCTGAAGCCCTGCCGCCCAATGAAACCAATAGAGCACATATATATGTCCGACTCGCACCGCTTTACCTGGGCAGGCTTAGATCCTCTAAGCGGTTTACCAGTACCCGTACTCGTGGGCGGGTCGGATTCAGCTCAATGAAAGTTTAATAAAAATAAATAAATAAAATAAAATATAAATAAATAAATATATAAAAATTAAATAAAATAAAATAAAAACATTTTTTCGACCTACCGACCCTATTTTTTTTCTGCATGTTAGCGGATGCACAACTATTGTTAAGGTCTTAAAGCGATATGGGGGTGTTTGGGTGAGGCGAAGGTGTCGTGTATCTTGCGTCACTCGGGCGTCTAACAGATATTGGCTTACAATTGGGCAAGCAGCAGGCCTTGCCCAATTGACAGCCAATATCGTGTAGGGTACGTGTGTGTGTATGTGTGTGTGTGTGTGTGGGGGGGGGGGTGTTTCATCAGTTTCTGAATTTCCATTCATTGTTCTCTTTCTCCCATGTCATTCACTTTAATCATCTCAACTCTCTCTCCTATCTCTTTTCTCTCTTTCTCTGGGAGACGACACAAAATGATGCAAAAGGGTTAAAAGGGTTGGCGTGTCGTTAAACCCAACACAATCAATTTCTAGCGATATGCAGCTGCGATCCCCCGCTACTCTTGGCTCTACAGTTGATTGGCTAATCTTAATCAAATTTGAGTCTTGACAAGCAAACAGAATGCATTTTAGATAGGCTGATCTTTGTCTTCATGATGGCTCATTTGTCGCGACTGATTCCATTCTAGGCGATAGAAAAATGTCACCACCATCACCTTCGTCGTCGTCATCATCATCATCATCCGTCGACTTCATCATCATGAATGTCGTCGTCGTAATCGTCACCATCATCATCATCGTTGGTAGTCGTAGTTGTCGTCATCGTCGTTTTTCTCGATGTCGACGTCGTCAGTCAATTACCTGTATAGTAATTGGGTCAAAATTCCCTGTAACTTTTTCAGTTTTTTTTTTTTTTATGAGCAAATGAAGCTGGTACTGGTCAATAGCTTACCTCAGGAGCAGATTCTTTTCTTTATGAGTATACATGTACATCTTTTTTAAACAAAATTATCTTTCGAAAAATTGCATACCCTTATTTGACTGTTAGATTAGTATGTGACACATGGATGGATAATTGACGATGTTTTGCAGAAATAAAGAGTCCATGCGAAAGCTTTTTTTTGCTCTAAGAAAGAACACACATGCAGACGCGCAGTCTTATTGATGGTTTGCGGATGACGTCACACAGTGTGCCTTCATGCTGGAGTTTAGACAGCATCTAAATGAACATTAGCTGTTGGTGGGACGTAAAACTCCAGTGTGCGGTCGGTTTCAGCTCTGCGTGGAAGCATCATGCAGCCCCTATGGGCGGGGGCCTCGCTGCTTGGATTGTAGTGTCTATACCTGAAATGTCAACACTCTTGCTGAGCAGATAAGTCTGTGTCTTACCTGTTCAAAAATCCCGAAGACATGTTTTCTCGTGGCGGAGCTTACACGTCTACCGGATTCTTGATTATTTCTATTTTTGAAGAATCAAGTTATGGAAACAGATTACATTTGGGACTGTTCAAAAGTGGTCTTTAAGACCACTTTTGAACAGTCCCAAATGTGGTCTCTGACCAGAGGACACTTCATACAGAAAACACAAAGAAAGAATAACTGCAGCTTTTTTAAAGCAGAATTAGACTTAGTTTTAGGTGTTCTTAATTGCGGAATTTCACAATATTTTGACTTACTATGGTTGCTCTATAAATCCACCACTTAAATGAGTATTTAGGTTAACAAGTTCTTGCAAAGAATACCCTTGATTACCAAATTTTATCTGGAGTAAACTGGTGATTTACAAGGGTATACATGTACATTATTTTTCTTATTTGGGTTCCAAGACATAGATCGTGTGTACTCGTTAGAATCACGTTAGAACTGTCTCAATGAGGCGGTTCTAAGAAGTACCCAGACAATCATGTCTAACAAACAAATAAGAAAAAAGAGGATGCACGTACATGTGCGTACATTTTCCTATCTTCCATATCGAAATCACACTTTAGAAAAATCACCCCCGCCCATCGGGGCTTGAAGACATAGATCGGCTGCATAATGCTTCCACGCAGAGCTGGAACCGTCCGCACACGAGTACTGGTAAACCGCTTAGAGGATCTAAGGCTTCCCAGCCAAAGCGGTGCGAGTCGGAACGTCCATGCTTATAAACCCTATTGGTTTCATTGGGCGACAGGGCTTGAAGTGATTTCATCTCAATGTCGGGTAAAAGGCCAACAGAATTGGAAGCAACGTGTCCAAAATGACCTATACAGTGTTGACGTGGACGTTAAACCTCAAATCAAACAAACACTTTAGAATATAGACGGCACCATTTTTTCTTATATTTTAGTCAGAATTTAATTTACGGTGTTAAAATATTTTTATTTAATTAATCTCATCAAATATAAGAAAAGTATTTTCGATAAATTAATTGCTCCAATGAGTTTTCTTTAATGAGAGCAAGGATATCATATCTTTGAGCGACTGTCAACATAATCCATAATCTTTGAAAAGGTTGTATTTATTATAAAATTGAACTGATCTGTATATCGGCGTCTGATTTCAGTTTTATATCTTCAAGTATATCACTCGCTTGCTATACATCTGTTTTCATTGCAATGAATAAAATGATTTTATTATTTGAAAGTGTATCTTTTACAAACTTTGAGTACTAAGTATTAGAGTATATATTTAAGCACCATTATATTGAACTGTATGTGTGTGAACCTGTGGCAGAGTGACGGCATTTTTGTTTTCGGAGTAATAATTTTAACTAACCTGGAAAAATGATGAGACTATTTCCTTTTCTGCAGGGGGACAGGGAACAGATGACAGATGAACAAATAGCAGGTACAAACTATGACATCTTAACCCATTATAGGCGGGAAATCCCTAACGGGTAGCCTGGCAAAGCGTTTAGTGTTACAACGAATAATGAAGTAATGGAGTAATGTTTTCATTTTAACTTTTTATACTTAATTTTGCGGTGGTTTTATCGATGCGAAATGGCATAAAATGTAGTTTTTACGTCATTTTGTGTCAATACTATGTTTTATCACAATGAAAAAATTATTTCATTTTTCGATGATAGCTGGCATACTTAATTTTACTTCATTTTGCGTTGACAGTATGATGACTGTTTTGTCTATTTGAATTAAGGTTTAACGTCCCCGTCAACACTATTTAGGCCATTTTGGAGACGTTGCTTCCAATTTTGTGGGACTTTTACCCGTCATTGAGATGCAATGACATCTCAAGCCATGTCGCCCAATGAAATCAACAAGGTTTATATGCATGGATTGTCCGATTCGCAGAACTTTGCCTGGGCAGGCTTAGAATCTCTAAGTGTTTTAACAGTACTCATGCGCGGTCGGTTTCATCTCTGAGTGGAAGCATCGGGCAGCACAATCTATTTCTTCTGGCCCGATTGGCTGGGGCTGTCAGGTTACAAGTAAAAGTAATAAAAAATCGCGCTTTTTAAACGCGCATTTGATAGTAAAATATTTTGCTGTTTCGTAAAAAAAATATGCGCATTTAACATATCGATTCGCGTATTCGTGAGACAGAAATAGGTGGGCTGCATGATGCTTCCACGCAGAGCTGAAGACGACACACACGAGTACTGATAAACCCCTAACAGGATCTAAGCCTGCCCAGGCAAAGTGGTGTATGTCGGACCATTCATGCATATAAACACTATTGATTTCATTGGGCGGCAGGGCTTGAGACGTCATTTCATCTCAATGTCGGGAAAAGTACCGAAAAATTGGAAGCAACGTCTCCAAAATGGCCTATATAGTGTTGACAGGGATGTTAAACCCTAAATCAAACAAACAAACAATCGAAAAAGAATGTTATGTTAGTATACTTTACTTTAATTGCTTGTACGTAAACCGCGTAATGAGAAAATCTGTCTTTATCAGCTGCAATCAAAGGCGTAAATCACCCCTTTCTTTTCGTAACACAGAGCACAGCCCCACTACCTTCTAAATCCGAAATTTGAAGACTTTAACCAGACCGACCCACGCACAGACCCAAAACAATATGCACCCTACCCCACCCCCTCAACCTCTGTCTGCACTGCACAATCATATAAATGACTTAATGCATAGATAACGGGGAAAACATCAGGCATGACACCCAAATATCGTAAAGATGTTCAGTTTTTATCCTACTGACATTATCCAATATTGCTTCCCAGGCCTTTTTGGTTCCTTTCAAAGACAACATTTCTTCATTTTGCGGTGATATGAAGCATATTAACGCAAAATGAAATATTTTTTTACTACATTTTTATTTCATTTCGCATCGACGCAAAATGAAGTAAAAAGAATCAAAATGAAAAATGAAAAAAAAAAAATACTTCATTACTTCATTTTGCGTTGTAACAGTGCAGGCCCAGACCAGACGCCACAGAACGTCTGATCAGGGTCTGCACTCATTACAAAAACACGCCTATATTAATACATTGTAACCTTTATCGCCGAAAAAATGAAAATTTTAAGATGAAAAATTGTGATATTTTTCTTATTTCTTCTCACAATATAGATTGTTGGTACTCGTTAGAACCGCCTCATCGAGGCGGTTCTAACGAGTACCCACAATCTATATTTTAAAGCAGAAATAAGAAAAATAAGGTTTACCCCTGTAAACTCCAGTTTTACTACATAAAAGTGGGGTTCAAGGGAGTAAAAATTATATAGTGTGTTATCGTGATGTGTATACTGGATTTTTTTTGGTCAGAAAAGTAGTTTTTTTTTTTTTTGTTTGTTTTTTTTGAGATATGAAAAAATGCACGCACGGGTGTTTACCGTTATAGTGGTCATGACATAGATTTTTGGACCGGTTAGTATACATGAGCAAACATAATACTTTTACTAACTGAGAGGTTGCACACACAGCATTTTTGTAGGATTCCTCTCCCTTGATCCGCCATATTGGAGACACCGGACAGGTTTTGTGTACAAATTTATTTATTATTTTTGACCAATTATCCCTCAGTGATTAAAGTACTGAAGGTGTTATATGTGACTGATATTTAAGGGTCATAAGAATCAAATTATCTAGGTCTAGTCATAATTTTCCAAGGGACAAGAAAGTTATTTACAAGGAAAATACATTAAAATTCTGTTGGAAATTAACCTTGGTGTCTCCAGCAAGAAAGATAACTGTACGCGTGTGACGTCATCTGCAACCTCTCAATACATTCAGTGAAACTTCGATGGCTCGAATATCGATGGCTCGTTTTCCACGGCTGTTTCGAACTTGTTCTCGAGTCGCTTGGAAACATTACCCATAACTGCGCCGATACACGTATTGCCCTTTACCACTCTCTAGGCAAATTCAGCAGACGACAAATTGTTGATATTTTTCTATTTTTTTTTTCTTCTTCAGAAAACAGGACTTGACATCTCATGTATAGGAGAAAATTTGCATGAGATGTCAGATCCTGTTTTCTGGAAAAAATCAGAAAAATATTTCAACATGTCGTCTGCTGCGAAAAAAAAAATACCCAGCATGCATAGGTTAATGTTTGATATTTTAATGTTCATGTATTTGGGATAATTTAGGGAGAATTTTCTTATGTTGTGTGTCGTCATTTGAATTGCCTCGATGAGGTTATTTTAAAGAGCACACACGACACAGCTTTATTTTAAAGAAAATCGAAAATAACCTCTGCCATGTCTCCTGACCTAGCGCTGTGATTAACTCACCATTACGAAAACACGCCTATACAAATACATTGAAAATTTTACCACCGAAAAACGAAGACTTTAAGATGAAAAATTTGTGATATTTTTGGTATTTCTGCTCAGAATATAGATTGTGGGTACCCGTTAGAACCGCCTCGATGAGGCGGTTCTAACGGGTACCCACAATCTATATTTTAGAGCAGAAATAAGAAAAAATAGGTTTCCAGTTTTGTAAACACCAGTTTTACTATATAAAAGTGGGGTTCAAGGGCCGGGGTCAAAATTATATCTGCATGCTTTCGTGATGCACTGATCTGGCACTATGATTTACTCTCAGTGGTTCGAACTAACCCTATTTCACACAAACTGGCATGATATCAAACGTGTAAGAGCCTTTCGTACCAGTTGGCACATGATTGGTTTTAGGAGCCTCGCATCTACGGGTGCTGCATCAACGTTGGTTGGACGTTGCCTCGCTGCAGTATATTACTGGCGAAAACAGTTTTCATCACACTCGGAGTGGGTTTAATTGTTAGATTTTTAAATATATGATGTGTATGTCTGCAAATATACTTTTAAAAAATGTTTTCTGACATGCACACATGTAGTTTAGATACATGTTAGAACAACAACGACATCAGCAACAACAAACGAACAAAAACAAAACAACAATAAAAACAACAACAAATAAACATCAACAATAAACAAACAAAAACAAGCCCTTCTCAACTTTTACAATTCTACACATGTACATATAATCCTGCTTATCCCACTTTTTCTCTTTACGGAGTGGGTTTTGCGCTTCATTATTATTCTTATTTTTCAATTCCCGGACGTTTTAACTGTCGATAAAACGGCATTACACAGAGTCCACAAATTCTTGTTTTGGTAGCAAACCACTATTCCAAGCTGTCGGCGAGACTCGGACGCGCAGCGGACGAAATTTTTAGAGCTGTAACAAATAGTACACTTTGCAACCTTTCTCTTCTAAATGTGTTATCTCTGCATTGTGACTTGCCACGGAATAATTTGAAGCTGGTTTCTATAGCTTGTTCACTGTACAGCCAGTGAAGTGGCTATGTAAACAAATCCTACCCCACCCACTTCTGCTGCTAATTTTTACCGTTTTCTGCTGTTTTCAAGGGAGCCCTGGCAGCACACTGCATTTGCAAGGACAATTGTCAGCATTCAGCTCTATTGTACACCTACCAAAAATGAAGTGGGGCTAGAAATTGACCCCTAATTGACCCCTGCCAGCCGTTTACTTTTTAGCAATAACCAAATGTAATGAACACACTGTATGAAACTGGAAGTGTAATGATAAATATCCCACAGCAGTAGTTTCGTATTTTAGTTACACCCCATAATATTCAGGTCATGTGACCATGAATTAATTCATATTTCTCCACAATGACACAAAATAATACACTGAATTCAAGATATTGCTTTCATAATTGCCAAACATTATTTAGACACTGAAATTGATCCCTACCCTTACTTACTAAGAAATTTCCCCATGTGCACAGGCTGGAAGCTGTGTTCTGCTACCTTTAATGTTATAAAAAATAGAGGAGTAGTGCAACGGTTTGCCGATGCATGACATCAAATTCGCCTTTTTCAAGCTGTCTAACGAATAACAAGTGTGTTTACAAGGGTAATTGTTATTTTCGAGTATCTGTTTTAAAAACAGATTTTGTCTTCTCATTAAAACCGGTTTTATTGGGGCGGTTTTAATGAGTACCCACAATTTATGTTTGAGTCGACCAAGAACAGAATAATTTTCGCATGGTCGAACTATTTCTTTTAACAATTCACCCCTTTTTCCGAGAGAGAGAGAGAGAGAGAGAGAGAGAGAGAGAGAGAGAGAGAGAGAGAGAGAGAGAGAGAGAGTATTCCCGCATAGTATGTTCGAATTCGTTGGGATTGCAGATTCAAGCACGTATGTCCTTTTCATCAACAACAACGTGTCGCCATGTTGGGCATGTATTATTTGTTTCAATTTATTTGCATGCGTTGCTCCCATGAAGCTTTAATATTTAACACACGCTACTAATTTAAAAACACTATACAAACATACAAAAAAGTTTTTATAAAGTCTAAATCACTTCAGAAGTAAAAGCAAATATTACCATTTCGATATATCATAACTGAAGGCTGAGCTGAGCTTAAAACTTATCATTTCATTAATTCTTATTAGAGCATTTAATTTTCTGCTGATCAGATTTTAGGGTGCGTTCATATTACGCTATCAGCATTATTTTTCATTTCTTTCTTTCTTTTCATTTCTTTCTTTCTTTCCTTCTTTCTTTCTAGTTTTGGTCGTAACCGGTTAGTTTCATTCATATGATACAGAAACAGCTTAAGATATTCTGTAACTGGTTCGATATACAGTGGAATTCCGCTATTGAGACCAGCTAAAATTCAGACATATTCTGCTTTAAAACCCTATATGAGTAGATTTCATTTGTTCTTTCGCTGTGTTTTCTGCATACAGTGTCCTCTGATAAGAGACCTGATACAACGCATAATGTAGTAATGTAGTAATTTCTTCATTTTGATTTTTTTTACTACATTATGCGTTGGCATAGTCGACGCGAAATGAAGTAAAAAAATTATTTCATTTCGCGTTGATATGCACCATATCGACGCATAATGAAGTAATGATGGTAGAACATAGCTGTCTTCGAAAAGACTTAGGAAGCAATACAGTTAAATTCCTACAATTTAGACCACATTTGAGACGGTTCAAAAGTGGTCTTTAAGACCACAGTTGAACAGTCCAAAAGACGGTCTTCCACAAAAGCACACTGAAGGTCAAAATCACAAAGAAAATGTAGCGACAGACAGACAGACAGACAGACACACTGCGCCCCCGCCCATAGGGGCTTGAAGAAATATATGGGCTGCACGATGCTTCCACGCAGAGTTGATACCGACCGCACATTAGTACTGGTAATCTGCTTGGAAGGTCTAAGCTTGCCCAGGAAAACTGCTGCGAGTCGGTCCGTCCATGTATATAAACCCTATTGGTTTTATTGGGCGGCATCTCAATGTCGGGTAAAAGTCCCATGAAATTGGAAGCAACGTCTCCAAAATGACCTAAAAAGTGTTGACGGGGACGTTAAACCTCAAATCAAACAAATCAAACAAAAGACAGACAGGCAGACAGACAGACAGACAGACAGACAGACAGACAGACAGAATGGACAAAAACTATATACCCCCTTGCATACTTCGTATGCCGGGGGTATAAATAGATGGGCTGCACGATGCTTCCACGCAGAGCTGATACCGCCCGTACATGAGTCCTCGTAATCTGCTTAGAAGGTCTAAGCCTGTCCAGGAAAACTGCTGCGAGTCGGCCCATCCATGCATATAAACCCTATTGCTTTTAATTGGACGGCAGCGATTGAGATGTCATTTCATCTCAATATCGGGTAAAAGTCCCATAAAATTTGAAGCAATGTCTCCAAAATGACCTAAATAGTCTTGACGGGAACGTTAAACCTCAAATCAAACAAACAAACTGTTGACGCATAATGAAGTAAAATTAAGTATGCCACCCATCGCCGCAAAATGAAATAATTCTTTCATTTTGCTCAAACCTCTTAGTATCGACGCATAATGAAGTAAAAACGACATTTTATTTCATTTCGCGTCGACTATGCCAACGCATAATGTAGTAAAAATTTCAAAATGAAGAAATTACTACATTACTACATTATGCGTTGTAACAGAGACCACCTTTGTGACTGTTCAAAAGTGGTCTTAAAGACCACCTTTGAACAGTCACAAAGATCGTCTTAATACAGGATTCTACTGTATATAGCTGTTAACTGAATATGTGTAACAATGCATTACGATAACACATCCGTGTGATATAGTGCATTTTTTCATACCTCAAAAAAGGTAATTTTTCTGATCAAAATTTGTGATATTTTTCTCATTTATACTCAAAACATAGGTTTTGGGTGCTCGTTAGAACCGCCTCATCGAGGCGGTTCTAACGAGTACCCACAACCTATGTCTTGGAGCAGAAATAAGGAAAATAATGTTTACCCCCGTAAACCCCAGTTTTCTCTATATAAAGTGGGGTTTAGAGGGGTCTTTATTTCACGGACTTGTTCACGTGATGGGAACTCTCAAGCCTTGGTCGGCAAGCCATCTAAGAGATGGAAACACCAAATAAATGGTTTGGCTGTTCCAGTTATGTACAGTCTGCTTCGACAGCTGGGGCGGAGGAAACCATTTCTTTTATTCAATGGCCGAAGCGGTGGTGCAGCAGAATATTGTGGGGCATGGAGAGCATGACAAGGCACAACAGAAGTCATGACCATAGATTACATCAGGGTTTATCTCAAGATATCTTATCTGCCTCTGTCGATTGATGGAAAAATCCTTACAAGGGTCCTGCTTAACAGACTGAATGAACACCTTGAACAGTCTGGGCTTCTACAAGACAATGTGGTTTCAGGGAGGACAGAGAAACAATAGACATGATTTTCACAGATAGGTGTCTTCAAGAACTTTGTTGACCTTTCCAAAGCAGTCGACATAGTCAGTCGTGAGGGACTCTGAAAAGTTATGCCATTGTTTGGCTGTCCAGCCTAGTTAACAGCAAAGAAAAGGCAGTTCCATGATGGTATGCTTGCACGGGTCCAAGATACTGGAGAGTTATCTGGTCCATTGCAAGTGACAAATAGAGTAACTCTTTACCACTTTCCTGGCTAACACAGCAGACGACAAATTGTTGATATTTTTTCTTATTTGTCCCAGAAAACAGGACTTGATATATCATACAAAGTGTCTCCTACTATGGAGACAATTTGCAAAAGATGTCAAATCCTGTTTTCTGGGAAAAATACAAAAATATTTCCGAATGTCGATTGCTGCAAAATAGAAAACACCCAGCATTCAGAAGGTAAAGCCCCAATGCTGTTCAGCATGATGTTTTCTGCCATGCTTACAGTTACAGATGCTCTTCAGGATTTTGACACAGGTTTACCTATTCGATCTAGGTATCGCTTTGATTGGAACCTTTTGACCCTAACAAAGTTGCAAGCTACATCTAAGGTAAAGACAGTGCTACATGAGTTCTTTGCAGATAACATAGCAGAGGTTGCTCCTATAGAGAAGATGCAAACAGGTGCTGAACAAGTGCATTATAATTCCTATATTAAGACCATCTTTGGGACTGTTCAAAAGTGGTCTTTAAGACCACTTTTGAACAGTTCCAAAGGTTGTCTCTGACATGTGGACATTGTGTGCAGAAAACACGAAGCAAAAATAACTGCAGCCTTCTAAATAAGCTTTTTAAACCAGAATTAGTCTTAATTTTAGGTGGTCCTAATAGCGGAATTTCACTGTATCTGATTCATGTGACAGCTATGGTCGCACGGTAAGCATAAAAAAGACGAGGTAGTATATCTGCCAGCATCCGGAAACCTTACAAGGAGCCTACATCACAGCGAAAGGTCAAATATTGCAAGTGGTAGCCAAGTTCACCTATATCGGAACACTTTTTCGCGAGCTGCGTACATTGATGACGATACAAGGATATTAATGATGAAATAAATGCAAGGATTTGCAAAAGACGGTGCATCATTTGGCCGATTCCATGTAAGTGATCGAAGTGGAATGAGAATTGACACAAAGCTGAAAGTCTACAGAACTGTGGGGCTGTCAACACTATTATATGCTTGTGAAACTAGAACAGTCTACCTACGACATGTCGAAAGACAGAAACGTGCCCATGCAAGCTGTCTTCGAAAACTTGCTAGGATTAATTGGCATTGCAGGATTCCAGACACAAAATGCCAGTAAAGGACAGGAATACAGAGTGCATATAGTCTTCAGAAACTGGCATAGTTAAGATGGACACGTCGTGTTACCAGAATGGCTCATAAACGTTGGCCAAAACCGCTCTTCTTCTTTTATTATTATTATTATTATTATTATTATTATTATTATTATTATTATTGTTATTGTTAGAAGTTTAGCAATATTCTGTTTGATGATTGTTTTAAAAAGAATCTTACAATATAAGATCTGACAGTAAGCGTGGTGCGTATATAGAAGTCATCTCGTGGGAGGCATAAGTACATTTTAATTTTTAAACATTATATAAGGATGGCTTTTTGAAGTACACGAAAATGAAATGATTTCAGAAGACAAAAAGGATAAAATAGTAATTAATTCCATGAGAGAGAGAGAGAGAGAGAGAGAGAGAGCGAGAGAGCGGTTGCCTTACCAGATGGCAAAAATAAAACGGAGAAGCCGGAAGAGAGAGAGAGAGAGAGAGAGAGAGAGAGAGAGAGAGAGAGAGAGATCAGTGAGCGTTACCAAAACTAAATCATCTTGTATATTGTTAACTTCAGATTTTTAGTAATATAGTGCGATTTGCGACCACAAATTGAAAGGAGTTAGCAAAAGACCCAGGAAAAGTTTATCTCAATATTTTAGAAGTTATAGAAACTGTACTACTTAAATAAGCATTCAATAAATAAATAAATAAATAAATAAATAAATAAATAACATGAGCTTATACTTACCGCGAAGATGATGCTTAAGATTCTGAACAGATAACAGCGCATAGCCAGAGTCTCGATAGGCTCCTCAGTGCTCTCAACTATGTGTCAAAACAGCATCAGAAGCGGTGGCAGTGTTCTGATTTTACAACATTCGTAATTTTCTGCTTTCTTTTCAGCCTTTCTGAGTATTCCTGAAAAACGGGTTTACTCTTAATGAAAAGAATTCGCTTTTAAAACGCAAATTCTTTTCATTAAAATTGGTCTCATTTGCTTCTGCTTTTCTTTATCAGTAGGCGAATCAAATCCCTTTCTTTAACAGTAGACCCCTTGTTTCTCAGAAGCAAAATCCTTTTTTTAACAGTAGAGCCCTTTGCTTATCAGAAGCAGATTGTGTTCTTACAAAAAATTAGACTCCCTTGCTTCCCAAAAGCAAATTTTTTTCTTTAAAATTAGACTCGTTTGCTTCTCAGAAGCAAATTCCTTTCTTAACAGTAGACCCCTTTGCTTCTCAGAATCAAACTCTTTTCTGTAAAATTAGACTCATTTGCTTCTGAGAAGCAAATTCCTTTCTTTAACCGTAGATCCCTTTGCTTCTCGGAAGTATATATATTCCTTTAACATTAGATCCCTTTGCTTCTCAGAAACAAATTCCTTTCTTTAACAGTAGATTCACCTGCTTCTCAGAAGTATTTCTTTCCTTGACAGTAGACCTCTTTGCTACTCAGAAGCAAATTCTTTTCTTCAACATTAGACCCATTTGTATTTCAGAAGCGAGTTCCTTTCTTTAACAGTATATTCTTTTGCTTCTCAGAAGCAAATTTCTTTCTTTAACACTAGACTCATTTGCTTCCCAGAAACAGAATTCTTTTAGGCAGAAATATTTTAATGTCTTCGGACAACGCCCATGGAGGCCTGAAATCAGCATCCATATCCACTCATCCAGAACACAACACTTCCGATCAGCATGAAGACTGAGATCAACTTGCACATCCGCATTTGTTCTGATCAGACTGCTTGGATGTGTAGGCTGATCTGAGTCTTCTCAGGAACATGTCCAAACACACATTTTCCTTGACGCGGATCATCATACATGTATAAAAATAAAAAAAAAATTAGTATTTGATACTGTTACTCTTACATAAATTGCAATTGGCTCCCCTGTAATAGGGGACTGTTTCGACTTCTGGAGGGAGATAGTTTCTTTGTGGTCAGGCCCCCGAATTACATCATAGAAAGCGACCTGCGCGAAGTGTGACTTTTCGCCGTCTAAGAAATATCTTTTTATCATTGGGTAGTAGTCAGACGGCAGCGAAAGCTCTGATCAGACTGCACTTGCGGATTCGCTTCATTTAGACGTGAATATCATGACTTCCTCACGGCATACAATTTCTTCCAGAACTTCGAGAAGCATTTAGCCTCTTTGATAAAGATGGGGACGGTAATATATCAACAAAGGAACTGGGGACAGTGATGAGATCCCTTGGACAGAGCCCGTCAGATGAGGAACTAGATTCTATGATCAAGGAGGTGGACGTCGATGGTAAGATATTAACCCCGGACCATTTTGAATATGAAATGGGATAAACTGTTTTATATATAGCAAAAGCCCAAATAAAAATTTAGGGGTGTTAAACTGAGTTCAGTAGAATTTGAAATGAATTTCAAACAGTTTATATATACTTTTAGCCAGTGTCAGGGTTTTTTTAACCTATTTTGTACCAGAACCACCAAAACGGGTACCCTGGCAAACAACGCAGACCCTGATCAGACGCCATGCCTAGAAGGGGCATCTGATCAGGGCATACAATATTTGCAAAAAGTTAAGCTATTTTCAGAATCTATTTTACAGATAGCACAATCTCCACGAGGGGCCTCCGTGGCCTAGTGGTTAAGAGCGCTAACTTTTGATCATTAGATCTCTCACCAGTGTGGTTCGAGCCTCGCTCGGGTCACATGTGACACGACAAGTTCTGCAACGGAAGGTCAGGTGGTTTTTCTCCGGGCACTCCGGTTTTGGATTTTCACTTGCTGTGAAAGAGAACCCAAAGAGGCATTTTATTCGTGTTGATGTTTTATGTCCCTGTCAACACCAGGTTATTTTGAAGACTTTTTACCCGGAAATTGAGATCAAGCAATACCGCCCTAAAAAGTAAGCGGATTACCAGTACTCAAATTTGACATTACGAAACACGCCTATACAAATACATTGTGAATTTTAAAAAACGAAAATTTTAACGAACAATTGTGATATTTTTGTTATTTCTGCTCAAAATATTGATTGTGAGTACTCGTTAGATCCGCCTCGTCGATTCGGTTCTAACGAGTACCCACAATCTATATTTTAGAGCAGAAATTAGAAAAATAAGGTTTACCCCTGTAAACCCCAGTATTACTATATAAAACTTGGGTTCAAGGGGTGGGGAGGGGGGTCAAAATTATATAGGCATATTTTCGTGGTGGATCGGATTCAGCTCTGCGCGGAAGCACCATGCAGCCAAATCTATTTCTCCATGGCCCGATGGGTCAAAATACCAGACTGACCATGGGTCTATGGAATCGTCCACCTAATAATTTCCAATTACAGTGGTGTCAGGTTTATTTTGCCTGTGGTAAATTTTACTAAAACGTATGTTCCTTAAGCAAACGATGTGGACCCGGTTCTGCGGGGCCCAAAATGATTAGTAAATCCTTTTCGCAAGGCTAAGTTAAGGCAAGTTGTTCGCTGTAAAAGTGACGAAAATATGCCAGATATATTTAGTTTCCTTGCAGACTCTTACCTTTGAACATTTAGCCTTGTTCAATTGATAAACAGTACGAAAAACAGAGTACAACCTGGTCAGATGGCATCTGATCTGGCCTTTCACTGTTTGCAAATAGAGGGGTGTTCAGCCGGATCAGGATTAAATATGGTATGGGTGTAGCCGGATGATGACGCCATAAAATACATAAATAGCTCTGTGTTATTTTCTTTTCTCATGACACCAAATATGAAGGCTGAGCCTAGTCCATTGCAAAAAGATTTCTGCATTAAGCATAGCCATTTATTAATGGAACTGCTAATTAGAAATGTGTTTTAGGCAATTGTTAGAATTGTCTCAATGAAGTTATTCCAACCCGTGCTCACGGCATATGTTCTCAAGGGCAAATATATATACTGAGCCAAAGTTATAATGCAACAGTGGTTTGTATTGATAATAATGAGCAGAATGTATATATATTCTACAAGTCGTCTATATAATAACACTGGCCAATGTCCCAAGCATCCAGCAGCACTTTGCTTTTAACAGTTTGTTTCGATCTGTTCAAGAAACAAACCAAATTCTGGAGCTAGGGTGTTGTTCAAAAATGAAACACATTGTGATTTTCAAGAACGCGGCATGTGACATGCATTCGTACACCTGAAATGAAGATCGTTTTCTGAGAATATTGCTGAGAACCAGTGCTTCAGCTGAAGTGCACGACCCGCCGGATGCTTTTAGCTTTATGAGTGTTACCATATATGGGTATGGCGCCCATTTTGGTCATGTGACCTGGACCTAAAACGGTTCCCCCAATAAATGCGCCTTATCGTAAGGAGCAAAAATATATCTAATACTTTAGTACTGTATTCTGAATCGTTTGCAGGATAAAATGCATTCTCACTTTTCCAATACAAAAGCATATGTGTCGAAGTTTGACCTAGGCACAAAGAAGGTCAAGGTCAACCCAGGGTCACCATTTTAGCAATTTATGATGGGCCAACGTCCCAGATGCCCAAGTTTCGTGGAAATCTGCCCAGTGGTTCTGGAGAAGACTATTTTTGAAGGGTTTTTACCATATATGGCTTGGCGGCCATTTTGATCATGTGACCTGGACCCCATGAGCAAATTTTGGTTTCCCCCATCCCATAGAGGCTCCATATGAAATTTGACTTCAATCGGCCCAACGGTTTCCGAGGAGAAGCAGTTCGAAAATTTTCACATTTTTCGCCTCGGCGAGGCTATACTAAATGGAATGTAATATTTCGCAAGTTCATTGGTTAGATCTCATTGATATCTATCAGTATGCCAAAAATTGTTTAAATATTCCAAGCGGTTAAGTCACTATCACCAATTTTCACAAACGGGTTACGGACGGAAAGACTGACAGAATGACAGAATGACACGGTGATTTTAGGGCACTCTTAGAAAATCAACCGACTTCAGTCGGTCGCTTTTTCTGCGGGTCGTGCAATATTTTGTGTAATGATTAATTTTATTGATAATCAATAGGTTTTCTTTAATTTTGATCACAAGCGACAACATGTTTTCGCTTACAGAAAGGAAATTATGGAACTATGGCATAAAGGGTCCAATTGGCAATTTCAGAATTTGTCGAAGACAGTTCTGAGTCCTGATGCAATAATTCCACAGAATTTTGTTTTCTAACGCCCAACAACAATAAAAGTAAATGGGTTCACAAGGTTTTCATTTAAAAATCCAATAGTTAGAATTTGTCACCACATTAATTTTCTATTGATGTCTATAGAATGTTCAGTAAAAACGTCAACATGTCAGCCGTTAGAACTTTCTCGTTAAATTTTGAGACAATGTGAAAGACATTTTTAAATCACATAATCTTTCCTTATTGTGGGATCGTTTAAAAAGGAATTCTTGAAAAAATTGGCATTCCAGATGTCTCCGGAAGCGCATGGAATCAAAATTATTGTTTTGACCAATCGGTTTCGACCGCCATAAACCATACTCTGGAAAATGAAATCAAGGAAACCAAATCTTTCATTGGTGATATTTCAGCAACATATGTCATCCAGACTATCCTGCACTAGAAATTACCACGAAAATTTAACCATTTCTGTGTTGCGTTATGTGTTTGGCTCAATATATATAAAAAATCCAAAATTATCCTTACGACTTTTCCTTATCTTGAGGCATGATAGTATTAGGGCCAGTCGAACGCCAGTATAGTCAAATCTGTCATAGTAGCCACCTCTATCGAACTCTTAATCATGCCTGCATTCAGTAATGGATGAAAGATCTCCTGTATCATCACGGGAACAAGTAATGAACACCCCCTTAATCCCCAGTTTATATAGAGAAAACTGGGGTTTACGGGGGTATACAGTATTTTTCCTCCAAGATATTGGTTGTGGGTACTCGTTAGAACCGCCTCAATAAGGCGGTTCTAACGAGCACCCACAACCTATATTTGCAGTATTTATAAGAAAAATTTCACGGATTTTTATCAGAAAAAAGTCATTTTGGAGATGTGAAAAATGCACTATGTCGCACGGCTGTGATATCATAATGTAAGCTAGCGCCTGTCTTAAGCAAATACATTTTCTTTATTTCCCATTGAACTCTGTCCCTAAATTCCGGAGCATCGATTATCCTTTCTACACGTGCTTCCACGCAGACCTGAAACGGACTGCACATGAGTATTGGTTTATGAACCAAAGGAAGTTTGTTTGTATTGGAGTTTAACGGCCCAATCAATACTAGTTCAGGTCATTTTTGAGCCGGTCAGTGTGTGTGTGTGTGTGTGTGTGTGTGTGTGTGTGTGTGTGTGTGTGTGTGTGTGTGTGTGTGTGTGTGTGTGTGTGTGTGTGTGTGTGTGTGTGTGTGTGTGTGTGTGTGTGAATTCGGGTTTAACGGTCGCTTTCAACAATTTTTAGTCATATCACGACGGTGTCTGGTTGCGACAGGGAGCTCAGTGCTCACTTTTATAGAGCTGCCTCACTGAAGTATCATGTCCCAGACACATTACATGATACCACACCCAGTCACATTATACCATTCTTAACGACTTTGGTATGTCGCGGCCCGGGATCGAACCCGTGACCTCCCGTTCCCCTGAGCGGACACTCTACCAACTGAGCTATCGGGGCCGGTCAGGCTTATACGTAAGCGGTTAACAAGTACAGTTCACATTCTTTCGCTAGAAACTGACAAATGTCCTTCTTGAATCAGCGGAAGGGAGAGAATGACCGTAGCAAATATTTCATGATCTATCTCCTCGAAAGCCAGCAGGTATCGGACCCGCGTCCTCCTGATCACCAGTCAAAAGCGCATCCGACTGAGCTAACGAGGCCAGCCGAACCAAGGAAGACCCTGATTATTTGGAATAAAGAAAGGAAAGAAAGAAAAAAACAGAAAGACAAAAGAAAACAAGAGGCCCATGGGCCACTATGCTCACCAGAGCTCAGGGGGCACTGCCGACTGGCAGCAAAGTATTTTAATTAACCATGGAAGCCCTGCGCCCAAGGATGCTACAGATAAAATTTGGACCCAATCAGCCTAGTGGCTTCAGAGGTCTGATGTAGCTTGAATGTGTTGTTGCAGGACAACAGATGACAACTGACAGTTTCCCATCTGTGGCAACCAATAGGCCTAAAAGAACATTATTAAAGCAACATTTCTAAGTAAGTTTGACAAAATATCTTGAAAGGCATAAATGTCATTTTTCAATTTTCCCCATTATAAGTCAATGGAAACTCTTAACTTGCCATGGCAAACAAACCAAAGAGCCAAATTTCATAAACCGGAGCTCAGATGGGCATTGCCCAATGGCAGACATGTATTTTAACATGGTATGATTTTAATCTACCAATTATAAAGTCTCCCCATTCCCAAATGAGCACTCATGTAGACTGTATCTGAAATATTAGGTGTTTTATATAGTAGAGAGGGTGGGGCATGAACCCAATGGAGCCCTAGTTGGTGCCGCTAAATGTGACTTACAAAAAGAACAGAGACATATATGGTTTAGCAGTGGGATATGTATGGCTCCTGAGATGTAAGGCCTTTTAAGCAATGGAGGGATTCGGGCATGGTGGATTCCAGAGAAGCTCAAGATTGTTGCAACCTAATGCTGAACAGTTTCTGAGATATGAGGCCCTTTTATGAAGTGGATGGGAGAGAAATGGCCCATGCAGACCCCACAAGATGGTTTGACTGAATGTGTCTAATAACAATGAACAAGAATATATGTGATTATGTGGTGGGGATTTGAATAGTTTCTGAGATATATGGCCGATTATGAAGTGGGGTCTTATCATAAGGAACAAGAATATATATGATTAAGGGGTGGGGATCTGACCAGTTTCTGAGTTATATGGCTTTTAATGAAGTAAATGGGTGGTACATGGCCCGTGGCACCACAGGGTGGGGGTGGGGGGACCCCATGCTGGTGTCACTGATTGCATCTTATCATAAGGAACAAGAATATATATGGCTTAGGGGTAGGGCTCTGAACAGTTTCTCAGATTTATGGTCTTTTGTGCAGTTGAAGAATGGAGCATGGCCCGGGCGAGCCCTGGGGGAACCCTATGTTGGTGCCACTGAAAGTGTCTTATCACAAGGAACAAGAATAGAAATGGTTTAGGGGTGGGGATCGGTAAGGTTTCTGGAATATTTGGCCTTTTATTAAGTGGAGGGGGTGGGGCATGACCCCGGCACGTCCTGGGGGACCCTCAGCTTGGTGTCGCTGAGTGTGTCTTATCATAAGGAACACGAATATATATGGTTTAGGGGTGGAGATCTGAATGGTTTCTGAGATAAATGGCATTTTATGAAGTGGAGGGGGTGGGGCATGTCCCCGGCACATCTGGGGGACCCCCAGGTTGGTGTCACTTAATGCTTCTTATCATAAGGAACAAGAATATATATGGTTTAGGCGTGGGGATATGTAAGGTTTTGGAATATTAGGCCTTTTATGTTTGTTTGTTTGATTTGAGGTTTAACGTCCCCGTCAACACTGTAAAGGTCATTTCGGGGATGTTGCTTCCAATTTTGTGGGACTTTTACCCGACATTGAGATGAAATGACATCTCAAGCCCTGCCGCCCTATGAAACCAATAGGGTTTATTAGCATGGACAGTCCGCCTCGCACCGCGGTTCCTGATCAGGCTTAGATCCTCTAAGCGGTTTACCAGTACTAGTGTGCGGGCCGGATTCATCTCTGCATGGAAGCATCATGCAGCCCATATATTTCTTCAAGCCCCTATGGGCGGGGGCCAACCTTTTATGAACTGTAAGGGGTTGGGCATGTCCCCGGCACATCCCGGGTGTCCCACAGGTTGGTGTCACTGAATGCAACTTATCATAAGGAACAAAAATATATTTCATTTAGGGGTTTGGATCTGTTAGGTTTCTGGAATATTGGGCCTGTTGTGAAATGGAGTGGTGGGGCATGGCCCAGGCACATCCTGGCGGACCCCCAGGTTGGTGTCACCGAGTGCATCTTATCATAAGAGACAAGAATATATACACTTTACGGGTGGGGATCTGAATGGTTTCTGAGATAAATGGCATTTTATGAAGTGGAGGGGGTGGGGCATGTCCCCGGCACAGCCGGGCGGATTCCCAGGTTGGTGTCACTTAATGCACCTTATCATAAGGAACAAGAATATATATGGTTTAGGGGTGGGGATCTGTAAGGTTTCTGAGATATAAGGCATTTTATGAAGTACTTGGGGCGGGGCACAACCTACTGGACCCCCAGGTTGACATAAAAGCATATTGCTAAGAGAAGTTTACTCAAGGAACATGTCTATGTAAGTTTTGTCAAAATATCTGCAAAGGCTTTGTAGTTAATGCAGTTCGTCAATTTTCCACATTATAAGTCTATGGAAAATCTAAGTTGCCATAGTAACCAAACTGAAGAGCCGAATTTCATAAAAAAACACAAAACATGTAAAGGCAAATATGGTGAATATTTTCATAAACTCTCAGCCTCATAGAGCTTCCGGTTTCTGAGGAGATGATTTTTTAAGAATTTTTTTTCAAGTTCTATTTTTGTTTTCAATTTGGTTTCCATGGCAACCAATACAAATGAGCAGTAGGCCTAAAATCATATGGTAGATAGTAGATTGCCTAAGGAATATTTCTGTGAAAGTTTTGTCAAAATATCTGCAGTGGCTTGGCAGTAAATGCCATTTTTCAATTTTCCCCATTATAAGCCTATGGAAAATCTAAGTTGCCATAGCAACCAAACTAAAGAGCCGAATTTCATAAAAAACACAAAACCTGTAAAGGCAAATATGGTGAATATTTTCATAAACTCTCAGCCTCATAGAGCATACGGTTTCTGAGGAGATGATTTTTTAAGTATTTTTTTTTCTATTTTTTCAATTTGGTTTCCATGGCAACCAATACAAATGAGCAGTAGGCCTAAAAACATATGGCAGATAGTAGATAGCCTAAGGAATATTTCTATGAAAGTTTTGTCAAAATATCTGCAGCGGCTGGGCAGTAAATGCCATTTTTCAATTTTCCCCATTATAAGTCTATGGAAACTCTAAGTTGTCATAGCAACCAAACTAATGAGCCGAATTTCATAAAAAACACAAACTTTCAATCCCCCAACCCAAGGATGCTACAGATGAAATTTGGGCCCAATCGGCCTAGCGGCTTCAGAGGAGATGTCGTTTAAAAGTGTTGACGTCACCAGACGCAGACGACGGACAACTGCCTATCCTATAAGCTCCCCCGGAGCCTTCGGCTCTGGTGAGCTAAAAAGCATATAGAAGCTTTATCACTTTACAAATCCACTTTGCAATCAAGGATGGGGAAATATCTCCAAACCCCTTGATTGGAAAGAAAAAAAATCTCATGATAATCTCGAAAAGCTTTATACGTTCTGATGAACACAAAAATTTCTCATCAGCCTACGATCCACGAAGGACATAATAGTTTCAGACATAGCCGGAAGCTGATTTATAGTCTGAAAAAATAGGTTGAGTGAGAAAAGAAAAAGAAGTCATTGTTCTCCTCATACCTGAAAACAACCCTCTGCAATTGGCAACACATGAATAACACTTCTATGAGCTGAAGCAAATGTCAAATGAAATACAGCCTGAGTCCTGACTATCAAATGAACAAAGGAGGCTGAATTCACAGGATCGTAAGGTGGTTTAGTAAAAGACCACAACACTCATGCAAGATTCCATTTGGATTCAAAGTCCTGGAAACCTGTCGGCATAGTGCAAAACCTTTTAATAAGCTGGTGATGATAGGGTTTAATGAAATGTGTGAAGCCGACTAAAATTTTAACGTGTTCGAGATTACTGATCTGTACCCTTTTTTAGATGAAATAGACAATAAAGGGTAGAGAACAGGCAGAAAAAGAAATCCAGTAAAAAAACCTCTATAGAGGGATTGTCTGGAATAATTTACCTTTCCCTACACCAACTAGAAAATACCTTCCATCTTCCAGAGTAAAACTTGAGAGTGGAGCTCCTTCTATATTTGAAGATATACTCGGCAGAGAAACCAGAAATGTGTCTACCTCTGGTTTGATTCCTGACAACATCTGGATGTGTAGGTAAAGCATTTCTGGATTGAAATGGAATGCTTGACCTACATATTTTAGATACTAGATCCGGAACTACTGGAAGACGGATTGAAAGTCTTGAGACTAGGCTCAGAATGACTAACAAGAGGCCCATGGGCCACAATGCTCACCAGAGCTCAGGGGGTCACTCCCCACCGACAGCAATGTATTTTAATTAACCATGGAAGCCCTGCACCCAAGGCTGCTAAAGATAAAATTGGATTGGGCCCAATCAGACTAGTGGCTTCATAGGTCTGATGGCACTTGAAGACAACAGATGACAATTGACAATTTCCCATCTGTGGCTACAAATAGGCCAAAATGAACATTATTAAAGAAACATTTCTATGATAGTTTGACAAAATATCTTGAGAGGCATTAATGTCATTTTTCAATTTTCCCATTATAAGTCAATGGAAACTCTTAACTTGCCATAGCAAACAAACCAAAGAGCTAAATTTCATAAACCAGAGCTCAGGTGGGCACTGCCCAATGGAGCCCTGATTGGTGTCACTAAATGGGTCTTATAGAAAGGAACAGAGACATATATGGTTTAGCGGTGGGGATATGTATGGTTCCAGAGACGTAAGGCCTTTTAAGCAATGGAGGGATTCGGGCATGGCAGATCCCAGAAAAGCCCAAGATTGTTGTCACAGAATATATTTTATCATACAGATCAAGAATATATATGGTTAAATGGTGGGGATGTGAACGGTTTCTGAGATATGAGGCCCTTTTATGAAGTGGAAGGGAGAGAAATGGCCCATGCGGACCCATCAAGACGGGGTTGACTGAATGTGTCTAATAACAATGAACAAGAATATATGTGATTATAGGATGGGCATTTGAATGTTTTCTGAGATATATGGCCTATTATTAAGTGGAGTCTTACCATCAGGAACAAGAATATATATGGTTTAGGGGGGGGGGGGGGGATCTGAACGGTTTCTTAGATATATGGATTTTAATAAAGTAAAGGGGTGGACCCCCATGCTGGTGTCACTGTTTGCTTCTTATCATAAGGAACAAGAATATATATGGTTTAGGGGTTGGCTCTGAACAGTTTCTCAGATATATGGTCTTTTGTGAAGTCGAAGGGTGGAGTATGGCCCGGGCACACCTTGGGTGACCCCTAGGTTGGTGTTACTGAATGTGTCTTATCATAAGGAACAAGAATATATATGGTTTTGGGGTGGGGATCTGTAAGGTTTCTGGAATATTTAGCCTTTTATGAAGTGGAGGGGGTTTGGCATGGCCCCCGCACATCCCGGGGGACCCCCAGGTTGATGTCACTGAGTCCATCTTATCATAAGGAACAAGAATATATATGGTTTAGGGATGGGGATCTCAATGGTTTCTGAGATAAATGACATTATATGAAGTGGAGGGGGTGGGGCATTTCCCCGGCACATCCCGGGGGACCCCCAGGTTGGTGTCACTTAATGCATCTTAGCATAAGGAACAAGAATATATATAGTTTAGGGGTGGGGATCTGAATGGTTTCTGAGATAAATGACAATTTATGAAATAGAGGGGGCAGGGCATGTACCCGGCACATCCGGGGGGACCCCCAGGTTGGTGTAACTTAATGCATCTTATCATAAGGAACAAGAATATATATGGTTTATGGGTGGGGATCTGTAAGGTTTCTGAGATACAAGGCATTTTATGAAGTGGAGGGGGGCGGGGCATGGCCCCGGCACAACCTAGGGAACCCCCAGGTTGACATAAAAGCATATGGCTGAGAGAAGTTTACTCAAGGAACATGTCTATGTAAGTTTTGTCAAAATATCTACAATGACTTGGCAGTATATGCAATTTTTCAGTTTTCCACATTACAAGTCAGTGGAAACTCTAAGTTGCCATAGCAACAAAACTAAAAGGCCCAATTTCATAAAAAACACAAAACCTGAAAAGGCAAATATGGTGAATATTTTCATAAAGTCTCAGCCTCCTAGAGCGTATGGTTTCTGAGGAGATGATTTTTTAAGTATTTTTTTTCTATTTTTTGCATTTTGGTTTCCATGGCAACCAATAAAAATGAACAGAAGGCCTAAAATCATACGGCAGATTGAAGATTGCCTATGGAACATTTCTATGAAAGTTTTGTCAAAATATCTGCAGAGGCTTGGCAGTAAATGCCATTTTTCAATTTTCCCCATTATAAGTCTATGGAAACTACAAATTGCCATAGCAACCAAACTAATGAGCCGATTTTCATAAAAAACACAAACTTTCAATCCCCCAGCCCAAGGATGCTACAGATAAAATTTGGGCCCAATCGGCCCAGTGGTTTCAGAGGAGATGTCGTTTGAAAGTGTTGACGCCAGACGACGCAGACGACGACGACGACGACGGACAACTGCCTATCCTATAAGCTCCCCCGGAGCCTTCGGCTCTGGTGAGCTAAAAAGAGAGAAAGAAGAAGAAGAAACAAACAATCAAACATACTGTTACATGTAGCAAGTGCCGTTAAGCAAGACAATTCATTCAGATGTAAACCACATGTGATGATGCAGTCGTCTCCCTTGTCCGATTTTTCGCGCGCACTGTATTGGCGGATCCAGCAATGATTTCAATGTACATCTTTTTATTTTGTTAGGTAATGGTACAATCGACTTTGATGAATTTTTACAAATGATGTCGCGAAAAATGAAAGAAACAGATACGGAAGAAGATATACGGGAAGCATTTAGTGTAAGTGCAAACCTATTATTACGGAGATAAATACATGTCACTAAGGATATATCATTACTGAGGTTAAATATCAACAGATCGCAATATTGAATCTGTTAGCCCAGATAGGCAAAGGCCGGTCCCAATAGATGTCGGTAAATAGTGTAGACTCGGATCAGACTAGACAATCAAGATCTACACTGTTCGCTTAAAGAGAATGAATTATAGGTTCTAAGTCCTGGTCTAGGCCCAGGGAGTATCCACAGTGCTTCCAGTGCTTTGATTAGTCATTTAACTGCATGAAGCGATTATGCTGAAAAACTTAGCCCATTTTGTGCTGAATGGATTCTCCTGCCTTGTGGACTCGAAATTTAGGGTTGTCAAGAACAAATGAATGAATTTTCTTCAAAAATTGAAGGCCGAGGTCTGCTCTGGTCATGCATTATTTGTCAGTAACATACCTCGACTTTTCCCGTATAAAATGGGTAAATTATGATAATGTTTGCGAAGCTAGACTACTCATAGGGGGCGCCCCCGCCCATCGGAGCTTGGAGTATAGATTGGACTGCATGATGCTTCCGCGCAGAGCTGAAACCGACCGAGCATGAGTACTGGTGGCCGGCGCCCCTAAGCTTGCCGTGATGCGAGTTGGACCGTCACTGGTTGGTTGGTTGATTTGAGGTTTAACGTCCCCGTCAACACTGTAAAGGTCATTTCGGAGACGTTGCTTCCAATTTTGTGGGACTTTTACCCGACATTGAGATGAAATGACATCTCAAGCCCTGTCGCCTAATGAAACCAATAGGGTTTATTTGCATGGACGGTCCGCCTCGCACCGCGGTTCCTGGACAGGCTTAGATCCTCTAAGCGGTTTGCCAGTACTAGTGTGCGGGCCGGATTCAGCTCTGCGTGGAAGCATCATGCAGCCCATATATTTCTTCAAGCCCCTATGGGCGGGGGCGACGGACCGTCACTGGTTACACATCCTAGCATTTCATTTTCATCTCAGTGTCGAGTAAAAGTCCCTTAAAATGGGAAGCAATGTCTCCAAAACGACCTGAATAGTGGTGACGGGGACGTAAAACTTGCCAACTTGTTTCAACTGAAATTAAATAAAGACGCTTTTAACAAGACCAGGCACATATGCTATAGGTTACACTACGTGATATGCCGCACATATGCAGACTTCCCGAAAATCGATTACTCATCTGACACAGCTCCAGAAGACTGATATCTCCATAAACCCATTTTTGTACCAAAATGGAATCTTCCTGCTTATACAGTAAAATTCCTATATTAAGACCACCTTTGGAACTGTTCAAAAGTGGTCTTAAAGACCAGTTTTGAACAGTCCCAAAAGTGGTCCCTGAGCATAGGACATTGTAGACAGTAAACACAAAGAAAAATTAAGTGTATCCTTTAAAATAAGCTTTTAATAGCAAAATTAGTCCTAATTTTAGGTGGTCTTAATAGAGGAAGTTTACTGTATATGGCAGGAGTCTTTAAAATGTATTCGGAAAATAGCTGCACTTTTTGCAAATAGTGTAGGCCCTGATGGCGTCTGATCTGGGCCTGCACTGTTTGCCAGTAACCCGTTTTGGGGTTTCTGGTACAAAATGGGTTTAAATATAAGTTGTGGGTACCGCCAAAATGAGGCGATTCTAACATGTTTTGCACAACATATGTTTCTAACAAGAAATAAAGAATGAATCCAAATCTGCTCTTGATGGAATACATTCCTTATTTCTTGGATTAGATGATGAGCTACTTGCTATGTCATTTTATATAATTCTCTGGCTCTCTACTGAGTCGCATCATGGCATATAAATGCATATGTTTTTCATCTCTGCACGAATGTAAGGGTCTTCACTGGCCTCTTTTATAATGTTTCGCTTCAAGCGAAAACGTGCGCAAATCGACGACAGCATGGAGCAACCATTTAAACAGCTCACATTGTAGACTTATCAGAACATGCGGATGCGCAGGCTGAACTGAGTTTTCGCTTGGCGCATATTTCGAAATTTTATTTTTGTTTGACGTGGCTGAATCTCAAATAGCCCGAGCACGACAAAACCTACAGTAAGACCTGTGCGAGATTAACCAGTGCTTCATTCTTCGCTGTGCTGGGCTACTCTCAGACTCTGGTCAGATTGACTCGGTGAACAGGCTGATATGAGTCTTCGCTGGTGGCTTATTGTAGGATTTGACAAGCGCCAGCTCATATGAAAGACATATTAGTTACTTCATCATGTTACTTTATTAAATTACGTAATATGTGAAGGCTAAACTATAAATTTTATATGTAAATATATTTTTACAACATAAAATACCAATAAGATCACTATACATGTCATTTTGGGTCAAAACTTAGAAAAAAAAATAAATTCAAGACAGTACTGCAAAAAAAAAAATTCTTACATTCGTTGTCATTTCATATCAAATTTTTGAAACTCGGTATTATGCCCGCTGATCCTGTAAAATACCCTATTCATATTAATAGAGCATTACTTAAATTCTTTAGAAGCCTCTGTGGTGTAGTGGTTATGCTACACGCCTGATAAACCAGGGATTGCAGGACCGATCCCGGGTCTCCAGACTTTCGCATGAGTCTTTAAACCGAGGTCCCGCCTCCGTATGACCTTAGATGTTGCTGGGGCGTAAAACAGGAACTCACTCACTCACTTAAGCTGATACGAACTCGCTGTTGGTTCCCTACACAAGTCTCCCTAGATATTAATATACATCTACGTAAATGGTAAACTTATTGGAGAGTTTTCGTATTTTGTCTTGAAAGTGTATGTTGTATGTACTCATTAGAATCGCCTCATCGATGAGGCGATTCTAATGACTACACACAACATAACTTCATTTTAAAGAAAATCTAAATGAAACCGATGTAACGCCCCCCCCCCACCCCCCCCCCCACCCCCACTCCCCTCTAATTGCCCCTTAGCGGCTCGAACTATCCAAGTCTCGATAAAAAAAAAATATAATGGCCCCAGATGTGTTCTATCCACTGAAGTTCGACTATTCTATGGAGTGACATGCGATGGTTCGTAGCCTGTATTTTGAGATAGGGCCATTGACTTATGCTTCTATTTAAATGGAATCTGATTGACGACAGACCGCCCCCGCCCATAGGGGCTTGAAGAAATATATGGGCTGCACCATGCTTCCACGCAGAGCTGAATCCGGCCCGCACACTAGTACTGGTAAACCGCTTAGAGGATCTAAGCCTGTCCAGGAACCGCGGTGCGAGGCGGACCGTCCATGCTAATAAACCCTATTGGTTTCATTGGGCGACAGGGCTTGAGGTGTCATTTCCTCTCAATGTCGGGTAAAAGTCCCACAAAATTGGAAGCAGCGTCTCCAAAATGACCTTTACAGTGTTGACGGGGACGTTAAACCTCAAATCAAACAAACAAACAAATTGACGACAGAACATTTATGTTACCTCATACAAATTTATTTATTTAACTAGGCATGTATATTCTGATCATTCCTGGAATGTTTTTATTAAGGAGAGACTACACCTTGGGACTGTGGTCATTTAAAATGATTCATGAGTGAGCCCTTTTTTACGCTGTCTGTCCATTTGTAATACTTTCCTTGAGCAAAATTGGACATAATATTGACGTGATATTTCCCCTGGCAAAAATCACCATGGCAACGCCATTGACTAACGCCTTTGTTCGAAACGGTGACAATATTCATTAACACCCGGAAACTGGGTGAAATGCAGAATATTCAGTATTTAAACAAAGGACCATTACTTGATTGTATTTTGCAAATACACCTTCCAATTGTCCTTCCGGGTCCGAAACTTTTTGTCTCTTCTATCAGTACCTCACGAAAACACGTCTATATAATTTTGACCCCCTTGAACCCCAATTATATATAGTAAAACTGGGATTTACAGGGGTAAACCTTATTTTTTTTCTTATTTCTGCTCTAAAATATAGATTGTGGGTCCTCGTTAGAACCTATGAGGCGGTTCTAACGAGTACCCACAATCTATATTTTGAGCAGAAATAAGAAACATGTCACAATTTTTCATCTTAAATTTTTCGGTTATTTTTTTTCGGCCGTAAAGTTTACAATGCATTTGTATAGGTGTGTTTTCGTAATGCGGTGTCTTCTAAGAAACAAATTCTTACCCAATTTTACAGTTCATAGTAAGGCAAACAGAAAGTCCTGAAAGTTGTCTCCCTTGTTAAGTAATGGCGGAAAATGCACCAAGTATATCAATTCTGCGGCCTAATTTATGCCAGAATGAAACTTACCATGCACTTTATTGAACGCTGAATATGCGCTCGTCTTTACAACACTTCAATAGATTCTGCGACGGAAGGTCAACTGTTTGTCTCCGGGTTTTCGGGTTTTGCCCAGCACTTATTAAGTTTAGCTAGAAATTAATGATGTATAATCTAGAAAGCAAACGTGCGTTTGGGATTACCTTTACAAGTTATTCTGTGTCTCTTCAATAAAATGTTCTGGGCGTTATATTAATTTATCATATGACGTCGCGTCCGAGAGTTTAATAACGCCATGTAATAAATTCTATAAACCACTAGTGGATTAAATATGCAAATTATTTAGATACCCCCCATAACGTTACATGTATGACGTCCTGAACGACGTTGCGTTTACTATTGGCGGAATATTGACACTTTTGTTAAACCATCGCCAATAAAATGTGTTTTAAATGTCATATGATAAATAGAATCTTGCATTCGTGCTCATGTATTATTGAATTTATGAAACTCGTTGAAGAAAAGGATTAAAATGCTCGGTAAAGCCTCGCATTTTATCCCTTTTCCTCAACTCGTTTAATAAATTCAATAATACATGAACACGCATGTAAGATCCTCTATATCATTATTATTATTATTATTATTATTATTATTATTATTATTATTATTATAAGTTCGGATGTTGGGAAAGTTTTATTTATTTATTTTTTAATTAATTTATTTATTTCAGATATTCGACAAAGACAGGAGTGGTTATATAACACACGCTGCGTTAAAATATGTAATGGCAAACTTAGGGGAAAAACTCACGGACGAGGAAGTCGGGGAAATGATTAAAGAAGCTGATATTGACGGCGACGGACTGATCAACTATGATGGTGAGTTTCATATGCATCAGGAAAAACAACCTATATAATTCTCACCCCCCTTGAACCCCACTTTTATATGAGCCCCGCCAATTTTAACTGCGCATCTCCAGCCATTCAGAGGGGCCAGGGATATGGCTTACTGTCTGACGGTTCCTCTTGATTCACTGCTTGTATGAGCGAGCAGCGAAGGTTCTGGCGAGGCTGCGCGGATGCGCAGGCTCGCCTGAACCTTCGCTGCTCGCATAGGCGATAAGTACCAAAATCGCTTGACGGGGCCCATATAGTAAAACTGGGGTTTACAGGAGTATCCTCATATTTCTTATTTCTGCTCTAAAATATTGATTGTGGGTACTCCTTTGACGTTGCATAAACATCGTGACATTATACCGACGTCGATGTGACGTCACAATTACGTCGTGTGTCTGCTGGGCATACGTTTTGTCAAGCTGTGAATAGAGGATATTTGATTTTTTCAGTGTAAGATCAAATTTTATTTCACTCATGAACACCAAAACCAGTATTTTCACGAGTAAGGTCGGATTAAACACCAAAACCAGTATTTTCACGAGTGGCTACGCCAAAACCAGTATTTTCACGAATTTGATCTTACACACACACACACACACACACAAATCAAATTTTCTGTTTCTTACATACTTCAAAACGACAATTTTTAGCTTCACTAATCGCGTCTGTCACCCTCAGAAAACACTGACTTTGTTCCTGGTCGTTTGGCGTCAATTTAGTGGTGTCCAACGTATTAACTGGGTATAATATTGGATGTAAACTGAAAGTTTTCACCTGAGAAATAGCCTGGGATGCCATTTCTATGAATGGCTACTGAAATAATTGAGAGATTAGTTTCCCAAAGAAACTGCGGACAGATCTAACGTCGCGCGTCAAATACGTGACGCCAGCGTCGAAAATGACGTCATTCACATCCTCGTGACGTGTGAACTGGCTTAGTGTCAATTCTAATACAGTTCATTAATTTTCAATCATCTAACAATGGGAAAAAAACAGTCCATAGAATTAGATTTCGAGAAAAAAGTAGTCCCAAACAGTGAAAAATAAAATTGATATCAGTCACTGTTTGAAACAGTGATAATATCCTTTTAGATTTCAACGAGAAAATCTCTATATTTCAAGAACTCATTAATTTTGTCGCTTTCTGAGTCTGTGAGGTAGATGCTATGTTTGATGTTTAACCCTTATCTTGCTGAATATTCATTTAAGCCACACCCATTTCTGTCTATCAACCAATCAAATTATTTGTTGTGATTTATTGCTACAAATTCATAAACTGAATGCCAAACAGTGTAGATCCTGATCAGATGGCTGATCTGGATCTGCCCTGCTTGCAAAGATAGGGGTTGTCGTGGACAGCAAGATAAGGGTTAAGTTGCGATAACCCAGCAGGCACACGCCTCTAGGGCAACGTCTAGTCAACGTCGGTGCACCGACATTGATTTGACGTTGCATAGACGTCGTGACGTTGTACCGACGTTGATGTGACGTCACAATTACGCCATGTGAGTGCTGGGTAAGCCATGCGTGTAAATGTGTGTGCAATACATTTATGTTGTAACTTTGTGTCTGTTTCTGCTTGCGTTCTAAGGTTGCTTTAAACCCAGTTTAATATTGTTTGTTACTGTTTCCCCAAATCGATCTTTGTGCATTCAATGACCTAAATTATATGCATATGAGAACATGGATGTTCAGGTTAATACCACATTAAATACTTGGTAACTCATTAAATTATGAAAGTTGCAACGACTATTTCAACCGGCCCCCGCCCATCGGTGCTTGAAGAAATAGATGGGCTGCATGATGCTTCCACGCAGAGCTGAAACCGACCGCACACGAGTACTGGTTAACCGCTTTGAGGATCTAAGCCTGCCCAGGCAAAGCAGTGCGAGCCGGCCAGTCCATGCTTATAAACCATATTGGTTTCATTGGGTGACAGAGCTTGAGATGTCATTTCATCTCGATGTTGGGTAAAAGTCCCACACAATTGGAAGCAACGTCTCCAAAATGACCTTTAAACAGTTGACGGGGACGTTCAACCTCAAATCAAACAAAACAAGCAAAACAATTATTTGAAGGCCTATCAGGGACATAACGCGTATACAATTTCGTTTCAACGTCATTAAGTTGCTGCTGAAATGACGTCGCATCGATGTGGATACGACGTTGCTGGAATGACATAAGCACAGTATGCAGCAAAATTGTCATGGGGGGGGGGGGGGGGGGGGGTGTAAATCGGTGGGGTTTTACGGTCGGAAACTTTGTGAAACGGAATTTGCGACCGTAAGACCAACGATTTACCTCCCCAAAAATTTTCAATACAGTTATCCGCATTCTGATGGAATTATTCAGTTGTTCTGTTAAAAATGGTACTATTTTGCTCAAAGCGGCATGCGCTGCAAGCTGCGTAAAACCAAATGCTACCCAATGAAAAGCGGCGTGACATCATGACATCGGGTTTCCGACAGTATATCGCAGATTATACTGTCGCAATTTTTGACGTTATCCAATCAAACGTCGCGTTACATACACGTGTATTAGAATTTAGCATTCTACCGAAGACTATGACCAGCCTGCATTGCCATACAGCCCATTCAAAGTATTCACTCCTTATCTGTGGTTGTTGCAAATTTTCGTGTGCCCAAGTAAACGAAATTAGAAAATATGAAGGATAATTTTGCGAAACTCTCAGATTATCTAAATTTTAACATGGATTGGTGGCGGCGGTGGTTTTGTGTGTGTGCTTGTGACCGGGGGGTGGGAGGTTCTATGAAGTGGCAGCAGCTGTTGTATCGTCATTAAAGCAGTCCTTGTAGCGTTTTGTTTATATGTGCTTGAACTAACTTGTGTTCTTTTGCAGATTTTGTGGAGTTGATGACAAAAAATAACGTTTGTTAATGGGCACTAACATCACCAGATGTGCTAGATCAATCCCAGGACACATACAACGTAGAGGCAGTGTTTTATCAACGTCGATACATCGACGTTGATATGATTTTGCGCCAGTGGGATGTTTGTGGCGGAATTTAAGATTTGTCTTCATAGAACTTTGAAATGATCATGACATTCAGGATTGTATTAGTGAGCCCGGACTTAATGAAGCCTGCAAGATGAGACATGTGACTAGTGAACTTGCTGAAAACATTTTGCATATCCGCGGTTCCCTTCTGTCCATGGATGATAAGCGAACACTGATCCCAGGAGGCACCCAACGTGGATGCAAGGCTGAACAACGTCGATGCAAGACGTTGCACCGTTGCTAAAACGTCCAATAGTCGTTATGATTAATACGACGGGAATGTTGGGTTTCACTGGACGCATATCTCATCTCGCCGATTTAGCTCAGCAGGCACAAGTCTCTAGGGCAACGTCAAATCAACGTCGGTACAAAGTCATGAGGTTGCACCGACGTAGATGTACATAAGCGTCATGGTGTTGCACTGAGGTTGATTTGACGTCGCAGTTATGTCGTGTGCCTGCTGGGAGCTGTGGCTCTCTGTACATTATCTTTCTGTGGTGTTTTTGGCTTTGTAAGAAGACTGACATTTGTGCCAAATAACATTTGTAATATATAATTATATGATCATAGACGCAATTACTGAGATGACTTAGAATAAATGAAAAACACTACATCAGGCATATCTAAGCTTGATCCCTATGGGGCCGGGGAAACCCACGGTTCCGGGTTACCGCGAGACTTCACGGTACTTGCTCCCCAGGATTTGAGCAGGGCTTTTGGCAATATGGCGGTGGTGGTTACTCTTTACTAGTGCAAAAATTAACATCAGGTAAATGTGGAATAGGAAGGCTCTTTTTTAATGTGGGCCTTTGCTAGAATCATCTCACCAAGGAGATTCTAAGGAGTACCCACATTATAACAAAATATTTTAGATTGACCCTTGTTTCTCTACTTATCTGGAGTTTTGCAAAAATAAAAGATGTATGGGGTTTCAACTTCGTAGTAGCACATTACTGACTTGGTTATATATATCAAAAGAAGTAGGTGAACAATCGCGTGACATATTGAAATTACATAATATGCTGTCTAGCACGTTTAGAAATAAGACTTTAAGAAACTACATTTGTCTTCCGCATGTAACCCTTTTTGGCCTGAATCCTCCACCTTGACGTCTATTGGTACCAGATTCAGTTATTTAGAAAATAGTTTGCTATCAGTACCGACCCAGATCAGACATCGCGTTCTGCGACGTCCAATCTGGGGCTGAACTGTTTGTCCATGTTCCATTTTTGGGGTGTCCTGTGTTAAATGGGTTAATCAATTTCTGATATTTTTTACCAATATTTTTTTAAGTATCGCCTCAGCGAAGCACCCTAAACATGTGAGAGGCAGTAACCACAAATCACTCGCTATCACTTGAACTCAGTAGAAGTTGGATAGTAAGACCTGAGCCTTATGAAATGTGGCTCCAGCGTAGAATCAGAGTAGCTGCTGGTTCACAGCTTTCCCAGTCAAAAGACCAGTCGCTGTCCACTCAACCCTATGCGGCACAAAAATGCATTGGGCTGGTCCAAAAGTCTGGAAGTGGGCATTCATATGCATGACTGTTTTGCTTGTACTATATTATATTTGTTTTGTTCAGTGATCTAAATCTACAAAACAAACCAAGCAGGCACATGACGTAATTTCGACGTCACATCAACGTTCTGCCGCTTATGCAACGTCACATCTACTTGACGTTGCCCCGACGTTCATTTGACGTTGCCCTAGCAACGTGTCTGCTGAGAAAGGTATGTTGTGTGTACTTAGTATAATCGTCTCATCGAGGCTGTTCTAGTGTGTACTCACAACATATACATGTTTATTTTCAAGATAAAATTACAAAAGTATCCCGAATGATTTGGGTATATGGCGCTATTGTAAAAAAATTGTTGTGACCCAAATAGCCATGGTTAACGGGCCATGCGTGGTCGGGTAATGGAACTTTCAGTGTAATTACATGCACACCCAGGCCCAATTAAGACGAACTGGTGGGGACTACCCTTTTAGGACAGAAATCGGTTTGGATTGGAGGAAATTCTGTTCGTTAGGATCGGTGCCTGAACCCTTTGAAAAGCTTAAAAAGCATCGCGCACATTTCGTTGTATTTTATTATTGTACAATTTCAGAATTTGCCAGGATAATGAAAGAATAAAAACCAACTATAAAAGCTATGCTGTTATTTCGAAGGCTTCTGGCAGCGCCTCACGAAACTGGGCATGATCAGGAGGAACGCCTAGCCATGTGAACTGTTTGGTAACAATCCAAGCCAGCAAAGAATGACGGGCCAACTTTGGGCCGACATCTATAGCGACCCGACGTTGGCCCGATTTTGTGATGGCTAGGAAATATGTGTTCATCGGAAGTTTGCGAGTGTGTGTTTGTGAACTGACTTCATTTTAATTTCACTACATCTGACAAATGCCATTCCAAGAATCATAGAAAGCAGAATGCATAATGGCCATGGATATATTCTCCATATTTTCAAGGATCCATAGAACTAGGACAGACGGGGAAGGAGCCGGTGAATGTAAGGATAAAGTGATTTAAACTGTCAGATGTTAATCCATATTGGCCTTGTGTCCCAAAATCGGGCATTGACAAACAGTCAATATCCAGATCAGTCACCACAAAATTCGACGTCTAATCTGGGTATTAGCCATTTACTCATACCAATTGATAATCTATAATCAGCCACCTTGTCAGTTTTGTGTCTTGCTTTTCTACAATTACAGCTTCAGGTGAAGAAATTCTTTCAAAAATTGTCTCCCTAATCAATATGAAACTTAAAAAAATTTGGAAAGAAAGCAAATACAAACCCCATTTATGATTATAAATATAATAACACACCCTTGCGACATGGTGCATTTTTTACATCTCCAAAATGGCTAATTTTCTGAGGAAGTTTCTTATTTATACTGTAAACATAGGTTGTGGGTGCTCGTCAGAACCGCCTCATTGAGGCGGTCCTAACGAGTACCCACAACCTATGTCTTGGAGTAGAAATAAGAAAAATAATGTATACCTCCTAAACCCGTTTTCTCTACATGAAGTTGGGTTTATGGTGTTCATTTCACGGACTTGTTCACGTGATGCCAAGTTTTCTACCTTGTAAAAATGGCGGAAATCCATTGCTATTACCGTTATTATGTTATTGTGTAGAAGACATTAAGGTTCCTAAATACATTTGCACAAGAAAAATATAGGTGTCAGCTTTGCATGTTATTTTCCCCCATATGATCCTGATTTCCTTGTAAAATGCCTGTCGCAGAAGAAAAAGGTTCGGAGGTCCCACCGGTTATTACAGCAAATACTTTCTTGCATTAGCAATATTCACTTTTACAAGGAAAACTGAAACCGCTTTCTAGACTACTTAAAAGTTCCTAAAACAGCCGCAGATCAATAGTTCACTATAAATATTAGCCACTCCGATAAAAAAGCCTACCTGATTTACAAACCAGATTTTTTTTGACATATTTTGGCTTCATGGGCGCCGCCATCTTTTTTTGCGGAAAATTGGAAATGCCCAGATTTCATCAAATATGCCTTCCACATTTTATTTTATCCGTAATCAATGTATATGCCTTGAAAATTCAGCTAGCCTTCTAGCCTTAGTCCTGCATAGGATATAATGGCATCGCCTATCTTGGAAATTGTTTTTTTTTTCTTTTGGTTTGGGTTTTACGGCCCTTTCAAGATTATTTCACTCATATCGAGCCGATCGTTAATCATAGGTGGGCGAAAACCGGAGTACCCGGAGAAAAACTACCTGACCTTCCGTTGCAGAACTTGGCGTCTCACACTTGGAATCCTGTTATCACAGGTATCAAATTCAAGAGATTTCCTTCTTGTCAAGCCACACTGTTTTCATACGCCTTGGAACTAATTTTGCAAAAATAACAATAGTACACTATTGTTTTAATTTAAAACAATACTTATATTTGAAAGTGTCTTGCAACTAATATCACGTTCTTTCCAACATAATTTGTTCGATAAATTTATGAATAGTATGCATTCACTTCCGATCTAGTTTTTACGCGTAACATTGTCCGGTTTGTTTTGTCCCGCCCGGCTACGGTAAACGATAAAAAGAAAGTAGCTTTTTAAAAACTTTTTTCATCAAAACTTATTAAAGGAGTTGGACTTTTACGAGTTTTGACCATCCTACACATTGGTAAGTAGGTGACATGACAGATCATTCATTGGATTAGAAAAATACAAACATTGTTTGTCCAGTAGTTCACCTGTCCAAAAATCAGGTGTTTTTTATGCTGGCTCATGTGTACCACTGTAACGAATCACCGGGTAAAACTCATTTATATACCAGTGCGGTAATGGATAGAGATCAGACGCCTTTTGGACAACGTTTATGGTGCTGAACAGGCTTCTTTCAATCCTTCAGTTCAAATCTGGGGATAAACTATCATTTATCTAACTTTCATGATTTAATTCCAGTATCAAAGCACCCATCCTGTAGGCACAATGACGAACACAGTGAAACTTCGGTGCAGGAATCGCATAAATTGTTATAAATGAAATTAAATGAAGTACTTATTAAGTATGGACAAAAGCTTTGAAGAAGGGCAATCATTTTATAAGCTTAATGCAAGACATTTCACCACCTCACCAATCAATGAGCTTGTTGCCAAATTGGTAGAACTGGTCATTTTGGCTACCACACTGATTTTAAAAGTAGTACCCGGTGAGATAATGACATTTTTTAATTTTTGGGAATTATTCATTTTCAGTACTATTTAGGTATTTTACTTGAAATTTGAAACTCCTCTGCTGTTGTACCTAAAGGCAGCCTTGAGCCACAATTCTATGATACTATTCTAAAGATTGTGGTTCTGTGGATAACGATATCATATATATATATATATATTTTATTTTTGCAAAACCAAGGAAAAATGAAATAAATCACTATAATGGTGACTTTCGAATACAAATATTTTGCTTTCATATTCTTTCATTTACATGGACTACCATCTGATTAGAAATCTGTTAGAGTTATTATTTGCAAATGTGATTTTTTCAGTACCTCAAATGTAGTGAAATAATAGTACTTTTTCATGTCACGCAACATTGTAACAACGCAGTTTCATGTGGTTAAATATGTATTCTTGCATGAATATCTATGCGCATGGCTGTTTGAAGCCATTGTCAAATGGACCGAAAGCCGTGCTCAAACAGTAAAAACCATATTCGAATCATAAAATTCGCGTGCTGTTTGAACATGGATTTTGAGCTTTTGATATCACAAGACGGGCCTTGCTTTGTTTACGTTACGTTAAGCGACGTAACGTTATCGCCATGAACGTAGCGTTTTATGGTTCTATGATGACGTCAGAAGGTTACTGCATGACAAGGTCATTGTAAACAACATTCTGAACTGGCTACCATTTTGGTTTGCCTGTCGCATTTGAAGAATTTATGTGGAATTTATATGGAGCTTTTGGGCGTTTTCGTCAAAATTTGCTGTCTGAATCGTAAGTTATGCAAGAACAACGATCATCCATGGTTATTTCATTGCATCACGCAGTAACCATCTGGCGTCATCATAGAACCCTAAAACGCTACGATCAGGGCGATAACGTTACGTCGATCAACTTAACGTAAACAAAGCAAGGCCCGTCTTGTGATATCACAAGCTTAAAATCCATGTTCAAACAGCACGCGAATTTCATGTTTGAACATGTTTTTTTGCTGTTTGAGCACAGCTTTCGGTCCATTTGAAAATGGCTTCAAACATCCATGCGCATAGGTATTTATGCAAGAACGTAGCATTTCAAAATTTTATGATTTAAAAGCTCACTGCTAAAACGTCCTGTCCAAGCCGTGCAGTTGGTTTTAGTCGCATTTGAAGAGTTTATATGGAGTTTTGGGCGTTTTCGTCACAATTTCCCGTCGGAAAAATTACGCAAGAACAACGGCATCCATGGTTATGTCATTGTAGTATTAATGGCCGGGTCTCTCGGAAGATATTTGAACAATCGGCCAAGCGGTCTCGTGTTCAAACAGCTTCCTCGGGACTCGGCAAATATTAATGCATGAAAAACCATCGGCGATTCCTATATTGACTTGTTAAATTTCGTTTTCTGTCTTAAATTTTCCAAATACATGTACCTGTACAGCAAAGTAAAAATGCGAACATTTGGGTTTCCGTGTGTTTCATGTTCCTGACGTTTTGGGCTGGGGAAAATAACATACCACTGGGAACGGGCATGCCCATGGGTGAAAAGGAAACCTTTGGTGGGAGTACGCATGACATTTTTCTTCACAGGCTCTTTTGCGTCACTTGGTTTTGGTTTGTTTTCTTGTAAAGCTCTATAACGAGTGCCCACAATGTCTACATTTTGAGCAAGTGTAAGCCCATACCGAGGCCGGCACCGAGAGGGTTATGGATGAAAGTAACCTAACACTGAAGGGTAAAACTACTTTAATACCAATAAAGCAACAATAAAAACTCAAATAACAAACAGAGCGTAAGCATATCATGTGCATGAAATTTGAAAACACCAGAGAATGCATGTAAACATTAATGCACTTAGATTATCTTACAGGAGACGTTATCTGATATGAAATGAGATGAACCACTTTTTTATAACCTGTACTTATCTGAAATAACATATGACACAAACTCAATAATTTCGATTCCTTACGAGCCTTGGACAGATAAACTATCGAAGTTATGTAACAAGATTTCTCAATCCGAAATTGCTATATTTGTATTACCAGCACGTAAGGGGACAGGTACACTATCAAGAGAGGCAATTCTTTCAATGTATTCGTCGCCTTTGTCACAAGGGGTCTACTCTTAAAAGGAAGAATTAGACCACTTTTTCAAGAGGGTCCCAGTATGCATTCAGTGAATAGGAAGTCCCAAAAGTTGGCTCCATTGTAGAAGTAGGTCGAACATGTGCCAGGTGAATTATGTGGATCTTTATTTTGTCGTCCTACACTTATGCAAACCGCTAATGTCATACAGTAAAATTTCGCTATTAAAAGACCACCAAATATTATCTCTTGTTCTGCTGAGCCCGGATATGTCTGATCTTTCAAACAATAAAAATCCAGATCAGATGGCTTCTGAAGAAGCCATCTGATCAGGATCTTCATTGTTTGTCCTACAGTTTATGAATTTGTTGCAATGGTTTGCATCAAGAAATCCCATCGGTTGATAATCCGTGGTGGGTGTGGCATATTTAAATATTCAGCAGGTCAAGGGTTAAGATCACCCACTGATGTCCCGTTCTGGGCAGTCCCGAAGGTGATCTTAGTTTACAAATTTTACTGTATAACTGAATATTGCAGTGATCTAAACAGTTGACCCCTGTTGACATGGGAGAATTAGTTTGCGGGAGTTGCCTCCCCAGAAGGTATATATATACTCCATTCCCCTTAAACGACAGTGCTATATCCCTAATAAAAAGTATAAACACCCAAAAGTTGACCATTATGGTCGTTTATCAATAATATCTTCATTTTAGATCTACCTTTAAGCCATGTTATATAACCAAAACCGTGTTATACTGAACAGTGTTATTTATCTGTACAGTAAAATTCCGCTAAGAAGACCACATAAAATCAAAACAAATCCTGCTTTAAGACCCTTATTTAGAAGGTTTCCACGATACTGTCTGTGTGTATCTTCGATAAGTGCCATCTGGTCGGATACCACCTTTGGGACTGTTCAAAAGTGGTCTTTAAGTCCACTTTTGAACAGTCCCAAAAGTGGTCTTAATATAGGAGCTTTACTGTACTTGTAACCCTAAAGCACTTGAACTTCTAGGAAGTGTACCGGATTGATCTGTCAGACCTGTTACGCGAAAATATACATCAATCGAAAAAAAACAAAAACAGATCAGTCTGTGTACCTGCACAGTCTGTTAGTAACGATTCAAATGCACAGGCTGGTCTGAACGTTGCTTTGCGCATAAGTCATACGCCATATTTTTGCTTAGAGGGCATATACGGAAAATTCAGTTATTTTCTGAGACATGCACTTCCTTTGATATAGTTCGCTGTGATGAGACAAGTTCTAGCTCTGGATTATTAAAAATAGACAAAAACATATACAGTAGAACTTCGATGGCTCGAACACCGATGGCTCGTTTACCATGGATGAGTCGAACACATTCTTGAGTCCCAACAAAATTCTCTTCATAAGAAATAGTGGGGGATAATTAAGGAGATTTTAGTCTTTTATCTTGCAAATGTATGCTGTGAGTACTCATTAGAATCGCCTCGATGAGGCGATTCTAATGAGTACACACAGCATACATATTCATTATAGAACACCGAAAAGATGTCAAAAGGTATCTCGTTATGCCTCACTTCAGTAACCTCAGTGGCTCGAACTATCACTGTCTCGAACAGATTTTCGAGGTCCCAAAGGTGTTCGAGCCATTGAAGTTCGACTGTACATCACATATAAGCACTTACAATGACTATATAAATATATAATTTGTTCAACTTGGCAAGGACTGTAGGCAAAATTACTTCAACTTCAGAATATCATAACAAGCACCCTCATATAAGCTTACTGTATGACTAGATTACATACAGAAGACTTAATGAGTTTCGTTTTGATTAAAAATAATACCATGACAGGCATAGTAGTTTATTGTGAGACTAGATTACATACAGAAGGTTTTGATTAAGAAAATATATAACATGTACCCTCATATAAGCTTCCTGTTTGACTAGATTACATTCAGAAGTCTTAATGTGTTTCATTTTGATTAAAAAATAATACCATAACTGGCTCTCTCATATTAGTTTATTTTGAGACTAGATTACATACAGAAAGTTTTGATTAAAACAATACTTAAACACCAGTATACATGTATCATAACAGGCACCCTCATATTAGTTTACTGTTTGACCAGATTACATTCAGAAGACTAAGTGTGTTTCATTTTGATTAAAAATAATACCATAACAGGCTCTCTCATATTAGTTTATTTTGATTGAAAAATAATACTTAAACTCCAGTATATCATAACAGGCATCATCATAGAAGTTTACTGTATGATCAGATTACGTACAGAAGACTAAATGTGTTTCATTTTGATTAAAAATAAAAGTAATATGGTGGAGTTACAAGAAGCTTAAATTCGCAGTCGTGCATGAGCCTGTTGAAATGTGCGAAGTGTCCTATATTTACATCAGATTCCTAATTGTATCATTGAACTACATGACTACTTTAAGAATTGCACGACCCGCAGAAAAAGCGACCGACTGAAGTCGGTTGATTTTCTAAGAGTGCCCTAAAATCACCGTGTCATTCTGTCATTCGGTCAGTCTGTCTGTCCGTCCATAACCCGTTTGTGAAAATTGGAGATAGTAACTTAACCGCATGGAATATTTAAACAATTTTTGGCATACTGATAGATATCAATGAGATCTAACCAATGAACTTGCGAAATATTACATTCCATTTAGTATAGCCTCGCCGAGGCGAAAAATGTGAAAATTTTCGAACTGCTTCTCCTCGGAAACCGTTGGGCCGATTGAAGTCAAATTTCATATTTAGCCTCTTTGGGATGGGGGAAACCAAAATTTGCTCATGGGGTCCAGGTGACATGACCAAAATGGCCGCCAAGCCATATATGGTAAAAACCCTTCAAAAATAGTCTTCTCCAGAACCACTGGGCAGATTTCCACGAAACTTGATAAATAGCATCTGGGACGTAGGCCCATCATAAATTGCTAAAATGGTGACCCTGGGTTGACCATGACCTTCTTTGTGCCTAGGTCAAACTTTGACACATATGCTTTTGTATTGGAAAAGTGAGAATGCATTTTATCCTGCAAACGATTCAGAATACAGTACTAAAGTATAAGATATATTTTGCTCCTTACGATAAGGCGCATTTATTGGGGGAACCGTTTTAGGTCCAGGTCACATTACCAAAATGGCCGCCATACCCATATATGGTAACAATCATAAAGCTAAAAGCATCCCGCGGGTCGTGCACTTCAGCTGAAGCACTGGTTTAACTCTAAAAGCTCTAAGGAAAAAACAGCACACTTACATGTATTTCTAGAAACTCTGAACTGCCGTCCACAATTGCAACCTTGTAGACCGGCACAGAGTTCTATATGCAAACAGTGTACCTGATACATCCAGATGAGACGGTTCATAGTGAGTTGCTCCATCTCGGAGGGACTATTGGTTGGTTGATTTGATGATTAGCGTCCCCGTCAACACTGTATATGTCATTTTGGAGATGTTGCTTCCAATTTTATGGGACTTTTACCCGACATTGGGATGAAATGACATCTCAAGCCCTGTCGCCCAATGTAACCAATAGGGTTTATAAGTATGGGCGGTCCGACTCGCACCGAATGGCCTGGGCAGGCTTAGATTCTCTCTAAGCGGTGTTCCAGTACTCGTGTGTGGTCGGTTTCAGCTCTGCGAGCCCATCTATTTCTTCAAGCCCCGATGGACGGGGGCGGTCGGAGGGACTAAGTTAGCAGAAAAAGAAGCAAAAAGGAATTGAGAAAGTCATGAGTTTTCTTCTTTGTAAATTTTGCGAAAAGGACGCCCCGATACAACTGTTCAACTGACACACATTTAGGAAAGGCAACACTTTCAAAATATTTTATCTCCCTTGTTTATAACGGTCTCTTCTCTTAAAGGAAAGAATTGGCTCCTCTCAGGAGCCAATTCTTTACTTTAAGACCAGACCCATTTTTGAAGAGTAACTCAGCGTATAGGACAGCAAGCTTGAAGTACCAATGGTTGTCTCCCTTGGTGATATAACGCCTTGATGTAGACTATCGAGATGTCTTAACCCTTATCTTGCTGTTCACGACAGCCCTATATCTATATTTGCAAACAGTGTAGATTAAGATCAGGTGGCTTTTGAAGAAGCCACCTGATCAGGATCTACACTGTTTGGCATTCGGTTTATGAATTTGTAGCAATAAATTACATCAAGTAATTCGATTGGTTGATAGACAGAAATGGGTGTGGCTTAAATGAATATTCAGCAAGATAAGGGTTAAGAGGCCAAGAAAAACTGCATCTCAAAATGCCGTCAGTTTTATGTCGCCTGCTGCGTTTGACATATATTTTTGCATACAGGCACATATGCAGAGGAGCAGCCTGATCTGGATCCACACTGTTTGCAATAATGACTTTTAACCCTTCTCTTGCTGAATATTCATTTAAGCCACACCCATTTCTGTCTATCAACCAATCAAATTACTTGATTGAATTTATTGCTACAAATTCATAAACTGAATGCCAAACAGTGTAGATCCTGATCAGATGGCTTCTTCAGAAGCCATCTGATCTGGATCTACACTGTTTGCAAAGATAGGGGTTGTCGTGAGCAGCAAGATAAGAGTTAAAATAACCAGCAGACGACAAAGCAGACGATATTGTTGTGGTTGGCATTTAAAGTCAAACCTATAATGTCGCAAACCGAGGGCATTTTTACATAATAAGAAAAGATGGTGTGACATGAATAAAGCCCAAGTCAAGAAAAAAAATAACTTTAAGTCTGCAGACTCCTGATCTCCGGACCAGGGGTTTCTGGGATACGAGTTAAAATATGGCCCTGCTCATCAGTAATTTTACTTTCCGATGCAAGTGCATATACATTGTGGCCTACGCTCCTTTTTGATGGTCCTTGGCGGACTAATCAAATGAAAATCAATCGCGAACACAAGATAAAATCAGATAGTCTCGCCACGCAGTCTGATGCAGTTTTGATTATATGCGCAGTCTTAGTGAGTCTTTTCTGTGTCATTACAAAACTAACATATCACAGAAAATTGAGAGCGAATGTACATTTTTTGTGTTAATGCAAGGTAAATTTCCCTGTGTCCATGTTAATTTATATCTCTGTCAACCATTTGTCAACTTCCTTATCCTATTAAGGATTTGAATTAGTTTTGTACATGTGTTGACAATCAAAATGGGACCTTAGTCATGGGAATACGCCTTTTTTGTGCGTACCAGGTTCAGAAACAGTATTTTTATTTGTTTAATGGGGGACACCTTCAGGGAAGGCATCTCCAGCAAAACTATTTTTGTCTCCCTTGTCAATAGGGGTCAACTCTTAAAGGAAAGAATTTGCTCCTGAGGGGCAAATTCTTTCCTTTAAGAGTAGACCATTTTTCTCTGCGGGACAGGGCTTATAGGAAAGCGATCAGAAAGTCCCGAAAGTTGTCTCACTTTGAAAAATGGCGGAAAAATCTGCCAGGTGTTCCAATTTCCCTAAAGTTGACAATCATAACAATTGTCGTTTGCTTTGTTGTTTGGGTAGTGTGGATCCAGATCAGACTGCTCAGAGTCGACGCTGTTTATATGTTTGCAAAGTTTGCATGAATACGCAGCAGATGACAAAATTAGACGACCTTTTCAGATGCAGTTTGGTAAAATTGCAACCGGTATCACATTTTTGTCTGGCCTTCGAATGCAGAGTGCTAAAACTCCAATTAGGTTAATTCCGAAAATAATTGAGACGATGACATTTAAGCCGGTATCATTTTAGCACAGATACCTTATTTTATTTATTTATTTTAATCTTTGAACCCAGCGTATGAACCAGCCTGACATAGCTGTTTTGTTTGTTTGTTTGATTTAAGGTTTAAAGTCCCTGTTAATCCCCCCCGCCCATAGGGGCTTGAAGAAATATATGGGTTGCATGATGCTTCCACGCAGAGCTGAATCTGGCCCGCACACTAGTACTGGTAAACCGCTTAGAGGATCTAAGCCTGTCTAGGAACCGCGGTGCGAGGCGGACCGTCCATGCTAATAAACCCTATTGGTTTCATTGGGCGACAGGGCTTGAGATGTCATATCATCTCAATGTCGGGTAAAAGTCCCACAAAATTGGAAGCAACGTCTCCAAAATGACCTTTACAGTGTTGACGGGGACGTTAAACCTCAAATCAAACAAACAAACAAACGTCCCTGTCAACACTCTAGAGTCATTTTGGAGGCGTTGCTTCCAATTTTGTGGGACTTGTACCGACAATGAGATGATATGACATCTCAAGCCCTGCTGCACAATGAAAGCTATAGGGTTTATAAGCATGGTCGGGCCAGACTCGCACCGCATTGCCTGGGCAGGCTTAGCTCCTATAAGCGGTTTACCAGCATTCGCGTGCGTGTCGGTTTCAGCTCTGCGTGGAAGCATCATGCAGCCCATCTATTTCTTCAAACGGGGCTTTGACATAGTTGTAAACAGACACTTGTGGTCTAATACAAAAAGGATGATGCCGGTAAATTTCTGATGCGTATATGTGTGTCCATGCGTGTGTGCGTATGTGTGTGTTGTATCAAATGGCAATGGCATGTTGTCGAGCCTCCAGAAAATTGTGCTTAAATCCGTATGTTCGCCTCGAATGAACAGAAGAACATGCATGTGTCTCCCTTCTTGTAAAGAATCAACTGTTCCTTTAATCAGTTTAAGGAGACTCCACAACGGGACAGTGGCAACCAGAGCAGGCCAAGAGATCAGGGCCTTCACTGTTAGCAAAAAATCCAGCCAAGTTCCAAAAGAATTTCACAACCTGACACCCAAAAATGGACCCCTTATACATATATTCAGCTTAAAATGCGTTAATTTGCCCCCGCCCATCGGGGCTTGGAGAAATAGATTAGGTTGCATGATGCTTCCATGCAGTGCGGAAACCGACCACACAAGAGTACTGGTAACCCGCATAGAGGATCTAGCCTGTCCAGGCAAAACGATGAGAGTCGGCCCGTCGATGCTTATTGGTTTCATTGGGCGGCAGGGCAGGAGATGCCATTTCATCTCAATGTCGGGGGAAGTCCCACGTAATTGGAAGCAACGTCTCCAAAATGACCTAAATAGTGTTAAACCTCAAATCAAACAAACAAAATGCATTAACCCATTTTGTATTGGAAACCCCAAAACGGGTACTTTAGCAAACAGTGGAGGCCCAGATCAGACGCCGCAACACGCGGCGTCTGATCAGGGCCTACACTGTTTGCAAAAAGCTCAGGCATTTTCAAAATAAATTTCCGGGTATATAATTACCTGACACCCCTGAATTTTGAGATACACTCCTGCTATATAAAAGTAGGAAGATTCCATTTGGTACAGAAAGGGTTAAGGGCTTTCTTTAAGGCGATGAGAAAAGGCTTGAATCCCTATAAACACCAAGAGCTAAGATGCTCCCTGTTATAAACAAAAACATTCTTGATTATTAAATAAGGTTTGAAGTACAACACCAATAATTTAACCTACATACTACATGTATATATCTACATCACTTGAGTGCCGTCACGAGAATGCGTGCCTTTGGGGTTTGTGACCAGGTAATGCACAAGCCGGACTGCTTAGTTACACAACTTAGCAAGAGTCTTGAATTATACTTTTGCACTACCATATGGGCCCCGTCAAGAGATTTTGGTACTTATCGTCTATGCGAGCAGCGAAGGTTCAGGCGAGCCTGCGCATCCGCGCAGTCTCGCCAGAACCTTCGCTGCTCGCTCATACAAGCAGTGAATCAAGAGGAACCTTCAGACAGAAAGCCATATCCCGGGCCCCTCTGAATGACTGGGCATGCGCAGTTAAAAGCTGTCCTGACGGAATGCTCGAAGACCCAAATTCGCTTGGCGCGGCTCTTATCAGCGAACACAAAGCTGCTGATCAGACTGCGAGCTTTGTTGTTCGAAAATAACAAAAGCAGGTTTTCTCCTGACATTGCCAATTTGTATAATTCACTGCAACAAAGTAAAAATGACAAGAAGAAGATTTTGATTGATTGTGATTGAGTTCAACGACACGTCGATCCTTCGGTGGGTCATTTTGTGTCCTCTCCCAGATAAAGGGAGAAGAGAGATAGAAAAGATAGTAGAAGGGATGAAAGTGAGTGAGTGAGTGTTTGATTTTTACGTTTCATCAACATCTAAGGTCATACGGAGACGGGACCTCGATTTAAAGACTCATTCGAAAGTCTGGTAAAGCCCGGGAATCGATCCTGCGATCCCTGGTTTACAAGGCGAGAAGCATGGAGGCTTCCATGAAAGTGAGGGAGAAGACAGAAAGAGAAAATTAAATAGAAGAACCTCTACCTGTACATGCTGCTTGCCCAAATGTAAGCCAATATCATTTGGACGCCCCAGTGACGCAAGATTCACGACAACTTGGCCTCAGCCGACCACCCCTAAACACAACAAGATGACAGTGAAGACTCGGATCAGACTGTGCATCAATGTGTCGAGTTTCCGCTTGTCGCTCCGAGGACCGATGCACGACAGGCAAAAGCTGACATGTACACAAGTTTGCTGGTCTGCGGTAGTGTAGAGAATGCACATAATATGTTTGTGTACATTCCACTAATTAAAGGGATATCTGATTTATTTTATTTGTATAGTTTACAAAAAATTCCCCGTACTTTAAGGGGAATAGGAACACCTGGCAGATTTTTCCACCATTTTTCAAAGGGAGACAACTTTATGGACTTCCTGTTCGCTTTTCTATAAGTCCTGTCCCACTGAAAAGGGGGTCTAGGAGCAAATTCTTTCCTTTAACAGGTTTAAGAGTTGTTCCCTATTGACATGGGAGACAAAAATACTTTTGCAGGAGTTGCCTCTCCTGAGGGTTTTCCCATTCCCCTTAAGCAAGCAATGAAGGCATATATCCGGGCCCAGTTGTTCAAAACTAACGACTTTGTTAGTTAACAAATCGTTAAAACATTGACCATGTAACACGGCAAATATGCAAATATTTTGCTGAAAAATATGACTAGCTTTTGCAGGAAAAATAACAAAAAATTTAGTTATTGTAACAATTTGTTCTTGCTAGATAAGTTAACAATTTGACCCCTAACGAGCTCGTTGAGCTAACGAGGCTTTGAAAAACTGGTCCCAGGTGCCAGTTGTCCAAAACTAATGACGTCGTTATTTAATAAATTGTTAAACTTTTAATCATTTCATATGGCAAATATACTAATATTTTTGCTGAAAGATGTGAATAGCCACTCATATTTTGTCAGCATAAAAAAAGCATTTTATAGATATTGTACTTGCTAGAACAGTTAACAATTTGTACCTAACGAGCTTGTTAAGCTTACGCGGCTTTGAACAATAGGACCCAGATTTCTGTCCTCACTGTTGACCAGTGTTGTCCCTTTTTCTTCTAGTTTCAGTATAACAAAAGAAATATAGTAAAATTCCGCTATTAAGACCACCAAAAATTAAGACTTATTCTGCTTTAAAAAGCTTATTTAGAAAGTTTCATTTATTGTTTCTTTTTGTTTTCTTCTGGTCAGAGAACACTTTTGGGAATGTTCAAAAGTGGCCACTTTTGAACAGTTCCAAAGGAGGTCTTAATATAGGAATTTTAATGTACTATACAATAAAAATGCACAATATAACTATACAACATTGAAAGGTCTAACCTAACAGGTTTATACAACTAGTTATATATGGAAGACTCATAAAAAATTTGGCTTCGACGTGGCAAGATTTTGGTTTAAGCTTTACATAAAAAAATACACATTTACCAGGGTAACTCAACAGTGTCATGCAACAAGTTTTACATGTATACATGTATATTCTCAAAATAAGACAGTAACATGTCGTGTCACCACGATCAATCTTTGTCAAAGAAAAATAAAAAGAAAAAAAATGAGACTAGCCAAAAGAAAACTTGTCGAGACCCAGTTGTTCAAAACTAAAAATGTCGTTAGTTAACGTATCGTTAAAATTTCAATCATTAAATAGGCAAATATACAGTAAAATTCCTCTATTAAGACCACCTAAAATTAATACTAATTCTTTTTTTTAAAAGGTTATTTAGATAGGTGCAGTTATTTTTTTCTTCGTCTTTTCTACACACACTGTCCCCTGGTCAGGGACCACCTTTGGGACTGTTCAAAAGTGGTCTTACAGACCACTTTTGAACAGTCCCAAAGGTGGTCTTAATGTAGGAATTTTACTGTACTAATATTTTTGCTGAAAAAAATGTGAGCAGCATTTGCAAAAATTGCTCACATTTTTTTCAGCAAAAATACCAGCATATAAGATATTGTACTTACTAGAACAATTAACAACTTGACCATTAACGAGCCCGTTAAGCTAATGATGCTTTGAACAACTGAGACCAGATTAGACACAAACTGGCCTGCTAAACTACATAAACTAACAAGAGTCTTTAAATTTTAGATAAAGAAATTAGAGCTATGGCACTGTCCAAGCAGTGCTCCCATTCATCGTGACTTGGAGAAATATATCGGGCTGCAAGGTGCTTCCATACTGGTAAAACGCTTAAGTCTAAGCCTGCCAGGGAAAAGATAAACCCAATCGGTTTTGGGGCTGGAAACAATGTGGGGTAAAAGTCTCACAACATTGGAAGCAACGTCTCCAAAATGACCTAAATAGCGTTGACGGGGACGTAAAACCGCAACTCAAACAAAACAAAATTGTCCACGCAGCAAACGCCAAGTTGTTGATCAGTCTGAGTAGTCTGTGCGGTTTGCGCAGGATGACCCGGATCTTTGTTGTTCGCAAATAAGTGGGAAAAGCCGGTTTTCTAATGATGTGGCTCACTGAATGGTGTCGAACCTTAGTCAGGCCCCAAGGTTATATTTTTTAATGCTCAACTCCGCTGAGCGTAGAGTTTATAATGCTCATAAATATTAAAATACATATGAAAGAGGCAATTCTTGTTCTCAGATCAGCACAGAATGTTATTTGTCCTGTCATAAATTTGAAAATGCCAACCTTTGTTAGCATTTTTAATTTATGAACATGACAAATTTCCTGCTCAGTTGATTTGAGCATGAAAAAAGTTTTATCATGAACCTCGGGGCCAGGTGTACACACACACACAGGTCGAACTGTTCAATTCAACGTTTCACATTTAAAATGGTACAGCCAATGCATCATTTAAAAACGAGAAAATGTCAAATATTATAAATCTGCCATAACATCAATTTTGTCGTATTTTTTCAGACTTATACTGTTGCTACAGCATCGTAATCTTTAATTCAGCGTAACATTTTTTTTTAAAAGTTACATACGATTAAACTTATAGAAAAATCAGACGTTGCCTTATTTATTTTCACTTTAGCCAAACTGTTCAAAGAAGAAGTAGTAAGGGTCTAAGACTAGTGTCAGAGTGGAGAGGCTTTATGTTCTCGTATACCTCCGGCCAGTGCCCCCACCTGTAACGGTGGCCTCGATCTCAGGTCCAATGTCACTTCATTAAAATCAGCATTTGCAGTATATAAACAATTTGACAAATCATATACAACGCCCACAATGCAAAACTGAGCTAAATACTAACGAACGATGGGCAATGGCAAAAAACAGGCAAGCGGGTAAGTGTAAGGAAAACACAAATGAGCGAACAGAATGACAAGGACCTTTTATGCCATTTAGCAATCTTCGTATGCAAGTGATGTAAAAAGTTTCTCTTGTATTTTGATCCTTCTCCAAACAAAGGCTTTTCATTAAATAATTCACTAGCGGTAGGATTAACCCTTATCTTGCTGTTCACGGCAACCCCTATTTTTGGAAACAGTGTAGATCCAGATCAGATGGCTTCTGAAGAAGCCATCTGATCAGGATCTACACTGTTTGACATTCAGTTTATGAATTTGTAGGAATAAATTGCATCAAGGAATTTGATTGGTTGATAGACACAAATGGGCGTGGCTTAAATGAATATTAAGCAAGAAAAGGGTTAATTTTAGCTCCCGTGGAAAAGAAGACAAACACCTTCAGTCACCCTTGAAAACGAATCAGCTCAAGCTTACGGCAAGTTACTGCATCTCTTTGTACGGTCATATATGAGCCGGCGCATATAAAATTATACAATAAAACCGGTGCCACCAGAGAAGACTGATCAGCCTGTGCATCAATTTAGCCTGTCCAGCTTCCTTGCATGGATAGCCCGGAGATTAAAGCATGATCGTGCGACCTGCGGTTTCTCTTGTCAGACTGGGTGCGCAGTCCGATTGGTCTTCGCAGGTCGCAACAGTCTTCTTTTGGTTCTGTCGTGCGCCGTGCTCATATAGAAATCCTGCCTTAGGAGTGTTCGACCGGGTAAGACACAAGCTGCTATTAGGCCCCGCCCATCGGGGCTTGGAGAAATAGATTGGGCTGCATGATGCTTCCACGCAGAGCTGAAACTGACCACACATGAGTGCTGGTAATCCGCTTAGAGGGTTTAAGCCTGCCCAGGCAAAGTGGTGCGATTCGGACCGTCCCTACATATAAACCCTTTTGGTTAGTTTGGGCGACAGGGCTTGAGCTGTCATTTCATCTCAATGTCAGGTAAAAGTCCCACCGTCTCCAAAATGACCTAAGTAGTGTTGATGGGGACGTAACACCTCAGTTCAAACAACAAACAAACAAAGCTAGCAAGAGTCATGAAAATTTAGATATAGAAACGAGAGGTATTGTACCAACCAAGCAGTGAACACAAAAGCCACAGTCTGATCTGCAGCTCTGGGCCCAGTTGTTCAAAACTAACGACGTCGCTAGTTAACGTATCGCTAAAACTTTGATCATTAAATATGGCAAATATGCTGAAATTTTTGCTGAAAAAATGTGAGCAGCTTTTGCGTATGCAAAAGCTGCTCACATTTTTTCATCAAAAATACCAAACTTTTCGATATTGTACTTGCTAGAAGAGTTAACAATATGACCACTAACGAGCTCGTTAAGCTAACGATGCTTTGAACAACTGGCCCCTGATGTTCGCAAATGCCAAAACCTGTTTTCTCATGAAGTGGCTCATATGAGCCAGCACACAGCAAATCTAACATGCATGGAAAATTCTAATCATACTGATAGAAACTTCACAGCCCGCGTGAGTCTAAAAACCTTTCTTCCCAGTTTAAAGTAAAGAACCAACTGCGCTGGGTGACCTGCGAAAGACAAATTCTGTATGTTTTACGTTGACCTTGTGCACGTATAAATGCATAGGAGAGCAAAGTGATATTAAGGTCCGTCTATGCAGTGTCTTTAAAATGAAAACAGATAAGGCAACAGTTGAGTAGCAACTTCGAATAAATAAAATGTCAGTTAATTTCAGTTGATCAATAGTTTGCAGCAATGAAAATGTCACCAACTACAATAATAAACATTTTTTTTTCAGTCAGATTAGCTTCAAGGCAGATGCATGCAATGATCCGGCATATCAACAATTAAATATCATGCAACCTCATTAAGGTCCTATGATAGTAAGACTAGACGATCATTACTGTAGCAATGAACAAACGTTATCATTAGCAAAATATATGACACTTTAAGGTGAATGTACACACTTTGCGTAAGTTTTGCTACTATTTTCACAAGGGAGACAATCTTTGGGACCTGCTAATAATCTGCCTTTGTGTAATACAGGGTTCTCTGAAAAAGAGTCTGTTCTGGAAAGGGAAGAATTTGCTCCTCTGCCCATTTAGAGGAAACCCTTATTGTTAACCCTTAAGCTGTCGAGAAAAACTAGTCTGCCTATGTCGTCTGCTGAATCTTCTTGCAAACTTTTTAGATATATTTTTGCACACTGGCAAACCGTGTGGTGCAGATCAGACTGCTCCTATAGGAGCAGTCTAATCTGTTCCACACTGTTGGCAAAAAATACCTTTTAAGATAACCGGCAGACGGCAAAGCAGACGACAATTGGCGTGATTGGCGTCCTTTGGGTTTAGGAGTGATTTTTCCAATACGGATAGACCTCTACTGCATACTGAAAAGTTGGACCCAGTCAAGCGATTTTGGTACTTATCGCCTATGCGAGCAGCGAAGGTTCAGGCGAGCCTGCGCATCCGCGCAGTCTTGCCAGAACCTTCGCTGCTCACTCATACAAGCAGTGAATCAAGAGGAACCTTCAGACAGAAAGCCGTATCCCTGGCCCCTCTGAATGGCTGGGCATGCGCAGTTAAAATTTGTCATGACGGAATGCTCGAAGACACAAATTCGCTTGGCGGGGCTCAGATAATGATTGTGTTGGGGTTTAACGACATGTCAACCCTTATGGGCCATTTTGTGTCGTCTTCTAGAGAAAGGAAGAAAAGAGATAAAAAAGACAGTAGAGTTGAAAGAGAGAAGATAGTGGAAAAGGAATGAAAATAAAGAAACGGAAGAAATAAAACCATTCCCTCCCCTACCCTAACCTGCTACAGGAAAAGCAGGTCTTACCTAACTGTAAGCCAATATCAGTTGGACGCCCCAGTGACATAAGATACACGGCACCTTCGCCACACCGAACAACCGTCCCAACCTACTGATAAGGGAGACAATAAATAATTTGAAAGATTACCTTCCCTTCTGGCAAGGCATCTCATTCGAAAAACATGTCTCCCTTATAAATAGAGGTCCAACCTCAAAGAAAATTCTTTCTTTTAGAGTAGACAGGATCATTCAACGAGGAAAGTGTACAGAAAATCACAAAAATTGTCTCCCTTGTTAAAATGACAGAAATGGTATAATCATTCTCCTTTAAAACAGGTAATGAACAAAATTTATCTTTAACAAACATAACAATGTATAAGAACTAACGATTTACATACGAACCATTATAAATTACCCTATCTATAAGATAAGATCTGATAAACACAGAAAATACAATGTAAATTAAAAAGGGAGTATTCTCAGAATCGACAGTTATAAACGGAGTATTCTCAGAATCGATAGTTAATTAACAGCAAATGCTAAAACCACTGTCATGGTTTAAGGGAAATTGAGACACATGTCATATTTCACCCATTTTTACTGAAGAGACAACTTATGGGACTCCAGCTCGCTCTTCTGAAAGCTCAAACCCTCTACAAAAGGGGTTGTATTTTAAAGGAATGAATATTTGCTAATTTTGGAGCATTTTTTCCTTTAAGGGGAAAGGGAACACCTTCAGGGGAGGCGACTCCTTCAAAAGCATTTTTGTCTCCCATATCAATAGGGGTCACTCTTAAAGGAAAGAATTTGCCCCTGAGGAGCAAATTCGTTCCTTTAAGAGGAGACCCCATTTTCAGTGGGACAGGGCTTATAGAAAAGCGAACAGGAAGTCCCGAATGTTGTCGCCCATGGAAACATGGAAGCACCATGCTATTTCTATTTCTTGCCAGGTGTTCCCATTCCCCTTAAGAGTCAAACCCTCTTGACAAGGGAGAAAACATTTTTGAAACAGTTGGCTCCCCTGATATGTATCTATTTCCCTAACGGGGAATGAACACACTTCCAGGGGAGACAAACTCATTACAGAATATTTTGCCTCCATCAGCAATAGGGGCCCAAACTTGAATGGAAGGCTTTACGGCATAGGTCTCGGCAGGATTTTTCGGAGAACGCTCGGTTTCCAGGAAAACAAAAAGGAAGTATACCCCAATAAAAAGAATGACAGAAAATATGTCAGTTGTATCCATATCTCTGTTTCCGAAAACAAAACAAAACATGAAGAAAACAACCCTATTCAAATATACTGAAAATTTTACCACCAAAAAAATAAACAAAAAAAAAAACAAAAAAAAAAAAAAAAACATCAAAAAACTGAATATTTTCAAATAAAAATTCTGATATTTTTCATATTTCTGCTTAAAACATAGATTGTGGGAACTCGTCGTGTTTTTGAGCAGAAATAAGAATAATAATGTATACCCCTACTAACCCAAGTTTCACTATATAAAAGTGTGGTTAAAGGGGATCAAAATGATATAGGCGTGCTTTCGTGATGAATGATAACCCCCATGTATCTAAGTGACTGCTAAGTCAGCAATTTTCTTTCCATGAACGGTTAACGCAGCGCAAATCTTATCAAGCCGGATGTATATTTTAACCAGAAATGTTTAGAGTAGAGAGCAAATTTCATTTTCTTAAATTATTTTTCGCATAAAACAGTTTGACATTTCATGTAGTCCAAAAATTCTCATGTAATGTCAAGCCTTATTTTGTATGAAAATTAAGAAAATATATTTGAAAAAATGAAATGACGTCTGTAAATGACGCTATTGGCAGTTTAACCCTTGTTCTGCTGAACCCGGATATGCCTTTTCCTTGAAACAATGTAGATCCAGATCAGATGGCTTCTGAAGAAGCCATCTGATCAGGATCTACATTGTTTGTCATTCAGATTGTGAATTTGTTGTAATAATTTGCTACAGGTAATCTGATTGGTTGATAATCGGTAATGGGTGTGGCATATATGAATATTCAGCAGGACAAGGGTTAAGAATTAACGGAAATGTTTTCGCCCTCTTTATCAATCGACCCAAAGTAACTAACGACAGAAGCTACCTGTCTGCTATTTCCGTCTGCTACAGTCCACGTGACTATCGCTCACCATGTGCAAAATCCAGGAAACGGTTTTATATAGCACCACTTTTTTTCTCCATGTGAGGTCAGAGCGCTGGGCCAAGGGATATCTGTAAAATCTGGACTGGTCTGGTGTACCGAGTCATTGACCAATAGTGTAGACACAGATCAAACGCCACGTAACGCGGTTCTTCTGTCGCGGTTTATTTTTGCCAAGTTAAACATATATGTTTAATAAGTGTATTTTAACTAGAAAGGAGTACCATTTTAAACGCAGATATCCATGCTAAGTCCTTTTTAAATTTGTGCACTTGTGCCATGTCTTATGTGATTTTAACCTCCTTTTTGTTTTCCAGCATTGTTTCATAATTTATGTTTTCATGAAGCTTGTGACAATGTGCATGATTGTATGTATATGTGTACATAGTTTTTATAGAGGGCGGCAAGGTAGAATAGCTAATTGTGTCACCCTCTCAAAAAATTGTACAAATAAATAAATAAAATATGGTTTGCCTTTGAGTGTGTGTATCGCTTTAAATATCTTTTTTGTTTTGAATAGCCAATTGGTCATTTCGTGGGAAAGTAACTGTCCTTTTAGCTTTCCGCTAGTGAGGTTTCCATTAGGTTCTAGTTATTTAGTGTTTGTGTTTCTTTCCTTTTGGTGTCTCTGATGGGTCGTTTGGGTTAATTGTATCGATTTCAGATCATTGCCTTCACTTCTATTTTGTAAAAATATATGGTCAAATCAGACTGGCTTTTCCTATACAATACTCAAATATATAATATAAAGGTTATCACACATGTAAACTTAAATGCATGCATATAATAACCGTGTACGAGAGATTATGTTGTTAAACTACATGTATAATACTAAGATACTATTTTTATGCAGGTTATTTAAAATATGCACGCACGCACCCAAGCAGGCACATGACGGAATTGTGACGTCATATCAATGTCGGTGCAACGTCATGACGTTTATGCAACGTCACATCTACGTCGTTGCAACGCCGTGGCGTTGCACCGACGTTGATTTGACGTTACCATAGCGTCGTGTGCCTGCTGGGACGTCACCACCACCACACACACACACTACATTGCATTGAAACTATCGAAGATCCTGGTCCGCATTGAGACCTACCACTTTTTGATCGTATCGCCTTTTTATGCATAAGAGTCCGTCTTGTCAACAGCCAACATTACTCGGTCTTATCAGCTCCGTCCTCCTTCACTGGCATGCGTTTTACACGTGCATACGGCCCAATATTTGGATCGACGATGAATTTCCATATAACTTTGACCCAGGAAGTGTGGTATGGCAAGCTCTCATAAAATTCCGGGGCGATTTTTCTGACCTGTAAATAGTAATAAAAATATCAAACGGTGAGATGGCAATATTTAACATTTAATATTTTTCCAGAACAGTGTAAACAAAATGCGTTTCGGGCGATTCCCCCCATCTTCAGGGTCACTGCCAAATGGACACTGCATAGCATATGAAGAAGAGGGAGAAACCCTCGAAAATTTGGAAGATTTGAAGAAAAACTAGTGTTCCCTTACTAAGAAAAAAAAAAAAAAAAAAAAAAACAAGCGAAAAAAGACATGTAAAACATGAAAAACTAGTGTTCCCTTACAAAAAAAAAAAAAAAAAAAAAAGCGAAAAAGACATGTAAAACATAGGGTGAAAAGGACAGTTCAAATAACTACCGTCATCACGTGGCCAGGAAGTGTTCCTATATAAATAACACGATTAAAGATAAGAAAGAATGGATTTCAGTTTAAAACTTTAATCTTATGATTTTAATCTTATTACAGTTAGACATGTGTAAAACGTAACTACCAGTTAAGCCGTTTAACTCTTTGGATCAGTACTGCTACGTATCCAAACAATGTTGATCCGGATGAGATAATAATAACATTTAGATGAGCATGTATTGTTACGAGCCAGGCGTAGCAGAAAGAAAAAGCAAACAAGCCTTTTGGAAAAATTTAACAAAATTTATTTACAAGTTATCTTTAACCCGTAGAAGTAAGAAAGTTAAATGTACTTAGCTCTATTATGAAATATCCTTGAATGAATCTATTTTCCTTGATCCCACAGAATTCACAGTCCGAAATGAAATATAAAATCCTTTGATAATCCAACACAGAATTTAGAAATAACTTTTCTTAAAAACCCAAACATCAAACTCCAAAGTCTGACTCAAAGAGAAAAAATCAAGCTCTTTTATAGACCTTAAGATTTCTCTAGAATGTTCTACAGAGCTGTGGAATAAGATGATGTCATTTTCTATAAATAATGCAAACCTGAGCTTTCTGGAAGGTTCCAAAGTACTTTTCCTTGTAAACTGAAATTAATCTGTGACTCATTTTTGAGAATCTTCTATAAGAAGGTGAACAAGATATTTATAGCACTATTAGGCCACCCAGTGGGGTGAAAGTGGGAATCAGAAAAATAAATTCTTATGCATAACACCCCCACCACCTCTTCGAGGAAAAGAAAGATTTATGTAATACAGCTTTATTTTGCTTTAAGAATAATAAAATATTGAACAATGCAAATAAAATTACATGTATCTACAATCCACTTCAGTATGAAAGAAAAACACAATTCCCGACACTGCTCAAGCTCTTGAAAGAGCATCAGGGATAATGTTATCTCTCCATTTGATATGTCTTATGTCTAAACTATACTCTTGTAGCATAAGACTCCATCTGAGCAACCGCTGATTTTTGTTTTTCATTTTTGTGTATGAAAGTAAGTGGATTGTGATCACTGAAAACAACGATCGGTGCAACAGTAGGAGTAAGATAAACTTCGAAATGTGGCAGATTGATTCTTGCTCTGCAAGAATCCTCGCTCCTTCTTAGAGTCTGTAAACATTTTTGTGCTTTCATGTTCTGGTATAAGAATACAAGGAGAACTCCATACCAGTCATTGTCCAACAAATACTGAACTTCTTTAGATTATTGCTGTTTCATATGATTCATCCTGTATGGATGTTGCTTTACAGGTTTAGAACCATTTATGTCCACATCGTGAAATATTTTGTCTGTCCGTGTTGGAATGTCAGGAAATAAGTATTCATATTAAAATATCAGCTGTTTCAGTTCATTCCGTTGATCTGGCTCTAGATGTGACAGTTTCTGGTCGAGATTCCTCAGAATGTCAGAATTCTGAAGTTTTGATGATGTGGGATCAGATTTCACTGAATTAATATCCTCACAGTCATTGTCACATGAATTAAGTGGAACAGAGCTAACTAGATTGACTGGTGTTAAAGCTGCATTGTCCCTATCAATGTATTCCTAAAGCATGTTAATATGACACAGCTGCTTTAGCTTGCGCCTCCCAGGAGTGTTTATAATGTAATTTACGTCACTGATCTTTTTGTCTACAGTGTATGGACCATAATACCTGGCTTGCAAAGATTTTCCAGGCATAGGCAAAAGAGCTAGTACCGTATCACCTGGTTTAAAATCCCTTTCTTTTGTCCCTATGTCATATCTATCTATCTATCTATCTATCTATCTATCTATCTATCTATCTATCTATCTATCTATATCTATCTATCTATCTATCTATCTATCTATCTATCTATCTATCTATCTACTAATACTGCGTCGGTCACATTTGATCATTACCGCAGGTGTACATTACATACACTCCAAGTTTGCAGGATGAAAGCCTACACAGTAATGATGTAATTACGGTGGGGATCTTTAACCTGCACAGGGGATGGTTCTCCCTGCACAGGGGGGGGGGGGGGGGGGGTCCAGTTAACGTCCCGATCCGAAGGACGGTGCACTTTATGACATTCATCCCTGCAAATGATGCCAATGGAGCGTGTTCGGACATCGAAATTTTATCGCCGCTGCCGGGAATCGAACCCGGGACCTCTATCATCAAAGGCAAGTGCACTAACCACTGAGCTATCACGCTCCGAGCAGCCTCACAAGCTTTTGAAAGTCTAGTTTTGAAATCAGACACATATAGCTGTTTCATTTTTCTTTGGGCTGACTGAAGATTGGTCCGAGCAGCATCACAAGCTTTTGAAAATCTAGTTTTTAAATCAGACACATACTGAAGTAAATTCAAGGAAGTGTCATCATTAGAGGGAAATTTCTCTTTCAGAAGTTTCAAAGGACCACGAACATTATGGCCAAATACTAATTCAAATGGACTGAAGCCAAGAGATTCTTGCACAGATTCTCTAACAGCAAATAAAAGCAAATGGATGCCTTCATCCCAATCTATGGAACAGTATTTAGGTAAAAACTCAATTATGCAACATTGAGATTGCAATATGCAATTTTGATATTGTGTTATGCTTTATTCAGTTACAATTGTGCAACACTGCATTATGATATTCATTTTTGTAGTCTGATTTTGGAATTTGTGTAGTTTTCTTTCTGTTTCTCGTCCTATTTTGCAACTTGAAATTCCGATTCTGCTTCTTCTAGTTCTCATTATTCTCGTTCAGTGGCGCTGTGATCGTCCTTTCGTACCGTTCCCGTAAACGTCCGCCTGTATTCGGCAGATACCCAAAAAAATCTGCAAGCGTATTGGTGACACAGAGGAGTGAAAGAAATGAGATAATTTTTGGCATAAAACGGACGATTTGGGGACACTACACCCTTCCCGATAAAATCATTTACACATAATTTTTATTATATATGTCAGACCAGGAATCAGCTTTGCTTGGTTTGTTTTGTGTCCAAGTTTTATCTAAATATACTCGGTAAAAAAAGTTTTGTCCCTAGGCAGAGAATGGGCTGTAAAATATCACAGGAACGATCGATTTTCATATAGTATATACCAGCCTCTTCAGCAGCCACAGCCCGTCAATACTGATTAGGTTTGAGTCTTATGAACCTGTCAGAAAATGCTACAGAGGCTGCCAAATGTTGTAAGGGTCAGCTTTCAAAACGTGCAAATCGTAATTTAAGCGTTAATGACTATTGTAAACAACGGGGTCTAACTCAGTAATTGCTGGGCAGATTTTTGTGAAATTTTCATTGTTGATATTGCAAGACTATGCCAAAAAGGGATCAGAAAGGTGTTTTGTCTTTTGGACCTTAACTCCTGATACAGAGGCTGCAGACCCCCAGAAGACGTTGTCAAAAAGGTGAAAAAAATGGCTGTAATTGGGTATAACTCAATAGCTAATGATCAGATTTTTGTGTAATTTGTATCATTTTGATGCACAGTCTGTACTTGAAAAGGGCACGAAACCATTAGCCCCTTTTAGACCTTAACGGCTGGTACAGATGCTGCAAAATGCCGGAGGGGGTTAAAAACGCCGGCAAAAATGACAATCGTTTTGAGAGGCGGCTTGATATTGTTTACCGCATTCATTCATGCGGTATTCGTTCGTTCGTTCGCTCGCTCGCTCGTTCGTTCATTCGTTCGTTCGTTCGTTCGTTCGTTCGTTTGTTTGTTTGTTCTTTCGTTCGTCTATTCGTTCGTCCGTTCGTTTGTTCGTTTATTTATTCATTCATTTCTCAAAAAGGTCAGTTTTACCGACAAACTCATTAAAATTTCACTTGCATGCTTTTTGTGATTTTTCAAAATGTTGAGTTCATCAATGTTTTTTTTAATCGTGCACTTTTGTGAGCATCGCTTTAAAACAGATTTGATAAACTTGTTACCGTAGAAACACCATAGACTTTGATCACGATGCCACCTCGTTACCGAAAACTGTCAAACTTAGACCGGGCTAGGGCACTTGGGCAGCTCCAGGCAGGGCAATCTAGTCGACGTGTTGCCATAGCGTTTAACACAAATCGCAAGACTATCGACAGGATAAGGCAACGCTATGCAGCTTCTGGGGATGTCAAGGACCTCCCGCGCTCAGGAAGACCCAGGGCAACAACCCATGCCGAGGATCGACTGATCACCAACAGCACTCTAAGAAGCCGCTTTACCAATGCCAAAATGACGACTATGCGGATTCGACGACTACGAGGTGCTGGGGGCATAGCCGTCTCTGTTCAAACCATTCGGAACAGAATCCATGCTGCTGGGCTGAAATCACGTGTTCCTGCGAAGAAGCCCATTCTTTTACCGAGGCACAGAGCAGCTCGTCTTCAGTTTGCTCGGAATCATGTGCGATGGAATAGACAGCAGTGGCGAACTGTCGTGTTCTCAGATGAGAGTCGGTTTTGCCTACATCATATTGACGGACGTCTACGTGTCTGGCGTCGGAATGGGGAGCGTCACGCGGAAGCCAACGTGCAGCCACGCCATGCTTACAATGGAGGAAGTGTCATGGTCTGGGCTGGTGTGACGGCAGATAGGCGTACCAACCTCGTTGTGGTTCCAGGAATTCTTACCGGTCAACGCTACATCGACGAGATCCTACGTCCCCATGTTGTGCCTTTCCTTCAGCAAATGGGAAACAACGCCATCTTTCAAGATGATAATGCCAGACCACATCGGGCAAGAATTGTAGACGCCTATCTGCAAGCCAACAACGTCAGACGGTTAGACTGGCCAGCAATGTCGCCTGACTTAAGCTGCATTGAACATGTCTGGGATGTCCTCGGCAGAGCCGTCCAAACGAGGATAACAGAGCACAGCACTATGGCAGATCTTCGGCGCTTCCTTGGAGAGGAATGGCATCCAATCCCTCAAGCCACCATCCGGAAGATGGTCTTCTCTACCAGAAAACGACTGATTGAGTGCAGAGACAATCGCGGAGGTTATACCCACTACTAAAGAAAGACAAAGTTCAAACTTATTGAATAGTGTTTCACATGTCAAATGAATTTCAAATGTCAGAATAGTGAAATAAAGTTGCTGATCTTCTTGCTTTGTTTAAGACCAGTGCCACGTATCAGTATATGCATAAAATGGAATAATGTCGTATCAACGTTGATTCGATATGACAATGTTTCAATCAAAGGATGCGGTGGTCTCGATGAGTCGATATTTCATGTTTGTCGTATGCCGATACGTGGCTAGTCCTTTGTTACGATTTGCACGTTTTGAAAGTTGACCCCAGTCGCACTCCGCAGCCTCTGGAGCATTTACGATCGCGTCCTTCTTACCTAAACCTAATCAGTATTGACGAGCAGTGGCTGCTGAAGAGTTTGGTATATGCCATATGAGAATCGACCGACCCTGTGATATTTTACAGCCGATTGTATACATAGGGACAAAACTTTTTTTACCGAGTATATATCGCAAATGTGTTCAGGCCATTGCACCTCTAAAATATAAATTTGTTGTAAATACTTATACTAATTTTGTATGGCACAGAAAGGCTCCTGTCCTAATCGTGTAGACCTTTGTGAGACTGCTCCTTTATGATCACTTGAAAGCAAACATAGCTACAACTCTCTTTCGTGAAAATGCTTTCAGATGAACTACGACTTACGTTCCCTGTAACATTTATTTCTGATTTAGGGCATATCCAACGGAATTTCTAAAACTAGGCATTTTGGTTCTGTTGTTTGATTTGATGTTTTAACGTCACCGTCAACACAATATAGGTCATTTTGGAGACTTTGCTTCCACTTTTGTGGGACTTATACCCGACACTGAGATGAAATGACATATCAAAGCCCTGTCGCCCAATGAAACCAATGGGGTTGTAAGCACCGCTTTGGCTCGGTAGACTTAGATCCTCTAAGCGGTTTACCAGTACTGGTGTGCGGGTCGGTTTCAGTTCATGCAGCCCATCTATTTCTTCAAGCCCCGAGGGCCGGGGGTCTGATTCCCTGTTTATTTTGTCACATGTTTATATAGATGTTCGTAACTGTTTGTGTTAAATGCATTCATTAATTTATAAGAAAATAGAAAACTATCTGACTTTTTATACTAGATTTTTGGCTTCAAGTGACAAAACGCAAAGGTTTCCACCTTTTTGACAAAACGCAACGCGAAGCAAATACTTTCATACCGGAGTGCAGGTGGAAAACCCGCACCTGCTACAATGTAGCTGGAAGCCTCTGTGGTGCTGTGGTTATGCTACTCGCCTTAGTAACCAGGGATCGCAGGATCGACCCCGGGCTTCTCCAGAATTTCGGATCAGTCTTTAAACCCAGGTCCCATCTCCGTATGACCTTAGCTGTTGGTGAGACGTAAAACTAAAAACGCACTCACACACCAAGCGCATCCCACCATTAAACACATCTTTATAATTCTGACCCCCCCCCCCCCCCCCCCACCACCACCACCCACACACACACTTGATCCCCACTTTTATAGAGTAAAACTGGGATTTACAGGAGTAAACATTATTTTTCTCATTTCTACTCCAAAATATAGATTGTGGGTACTCGTTAGAACCGCATCGAAAAGGCGCTTCTACGTGTACCCAAAATGTATATTTTAAGCAACAGTCAGAAAAATATCATCACGACTTTTCATCTTACAATTTTTGTTGTATTTTTCGGCGGTAAAATGTACAAATCTAATGCATCAAAAACATTTTTTTCTAGATTCTGTACACTTTAATAATAAGTGAATAAATAAATAAATAATGTCGTTAAGTTCCGCCAGGTAAACCTGGGTACGCTGTACGCGGTCTAACTGTAATAAAACAAGAAGAAGATAAAACTTTGGCGTAGACCTAATACATGGAAATACATGTAAGTACAAAATGGTTTGGATTCAGCCACTCCATTTGCCAAATCGTTACATGTAGAACTTGAAGAAATATGTAGTAGGCTGGTTAAGACAGTCGCGACACTAGCTCAGCAAGGTTTTGCTGGCTGAAGAGAGACGGACGGACGAACTGACAGACGACTAGCTTTTTTTTTGCGTTGTGATTCTGCTGGATGAAAGCCATCATGCCCAAGTCAAACTTATGACGACAGACGGACATATGAATACGACAGCTGTCATTGTGACCACAGGTGCGTTATTATGGTTGTGGGTCGGGGCTGAGTATGAGTAAGTAATGTTCATCAGAGTATAGGTCGATGAATGTTTACTGAACATTACGTCACATGGGCCGGTCCATCTGATACTGTTATCTAGGGATGACAATGTCATCAGTGAATGCAAACTTCTTAAATAAAAGCTGAAACTCATTCCCATGCGCAACAATAGAACACATTGTTTGAATTATAAAAGATACAAAATAAAATTATGACAAAAATTGACGAGAAGAACTGAAAACTTAAAAACAAATAGCTTACGTAATAATTTGATGGTAGGCATGATTTGAATGTAGGTTTACTGTATGCAAAAATGCTCTTGAATAACAAATAGCCGAGTGGTTATAGTTACATGTGAGAATCATTGAAGTCCTCGGTGTGATGAGGGCGAGGGGATGGAAGAGACACTCGCAAAGTGTAATTATTTTTAAACTTTTTTTTTTCTTTTTTTTTTTTTTTCTCTATGTTTTTTTTTTTTTTTTTTTTTTTTAATATTAGTATGTAATTCATTATTTTCAAATTTCAGCGATTCACTTTAACTTGAAATAGATTATTTTAGAATTTTATATTTCGAAATTGCATTATAAAAACAGTTTTGATTCTTCGGCAGTGTCGGTAGATTCATCACCCTCAGAAGCAGTCTCTGTACCTTCTCTCTAACGTCACTGTCAGAGTCCATGTGTTTAATGATTCACTCCATTTCAGCCTCAACAGCGGTTGCCCCCGCCCATCGGGGCTTGAAGAAATAGATGGGCTACATGATGCTTCCACGCAGAGCTGACACCTACCCGCACACGAGTGCTGGTAAACCGCTTAGAGGATCTGAGCCTGCCCAGGCAAAGCGGTGCGAGTCGGCCCGTCCATGTTTATAAACCCTATTGGTTTCATTGGGCGGCTGGGCTTGAGATGTCATTTCATCTCGATGTCGGGTAAAAGTCCCACAAAAATTGGAAGCAACGTCTACAAAATGACCTTAACAGTGTTGTCGGGGACGTTAAACCGCAAATCAAACAAAAGCCTCAACAGCGATGTCAGTTTTACAATAGTCCTGTTCAGGCCCCCGGCCATTTGGGCTTGAAGAAATAGATGGGCTGCACGATGCTTCCATGTCGAGCTGAAACCGACCGCACACGATACTGGTAAACCGCTTAGAAGATCTAAGCCTGTCCAGGCAAAGCGGTGCGAGTCTGCCCGACCATGCTTATAAACCCTATTGGTTTCATATGGCGACAGGGCTTGAGAGGTCATTTCATCTCAATGTCGGGTAAAAGTCCCACAAAATTGGAAGAAACGTCTCCAAAATGACCAATACAGTGTTGACGGGGACGTTAAACCTCAAATCAAAGAAAATAATAGTCCTTGTTAGCCCATTCGACATGTGTTAAGCACGCAGGCCATTCTTTTTCAACAATGCTTACAATGTCTTCTTCGATCAGAGCCTTTATTTATACATCTATATATATGTCATGCGAAGCTGAAAATTTCCTTGGCCAATAGAAAAAATTCCCCGTATCATCATTTTGGCATTCAGATCAGGATGGTATGGTGAAAGCCGCAGAACTGTTTGCCCGTTTCTCTTCAAAGCTAGAAGTTTCCGTGGTGCAGTGGTTACGCTGCTCGCCTTGTAAACCAGGGATCGCAGGATCGATCCCGGGCTTCTCCAGACTTTCGGATGAGTCTTTTAACCGAGGTCCCGTCTCCGTATGACCTTAGCTGTTGGTGGGACGTAAAACACAAACACTCACTCACTCACTCTTCAAAGCTGGTCAACTCGATAAGGAGGAGCTGGTTTATTTCGTTTGCAAAGTTTCAAAAGCTCAGGCTTGAACATTTCTTGCCACAGGCTGCATAAAACTGTATATTAAAGGAAACAAAAAGATCGAAAAATAAAAATGTTATTCAAAATTTAAGATTCGAACCTACGACTTTGGGTAACTAGGTCGTTAAAGTTTATGCATCTAACCAATATCGCCACATCGTATTCCTGCAACGCTATCATATCAGAATAATATACAGCAAGGATTTTGTGAATTAAGCGAGGAAAAATTTGGTAACCCCCACATAACGGTTTCCGATGGACTCGTCCGTATGACGTAGTGTTCAGTAAACAGTCATCGATCTATAACAATGGGAATAGAGGCACTGGTTGTTGTTTACCAGTTTCCCGCACGGTCAGCTGGTAAGGTCCCGGGGAACGAATCCATGCCCGCGAACAGGGAGACCATCGCGCAGTTACTCCCTGAGCGGACATATACATACTTCTATAATATCCAAGCATTTGAGTTTTGAGTGAGGTTGCAATTAGTAACTAATATCTTTATAAGTAACACCTCAGAAGGATCAGATTTATGAAAATTGTATGAATTAATCAATTTTAACAATCTATGCTCATTTCAAATCCATGGATTCGGCACATGGTAATTTATTTTAGTAAATATTCAACGATAGAGTACTTTCCCTTCGTCAAACAAGTATTAACTTTTAAATAAAAATCCTGTTTCTCATAAATATATAAATAAGGAACCCCGCTGTAAAATTTTTTTAAAGATGCAAACGTACACATTATTGTAAATATCCGAATTATTATATAGCCGGATAAACTTTATTGCTGCTGGTTTGAATTTTGCCCCTGGAAAAGCGAATGCGATCTTCTCAAACGGACGCTTGTCATCGGAAAAAAATACGGCAAATCCACGGACATTACCGAACGTTACCGTCACCTCAATGACTGGTACCCCGTCTAACCACAGCAGAATCGAAACTGAATATTGCAAAATAGGACGTCCAAAGGCAATATTTAAATACAAAGGTCTCAAATTAGAATGTGCATGTTGCATATTCGAATAAAGTAGTAAGATATGGAAAGGTTCATAATGCAAAGTGCGGTTTCAACAATTCATTTTGTAATTGCACATTGCATAATTGAGTTTTTACCTAAATACTGTTCCATACCAATCCTTCTCTGTGTCGAAGCAATATGATCTTATCCCTTTGGTGTCTTTTATGGGTGGAGTAAGTTAATTGTATCAATTCCTGATCTTTGTTTTACTTCTAATTTTTCAAGGGCGCCTTGACTTTCAGGATGATAGGCCGATGACTTATACTGTACAATGCTTAGTAATTGCATTACTTGTTAAAAAATTCCAGACATGAAATTTGAACCTTGGTCTGACTGAATAGATTTGGGAAGACCAACAAAGGTGAAAAACTTCACTAAGGCCTTGACGATTGTCTTAGTTTTGATATTTCTTAGTTGAATGGCTTCAGGAAAACGTGTGGAAGCACACATAATAGTCAAAATATATTCACAGCCAAATTTAGTTCTGGGCAAGGGACCCACACAGCCTATAATTATTTGACTGAAAGGTTCATCAAAAGCAGGTATAGGCTGCAAATGAGCCTTAGGTATAGTCTGATTGGGTTTTCCTACCATTTGGTATGTATGGCAGGACCTACAATGCTGAGAAACATCTGATTTTAACCCAGGCCAGTAAAAATGATTAAGAATCTTGTGATAGGTTTTATTTACACCTAAATGTCCTGGCATGGGAGTTTCATGTGCCAAGTTTAATATTTCAGGGCGGTAAACCCGGGGAACCACTATCTGGTGGTTGACAGTCCACTCGTCTTCTGCCGAGACGTCTGGTGGACGCCATTTTCTCATAAGAATGTCATTTTTGACATAATAACAGACTGGGACCTGAGATACTTCCTGCTCATCTAAAGCCCTTTCAAACAAAGGCGAAATTCCAGGATCCTTGTGCTGTTCTGTAGCTAGTTGAGACCCGAACATTTTGTCATGGCCTAGATCGAAAGATGAGTTATTCTCATGAAAATCTGTCTGCTTATCAGGCAGGCTTGAAGACAGAGACCTTGTTATCTCGTCATTAAAAGACTGACCCAAAAAGGTATCAGTGAAATCAAAATCCTGTTTCCCACCTGTTTGCTTGGCCTTACGTGCCATAGCCCTTGTGACGGCACAAAAGGGATAAAGATCAGGAATTTCCTGCTCAATGGGATCATGCGGTTGGTCTGTGCAAGGATTAGAAGTCAAAAGTGGGTTTACCACAACCTTATCTCCAGCTAAGTCATTGCCTAGCAATAAATGAACACCTTTAAAAGGTAAAGAAGGTCTAATACCAACAGACACTTAACCGGATACCAAGTCTGATGACAAATAAACGTTATGAAGCGGAACATTAACAAATCCACATTCCACACCCTGAATAAGGACACTTTGGCCCAAAGAGGTCTTCTCAGAAAAAGGCAGAGTATTTGCAAGAATAAGAGATTGAGAAGCTCCAGTATCTCGTAAGATTTTAATAGGGGTAGGATGGGCATAACTGTCACCATTTAGTGACACAAAACCACCTGATAAGAATGGTTAATAAATCTCCATAACTGAATCAGTCTCAGATAATTTGGTATCAGAAAGAGTTTCCTCTCTTACACAAGACTGTGGTTTTGGCCTTAAAGAAGTCAAGCATGTAGTTAAGTTCCTCTTGTCTTTCTCTTTCTTTTCTTCGCTTTAATTTTAAACATACAGAGATCAAATGTCCTGTATTTATACAATAATTACAAACTACTTGAGATTGAGATAAGGGATTCTGGTCTTTGTTTTCACCAGAAGGTTTGGAAGAATTCTGGCTTCTATTTTCACCAGAAAGCTTGGCCATATTACTAGATGTATGGCTATAACTGCCAGATGGATTACTAGGATAGAATCTTGGACCTGTCTGTGGGTTATAAGGTTTTCTAGGATAAGGCCTGTTCACAAATGCGACTTTATGAGTCAAAGCACAATCATCTGCCAAACGAGAAGCTTCCTCCAAAGTTTCAACCTGTCTCTCATCGAGAAAAGACTTGATGTCGGAATTTATGCACCGTTTGAACTCTTCAACAAGGACAAGCTGTCTAAGTTTGTCATGATCAGAGCCTAATTTTTTAGAGGAACACCACCTATCCAATAACTGTTCTTTGGTTCGGGCAAATTCTACATGGGTCTGGGAAATTTCTTTTTTACAATTCCTAAATTTCTGCCTGTAAGCCTCAGGGACCAACATATATGCCTTAAGAATAAGCTCCTTAACCAAATCATAGTCTGAGCATTGCTCGACAGTAAGCTGGGTGTAAATGTCTCGAGCCTTTCCGACAACAACGCTTTGCAAAAGTAAGGTCCAATGCTCTTTTGGCCATTTTAAATTTTCTGCAACTTTTTCAAAATGTAAAAAATACTTATCTACCTCTTTTTCCTGAAATGGCGGAACTAATCTGATGCGCTTTGTGGCATCAAAGAAACTACCAGAGTCAAAAACAGGGGCAGGTTTCACCCTATCTTGACCCTGGAGTTCCGCGCCCCCGACCATAGGGGCTTGAAGAAATATATGGGCTGCACGATGCTTCCACGCAAAGCTGAATCTGGCCCGCACACTAGTACTGGTAAACTGCTTAGAGGATCTAAGCCTGTCCAGGAACCGCAGTGCGAGGCGGACCGTCCATGCTAATAAACCCTATTGGTTTCATTATGCGACAGGGCTTGAGATGTCATTTCATCTCAATGTCGAGTAAAAGTCCCACAAAATTGGAAGCAACGTCTCCAAATGACCTTTACAATGTTGACGGGGACGTTAAACCTCAAATCAAACAAACAAACCCTGGAGTTCCAATTCCTTCACCCTTAATTGAAATTTCCTTTCCCTTTCTTTTTCTTCAATACTATATCTCATTTTTTCCTTTTCTAACTCAATCCGTTTCTCCGTTTCTCTTTGTTTTTCTTCCTGTTCTAATTTGTCTTTTCGAACACGTTCTTCCATTTCTAATCTTTCCATCTGCATTCGTCTCTGCATTTCTCTTTCTTTTTCCATCTCTCTTTCTTCCATTTCTCTTTGCTTTTCCTTCTCTCTTTCTTCCATTTCTCTTTGCTTTTCCTTCTCTCTTTCTTTCATTTCTAATCTTAGCTTCTCTAATTCAATTTGCCTTCCTATTTCAATCTGTCTCATTTGTAATTCAGTATGTGAAACAATAATGAGAGACAAAGCAGATGGATCGAAAAGTTCTTCATCAACAAAAAACTGTACCAAAATATTCTTAATTTCATGTTTTTTCATGCTTGTTTTAACAGCTGTGACCCCATAATGAAAATCAATATCTAGCAAATCTGTCCTTTTGGCCAGATTAAACAACTCCTGAGTAGGCTGAGCCAAAAAGCTTCTCAAATCAAACGGCATGTTTGCTTTTTGTTTGTATTATAAAGTAATTATGGTAATACAGGTTGAGGTTAATTTGACAAATTTTTTTTTAAATGACAAGCCCAACGAAAATTTCACATGAAATGACAAGTACTATTTCACCTGAAATGACAATTCACATGAAATGACAATCCCCTATATGCCAATGGGGAAATACATATCTTGCGAAGCAACTGCCAAGTCTATATTTGATAAGAAATGACAATTACCTGCCGTCACATGAAATGCCGGTTTCAAAATGCTCAAAATGGTTTTATCCCGGACGAGCCCCCAATTTCTGTTACGAGCCAGGCGTAGCAGAAAGAAAAAGCAAACAAGCCTTTTCGAAAAATTTAACAAAATTTATTTACAAGTGATTTTTAACCCTATCTTTAACCCGTTGAAGTAAGAAAATTAAATTAATTAGCTCTCTTATGAAATATCAGTGAATGAATCTATTTTCCTTGATCCCACATAATTCACAGTCCGAAATGAAATATAATATCCTTTGATAATCCAACACAGAATTTAGAAAAAACTTTTCTTAAAAACCCAAACATCAAACTCCAAAGTCTGACTCAAAGAGAAAAATCAAGCTCTTTTATAGACCTTAAGATTTCTCTAGAATGTTCTACAGAGCTGTGGAATAAGATGATGTCATTTTCTATAAATGATTCAAACCTGAACTTTCAGGTTCCAAAGTACTTTTACTTGTAAACAAGATGTTTGTAAGCAAGATGTTTACAAACTGAAATTAATCTGTGACTCATTTTTCGAGAATCTTCTATAAGAAGATGAACAATATATTTATAGCACTATTAGGTCACCCAGTGGGGTGAAAGTGGGAATCAGAAAAATAAATTCTTACGCATAACAGTATGCAGTGTTGATAAAATTTTCCGCACCTAATGATACAAACTAAGTTAAAACATATTCACAAAAATATACATTAAACGTTAAAAGGGCCTTGACTATCAAGGTTGGCGAGGTGCGCGTGGCGGAAACCAGTGACCAAACAGCACGCCCCTACTCCCATACTAGTTTGATAGTCCCTACAGACGTTGTCTAGAATATACGCTCTCTTTGTTTAGCAAAAAATAGAATAAACCAAATAAGTTATGGATATTTTAACTTTTAAAATAACGTTTGCACTTTACTCCACAGGTCGCAGGCTTGTCCATTCGAGTCACTTTAAGCAAAAAGCCACGAGGCGTGGGAGTAGGGTCATACGTACCGAGGCATCGGAAAATGCCGAAAGAGTGGACGTGAAAGAATGAGGCGGTACCCGATAATTTGCGCCACAAGGTGGTTGAGTGGGTGTATTTGTCTTAGCATCTATATGATGATCATCTATGAGCATCTCATCAAGATCTTCATTGTTTGTTGTCCTGATTAAATGTTTATTGACTAAACCCCCTCTTTTCAAGAATGGGCGTGTCCAAATTCAAAGACGGGAGAGTTCGCTTTTCAGGAAGATACGTCTGAAACGGTTCAATACGAAAACACGCCTATACAACGACATTGTTACCTTTACCGCCGAAAAAAAACAACGTAAATTTTAAGATGAAAAATTGTGATATTTTTCTTATTTCTGCTTAAAACATAGATTGTGGGTACACATTAGAACTGTCTCACGAGTAGCCACAATCTATATTTCAGAGCAGAAATAAGGAAAATAAGGTATACCCCTGTAAACCCCAGTTTTACTATATAAAAGTGGGGTTCGAGGGGGTCAAAAATATATAGGCGTGTTTTCGTGACGGCAAGATCATTTACATAGAAGCATTCGTGCACAACATCACATGAATACATTACTTATCACATAAACAAGTTACATATCCTCTTGGGAATGCTCGGATCAGAAAAACACTAGTGTTGGCTGATATGATTCTTCTCCCGATTTTAAGATATGTGCAGTATAGTGTTCTCTGTGTTTTGTCTCATTTTCATTAAGAAGACTTTGTATAAGGGATTGAGCCACAAGTTCTACCAACATTAGTTACGGCCCTCTCCCTACATATGTTTGATGATGGCAAACAATAGAACATTTAAATACTGAATGTTGAATGACGGAAAAGATGAAATAATGTAAATTAGCAAAAATAAAAAGATGAAATATGATGAAGAATATTTACATATACAGTCAAACATAAACAATTTTGAGGCTCCTCAGAATCGCTCTAATTTCAGCATACACTTTGTTTTGTTTAAGGCCCGAGTAAACAACTATGCTCCATAGAGATATTATTTCTCCAACCCTATGTGGGTAATTTGCATGCTCAGAATTAGCGTAACGAGACACGTCATAAGTATCCTGTTACTTGCTATTGATATTTTGCTGAAGAAATGAGAGTATAGTTACTCATGTTATTTGCCGGACTGAATGATTTAACCCCGACCACGCTGACCACGACAACCGTTGATCCTGATCAGATGGCTGGAGCTACACTGTTTGAAAAAGGTAGGGGTTGTCGTCAGACTCTTCACTTTTTGTCATTGTGTGTGTGTGTGTGAATTCGGGTTTAACGTCGCTTTCAACAATTTTTCAGCCATATCACGACGGTGTCTGGTTGCGACAGGGAGCTCAATGCTCACTTTTATACTGCTGCCTCACTGAAGTATCATGTCCCAGACACATTATCGTGACACTGGGTCGACCAGTCCTAGCTCTACCCCGTAAATCTGAGTGCCAAGCGAGGAGCAGCTAGTACTATTCTTAACGACTTAGGTTATGTCGCGGCCCGGGATCGAACCCGTGACCTCCGGTTCCCCGGAGCAGACACTCTACCAACTGAGCTATCCGGGCCGGTCACTTTTTGTCATTCAATTTGCGAATTTGAATGAATAAATTTGCGAATTTGAATGAATAAATTACATCAAGTAATTTGATTGGATGAAATGTGAATGGGTGTGGCTAAATTAATTAATGTGGGATTGTATAGTGTTAATTTAACGACTTTGAAAGCTTTGAACAACTGGGTCGGGTGTTTCTTACAAAAGAGATGCGAAAAACTGGATTCTTACCTCCGGAAGCCTAGAGCCTGGTATACTGGGGAAGTCATGGTGCTCGTTATGGTAGCCCACGTTGAAGGTCAGGAGATTCATTGGCCCATAGTAAGAATAGGTTTCATAGCCTTCTTTGAAGATGTAATGCTCAGAGATGAAGTGACCCGCCATCGGATGGAGACCGGTTGCTAGCAGAGTTCCACCGATCATATACACGAGAGACTTAATGCCGAAGAAATACAAGACTGAGGCGTCGAATGCAAACTGAATAACAATGTTGACTATCTCCAGGACTTGTAGTGGTTTTGGTCTCAGCAGAAGGGGGCGAAGTCCGTAGAAGAATGGTTGCAGCAGAACCCAGAGTAGCTTCGTGAAGGTGTTGAAAAAATATTTACATTCGAAAGCTGAGGGTATGTCAACATCCTTCTCCGCGTCGCCTTGGTAACGGTGATGTTCTAAGTGGTATTTTCGGAAAGATATTGAGACAGGGATTCCAATAGGCAAGTTCGCGACAAATCCTATAAGTCTGTTAGCTAGGGGTTTGGTGTGACCAAATGCTAAATTGTGAGCTATTTCATGAATTGCAAGTGACAGTGAATGGTTGATAGTTCCTCCTAGACAGTACGCAAATATAAAAACAGAGGTCCAGCTGACGTCTCTAACACTGTAGATCATGAGACACTGTATTAACACGAATGCGAGCACTATAAACTTGAACCGTGGATCGTGCCCCATCAATTTCTTCAGTTCTGGATACTTAACTGAAAAGAAAGATAAAACAAATGATGGTATTTAGGTAAGGTATCTTAAAAATGAAGATTTGTTTGTTTTGTTCGATTTGATTTTCAACGTCGCCGTCAACGCTGTATAGGTTATTTTGGAGACGTTGCTTCCAATTTTATTGGACTTTTACCCGACATTGAGATGAAATGACATCTCAAGCCCTGTCGTCCAATACAACCAATAGGGTTTATAAGCATGGACGGTCCGACTCGCACCGCTTTGCCTGGGTAGGCTTATATCCTCCAAGCGGTTTACCGTGCTCGTGTGCGGTCGGTTTCAGCTCTGCGTGGAAGAAACATGCAGCCCATCTATTTCTTCAAGCCCCGATGGGCGGGGGTGGTTAAAATGAGCCAGTGCATGACAAAACCTACAATAAGATATGTGCGCGCAGTCTGATCAGAGTCTTCGTTGTGCGCTTTAAGGATAGCTAAGGGTCCAATGCTCCTTCTTGCAGCAAGAGAAGTCTCTGGTTAGACTATATGGATGCGCAGGCTGATCTGAGTCTTCCATGGGCGCATATGTCTTACTGTAGGTTTCGTCGTGCGCTGGCTCAAATGAAGATACTTGTACTATAAATGTCAATGCCAGAGCTTGGTTATAAAACAATCCAAAGATGCAAAGTACATGCACATAAAATGAATTGTGGTGAAAACCCAGTCGTAAATACACTTTTCGATCTAATATAAATCGATCCAATGTAAATGGATCCACAGTAAATCAACAGCAATCGTACAATTGACATATACTTTCTTTGCATTCCGTTTTACGCACCACGATCGTCCCCACCTGTGCGAACAAGATATTATCTTGTCCGCACAAGATAATATCTTGTCTGCACAACATAGATCTTGTGCGCACAAGATATTATCTTGTCCGCACAAGATATTATCTTGTCCGCACAAGATGTTATCTTGTCCGCACTAGATAATATCTTGTCCGCACAACTTCTAAGATCTATGTTGTGCAAACAAGATAATATGTTGTGCGAACAAGATGATATCTTGTGCGCACAAGATATTATGTTGTGCGAACAAGATCATATCTTGTCCGCACAAGATATGTTGTCCGCACAAGATAATATGTTGTCGGAACAAGATCATATCTTGTCCGCTCAAGATATTATCTTGTGCGCACAACATAATAAAAATAAAAAATCATGTCTCTTCCCGGGTTCCGTAACTCTCAATGTTTTTTTTTGTTTTTTTTTTAACGTTAAAGTAAAGTGGCGACTTCGTTAGCTTTAACGGAAATGGATACACTTGGAAGATTTTTCCACCATTTTTCAAAGGCAGACAACTTTCGGGACTTCCTGTTCGCTTTTCTATAAACTCGGTGCCAAGGAAAAGGAGGTCTACTCCTAAAAGAATTTGCTCCGCAGGAGCAAATTCTTTCCTTTAAGAGCTGACCCCTGTTTACATGATAGACAAAATACTTTTAAATGAGTTGCCTCCCCTGGAGGCGTATCCATTCCCCTTGAACTGGGTCCAGGACGCTGTAATGGTCTGTCCCCACGAAATCTTTAACGAAATTGCGTGGTGAATATTAGTGTTCGAACACGAGTATTGTTTTTCGTTTTGATAAATTTGTTAATATTCAGTTACACGGAGTGCAACTTCTTAAGCAATGCTCTTACCTAAAGTGACGGGTGTTTTTTTTTTCGCGACTCCAAGATTTTTTTCACTTATTTCGAGCCGATGGTTGATCAGAGGGCGAAAATCGGAGTCAATGCCCTTACCCGCTAGACAACGGGAGGCCCGTCGTTCATGGGTGTGCCAGCTGTGAATGGATATCATAGAGCATTGTGGAAAATAGCGGTGTAATACCGAATAGAATCTAACTTTGGGGTCATTTTGTGTCAGGAGAGGAGAAATGTCGGTGAGGAGTTGAGGATGGAGAATGAAAGTGGAGAAACAGAACACCCATTCACAACAATTGTCGCCTGCTGGATACTTTAAAAGCCATTATTGCAAACAGTGTGGACTCAGATCAGACTGCTCCTTTAGAGTCCACACTGTATGCTTGAGTGCAAAAATATTTTTAAAAAGTTTCCAAGAAGATAAAGCAGACGACATAAGCAGATGAAATTTCCTTGGCATCATAGGGGTACATCACAGGGGTTAACTCAACCTGAAGCAAGGACATTCACCACATTTGCATTATTTGCTGGCTCCCAGCTTGCACATTGTAAATATTGGAAAAACAGGTAACCAGACCCCCCTGACCTTGAAAGGTCAGGGGGGTCTGGTTCCCTGTTTTTCCAACACTGATAACCTTCAGACTAGGAACCAGCAGATAATGCAAATAAGGTGAATTATTTAACTGAACGTCAATGTAACTGACAGATAGTGTCGCATTGCTCCGGAGAAGGACGAGAAGGGATAATTCCCCTTAGTACTTGAAACATACACGTAGTTGTCGACATGTGCCCGTAAGGTATGCTTTAACCCTTAAGATGCCCATCACAACAATTGTCGCCTGCTTTTTTCATCTGCTGGTTACTTTAAACAGAGTCATTGATGCAAACAGTGCGGACCCAGATCAGGCTGCTCCTCTAGGACTCCAGGAGCAGTCTGATTTCGCATGTATGGAAAAGTTTTTTGTCTGCCGTCTATCGTCAAAAGTTTGATCAGTACCCTATTATTTTTGCTGAACAAAATGTGACAAAATTTTGCTTTAAAAAATGACATTTTTTCAGCAAAAATACCACAGTATTAGATGTTGTACTTGCTAGACTATAGTTAACAAGTTTGACCACTAACGAGCTCGTTAAGCTAAGGATGCTTTGAACAACTGTGTCCTGGGCCAATGGTTCAAAACTAACAATGTCATATGTCAGTGTTAAAACTTTCATCATATCATCACGTGAACATGTCCCGAAATAAACACCCCCTAAACCCCACTTTATATAAAGAAAACTGGGGTTTCCTGGGGTATGCATTATTTTTATTATTTCTGTTCCAAGAGATAGGTTGCGGGTACTCGTAGGCGGTTATAACGAGGACCCACGACCTATGTTTGCAATATTTGTAAGACAAATAACACGGATTTTCATCAGAAAAGTAGCCATTTTGGAGATGTGAAAAAATGCACTTGGTCCCACGTGTATGTTATCGTAATGTGCTACTATTCTTGCTGAAAAAAAATGTGAGCCGCTTTTTCAAATGCAAAGCGGCTCACATTTTTTCAGCAAAAATAACAGTTTTAGATATTGAACTTACTAGAAGAGGTAACAATTTGACCACTAACGAGTGGGTACTCAGATCTATTCAATAGGAGTATTGAGGAGCAAGTTCTTTCAGGGCTCGGTTTATAGAAATGCCAACAGGTGCAGCCAAATGTCGTTTCCACGAAGTCAGAAATGAACGACAGAATACTTCCAGAACTTTATACTCTTTTAGCTAAGAGTTACATGAAAGTGGCATTTTGGATACCGGTAAACACCAACTTCACAACCGAGGGGCTGGGACTACAAGTCAACAAAGTTTGATGGCATATCCATATTCCGAAAAACTTAGGAAGCCAGTCCAAAATCTATTAAGTTTCGACTAGCAGGTCTGTTACAACGCATAATGAAGTAATGTAGTAATTTCTTCATTTTGATTTTTTATTTCATTATGCGTTGGCGTAGTCGACGCGAAATGGAGTAAAAAAATTATTTCATTTCGCGTTGATATGCACCATATTGACGCAAAATGAAGTAATGATGGAAGAACATAGCTGTCTACGAAAGGAGACCAAAGACTTAGGAAGCAATACAGGTAAATTCCAATATAAAGACCACATTTGAGAAAGTTCAAAAGTTGTCTTTAAGACCACATTTGAACAGTCCCAAAGATGGTCTTCCACCAGAGCACACTGAATGTTGCAATCACAAAGAAAATGTAACTTTAACCTTCAAAATATGCTTTAAAAACAAAATTTGTCTTAATTTTAGGTGGAATTTCACTGTATTTGATTATGTTAGTAGAGTTAAAACTGAACGCCTTACGGTATTTTGGTCTCATGTCTGATGTTTTTCCCTCGTTTGTGTTCACATGAGTACCGGTTAACGGCTTAGAAGGTCTAAGCCTGCCCAGGAAAACTGCTGCGAGTCGGCCCATCCATGCATATAAACCCTTTTGGGTTTAGTTGGACGGCAGGGATTGAGATGTCATTTAATCTCAATGTCGGGTAAAAGTCCAACAAAATTGGAAGCAACGTCTCCAAAATTACCTAAATAGTGTTGATGGTGACGTTAAACCTCAAATCAAACAAACAAACCGTCGACGCATAATGAAGTAAAATTAAGTATGCCACCTATCACCGCAAAATGAAATAATTCTTTCATTTTGCGCAAACCTCTTAGTATCGACGCATAATGAAGTAAAAACTACATTTTATTTCATTTCGCATCGACTATGTCAACGCATAATGAAGTAAAAAATTCAAAATGAAGAAATTACAACATTACTTCATTATGCGGTCCCTGTGCTAAGATTGTTGCAAAGACGCAGTTCTGATTTTGATCAGTGCTTGACTTGGGGATGCAAAACTGCGACCTGCTGGAGATAGACAAACATTCCAGTTGTACAGAAAACTTACTCTAAATGAGTTCTGCACACAGGTCTGCTGCATCATCATAATCATCAACACCATTATCAATCCATCATGTATCAAACCTTGAAGAACCCATTGTGAAGTTGAGAGATATTTCTACAAGAATGCTATTCGTTTTAACATTTTATTTAGACAGTTTATGAAATGTATGCATTGAAGCTTTGGTACAGTTTACATGTTAGCATTACAAAGAACATCACACAGAGATTATCTGCCTTTCAAAAATATAATCTGTGAACCCTTAACATGTGCTAAATAAGAACAAACACGGCTTACTTAACCCTTATCCCACCCTACCTTTGCAAACAGTGTTGATCCAGATCAGATGGCTTCTTCAGAAGTCATCTGATCAGGATCTACACTGTTTGTCATGCAATTTGTGAATTGAACAAATACATCATATAAAGTAATTTGATTGGTTGATAGTCAGAAACGGGAGACAGCAGGATAAGGGTTAAGAATGCATTATAAACATGCCATAAAGTTTAAGCTCACGAGATAGACTTTTGGCAATTATGCCCACTACCTTAACCCGTGTATGACATCACAAGAAAATCTGACCTTAGGGTTTGTGACCTGGTAACCACAAGCAAGCCTGTTCAGCAACACAGACGAGCAAGTTTTGAAAGTTTACATACAGAAACTGCAGATAATGCACATTTTTTTTGGCCCTTCCAAGATTATTTCACTTATTTCCAGCCGATTGTTAATCAGAGGTGGGTGAAAACCCCAAGTACTTGGAGAAAACAACACCCGACCTCCAGTTGCAGAACTTGGCAAAGCAAATGTGACCGGAGTGAGGCTCAAACCACAGTGGGTCAAGATGTAATGATTAAGAGTCCATTCTCTTACCCACAAGGCCACTGAGGCCTAAGGAGATACTGCACTATCCAAACAGTGAACACAAAGGTGCTGATCAGTCTGCGCTCAAGTCACAGTTCATTTCAGGGAAATGGGAACACCTTCAGGGGAGGCCACTCCTGCAAAAGTATTTTTTGTCTCCCATGTCAATAGGGGTCAACTTTTAAAGAAATTCTTTCCTTTAAGAGTAGACCCCTTTTTCAGTGGGAAAGGGCTTATAGAAAAGCCAGCAGGAAATCCCAAAAGTTGTCTCCCTTTGAAAATGGCAGAAAAATCTGCCAGGTGTTCCCATTCCCCTTAATAGATTCGGGCATATTCATTTTTCAGGCATATTTAACCCTTTTTGTGTCAAATGTAAACTTCCTGATGATATAAAGCTGGAGTCCATTTCAAAATTTAGGGGTGACAGGTTGTCTTTTTCTTCAAAAAGGTTTTTGGAAAATGGTTGAACTTTTTGCAAACAGTGTTCTGCGGTGTCCGATCTGAGTCTGCACCATTTGCAAGGGTACCCGTTTTGGGGTTTCTGGTACAAAATGGGTAAGGGGATGCTGGTTAATTCAATATATTGCAAAGTTACATTTTAAGCAAACAGTACAGACTGGAATCAGCCACTGCATTCTTCAGTGAATGATCTGGATCTACATCATTTGCGCATTCACATACTGGTTATCATACTCTCAAGTGTCAGGTGTCAGTTTTATTATATATATTTATACAATTCAGTATGCAATGGTGGAGAATCAGATGATTTTATATGACTGAGCTCATATAACATTATGCTTTGTCCCTAAAAGTGCATTCGCACAGTCTTGCCTGCCCTTGCAGGTAACATGAGTATTCTGTGGATCAAAGACACTCACATAATCATACTTCACTAATGGGCAGGCTCATCTGAATCTTCACTCGTCAATTACGACATACCATCATGTAATTTTCAATTACAGTAAAATTCCGCTATTAAGACCACCTAAAATTAAGATTAAATCTGGTTTTGAAAGCTTAGATGGAAGGTTTCAGTTATTATTTCTTTGTGTTTTCTACACCCAGTGTCTCCTAATAAGAGACCACCTTTAATCCAAAGGTGGTCTTACTGTACAAGTAACCATATACTGTAAGAACCAAGCTGACATACAACAGGTTGGCAACGTCATGACATTGTTTCAACATCATACGCCCAGTGGGGAAAAAAATCAACGTCATGATATTGTTTCAACATCATACGCCCAGTGGGGAAAAAACTGGTATAGCAGGTTTGTTAGACCTGAAATGTCTTTAATTACATACTTCTGACAGGTGGTGTGTAACCATGTGACAGGCAATGTGTAAGTTTTTAACCTATCTTTATTGCATATTACCACTCATTAGCAACATTATACCAAACACATGTTTCCCATCATCATTAAATGAAAATACAGTAAAATTTCTACATTAGACCACCTTTGGAGCTGTTCAAAAGTGGTCTTTTAGACCACTTTTGAACAGTTCCAAAGGTGGTCTTTTAGACCACTTTTGAACAGTTCCAAAGGTGGTCTTTTAGACCACTTTTGAACAGTTCCAAAGGTGGTTTCTGAGAAGAGGACACTGCATGCACAAATCACAAGGAAAGAATAACTGAACCCTTCAAAATAAGCTTTTTAAAGCAGAAATAGTCTTTATTTTAGATGGTCTTAATAGCGCAATTTCACTGTATAGCATCAAATTAAAACAAGAGCACCGCAAGCGGCGCCATGCTCGTCTGTTTTTCCATGTCACATAGACAAAGGTCAAAGGTCAAGGTCACAGGTCAAAAAGCGTGGTATGACTGAAAAGGTCTTGTCCCAAGGAACATTCATGTGAAGTTGGAAGGCTCTGTTGTGAATAGTATTGAAATAAGAGACAAAAACAATTTAAAAAAAAACGGAGAGAAAAGGGGAGACAATTCAATCAAATTGCAAGATGGAGTTATAAAACTTGTAGGGAATGTAGCTCTTGTGATGGTGAGTATGTGTATGAAGTTTCATGAAGGTAGGCCAAATACTTTTGGAAATATGGTCAAGGTTAAGGTTTTCAGTTAAATTTTCGAAAAATAGGTCAAAGTTCAAGGTCACAGATCAAAAAGTGTGGTATCACTGAAAAGGTCTTGTCCCAAGGAACATTCATGTGAAGTTTGAAGGCTCTGTTGTGAATAGTATTAAAATGAGAGCAAAAAATGTGTTTCAGAAAAAAATTGGAAAAGGGGAGATAATTCAGCCAAAATCAACAATGCTGTTATGGTCCTTGGTCAAAATGTAGCTCTTGAGATGATGAGTGTGTGTATGAAGTTTCATGAGGCTAGGTCTAATACTTTTTAAGTTATAGCCAAGGTTAAGTTTTTTTGGAACGACGCCGCCAGACGACGACAACGCAGACGCCGGAGTGATGACAATAGCTCGAAAGTTTTTTTTCAAAAAACAGACGAGCTTAAAATCTGTATAGATAATCATTCCCAGTATGCCATACTTAACATTGAAACAGTGGAGATTGTCTTCTGTATTTTGATGGTTTCGTTTGTGGGTGTTCATAAGATAAGCCTCAAAGAGGCTGTCTTAAAACAGCACCCAAATCAATGCATACCAGTAGAAATATTGTACATCACATGAAAAATATGCTATTGATTTAGGTACAACATATTGGGGTCATATGGAGAGGCACCATGGTAATAAGACTCATTCAAAAGTCTGGAGAACCAAAACCTCTGATTTATAAGGGGAATACCATAGCCCTTCTTCCTCAGTTGAAAAGTGTCTTATTTTATACCAGTAACCCCAAAATGGGACATCGGCAAACAGTGCAAGCCTAGATCAGACACCACAGAATGTGGCATCTGATCAGGAACTTCACTGTTTGCAGAACGTTCAACCATTTTCTAAATAAATTTCTAAATGAAAAAAACAAACAAAAAAACCTGCTAACCCTAAATTTCAAAATGGACTCCTGCTCTACAATAAGAAGATTCCATTCAATACAAAATGGGTTACCGTAAGTTAATCCTAAAAGTTCGGACACCTCCAGCACTTGCTGTAATTCTCCTAAAATTTTCACAAATGTGTTTCATGATCTAGCAATGATTCCAAAAAGTGCAGACTGAATGGAGAACAGTGTAGATCCTGATCAGACCGCTTCTTCAGGACCAGAGCAGGTCTGATCTGGGTCTGCACTGTTTGCTTAGGCCTGTCTGTCCCAATACATAGGATCATTACGAAAATAAAGCATAATTCTGCAAAGGAATCTTATCCACAATTAAAATTAACAAACCCTTAAAGTATCAATCACAACTATGGCAGACAATATTTTAATTTTCGACTTATTTTTCAGAGAAAATAAGGCTTCACCAGACTTTGACCAAAAGAACATGTCTGCTTCAGAATTTAGCTTGGCACTTAAAGGGCTAACTTGACTAGATTTTTGGCTTTTACATCAACTGTATTTTCCCTAAAAATTCGGACTCCTCAAATCCTTACCATACTCGTCCTAAAATTTGAACAAGTACAATTTACTATCCACTATTAAAACAGAGTGGACTTTATTGAAGACCTTGATGAAATGACACGTTTTGCATGATCTCGTCATTTTTGCTGGACCTGTATGTCTGAATACCATTATGATCCTAAGTATTGGGACAGACAGGCTTAAGCAAACAGTGCAGACCCAGATCAGACTGCTCCTTTGGAGCAGTCTGATCAGGGTCTACACTATTTGCCATTCTGTCTGCATGTTATGGACTCCTTGCTGGATCATGAAACAAAATTGTTAAAATTTCAGGAGAATTAACTCTTATCCTGCTGTTCACAACAACCCTTTTCTTTGCAAACAGTGCAGATCCAGATCAGATGGCTTCTGCTTCTGAAGAAGCCATCTGATCAGGATCTACACTGTTTGACATTCAATTTATGAATTTGTAGGAATAAATTACAGCAAGTAATCTGATTGGTTCAGAAATGGGTGTGGCTAAACTGAATATTCAGCAAGAGAAGGGTTAAAGTCAGTACTAAAGATGTCCCGATTTTTAGGTTTTTTACGGCACATACGGTAAATATGGTAATTTCAGTCATATAATAATGGTCATGAATTTTAGAACAAGGTTAAAACAAATATTTTACACAAAATAACAGCAAGTCTTTTGATTAAGAAATGTTTATCCTCAAAGCCTAAAGTAGTAAACAAAAATATACTATATAAAACTAGAGCTGTCAGAGGATCTGACTATAGCCCCGCTTCAGCGCTGTCAGAGAAGAAAGTTATTTAAGCTGCAGAGAAAACAGTTATGAACAAGAAATAACTGTTGAAAATTTTACATTATCTGGAAAAACTCTAAGAGTTGTGAGCCCTTGTCCCTCATTTCAATGAGCATGATACATTACCAGAATGTCCATGTTTATACTAAATTTCATCTTCCATTTTTCAATGTTCAAAGGGTAATAACTCCTAAAGTAGGCAAATCAGAGTCAGGGTTCCTGCGCTCTGCACATTGTCTCATGGTGCTTTACACTTGTGTGAAGTGTCATGAAAATATCTCAAATGGTTTGTGAGTTATGGAGCCGACACAGTCAAAACTGCCTTTTTAAATGTTCAAAGGGCAATAACTCCTAAAGTAGGCAAACCAGAGTTATGGTTCCTGCACTCTGCACATCATCTCAAGGTGCTTTTCATTTATTTGAAGTTTCATGAAAATATCAGAAACGGTTATGGAGCGGACATAGTTAAAATTGCCATTTTTTAATATTCAAAAGCCTATAACTGAAAAAGTAGACAATCCAGAGTTTGGGTTCCTGCGCTCTGCACACGTAATATGGTGCTTTACATTTGTGTGAAGTTTCATAAAATTATCTCAAACGGTTTTTGAGTTATCGAGCAAAGACGGCTAAAATTGATATTTTTCAATATTCAAAGGGAAATAACTAAAAAATTAGGCAATCCAGAGTTATGGTTCCTGCACTCTGCACACCATCTCATGGTGTTTAATGTTTGTGTGAAGTTTCATGAAAATATGTGAATGGGTTTTAAAGTTATGGAGCGGACACGAAAATTGTTAACAGACACAGACAGACACACAGAAAATACGAAAACCAGAGTTATGGTTCTTGCGCTCTGCACATTGTCTCATAGTGCTTAACATTTGTGTGAAGTTTCATGAAATTATCTCAAACGGTTTTCGAGTTATGAAGCGGACACTGTTAAAATTGCCATTTTTCAATGTTCAAAGGGCAATAACTCCAAAAATAAGCAATGCAGAGTTATGGTTCCTGCGCTCTGCACATCGTCTCATAGTGCTTAACATTTGTGTGAAGTTTCCTAAAAATATCTCAAACGGTTTTCGAGTTATGTAGCGGACACAATTAAAATTGCCATTTTTCAATGTTCAAAGGGCAATAACTCCAAAAGTAGGCAATCCACAGTTATAATTCCTTCGCTCTGCACATTGTCTTATGGTGTTTAACATTTGTGTGAAGTTTCATGAAAATATGTTAAGCAGATACAAAGTTATGGAGCCAACACAAATTAACGGAATCACGGAATTACGGAATTACGGAATTACGGAATTACGGAAAATGTTCAAAGGGCAATAACTCCAAAAGTAGGCAATCCACAGTTATAATTCCTTCGCTCTGTACATTGTCTTATGGTGTTTAACATTTGTGTGAAGTTTCATGAAAATATGTTAAGCAGATACAAAGTTATGGAGCCAACACAAATTAACGGAATCACGGAATGACAGAAGGACATGGCAAATCCAATATAGCCCCACTTTTTCAAAGCGGGGCTATAAATAAGCAATGACTAATCCTACCCTTGGAAAATTGCACATCAAACTAAAAGGAAACGACAAAATATTGTTATTGAGTTGGCTGGTTCAGTGTTAAATGACCTTGTGGACACTATTAACTACAGAATGTCCCTGATATGCCTCAAGCTTAGTGGTTTATCACACTGACAAATTGTGCAGCCCCAGATCCAAGATTCTGTGGTATCTGATCTAGGCTTTCACTGTGTACAATTGCTACCTGGAAACCCGTACGCTAAAAGGCTTAGAGAAATAGATTGCTGGTTGGTGCTTCCGTGCAGACCTGAAATCGCTCATACATGAGTACAGGTAACTTAGAAGATCGCAAAGTGATGCGAGTGGGATCGTCCCTGAGACGCTACAAACCCTAGTGGTTTCTTTGGGCTATAGGGCTTTGAGATGTCATTTCATCTCAATGTCGGGTAAAAGACACACAAAATCGGAAACGTCTCCAAAATGACCTAAATAGTGTTGACAGGGATGTAAAACCTCAGCTCAAACAAAAAACAAAACAGCTCACATATAAAAGACTAACATACATGTAGCCTTAAAACAGTAATACACAAAGTAATTTGACACAATAATGGTTAATACTGTCTGAATGCTGAAAAGGTGTAGCTATACATGTAGCACTGTGAAGGGGAATCGATACATATTAGGGGAGACAACACATTTTTTTTTTTTTTTTTTTTTTCAATAGGGTTCTACTGTTAAAGGGTAGACAGGCGTCCTAGTAGCCTTCATTGAAAATATAGGTTTTCATATAGGTTCTTCTTACTCAAAATATGGGCTGTTTTATACAAGTATTTCAGTAAACAGTATAGGTTAAAAAAGGTTCTTGCAAACTAACATAAAAGATTTAAAGCTGAAGAAAAAAAAATGATGAATTTTTGCACCACAATTACTGTCAGAGATAAAGCTGGTTTGAATTTTACAAAGTCTAAGCCAGGAAAATATCTACAATTTCTTGACACTGTTCATCAATTTTTTTGCAACTAAAATGTAAAAATATACTCACCGGAAATAGAAACTATACACTCATTTTTAAGTTGTCACTGGCGAAACATTTTAATAAAATTTGAATTCCAATTATATAAATTATCATCAGTGGCATATCTGATTTATCGAATAAAATGTTTAATGATAGCTACGATTTAACGGGTAGAGCCACAGGCTCAAAGCAAGGGTCAAAATTATGCTGTTCAAGTTTCCATTGGGTCAAACTTTTTGTGTCGCGAATGTGATTCCCATTTTTGCCAATTATTACGCATCATCTAACGTGGGGAATATTGTTTTCAAAATGAAAATTTTCACAATGGTTGAAATGTAATCGACATTTAAATATTGGACCAAACCACCGGAAGTGAGCGAAAAGTATGGCATTTCTGATTGCGATTTTTGTTTTTATCAATATTTAAGACACAGCTGAGAATGCTAAAACGACTGAAGGCACTTTCGGGTCGATTTTTGGGTTGAAACATTATTTTGAAAATTTCGCTAAAAAAAAAAGCAGTTTTTGAGATTTCAATACAATGTTTGTTTCTCGATAATTTTTAGATGTTATGTTATTTTTTTATTCCTTGCTTTTTACTTGTTACCTCTACGCAAAAAATGTTGAAGTCAAAATTCGATTACAAACAGATTTTGTGAAAAATGCACTTTTTTACATTTTTTCCAAAAACTTTTATTTTGAACACCAGATTTTCTTTAAATTGTTACAGGATTCATGTCGATAGTTAGTAAAGTCCTTAATCAGTAATTTTTAACTGAATTATCCACTTGTTTTGTCAGGCGAGACAATTTAAAAGTGTATAGTTTCTATTTCCGGTCAGTATAGAAGTGATTTTTAAAGAAAAGTAAGGATTGAGTCACGAAAAGTTTCGAAAAGTGAAAAATACTGTTTTTTCTTTTTCATGAAAATACAGGCCGTTTACAGGTTGTATGAACAAAATTCAGGTTTTATAGGTTTGACACAAAATTATAGGTTATTACAGGTTTTAAAGGTTTCACTAGGCCTGGTACAATTTTCTCCTGTCCTTTAAAGGTGCATTATTGAGCTACCGGGTCTCAAAAATTTTTTTTCTGTTTTTTATCTTCAATGCATACTCCTTTGTCATGTGTACACTTTTGGAGGCAAATGCAGCTTCAGAACTTTGTGAAAATGGTAGTTTTCATTCGTGTTTACCCTTTGATCTGAACATGTGTTCGGAATTTCTGTTCTAAAAATAAATCTGTCACTTTACACATTCATGGCGACAGTATCGTCTCTGAGTGTGGTTACTTATGGCATGGTATTCAGCGTCATATTTTTTTTCCGATTCAGGCATGGCCTAAGCAAACAAGGCAAAAATGAACGTCGCATAACGTCATATATGGAGATTCTATTTTTGTCACGAACTAAAAATAGATCTAACTAGTGTTCGAAACCTAGTTAGGGAATCCCTCTCAAACTCGTTTACCTGTCATCATAATTGTTCGCATTTTTGCATAAAATGCATTCATTTGTATTGTTTTAAAGAAAAATACCGGCTATATGTATTTTATTTTTGGAAGCATTTTTTCCGGATAGCTCAATAATGCACCTTTAAGAGTAGACATTTTTTTCAGAGAAGCTCAATTCATAGCTCATCATGATAACAAGTCTGTGAAATGAACATCCCTCTAAACCCCACTTTATATAGATAAAACTGGGGTTTACAAGTTTATGCATTATTTTGCCTATTTCTGCTCCTAGACATTGGCTGTGGTCACTTGTTAGAACTGCCTCAATGAGGTGGTTTTAACAAGCACCCACAACCTGTGTCTGGAGAACTATTTTAATATTAAAGAAAAACATCACAAATTTTCATCGGGGAAAGATATGAAAGAATGGGCTATGTCACATGGGTGCATCCTTGAAACAGATATATGATACAATACTGGGCATTACTGTCTATATGCTGAAAAGTGCAGTTATAGCAATGTTAAGGGGAATGGATACATAAGCCAATGAAAGTTGGTCTCCCTTTAAAAACTGTCAGACAATATGGCAGGTGTATCTGGGAGCTTTCCACTAAATGTTATCCATAGGCGACAATAGTAACCTTTTACCGGCTCCCACAAAAACTACACATGCATAACTTTTCAAACCTTACTTGTTTATAGAGCCATCCTAGCTAGTCCAGCAGAAGCCCAGCCTGACATGGAAATGCGGTTCAAAGTTTTTTTCTTTGTTGATTTTTGTTGGTCAGGCATTGTATTTGAAGAATCTGACTGATGTCACCCTGACATCATTGAGCATTTTGAGAAAATCAAGATGGCGACCAAGATGGCAGTTTTAACATAATAAAAGACGTATGTCGCCAAATAATTGGCTACACATGGTTGTTAAATTCAATATATTCCTTATCTAGTGATGTTTGTGCAAAAGACTTGTCCACAACAAGTCTAACAAGAATGTACATATTTTTAATATCACAAAATAGCAAGATGGCATCCAAGATGGCTGCTAATTATGTATTTTTCTCTCTCGAAATTTGGTAAAAATAAGTAGATCAATTTCTTAGAAACAATTCTTATTGATTCCTAATTGCTATTCAGGAAAGTTATGGCCTGATTTCTATTACATTTCAGAATTTGTCAAACAGATATGGCATCCAAGATGGTTACCAAATGTATACTTGTTAACACAAGACATTTCTAACTTCTTACTTCTAATTTCTAACTCCTTACTTCTAACTTCCACGTGGTAGGTAGGTGTGAAGGTAGGGTGGTTGGATAGGCAGGTAGGTGTGAAGGAAGGTAAGTAAGTAGGTAGGTTGGTAAGTATGTAGGTAAATATAAAAGTAGATAGGTAAGTAGGTAGTTACGTACTTAGGTAGGTAGTTTCGTGCTTAGGAAGGAAGGAAGGTAGGTAGGTAGCTGGGTGGGTAGATAGGTAGGTAGGTAGGGTTAGGTATTGGGTGGCTGGCTGGCTGGATGGATGGATGGGTAGGTAGGTAGGTAGGTATATAGGTAGGCTTGTTTGTTTGACCTGTATAGGTCAATTGAGAAGAAATGACATCTCAAGCCCTGCTGACCAATGTAACGAATAGGGCTGTAGGTACGTAGGTAGGTAGGAAGATTGGATCGGTGGGTGGGTAAGTAGGTGGGTAAAGTAAGTAAGTAGGTAAAAGTAGGTTACATACTTAGGTAGGTAGTAAAGTGCTTAGGTAGGTAGGTAGCTCGGTAGGGACTGGGTTCGTTTGTAGGTATGTAGGTAGTGTGAGTGAGTGGATGTTTGGAATTGTAGGTAGTTAGGCAGGTAAGCAGGTGGGTGGTTTCGTGGGTGGACGGGTAGGTAGGTAGGAAGATGTGAAGGTAGGTAGGTAGGCTAGATTTGAGGTTTAACGACCCCTTCAGCACTGTATAGATCATTATGGGGACATTGCTCCCAATTTTGTGGGACTTTTACCCGACATTGAGATGAAATGACATCTCAATCCCTGTAACCCAAAGGATTTATAAGCAAGGACTGTCGGTTGAAACTCCCATTAAGGACAGAAACACAGTTGATATCCGAGAAACGGTGAGGAAAAACACAGAAATTATCCCAGACTTGATTTCTGCGCATGCTGTATCTGGATGTGACACGGTGGCCTGTTATTATGGGACTGGTAAAGCCAAAGTGGTGAAGATATTAAGAGCGGGGCACAAACTGCGTAAATAAGGTGATGTAACAGATGTTATGAAAGAGGCCACATGCTTTGTGTCAGCTTGTTATGGGTACCTGCAGTGTGACAGTATGTCCATAACAAGGCTATTAATGTGGACATCAAAAGTTGGTAAATCCTCTAAACCAGTGCCAAAGTTATCCTCTCTTTCTCCAACTACAGAGTCATTCGCAGAAAATGTGAAACGAGCACACTTCCAAGCATCTGTGTGGAAACATGCCCTTGATTAGGACCCATCATATGTCAAGGTTGGCAAAAAGCCGGTCAATATGAGTATTGACCGGGCCGGTGGTTAAAACTGGTTTTATCCGGTTATTACTGGTTGATTGGTGGTCGATTGGATCACTGGAGTATATGCCTCTGTCCTGTCGTTATCTGGTCTTAAAAGCTTCCCCTCCCCCTCCCCTCTACATCACGTACATGAGGTTAGACTATATTTTCATCAGTGAACATGACAAAATAGTTTTTATAAATAACAGTAATTATTTGAGTTTTTTTTATTTGTTCAGAAGTCAAAAGACATTATTTCTGTCCAACTGAAGAGGTTGGATTGACTCATTGAATTGTAGATAGGTCTGTTCTTTTCAATCAAACAATCTTTATAATTTATAATTATCCTTTATAGGTAAGATCAATTGTTCATATGTTGATTTACTGGAATATGAAAAAGCTGAATTTATCATGGATTTTGAAGGATTTATGGAAGGTCCTATTTTGTTTGACAGAATAGAAGAATTGTATCAGATTGTGCCACCCAGTCTCTCTCTCTCTACCTGTGTTTGGAGATTCACTGATGTTTTTGCAGTATATTTAAGAATCTGCAACACATGTAAATTGCTGTCAAAAACAGATTAAAAGATGCAAAAGCTGCCACTGCAGTGGGTGTGTCAAAGATCTCAGTGCCAAAGTGACTAATTACATATCCCTAATAGGGGTATTATACATTGACACCAGGCTTTATTCCTAATGTGTGACATTTTTATTTATGTGCAATCTAGATAGTATCTTATCATCAAGCTGTAACTGAAGTTGTAAAAAATGAATGAAACATAAAGGCCCAATTTGGAATTTCTTCACTATTTTGGAAGACATCTTAAAAAAAAAAAACAGTGTAAGGTGCAAAGACTGTAATATTGGAGTTTACTTAGTGCTGTCATAGATTAAAATGCCTAGGGCTAACAAAACCAGAAAATAATGCTAAGAGGCCACTTGATGAAATATCTGAACCTGAAACTCTATCAAATGATCAGCCTCCACCAAAGAGACCCAAACTTCAACAGACTAGTTTCAGTAGCTTTGACATTTCAGCACAAAAAATATTCAATTCACCACTCAATGTTTCAATCAACCAGTATTGACCACTCTGGGAGTATTGAGCGGGGCGGTTAAAATGGTTAAAACTGCCTCTGGCTTTGACCGCCCAACCTTGCCAGATATTGCACCAGAAGAATTTGAATGGCTTTGAGAAGAAACTTCACAATCTCTAATAAAGTCAGCAGTGCCTCAGGGTACTTCTCTTGCACAGGCAGATGTCTTGAAACTAATTAGGTGTCAGTGTGAGTCGGAGGAGCCGTGTTCATCACTGCGTTGCGACTGTAAATAAGCCAGACTTGGGTGTTCTGTGTTCTGCGTGTGTCAAGGGACATTTATTTGCAACAACGAGCAAACAGTTTTAAGGAATGACTGAACAGTTGTACTGTTTTGTTGAACTCTTTCTGAGTATTTGGCTGGTGTAAATGATAATATGCAAGCATATACTTTTATGTTTGTGTACACCATTTTGAAGAATTTCCATTTCCAGTGTGGTTTCATGTTGCCTCTATTCAGGAAAGGGCCCTTCTCTTTACAGCCATATTGAAAACAAGCAATAATCATACAGTATGATTCTAATATTATATAGATGTATACCAGCTGTAAAGTTTGCATATGATTATACTTTGTGATGTTTTCATATTTCATCTATATTCAGTCAAGAATACTTGTCTAGTGTTGGATTGTTATTTCGTTGGTGAAAGTTTTTTTTCTCCCCTGGGTGTAAAGAGTGACAAATACATTTTGCTTGTCAGCCATCTTGAATGCATAAACATAGTTTTACACACTTAAAGGTTGCTATACACATCAAAATGTCAAATTATATGAACAATTTAGTAACTATGAATAGTTTTGCGCCAATCAAACCGTAATTTCAAGTTAAGTTTCATAGTTTTACGTAACATAGCATCCTTCTTGGCTGCCATCTTAGGAGGCAATTCCCCACAGTGAAGTGCCTGTAGTCTCTGCCTGGGGCCACAAATACAAATCTGCAACAAAAGTCATTGTTTGGGGGTATTGAAAACCGTATTTAGGTAAAAACTGATATTTGGAAGCCATCTTGGACGCCATCTTGAATTTCTAAAAATGCTCAATGATGTCAGGGTGACATCACTTAGATTCTTTAAGGGGGATGTCTTGGCGATAAGAATCAGCGAAGAAAAAAACTTTGAACCCTATTTCCAGGTCCCCACAGAATATGCAGTTTTTCTCCCGGACTAAGCCCAACAAGTTAATGAGAAGAAATCCACATGTTGATCTGCTCATTTTCAAGTTACAGTCAACCATGTTTGTTTACCTACTAGAACGGAGTAAATACAAACCAACATTTTTAAAGGAGGGGTGACCGTATAAAATCAGCAAAAATTTCTTTGAGCTTGCAGATATATTTATAAAACATGCATCATTTTAGTCCCTTATACCTATCATTTTCTCACATTGAAATAAAACATGGGATACATATCCAATGGAAGCAAGTCTGATATTTAGAACGCAACTAAAAGCTCAGTCCACAAGTGATAAAACACGGCACCTCCCAGTATTAAGTGCAATGCTACCATCTATATCCCCCTTGCATCCATGACTTTTCAAGGGAAATAAAAACTGCAGTTAGCACTATCATTATTATCTGCATTATATTTCATTACGAAAACACGCCTATACAAACACATTGTAAATCTGTAACCACCAAAAAACGAAAATTTAAAGATAAAAAATTGTGATATTAATTTTTCTTATTTCTGCTCAAAATATAGATTGTGGGTACTCATTAGACCTCATCGAGGCGGTTCTAACGAGTACCCACAATCTATATTTTAGAGCAGAAATAAGAAAAATAAGGTTTACCCCAGTAAACCCCATTTTTATTAAATAAAAGTGGGATTCAATGGGGTCAAAATTATATAGGCTTGTTTTTTGAGTTATAAAATATTACATGTACATTTGTCATGTTTGCTAGGCCAAATAAAAACAAAATGAATGTTTAGGACTTCATTTTAGGAAAAAAAAATACAGGCATCACGAAAACACACCTATATCATTTTGACCCCACTTGAACACCACTTTTATATAGTAAAACTGGGGTTTACAGGGCTAAACCTTATTTTTCTTCTTTTTGCACTAAAGAAAAAATATCACAATTTTTTTTTTTCATCTTAAAAATTTTGTGTTTTTTGGCGGAAAAGTTTACACTGCATTTGTATAGGCGTGTTTTCGTAATGGTAGGGATTTTTATATTTCTCCCTTTTTTATGAATATTTCATTAGAAACATAGCTTTATACTAGGAGGAATAGTGTGGATGAGAAAATTCTAACATGTACCAACAATCTATGTCTTGATGGAGAAATAAGTCAGATTATCCCATTTAGTACTGGAAACCCCAAAACGGGTAGTTGGCAAATAGCGAAGGCCCGGATCAGTCTGATCAGGGCCTACACTGTTTGCCAAAAGTTCAGCTATTTTCCGAATAGTTTTTGAAGAAAACACAACCAGACACCCCTAAATTTTGAAATGGACTTATACTAAATATAAGGAGGAAGATTCCATTTGGTACAAAAAAGGGTTATTCCCAAATTAACCAAATTCCTACTTATCAAGAGCTATGTAGAAAATTTATGAAATGAATAGAAAAGAGGAAAAGATAAATAACCCATTGTATGCTAGTGGACTCTTCAATTGCTATTTGTTGGACAAGTCCATTTGACATATAAGGGGTGTCAGGCCTTTTTTCATTCTTATTCTATTTTTATGGAAAATTCTGTTAGCAAATAGTGCACTGCCCTGATCAGACGCCGCATTCTGCGGCATCTGATCTGGGCCTACACTGTTTGCCAAGGTACCCCTTTAGGGGTTTCCTTGGACATACAATCGGATAAGAAAGACAAACATACCACCAAAAGGCATAATTCAACAATTGTGTAGGGTCTGAAAACCCTTAACACACATACATTTTTTCTTTGGCCTAAATATGTTCTGTAAATTTATATACATGTATTAAAACTTTTTATTAATGTCAAAACATTTGTATTTTAAATGCATTTGCGTAATTCAAAAGTTTACAGACATGGGAAGTGAGGTTTGTTAAAAAGATTTGAAAAAGAAACTGCAAAAGTTTTAACCCTTGTCCTGCTACTCCCGGATATCTCTGATCAGGATCTACATTGTTTGCCATTCAGATTGTGAATTTGTTGAAATAATTTGCATCAAGTAATCTGATTGGTTGATAATCGGTAGTGGGTGTGGCATATATAAATATTCAGCAGGACAAGGGTTAAAATCCTAGAGTCTATATATAGATCCACACTCCACAGTACACTATAAAAAGAGATTCAATTGTTTTCAAATGCAAAAAGAAGTTTACAGTCAGTATCTGGTGATGACCAAAAATATGACAGACAGGCTAGTGCACCTGTCACTGTTTTTCCCACAGAGGTGGGGTGGGGGGCATACCCTAGTTCTACACTGTTAAATGTGTATTCTGTTGTGTGTTACAATACAGGGCTGAATGGGAAAGGCAAATAAAGGCCTGTCAACTCATTTTATGCATCAAACCCTAAAACTGGTGTTTGGAAATCAGTGCAGGCTCAGATCAGACACCACAGAATGGGGTGTCTGATCAGTGTCTTAACTGTTTGCAGGAAGTTCAAATATTTCCTAAATGAGTTAATTATTTCTAAAAATAAGGCAATTTGAAACCCGGATGGTCAGGTAATTTTTCTGACCTACCGTTGCAGAACTAGGCGTCTCACATGTGACCAGAGCCAGGTTCTAACCACAGTAGTGAGAGACCTAATGATTAAGAGTCAGTGCTCTTATCCACTATGCCATGCAGGCCTGTTTAGGGAAACCCCAATATGCAGATCATTGGCAGATAGTGCAGGCTCAGATCAGACACCGTAAAATGTGTTCTCCTACTATATTCAAGCCAGCCAGAAGATTTCACTCAGTAGAAAATGAGTTTAACGCGTGAACAACTTCATACTAGGTTGATTTGAACATACATATACAAATTGATATCCTCAAGGTCTGTGTGGTGAATTCCATTCCACACATCAGTTGAAAATGATGGTCTTAAGCTATACATGTTACAGGCCTCAAGATTGTAAAAATATTATAAAATGTTACCACTACATGTACCAAATTTCATTGCACTACTGATTGCATGAATTTCACTTATTGTCAAACAAGTAACACTTTGCACATTTTATTATTAAATGGCAAATTCTACTACTATAACAACAGTTAAGGAATAATAAGCAGTTTGGTTGTTTGAAGCGAAAGGCAAGACATGGCTACCATCTTATAATCGGATGTCAGAGGATTCGCCACTTTGCATGTTCGCCACCAGAGGTTTCGCCACCTCTGTGAGAGGGTTCGCCACTTTTTCGATTATTGCATTTGGAGGATTCGCCACCTTGTTAAATCTGTTGCTTATAACTATTTAATTTTTTAGCAGGGTTTAAGAAAAGAAAAAATAAAGACTGTTTATAGTTGTTTGTTATTGCTTTTCCTTATATTTCCTATTTTCTAATAACAGACGAAAAAGGAATCAGTCTAAAGGGGTCCCCCTATTTGCAGACAAGAACCGACAAGAACATTCACTGAACTATTATTCAAGCTAATCGTCTCTTGTTGGTAAATGCTCTTGATGCTATTAACATAAAACATAGATTGTGGGTTCCCGTTTATAACCGTTCGATAGGTGAACGAAAGAATCTCTTGTCCCACTTCTACATGCTGAAGCCAAGACACTGGGCCGTGTCAGAGAACATGCTATGCAAGGTTCAGAGGAAACAGTAATCACGGCAAGCTGTTGGACATTTGGGCTATGTATGGAAATGGCAAGCTCACTAGTTCAGCTCTTCTTCGTCGATGTTCACACATCATGGGACTGACACCTTCATCATCACCAGTGCAGGGAATATAAGAGATCTGACGCAGCACAGGTTTTTATTTTTTGATTTTAAAATGATATTTTAAACTGACTTTGTAAACCACTGACTTTTAATAAAAGGACCATGATGAAAAGCGCCTTCCTGGGATGTGGGGTTGAGATGGGATATACATGTATATATCCATTTTCGGTGGCGAAATCTCCGAGGGGCGAAACCTTCCGAGGGGCGAAACCTCCAAGTGGCAGAAGCTCTTGGTGGCGAAACCTCCGATGGCGAACTTGTTTGGTGGCGAAACCTCTGTAAACCTTATAATCTGGCCTTGTTTGACTGCTGAACTTTTCACTCATCACGGACAAACAGTTATTCTGGATTTCAATCTTAGTTGCTACTCGCCTTGTAAACCAGGGATCGCAGGATCGATCCCGGGCTTCTCCAGACTTTTGGATGAGTCTTTAATTTTAAACCGAGGTCCCGTCTCAGTATGACCTTAGCTGTTGGTGGGACGTAAAATCAAACACCCACCCACTCAATCTTAGTTGCGGGATCAAAGAAAGATGACCCATACATGGGCGACAAAACATGACAAAGTCAACCCCAAAAATCATATGAACTGGTACAGTTGGCATATGTGATCAGTGAAAATTCCAGTCAGTCTGTGCCGTATGAGGCCTTAACCCATATGTACTGAATAGATTCCTTCTTACTTTATGTAAACCATTGACGGAGTACAAACAGTCATCACGTGAACAAATCCATGAAATGGATACCAACTAAACCCTACTTTATATAGAGAAAACTGGGGTTTATGGGGGAATACCATATTTTTGTTATTTCTGTTCCAAGACATAGGTTGTGGGTACTCGTTAGAACGGTTCTAACAAACACCCACAATGTATGTTTGCAACTTATAAATAGAAAAATATCATAAATTTTCATCAGGAAAGTAGCCATTTTTGAGATGTGAAAAATGCACTGTCCGACAGATGTGTTATCGTAATGAAAGGAACTGACTAGACACCACAATGTGACCACATTCTGCGAGTCTGTCCTGGGCCTCCACTGTTTGCCAATGACCAGTTTGAGGGATTCCTGTATTATAACCATACCTGTGGTAATTTTTTGAATTGTATGAGGGAGATTTGCCATAAAAATTGTGATGAGGGAGATGTAAAGAATACATGCATATAGGCAAATTCTCAGTTCAAATGAGGGAGACTCAAATCTTGCTAAAATTTAACATGAATTAGGCAAAAATTAGCATCAAAATGAGGGAGTCTCCCTTCCGATGAGCGAGGTATCACAGGTATGTTTAACAAGAATTCAGCCAAAGGCTATGTCAGGTCTGTGGGGACTCTTACATTTGGATGAACGTTAGGGTGGTCGCAAATGTTGACGGCTTAACAAACTCATGAACGGAAAACCAGACTCCAACACAGCACCATGCTTAAAGCAGGCGCTACAAAAAGGGTTTAAAGTACGACCAGAATATCACTTTTCACAATGTGGATGCCTCATGAATCATAGAAAACACGCAAATAATATAGGGCAAGCAACAAATGAAAACTATCAGACTGCACAGATATGCTGATTGCACTTGCCAACATGTACCTTTTGCTGTGCAAATATTTTACATGCTCATACACCACAGCCTCTTTATAACACTATTAATGGGGTTCAAAGCAGAAACTGCGTTTGTTAAACAACCATGTTATAAATATCCAAACAAAAATGTATAGAATATTTTTCAATATAATATATACATATTTGGGATCCATCTTGAAACTGTGTTATATCCAAAACTGTGTTATAACGAACAGTTATAATGAGGTTTATCATGTTTGTGGTGCATATGATAAATTCTCCTTTATTCATTCCCATACCAGAGTGCTACCAAACAACCTATATTCGCATTTTTCCCAATATTGCAGCTCTTGTCCTAAATTGTCCAGAGGGGTAGTTGAGCTGAACAAGAGGTGAACTGGACTAGCCTAAAGTTTGTCACACAAGTTATGTCAGTGTCTAGGTCAGACTTCATATAAAAATCTTTACTCTTTTAGCATTTCACCCAGTTTTATACACTACTCCATTCCATTTGTTCCATTCTCTTTTACTGTTGCTCTACGTCGAACACGTGCATATGGCCCTATACTTGGATCGGTGATAAACTTCCATATAACGTTGACCCAGGAAGTGTGATATGGCAAGTTCTCGTAATACTCGGGGGCAATTTTCCTTACCTGTAAAAGATGAAGGTAGATAATTGTCAGATGTGTCATGAGAATTTCTACATCAGCTGTTTCAGGTATGCATAAAAAGTATAACGTAGCCAAACATGCAAATAAAGACTGTGCAGTGACAAACAAACACAGAAGACTCCTCGCCGCAGAATAAGCCCGTGACACACATGATCCGTGACCATGCCATCAAATTCACGGGCGGGTTGTGTGTGTGTGTGTGTGTGTGTGAGGGGGGGGGGGGAGGGGGGGGGGGGGGGTAACTACTGAATAAATTTGGGGACTCTCCGCGCGGGCAATCAAAACTGATTCAACGTGTTGTTTCAACGTAATTCAACGTGCCTGCGGAGATGGCTGATGTCATGTATCACTGGGTTTGGGAGAGCATTAGTCCTACAACTAGAAGGATAGAATGCTTTTGGGACGATATCACCAAAAGGATAGCAAATTTATATGGGATAATGCTATCCTTTGTCCGCCTACAAATGAGAGAGTACCCATGTATGCCATTATTAAAGTGGCCGTATTACTTTTTCAGTTTGTCTGACTAATATACATATTAAACTTGCGGACGTGCGGACGCCACTGTCTGCAAATTTTAGAAGTTTTACGAGAAAGAGTTTAGATACACAGACTCATAACGTAAAACAAGATGCACACCGGCATACAAATCCAAATGTGCCGAAATAAAAACCAAAGCACTAACAGCGGTAAGGCAGACACGATTAATCGTATAACCGATTAATCGATCGATAATCGCCACAAAAAATGATTATCATTTCTGATTTGCTTTTAATCGATTACTTGATAGGTACAATTTACTACCGGCCAGGGCTTTAGATAAGGCTGCGTACCGCGTAAATTACGAAAATAATTGGGAGGATACTCCTTTTTTTCAAATCTGCTGCGTATCAGGTACGAAAAACAAATGAGCATTACGCATTTAATATTTTTTGAGAGCGTATTTGGAACGCACGTGAAATAAATGACGTGTGTAATGAAAGGCGGGAAATTCTCACACGGGAAAATTATGCATTCATAAATTATTTCAAGGGAATCAAGTTTTATTGGGGTTGGGGTTACGGTCCTTTCAAGATTATATCACATATAGAGCCGATCCGATCGTTAATCAGGTGGGCGTAAACCGGAGTAATCTGAACTACAGTAAGACGAGCGAGCAGTGAAGTCTCGGATCAGACAGTGCATGCGCGCAAGCCTTCATTAGCCGTACTGATTGGATGAGCAGGTCATTGCTCAACAGTATTGTCGCGCATCAGTCTGCGCATCGCTGATTTTACAAGCTGGGTTATCCAAACGGACTTGCGTAGTTGTTGCACATGTTCTGACTTACATAGTGGTTGCGCATGCTGGTCTAAGTCTTCGAGTATCGTGCGACCAGTGAAGACTCGGTGTAGCCTGCGCATCAATGCAATCTGCTCAGTCTTCGCTGACCCCAAGAGCCTTTTGCAGGGCTACTCAGAGATAGGTGAGAAAAAAGGTTGCCCGGGTTGCACATGTTGATCTGGGTCTTTGCAAGGTGTTGTGCAACGCAGCTCGGTATACACACTGTTTACTTGCAATACTGTCGCAGACTGATAAAGCCGTGGGGATATTGCAAACACTAGCTTCGCATTTTGATCAGAGTCTTTGCAGATCATTGGCAACCAGTTGAGCGTCAAATGACATGGATAACTATTGAGTAGTCTCCCTTGAACAGATTATTTATTCAGTCATCGGTTATTTTTTTGTATTGCTTTAATAACACGCTTTCAGATGGATCAAACAAATTATTTTTTATTTAAATATTATAATTCTATATTAAAAGATACCTAGAAGTTAAATGTTCAAATGTTTTTTTTTTTTTTTTTTTTAAATAACAAACGTTGCTATTGCTTCGACCCAGTACACCACTCACTTGTGAAATGCATATAAATATGTATATAATTCCAGTAGAGACAACAGTACCATAAAGGGCTGGAGCCGAGCGATGGTCTCCTCATTCACCGGCAACGTGGAATGGGGGTAGCACCGAACGGCTAAGGTGTAGTGCCAGAATGGATTAGTTCCCTGGGACCCCACCAGCTGACGACCCGCGACACGGGGAAACTGGGAACAACAACAACAGTACCATTAACTTCACTAACGTGTGCATAAAGATTTTGATGGCGTTTCATAAACCAAAAAATGGTGCCCAATTTTTTTCATCCAAAAGAGCCCTACTCAGCCCAGCGCCCCTCTACCCTAAAATCCTAGCTGGAGCACTGCAATCCTTAAGTTCTTTTCAGCTGATCAGGAGTCCGTCTCTGCCGCACTTTTTGTGAAAAAGGTTCTGACAGATTTTTGACCCAGTAACTGGTTCCGATTATAACATTGCCTGTAAGGAAACACGATGGGTCCCACTATCGAAGGGTGGAAGAAAATAAATATCCATGGACAATATATGATGAAATAGAGAATATGGTTTTGAAAAGGAATTATAAAAGTTTTAAAGAATATGAGTTTCACTCCATATCTTGGACAATAAAGTGAAGCTGATATTCTAATTTTTTAGAAACTCTTTGGTCACAATAATCAGCCATCGAAGTTTTGCTATCCGCCAAAAGAACTGAACCCCAAAAATTAGATTTCTCCATCAACAAACTGCTCAGAAGAGATTTCAATATGGCATTGTTTTGTCTGATTTGCGGCCAGGCATACTGCTTGTTTTCTAATAGACACAGATATTGAATATGTGTATCTATAAGAAAACAAACAGTACACCTGGCCACAAATCAGTCCATAAAAAACATTGTGTCGAGGCTGCAAAATAAAGTTTTTTGGTTTATTTTTCAGTACTCTTTAAAAATTTCTCGTTACTCCTTTTTTTAAAAAAGGACGAGTACTGTACTCTTTTGAAAAAAAAATATCTAAAGCCCTGCTACCCAAAATTATGCATAAAATAGCTGGATGAGTGGCAAACAGTGCAGGCCCTGATGAGACGCCGCATTATGCGGCGTCTCATCTGGGTCTTCACCGTTTGCTCAGGCCTGTCTGTTCAAATATACATATGGTTAACTTAAGTGCAACATATGGTAGAGTCATGCTCAGAAAGCCAGACAAGTAAAATAATGACAAAAACCTTAGTGATTACTAATCGATTATCGATCGCAATGGCAGGACCGATAATCGATTATCTCTTCAGCTCCGATTAGCCAGCCCTAAACAGCGGTTGTCTCTGAGAGTATCCTGGAAAATGGTCCTGAACGGGCACTTAAGACCTCTCAGTGTTTTGTCTAACCTTTACTGTTTACTAGCCTGACGCCGCATTTTGTGGCATCTTATCTGGGTCAACACTGTTTGCCAATACACGCGAGCCAAGTCCAGATTTTACTTTTTACACAGCGCTTTGACGTCAAATGGGCTATAAATAACCGGTACCTGGATTTTCATGGTCGGCGATAGTCACGTGGACAAGAGCAGGCGGGAAACTTCTGTTGTTACATGTAGTTACTTTGGGTCGTTTATCGAGTTTTGTCGAGCGCTAGCTCATATACAATCATGTATGTCGGTGTGTATGATTGCATACATTTACAGGTATATATTTCTGTTATTTGCGTAAATAGTGCAGATCCGGAGCAGGTGCTGCGATTTGTTTTAGGTGTCTTCACAAGGCACAGGTCAGACTCTGCAGGCTAATCTATGAGGATTTGCAGTTTCGCAGGCTGATCTGAGTATTAGTTTTGGTCGGCGCTGGCGCAAATTTTCACTGACTGCAGCAACCGAACGTGCTTTGTAAAAGGCGGGAAATTCAGCACTTGGCAAAAACATGCGACCTGGCGAAAGCTCTGATCGGTCTGCGCATCTGTGAAGGCTATTCAGTCTGTTCTGATTGCATTTAGTTGCTCATTAATTTTAATTTTCCAGCTAGCCCAGTTTTTTTTTTCTTTGCAAAACAGAGCAAGTAATCAGCCAAATTTTCACAGAGAATCTCCGCGTTCCGGAAGAAATTCCCCGTCTCCGGTTTCGCGGAGAAAATTGCCGATTTCGCGTTAGTCCATTTCTCCGGAAGCAAAAAGTGAAAACAATCGACCCATTCAACTCTGGAGTTTACGAACATTCATTTAAAACAAAGACTCACAGCGTAAAACCCTTAGCGCCCTTGTCCATCGGGACAATTAAGGCGTAACTATACCTAATTTAGTGACACAGAGGCCTTTCTGATATTTAATCTTCATCAGTGTGTCTCAACCCCAAAGTTTTGAAACCGAAACGGATGATGGACAAGACCCGGCAAACACAGCACATCCCCCTCCGAGCACACACCGACCGACGTAGCCTATAAGACAGGTCAGCTGGAGGCATCAGGCAAGAGAGCCTACCCGCGGACTTATAGGGTCCCCCACCGAGCCAACATCAGCAAACATGACCCACACTCCACGGAAGTCCCGGGCATCAGGAAGGAGATGTCCAAAGAAGCAAGACTTGCAAAATTTAAAATATAACAAAAAGTGTAAACCAAATCCGCTAAGATACATGTCTCACCTGACAAGTCAGTCTTAGTTTTAGAACAATTAGAATTTTATGCTGCAAAAAATAAAGATATAATATAGTTATTTAAATCAGTACTTGAGCACTGACGTCAACACCACAGTATCAACCTCAGCACTAAGGAACTGATACTGAGCTGATGATACCCTACTCGGGGACGAACGAATCATCCACCAGCAGAGATATCGACCCAGTGGCTGCAATTAAGGCGTAATTATACCTAATTTAGTGACACAGAGGCCTTTCTGATATTTAATCTTCATCAGTGTGTCTCAACCCCAAAGTTTTGAAACCGAAACGGATGATGGACAAGACCCGGCAAACACCGCACATCCCCCTCCGAGCACACACCGACCGACGTAGCCTATGAGACAGGTCAGCTGGAGGCATCAGGCAAGAGAGCCTACCGGTACCCGCGGACTTATAGGGTCCACCACCGAGCCAACATCAGCAAACATGACCCACACTCCATTAGAAATAGATTGGGCTTTATAGTGCTTACGCACAGAAACCGACCGAAATTGAGTACCGGTAAACCGTGTAGGCCGGACCGTAATTTGGGCGGTAGGGTTTAAGATGTAATTTCATCTCAATGTCGGGTAATAAGTCCATAAAATCGGAAGCAATGTCTCAAAAATGACCTTAAAAGTGTTAACGGGGACGTAACAAAGCTTTAACCCTTAGCCCACCAAACAGAACTTTTGTCGCCTCCTTTGTTGTCTCCCTGGGTTACTTTCAAGTCATTGTTGCAAACAGTCCGGAGCGGCTAGAGGAGCAGTCTGTTTAGGATTATGGAAAAATTCCACGCTGTTTTTAATGTGCCCATCAGGTACTCAACGATGAATCAATGTTGAAACAGCGCTTTGTGTCTGCATGTTGTATTCTTGATATGACTTTGCAAATAAAACATGAGAGCAATCTAGAATGTATGTTACAGTCAAACAAAAAAAACACACAAAAAACCACACACACAAGAGTACAACAACAGTGGAACTTCCACTGATGGCCACCTATGATGCGTGTTCACCTCCCATTAATGGACATTTTTATCCCGCCCCACACCCCCTCCCGGGTATTTTCCTATGTATTTTATCTCTGACAACCAGTCACCCTCTTCTCGGGTCAAAGGTCATAATAATTTATGACTTTCTGCCCAAATCTGTCCAAATCACAGAGAATTGGAAATTTCATTGACGCAGAAATCAAAAGCAGAAAAGCAAAAATTCATGGAAATCGCATCCCAAATAAAATACCAACTGTCCCTTAAATGTGTAATATAAGTCATCATACAGGTTTTTAGGCTCCTAAGCTGCAAAAATGAAACAACAGATGAACAGGGCCATAATTTGAACACTCTTGGCAGACGTCCACTATATGAAGCGACATACAAAATATCAAAGATATGGACCTGCTGGCTTCAGATAAGAAGATTTTAAAGTTATTTTCCCTTATAATTTTTATATGTCAATGCAAAACAAGAAGGACCCTATGCGGGGGCATTTTTGACCCCAGGATATAATTTGAACAATCTTGGTAAGAGGTCACCAGATGAAGCTACATACCAAATATCAAAGATCTGGGCCTGCTGGTTTCAGACAAGAAGATTATAAAGGTTTTCCCTTATTTATAAGTCTATTTAAAAAAGTAGGCCCTTTTGAGGGGGCATTTTGACCCCTGTGCTATAATTTGAACAATCTTGACAGAACTGCACTATAAGAAGCTACATACCAAATGTCAAAGACCTGGGCCTTCTGGTTTCAGACAAGACGATTTTAAATGCTTGTTCCCTTATAAGCCCAAGTAAAACAAGTGGGCCCCTGTGCGGGGGCACTTTTGGCCCCAGAACTATAATTTAAACAATCTTGGAAGAGATCCAGAAAATGAAGCTACATGTTAACCAACTATCAAACACATGTGCCTTCTGGTTTCAGACAAGATTTTAAAGGTTTTTTCCCTTACAAGTCTAAGTAAAGCAAGTGGGCCCCAGGTGGGGGCAGTTTTGGCCTCCAGGGCTATAATTTGCACAATCTTGGTAAAGGTCCACAAATCAAGGACCTGGGCCTTCTGGATTCTGACGGAGATGTTTCAAAGTTTTTTTTTCCCTTATAAGTCTATAAAACAAGTGGGCCCCTTTATGGTGTCATTTATGGCTCCGGGGCTATAATTTGAATAGTCTTGGTAGAAGTCCACTAAATGAAGCTACATACCATATATCAAAGACCTGGGCCTTGCGGTTTCAGAAAAGAAGAATTTTTTTTAAGTTTTTTAGTTGAAAATATATTTTTAGCTCCTGAGACCTCTAGATACATGTGCAATGGACCTGAAGCATTTGAACAATTCTGAAAGAGGACCAACTAAGGATCATTCCTGTGAAGTTTGGTCAAAATCCAGTCAGTGGTTTAGGGGATGTCATTTGAAGAAATTGTTTACGCACATACGGACGGAGGCACGCATGTTCTGACGACGAACGAAATGTGATCACAAAAGTCTACCTTGTCACTACATGAAGGCATCAAGACGTCCAAATATAAAGGGTCATTCAGCCCCAAATAAACCTCAACTTCGATGGTAAACGGTGATGTCTGATGTTGAATCGTTTCGTCTGATGTTGAATCGTTTCATCTCGACTACATTTTCGCATCGGTAGCACACAACTGCAGACAACTATTTTAGTTCTCTCTCTCTCTCTCTCTCTCTCTCTCTCTCTCTCTCTCTCTCAGAAATAAATCAATCACGCTTGACATATAGTCTGCTAGAGGCAGTTCACATGAAAAAAAGAAACTTGTGAAGGCAATGATCAGGAATTGATATAAGTACCCCAACACCTCCCATCAGAGACACCCAAGGGAAAGAAACACGAACATGAAATAACTAAACCCTAATGAAAACATCACAAGCGGAAAGGCAAAAGGACAGTTACTTTCCCACCAAATGGCCAAACGGCTATCCAAAATTAAAACAAGAGGGCCATGATGGCCCTGGATCGCTCACCTCATTCTTATAGTAGGTAATATAAGGTGGAGTGGAGGGTACGAGCAATTTTGGCTGACAGTGACTCAAGGAACATTTCAAAATCACTCTAGCTATTTAGGAACGTAAGTCATTTTAAGCATGTTTTAGTGTTATACATTTTTTTTTCTGGTGGCTATCATGTTCAGTGGAAAATTGTCAGTGTAACTCATGGAACATTCCTTCAAAATTGTTTTCTTTTTTTGAGGAAGAACTCTTGCAAAAGTTCCCTTTGACAATGCAGCACCGACTTGTATGTCACTATCTGGGCACCTTGTGGACATTTAGGGTCAGGTCCTAGTGCACCAGACAGAGATGAATGGGCTCAGTCTAACTAACTAACAATGACTCATAGTGACAAGGGGAAGGGGTTATCCATCCTTTTGACAATACAGAGCTGACTAATGTATGTCACTATCTGGGCACCTTGTGGACATTGAGGGTCAGGTCCTAGTGCACCAGACAGAGGTGAATGGGCTCTGTCTAACTAACAATGACTCATGGTGACAAGGGGTGGGGTGGTATCCATCTCTTTGACAATACACGGCTGACTTGTATGTCACTATCTAGGCACCTTGTGGACATTGAGGGTCAGGTCCTAGTGCACCAGACGGAGATGATTGGGCTCAGTCTAACAAACTATGACTCATGATGACGACAGGGGATAGGGGTGGTATCCATCCCTTTGACAATTCAGAGCTGACTTGTATGTCACTATCTGGGCACCTTGTGGACACTGAGGTTCAGGTCCTAGTGCACCACACGGAGATGAACATGCTCAATCTAACTAACAATGGTGACAAAGGGAGTGGGGGCAGGGTGAAGGGGGTGACCCTTTGTAAAAGTTACCACTATATTCATAAAATACCCCTCCTGGCCAAGGTATTACCAAAAGAGGACAATTCTGAGCAAGTTTGAGATGATTGGGCCAAAACTGTGACCTCTAAGAGTGTTAACAAGATTTTTCTAGGATTTGCCCTACTGACCTACTTTTTTGACCTGATATGACACACATTCGAACTTGAAGTTAGATATTGTCAAGATGATCATTCTGAGCAAGTTTGATTATGATTGGACCAAAACCATGGCCTCTAGAGTGTGAACAAGATTTTTCTATGATTTGCCCTACTGACCTACATTTTTGACCTGATATGACACACATTCGTACTTGACCTACATATTGTCAAGATGATCATTCTGAGCAAGTTTGATGATGATTGGACCGAAAATGTGGCCTCGAGTGTTAACATAGATTTTCTATTATTTGACATACTGACCTACTTTTTGACCCGACAAGACCCAGAGTCGAACATGACCTACATACTGTCAAGATGATTATTCTGAGCAAGTCTGATAATAACTGGATCAAAACTGTGGCCTCTGTTAACAAGGATTTTCTATGATTTGCCCTACTGGCCTACCTTTTGACCAGACAAGACCCATATTCGAACTTGAAGTTAGATATTGTCAAGATGATCATTCTGAGCAAGTTTGATTATGATTGGACCAAAACTATGGCCTCTAGAATGTTAACAAGGATTTTATATGATTTGACCTACTGACCTTCTTTTTGACCCAACAAGACCCATATTTGAACTTCATCTACATATTGTCAAGATGATCATTCCCAACAAGATTGAGGACATTTGGACCAAAACTGTGCTAAGATTTTCCTTTGATTTGACCTGGTGACCTCCTTTTTGACCCAACATGACCCAGTATCAAATATGACCTAGATTTTATAGAGGCAAACATTCAGAGCAAGTTTCACGAAGATAAGCAAGACTATAGCTTCTAGAGGGTGAAGAACATAATTGTTGACGACGAACGACTGACGACAAACGTACGACGGACAAAGGGTGATCACATAAGCTCACCTTGAGCACGTTGTGCTCAGGTGAGCTAAAAAAAGGGTAAAGTTTGCATTATATACATGCAAAAACAAACTGCAACAAAAATAAACTGCGACAGAACGGCCTTGGAAAGACTGGTTAATAGGGCTGGCAAATCGGAGCAGAAAAGATAATCGATTATCAGTCTCGCCGTTGCGATCGATAATCGATTAGTAATTGCTAAGGTTTTTGTCATAATTTTACATGTCTGAGCATGACTCTTACCATATTTTGCACTTTACCATATGTATCTTTGAACAGACAGGCCTGAGCAAACAGTGTAGACCCAGATGAGACGCCACAGAATGGGGCGTCTCATCAGAGTTCTGTACTGTTTGCCACTCATCCAGGTATTTTGGGCATAACTTTTGGTAGTTAATTGTACTTATCAAGTAATCGATTGAAACCAAATCAGAAATGATAATCATTTTTGGGGAATTTATCGATCGATTAATCGATTATACGATTAATCGTGTCAGCCTTACTGGTTAACGTAAAACAATTTTGCTCAAGACGCTTTGAGGGCTAGTTTTAACCATTATCCTGCTGAACACAGCAACTCTTACCTTTGAAAACATTGTAGATCCAGATAAGATGGCTTCTGATCAGGACCTAGACTGTCATGCAGTTTGTGAGTTGCATGTTGGACTTGCTAATCAGAGGTGAAAAGATAATCGATTATCAGTCCTGTCATTGCGATCGATAATCGATTATTAATCGCTAAGGTTTTTGTCATTATTTTACCTGTCTGATTTTCTGTCTGAGCATGACTCTTACCATATGTTGCACTTTACCATATGTATATTTGAACAGACAGGCCTGAACAAACATTGTAGACCCAGATGAGACGCAGCATAATGCGGCGTCTCATCAGGGTCTGCACTGTTTGCCACTTATCCAGCTATTTTAGGCATAACTATGGGTAGTAAATTGTACCTATCAAGTAATGATTAAAAGCAAATCAGAAATGATAATCATTTTTGTGCAATTTATCGATCGATTATACAATTAATCGTGGCAGCCTTAGAACTTGCATGTATGTCTATATTATACCAAGTAATTTGATAGGTTGATAGTGACTTAAGTCAGGCATGGGTGTGACTAAACGGATTTATTCAGCAGGATAAGGATTCAGATGTGACCCTGGGCTGTGGCCAGGGAGTCGTTACTGCTTGTCAGACAAAATGCTTTTCATTTAGAGTAGCTGTCCACAGGGTACCTAACCGCATTATTGTAGAATGCATAATTACCTCTGGTAGTCTGGATCCAGGTATGCCGGGGAAATCGTGGTGTTCGTTGTGGTAGCCAACATTGAAGGTCAGTAGGTTTAATGGTCCGTAGTAAGAATAGGTCTCATAGCCCTTTTGAAATACGTAATGCTCCGAGATGAAGTGACCCGCCATTGGATGCAGGCCCATGCCCAGGACTGTTCCGCCAAACATATACAATAGTGGTTTTACTCCGAGTGTGTACACTATGAATATATCAAATGCCAACTGGATGGCTAAATTTGCGATTTCCAAAACATGCACTGGCTTTGGTCTGACGAGAAACGGTCTAAAACAATAAAAGAAAGGCTGTAGAATAACCCAGATGATCTTAGAGAAAGTGTTATAAAACAATTTACATTCTATTTCAGATGGGATGTCAACATCTTTCTCAGCATCTCCTTGGTAACGGTGGTGTTCTAAATGGTATTTCCGGAAAGAAATTGATGCAGGAAACCCAAGGGGAAAGTTTGCGAAAAATCCCAAAAGCCTGTTAGCCATCGGTCTGGTATGACCAAATGCTAAATTGTGAGAAATTTCGTGAATAGCAAGTGATAACGAATGGTTGATAGTTCCTCCTATGCAGTAGCCGAGTATTAAAATCGACGTCCAGCTTGCGTCAGAACGACCAATAGCGTAAATCATAAGAAACTGCGTCAGTACGAAGGCAATCACAACGAACTTGAATCGAGGATCGTGACCCATCAGCTTCTTCATTTCTGGATATTTGCCTAGAAAAAGAGAAGAAAACGTAAATTTCTATATATGCCGAGTACATACTTACAAAGTTACGAGTTCTTAAATCATAAATGTTCCTAAAATCTGTTAGATCTATAAAGAAGTTTAATATTAGCTGTGGCATCCTCGACAGACTTGTTCAAAGCTTAACACTTAACAGACTCGAATAACAGACTCGATGGTGGTCAAAATGTAGTACATTATCTCGGGTTAGTTTAACAGCGTGGAATTCGTGCACTTTCTCATTCCGCTTCTCCGCTCTAAGTCAGGCCCCATTGAGAATATCGTTATTATAATTTGTGTTCACAATCTACAATAAATAAAACTGCAATCACTGCATGATGCCCCGGGGCGCCACTACGTCAAGCAAGTGCCATATCACAGTGAAAAAGGAATTCAAAGTAAGGATGTATTAATTACTATTTCCCTGAATAAAGTTGACTCGAATACATGACTAACATAACTACTAGTATTTTCAATGTGCAAAGAGCCATGACTCAAAAAGAAAGTAAACCAGAACTAAAATTCTCATTTTCAGTTTTTGGAGGCCGGTGCCCTTTAAACAAAAGTCAGTAGCTTGTCTAAAACTAAAGACAAGCCATATTTTGCCCAAAATTGAGTTTTGGGGGCATGTGCCCTTGAAAATAAGGTCAAGGTCACCAAAACCTAAATGCTGTTTTCCCCCATCCTAGTGATGTAACCATGCGAGTTTGGTCAGAATCAATCATTAGGTTCAGGAGATATAGTGCTTCAAACAGAGTTACATGATAGATATTGTTAAATATTCAAGGGGCGATAACTCCAAAAGTAGGAAAATCAAATGTTGGTTCATATGTACTGCATGTCATTTCATTCTGCTCTACATATCTGTGAAGTTTCATGGAAATATCTCAAACGGCATCGAAGTTATGGAGCGGACACGAAACTATGGCAAAAATGACTATGTTCAATGTTCAAATGGCAACAACTCCAAAAGTATGGTAACGGTTCATATATTCTGCACATCATTTCATAGTGCTCTACATATCTGTGAAGTTTAGTGAAAACATCTCAAATGGTATCAGAGTTAATGAGCGGACACAAAACTGATAGCAGCTATGTTCAAAGTTCACAGGGCAATAACTCCAGAAGTAGGAATTTCAGAGTAACGGTTCATATGTTCTGCATGTCGTCTCATGGTGCTCTACATACCTGTGAAGTCTTATGGAATTATCTCAAATGGTATCGAAGTTATGGAGCAGACACGAAACTATAACCGAAATAGCTATGTTCAATGTTCAAAGGGCAATAACTCCAAAAGTAGAAAAATCAGAGTTATGGTCCATATGTTCTTCACGTCGTCTCATGATGCTTTACATATATGTGACGTTTCTTGAAAATACCAAACAGTATCGAAGATATGGAGCGGACACGAAACTATGACAAAAACGGCTATGTTCAATGTTCAAAGGGCAACAACTCCAAAAGTATGAAAATCAGAGTTACGGTTCATATGTTCTGCACGCCGCCTGATAGTGCTCTACATATCTGTGAAAATATCTCAAACGGTATCAGAATTATGGAGCGGACACGAAACTATGAGGCGCTGACGGACGGACGGACACTCAAAACTACGGAGGGTATAACATACCATGGCGGGGCATAAAAATGTTTACTCTTTAGAGATCAGAAAGAGGCACGGTTATGAGGTCACCTAAAGTAGCGACTAGCCTCGCTTTGAAAATGGCGGCAAAGATCAAGAGCCCAGTTAATATGGAAAGCTGTGGTTCTGTATTATACGAGTTAGAATGCAAAATTATAAATGGTGAATGTCACTGAAATCAGTCGACACCATTTGAAAAGTAAGACTGAAAATCAAGGGAGCGTTTCTTCTATACAATAAAAATCCAATTCTCTTTTACTAATTTAATATATATATATATGAATATATTCTGAAGTTGGAGCCCCAGCATATATATCAGAATTTGTATTATATTTCATGAAAGGGGGGTCTTTCAAGGTATAGGAAATTGGCATTGGTTTCTGCCCACGCTTGGATTTTGATGAAATTGTGCACAATAATTGCCTTGGGTATAACCATTATAATTACGATTTTAAATCACTTTTAAATTTTATTTCCGTAGTAAATTTATTACATATTTTATGAAGTCTCTACCACAACAGAGAGTACTCTCATATAAACTTGTCTACAGTATTCAGAGTTTCATATATCTAATGCTGCTATGTTTTATGAATTAAAGCCATAATTGGTGAGTTAGTTGATAATATGAATGACCTCCTATATCTAGTAATAGTGGCTGGGCATTCAGTTTTCTTTGATGGTTTCCCCATATTTCAGCTCCTATTTTTGTACTCATTAAAATTTTATATGCATTTATACCATGTTCCAATTTTTGTCAAGACACCATTTTAGCATAAAAACTACCCACATATCTTAGGAACATGTTGATGAATTCTGATGGAAATTGAGGACCAGTAACATTGTGTTTTGACAGACTGAATACTGATAGTCCTGATTCAGCAAAATGTAAAATTATACGATTATCATGTTTTGGTCATGCTGTTTAATAATACTTTACTATTGCCTTCAATTTGGATGGCTATAGTATAGTAATGTTTGTGTAAGTAGTTCATAGCATAATTGTAAGTATTTCAAAACATCCATTTCGGTAAATCTGCCCCCTATGGAACAAACTATTTTGTCTACAGAACTATACCGCAAAGGTTTTGATGATCAAACGTACCCAAGTAATCATCAGCACAGTTTTCTTTCTGTCTTTCTTGTCTAATTAGGTAATGGTGCTAAGGTGATGTTTAGATTTAACATTCAAATCAACAACATACAAGTCACTTTAGATGTTGCTTCAGATTTTGTGAGATTTGTAATCCGACTCGAGATAAATGACTGTTGTTTGTTTATTTAACCCTAACTGTCCATTTAAAAAAGAAAGGTTTACTCTAGGGAAAACCAATAACATTTGAGATTACTTTTCCTGGACATTAAGTTTTCTGTATTGGCACTAGCCAATCTGTCTTTTTTGTATAGCCCCTATGAACGAAATCAAACGGCTTCCTGAAGCTGTATTCCAAAGCCATTTGAATTTGCTTTTGGAATTCACATGGTCGTACATTTGTCAGTGTTCCAAAACTTATGTGAACATGATTGTGTTGTCTATATATTTGTATAGGTCTTTCACTTCATTTACCTATCTCAGCAGTTGTTGCAGTAATTACAGAGCACATTATGTAAGATATCAAGAAGCATTTAAACTGCTGATAATAATTATTCAATCTGTGAGTAGTTATCGCATTACTCATAGGATTTTAAATTATTTTCAGTAAATACATTGTTTAATTGTTTATTATAGTCTCATCATGGTTAACATATAATACATATATACATTGTGATGCTTTTTTTCTGTCCAAACACTGCAATGATCTTTGTAAGCTGAGAAATACATTGCACATAAATGTACTAGTAATTATTAATGAACAAAAATCAAGCAAGAACAGTTCTTAAAAAACAGTGAACTTTCAAGAAATGGTTGAAAGTTTTACAACCAGAAAAAAGTACTAAAAGCTCGCTTCCGATAAATTAACCACTATACTGACAAAGTAAATAGAAAAAATAAGGCACTAAAGAAACGTCAACAATTACAATACCAATGCAGAAATGAGACATATTTATGCATGTGTACTATTAGGAAGGAAACTGTTTCTCTCCCTGTCTAATAGCAAAATTTCTCTAGGTCAGCTTTGTTTACACCAAATATTCTGCGCCTCATCAATCAATGATATCTTTTGCAACAGAAACTCAATATCAGTGACATTTCGATTTTTGGAAATACTAGCCAATAATTAACTGTAACTTGTTTGTTAGGATAATAATCCAGCGTTCATAAAGACAGAGTTTGTTTGTTTGATTTGAGGTTTAAGGTCCTCGTCAACACTGTAAAGGTCATTTTGGAGACGTTGCTTCCAATTTTGTGGGACTTTTACCCGACATTGAGATGAAATGACATCTCAAGCCCTGTCGCCAATGAAACCAATAGGGTTTATAAGCATGGACAGACCGACTCGCACCACTTCGCCTGAGCAGGCTTAGATCCTCTAAGCGGTTTACCAGTACTCATGTGCGGGTCGGTTTCAGCGCTGCGTGGAAGCATCATGCAGCCCATCTATTTCTTCAAGCCGCGATGGGCGGGGGCCTATAAAGACAGAGTATATCTAAGGCTTAATCTGGCCATGGATTTATCAACAGAACTATTTTTACTAGTATCAACAAACCACTGACCATTGCGTCCTTGCATACCAGCTTGGTATGGAAATGAAAATAATGGATCTCTTTGCCTTATACCTATTTGAGTAGCATGACTTATGCAAAGTCATTAAATAAAGTTGCACATGTTCACAATAATTTTGCAGCTAATAAAAAAGCAATATATGTTGTTAAGCCTAATTTGTTGATTAGAATACCTCTTCATTTGGTGTTTTACTATCTACTATTTTGGATAGATCATAGTATATAAATGAAAGGAAAATATAAGCAATTCATGATACTTTAATAGTTTCTAAGCTAGATCAGCTCAATATGTATTCATTTTGATTTGTATAATCTCATTTTTATTACGTAAGTGTTACGAATTGCCTTTTTATAAGGTTCTTGGATGATTTCAATAAAATAGTAAATTTTGCAGAAACGACGTACATCCATTAAAGGTGTAAAACTACAGTGTTACCGGTTTCGGATTTTCATGAAATTTGGCATTGCTAAAGAAGATATTACATATGGCAAGTTTTCCTCGCAAAATGAAATCTTGACAAAGACTAGAACATGTTTATCTTAGGGATTGAATTTTGATAATTTTTTAAATTTTAATTAAAAAATGAGATTTTTGATAATTATTTTATCAGAAAATGTAAACTTTAATTAATTCAAAAGGTTTTTTATTATCAAAGGAATGCCTATGGAGTTCTGCATTCAATCCAGTTCACAGATCTTGAAACTAAATAAAACATAAGATTTAAGACGCACTTATTAAGAGACAGACACCAGCTCATGGAGGGAGTCAGTTAGAGTGGCCTCCTGAGTCCTTCTTTGATTTATATAAGTTATATTAAATACATTTTTATAGGTTGTATATGCTGAGTTATTAATATACAAAGTTTAAAGAAAAAACATACATGGACACAGATGAAAGACCCCCTTTAATTGTGTAAGGATAACATCATAAGTCTCCAAGAAATGTGCTAGGACACGGACTTGAGGACATTTCGATTATATTCATACATGCTTATCACGTTTGAAAAATTCTAGTTCATATATGTAAATCTTTGACTGAATAGGGATAGTCTTTGTATACTGAAACAAAAGTGGGTTTCAGAACAGACTTGATCTAAACTATTGGTATCCTGTCCGTTGTTTGGCTTAAAGGCAATCTCTTCATATAGGAGGTGTGCAAATAATCTTAGTCCTGTTCGTGAGTGTTTCAATTAAACAGCCCACCAACAGCTAAGGTCATATGGAGACGGGACCCCGGTTTAAAGACTCATTCGAAAGTCTGGAGAAGCCCAGGATCGATCCTGCAATCCCTGGTTTATCAGGCGAGTAGCATAACCACTGCACCACAGAGGCTTGAGTCCTGTTCGTATGCCCATAAGAATATGCAACTGTAATGTCATTAGTTGATCACAGTCTTCGCTTTTTTAATTTGTTTGATTTGAGGTTTAACGTCCCCGTCAACACTGATCATTTTGGAGACACTGCTTCCAATTTTGTGGAACTTTTACCCGACACTGAGATGAAATGACATCTCAAGCCCTGTCGCCCAATGAAACCAATATGGTTTATTAGCATGAACGGTCCGCCTCGCATCGCGGTTCCTTGACAGGCTTAGATCCTCTAAGCGGTTTATGCCCCCGCCCAAAGGGGCTTGAAGAAATATATGGGCTGCATGATGCTTCCAGGCAGAGCTGAATCCGGCCCGCACACTAGTACTGGTAAACCGCTTAGAGGATCTAAGCTTGTCCAGGAACCACGGTGCGATGCGGACCGTTCATGCTAATAAACCCTATTGGTTTCATTGGGCGACAGGGCTTGAGATGTCATTCCATCTCAGTGTCGGGTAAAAGTCCCACAAATTTGGAAGCCACGTCTCCAAAATGACCTTTACAGTGTTGACAGGGACGTTAAACCTCAAATCAACCAACCCGAAATCCTCTAAGCGGTTTACCAGTACTATAGCTTTTTTAATGCTACTTCGATTAAATTATCCCAGTTTTAACAAGAGCTCCACAAGCGTGACATTATACGCCCGTGGCAAGTAATTGGCTTTAAGGATGGCCTTGACCATGGAGGTACCGACACGAGATGTGTACTCGAAATGTGCCATGCTCGGCTGGTTTCTACAATATTAACAAAGTTTGAACTGCACTTTACGAAGCAAAATATTTCTGGAATTGCTATTGCCCTATTAATTTTTTTCTCAAGAAACTTTGTATTAAACATGCAGAATTGCTTTAAAAACATGCTGCACTGCTTACCTTAAAATGACTATGTGGATGTCTACAAAACACGCAAAATGACATCTAGCCGTGGATAACCGGACAATACAAGAATTTTCGCCGGACATGGTAGCTGGCCTGTCATGTCAATATGTGATGTAACACGAATATTGTACATGAACACATTCAAAGTCCGCAAACTTGAGGCTTGTGGTCAGACAAAAACTTAACCCTTTACGGATGACGTCGCAGAGGGTTATTGGAAATAGCTCTATATCCGCGAGCTTGCACCCTCGCCATTCGGGAATTGTTTTTTTTGTTTGTTTGTTGAGGTTTAACGTCCCCGTCAACACTGTAAAGGTCATTTTGGAGATGGCACTTCCATTTTTGTGGGACTTTTACCCGACATTAAGATGAAATGACTTCTCAAGCCCAGTCGCCCAATGAAACCAATAGGGTTTATAAGCAATTAACCATGTACGGGCCGACTCGCAAGGCTTTGCTTGGGCAGGCTTAGATCCTCGAAGCGTTTACCAGTACTCGTGTGCGGGTCGGTTTCAGCTCTGCGTGGAAGCAGCATGCAGCCCATATATATATTTCTTCAAGCCCCGATGGGCGAAGGCGGGTTCGGGGATTGGAGAAAATTTACACCATATGGTGCTTCCGCGCAGAGCTGAAACCGATCGAACTCGAGTCCTGGTAATTTCACGATTCTTTGATTTACGTACATGTATTAAATATTCTATGTCCTTGCTGTTGACCTTACTGTTGAAAATGGAAAGTCAGAATGAACTCATCAAATCATTGACAACTACCTTAGCCACCAATATTACAAAGAGAAAAGTGGCATTTACAAGGTGTCCATTATTATCCGAAATGTTGTCGAAATAGGGACGTGGTTGCTCTTACGAGCACCCACAATCCATGTTTGGACTACGGCTGGCTAATCGGAGCTGAAAAGATAATCGATTATAATCAGGCATGAGACTGGAGGACTGCTGAAAAAATCTGAAACCTGAGCGAAAAAAAACTGAAACCCCCATCACCCCTTCCAAAAGTGTCATTTTTACAGCTTTCAGACAGAAACGAAACAAGTAACTTTGAAAAACAGATTTTAAAACAAAAAAAAAAAATCTGAAAAGTCTCATGCCTGTATAATTCCCGCCATTGCGATCGATAATAGATTAGTAATCACTGAAGATTTTGTCATAGCTTTCTGTCTGAGCATGACTCCTACCATATGCTGTACTTTTCCATACGTATTTGAACAGACAAGCCTGAGCAAACAGTGTAGACCCAGATGAGACGCCGCAGAGTGTGCGTCTCATCTGGGCCTGCACTGTTTGCCACTCATACAACTTTGGGTAATAAACTTTACTTATCAAATACTCGATTGCAAGCAAATCAGTAATAATATTATAAATCTTTTTTTTTTTGTTGAATTTATCGATTAAATAATCGATTATCGATTAAATAATCGATTATCCGATTAATCGTGCCAGTCTTAATTTTGACTAAAACTAAGATTTTTTTTTCTTCCAAAAAAAAAAAAAAAAAAATGCAAATGCTTGTTCTACAGAATTCGGAAAAGCAATATTAGCACCCGTGTGAGGTCTTACAATTGAAAACAAAGTATCTTTTCGATAAATAAATAAATATGAATTTTATAGTGTCAGAGCTATAGCCCAGCCATCTAGGAATGCTACTGATATTGATACGACATATTTAACGACGTACCAACGTCGACCAATCGTTGATCCCCTGGTGTGATATTTGGATAGAATTTTACCTAACGGCATAACATATCCTTAAATTCCTGTACGGTGGGCAAGCATTGATCAGACGCCACAGAATTGACAGCGCCAGACCTGGGTCTATCCTGTTTGCATAAACCAATCAGAATGGTCACTGATGATACGCCAATGACATCCTGTGATACGGGAAGTTAGTCCCTATATCTATAGCTTTCACCAAAGAGGTAAACTTAGCTACACAATCCTCAGCAAATAATCAAATTATCGGGAATAGGAAGGGCATCCAATGAATGATGATTTCTACCTGTAAAAAATAGTGTTAATTATACCTTAAGACAGAGTAAAGTTTACACTAAAACTCGTGTGAATTCGAACCATACACCATTTTGGGTGTAAAATGTAACTTCTAGAAGTGAAACGATTCATTGAAATCGTATCGTATCGTGATACATTGTACTTGTGCTGACAATACGCATATCGTATCGTGTGGCTAATATCGCGATACCTGACGAAACGCCAAAAAGTACAATTTCCAAGAAAATGACACGATTTAACATATTTCAAAACCATTTTCATAACAAATTACAAAGATCTTAAATGTTACTGAGATACATTGATCACTTCTATGACAAATATGGGCACCTTACAGAGTTATATGTTACACAAGATCGAACTCTGAGATGGTTTGGAGCCAGTTTGAAAATTTTCGAGCTGTGATTTAAGCAAGAAAGTAGTATCGTGATATGTATCGTATCGTGAGGCAAGTATCGCGATACGTATCGTATCGTGGGGTGACTGTATCGTTACAGCCCTAGTAACTTTCGAGTAACAATACACCGATAACTTGTATTGTTTACTCAAAATTTGGTGTAGGGCTGCAAATGTGGTGTTTGGTGTAACGATTCTGTAAAACAAGTGCTACGTTTCGTATCAATTGGTGTTTGAAATAATTACACTAGTTATGGTGTAATGTGTGTGTGTGTGTGAATTCGGGTTTAACGTCGCTTTCAACAATTTTTCAGTTTTATCACGACGGTGTCTGGTTGCGACAGGGAGCTCAATGCTCACTTTTATAGTGCTGCCTCACTGAAGTATCATGTCCCAGACACATTACATGATACCACATCAAGTCACATTATCCTGACACTGGGTCGACCAGTCCTAGCTCTACCCCGTAAATCTGAGTGCCAAGCGAGGAGCAGCTAGTACCATTTTTAACGACTTTGGTATGTCGCGGCCCGGGGTCGATCCCGTGACCTCCCGTTCCCCGGAGCGGGCTCTCTACCAACTGAGCTATCGGGCCGGTAGTTATGGTGTAAAGTTTGCTACTAAATAGGGTAATTGTAGTCATATTACAGGTTAACATTTTTGAAGGGTGGTGTAACTATGAACATTACACTTTTTCAGTGTAACTAAATTTCGGTGTTATATTTCTTCAAATAATGGATACTATTTCGTTATGTTCAGTGTACAAAAAGTAATTACACTTTGAAAGTGTTATCTCTCCAGCTTATCGGTGCTTTGCTGCACCAATACTGGTGTTTTGTTTCATCGTAACGGAAGTTAACGTTTCTTGTCGAATCGTGTAACTAGTCGTATAACAGGCGTTATATGTACGACATATATGTTATTTTGTTCCTCTTTCGTGTCATATAGCTCAAAACGGCATAAATATCATACAAATTATATAATTATTAATATCGATAATAGGGTTGTTTCATGCGTAATGATAATCCTGCTAAATAAGATTAAAATGAGATAAACTCCATTTCAGTATAAACACAATTTCTGTTTAAAAAATAAATTATACATAATCTAATGGCAAGTAAAGATTTTTACACTGGTGGTCAGCATTTTACGGAGGTTATATCATTACCATTGAAAAAAATGGTAACTACCTTATAAGAAGTGTATCAAAGGTACCCTAAAAATAAATACAGAAATGTACACTGTGGTGTAGCCAGTCTTAATTAAGGGTGTAATGTTACATCGACAGAAGGAAAGAAACATTACACCCGGAAACATTTCCTTCAAAAAGTGATGGCCCATTAACACCGGTAATGAAGATCAGTTACACTATGGTGTAAACTTTCCGTCGATTTTCGGGTGCGTAATTACACAATTCATCTGGATTAATAGCCGGATATTCGGTGAAAAGTTACCGAGCATACAATGGAGATACATGTAACTTACACCAAAACTGGTGGCAGCTCAGCTGCCACCTGTTTTTTGTGTAATGTTTCCATTATTTTTTTTACAGTGAATTATATGGGTCGCCTATTGCAGCAAAATAGAAGTGAAGGTAATGATCAGGAATCGATACAATAACCCACAGCTCCCATCAGAAAGAAACACAAACATGAAATAACTAGACCCTATTTAATGGAAACGTCAATAGCGGAAAGCCAAAAGAACAGTTGCTTTCCCACAAAATGGCCAATTTGCAATCCAAAACAAAAATATATGAGCGATACACACACTCAAAGACAAGCCATAACAAAGGATTGTGTAGCTAAGTATACCTCTTTGGTTAAAGCTAGCGACCAACTTCACATGTCACAGGTCCTGGTGTATTATGTCATTTGACGTGTCAACAGTTCTGATTCTTTTGGGCAAGATATAGGTAGATTTGGGTAAATATGTTCTATAAAAGGGTTAACCTTTGGAAGCAAGGAATACACCACAGAACCGGAAAATATGAAGCGTACATGTTTTCTGGGCCAGACTAGCTATTTTCGGAGAATTAGGCCTCATCAGTGACCCTCAAATATTTTCAAAATTCCACAATGGAATCAATGATACCAAAAGACAAGAAAATAAGAACCACACTATGATGTAGGGCTGGGAGACTTTTTACGGTTTGGGTTTTACGAGCCATCGCATTTCGATGGACAATTTAAGAAGTCTATCTGATTAGAGCAAAACTCTGATCAGACTGCGCGGATGCGCAGGCTGATCTGAGTCTTCGCTGGGTGCACATGTAAATTGTAGGAAATGTTGTACCCCGGCTAACTGGTTTGAGATTTTACTCTTTCATCCCTGAGTTTCTGAACAGGACTCCTCTAGCTTTAAATATATTCTTTATAGAAGGAGATTTCTGATTACTTCATTGACATGACAAACAATGTACATGTCAGTGTAGATTCTGGCGAGACTGCTCGCTACGTGCCTTCCTATCCGGATCTACAAGGTTTGCATAGATACAAACAATTTATTTCGATCTCGGAGTCTGCAACGGTCTACAGGGTTAAAGGGCTTCTCTGTGATTATACAACCCTTTACTGACAAACATCGAACTCATTTATTCACCTAATACAAAATATGTGTTGTAAGTTCCGTACTGTTACATAAAAGTGAAGGAGCCCCCGCTCATCGGGGCTTGAAGAAATATATGGCCTGCATGATGCTTCCATGCATAGCTGAAACCGACCCGCACACGAGTACGGGTAAACCGCTTTGAGGATCTAAGCCTGCCCAGGCAATGCGGTACGAGTCCATGCTTATGAACCCTATTGGTTTCATTGGGTGGCAGGGCTTGAGATGTCATTTCATCTCTATGTCTGGTAAAAAAAGTCCCACAACATTGGAAGCAACGTCTCCAAAATGACCTTTACAGTGCTGACGCGGACGTTAAACTTCAAATGAAACAAACAAACGTGAAGACACCGATCAGACGCTACATTCTGTGGCCTCTCAATCTGTGTTAACTGTTTTTCCGAATGTCCAAGTGTTGGAACAATTGGCATTTATGGGTAAATATTTTAGGACCCGTAAACTTCAATAGCGTACACATTGGAATACACGTATCTTTATTCGCATTTGGTAAGACGAATCAGTCAGCCCAAATGCGGCGTCTTCTCGGGGTAAAATGTCTAAATGAAATGGTTTAAAAAGGTGTTTTTTTTTCGTCAAGTTATTCTCCTTTTAATGTCGCCACGCCCGGAGAAACATAGCTCCCAGCGGCCGCACAACGTACGTATGTGCATCGGCATATCAACACGACGTTGATGTGACGTTGCAAAGACGTCTTGTGTCCGCTAGCAGAACTTCTCTGTAAGTTTATTAGCAGATGGGACAAGCGCAGAATGTACTGAGCTAATTTAGAAATTTATGGTTTTACCATGAACAAATAGGCAGATACGTTTATCTTTCTTTCTGCTTTATTTTCTTTGTGGGTGTGGTTGGGTGAGGCAAAGGTCATGTGTATCTTGTGCCACTGGGGTGTCCAGTTGATATCGACTTACAGCTGTTCTTGCAGCATGTAACGGTAGAGTTTGATTTGTTTGATTTGAGGTTTAACGTCCCCGTCAACACTTTAGAGGTCATTTTGGAGACGTTGCTTCCAATTTTGTTTCTTTCCTTCTGTTTCTACACTTCTATTCATTTTCCTCTTTCTCCTCTGTCCCTCACTTTCATCTCCTCTACTATCTCTTCTATCTCTTTTCTCCCTTTCTCTGGGAGAATACACAAAATGACCAACAAGGGTTGACCTATCGTTAAACTCAAAACAAACAATCAATCATTTTTTTTTCTTCGTCGATTTTTTAACACTCTGGGACCTTGTCAACAAAATATCTCGAGAACTGCTTAATTTACTATATACTGACATTGTTATCATGATAATTATTCCTCATTTGTCAACACTTTCAGTACTTTGATTTTTTTTTTTTTGTTCTATGTGTAATGCAATATGCAAAAGACCGGTGTCATGTTCACCTTGTCATGTCATTCTACATGTATCTAAACCAAGTTTGTTCACTGAACGCAACGCACGACAAAACTTATCATAAAACCTGTGCAACAAAGACTCAGATAAAAATGTACTGCGTGGCATGTTTTTCGCTTGCCTCACTTCGCCGTGGATATGATCGGTTAATACTGATCACACTGCATGGATGCGCATGCCGAGCTACGTCTTCGCTGGTTGTTCAACGACCTGTGTAGACTCAAATCAACATTCACAACCGGTATTTCGCTTGTGTTGCAATATTCCAGCGGCTATGTAAGACTGCTCGGGGACACAGGCTAAGCTTGCGGTTTGGTTGGTTGCTTATAGAGACATGCAAAGACTCATATCAACATGCACTACTGCAAGTGTTTTCGCTTATAATCTTAATGTCCTGTTTAGCTAGAGATGGCGCACATGATCAACGGATACTGATCATACTGCACGGATGTGCAGGCTGAGCTGTATCTTCGCTGGGCGTTCAATTTGAGCCCCGCCAAGCGAATTTGTGTCTTCGAGCATTCCGTCATGACAAATTTTAACTGCGCATGCCCAGCCATTCAGAGGGGCCAGGGATATGGCTTTCTGTCTGAAGGTTCCTCTTGATTCACTGCTTGTATGAGCGAGCAGCGAAGGTTCTGGCGAGACTGCGCGGATGCGCAGGGTCGCCTGAACCTCCGCTGCTCGCATAGGCGATAAGTTCCAAAATCGCTTGACGAGGCCCATTTAACTGTATAGACTTATATATCAACATTTGATTATCTCTGTTGCGATATCCACTATCCGTGCGGAAAGAATCGTGTGATCAGCTAAGACACTGAAAAGACTGCACGGGTGCACAGGTCTTTAATCAATATACGCAAAGTCTGTTGCATGCGGCTTTGTAAGGCTCATGTCATCACCAAAGTCACTGAATCAGACTGCTTGGATGCACAGGCTGAGCTGCGTCTTCGTTGGTCGCACAAAGACTCGGGTCAACATTTGCACAGGGGCCAGTTTCAAGCTTTTTGAGAGGAAAGATCCTATCCTGTAATAATATAGACAAGGTCTCGAACAAAGTTTTTTTGTTGCTTTTTGAAATTTTAGTCCTGGACTCCTGGGCCCCTACCTTTTTGACTGGGCCCCAAAGTTTTAAATGTTAGGGGCCCAGCTAGCCCCTGTGGAAAAAAATGTTAGTCCTTATCCTGATGCGCATGATAATCTCTTCGCCGCTGATCACAAAAAAATACTCAATATTGGCGCCACCTGGCGGACAAGAGAATTAATCGGGTAGGTAACTCCGTATTGCGGGGTTCCGGGTCATTTCGGTCCATAACAAAATCGGCCCATGTCAAAATCGGCCCATAAATGATTAAAAGGCTGTTCTAGGGGTCAAGTATCAGCCGAAATTAAAAAAATTGAGAGATATGGTTAACTGATGATAAAATACATTATATACAATTTATTTTTACCCCTTTTCACCGCTCGGCATCTGTATCATCATTTTCAATAATTACCTCCCTCAGATGTAAGTCTTCTCGCAATGCAAACTTTGTGAGGGAAGATAAGAAATAAAAATAATATAAAAGAGGGTGCGTTTATTTATATAGAAAAAAATGTATATTATTGAAGTTCTGGGGTCATTGCTTATTTGTTTATATTGTTGGCACGTGTCGGTATACAAAATGATCATTAACCACTTTACGTTGTTGCCTTTATCGACACGTGCCTTAAAACAACAAACAGAACGATTATCACTTTACTCAAACCTCAGTCATTATTGGGACACGTGCCATTCGCGCAGTCTGATTTGTGTGTATCTACTATCTACGAATCATTAAGTAGCCAAAGCTACCTCATACCTCCAGCGATCTTGACCATACTGTGCGGCTGAGCAAGTCGAGCTGTGTATGCTGGGCTCGTGAAGTACATGTAGCCAAAGCTTCATCACGCCTCGAGCGATCATGACCATACTGTGCGGCTGAGCAAGCTGGTCTATATGCTGGGCGAATTGTAGAAATTGCTGCGCCCTTGCTTACACATTATTTACTTTGCGATTCAATCGGCCTAATGTCCAAACGGTTTCCTCGGGACCCAGCAAATGTTAATGCACGAAAACCTATGCGTGGTTCCTGTAATAAAATTGAAGATTTTCTGCTGAAAACTAATCAATGCGCCTCTTATTCATAGCGTATTCCATTACGTAAATGGAAGTGTTGAAAAGCAGAAATAAGAAATACAATGTACACAACGAAACCCTAAACAATTTCATAAGCCCAATGTGACTGTGAACACCTCTTGAACCACTGCCTGCAGTGAAAACAATCAAAAATTCTTAAGAGTGCATTTTCTATCTATCTTCTTAACCTCCGAGGAGGAATTTCAGAAGGGGTTCCAGTATACCAAGTGCTGAAGAGGGTTAGCTGAAATAAAAGATAAGTATATCAGTTGAAATGAGTTTGTACGGTGCTAGGTGAGTGTTAGTATAGTTAAAAGTAAAAAAAAAAAAAAAAAAAAAACAGAGGCCAGCGACTAGCGGGACACATGCCACACCTGACACGCAGCATCGCTAAACTGTGCCAGGGTGGGGAGCATGACTATTTGGCGGTGTAGAGCTGGTTTTGGGAAAGAATGAAAATGTGTAGTAGTTTGTAGGGGTAGTGATGAGTCTGTATGCCAAAGGGTTGTTTTGACTAGAGTACATCCCTCCTGATATGTGGATTTTCTTTCTTATATATCCATTAGGAAAACACACCCGTGTGATATAGTGCATTCTTTCATTTTCTCCAAAATGACTACTTTTCCTACACAAAAAAGTGATGTTTGTTTTATTTATACTCCGAGCATGCGGTGGCGGTTCTAACGAGTACCCACAACTCAATTCTTGGATCAGAAATAAGCATAAAAACATATACCCCTTAAAACCCCAAATTTCCTTATATAAAATGGGGTTAAATGCGGTATTATTTACTCGGACTTGTTAACACGATGTGATTTTTTTTATCATTAATAGAGGAAAGAATATTAATTTCTCAAACTGAACATATTTCTCTTTTTATCCTATTTTCGACTTACATGCTACTGATTTAATTGGCCGTGCAAGCAAATCAATTATATGCAAACATAAGAATTAAACCACCATTAAACTTGCTATGGGCCGATTTTGTTATGGGCCGAAATGTTCAGGGAACGTATTCCGGTAGGCCTAGTCGCCCTTTATTCTGGATAGCTAGATCCGCCAAATAGAAAAAAAAAACATTCTCCGACTCCGCGTCACTGAAATGGAAAATCTTCCAAAACATGCTTTTTTTATATTTAAATAGAGATCTTCATTCAAATCGCAGTCATTGCTACTTTTGCATCATTCAATCCGAAAGATGAGGACTCATTTTTCATAATTTGGCGTTCTCACTGAGAATTGGCCTTGAAGCTGAAACTGTTCTGGAGGCAGAAAAAAAAGACAGAACTTTCTTAACGCTGTTTACTCACTTAACATTTCTTTTCTTCTCGACGCATGAGGTTCTTGGGTATAACTCCATTCGAAATCCGTTCTTGAAACTTTAGCACCCATTTTTATGAACACAAAGCAAATACAAAATACACCGATTGTCTACTGAAGTGACGTTCTGACATCCATAAGCCACTGCCGGCTAAATGAACACATGGTTCGATGTCAGACGATTCAACGTCACAAATTGTGAATATTCATGAGAATCCCACGTGATCATCCCCTGCGACGACCCGCCATATTGACAGAATAAACAAGATGGCGTCGATCATCGGTTCGGAAGTGGAAATTATTCAAGAAGTGGAGGTTGAGGCTGTGCCCGTGGAGCTGCCGATAGAGACAGTCGAAACGTCAGATGATACAATAGAAGTACAGCCTATGATAGCTTTACAACCACTTCCAGAGGCTGTCCACGAGGAAATAGTTCTACAAACTCGAGAAGAAGTGGTAGGGGACCTTGTGTCAACTGACAGTGTGCCTGTTCCGGCACCGGTAATTGAGATAACTGCTGAAGATGTGACTTCAAATAAAAAAGGAAAGGGTGGTAAAAAGAAAGGAAAATCGCCCAAATATCTGTCAAATCCAGGACTAGGTCAGGAATTGAGTTTAGACATTCCAACTTCAAATAAAAAATGGGAGCAGAAACAGGTGCAAATAAAAACGTTGGAAGGCGAGTTTTCAGTGACTATGTGGGCAACAGGTAGGAGATTTTGTTTAAAACGACATATTAAATGAATCTTGAGTAATCTTTATGGTTCTATAATGCAGAAATGGCACAGGAATATGCTTTTAAAAGGATCGAACTTGACGGGAATTTAGAAGCTAATTTGTGAAGGTCACAAGAATGTGTGACGTCAGAATACTGTCTGGTCATGTTGCTTTCACCTTTAGACCCTTTAATCAAAGGAAATTTAGACCTGTTACAGTTTGGATTTTGTTTTAGCAACGTATCTGATGGTTTGTTTTGGTTTTGAGCCGCCATTATGGTTCTCATGGGCGCCGCCATATTCCAGCAAGATGGCGGAGGTTTGTGGAATGGCGGCCGGTCGCCATGTTTGAGTGTCGACATACAAGTATCGGAGAATCATGACAGTTTAACACGAGATACAGCAGTTTCTATAGTGTCAGATGCTAGATTTGTATGGAATGTGCTTGTTTATATATAAGAGCTTTGAATAAATTATAGGCGTACAGCAGTAATGTGTGTATATTTTTATTTTGTACGTCGAATAGAGTTGGAAATAAACATGGCGGCTTGCTCATTGGTAGTTTGATGACGTATAAATTTTAGATGGATTTTATTGGATAACGATTTGAACCCCGCCCCCATGCTATGGATGAGTAATCACTGAGCTCATTCATACTTTCAACTCAACTCAACTTTATTTGCAAATCACATATCATAACATTGAATACATGAAATGCGCCCATAGAAGGCAGAGAATACCAACTATCTATCTTCATATACTGAGTCGGTCAAACTTGGCCATTACCTCAGTTGGGTGGTGCGCTAAATTTAGAATTTAGCAAAAAAAAAAAAAAAAAAACACACCCACTGGATGAGTTCTTAAAACTATTTACAATCTGCTTTCAGAGGTGTACTAAAACGCACACCTCTGGATCCCAATCTACACTATGCGGGCTTTGAACTCCTCTGCAGTTTTGGCATTTACCACAGAGGAGGGAAGACTATTCCACTGAGGAATAGTTCTAGGGAAGAAAGAATTCTTCAGGGCATCACTATAGGCCTGGTACCTACGATATTGACTGTTGTTTAGTTTTGATGCCCTTGTTTGAGTTGAAGTAGTCACAGGGGTCAAGTATTTATCTTTATTAAGAGACACTGTGTCAGAGTGAATCTTATAAAAGAAGGTTAAAGAGGACTGCTCGCGACGGGCCTCCAAGGATGGCCACTCCAGCTCATCGAGCATATCACCAACACTGCTTCTGTTCCGCCATCGCCTGCAGGTCCATCGGGCAGCCGTTCTCTGAACCTTCTCAACCTGCTGAACCTGAGTTTTAACATGGGGGTGCCAAACAGGTGATGCATACTCTAATTGAGGTCTAACCAAGGTTTTGTATGCAACACCCTTTGTCTGCCTAGGTGCAAAAGCCAAATTACGTCTAAGAAACCCTAATGTCCTAGTTGCTTTAGAGGTAATCTCAGAAATATGTTGACCCCAATCAAGATTATCAGTAATGGTGATACCAAGATATTTTGCGGATTGGACATGTTCCAAAGTATGCTGATGTAATGAGTAGTTGAATTTAATCTGCTTGTCTGGAGGGTGCCGTGACACCCTCATTGAATGACATTTGGCCACATTGAACTTCATTTGCCAATCGGCCTCCCAACGTGCTAGGCTATCCAGGTCATCTTGTAAGATAAGACAGTCAGAAGTAGTATATATGTTCCTATACAAAACACAATCATCAGCAAACAAACGAACAGATGACCTGATATTATCAGGAAGATCATTAATAAATATCAAGAAAAGGACCGGTCCAAGTACCGAACCTTGTGGGACACCGGACAAAACAGGGACTGGATCCGACGCTTGGCCGTCAAGTACAACTTGTTGAGTGCGTCCAGAGAGCCATGAGCTAACCCACTTAAGTGTGGATCCTCTAATCCCATAATGATCTAGTTTGTACAATAGCCTCCTGTGAGGTACCTTGTCGAAGGCCTTTGCAAAATCCATGATAATCAGGTCAGTCTGTTTGTGGCCACGATTAATGGCCCCATCCAGATTGCTCACTATGTCATGGTAGAACTGAACTAATTGAGTTTCACAAGACCTTCGACTTCGGAAACCATGCTGGCAGTCAGCAAGAATGCTTTCAAAGGCAAGGTGCTTGTTAATGTTGCTGACTAATATATGCTCCAGGGTTTTGCAACAGATGCATGTGAGCGACACCGGTCTGTAATTCGCAGCATCATATTTTTCTCCTTTCTTAAAGACCGGGGTTACGTTTGCTTGTCGCCAGTCATCTGGTACAGTGCCCCGAGCAAGTGATTCATTGAAAATAAAGGCCAGCAGGGGAGATATTTCAGCACTACATTCCTTAAGCACCCTGGCATGCAGACCGTCAGGCCCAGATGCCTTATGTATGTTGAGCTTGTCCAACAGTTTTGCGACCCCTTTGGGGTCAACTGTTATGTCCCCCATAGAGGGGAACGGACTTGTACCTTTTGATGGTAGCTCACCGTCAGCTTCACGTGTAAACGCCGATTGAAACTGCTTATTACATATATTTGCCTTTTCGCGTGATTCAGTTTTCAAAATTCCATTTTCTCTAAGTGAAGTGATCCCAAATGATTCTTTTTTCAGGGACTTTACAAATGACCAAAATTTCTTAACTTTTCCATTCTTCTGGGGGCCCTCGGGATCAATATTTTCATCATCAAAGGTAAAGATGCTGGAAACATGATTCCAATATGCATCTCTAATTACCTTTTGTACATGTGCTCTGAACCTTTTGTAATGGTTCTTCACGTCGGGATTGCTAGACTTACGAGCACGAAAGTACATTCTGTCACGTCTTCTGATTAGGTGTTTGATCGTGTTATCGATCCATGGTACACTATGCTTTGTTTTGGTCATTTTTATTGGTATGTACCTTTCCATTGCCGTCGTAAGTTCGGTCTTAAAACTGACCCACAAGTCATTTACTGACATGCGAGAGAGGTCAGAGGAAAGGAAGGAATCCTTAAATCGCGCCATATGGTCTCGCAGACCATCCATATCCGCACGCTTATATAAATATATTTTACGCGGGACCTGTCGGATTCGCTTTGCTTTTATGTCATACTCAATATAAACTATATCATGATCGGCCTTGCCGATCGGGGGCATCCCTTTGACACGACTAACTGGGGATGGAGAATTTGTAAATAGCAAATCCAGGGTTTTTTCTTGCCGGGTGGGTATATTTACGACTTGAGAGAGGCAATGTTCTTTTACTATATCCAAAAGCTGTTGTTGCGTTTGCCTTTTAGACACCCCATGGGGTACCTGCTGGTTGCACCATTCAATATCACCACAATTGAAGTCCCCTCCTACAAATATGTGGGCATTTCCATTTGACATTATCCTAGCCAAGGATGTATTGAAGGCCTCAAGATAATCTGGGTCAATCTGATCTGGTGGACGATAAAAAGATCCAAGGTACAGAGTCCTACACCCAATAATGTTCAACTTACACCAAACTATTTCACAGTCGGTGTCCAACTCCGGAGTTTCTGTGCAGAGCAAGTCTCTTTTAAATGCCACGAAGACACCACCATGGGCATCTCCAACTCTGTCTTTCCGGATGGCCTCGAATGAATCTGGGAAAATTTCCGAGTTTTTGATATCTGGGGTTAACCAAGACTCATTCCCCAAAATGATGTCTGGTTTAGCCGAGTCGATAATTGTGTGAATTTCAGCCCTTTTATTCTTAATTGACTGACAATTCATAATCAAGATTCTGAGGGGGTGGTTGAGGACCGCTTTTTTGGTCCTCGGTTTAGCTCCTCTTGGTTGCTGCACAATGGGCGAAGAAGCTGCAGTTGGTGGGCCAATATTGTCTGGTATCGGACTATCAGGCTCGGACAGGGATGATAATGGATCAAATCTATTATGAGTATCTAAAGTTGCTGAGTCACCAAATAGCGATGTGGAAAAGTTAGGCATTCCACATTTCAAGCAATCCCATGCCATGCTTGTACTCAATGGACTAGTATAAATGCTATACATAGTTGAAGACATGCCTTGACAGCCTATATGATACCAGACATTACAAGTATCACAACAAATTCCTCGGTCATCCCAACCAACACTTTCAGTACAGACCCCACATGGGAAATGTGTACTGTTACTTCGGGAATCTGGACCAGGATTAGTTTCAACATCCCAAGCATTTCCTATCATCACTGTAAATATGTATAAATAACAAAGTTTATTTGAGCCAGGAAATTCCTTAAACCTAAAAGATTTCTTTAGAATTGATACCGTGCACAACTGGGGTACATGATACAAAAGGTTATGCTGGTTAGCTGTTGTACCTCTAGAGTCAGTGTAAACAGGGTAGAAGTCAATTGGAATTTCCTGTAGGTCTTGTCCACTGCAGTTAAAAAGTGAATCAAAACGTGTTGCCAACAGCAAGCAACACACTCCAAATAGGATGTCAAATACAAAATGACACATCATGGGTGGTTGAGTACTGACTTCCTGGGGTATGAAGGGCAAAAGTTACTGTGTGTGTCTTGGAAAATCTCCTCTGGTGGGCAATATCAGAATGAATAACTTTTATTCTATATTTTCATTATATTGTTGTTTACCTATTTGTGTCCAATCCGCGAACCGGAACTAAATTAAGTTCCGGTGACCGGTGCAGGGTAGAAAATTACCACTACAAAAATGACTGGGCTACGCACTTAACAATTCAACAAACAAAAAACCTAGAGCTGAAAAAGAAGACTCAGGACAATAAATAAGTTAAGTTAAGATAAATAGCTAAACAACTCATCCAGGGTATTCCTAATTATTCCAAAAAAATCCAAAATTTGTCCCTGAAAATAGGGAAGCGCACAATTCGCGCGCATGCGCACCACCGCCGTCTACAAGAATAATAATAATAAAACAATCAAAATTCCTTTCCAAACAACAAGAGCTCACCTGGTGACAGGACATCTCGGCCCCTGACACTCGGCCCCTGACAAACTCGGCCCCTAGCAAACTCGGCCCCTACAAACTCGGCCCCTGACAAATTCGGCCCCTAAAATTAGAATATGTATATATTAGTGTTGGAATTGACTTATTATCAAACTATAACAGATATTTTTAATGTACATATGCCTATAAATTACCTTTTGGACTCATTTTGATGAAATTATGAGTAACCCATCTTACATGAATAAAATGAACCTAATGTCGTTGATTGAACTAGTGTATGACACGCTGCTGTGGGTCCAATGTCACTCACCTTCCGATGTAATTAATAAATAATTGATTGAGTGGCGTGTAATTACATCTCTGCCACTTAAAAGAGACTAATAGTATGTTCTGTTGCGCACTTACAAAAATTGAACCGTTTTGTTTTATTATTAATTGCAGGGTTTGACCATCCTACAGCCATTGGCTTTTTTTCTATTAATACCAATGGTTTTGATTGTTTGACACCCCCGTCAACATTGTATAGGTCATTTTGGAGAAGTTGCTTTCAATTTTGTGGGGCTTTTACCCGACCTAAACCTATGAGGTACTTTTTTTTTTTTTTTTTTTTTTGGTTTGGGTTTTACGGCCCTTTCAAGATTATTTCACTCATATCGAGCCGATCGTTCATCAGAGGTGGGCGAAAACCGGAGTACCCCCTATGAGGTACTGGCTTGTTCATTTAAGAAATAAATTTTATTTTTCTGCTGTTCATGAAAGTATGACAGCCCCGCCCGTCAGGGCTTGAAGAAATATATGGGCTGCATGATGCTGCCACGCAGAGCTGAAACCGACCTGCACACGAGTACTGTTAAACCGCTTAGAGGATCTAAGCTTTCCCAGGCAAAGTGGTGCGAGTCGGCCCATCGATGCTATAAACCCTATTGGTTTCATTGGGTGACAGGGCTTGAGATGTCATTTCGTCTCAATGTCGGGTAAAAGTCCCACAAAATGGGAAGCAACGTCTCTTTAATGACCTTTACAGTGTTGACGGGGACATTAAACCTCAAATTAAACAAAAACAAGCAGTTTACCAGTACTCGTGTGTGGTCAGATTCAGGTCTGCATGGCAGCATCATGCAGCCCAAACTATTTCTCCAAGCCCCGATGGGCCGGGGCGAATATTGTTTTCTATAGGTTTACATTTGGTTTTACACTGGAAATGTCCATAACCCCCCCACCCCCCACCCCCCAAAAAAAACATGCCTATTCTAAAATATTGAATTTTTCACCACCCAAATACGAAAATTTCAGATGAAACATGAACATATTTTTCTCATTTCTGCTATAAACATAGATTTTGGGTACTCGTTAGAACCACATTGACAGGGCAATTCTAACATGTACCAACAATCTATGTTTTTGTTTTGTTTGTTTGATTTGATGTTAAACGTCCCCGTCAACACTGTAAAGGTCATTTTGGAGACGTTGCTTCCAATTTTGTGGGACTTTTACCCGATATTGAGATGAAATAACATCTTAAGCCCTGTCGCCCAATGAAACCAATAGAGTTTATTAGCATGGACGGTCCGCCTCGCACTGCGGTTCCTGGACAGGCTTAGATCCTCTAAACGGTTTACCAGTACTAGTGTGCGGGCTGGATTCAGCTCTGCTTGGAAGCATCTTGCAGCCCATATATTTCTTCAAGCCCCTATGGGCGGAGAGGCTATGTTTTTGAACAAACAGATTTGGGTACTTGTAATAACGGCATCTACAAGAACCTACAATCTATGTTTTTGAGAAGAAAAAGCAAATTGATATAAACCCTTGTAAACCCCAGTTTTACTATATAAAAATGTGGTTGCAGGTAGTCAAAATTATAAAGGCAAGTTTTCGTGATGCCACACTCAATTTTAACACCATCTAAGCATGGGTTTCCGCGATCTTTTATCGTGGATAAGGTTTTGTATTAGAAACCATAAATATGCTCAAACTTCTGTGAAACTACCTATCCACCTTCCAAATGGATTCTCGGAAACAACAGCATTGTATTTTAGGACCTAAATGCTGCTAGGGACTGAGTTTTTAGGGACAGAGTTGAATGGGGGCCGAGTTTGCTAGGGGCCGAGTTTGTCAGGGGCCGGGTTTGTCAGGGGCCGAGTTTGTTTGGGGCCGAGATGTCCCTAAATCGCTCACCTGGATGCCGTGGCTTGTCGTCCGTCTGTCTATCCATCGTTAACTTTTCACAATTTCTTTCTCCTGATTCACCATATCTGCATTATTTGCTGGCTCCAAACTTGCACATTGTCAATATTGAAAAACAGGTAAAGGTCAGGGGGTCTGGTTACTTGTTTTTCCAACACTGATATATACCTAAAGACTAGGAACCAACAGATAATGCAAATAAGGTGAATACTGCCTCAGTCACATTTGACCATTACCGCAAGTGTACATTACATACACTCCAGATTTTGCAGGATGGAAGCCTACATAGTAATCATGTAATTACGGTAGGGATCTTTAACGTCCCGATCCGAAGGGAGCTCAGCTGCACTTTATGACATTCATCGAAAGAAAGAAAAGAAAGATTGGACAGACAGATCAGAATTATTACTGGTAACACGTTAAATGACCTATGATATTGGAAGCTAGTCCCTAGCTCTAACCAAAGAGGTAAACTTAGCGACACAATCCTCAGCACCTTCAGCCATCGAAATAATCAAATCGGGAAGGGCATTCCGATCTCTAATGGTTTGGGGGAAGAAGGGTTCTTCATAAATCAGTTCTTGCAGTAAGGGCCTGAAACGTCATTGAATGGTGCTTTCTACAGTGCCTGGCTGGGGGAACAAGGTCATCTGGCAGGTCCTTTATATGCTGCCTATTTTACATCATGAGGACACTGATGATTTCGCCTCAGGAAACCAAGCATTCTATTTGCCTTTGTACACATGGTGCTAATATGTGTATTCCATCTCAAATCATGTGTGAGTGTCACCCCAAGGTATTTAATAGAATCCATATTCTCGACACATTCTGTAAAGACGTCGCTTCAATTTTGTGGGACTTTTACCCGACATTGAGATGAAATGACATCTCAATTCCTGCCGCTGACATCTCAATTCCTGCCGCCTAATGAAACCAATAGGGTTTATGGACAGTGCGACTCGTACCACTTTGCCTGGGCAGGCTTAGATCTTCTAAGTGGTTTACCAGTACTCGTGTGCCGGTCGGTTTCAGCTTTGCATGGAAATATCATGCAGCCCATCTATTTCTTCATGCCCCAATGGGCGACATTCTCGGGTCGGGGTTATTTATGAAACAACTCAGCTGAGCAGGAAAATTTTTATGCTCACAACTATAAAATACAAACAAATCAAGCAATTTTACTGCCTAGATCACAGAATGTGAATTATCCTGCTCATAAATTTTAAAATGTGTTGGCATTTAAAAAAAATTATGAGCAGGATAAGTATCATGCTCAAGTGAGTTGAGCATGAAAAAGTTTTAAAAACTCAGAGCCTGGTGATATGGAGATTCTGATTTGCTAAAATGGTTCTGATCAGAATTCTAAGATGGTTGTCATGGTGGCCATCTTGAAAATCTTCAAACGACATCTCAGCCCAAACCAAAGATCGAATTGAGCTGAAATTTGATGGGAGGCATCACGGTGACACGGAGAATCAGATTTGCCACAATCGTTCCATTCAGATATCCAAGATGGCTGCTATGGCGACCATCTTGAAATTCTTCAAACCACATTTCCTCCTGAACCAAAGGTAGAATTGAGATGAAACTTGATGTGAGGAGTGACATGGAGATTCAGATTTATTAAAAATCGGTCCATTCCGATATCCAAGGTGGCTGCCATCTTGAAATTCTTCAAAAGACATCTCCTTCTGAACCAAAGGTGGAATTGAGATGAAACCTGATGGGAGGCATCAGAGTGACATGGAGATTCAGATTTTCTAAAATCATTCCGTTCCGATATCCAAAATGGCTGTCATCTTGAAATTCTTCAGTGCGCCTGTATAGTAAATAAGATTTTGCAGGGAGCTAGCTAGGGACGGCTCTGGTGTTTTCAGTATATGTCAAACTCGCTGAGTTCACAGGAAGATTCAGTATTGTGGCTTTTTTGCTTGCATGTGGCCATTACACACCATAGCCATGTTGTGTTTCAGTTTAACATTTGTATTCACATGATTTGTTGACTAGGTTTGCTTCTTTGATAACAGAACATGCCAAAGGTAGGTGCAAATGATAGTTCTAGCCTGCCGAACTATACACTTCCACTCTGCATCAACGTCATCTCTTCCTGAATCCTCATTCAGACTAAGCTGTTCAGATACTTAATCAGAAGCATCAAGATAAAATGCAGATTCATAATTGCTAAAGGCAATGTGATCTGATTGGCACCCCAGTTATGCAAGATACACAACACCTTTGCCTCACCCAACCACCCCAACCTTTTAAACAAATTTTGTTAATATGAGATGTGTGCTTCCTACAGTGCAAAATAGAACTGAGAATCTTTAATTTCGCACCTGTGTCAATTCTGCATGAGGTGCTTTCCATCACAGTCACTGTGAACAGTACACATAGTACATACAGCTAAGGCTGGCACGATTAATCGATTAATCAATGAATATTTTTTCTTAAATGATTATCGGTTCTGATTTGCAAATAATCGATTATTTGATAAGTATAATTTTCTACCCAAAGTCGTGTCTAAAATAGCTGGATAAGTGGCAAACAGTGCAGACCCTGATGAGACGCCGCACTTTGTGGCGTCTCATCGGGGTCTGCATTGTTTGCTAAGGCCTGTCTGTCAAAATTCATATGATATTCAGGCCTCATATTTTTCAGGCATTTGCAGGATTTCAGGCTTTTAGAGCTTGATATTTTTCTTGATTTCAGGCTTTTAGATTTTGATTTATTGTTCCTTTAGTCTGTTTAAAAAACTATTTAACCCTTATCCTGCTGAATAAATTCATTAACCCACACCCATTTCTGACTATAAGTGAACCAAGTTACTTGATATTTTCACAAACTGCATTACAAACAGAAGGCGTCTGATCTGGATCTACACTGTTTGCAAAGGTAATAGTTTTGTCTTGTTCAGCAGAATAAGGGTTGAAGCTACAAAATCGGGCCTTTCAGGCATGGCAAATCGTGGTCAGTATGAGGCCTGGATATTGTATAACATATGGTAAGAGTCAAAGCCAAAAAGGTAAAATTATGATACAATCTCCAGCAATTACTAATCGATCATCCATCACAATGACACGCACGATAATCGATTATCATTTCAGCTTCGATTAGTAAGCCCTACATACAGCAGGTTTTAATTTAGGCAGATTGTTTGTTTGATTTGAGGTTTAACGTCACCATCAACAGTCTATATGTCTTTTTGGGAGACGTTGCTTCCTATTTTGTGGGACTTTTACCTGACATTGAGATGAAATGACATCTCAAACCCTGTCGCCCAATGAAACCAATAGGGTTTATCAGCATGGGCGGTCCCGACTCGCACCGGTTTACCGGTACTAGTGTGTGGGCCGGATTCATCTCTGCATTGAAGCATCATGCGGCCCATATATTTCTTCAAGTCCCTATGGGCGGGGGCGAAAGGTAGTAATTTGTACTTATCAAACAACCGATTACAAGCAAATCAGTAATGATAATCATTTTTGTGGAATTTATCGATCAATTATCTGATTAATCATGCCAACCTTATTGAGCTGTCTGAATTTTTACGATATATCATTATACAGTAGAACTTCGATGGCTCGACCACCGATGGCTCGTTTACCATGGATGTGTCGAACCCATTCTTGAGCCCCTAGCGAAATCCTCTATCTAAGAAATAGTGGGGGATAATTAAGGAGATCTTAGTCTTTTATCTTGCAAATGTATGCTGTTTGTACTCATTAGAATCGTCCCTGTTTGTACTCATGAGGCGATTCTAATGAGTACACACAGCATACTTATTCATTATAGAACACCAAAAAGATGTCTAAAAGTACCTCGTTATGCCTCCTGAAGTAACCTCAGTGGCTCGAACTACCCCTGTCTCGAACAGATTTTCGAGGTCCCAAAGGTGTTTGAGTCATTGAAGTTTGACTGTATTTCTCTGTTTTGCCTATTTAGGAGATGACAAAGTAAAGCTTGAAGATGATTCAAGTGTTTCAGAGTCGGATGCAGACTTGTCAGAGTACATGACTGGCAAAAAGTTGCCACCTGGCGGTATTCCTGGACTTGATTTGAGTGATCCCAAACAGTTGGCAGAATTTGCAAGGTCTGTATGGATTCCTGGTTTTATTCATCTACACAATTATTGGAATTGAATCTGTTTTTAGCTCACCTGTCACGTAGTGACAAGGTGAGCTTTTGGGATCACTTTTTGTCCGTCGTCCGTCGTGCGTCCGTGCGTGCGTCCGTGCGTGCGTGCGTGCGTCCGTAAACTTTTCTTCAAACGACATCTCCTCCTAAACCACTGATCGGATTTTGACCAAACTTCACAGGAATTATCCTTAGGTGGTCCCCTTTCAAAGTTGTTCAAATGGTTCCGGTCCGTTGCACATATAGGTCACAGTAGCCAAAAATAGATTTTTTTCACCGAAAACTTAAAAAATCTTCTTCTCTGAAACCGCAAGGCCCAGGTCTTTGATATTTGCTATGAAGCTTCATCTAGTGGACCCCTACCAAGATTGTTCAAATTATAGTGCTGGGGCCAAAAATGCCCCCGCACGGGGGCCCTTTGGTTTTACATGGGCTTATATAGGGAAAATCTTTAAAAATCTTCTTCTCTGAAACCGCAAGGCCCAGATCTTTGATATTTGGTATGAAGCTTCATCTAGTGGACCCCTACCATGATTGTTCAAATTATAGTGCTGGAGCTAAAAATGCCCCCGCACGGGGGCCCTTTGGTTTTACATAGGCTTATATAGGGAAAATCTTGAAAAATCTTCTTCTCTGAAACCGCAAGGCCCAGGTCTTTTATATTTGGTATGAAGCTTCATCTAGTGGACCCCTACCAAGATTGTTCAAATTATAGTGCTGGGGCCAAAAATGCCCCCGCACGGGGGCCCTTTGGTTTTACATGGGCTTATATAGGGAAAATCTTTAAAAATCTTCTTCTCTGAAACCGCAAGGCCCAGGTCTTTGATATTTGGTATGAAGCTTTATCTAGTGGACCCCTACCAAGATTGTTCAAATTATAGTGCTGAAGCTAAAAATGCCCCCGCACAGGGGCCCTTTGGTTTTACATGGGCTTATATAGGGAAAATCTTGAAAAATCTTCTTCTCTGAAACCGCAAGGCCCAGGTCTTTGATATTTGGTATGAAGCTTCATCTAGTGGACCCCTACCAAGATTGTTCAAATTATAGTGCTGGGGCCAAAAATGCCCCCGCACGGGGGCCCTTTGGTTTTACATGGGCTTATATAGGGAAAATCTTTAAAAATCTTCTTCTCTGAAACCGCAAGGCCCAGGTCTTTGATATTAGGTATGAAGCTTTATCTAGTGGACCCCTACCAAGATTGTTCAAATTATAGTGCTGAAGCTAAAAATGCCCCCGCACAGGGGCCCTTTGGTTTTACATGGGCTTATATAGGGAAAATCTTGAAAAATCTTCTTCTCTGAAACCGCAAGGCCCAGGTCTTTGATATTTGGTATGAAGCTTCATCTAGTGGACCCCTACCAAGATTGTTCAAATTATAGTGCTGGGGCCAAAAATGCCCCCGCACCAGGGCCCTTTTGTTTTACATAGGCTTAAGACTTTCTGATGAGTCTTTAAACCGAGGTCCCGTCTCTGTATGACCTTAGCTGTTGGTGGGACGTAAAACTAGAACTCACTCACTTTACATAGGCTTATATAGGGAAAATCTTGAAAGTCTTCTTCTCTGAAACTGCTAGGCCCAGATCTTTGATATTTGGTATGAAGCTTCATCTTGTGAACCTCTACCAAGATTGTTCAAATCATAGCCCTGGGGCCAAAAATGCCCCCGCTCCGGGGCCCTTTGGTTTTACATAGACTTATATAGGGAAAATCTTGTTTTACATAGACTTCTATATGCAGGGTAAACCTTTAAAATCTTCTTCTCTGAAACCAGAAAGCCCAGGTCTTTCATATTCGATATGAAGCTTCATCTTGTGGACCTCTACCAAGATTGTTCAAATTTTAGCCCTGGGGCCAAAATTGACCCTGCCCGGGGCCCACTTGTTATGCTTTGGATCAGGTGAGCGAACCAGGGCCCTCTGGGCCCTCTTGTTATTTCAAGGGTTTTTACTTTTTGCGGGTTCTATACATGCATGCATCTTAGACCTCTATTGATTAGGGAAACAGAAATATTGTCCTGCTGAGCCACATTAACTCCTAACTTTGCGAACATAGTAGATCCAGATCAGGTGGCTTGTGAATAAGCTATCTGATCAGAATCAACATTCAGTTTGTAAATTTGAATGAATACAATGATATCAAGTAATTTGATTGGTTAAAAGTTATAATATGGGCCCCGTCGAGTGATTTTGGTACTAATCGCCTATGCGAGCAGCGAAGGTTCATCCGCGCAGTCTCGCCAGAACCTTCGCTGCTCGCTCATACAAGCAGTGAATCAAGAGGAACCTTCAGACAGAAAGCCATATCCATGGCCCCTCTGAATGGCTGGGCATGCGCAGTTAAAATTTGTCATGACGGAATGCTCGAAGGCTGGGCTCATATATGGGTGTGGCAAAATAGATTTATTCAGCAGGACAAGGGTTAAGCACCCTCTGCTCTAATAATGCAGTATGCCAATTGTGGTGTTTATTGTTAGGGTGTGCAACAAGGATTACATTTTAGTTTTTGATAGTCTTAACCCTTCTCTTGATGAATACTCATTTAAGCCACTCCCATTTCTGTCTATCAACCAATCAAATTACTTGATGTAATTTATTGCTACAAATTCATAAACTGAATGCCAAACAGTGTAGGTCCTGATCAGATGGCTTCTTCAGAAGCCATCTGATCTGGATCTACACTGTTTGCAAAGATAGAGGTTGTCGCGAACAGCAAGATCAGGGTTAAAGGAAAATCAGTGAGTTTTCATAATTTTTTTTTTCCATCACAAAATTTTTATACCCTTCCAAAGGGTCATTTGCCCCCTTAAATGTGCCTCAGATAATCCTTATGTTTGGTTAGAGGTTCTTTATTTTATGTTTGGCTTCACTTGTCATTGTTTTGGATGATAATCATGGAATCAGACAAATAATTAAATAGAGTGAACAACAAGGGTATGCCTGCATGTATACCTAGTTTACAACCTTAATGGCAACGGGCCGCCGTGGCCTAGTGGATAAGAGCGCAGACTCTTAATCATTAGGTCTCTCACCGCTGTGGGTTCAAGCCTCGCTTTGTTTACATGTGAGATGCCAAGTTCTGCAATGGAAGGTCATGTGGTTTTTCTCCGGGTACTCCGATTTTCCGCCCACCTGATTAACGATCGGCTCGATATGAGTGAAATAATCTTGAAAGGTCTGTAAAACCAAAAAAAAACAAAAACAACAACCTTCACTGAACAACTGAAAATTTTTCTTTCTCTCATTCAGTTGGTCCATTTTTTTTTTCTTTCTCACAAGTCAATAAATTCAGGACTGCTCTTGGCCCTGCAAGCTTTGCAGAAAATTCTACAGCAGAAAGCAATCAATTTTTTTTCAGCGAAGAATAGTCTTGGCATTTCATGTTGTTAACCCTTACCTTGCTGTTCACGACAACCCCTATCTTTGCAAACAGTGTAGATCCAGATCAGATGGCTTCTGAAGAAGCCATCTGATCAGGATCTACACTGTTTGGCATTCAGTTTATGAATTTGTAGCAATAAATTACATCAAGTAATCTGATTGGTTGATAGACAGAAATGGGTGCAGCTTAAATGAATATTCAGCAAGATATGGGTTAATAACTAAATTGTGTGTCCAGTAGACAATGTACATGTAATGTCTAGCATTTGATTATTTTTGCTGAAAAACAGAAATACTTTGAAAATGTTATCTCCTGAACATGTTTTGAATGCTTGAATGGTTAAGTATGATATCCAAAATAAAATCATATCATGTTTATGAAAAAGTAAGAGAAAGATGAAATTATCCTCAATACTTGGACAATACTAATAGCTGCAAGAAGCTGTAATATGACCATGGACAGGTGCACAGCAAAGAACTAGATCTACCTGAACTTCCATGCCATTTGACCCGACTCTTCACTGTGCATTACATGTACATGGATGCCAGTTGGGAGACACTGAAGGCAGCATCATAGCTCCCGATAAGGCGATTTTTATGCCCCTGCCATCGGCATGATGCAGAGGCATATAGTTATTTGGTGTTCCGTGTGTACATACTAATGTACACCCGTTTGTAGTATGTAAGTATGTGATTCTGTATGACATACCTGTTAAGGCATTTGTACCAGGTAGAACAATAACTTTTAAGAGCTCACATTTTCCAAACCATACCGTGGATTTGGTTCATATTTGGTATGATTATAGATATTATCATAAACATTGTACACTGTAGATCCAAAGGGATAACCGAACCTATGCCCCGGACTGAGATGAAATGACATCTCAAACCCTGTCGCCCAATGAAACCAGAAGGCTTATATGCCTTGGATGGTCTGACTCGCACTGCTTTGCCTGGGCAGGCATAGTCCTTCTAAGGTTTTTTTTTGTTTTGTTTGATTTGATGTTTAACATCCCCGTCAACACTATAAAGGTCATTTTGGAGACATTGCTTCCGATTTTGTGGGACTTTTACCCGACATTGAGATGAAATGACATCTCAAGCCCTGTCGCCCAATGAAACCAATAGGGTTTATAAGCATGGACGATCCGACCCACACCTCTTTGCCTGGGCAGGCTTAGCAGTTTACCAGTACTCATGTGCGGTCAGATTCAGCCCTGCGTGGAAGCATCATGCATCCCATTTATTTCTTCAAGCCTCAAAGGGCGGGGGCCGTCTAAGCAGTTTACCAGTATTTGTGTGTGGCCAGTTTCAGCTCTGCGTGGAAGCTCCATGCAGCCCAATCTATTTTTCAAGCCCTGATGGGCGGGGGCAATTATTTGTACAAAGGTTGAATCTGTAATATGCCTACCTATGCCTACCTGTACATGTATAACCAGGCAAGATATGCTGTCTGATGTTCGAACATGCTTTTTTGGGTGTGTGTATGGGGGGGGGAGGTCCTTGACGGGGCATCTGTGTTAGCTAGTTTCATCTGAAAAGTACAATATACTGATATTTTCCTTATTTCTGCTCAAAAATATACATTGGGGTACTCACTTCTAATGAGTACCCACAACATTTGCTTTTATACAAAAATAAGATAAATAATATTTGGATATCTCCTCTTATCTGGGGCTATACTGCATTCGGACTGAATGGGCCTGAAGACTGATTTCAGTCCTTCATTCAAGAGACTTGTTCCCCTTGTTGCAGCTTAGGCCAAATAAAAAATATGTATATTTATTTGTTTAGGGTTTATGTAAGAAATAAAAAAAAGTGTAGAGCACCCAGGGTGTGGATTTTTTTTATGAATATTGTATAAGAAACATAGCTCGAGATTTGGAAGAATGACAAGGATATTTTTTTTTTTTTTATTTCTTGAAAGAATCATGTTGTGGGTACTTGTTAGAATTACCTTGATGAGATAATGTTAACAAGTACCCACAACACATTTTGATAGACACGGGTGGTAATCAGGGGAACTAGCTCGAAAATGAGTCAATGGAAATTTGTTCCCTCGACAAATCCGGGAACTCTCGAGCTAGCTCCATCACCAAGAAACTCGTAAACAAAGGTAGGTCTCGAAGAGTTTTATCACCATTTTTTTCTTTGTAAGCTATGTATAAAAAAATCCGTCAATGCAGTTCCACATAGAAATGATTTAACTTTGTACTCCGCTAGAATTTGCCATGGAAATTTGCAGCGCTGGAGTATGAATGAAACCCAAACTTTTTATCACGGACCGGACAAATTGTCAATTTATGTCATTACGGAGATTTTGGCCGACGATTTTTCATTATCCGTCAAAAGTACGCCCTTCACACCCACAGAAACAACATCCCTGGTGAAATGGAACATGGACAGTTTGAAATTAGCAAAAAATTTGTTTGCCGTGATTACGTAACTTGCGACTTATTACGAAATTACTGTCCGAGCTAGTCTTCTCGACAAGGAGCTAGTTCACTCGACATAAAAAAGAAAATGAAACATTCATCAGATTCGATGTCTTTCTATGGTCCCACCCAGGTTATCCAACTGGTTTCTTTACCTCTGGCTAGTTGGGTAACAAGATGCTATGCCCCAAAGGCGTCCCCCAGTCGTTTCTCCCTGTTCGTTTCGCCCCCATTTTACACCCCTGTTTTGCCAACAGAGCCTGGTCTTTTCGCCCCCCTTAGTCATTTCGCCCACCTAGTTGCTTCGCCCCCTCCCATTTGGAGCGGATCAATGGATGTTGGATGGATGGATGGATGGATGGAATGATTGATGGATGGATGGATGGAAGGGTGCACAATAGAAAGGGATGAGTGGGTATTTGGAAGGATTGGTCAATTGGAGGACGGATGGACGAACGAACATATAGACGGACAGACAGACGGACGGATGGATGGATGGGTCGGTGGGTAGATGGATGGAAGGATGGATGGAAAAAGAGAGAAAATATATATGCACACAAATGTCAGTGTCGTGTAAAGGTTTGATTAAATAATTGAAGTATTTGATTCCTACCGGTAATTTTTTTGATGATTTTTGTTTCACTCAGAAATCACATATTGTTCCCGCAGGTGATCTGATTATTTTTAATAAACCTAAAGTCATCGTTTATACAAATTATGTTGTGCTGCAGTCCTAGGTACTACAAGTTTCTTGAAATCAGCCCACTGGTTCTAGAGAAGATTTTTAATGGTTTCACCATATATGGGCATGGTAACCATCTTGGTCATGTGACCCAGATGCCTCGAACAAACTATCGTTTCCCCTATACCCATAAATGCTCAACACAGTTTTCGACTAAATTGTTGAAAGATAAGATGGTGCTTATTAGTTGCTTAATATATCACAGACTGGAAGTCAGTCGTTATAGTGAATAGATCATGAGCGCGTAGCGCGAGTGATCACGGGCGCGTACCGCGAGTGATCTCTGCACTTGTGCCCGACAGACAGTGATCTATTAAGCAACTAATCACCTAACAACATGAATCTATGTCGATTAGGTATCCTGTCGGTGTGGTTCGAGCCTCTCTTGAGTCATATATGGATGTCCTAGTTCTGCAATGGAAAGTCGCGTTCATAAACAGAGTCTAACAAATTTCGAAGTTTACGTCTGCCTTTCTCTTGGAGCCCATAACTTCCATTTATGTTATACCACAAAATTGAAAATCGGTATGACGCTTACTCAGACCGTGACCTTTCTGTTCATGATACGATTGTCCCAGGGCCATGCTCCTGAGCGTGTCCGAGTGTCAGATGCCATTGCCCAAGAGTCCTAACCAGAGTCTAACAAACGTTAAAGTTAACGTTCGCGTTTCTCTTGGAGCCCATAATTCCCGTTTCTGTTATGCTACAAAGTTGAAATTTCGCATGACACTTACTCAGCCAAAGAACTTTCCGTTCATGATACAATTGCCCCTGGATGGGCCTTGGGGTAAAATTACATAAAACGTAAAATTGACATATAGGCATTTGTATGGAAAACTCAAAATGTCTAATATTTTGAAAATAATTCAGCTCCCAACCCCTAAACCATATACAGTAGAATCTCGGTGATTCGAACGCCGATTTTTCGAAACTACCGATTTTTCGAAGACGACTGGCGGTCCCGACATTTTTCTCTATAAGTTATTGCAAAAATATTACCGATTTTTCGAATTTCGATTTTTCGAAAAATTCGATTTTTCGAACAGTTTCGTCGGTCCCAATCAAAGAAATTCTTATTAAAATCCCCTGTTTAATTCGAAATATTACTTGGCTAATCAAGGTCACACATCGCAATTTTGCGGCGAGTTCGATTGTTACACTTCACACCCGACTGACTTCAGGAATTAGAAGATACAGGTAATTAACACCGGATTAACGGCCACACTACAGGTGATGATCCTTTATTGAGTACCGGTAATTGGTGTCTTTAATTGATTTCGTCCGCAATGAATATTTTATTTGATGTTTTTTATGTGTTTTAATTACGGTACGGTCAGTTCTGTTGTTTTTTTTTGCGGGGTTAAATATTTCGTCAGTAAAATGGTTTAGTAATTTGCATTCAACCTTCATTTTTAGCTCACCGGACCGATAGGTCAGGTAAGCTATTCTACTACCCCCGGCGTCGGCGTCGGCGTCGGCGTCGGTGTCGGCGTCGGCGTCGGCGTCGGCGTCCACAAATGTTAAAGTTTTGTGTGAAAGTTTTTTAGAAGCTCATTTCTTTTTTATGCCTACATGGATTGAGTTTATATTTGGTATCATGATAGATACTGGTGTATAGTTTTTATTTGCAATATCAGTAGCCATATCCGTGACCTTGGGTCAAGGTCACAGACTTAGAATTCTAATTTTCAAGTTTTTGTGTTAAAGGTTTTAGGAGTTCATTACTACTTTACCTTCTGATGGATTTAGTTTATACTTAATCTCAATTATTAAGCAGCAGCATCAGCTTTCATGACCGTAACCTTGGGTCAAGGTCACATACTTTGAATTTTATGGTAATTATGGTAATTTCTTTGTTTTAACATAACTATGGAGCCGTTTGAGATAGAGCCTTCATATTTGGCATGTGGGTTCCTTGTGACATTGCCTTCCCACACATACAAACAATTTTGACCTGTAACCTTGACCGTAACCATGGGTTCAAGGCCACATACTTTGAATTATTATGGTAATTATGGTATTTTTTTTGTTTTATCATAACTTTAGAACCGTTAGAGATATAGCCTTTATATTTGGCATGTATGTTCCTTGTCACATTGTCTTCCCACTCGCACAAAAAAAATTGACCTGTCACCTTGACCCTTGACCATTTGACCTACTTATCATAACTTTTTAACCATTTGAGATAGAGCCTTCATATTTGGCATGTATGTTCCTTTAGGCATTCCCTTTCCACTCATACAAAAAATTTTGACCTGTGACCTTGACACTGGACCTTTGACCTACTTTGTCATAATTTTTTAACTATTTGAGATAGAGACTTCATATTTGGCATGTAGGTACTTGTGACATTGCCTTAGCACTCATACAAAAAAAAATACCAATGACCTTGACCTTTGACCTACTTGATCATAACTTTGTAACCATTTGAGATAGAGCCTTCATATTTGGCATGTAGGTTCCTTGTGACATTGCCTTAACACTCATACAAAAAATTTTGACCTGTGACCTTGACCTGTGACCTTTGACCTTCTTTATTATAAATTTCTTACGGTTTGAGATAGAGCCTTCATATTTGGCATGTAGGTTCCTTGTGACATTCACTTTTCACTCATACAAAAAAATTTGACCTGTGACCTTGACCATAGACTTTTGACCTACTTCATATTTGGCATGTAGGTTCCTTGTGACATTGCCTTACCGCTCATGCAAAAAAAATACCTGTGACCTACTTTATTATAACTCGTGACCTTGACCCTGGACCTTTGACCTACTTTGTCATAATTTTTTAACTATTTGAGATAGAGACTTCATATTTGGCATGTAGGTTCCTTGTGACATTGCCTTAGCACTCATACAAAAAAAATATCTGTGACCTTGACCTTTGACCTACTTTGTCATAACTTCATAACCATTTGAGATAGAGCCTTCATATTTGGCTTATAAGTTCCTTGTGATATCACCTTTCCACTCATACAATTTTTTTTATCTTTGACCTACTTTATCATAACTTCGTAACCATTTGAGGTAGTACCTTCATACTTGGTATATAAATTCCTATATTTTCAACAGATTTTAATAGAACTTCACACAAATGTTGCTCATGATAATATCTCGAGCAGGTCATGGCCTCAAGGTCAAGGTCACTGTGGCTATTTTTAGAAAAACTTTGTTATCGCTCCAGAGCATGAATGTTCCTAGTGTCATTGCCTTACCACTTATACAAATTGTTTTTACCTGTGACCTTGACCTTTGACCTTTTGACCTACTTATCATTATTTTCTAATCTTTTGAGGTAGAGCCTTCATATTTGCCATGTAGGTTCCTTGTGACTTTGCCTTAACACTAGCTTTCTTACTTGATATGTAGGTTCCATGTCACATTGCCTTCCCATTCTTTTATAAAATTTTGACCTGTAACCTTGATCCTGGTCCTGTGATCTTCTTTTTTGATAACTTCTTGACCATTTGAAATAGAGCCTTTATATTTGGCAAGTTTTGATTCGTTGATTCATGTCTAAGGGTTAAATGGAATTAAAAGTGATAATAATGAGTCAAACTTGAATCATACGTGAGCCCCAAATATTGATATAGCACTGGTTTCTTTCCTAGTGACTTTGTTTCTATTATGAGTCTGAAAATTTGACTTTGCACGACTAGTCTAAGCGCGACTTCCGGTGAGCTATCCTGTCCGGCGACAGGTCTTGTTGTTATTGTTGATGGCTGTAAATAAAAATGAAAGTTCAAGTTTTATTATTATTTCCTGCTTTCGTAGCCCTGTCAAGCATAAAAGACGATGAGATTAACCTTCACGTACCTCATTTTCTTTAATGCTTTGGCAGTTATTACCGTTTCTTTATCATAGCGCCGAAATGAAGTTCGAATTACAGTCATTTGAATTGCATTGAATAAAAAAAATCCGAACATATCCGACAATTGCCGATTTCGATAATTCGAACTCTCGATAATTCGAAGGAATTCCTGCGGTCCCTTGCACTTCGAATTATCGAGGTTTGACTGTATATCATTGTTCCTTATGATAAGACTCTGTTTTATTTCACCAGGAATGTTGTTTCTATGGGTGTGAAGGGCGTACTTTTGACGGAAAATGAAAAGTCGTCGGCCAAAATCTCCGTAATGACATTAATTAACAATTTTTCAGGTCCGTAATAAAAAGTTTACTTTCATTCATACTCCAGCGCTGCAAATTTCCATGGCAAATTCTAGCGGAGTACAAAGTTAAATCATTTCTATGTGGAACTGCATTGCCGGATTTATTTTATAAATAGCTTACAAAGAAAAAAAATGGTGATAAAACTCTTCGAGACCTACCTTTATTAGCCAGAGGTAAAGAAACCAGTTGGATAACCTGGGTGGGACCATAGAAAGACATCAAATCTGATGAATGTTTCATTTTCTTTTTTATGTCGAGTGAACTAGCTCCTTGTCGAGAAGACTAGCTCGGACAGTAATTTCGTCATAACTCGCAAGTTACGTAATCACTGCCATATTTTTTTGCTTATTTCACACTTTCCATGTTTCATTTCACCAGGGATGTTGTTTCTGTGGGTGCCAAGGGCGTACTTTTGACGGAAAATGAAAAATCTTCGGTCAAAATCTCCGTAATGACATAAATTGACAATTTTTCCGGTCCGTGATAAAAAGTTTGGGTTTCATTCATACTCCAGCGCTGCAAATTTCCATGGCAAATTCTAGCGGAGTACAAAGTTAAATCATTTCTATGTGGAACTGCATTGCCGGATTTTTTTATACATAGCTTACAAAGGAAAAAATGGTGATAAAACTCTTCGAGACCTACCTTTGTTTACGAGTTTCTTGGTGATGGAGCTAGCTCGAGAGTTCCCGGATTTGTCGAGGGAACAAATTTCCATTGACTCATTTTCGAGCTAGTTCCCCTGATTACCACCCGTGATAGAGGAATAGGAAAAATAATTCCAAAACGTCCTCCAAACTGATTATATGGACTTGTCAGGAAAAAGAGTCAAATATACAAATTTAGCAAAAAGTGTCCAAATAAACCATTACGATAACTCACCCGTGCAACATAGTGCATTTTTCACATCTCCAAAAAGGCCATTTTTCTGATGCAAATCTGTGATATTTTTCTTATAAATACTGCAAACATAGGTTGTGGGGGCTCGTTAGAACCGCCTCATTGAGGCGGTTCTAACAAGTACCCACAACCTATGTCTTGGAGCAAAAATAAGAAAAATATTGTATACCCCGTAACCCCCAGTTTTCTCTTTATAAAGTGGGGTATAGGGGGTCTTCATTTCACTGACATGTTCACGTGATGCTACAGAATCCCATAATTCAATCACATGAAAAAATCTAGGTTTCTCAAAAAAAATAGGTAGAGTCGAGAAAACCTAAACACATAATTTTTATTTGGCCTTATACATGTTATATGGAGCTTAGAATTGTTTACATTTGCTGAAGTTTCTTATTATTCTTGTTACATGTTTACATGCAGACTTTGTATGCTGATCAGTGGCTGGTGTGTTATTGTGAAAGCAGAAAAGTCCATGATTTGATTTTTGATACATTTTGTTTGTTTTGCTCACAGATCTTATATGAAAAGCCCAAATGTTGATGATTCTTCCGGATTTGAGAGCGGTTTGCATGGAAGAAACTTATTAGCAGAATCTTGCGGGTGAATATTTTTTTTTTATAAATTTCTGCTACATTATTTAAAGTCATATATTTTATCAATTTTGTAAGAAAACTTACATTTTGAAATCATGTCTGTAATTCAAAAACTATTTCTATTAATCCTTAAACTCCCAGTGATGACTAATGCAGACAGCATTTTCAAATAATTGTTTTCTTATTTTTAACATTACGAAAACACGCCTATTCAAATATATTGGAAAATTTTACTGCCAAAAATGAAAATTTTCGATAAAAAATTCGGATATTTTTCATATTTCTGCTCCAAACATAGATTATGGGAACTCTTTAGAACTGCCTCATCGAGGCAGTTCTAACAAGTACCCACAATCTATATTTTAGAGCAATAAGAAAAATAAGGTTTACCCCTGTAAACCCCAGTTTTACCATACAAAAGTGGGGTTCAAGGGGGTCAAAATTATATAGGCATGTTTCCGTAATGAAGACAAAATCAAACGTGATATTTAATGGGAATTGTCTAAAGGTAGATGGTTCAAATGAAACCTCAAGAACAATTTTGTCTGAAAAATATGATAAACATATTTGAATGCTGCTTGCTACAAGACATCCTGTGAACAAGTCTTTGTAATGAACACCCTTGTAAACCCCATTTTGTATAGAGAAAACTGGGGTTTAAAGGGGTATACATTATTTTTCTTAAGTCCACTCCAAGACATAGGCTGTGGGTACTCGTTAGAAGAGCCTCATTGAGGCGGTTCTGACGAGCACACACAACCTATGTTTGGGGTAAACATAAAAAATCACAATTAATCATCGGAATAACAGAGGTTGTTTAGACAGGATTGATTGCACTGTCACATGTAATGATTTTCCTTGTTGCTTTAATGGGAATGGGAACATCTGGCAGATTTTTCTGCCATTTTTCAAAGGAGACAACTTTCAAGACTTCCTGTACACTTTTCTATAAGCCCTGTCCCACTGAAAAAGGGGTCTACTCTTAAAGGTAAGAGTTTGCTCTCAGGAGCAAATTCTTTCCTTTAATAGTTGACCCCTGTTGACATTGGAGACAAGAATACTTTTGAAGGAGTTGCCTCCCCTGAAAGTGTACCCATTCCCCTTAAAGTTAAGTTTGTATCAGTCAGCTTCCAGTGGAGATCCATTGGCATAGAAAGAGAAAAACCAACAGGATAAGGTTAAAAACATTTATAAAAATTAACCCTTTCGCCGCCAAATATATGGTGAAAAGTTCCAGTTAGCGCCAACTTTTTTTACAGTCAGGGACTGGGTAGTCACTGTAACATGCATATTTCTTTGGAAATAATAAAGATACTAAGCTGAAATTTAAACTTCATATAGAATTTGTTTCCTATAATTTTTCAAAAGAAATGTTCCATATGAAAAAAAGAAATTTTACAGACCATAAGAAATAAAGGGCTAAATATCAATAAAATTATCTGCGTGTTCTGATAGTTTTCAGGCATTATCATTGTCATTTAACACAAAAATGACCATATTTTCACTTATATATATCTTTCTTTAAGCCCTCAACACCATTAAATCCACCAAATGTTTTTCTTCAACTTTCAAAACACTGTTTTCATCTTCAACTTTCGATTTGAAACCTCAAAAACCTCAACAGCGAAGAGCAAGGTTAAATATAGGGTATCATACAGTGTTCCGTGAGATTTAACAGCTGTAATTTACAAGGTTTAAAACCGGTATAATACAATGTTGACAAAAGTCCCCAATGGCGCTTTGCCAGGCTGTCGACAAAAGTCGCCTATGGTGGCGAAAGGGTTAAGGAAACAATAAAAACCAAACAAATTCAGCTTAGTAGTACTGACATTGATCAGCATACAAAAACCTGCCCATATTTATGTTTTCTGCACTGGAAGATTGGCTACTGTAAATTTTAATCAAAATAAGATCTGGAGAAAAAAAGTTCATAAATTAAATTTTGTTCATGTTTGTCTTTATATAGCTCAACTGGCTTATGCTGTGGTCTGTTTTCCATGGCCTGTCCATCTGTCATCTATCATTAGCTTTTCACATGTTGAACATCTCCAAAACTGTGGGTTCAATTGAGCTGATACTTTGGAGAGAGGCATTTGGGCAACAAAGAGAGACAGAATGATGGCCATCTTTAAATTCTTTAAACATCTGCCGGTTTGAGCTGAAGCTTGAAGGTAGTCATGGAGATTCAGAATAAATTATTCAGAATTGCAGAAATTGTTCTATTCCAGTATCCAAGATGGTCACCATGGTGTCTATTTTTGTTGTACCTGCTTTTAGCATGGCACGATCTAGGAGTCCGGTTTTTCATCCGTCTTATCATCTGTCAACAATTATGTTCACTCTAGCGTTCACTCTAATTAAGAGTCCATTTCTGTAGAACTATTAGAGTCTCATCAATGATACTTGGTACAAAGCTGCATCTTGGAATAACAATTTTAATGCCAGCATCCATATTTGACCTTTGTTCACTGACTTTGTAAACATTTGCATTCACCCTAATGTAAGAGTTCATTTCTGAAGAACTATAAGAGGCTTATTCATGATACTGGGTACAAACTTCCATCTTGGGATGGCAACTTCAATGTAAGCATCCATATTTAATGACCTACATTACATGGTAAACTGACTTTCTTAACATTTGCGACCACCCTGGGGCTCACCCAAATGGTCAAGTTTTTTTTTCAAGAACTGTAAGAGCTTCATTACTGATAATTGGTAAAACTTGCATCTAGGAATGACGACTATAATGCAAGCATCCATATTTAACCATGACCTACACTCCCGCCCATTGGGGCTTGAAGAAATAAATGGGCTGCATGATGCTTCCACGCAGAACTGAAACCAACCGCACATTAGTACTGGTAAGCTGTTTTGAGGTTCTAAGCATGCCCAGGGAAAGTGGTGCCAGTTGGACCGTCCATGCAAATAAACCCTATTGGTTTCATTGGGTGGCAGGGCTGGAGATGTCATTTCATCTCAGTGTCGGGTAAAGGTCCCACAAAACTGGAAGCAGCGTCTCCAAAATGAGCTGATGACCTATACAGTTTTTACAGGGACTTTAAACCTCAAATCAAACGAACAAACAAATAACCATGGCTCACTGACTTACTAAACTATTGTGTCAACCCTAGCTTTCACTGTAATGTTTTAGTTCATTTCTCAAGAACTATAGGGGCTTCATAAATTATACTTGATGCAAGCTTGCCTCTGGGAATGGTAGCTTTTATGAAAGTATCCCTGTTTGACCTTGACCTAGATTTTATTGTTTGGTGACTTTGCTGGACATAGCCTTCAGTGGAATTCTTGTTAAATTCCTGTAATGATGTCTCCTAACATATTTGTTCAGATGTTGACCTTTGGCTGACCTTGACCTGTTTAACCCATTGCCGGAAACCCCTAAAGGGGTATCTAGGTAAACACTAAACAGTGCAGGCCCAGATCAGATGCTGCAGAATGCAGCGTCTGATCAGGGCCTGCAGGATTTGCTAACAGAATTTTCCTTCCAAAATCAAATAAAAATGATAAAATGGGCCTTACAACCCTTATATGACAGATGGACTTGTCCAACATATAGCAATGGAAGAGCCCGGTAATAGGTAACTTGTAGAAACAGATAGTTTTGCACAAACTGGAAATTATAGAAATCACCATCTACATATATATATACATGTATATTATATTCTGTTTAGGGAACTTAGGCATATCAAACCATTCTGACAGGTTGGTGGGAGCTTCTCTACAGCTGTCTCGCTCAACAGTATGTTTGACAATCAAAAATGAAGTTGTTGTAAAAACGTGACAGATGAAATAGAAAATTGACTTTCATTCTGTATTTTTCTGCTCCTGTTACATAATTTTGTTTACATTTTTGATTTTTCATTTTTGCATGTCACTCTGAATACTGATCCCTATAATGCTGCCGAACAAAAATATAAAGAATATAAAGACTTCATTTTAAGAAGCATCTTATATAGCACATTTATATTAATTTTTCCGTGTTATCAGTAAATATATTTGTTTGGATACTACAACATGTCTATTATGCAAACATTAATTGGTTGTGCTATTTTTGTTGGGATACAACATGCATGTTTGGTTTAGATCCCAGTAATAATTTAATGGATACTTTAAAAGGAGAGGGTTCAGATGTGTTTTAATTTTAAACAATCTTTCCTTGAATTTGTTAAGTGTTCATTTACAGTATATAATATTTTGTCACAGTTATTAAAATTGCATTTTACCTTTTAGTATAAAGCCAAGAAAACCAACAGATGATGTCCCAAGAACAGTTCCATGTCCACATAAGGTAGGTGTTGTGTATAAAAGTGTTCAAGCAACTATAGTTGGTGAGATTGCAAAAGTTATGTTGTAATCTGACAGATCTGAATGGTCAAGCAACTAGATGGTGAGATTGCGAGGGTTATGTTTTAATCTGACTGTTCAAGCAACTATAGTTGGTGAGATTGCAAGGGTTATGTTGTTACCTGTCAAATCTGAATGTTCAAGCAACTATAGTTGGTGAGACTGCAGGTCTCGGGTCGTTTCGCCCGTGAGTCGTTTCGCCCATGAGTGGTTTCGCCCGTGGGTCGTTTCGCCCTGGGTCGTTTCGCCCTGGATTGTTTCGCCCGTGGGTCGTTTCGCCCTGATTAGGTGGGTCGTTTCGCCCTTATTTTTTTCAAGCCCTTTTTCAAGCTCTATTGATTGAGGTTATGTTTGTTTTGGTATGTATATGGGTTGATGGGGGTATTGGGAGTTCCGGAAAACAAGGTTTTGCCCTCGTTTAGTGCAGCTGGACGACCTACTGACGGCTTCTACTTCAGGTTTGAGCAACTGCGCTACCACCATTTTGAGAAAGATATTCGAGCTCACATAAGGTTAACTGTGAAAATGAACGGGCCTCCGTGACTAGTGGTTATGAACGCTGACTCTTGATCATTAGATCTCTCACCGCTGTGGTTCGAGCCTCGCTCGGGTCACATGTGAGACGCCAAGTTCTGCAACGGAATGTCAGGTGTTTTTTCTCCGGGTACTCCGGTTTTCGCCCACCTCTGATTAACGATTGGCTCAATATGAGTGAAATTATCTTGAAAGGGCCGTAAAACCAAAAAAAAATGTGAAAATGACTGTTTATATTTAAAAATGTGACATATTTTTCTTTCTGCTCAAAACAGATTTTGGATTATAACCGTCTAATTGTCTGTGTTCTAGAATCAGAAATAAGAGAGATAAAGCATATGCAAAAATCCTTTTTTCACTGCATAAAGTTGGGTTTGGAGGGGACGTTATTGCATATATTTGCTAACATGATGTTTTATTTAATAATCAGTTGTTCTTTCAGCACAAATAATGACGTGATATAACTGGTTACATTATTGCGTAAATTGTGTTGACGGGGACGTTAAACCGGTAAACCTCAATTCCAATAAACAAAATATTTTTAAACAGTGGTGCCTTCCTGGAACGTCGGCCGCCGTTCGCCGAAAGAGTCAGAACGTTTTATTAACAATCACAATTATTCTCACATCGGTTAATGTGTGATTAAAAGTGTTTAAGATTTATCGTGGGGGATTAGCGCCTTTTTCAAAGCAAATGACGAAGTAATTAATGTGCACTTGTTTTCACACTTAACTAATTATATTGACTGCCAAAACATCCCTCTCTCTCTCTCTCTCTCTCTCTCTCTCTCTCTCTCTCTCTCTCTCTCTCTCTCTCTCTCTCATTATATAAATAAATATATGAACTCTGAAACGAGCCCGACCATGCATCACCCATCCGTAGGTGTCAGATCCGTATTTCCGTCCGTCCATCTACACAAGCATCACTTCATTCATTCATTTCCGTTTGTCCATCTGCCAATACTCTCCATTCATTCATTCATTTATTCATTAACTTATCCAACTCCTTATATTCATAATGCCATCCGTTCATCCGTCATTCCATCTACCAACACACAACTCCATTCACCCATTTATTTATTAATTCATCTGTCCATTTACTCATGCATTCCGTTTGTCACTCCCTTAAAATATAATTGCGGCGAAACGACCCACGGGCGAAACGACTCATGGGCGAAACGACTCACCAGGTAAGGGCGAAACGACCCACCAACCAAATCAGGGCGAAACGACTCGGGGCGAAACGACCCGGCGAAACGACCCACGGGCGAAACGACCCGGAACCAGACTGCAGGGTAATGTTGTAACCTGTTAAATCTGAATGTTCAAGCAACTATAGTTGGTGAGACTGCAGGGTTATGTTGTAACCTGTCAAATCTAAATGTTTAAGCAACTGCGGTTGGTGATATTGCAAGGGTAATGTTGTAACCTGTCAAATCTGAATGTTCAAGCAACTGTAATTGGTGAGATTACAAGGGTAATGTTGTAACCTGTCAAATCTGAATGTTTAAGCAACTTTGGTTGGTGAGATTGCAAGGGTTATGTTGTTACCTGTCAAATCTGAATGTTCAAGCAACTATAGTTGGTGAGATTGCAAGGGTTATGTTGTTACCTGTCAAATCTGAATGTTCATGCAACTTTAGTTGGTGAGATTGCAAGGGTTATGTTGTTACCTGTCAAATCTGAATGTTCAAGCAACTATAGTAGGTGAGATTGCAGGGTTATGTTGTAACCTTTCAAATCTGAATGTTCAAGCAACTATAGTTGGTGAGATTGCAAGGGTTATGTTGTTACCTGTCAAATCTGAATGTTCAAGCAACTATAGTTGGTGAGATTGCAAGGGTTATGTTGTAACCTTTCAAATCTGAATGTTCAAGCAACTATAGTTGGTGAGATTGCAAGGGTTATGTTGTAACCTGTCAAATCTGAATGTTCAAGCAACTATAGTTGGTGAGACTGCAGGGTTATGTTGTAACCTTTCAAATCTGAATGTTCAAGCAACTATAGTTGGTGAGATTGCAAGGGTTATGTTGTAACCTGTCAAATCTGAATGTTCAAGCAACTGTAGTTGGTGAGATTGCAAGGGTTATATTGTAATCTCATTTAGTTCCGGAAATCCCAAAACGGGTAGTTGGCAAATGGTGCAGGCCCAGATCCGATCAGGGCCTACACTGATTGCAAAAAGTTCAGCTATTTTCCAAATAAATTTTGAAGAAAACACATCCTGACACCCCTAAATTTTGAAATGGACTCCTGGTAGATTCCATTTGGTACTAAAAGGGTTAAGCATTGCTGTTCAAATGCAGCTTATTTATATTCGTTGTTCTCACTACAGGAAAAGTGGAGTGAGATGGACTGTCCCTTAAACCCTCACAGTTTCTTTGAGATGTCATTTGATCTCAGTGTTGGGAAAAGTCCAACAAAATCAGAAGCAATGTCTCCAGAATGACCTAAATAGTGTTGATGGGGATGTAGAACCTCAACACAAACAAACAAAAAGTGCCTCCCTATCCTGAGCTATGATATAGACATGATATCAAAGTTTTACTTATACTGAAAATTGTGTTTAACTGTTTGCTGTAGTATTAAAAATTGTGTTCAACTGTTTAGTGTTAACCATAGATATAGAAAATACCATTTGAAGTTGACTAAAATTTCTTTGCTTTGACAGATTGAAAGGGAAGTGGCACTTCTAATACAACACTGCCAGATTAAATTGTTAGGTTTTCACACATGTATTGAACTGTCAGATATGTTTTTGTCGCGCCTGCTATTAGCATGGCGCGATATAGGTGCCCGGTTTTCCGTCTGTTCGTCCGTCCCTTTGTCAAGGTGTCAACATTTGCGACCACCCTAGCGTTCACCCTAATGGTCAAGTTTATTTCTCAAGAACTATAAGAGCTTCATTAATGATACGTGGTACAAACTTGTATCTTGGGATGACAACTTACATGCAAGCATCCATATTTGACCTTGACCTACATTTCATGGTTCACTGACTTTGTAAAATATTGCGACCACCCTAGCATTCACCCTAATGGTCAAGTTTATTTCTCAAGAACTATAAGAGCTTCATTAATGATATGTGGTACAAACTGGTATCTGTGGGTGACAATTTTAATGCAAGCATCCATTCTTGACCTTGACCTACATTTCATGGTTCACTGACTTTGTAAAATATTGCGACCACCCTAGCGTTCACCCTAATGGTCAAGTTTATTTCTCGAGAACTATAAGAGCTTTATTAATGATACTTGGTACGAACTTGTATCTGGGTATGGTAACTTAAATGCAAGCATCCATATTTGATCTTGTCCTATATTTCATGGTTCACTGACTTTGTAAAATATTGCGACCATCCTAGCGTTCACCCTAATGGTTAAGTTCATTTCTCAAGAATTATTAGAGCTTCATTAATGATACTTAGTACAAGCTTGCATTTGAGAATGGAATCTTTTGTGCAAGCATCTATGTTTGACCTTCACCTACATATCATGGCTTGATGACTTTGCGCCCCCACAGGCGCGATATGGCCTTCGGCGGAATTCTTGTTGAAAATACCGCTCTCTCACATTCAAGAAAAATATCCACATGACCAGTCAGTTCAAAACCGTCACATTAAGAAAACACGCCTATCCAAATACATTGTAAACTTTACCTCAGAAAAATCGAATTTTTTTAGATGAAAAATTGATATTTTTCTTATATTAGCTCAAAATATAGATTGTGGGTACTCGTTAGAACGGCCTCATCGAGGTGGTTCTAATGCATACCCACAACCTATATTTTAGAGCAGAAATAAGAAAAATAAGGTTTACCCTGAAAACCCCAGTTTTTAGCTCACCTGTCACGTAGTGACAAGGTGAGCTTTTGTGATCACTTTTTGTCCGTCGTCCGTGCGTCCGTCCGTGCGTGCGTCCGTAAACAATTTAAAATAAGTATATCTCTAATACCCCATGGTCAATCTTGATCAAATTTCATGAGAAGCATCATCAGGAAGGGGGAAAGGCTGCATAAGGTTTTTGGGCTGATCAGATGGGAATTGTGGTTGCCATGGCAACATATAGCTCCCATAGACTTACAATGGGAAAAAATTAAAATATCTTCTTCTCTGAAACCACAGGGCCCAGAGCTTAGATATTTAGCATGTATTAACGGCCAGTGGTCACCTACATAATTCCTGCCAATCATGCCCCTGGGGTCCAGATTGGCCACGCCCCGGGGCCCCTTCGCTCCCATAGACTCATAATGGAACAAAAAGCTTAAAAAATCTTCTTCTTGGAAACCACAGGGCCCAGAGCTTAGATATTTAGCATGTAGCAATGGCAAGTGGTCACCTACATAATTCCTGCCAATCATGCCCCTGGGGTCCAAACTGGCCACGCCCCGGGGCCCTTTAGCTCCTATAGACTCATAATGGAAAAAAGCTTCAAAAATCTTCTTCTATGAAACCACAGGGCCCAGAGCTAAGGTATTTGACATGTAGCAAGGGCAAGTGGTCACCTACATAATTCCTGCCAATCATGCCCCTGGGGCCCAAATTGGCCACACCCCGGGGCCCCTTAGCTCCCATAGACTCATAATGGAAAAAAAAGGTTCAAAAATCTTCTTTTCTGAAACCACAGGGTCCAGAGCTTAGATATTTAGCATGTAGCAATGGCCAGTGGTCACCTACATAATTCCTGCCAATCATGCCCCTAGGGTCCAAATTGGCCACGCCCCGGGGCCCCTTCGCTCCCATAGACTCATAATGGAAAAAAAAGCTTCAAAAATCTTCTTGGAAACCACAGGGCCCAGAGCTTAGATATTTAGCATGTAGCAATGGCCAGTGGTCACCTACATAATTCCTGCCAATCATGCCCCTGGGTTCCAAATGGGGGATGCCGCGGGGCCCCTTCGCTCCCATAGACTCATAATGGAACAAAAAGCTTCAAAAATCTTCTTCTCAGAAACCACAAGGCCCAGAGCTTAGATATTTAGCATGTAGCAACGGCAAGTGGTCACCTACATAATTCCTGCCAATCATGCCCCTGGGGTCCAAACGGGCCAGGCCCCGGGGCCCTTCAGCTCCTATAGACTCATAATGGAAAAAAGCTTCAAAAATCTTCTTCTCTGAAACCACAGGGCCCAGAGCTGAGATATTTGGCATGTAGCAACGGCAAGTGGTCACCTACATAATTACTGCCAATCATGCCCCTGGTGTCCAAACGGGCCACGCCCCGGGGCCCTTTAGCTCCTATAGACTCATAATGGAAAAAAAAAGCTTCAAAAATCTTCTTCTCTGAAACCACAGGGCCCAGAGCTTAGATATTTAGCATGTAGCAACCCCCAGTGGTCACCTACATAATTCCTGCCAATCATGCCCCTAGGGTCCAAATTGGCCACGCCCCGGTGCCCCTTCGCTCCCATAGACTCATAATGGAACAAAAAGCTTCCAAAAATCTTCTTCTCAGAAACCACAGGGCCAAGAGCTTAGATATTTAGCATGTAGCAATGGCAAGTGGTCACCTACATAATTCCTGCCAATCATGTCCCTGGGGTCCAAACGGGCCATGCCCCGGGCCCTTTAGCTCCTATAGACTCATAATGGAAAAAAGCTTCAAAAATCTTCTTCTCTGAAACCACAGGGCCCCGAGCTGAGATATTTGGCATGTAGCAAGGGCAAGTGTTCACCTACATAATTCCTGCCAATCATGCCCCTGGGTTCCAAATTGGCCACACCCCGGGGCCCCTTAGCTCCCATAGACTCATAATGGTAAAAAAGCTTCAAAAATCTTCTTCACTGAAACCACAGGGTCCAGAGCTTAGATATTTAGCATGTAGCAATTGCAAGTGGTCACCTACATAATTCTTGCCAATCATGCCCCTGGGTTCCAAATGGGGGACGCCCCGGGGCCCCTTCGCTACCATAGACTCATAATGGAACAAAAAGCTTCAAAAATCTTCTACTCGGAAACCACAAGGCCCAGAGCTTAGATATTTAGCATGTAGCAACAGCAAGTGGTCACCTACATAATTGCTGCCAATCATGCCCCTGGTGTCCAAACGGGCCACGCCCCGGGGCCATTTAGCTCCTATAGACTCATAATGGAAAAAAAGCTTCAAAAATCTTCTTCTCTGAAACCACAGGGCCCCGAGCTGAGATATTTGGCATGTAGCAACGGCAAGTGGTAACCTACATGATTCCTGCCAATCATGCCCCTGGGGTCCAAATTGGCCACACCCCGGGTCCCCTTAGCTCCCATAGACTCATAATGGAAAAAAAGCTTCAAAAATCTTCTTCTCTGAAACCACAGGGCCCAGAGCTTAGATATTTAGCATGTAGCAACCACCAGTGGTCACCTAAATAATTCCTGCCAATCATGTCCCCGGGTTACAAATGGGCGACGTCCCGGGGCCCCTTCGCTCCCGCAGACTCACAATGGAACAGAAAGCTTCAAAAACTTCTACTCGGAAACCACAAGGCCCAGAGCTTAGATATTTAGCATGTAGCAACGGCAAGTGGTCACCTACATAATTCCTGCCAATCATGCCCCTGGGGTCCAAACGGGCCACGCCGCGGGGCCCTTTGGCTCCTATAGACTCATAATGGAAAAAAGCTTCAAAAATCTTCTTCTCTGAAACCACAGGGCCCAGACCTCAGGTATTTGACATGTATCAATGGCAAGTGGTCACCTACATAAATCCTGCCAAGCATGCCCCTAGGGTCCAAATGGGCCAGGCCCTGGGGCCCCTGAGCTCCCATAGATAGACTCAAAATGGAAAAAAAAAAACTTCAAAAATATTCTTCTCTGAAACCAAAGGGCCCACAGTTTAGATATTTAGCATGTAGCAAGGGCAATTGGTCACCTACATAATTCCTGCCAATCATGCCCCTGGGTTCCAAATGGGCCACCCGCCTGGGCCCCTTTGCTCCCATAGACTCATAATGGAAAAAAGCTTAAAAAATCTTCTTCTCTGAAACCACAGCGCGCAGAGCTTAGATATTACGCACATAGCAATCGCAAGTGGTCACCTACATAATTCCTGCCAATCATGCCCCTGGGATCCAAAAGGGCCACGCCCCAGGGCCACTTAGCTCCTGTAGACTCATAATGGAAAAAAAGCTTAAAAAATCTTCTTCTCTTAAACCACAGGGCCCAGAGCTTAGATATTTAGCATGTAGCAATGGCAAGTGGTCACCTACATAAATCCTGCCAATCATGCCCCTGGGGTCCAAATGGGCCACACCCTGGGACCCCCTTAGCTCCCATAGACTCATAATGGAAAAAAAGACTTCAAAAATCTTCTTCTCTGAAACCACAGTGCCCAGAGCTTAGATATTTAGCATGTAGCAACGGCAAGTGGTCACTTTCATATTTCCTGCTAACAATGCCCCTTGGGTCAAAATGGGCCACGCCCCGGGGCCCCTTAGCTCCCATAGACTCATAATGGTAAAAAGCTTCAAAAATGTTCTTCTCAGAAACTGTGAAGCACAGAACTTAGATATTTAGTATCTAGCAACATAAAATAGCCAGCTACATAAATCCAGCTAACCCTGCCCCTGGGGTCAAAATTGGCCTCGCCCTAGCTCATCACCACCGATAGACTTATAATGGAAAAAAACTTAAAAGATCTTCTTCTATGAAACCATAAGGCCCAGAGCTTAGATTTTTAGTATGTAGCAACATCAAGTGACCACCTACATAAATCCTGCCAGTTATGCCCCTGGGATCCAAATTGGCCCCACCCCAGGGCTCTTTAGCTTCCATAGACTTAAAATTGGAGAAACTTCAAAAATCTTCTTCTCTGAAACCACAAGTCCCTTATAATGAAAAAAAAAAAACAAAAAAAAAACTTAAAATGGGGAAGAAAATCTTCAAAAATCTTCTTCTCTGAAACCATAAGTCCCAGAGCTTAGGTATTTAGCATGTAGCAATGTCGAGTGGTTGCCTACATGAATCCTGCCAATCATGCCCCTGGGGTCCAAATCCTGTGGCCCCTAAACTCCAACAAACTTATAATGGAAAAGGCTTCAAACATCTTCTTTGAAACCATGAAGTACAGACCTTAGATATTTAGTATATAGCAACACAAAATGGTCGCCTACATAAATCCTGCCAACCATGCCCTTTGGGTCAAAATTGGTCCAGCCCCAGGGCTCATTAGCTCCTATAGACTTAAACTGGAAAAAACTTAAAAATATCATTTTTCTCCAAAACCATAAGGCACAGATTTTGTTTGATTTGTGGTTTTATATCCCCATCAACACTGTATAGGTCATTTTGGAGATGTCTCTTCCAATTTTGTGGGACTTTTACCAGACATTGAGATGAAATTACATCTCAAGCCCTGTTGCTCAATGAAACCAGTAGGGTTTATAAACATGGACACCGCTTTGCCTGAGCTTAGATATTTAGTATGTAGCAATGTCAAGTGGTCTCCTACACTAATGATTTTCTGGTACACAGGTGAGCGATATAGGGCCATTGGGCCCTCTTGTATTATATAAAAGTGGGGTTCAAGGGGGTCATAATTATATAGGCGTGTTTTCATGATGAGCCTGATAATAGAGATCTTCAATGTTGAATATGTTTATATAATTTAATATTTTGAGTGCAAGAAACTATCCTAATGTTTTGTTAACACTGTGTGTTTTATTTTCAGGGTTGCAATAAAATGTTCCGTGATAATTCAGCCATGAGAAAGCACTTACACACCCATGGTCCAAGAGTTCATGTATGTGCAGAGTGTGGAAAAGCATTTGTGGAAAGTTCAAAATTAAAACGACATCAGTTGGTGCACACAGGAGAAAAACCTTTTCAGGTAGGTCAAAAAGAAACTCTTAATTCACCAAGCACAATTGAAGTAGATGAAAATTATAATCCTTCTCCTGCCAAAATTAGGCTTTACACTGTATGTGAATCATTTTCTTAGCAGACAATTCACTTAAAACGTTAACACACATAGGTATGGCCAGAAGGAAAATATTTCAACACAGAGCAAATTGAAAAGGAAAAAAATGATCTGTCTCCAAGTGGATCCAGATCAGAACCCATCAGGATCTGCACTATTTGTCGTTCTTATTGTGAAATGAAAAAAAAAAAGATCATTACATTAAGTAATTTGATTGGTTGATGGTCAGAAATATGGCAAGATTATTTTATTCAGCAGGATAAGGGTAAAGAAAAGTGGGAACAATGGGCATTCGTGACATAACTATAGTAATGTTCAAATGTCCATATCTTCAGATAAGTTGGAGAAATGATGATAACCAACAGATAAATTTGCTTAAATTTCTAAACCCTTTTTGTACCAAATGGAATCACCCTCCTTGTATATAGCAGGAGTCCATTTCAAAATTTAGGGGCGTTAGGTTGTGTATTCTTAATTGATTTGGAAAATAGCTGAACTTTTTGCAAACAGTGTAGACCCTGATCAGACGCCGTATTCTGCGGCGTCTGATCTGGGCCTACACTGTTTGCCAAATACCCTTTTGGGGGTTTCTGGTACAAAAAGGGTTAATAGAACCATAGTGTTGTGGATAGATCAAGGTGATTCTAACCATCCCCACAACATAAATATTAACATAGCAAAATTCTGCTATTAAGACCACCTAAGTTTAAGACTAAACCTGCTTTTAGAAGCTTTAATAATATTCAGAAGGTTTCAGTTATTCTTATTTCTTGTTTTCTATACCAGTGTCTCCTGATAAGAGACCACCCCTGGGACTGTTCAAAAGTGGTCTTAAAGACCACTTTTGATCAGTCCCAAAGGTGGTCTTAAGGGGAATGGGAACATTTTCCGCCATTTTTTTGGGCGATGGCCTCAGAGTGATTAGAAGAAGAGAGTGAGTTTAGTCTTAATGCAAAATGCTGATTTTGTACAGGAAACCCAAAACAGGTAATTGGCAAACAGTGCAGTTCCAGATCAAATGCCACCTTCTACGGCGTGTGATCTGGGCCTACGCTGTTTGGAAATAATTTACTATTTTCAAAATAAATTTTGAAGAAAAACACAACCCGTCATCGCTAAATTTTGAAATGATTTTTTTCCCAATATAAGGTACATGTAGCAGATTCCATCCAGTACAAAATGGGTTAAAAGTACTCAGTTATAGAAAATATAGCAGAGTTCAATTATATTTTCTCTGGTTAAGAAAAGAAGTTTGTTTGGGGATAGAAAATAACTTATCAAACTTCTTTGATGACATAAAACTGGCTGGTACTTTTTGGTGAATGCACAATCAAACGGGTACATGTAGACTTTTAAGGAGAGGCCAATCTAAACATAGCAGGTGATGGTAAAACAGTGCAGATCAAAATCAAATGCCACCTTCTGTGGCATCAGATCGGGGCCTACGCTGTTTGCAAACAGTTTAGCTATTTCCCAAATAGATTTTGAAGAAAACACAACCTGACTTCCTTAAATTTTGAAATCATCTTGTTCTTATTTATGTAGCAGATTCCATCTGGGATGAAATGGGTATTAGAAAGTACGAGGGTAGGCTGAAAAGTTATGAGTCTGACCAAGAAGCAGGCATCGAACAGCCATGAAATTTTGTATTCATTAAATTCAAACCTTTATTACTCGATTCGATGCAAAGGAGTTCAAGTTTACCTGCAATAACGTAGAAATTCTAGACTTTGAAAATTGATACTAGCACGTTTTTGAGAAAATGGACAAAATCTGGCATTGTGGTGTCATCAAGTACCTCCATAAGGGGTTAGCTCCTAAGGACATTCATGCCAATATGGTTGCTACATTAGGGGATGATGCTTCTTTGTATGCAACCGTGAAAAGATGGGCAGCAAATTTTAAGATGGGCAAGGACAGCCTTGAAGATGATGACCGGTGTGGACGACACACAACGGCAACAACTGAGGAAACCATCAGCCAAGTGCACAGAGTCGTGATGGATGACAGGCATTTAACTGGGAATCAGTTAGCTAACACTGTTGGCATCTCCAGTGAACAAGTAGAGAACATTCTACACAGTGAATTAGGAATGTCGAAGGTTTCCGCCAGATGGGTGCCACGGCTTTTGACGCCTGACCAAAAGTTGACCAGACTGAACCTGTCATTAGCCAGCTTGGCTATTTTTGAAGCAGACCAAGATGGTTTTCTTGACCGTTTTGACACTCAGAAAGAGTGTTGGGTTCATCACTTTAAGCCAGAGACCAAAAGACAATCCATGCAATGGAAGCACCCTGGCTCACCCCCTCCAAAGAAGGCAAAGGTCATCTTCTCTGCAGGGAAGGTGATGGTATCAGTGTTCTGGGATGCCAAGGGTATAATATTCATAGTTTAACTTCAAAAGGGCAGGACAATTAATAGGGAGTATTATGCAGATCTGCTAAAACAATTGCGAAAAGCAATTAAGGCTAAACGACCCAGAAAATTGACAAAAGGGGTCTTATTCCATCAGGACAATACGCCTGCTCATAAATCGGTGGTCCCAGTGGCTGCTGTGCATGACTGTGTCTTCACACTTGTCGATCGCCCTCCGTATTCACCTGATCTAGCTCCATCAGATTATTTCCTGTTTCCAAACATGAAAAAGCACTTGGCTGGGCAGCATTATCGGTCAGACGAGGAGGTGATAGCTGCTGTGGAGGAGTTTTTCAGGGACCAAGATGAGACCTTCTATACCACTGGGATCCAAGGATTCCAGCATCGCTGGAGGAAGTGTGTGGACAGGAAGGGAGACTATGTTGAAAAATAAGGAGCTTTCAGCATGGATAAACCATTGGATCTTGGTCAGGCTCAGAACTTTTCAGCCTACCCTCGTATAGCAGAGTTCAGTTATATTCACCCTGGTTAAGAATACACACGTCATTTTTGGGGTGTTTCTGATCAATAAAGAGATTATTTTTGTTGAAGAAAATATCTTATCGCATTTCTTTGACAATATAGAACTGGCTAGTGCTTTTTAGGGCATACCCAATCAAACGAGTAGGATTTTAAGGAGAGACCGATCTAATAACAGCGGGTGAGGGTAAAACTGGTGACTAACTAGGTAATACGATGTTTCATGCTGGAGATGTTTTGCCCCAAACTGTCACAAAACTGGGACGATTTGTCCTAGGACGCAATTGTTCCTATCCCGCAATTATTCTACCTAGGTGTAGAAGCCTCCGTGGTGCAGTGGTTACGTACTCGCCCTGTAAACCAGGGATTGCAGGGTCGATCCCGGGCTTCTTCAGACTTTTGGATGAGTCTTTAAACCGAGGTCCCGTCTCCGTATGACCTTAGCTGTTGGTGGGACGTAAAACTAAAACTCAGTCACTCACTCACTCTACCTAGGTGTGCTAAGTGGGGTTAGGTAATAGATAAACCAGTGGCAACCATTTTATTGATACTTTATTAATAAAGGGGCTTGTGAAAGATACCACTTTAGAAACTATTTGTAACCTATTCTGATTGCTTTGTTTCTGATGTTCTTGTAAACATAGATTTATATTTTATAAAATTATGTAGTTTAAATACTTGCAAGATACGATAAAGAAAAATAAACTTTTTTTCTAAAATGGAAATTAATAACAACCACAACAACAATGAAAGCAATTTTGGTGACCAAACATTCCCACAGTACCTGAGCTGTAGTTAATGTCTTCTGTTAAGATTTCTGCTTTGGATCCAGACATGAAAACTGTCAAGTGCACAAATTTTCTGGGTAAGACAAGCTAGTTTCATCAAATTAGGTCTCATCAGTTACCCCCAGTATATTCTAGCCCCAGATTTTTAAAAAATATTGACCAGATGTCAGTGCTTTGATTTCAAAGGGAGACAACTTTCGGGACTTCCTGTTTGCTTTTTGATAGGTTCATTCCCTCTGATTAAGGGGTCTACTCTTTAAGGAAAGAATTTTCTCCTCAGGAGCAAATTCTTTCCTTTAAGAGTTGACCCCTTTTGACATGGGAGACAAAAATACTTTTGTAGGAGTTGCCTCCCCTGAATGTTCCCATTCACCTTAATATAGAAATTTTCACAGAGAAATCAGAAAAATTATCTGGAAATTCTCCTTCTTCGTCCCTATCTGAAGCTACATACATATATGTGAATGTTATATAATTTCAGTGTACATTTGAGGGCTGTGGGAAGAGATTTTCATTAGATTTCAATTTACGGACACATGTGAGAATTCACACGGGAGATCGACCCTATGTCTGTCCATTTGATGGCTGTAACAAAAAGTTTGCCCAGTCAACAAATCTCAAGTCCCATATCCTAACACATGCGAAAGCAAAGTAAGTACAATTTATGCTATCGTTACTGCCTTAGTAACTGATAAAGTGGCTATTTGGCAATAATTTAACCCATTTAGTAAAATGGGTACCCTGGCAAACAATGCAGGCCCAGATCAGACGCCCCGTTCTCGTCTGATCAGGGCCTCCACTGTTTGCTAAAAGTTCAATCATTTTCCAAATAAATTTTGATGAAAACACAGCCTGACACACCTAAATTTTGAAATGAACTTCTGCTGTATATAAGGTGGAAGATTCCATTTGGTACAAAAAGGGTTAATGATAATTTTTGTCAGTTTTCAATAGAAACCTATGATGTGTGTATTCATTTGAACCACCTCATCGAGGCAGCTCTAATGAATACATAACATAGGTTTATATGGAAAAAATAAGGAAAATTATCCTTCAGTTATCATCAAATACCCATAGTACTTGAGTATGATTAGACTGCTCAACAAAGCAAGGATTATTAACCGTTTTTGTACCAAATGGAATCTTCCACCTTGTATAGAGCGGGAGTCCATTTAAAAATTAAGGAGTGTCAGATTGTGTATTCTTCAAAAACTATTTGGAAATTGGCTGAAAATTTTGCAAACAGTGTAGGCCCTGATCAGACGCCGCGTGCTGTGGCGTCTGATCTGGGCCTGTGCTGTTTGCCAACTACCCGTTTTGGTGGTTCCGGTACTAAATGGGTTAAATGATAATCTTCCTTATTCTTATGTTTCCGACACTTGTTAGAATTTTTTGTACCAAATGGAATCTTTCACCTGATATATTGCACAAGTGCTTTCAAAATTTAACCCTTATCTTGCTGAATATTCATTTAAGCCACACCCATTTCTGTCTATCAACCAATCAAATTACTTGATGTAATTTATTGCTACAAATTCATAAACTGAATGTCAAACAGTGTAGATCCTGATCAGATGGCTTCTTCAGAAGCCATCTGATCTGGATCTATACTGTTTGCAAAGATAGGGGTTGTCGTGAACAGCAAGATAAGAGTTAAGGATATCAGGATGTGTTTCTGTCAAAATATATTTGGAAAAGAGCTGAACTTTTTGCAAAAAATGTGGGCCTTGATCAGACACCACGCTCTACGGCGTCTGATCTTGGCCTGCACTGTTTACCAGTACCCATTTTTATACCCCCGGCATACGGAGTATGCCATGGGGGTATATAGTTTTCGTCTTTTCTGTGTGTGTGTAAACTTTCTCTGTGTGTGTGTGTAAACTTTTTTTTGTGTCAAAGATTTCTCAGGAACTACTATACCTAGAAACTTGAAATTTGGTACAAACAACATGCATAACTAGTTGTATTGTGGGAAAGAAAATTGGGGCTGTGGGGCCAGGTTCTTTAGAGTTATTCCCCTTTGTTATATTTGCTACTGAGATGTGCATTTTGTGACTTACCTTAAATTTTGTGTCAAAGATTTCTCAAGATCTACTGTACCTAGAAACTTGAAATTTGGTACAAGCAACATGCATAACTAGTTGTATTGTGGGAAAGAAAATTGGGGCTGTGGGGCCAGGTTCTTTAGAGTTATTCCCCTTTGTTATATTTGCTACTGAGATGTGTATTTTGTGAGTTACCTTAAATTTTGTGTCAAAGATTTCTCAGGAACTACTGTACCTAGAAACTTGAAATTTGGTACAAACAACATGCATAACTAGTTGTATTGTGGGAAAGAAAATTGGGGCTGTGGGGCCAGGTTCTTTAGAGTTATTCCCCTTTGTTATATTTTTTTTATAAAATTTTGTCAGCAAGATATCTCAAAAACTATTGGAGCTAGAGCCTTGAAAGTTGGTGAATAGATTGGTGGTGATGAGTAGATGAACTGATTAACTTTTGACAAAATTCCGAAAAATACTTTGTGAGTTATGGCCCTTTGTCATTTTGGTAATTTGTGCCATTGATCTGTATGGTAAAAGTGATGCATAGCATAACTTTAGAACCGTGTATGCTAGGGTTTTGAAATTTCATATATGGATTCCTCATGGAAAATTAGCCGACACGTATTTTTTTTCTCGTCCGGATTATGCTCCTTTCAAGAGTTATTGCCCTTTGAAATTTTTTTAATAAAATCTTGTCAGCAAGATTATACCCCCGGCATACGGAGTATGCCATGGGGGTATATAGTTTTCGTCTTTTCTGTGTGTGTGTAAACTTTCTGTGTGTGTGTGTGTAAACTTTTTTTTGTGTCAAAGATTTCTCAGGAACTACTATACCTAGAAACTTGAAATTTGGTACAAACAACATGCATAACTAGTTGTATTGTGGGAAAGAAAATTGGGGCTGTGGGGCCAGGTTCTTTAGAGTTATTCCCCTTTGTTATATTTGCTACTGAGATGTGCATTTTGTGACTTACCTTAAATTTTGTGTCAAAGATTTCTCAAGATCTACTGTACCTAGAAACTTGAAATTTGGTACAAGCAACATGCATAACTAGTTGTATTGTGGGAAAGAAAATTGGGGCTGTGGGGCCAGGTTCTTTAGAGTTATTCCCCTTTGTTATATTTGCTACTGAGATGTGTATTTTGTGAGTTACCTTAAATTTTGTGTCAAAGATTTCTCAGGAACTACTGTACCTAGAAACTTGAAATTTGGTACAAACAACATGCATAACTAGTTGTATTGTGGGAAAGAAAATTGGGGCTGTGGGGGCCAGGTTCTTTAGAGTTATTCCCCTTTGTTATATTTTTTTTATAAAATTTTGTCAGCAAGATATCTCAAAAACTATTGGAGCTAGAGCCTTGAAAGTTGGTGAATAGATTGGTGGTGATGAGTAGATGAACTGATTAACTTTTGACAAAATTCCGAAAAATACTTTGTGAGTTATGGCCCTTTGTCATTTTGGTAATTTGTGCCATTGTACTGTATGGTAAAAGTGATGCATAGCATAACTTTAGAACCGTGTATGCTAGGGTTTTGAAATTTCATATATGGATTCCTCATGGAAAATTAGCCGACACGTATTTTTTTTCTCGTCCGGATTATGCTCCTTTCAAGAGTTATTGCCCTTTGAAATTTTTTTAATAAAATCTTGTCAGCAAGATATCTCAAAAACTATTGGAGCTAGAGCCTTGAAAGTTGGTGAATAGATTGGTGGTGATGAGTAGATGAACTGATTAACTTTTGACAATATTACGAAAAATACTTTGTGAGTTATGGCCCTTTGTCATTTTGGTAATTTGTGCCATTGATCTGTATGGTAAAAGTGATGCAAAGCATAATTTTAGAACTGTGTATGCTAGGGTTTTGAAATTTCATATATGGATTCCTCATGGAAAATTAGCTGACGCGTATTTTTTTTCTCCTCCGGATTATGCCCCTTTCAAGAGTTATTGCCCTTTGAAATTTTTTTAATAAAATCTTGTCAGCAAGATATCTCGAAAATTATTGGAGCTAGAGCCTTGAAAGTTGGTGAATAGATTGGTGGTGATGAGTAGATGAACTGATTAACTTTTGACAACATTCCGAAAAATACTTTGTGAGTTATGGCCCTTTGTCATTTTGGTAATTTGTGCCATTGATCTGTATGGTAAAAGTGATGCATAGCATAACTCATGGAAAATTAGCCGACACGTATTTTTTTTCTCGTCCGGATTATGCTCCTTTCAAGAGTTATTGCCCTTTGAAATTTTTTTAATAAAATCTTGTCAGCAAGATATCTCAAAAACTATTGGAGCTAGAGCCTTGAAAGTTGGTGAATAGATTGGTGGTGATGAGTAGATGAACTGATTAACTTTTGACAACATTCCGAAAAATACTTTGTGAGTTATGGCCCTTTGTCATTTTGGTAATTTGTGCCATTGATCTGTATGGTAAAAGTGATGCATAGCATAACTCATGGAAAATTAGCCGACACGTATTTTTTTTCTCGTCCGGATTATGCTCCTTTCAAGAGTTATTGCCCTTTGAAATTTTTTTAATAAAATCTTGTCAGCAAGATATCTCAAAAACTATTGGAGCTAGAGCCTTGAAAGTTGGTGAATAGATTGGTGGTGATGAGTAGATGAACTGATTAACTTTTGACAATATTACGAAAAATACTTTGTGAGTTATGGCCCTTTGTCATTTTGGTAATTTGTGCCATTGATCTGTATGGTAAAAGTGATGCATAGCATAATTTTAGAACCGTGTATGCTAGGGTTTTGAAATTTCATATATGGATTCCTCATGGAAAATTAGCTGACGCGTATTTTTTTTCTCCTCCGGATAATGCCCCTTTCAAGAGTTATTGCCCTTTGAAATTTTTTTAATAAAATCTTGTCAGCAAGATATCTCGAAAATTATTGGAGCTAGAGCCTTGAAAGTTGGTGAATAGATTGGTGGTGATGAGTAGATGAACTGATTAACTTTTGACAACATTCCGAAAAATACTTTGTGAGTTATGGCCCTTTGTCATTTTGGTAATTTGTGCCATTGATCTGTATGGTAAAAGTGATGCATAGCATAACTTTAGAACCGTGTATGCTAGGGTTTTGAAATTTCATATATGGATTCCTCATGGAAAATTAGCTGACGCGTATTTTTTTTTCTCGTCAGGATTATGCCCCTTTCAAGAGTTATTGCTCTAAGAATTTTTTTTTTATAAAATTTTGTCAGCAAGATATCTCATGCTATGCATCACTTTTACCATACAGATCAATGGCACAAATTACCAAAATGACAAAGGGCCATAACTCACAAAGTATTTTTCGGAATGTTGTCAAAAGTTAATCAGTTCATCTACTCATCACCACCAATCTATTCACCAACTTTCAAGGCTCTAGCTCCAATAATTTTCAGGAGTTATTACTGAATCAGACAATTGGAAGAGAAATAGCCTTTGTTCTAAAAAGACTAAACAGACAACTTGTGATACTGACATTTCAAACATCTGTTCAAGATCTCATTAGTTATCAGGTGAGTTATTTAGATGTAATGGTATTCTCCTTACTTTTGCAAGATTAATTCTGTGTTCATAATAGGTTTTTGTCAAACTTGATGGCTTTGAATTGCCAGAAAGTTACCGATGGCTTTGGCCGGGGGTATTAGTGAGCATATGCTCACTTGATAGTCTAGTGGGATTTCCGTTATAATTTCTGGTGAAATTTCTGAGCCTGTATGTCAAGTTGACTGGTGTGTTTTGGGGGAAAACTCTTTAACTGTTGTGTTATTTCATCTTTTTAACAAGTGCTTTAACCTAACATGGCTTTTGAACAACTGAGCTTGGATGTTTAGATATTCCTCATAACCTGCACACACAAAAGTACCCACAAAACTGAATTAGTGACCTTCCACCTGGATGCTTCAGATCCAGTATTCTTATCTCCTCCTGTAAAACTGTTGAGCTGATTGAAACCAAATTACATGGGGTGCCTTCATGGCATTGGAATCTGGATGACAACAATGCCCCATTGAAAATCTTGGCCAGTGAATTTGAAACTTGTTATGCAGCATTAGGGACTCTGGCCCCAGCCAGGGTGTATAAATGATGACCTGTTTTACCTCAAGGTCACTTAGGCATGATTTGTAATGGAAGTAGTTAAAGCAGTGGATTTTTCTGAAGCTGTTGTAACTAATCAAGTTACCTTGACCTTGGTTGCATCAACACATTGAATTTTAGATGCAACTTTTAACCCTTATCTTGCTGTTCACGACAACCCCTATCTTTGCAAACAGTGTAGATTCAGATCAGATGGCTTCTGAAGAAGCCATCTGATCAGGATCTACACTGTTTGGCATTCAGTTTATGAATTTGTAGCAATAAATTACATTATAGTATTTGCCCCGTCTGTATGTTTGTTTGTCTGTCCGTCACAAATGTCTGTTTGTTTGTCTGTCCTTCACAGAAACTTTAACCTTGATCATAACTTCAAAAGTATTTGACCTAGCCCCATGAAACTTCACACACTTATTCACCGTCACAAGGGCTACATTCTGACTAAGGCATGTTGTCATTTTTGGCTGAATTATCTCCCCCTTGAATTTTTTCAAAAACTCAGAAATTGGCTCCCACCGGGGGTATTGGTCACCTACAGTGACAGCTCTTGTTGTGAAATTAACAAAAACACCACTACATAATATATGAGCCAGCACATGACAAAATCTACAAGAAGGCTTGAGCCACCAGCGAAGACTCAGATCAGTCTGCGCATTTACCTACTATAGGCTAATATCTATGCAAAGAGACATAAGCAAAAGGTATTTTCATAGTGGATGGGTGTGCAGGTTGATTTGAGTCTCTGCTGGTCACACCGGTCTTGTAAGTTTTGTCATGCGCCAGCTCATATTATAATTGCATGAACAGTAAGAATTTTGTTCACAAGCTCACAGTGCTTTGAAAACTGGGCTTGGTACATGTATTAAGTATACATGTTTTTAAGTATATCTGGGTTCACTTCTACAAAACATTGTTAGCTTAATGAACTCTTGCAGCCCCCGCGCATCAGGGCTTGAAGAAATAAATGGGCTGCATGATGCTTCCGCGCAGAGCTGAAACCGACCCGCACACGAGTCCTGGTAAACCGCTTAGAGAATCTAAGCCTGTCCAGGCAAAGTGGTGTAAGTCAGCCCATCCATGCTTATAAACCCTTTTGGTATCATTTGGCGGCAGGACTTGGGATTTCATTTCATCTCATTGTCGGGTAAAAGTCCCACAAAATTGGAAGCAACGTCTCTCAAAATAACCTTTACAGTGTTAACGGGGACGTTAAACCTCAAATCAAACAAATAATGAACTCATTAGTGGTCAAACTGTTAACTGTTCTAGCAAGTACAATATCTTACACTCTGAAATTTTTGCTTGGCAAATGTGGGAAGCTTTGGCAGTTGCAAATATTGTATTTGCCATGCTGAATGTTCAAAGTTTTAACAGTATGTTAATCCTTATCTTGCTGAATAAATTTATTTTGCCACACCCATTTCTTGACTATTCACAAGTCCGATTACTTGATATAATGTATGCTTTCAGTCCACAAATTGCATGACAAACATTATAGATCCAGATCAGATGGCTTCTGAAGTCTTGCAAACAGTGTGGATCCTGATCAGATGGCTTGAAGAAGCCATCTGATCTGGATCTACACTGTTGACAAAGGTTTGCAAACAGTGTGGATCCTGATCAGATTGCTTCTTCAGAAGCCATCTGATCTGGATCTAAACTGTTTGCAAAGGTAGAGGTTGTTGTGTTCAGCAGGATAAGGGTTTACTAACGACATTGTTGCTTTTGAACAACTGAGCAGTAACCTGAAAACTTGTCTATGCCCATGTGCTGCACCCAACAAGGAATCAGATCAGCCTGCGTCTCTGCTGTATAGATGTCCTTTGACCCAAAATATGATGTGGAAAGAGGAGGCTGTATTCTGATTTGATTGAGTGGGCAAGTGGGCTGAATTGAGTATTTGCTTAGTGAATGTCTGAAGACACTTAAACCCTTGTCCTGCTGACTGAATGGATTTAGCCACACCTTGCACCCAATAGGTTTGGCTGCATGATGCTTCCACACAAAGCTGAAACTTACATCATATGAATACTGGTAAACAGCTTGCTTGGTCTCCGCTTGCCCAGGCAAAGTGATGCAATGTGGGGTAAAAGTAAAAATCCCAGCAAATTGGAAGCAATGTCTCCAAAATGACCTAAATAGTGTTGACAGGGACGTTAAACCTCATCAAACAATTAACCAACACCCATTTCTGACTTTCAACCAATCAGATTTCTTGATGCAATTTATGTTTACAGATTCAAGAACTTTAAGGGGAATGGGAACACCTGGCAGATTTTTCTGCCATTTTTCAAAGGGAGACAACTTTCGGGACTTCCTGTTTGCTTTACTGTAAGACATGTCCCGCTGAAAAAGGGGTCTACTCTTAAAGGAAAGAATTTGCTCCTGAGGCTTTCCTTTAAGAGTTGACCCCTTTTGACATCAGAGACAAAATACTTTTGCAGGAGTTACCCCCCCCCCCCCTGAAGGTGTATCCATTCCCCTTAATGTCAAACAGTGTAGATACTGATCAGATGGCTTCTTCAGAAGCCCTCTGATCTGTACCCACACTGTTTGCTTTTGATTCAGCAGGACAGTGGCAATCAGTGTGATTTGTTTGGATTTCATTGCTCTTCATTTGCATGTTTTAAAACATAACTCTTCATTCAGTGCCGCTTCATACCAGTATACAGAGAGAATATTTAACTATCATCACCGGGCAGCTAAAGCTCATGCATGTCTCCATAGCTAATACAACCAGGCTTTAATGGTAGCCATGTACTGATTTTAGAAAAAAAAATGTCAATCAAAATAGCAAAAGCCATACAATTTCAGCAATATTTTGAACAGTGAGTTTTGCTGAATGCATGATGGCTGACATTTGAGTAGTGTTATGAAAATATTTTGGTTGAAATATGTATTTATATAAACATTATTTCTTGATTTTAAAAACAAACTGTATTAAAGAACTCTAGAAGAGCTTTCAGAGGGACAATTTAATATATTGAAATTATAGTGTCTGCAGTCTTAAATAATGAGTTGTCTTACTTTATTCTTTTGTATAAGTCATATTTACATAATACATGGCGTCCATTGCAGTCAGCTGGGGTCCTCATACTCTGCCGCATCACCAGAACAAGGTCTTCTAGAATTGGGGTACGTAATCACTATTGTTTGTAGGAAGTTCACCATGGCTGTTTAGCTAATAGACTCTCATAAAAATCTTTCTGTTTAGGGTAGGGCTGGGTACCGCCTTTGGAAATTGTACCGCGGTATACACTCATGTACCGCGGTACGTACCGTGGTATACCACAGGTTTCAAACACCAGGTGTTTGTACTTCGTAAAAGCCTATCACTAATCTTATGCCAATAAATTAGTTAATCCTATTAACAAATAAGACACGATTTTTTTTTCCAAATTGCCATGTGATAATGAGCGTAAAGTAAGCCGAGATTGCAAGTCATTCTTTTCATGTGTCACTTAATATCGATACCTGCTGGTTCAGGACACGACCACGTCTGATGTTCAACCCGCCGATATAGCGGTTCTTTTGATATTGCGTGAATGGCTTTAGTTGGCTAAGTATTGAGCATATTTTATAATTATTGACAACATTAACAGGATTAAAGACGTCGGGGTTCTTCAGAAGTAGCCACATGCTATCTCCCTGCATTATCCATTTGAACTGTCTCTGGGCAATTCGTGATAAAATTATTTATTCACAGTTCGACACAGCGCAATAAAATGGTATATATATCGTTAGCATTATGATTTTATAAAAGGGAACAGTAAAATTTATTCATCTTTTAAAACATTTTTATCCAGAAACAAACGAAATATATAAGTAAAAAAAGTGTTGATACTACCGGGTATGTGCCCGACGTATTTTTACTCCAGACATTAAAGTCGATACAAAGCTAAAGCAAGAACTACATGTCATTATTATTATATTGCAAACGAAACCGTTTCTTCCTCTCCATTGCTGCACAGACTGATCAACACACAACATGCTGTCTTGCAATGTCATCTTTGTTAGTCGTATTCCGACAAGCAGTGCATATATATGTTACAAAGTTTTCACGCAAGATTACTTTGAGCCCCAATTAGGAGGATTAAACTGTTACACTTTGGTTATAAATTTATTACCAATTTATCTATGTTAAGACGAAGCAGCCTGCATGCGGAGCATGCTCTATTAGTTATTACCGCTATTCATCTCAAGTATCCGATAATTTTCGCGCCCCATCGGTCGTGTCGGCGTCTTTGAACTTAACAGTCCTCAGCATGACTAGCGGCACACTATAAAAGATACCTTGCGTCCCTGCGAGCTATTTTTTCGCGGCCGACACTAGTGAAATCGTTTCGCAAACATATATTTGTAAACGGAACCGTTTCTTCCTCTCCATTGCTGCACAGACTGATCAACGTGTTATCTTTGTCAGTCGTGTTCCGACAAGCAGTGCATATATATGTTACAAAGTTTTCATGCAAGATTACTTTGAGCCCCAATTAGAAGGATTAAACTGTTACGCCTTGTTTATAATTTCATTACCTATTTATCTATGTTAATCCGAAGTGGCATGCATGCGGAGCATGCTCTATTAGTTATTACCGCTATTCATCTCAAGTTTCCGATAATTTTTGCGCCCTATCGGTCGCGTCGGCGTCTTTGAACTTAACAGTGCTCAGCATGACTAGTGGCGCATTATAAAAGATACTTTGCGTCCCTGGGAGGTATTTTTCGCGGCCGATGCTAGTGAAATCGTTTCGCAAACATATTTTTGTTCTTACACAAACACTGATTTAAACAATTATATAAAATTTCCGATAAAATACGGAACTTGCCGAAAGTACCGGTACGGCCAAAAAGTGCCGCGGTTCGTACCGCCGGAAGAAAATACCGGGGTTTACCGGTGCAACGGTTTTACCGCGCACCCCTAGTTTAGGGTCTCCAGTATTCAAGGATAAGTCTTGTTATTTAAAATTCCTTTACGATAACACACCCATGTGACATAATGTATTCTTTCATACATAACAACAGATAAGGTTGGTATTTTCTGATGACTGAAGGATAGTTTTTCTCAATTCTATATAAAAACCTATGTTGTGGGTATTCATTAGAACCACCTCGATGAGGCAGTAAAAACCTTTGTTGTGGGTATTCATTAGAACCACCTCGATGAGGCAGTAAAAACCTTTGTTGTGGGTATTCATTAGAACCACCTCTGTGAGGCATTAAAAACCTTTGTTGTGGGTATTCATTAGAACCACCTCGATGAGGCAGTAAAAACCTATGTTGTGGGTATTCATTAGAACCACCTCGATGAGGCAGTAAAAACCTTTGTTGTGGGTATTCATTAGAACCACCTCGATGAGGCAGTAAAAACCTTTGTTGTGGGTATTCATTAGAACCACCTCTGTGAGGCATTAAAAACCTTTGTTGTGGGTATTCATTAGAACCACCTCGATGAGGCAGTAAAAACCTATGTTGTGGGTATTCATTAGAACCACCTCGATGAGGCAGTAAAAACCTTTGTTGTGGGTATTCATTAGAACCACCTCGATGAGGCAGTAAAAACCTTTGTTGTGGGTATTCATTAGAACCACCTCGATGAGGCAGTAAAAACCTTTGTTGTGGGTATTCATTAGAACCACCTCGATGAGGCAGTAAAAACCTTTGTTGTGGGTATTCATTAGAACCACCTCGATGAGGCAGTAAAAACCTTTGTTGTGGGTATTCATTAGAACCACCTCGATGAGGCAGTAAAAACCTTTGTTGTGGGTATTCATTAGAACCACCTCGATGAGGCAGTAAAAACCTCTGTTGTGGGTATTCATTAGAACCACCTCGATGAGGCAGTAAAAACCTTTGTTGTGGGTATTCATTAGAACCACCTCGATGAGGCAGTAAAAACCTTTGTTGTGGGTATTCATTAGAACCACCTCGATGAGGCAGTAAAAACCTTTGTTGTGGGTATTCATTAGAACCACCTCGATGAGGCAGTAAAAACCTTTGTTGTGGGTATTCATTAGAACCACCTCAATGAGGCAGTAAAAACCTATGTTGTGGGTATTCATTAGAACCACCTCGATGAGGCAGTAAAAACCTATGTTGTGGGTATTCATTAGAACCACCTCGATGAGGCAGTAAAAACCTATGTTGTGGGTATTCATTAGAACCACCTTGATGAGGCAGTAAAAACCTATGTTGTGGGTATTCATTAGAACCACCTTGATGAGGCAGTAAAAACCTATGTTGTGGGTATTCATTAGAACCACCTTGATGAGGCAGTAAAAACCTATGTTGTGGGTATTCATTAGAACCACCTCGATGAGGCAGTAAAAACCTATGTTGTGGGTATTCATTAGAACTACCTCGATGAGGCAGTTCTAATGAATACCCACAACATAGGTTTATATGCAGAAGTAAGGAACACTATCCTTCAATTATCACAAAATACGCACCTTAATGTTGCTATGCTTTCATATCTCCAAAATAGCTACTTTTCCAATGAAAATGTGCGATATTTTCTTTTTTTCTGCTCCAAACTTAGGTTGTGGGTGCTTGTTAGAACCGCATCATAACCTATGTCATGGAGCAGAAATAAGGTAACTAATGTATAGCCCATTAAACCCCATCTTTCTCTATATCAAGTGGGTTTAGAGGGATGTTCATTTCATAGACTTGTTCATGTGATGTAAGCTCCAGATAAAGATTCGTAACAAGAATAATTTCAGAACAAGCTCTCGCATTTCTTTATTTAACCATACGTTGGGGTTTATTGTAAGAATCTCTTCAGTGAGGCGATTCTAATATATACCTGCAACATATTTCTAACAAAAATAAAGTTAATCCCTAAAACACCAATCACGACAATTGTCGTCTGCCAGTTAATTTTAAAAGTCATTTTTTGCAGTGTGGACCAAGATCAGACTGCTCCTCAAGGAGCAGTCTGATCTGGGCAAACAATGTTTGCCTGTATGCAAAAATATTTTTAAAAAGTTTGCAAGAAGTTTCAGCAGACGACATTTTCAGATGTAGTTTTTCTCAGCATCTTAAGGGATAATTATCCCTTGATTATCCTTGTTACGCCCTATCTGCAGCTGTGATTAAAAACAGCTATGAGAGTTAAGTATTCATCATTTGTGATGTTGTCGTCTTAAGTCAGTAACCAAGCTTGAGATTTTTCCTAAAATGTTGTGAATGATACTGTCATGAAAAATATATTTGCAGGAAATACATTGATGTAAGGAATTATACAGTAAAATTCTGCTATTAGAACCACCTAAAATTAAGAGTAAATCTGTTTTTAACTTATCCCACTCCGTCCACTTCATAAAAGGCCTAATATCTCAGAAAGCTTTCATATCCCTTATATTCTTGTCACTTACGATAAGACACTTTCAATGGCACCAACCTGGGGATCTCACAGGGAGCAGCGGGGCCATGCCCAACCCTCCACTTCAAAACAGGCCATGGAGAAAGTGCTCTGATCCTCGCCATTTAACCATATGTATTAATGTTCCCAATATGATAAGTCCATTCAGTGACAACAACCTTGGGGTCCCGTATGGAGCCCCTGGGCTATGGCCCAGCCCTCTTACTTTATAAAAGGCCATGTACATGTATCTCAGAAACAGCTCAGATCCCCACCCCTAAACCATATATATCTTGTTCCTTATGATCAGACAGTTGCACCAACCATGGGGTCTCCTGGGTTGTGCTAGGGCCATGCCCAACCCCTCCACTTAATAAAAGGCCATATATCTTAGAAATCATTCAGGTCCCCACCCCTTAATCACATATATTCTTGTTTGTTTGTTGTACTTTATGCTAAGACGCATTCAGTCACACCAACTTGGGGTCCCTGCGAGTCCACAGGGGTCATTCCTCCCACTCATAGAAAAAGGTCTCATATCTCAGAAACTGGCTAGATCCCCACCCCTAAATCATATATATTCTTGTTTCTTTGATAAGGCACATTCAGTGGCAACAATGTTGGACTTTCCTGGGTTCCTCTGGACCATACCCCAACCCCTCCACTGCTTAAAAGGCCTTTTATCTCAGAAACAGTACAGATCCTCACCCTTAAACCATCTTATGATAAGACACATTTAGTGAGACCAACCAGGCTCTGTTGGGTCCATGCCCCACCCCCTCCCCTTCATAGAAGGCCTATTAATATTTCAGATACATAGTCCATGTGTGTGCTCATTTGAGTTTGGGGTTTGTTTGGAAGACTTTATAATCAGTAGATTATAATCATATCTTGTTAAAACACATAGCTGCCAAGCTCTGGTGTGGGCCTCTTGTTTTATTCTCTCATGTCCTGTCATTGTGCTCTTTGTTTCTTTCAGAAATCAAACAACTTACCAAATCCCTCAGTAAGTATACATTTCTTATTACATGTATATACCCAGAAAATGTCCTGTTTACTTTGTACAGAAGTTACCGGTCAATATTTTTCCATATTGCCCGTAGTCAAGTTCATACTGCCCGGAAATAAGCAGTCTCGTGCATAACAGGACTACTTTCAAATTTCTCAGTTTTGAATCTTAAAAATCGGCAGCCATCTTGTCGTGCGAATCGATTGACAGAACGTAAAAGAAAAGAAATATGGGCTGTGACAAACAACATGAAGCGCATTTTATGCTAGCAAATATGACCTACCTGCAATCTGTTTAGATTTTCAATACTTTCTTCTAAGAAATCAGGAGTATTTTGAAAGAAATATAACCGACGCTTCAGAAAAAATGGCGTCCTGTGTTAGGAAACGTCAATGTTTTTAATGACGTCACATCCACCAACATTAACGTCATCTTCACTTTGGTGCAATTGGGCGTGGTTTTTCAACGTGTAGGGAGACACTTAACGACCTACATTATTTTCCATTTCAAACCACTTAAAGATGTATAATCTGATTTTATGTTCAGAAATTCATACCAGGCAATCCTGAATTCTAGCCGACATTTGAAATTTTGGATATACAATAAAAAGGTTATTAGGGCCCCGCACTGAAAGTGTGGGTGCCCTATAGTAATCACTCTGTCCGTCCGTCTGTCTGTCCGTCTGTCCGTCCACAAATTTTCCTACTCCTCTGATAGCGCTGCCGGGGCCCTAGTCAGTTTCACTGACAGCTCTAGTTGACTTTTTATTGTGACATATTCGGCACACGTTCATATGGCGAAGACGCAGCTCGTGCGTCCTTCGCCATATGAACTCGTGCCGAATATTTAACAATATAAAGTCAATAACCTATAATAACCAAAGGTTCTCTGGAAGAAAACAAGCCACGATGGTGTAGTAGCTAAGCTACTTGCTTCATTAACTCAGTGTTTGGTTCTGGGCATCTGTAGACTTTCCAGCGAGTCTGTTAACTGAGGTCTCTCTTCTCCATATGACTTGAATTTTTGGTGGGACACCTCATTCTCATGATCAATACAGTAAAATTCCGCTATTAAGACCACCTGAAATTAAGACTAATTCTGCTTTAAAAAACTTATTTAATAGAAAGGTTATTTTTTCTTTGTGTGTTCTACACACAGTGTCCCCTGGTCAGAGACCACCTTTGGGACTGTTCAAAAGTGGTCTTAAAGACCACTTTTGAACAGTCCCAAAGGTGGTCTTAATATGGGAATTTTACTATATATTTTGATACAGAAATACGAAAAATTATTTCAAGACAACCATTGTTCCTCTTATTTGTCTGGAATTATACAGAGACTTTTATTATCCTTTACATATGTACAGTCTGATCTGAATCTCTTGACATGGACCATCTAGCCATTGAGTCACAAAGGCTTGTCAGAGTTAGGGCTGGCTAATTGGAGCTGAAAAGATAATCGATTATCAGTCCTGCCATTGCGATCGATAATCGATTAGTAATCGTTAAGGTTTCTGTCATAATTTTACCTGTCTGGCTTTCTGTCTGGGCATGACTCTTACCATATGTTGCTCTTTACCATATGTATATTTGAACAGACAGGCCTGAGCAAACAGTGTAGACCCAGATGAGACGCCACATAATGCGGCGTCTCATCAGGGTCTGCACTGTTTGCCACTCATTCAGCTATTTTAGGCATAACTTTGGGTAGTAAAATGTACCTATCAAGTAATAGATTAAAAGCAAATCAGAAATGATAATCATTTTTGTGGGATATATCGATCGATTAACCGATTATATGATTAATCGTGTCAGCCTTAGTCAGAGTGCTTGGATATTCAGGCTGTTCAGAAAAATAAAAACAGAGGTGCCAAGTAAAAGCAACAAAGATGGCTATTCACTGGCATCTAAGGAAGATCAGTAATATAGACACCTTTGACGGGTCTCCGTCGCCTAGTGGATAAGAGCGCTGACTCTTAATCATTAGGTCTCTCACCGCTGTGGGTTAGAGCCTCGCTCGGGTCACATGTGAGACGCCAAGTTCTGCAACGGAAGGTCAGGTGGTTTTTCTCTGGGTACCCCGGTTTTTGCCCACCTGATTAACAATTAGCTTGATGTGAGTGACATAATCTTGAAAGGGCCATAAAACCAAAACCAAAAAAAAAATATATATAGACACCTAAATATAACATTCCAAAATTACAGAAAAAAATGACACCAGGTACTGAAGATGTGGTTACATTGCACAATCAATCAAAACCAGAAGTTTGGAAAAAAACATGTGAAACAAGAACTCCTGCGGATAACATATGACCACATGTTTTATGTAGAAATAAGAAAAAAAAATATCCTCAAATTATCATAGTATTTCTCTATCTTGAGCTATATAGAAATGGACAAATTTAGAGCAGAAGAGTCCAAATTGTACCACACAAAGCTTAATTCGAACTTTTTTTTTTCTCAAAAAAAAAAAAAAATAAATAAATAAATAAATAAATAAAAAAAAAAATCCAAGCTCTTCAGAAAAAAAAAATGTTTGTAGGGTTGGGAAATAGGTAGGGTTGAGTGACAAAGACTTGGCAGACTGCTTGAATAAGCAGGCTGTTCAGAAAATTTAAGGCAGAGGTGCCAAGTAAGAGCAACAAAGATAGCTGCTCACTGACATTTAAGGAAGATCAGTAATATAGATACCAAAATATATTACACACATATTTTTAATTGTGCTCTGACAGTAAATATGTCCATTTCTGGATTAAGAAGCCTACTTATTCCTAATTTATGATTTTCCAGAGATGCCATGTTAATAGGGTATACCTATGAGGAACAGTGACTAGATAAGGTAGAGAGGGAGGAAGAAATAGAGTAGTAAGTAACATTTCTTTAACAACCACCGATAAAAAATGATTACCATATTGATCCTATGTATTAGGACAAATAAACCTGAGCAAACAGTGCAGACCCAGATCAGACTGCTCCTGAAGGAGCAGTCTGATCAGGGTCTTCACTGTTTGCCATTCCGTCTGCACCTTTTGGACTTGTTGCTGGATTGTGAAACAAATATAAAATTTTAGGAGAATTATAGCAAGTGCTCTTTGTTTAATTTTTTATGGTAATAAAAGTGCTGTACAGGATTATGACCAATAGAATTTCCCATCTAATTACAAAATGTTTGTTGTAGAGTTTATTTTATTCTTTGTATGTTGTACACCCACTTCCATACTTTAAACTAACAGTGAAATCCCTGTTGTTGTGCACAGCAACATCTGATCTGGTCTTCACTGTAAGCGATTGACCAACTTTTGGGATGCTATGCATATATGGGTGAGACATTTAGGGTGAATAGACATTCCTGAATAAAAGATTTTATTTTGCTCACCTGTCACGTAGTGATGAGGTGAGCTTTTGGAATCACTTTTTGTCTGTTGTGCGTGCGTGAGTGCGTCCGTGTGTAAACCTTTTCTTCAAACGACATCTCCTCCTAAACCACTGATCGGATTTTGACCAAACTTAGCAGGAATGCTCCTTAGGTGGTCCCCTTTCAAAGTTGTTCAAATGGTTCCGGTCCGTTGATTATCTAGGTCACAGGAGCTAAAAAAAAGATTTTTTTACTGAAAACTTAAAAAATCTTCTTCTTTGAAACCTTAAGGCCCAGGTCTTTGATATTTGGTATGAAGCTTCATCTAGTGGACCTCTACCAAGATTGTTCAAATTATAGCCTTGGGGCCAAAAATGCCCCCGCCACGGGGCTCTTTGATACATAGGCTTATAAGAAAAATCTTTAAAAACCTTCTTGTCTGAAACCACAAGGCCCAGGTCTTTGATATTTGGTGTGAAGCTTCATCTAGTGGACTTCTACCAAGATTGTTCAAATTATAGCCCTGGGGCCAAAAATGCTCCCGCCCCAGGGCCCTTTGGTTTCACATAGACTTATATAGGAAAATCTTTAAAAATCTTCATCTCTAAAACCACAAGGCCCAGGTCTTTGGTATTTGGTGTGAAGCTTCATCTATCAGACCTCTATCAAGATTGTTCAAATTCAGTGATTTTTTAGCTCACCTGACCGAAGGTCATGGTGAGCTTTTGTGACCGTAAGATGTCCGGCGTCGTCGTGCGTCGTCCGTCGTCCGTCGTCCGTCGTGCGTAAACTTTTTCTTGTGAACAAACTAGAGGCCACAGTTTTGGTCCAATCATCATCAAACTTGCTCAGAATGATCATCATGACAATATCTCGGTCAAGTTCGAATATGGGTCATGTCGGGTGAAAAAGTAGGTCAGTAGGTCAAATCATAGAAAAACCTTGTGAACACTCTAGAGGGCACAGTTTTGGTCCAATCATCATCAAACTTGCTCAGAATAATTATCATGACAATATCTCGGTCAGGTTCGAATATGGATCATGTAGGGTCAAAAAGTAGGTCAGTAGGTCAAACCATAGATAGTCCTTGTGAACACTCTAGAGGGCACAGTTATCGTCCAATTATCATCAAACTTGCTCAGAATGATCATCGTGACAATATCTTGGTCAAGTTCGAATATGGGTCATGTCCGGTCAAAAAGTAGGTCAGTAGGTCAAATCATAGAAAAACCTTGTGAACACTCTGAAGGCCACTGTTTTGGTCCAATTATCATGAAACTTGCTCAGAATGACCATTGTGACAATATTTCAGTCCAGTTCGAATATGGGTCATATCGGGTTAAAAAGTAGGTCAGCGGGTCAAATCATATAAAAACCTTGTGAACACCCTAGGGGCCACAATTTTGGTCCAATCTTAATCAAACTTGCTCAGAATGATCATCATGACAATATCTCGGTCAAGTTTGAATATGGGTCAAATGGTTCCGGTCCGTTGCACATCTAGGTCACAGGAGCCAAAAACAGATTTTTTTCACCAAAAACTTAAAAAATCTTCTTCTCTGAAACCACAAGGCCCAGGTCTTTGTTATTTGGTATGAAGCTTCATCTAGTGGACCCCTACCAAGATTGTTCAAATTATAGTGCTGGGGCCAAAAATGCCCCCGCACGGGGGCCCTTTGGTTTTACATAGGCTTATATAGGGAAAATCTTTAAAAATCTTCTTCTCTGAAACCACAAGGCCCAGGACTTTGATATTTGGTATGAAGCTTCATCTAGTGGACCCCTACCAAGATTGTTCAAATTTGAGTGCTGGGACGAAAAATGCCCCCGCCACGGGGCCCTTTGGTTTTACATTGGCTTATATAGGGAAAATCTTTAAAAATCTTCTTCTCTGAAACCACAAGGCCCAGGTCTTTGATATTTGGTATGAAGCTTCATCTAGTGGACCCCTACCAAGATTGTTCAAATTATAGTGCTGGGGCCAAAAATGCCCCCGCCCCAGGGCCCTTTGGTTTTACATAGGCTTATATAGGGAAAATCTTCAAAAATCTTCTACTCTGAAACCACAAGGCCCAGGACTTTGATATTTGGTATGAAGCTTCATCTAGTGGACCCCTACCAAGATTGTTCAAATTATAGTGCTGGGACAAAAAATGCCCCCGCCACGGGGCCCTTTGGTTTTACATTGGCTTATATAGGGAAAATCTTTAAAAATCTTCTTCTCTGAAACCACAAGGCCCAGGTCTTTGATATTTGGTATGAAGCTTCATCTAGTTGACCCCTACCAAGATTGTTCAAATTACAGTGCTGGGGCCAAAAATGCCCCCGCCCCGGGGCCCTTTGGTTTTACATAGGCTTATATAGGGAAAATCTTAAAAAATCTTCTTCTCTGAAACCACAAGGCCCAGGTCTTTGATATTTGGTATGAAGCTTCATCTAGTGGACCCCTACCAAGATTGTTCAAATTTTAGTGCTGGGACAAAAAATGCCCCCGCCACGGGGCCCTTTGGTTTTACATGGGCTTATATAGGGAAAATCTTTAAAAATTTTCTTTTCTGAAACCACAAGGCCCAGGACTTTGATATTTGGTATGAAGCTTCATCTAGTGGACCCCTACCAAGATTGTTCAAATTTTAGTGCTGGGACAAAAATGCCCCCGCCACGGGGCCCTTTGCTTTTACATTGGCTTATATAGGGAAAATTTTTAAAAATCTTCTTCTCTGAAACCACAAGGCCCAGGTCTTATATATTTGGTTTGAAGCTTCATCTAGTGGACCCCTTCCAAGATTGTTCAAATTATAGTGCTGGGGCCAAAAATGCCCCCGCCACGGGGCCCTTTGGTTTTACATAGGCTTATATAGGGAAAATCTTTAAAAATTTTCTTCTCTAAAACCACAAGGCCCAGGACTTTGATATTTGGTATGAAGCTTCATCTAGTGGACCCCTACCAAGATTGTTCCAATTTTAGTGCTGGGGCCAAAAATGCCCCTGCCCCGGGGCCCTTTGGTTTTACATAGGCTTATATAGGGAAAATCTTTAAAAATCTTCTTCTCTGAAACCACAAGGCCCAGGACTTTGATATTTGGTATGAAGCTTCGTCTAGTGGACCCCTACCAAGATTGTTCAAATTATAGTGCTGGGACAAAAAATCCCCCCCTGCCACGGGGCCCTTTGGTTTTACATAGGCTTATATAGGGAAAATCTTTAAAAATCTTCTTCTCTGAAACCACAAGGCCCAGAACTTTGATATTTGGTATGAAGCTTCATCTAGTGGACCCCTACCAAGATTGTTCAAACTATAGTGCTGGGGCAAAAAATGCCCCTGTCCCGGGGCCCTTTGATTTTACATAGGCTTATATAGGCAAAATCTTTAAAAATCTTCTTCTCTGAAACCGCTAGGCCCAGGTCTTTGATATTTGATGTGTAGCTTCATCTAGTGGACCTTTGACAAGATTGTTCAAATTTTAGCCTTTGTTGATGTTTGGTATGAAGCTTCACCTTTAAGACCTCCCTCAACATTATGTACATTAAAGCCCTGGGGCCAATAATGGCCCTCTCTGGGGCCCACTTGTTACACTATGGATCAGGTGAGCGATCCAGGGCCATCATGGCCCTCTTGTTTACAAATTTTCAACTATGCGTCCTGGGACTCGCTCAACCAAAAAACTGTGCGTCCCAAATCTGAAAGTATGAGTCCCAATATTTGGAGGGAAAAAAAGGAAGTACAAAAAAGATCGGTTCAGTATAAAATGCCATTATTCATAGTTAAAAATAATGCGGTCTATTATCTTTTATTTGCAATGAACAGAATCAATCATCAACTTGTGTTGTTTACTAGCCCAAAGAAATCCTGCTAAAGTGTACGTTTTTTAGTCTATTTTCCGTAATGTTTTCTACTTTCGTTTTCGATAAATGCGCACCGCACATGTGCGTGAAATTTACTTCATGCACAATGGGGATAATATTCCGAACCATTATCGACCTGATTGGGACACCAGCTATCTAGGTTCAGGGGCTGATAAATCCATTTCCCGACCGCCAGGTACAAGTCCAAAATCGCACCTGGCAGGTACACTTTGACCTTAGGACGCCCGGTCGGGCAAGTGCAAAAAAAAAAAATCGTCTACAGCTGTCAGTCTTTTGAGCCCTTAATTACAGTAAAACTAGAGTAAGTAAATCACAATAATTGTGCTGCACAGTCCTGCTTTGTCGACAATTCAGAGACAAACGGTCTGTGTATTTATAACAGTTCAATTATGACACTTTTGTTAATCCCTGTCATATAATTGCCAAGTAAACATGATTGCCCTGCGGTGCGTGTCTTTCATTTCTGGCGATAAGCCAACTTGAACGAGGTGTGAAATATGGTCAAGTTATGTCTCTAATTTGCGTTTATTCCCCAATCATAAAATTTAATCCACAATCAATGTGAAAATGATTTACTCGCACCTCAGACAATTAGCTACATCTAACGGTAGATGTATGCATTATAAAAACGGATCGTGAATGGTTATGTTTTGGCGCCAAATAGCAGACGCTCGGCTTGGAGGGAAAAGTCGAATGTTGTTGTTGGAGCTGCTGGGGATAATTCGGGGGCTGTGCAAAGCGCTGTTTTCTATATACCTCCATTCACAACCGTTTAGCTATCGAGAAAATATTTTTTACCGGTTCCAAACATTGTTTTTAAGAACTGGATACAGCCCATTAAAATAAAACAATGGCATTAAACACGTGCAGGGTTGCTGGCATCGGGTGACGTCATTTGACACATTTACCGATCACATGCAGAAAAATGGTAGAGTTGGTTTGTGGACGGCTATTTGGATGGCGGAAAACTTTGATGTTCGCATTGAACTTGCTTTTGTGAAAGTTTGGGCTCATTTTGGATGGAGGGGATTCTCGTCTTGTGGTTGGATCATTAAATTGTACCTGTATCGATTTTTCGGTGACTCGTTGGGTAGTTGAAGGTTCGGTAAAAGTGCGGTATTTTATCACTTCCGCCGATATTTACAGCAGTGAAAACGAAAGTTGGATTTTTCGCCCATGAAATATTTGCGTCCGACGGACGCACATATTTTATGATCGTGCGTCCTCAGTCCTATTTGTGCGTCCTGGACGCAGGGGTAAAAAAATCACTGAAATTAAAGCCCTAGGGACAAATATGCCCCCCCCCCCCCCCCCACACACACACACACATACACACTCACACAGGACCCTTTGGTTTTACATAGACTTCTATAGGAAAATCTTTCAAAAGCTTCTGCTCTGAAAAGGCAGAGCCCACATCTTTTGATATTTGGCATAAAGCTTCATCTAGTGGACCTGTACCAAGATTGTTCAAATTATAGCCCTGGCCAAAAAAATGCCCCCTTCCCGGGGCCCTTTGATTTTACATAGACTTACATAGGGAAAATTAAAAAACAGCAAGACCCAGGTCTGAAGCTTCATCTAGTGGACCTCTATCAAGATTGTTTAAATTATAGCCCTAGGGCGAAAAATGCCCCCGCCCCGGGGCCCTTTGGTTTTACATAGGCTTATGTAGGGAATATCCTGAAAAAATCTTCTCTGAAACCGCAAGGCCCAGGTGTTTGATATTTGATGTTTGATATTTGGTGTGTAGCTTCATCTAGTGGACCTCTGCCGAAACTGTTCCAATTATAGCCCTTGGACCAAAAATGCTTCCGCCCTTTGGTTTTACATAGACTTATATTGGGAAAATCTTTTAAAATCTCATTCTCTGAAACCGCAAGGCCCAGGTCTTTGATATTTGGTATGAAGCTTCGTCTAGTAGATCTCTATCAAGATAGTTCAAATTATGGCCATGGGTCCAAAAATGGGCCTACCCTGGTCCCAACTTATATCGGGAAAACCTTTGAAAATCTTCTTGTCTGAAACCAGAAGGCCTAGGTCTTTGAAATTTGGTATAAGGCTTGTCTTGTGGATTTCTACCTAGATTGTTCATATTTTATCCCTGGGGCCCACAGGTTTCATATGGACTTACATAAGGATATCCTTTAAAAATCTTCTTGTCTGAAACCAGAAGGCTCCGGTCTTTGATATTTGGTTTGAAGCTTCACCATTTAGTCCGCTACCAAGATTATTCAAATTATAGCCTCGGGGCCAATAATGGCTCTCCTCGGGGCCCACTTGTTATCCTATAGATCAGGTGACGGATCCAGGGCCATCATGGCCCTCTTGTTTTTAAAAGGGAGACAGTATTTTGGGAGTGTGAAGTGTCAGTCTTGGTGCCCGAGTCCCTTTCCAAATGGAGCCAGTCTGAATCATGAAATCTTTACAGGAATGAATACATCCACAAGAGAGGAAACTATTTTGAAAGAATTTTTGTCTCCCTGATTTGTAGGGGGCCTGCCTTTAAGGTAAAGGATTTGCTTTTGAGAATAATGTGTGGGGCATATCTGTTGAGAGAAGCCTGCTATTTAACGAGAAGGGAGAATATAATGATTTCCCATAATGATGCATCTGTTTTCCTTAAATCTACATTTAAGCTGTTTTACTAGTAACAAACCACAAACCAAATACTGCTCATGTTTTAACCACATAGCATGAAATTAGAATGAAAACTTAACCCTTATCTTGCTGAATATTCATTTAAGCCACACCCATTTCTGTCTATCAACCAATCAAATTACTTGATGTAATTTATTGCTACAAATTCATACACTGAATGCCAAACAGTGTAGATCCTGATCAGATGGCTTCTTCAGAAGCCATCTGATCAGGATCTACACTGTTTGCAAAGATAGGGGTTGTCGTGAACAGCAAGATAAGGGTTAACCCTTATCCTGCTGAATAAATAGACTTAGAGACTTAGCCACACCCATTCCTAACTATCAATTAAAGTACTTGGTATAATGAAATCATTCAGTTCACAAACTGCATAACAAACAGTGAAGATCCTGATCCTGATCTTTAGAAGCCATCTGATCTTGATCTACACTGTTTGATGAGATGGTTTCTAAATCAGATGGCTTCTTGATCTGCAACTACACTGTTTGAAAATGTGGGGGTTGTTGTGTTCAGCAGGATAAAGTTTAAGCATCATTGCGAGGTGGATTTATTTTAAACCCGTAAGAGTTGAATTATGATTGTTCTTTTTTCAGTGCTCAGAGTTGTCTGCCATCAGAGTCAAGCTGATTTGTGATGAGTCGGTGAAGAGGTGAAAAACTTCAGTGAACTACCCTTTGGTGTGGATACCTCATTATTTATTGCACAAGAATATGCTTGGAAGTGACTAGACTATGCCATATTGACTGCCAAAGTTTCAGACCAAGTTATTGTCCGAGAGAAAACAATGGTCTTTCCTGTAACACTACCGTATTTACCCTATGTATTCGGACAGACAGGCCTGAGCAAACAGTGTAGACCCAGATGAGACGCTGCACAACGCAGCGTCTCATTAGGGTCTACACTGTTTGCCATTTATCCAGCTATTTTCAAACACAATACATGTATCGGGTAGTATCGGCCCCCGCTCATAGGGGCTTGAAGAAATATATGGGCTGCATGATGCTTCCACGCAGAGCTGAATCCAGCCCACACACTAGTACTGGCAAATCGCTTAGAGGATCTAAGCCTGTCCAGGAACCGCGGTGCGAGGCGGACCGTCCATGCTAATAAACCCTTTTTGTTTCAATGGGCGACTGGGCTTGAGATGTCATTTCATCTCAATGTCGGGTAAAAGTCCCACAAAATTGGAAGCAACGTCTCCAAAATGACCTTTACAGTGTTGAGGGGGGCGTTAAACCTCAAATCAAGCAAGCAATGTATCGGGTAGTAAGTTGTGCTTATTCAAATTTTAGAACAAGTATTGTAAGGGTTGAGGTGTCGGAATATTTACGGTAAATACAGTACTCACTTCTGTGTGAATGGATACACTTGAGAGACTGGGCTATCATTTGAGCCAGCTTGTGAGAAAACCCCAATTTTGTAATTTGTGAACAAGAAAGATGCAGATCCGCCCGTGCTTTTGCCCCAACCAATCACCACCTTAATAACCGCTGCTTGGATAGTGCAGTACCTTAAGCTTCTATATAAAAATTTCAAGACTCTTTGCTAGTCTTTCTACTTGAGCAGGCTGGTGGGTATCACCTGGGGCCAGGTGTTTTAAGCATTGCTAGCTTAACAAGTTCATTAGTGGTCAAACTGTTATCTATTTTAACTCTTATTATTATCATGCTGTTCACGACAACTCCTCTCTTTTGAAACAGTGTAGATCTAGATCAGATGGCTTCTGAAAGCCATCTGATCAGAATCTACACTGTTTGACATTCAAATTTATGAATTTGTGCGAATAAATTACATCAAGTAATCTGATTGGTTCAAAATCAGAAATGGGTGTGGCTTAGATGAATATTCAGCAAGAGAATTGCCCCCGCCCATAGGGGCTTGAAGAAATATATGGGCTGCACGATGCTTCCACGCAGAGCTGAATCCGGCCCGCACACTAGTACTGGTAAACCGCTTAGAGGATCTAAGCCTGTCCAGGAACCGCGGTGCGAGGTGGACCGTCCATGCTAATAAACCCTATTGGTTTCATTGGGCGACAGGGCTTGAGATGCCATTTCATCTCAATGTCGGGTAAAAGTCCCACAAAATTGGAAGCAACGTCTCCAAAATGACCTTTACAGTGTTGACGGGGACGTTAAACCTCAAATCAAACAAACAAAATCAGCAAGAGAAGGGCTAACAAGTATAATATCTAATATAGTGTTATTTTTGTTTTAAAAATGAGAGCAGCTTTTGCATTTGTTGCTTACATTTTTTTTTTTTTTTTTGCAACAAAAATATTGATATATTTGCCATGTTAAACTGTTAAAATTTTTATGATACGTTAACTATAACTGGGGCCAGTTGTTCAAAGCTAATGATGTCATTAGTTAACATATCGTTAAAACTTTGATCATTTAATGTAGGAAATATGCTAATTTTTTTGCTGAAAAAATGTGAGCAGCTTTTGCAATTCTACAAAAGTTAACAATTTGACCCTTTAACAAGCTTGTTAAGCTAACAATGCTTTGAACAACAGGGCCTGGTTGCAAACCCCAAAGACAGGTTTTCTTGTGAAGGGACTCGTTTCTCAAAGGAAACAGCTTGAAACAGGAAGTGGTCTTAATGTCTGAAGCTTTCTCTACATGAGCCAGAATACAGGAAAAGGTGCATGAAGTTGACACACCCCTGTAAACCCCACTTTATATAGTGAAATGTGTGGTTTACAGGGGTAAACATTATATTCCTTATTTCACTAAAAGACAGATTGAGAGTACTTATTCGAACTGTCTCAATGAGAACCTTCTCATTCGAAACTATCGAGCACACACAAGCCATGTGTTAACTAGAAATAAGCTGGTCCTAGCCTTTCGGGGCTTGAAGAAATAGATTGGGCTGCATGATGCTTCCACACAGAACTGAAACCAACTGCATATGAGTACTGGTAAACTGCTTAGAGGATCTAAGCCTGTCCAGGAAAAGTGGTGCGAGTTGGACTGCCAATGCATATAAACCCTATTGGTTTCATTGGGTGACAGGGCTTGAGATGTCATTTCATCTGAATGTGGGGTAAAAGTGCCACAAAACTGGAAGCAACGTCTCTAAAATGACCTATACAGTGTTGACGGGGTCAGGGAGGTTAAACCTCAAATCAAACAAAACTAGAAATAAGAAAAATATAAATACAGTAGAACTTCGATGGCTCGAACACCAATGGTTCGTTTACCATGGCTGAGTCAAACCTGTTCTTGAGCCCCTAGGGAAGTCCTCTACATAAGAAATGGTGCGAATAAATTTAGGAGATTTTCGTCTTTAATCTTGCAAATGTATGCTGTGTGTACTAATTAGAATCGCCTCGATGAGGCGATTCTAATGAGTACACACAGCATACATTTTCATTACAGAACACCGAAAATATGTCCAAAAGTACCTCATTATGCCTTCTGGCAGTAAGCATCAGTGGCTCGAACTACCCCTGTCTCTAACAGATTTTCGAGGTCCCAAAGGTGTTCGAGCCATTGAAGTTCGACTGTAGTTGTCATGTGTAAAATGCTTGTTCTTCAGTTAGAATGTCTCAGATCTATCAGCCTTTGAATCCTGGCACAGCTTTAGTGAAAAGAGAATACACTGATATGGCTACATGGGAGTGTACCATGTTTGCCTCAGTGATGGTCTTTGTACAATTAAGCTCCGTGTGAGCTGTGCAGTCTGCTGGTGGTTCATGCTGATTTGAACCTCTGCTGGCAACTCCAATAAGAAAATTAGCCGGTAAATATATTGAAAGTTTTACCTATAAAAAATGAAAATTTTCAGGCAAAAATTCAGATATTTTTGCAGAAATAAGAAAAATAATGTATGCCCTTGTAAAAATCAGTTCTACGATATAAAAGTGGGGTTTAAGAGTGTCGAAATTATATAGGCATGTTTTCGAGATACTGTTCTGCAGCATTCTCATTATGCTGCTCATTTGTTGGAGATTGTGAAACAAACATAGCTCAAGATAAGGGTGAGTGATAACAATATTGTTTTCATATTTCTGCATAAAAACTTGCGTAGTGGGTAGTATTAGAATCTCCTGATTAGGTGTTTCTAACGTTAAAGTACCCATAACAAGTACCATGGATCTCTGAAGAGGATAAAGAAAAGCTATCCCTGAATTCTCCCATCTATATCTTGGGCTATGGGCAAAACTGTTTCATCAGCTATTATTGTGTAAAAGTTGAATATGATCAGCATGCACATTGGTAGTGTCTTGATTGCCTGGTATGTAAGTTCTTGTTTCTCCATTGAACAGTCATGGTCTGCGAAGATGATGCAAATATGCAGGCTGATCTGATTTGACTGTTTGAAAAAACCTGTGAAGCATTTTCTTCTTTATTTTTCAGAGAGAATAAGGCTTGTCATTTTATGTGAATTGCTTGCCTAGAAGACCATTTACATCAACTATGAAGCCAGATATTCTCTAAAGTATGAAATCATGTTTATTAGTAATTTCTTTGTTATTTGTTTGGTATTCTGCAAAGATAGACTCTGCCGAAAAGGAGTGTAGGTTTGTTGCAGAAATGACTTCCGTAACTTCTGTTGCCATGTAACCATAAAAAGTGTGAATAGGTAAACTGACCAGCTCAAAAATGACCTAAAACTATGTTGACTGAGCTGTTAATATCGAGTACAGAAAAAAATAATTGTTCCATATATGGAGTACTGACGATAATTCGGGATATTTTTTCTTATATCGCCATTAAGATATGTGTGATTGAGACAATTCTTCCAAAACACGTTGACAAGTATTAATAAGAAAATAAGAAAGAAAAAAAAAATCCCTTTATTGTCCTTGTTTCTCCTCTTCATCTAAAGATATGGTAACTCAGCAAGGCCTTATCTCTAATCATCTGTTAAACATTTAGTCTAGGGCCATATTACGTAGTTATTATGCAAATACAGTAAAATTCCTATGTTAAGACCACCTTTGGGACTTCAAAAGTGGTATTTAAGACCACTTTTGAACAGTCCCTAATTTGGTCTCTGTCCAGAGGACATGGTGTATAGCACAAAGAAAGAATAACTGAAACTACTAAATAAGCTTTTTCAAGCAGAAATCATCTTAATTTTAGGTGGTTTTAATAGAGAATTTTACTGTAGTTACAATTCTTGCAAGATAGCACATTTTCTCACCAGAAGCTTTGCTCAGGCCTCATATTTTTCAGGCATTTGCAGGATTTCAGGCTTTTAGAGCTTGATTTTTTCCTTTTTTCTTGCTTTTAGATTTGGATTTTTCTTCCTATAATGTATTCAGTTCACAAACTGTATTACAAACAGCTTAGATCCTGATCAGATGGCTTCTTCTTCAGAAGCCATCTGATCTGGATCTACACTGTTTGCAAAGGTAGGGTTTGCCATGATCAGCAGGATAAGGATTAAAGGCTGTAAAATCGGGTCTTTTAGGCATGGAAAAGCCTGGTCAGTATGAGGCCTGTTTGCTGTTTGCTTTTATGGTAATATATGCCTTTTGATGTCTTTCACATATGCAATTTGTGACGGACATTTTATTTTGTTTGTGAGTCTGTGACAAGAGTGTGAAATCCATTCTTTCCATGTGCTTAAAAACTGTTGTTGTACTTATCAAGGTAGCTGTACACCTCAGAAACTTACTATTCTTGTTTTAGAATTCAAACAAGTAGAATGGGCCTCCGTGGCCTAGTGGATAAGAGCTCTGACTCTTAATCATTAGGTCTCTCACCGCTGTGGGTTCGAGCCTTGCTCGGGTCACATGTGAGATGCCAAGTTCTGCAACGGAAGGTCAGGTGTTTTTTCTCTGAGTACTCCGGTTTTCGCCCACCTCTGATTAACGATCAGCTCGATATGAGTGAAATAATCTTGAAAGGGCCTTAAAACCAACCCCCCCCCCCCCCCAAAAAAAAACAAACAAAAAAACAAACAGTAGAATTTACAACCAGATGTTATGTCTGAAAATAGCGGGATGAGTGGCAAACAGTGTAGACCCTGATGAGATGCCACAGTCTGTGGCATCTTATTTGGGTCTACATTATTTGCTTAGTTCTGTCTCCGAATGTATACAGTAATAAATATGATACTATTAAAAACTGCAAGTTTGTGTTAACATTCCAACATATAGCAATGGAAGAGTCCACTAGCAAACAATGGGTTAAAAAAATAGAAGACCAAGAATGGCAGTTGTCAGTTTCTGGCAAAAGAATGTGCACAGCCCTGGTTAACTGCTTATGTAAAACTGTACAAAATTAATGGCTGGCTTGACATAACTTTATTTAATAGTGTTGACTGGGCTGTTAAACTCTAAACCAATCAAATAATCAATAAAAAGCTAGACATCTTGGAGGGGCTTAGTTTACAGAAAAGCAAACAGGAAGTCATAGTAGAACTTGCAGTGGAATTCTGCTATTAAAGACTACATAAAATCAGGGATTTTCCAACCCTTCAGAATCAGGGTCCAGGGGCCGCTGGGTCCGGGAAAATCATCTCGCTAATATATATAGTTGGGAATGCAATTCAGCTGTAACTTTGTCAATTTTGGTTCAATTTTTATGAAATATTTATCAAAATGTAACACATCATCAGAAATCAGGAAATCCGTTATAAATTTTGGGAATATCTGTCTCTAAATTGGGAAAAATAGGGGCTTATTACCGGCCCCAAAGTTGCACTAAGAAAATCCCTGAAAATAAAGACAAGCTTTTAAAAGCACAATTAGAAGGTTTTAGGTACATTTTCTTTCTGTTATCTACAGTGTGCTCTAGCGTTAGGCCACCCTTGGGACTGTACAAAAGTGGTCTTAAAGACCACTTTTGAACCGTCCCAAGGGTGGTCTTAATATAGGAATTTTACTGTATGTCCAGTTCTAGAGTATAGAGTAACCTCCCTTTATCAACCACTGGGAGAAAATTACAAAACTGGCTCTTTAAAGGAGGTGGCTGCTTGGCAGAGGGAAATGTCAGAGATGATGTTTGGATTGATATAGACAAACAAAAAAGAGTGATAACTGTAGTCAGCTCAACATATATGTATAAAAAGAAAAATAAAAAGATCAGCTCAATCATTTATTTTTCTTTGCATTTTCTTATGTTTTATTTATACTGTCAGATGTCAAAAACGAAATTTTGAGGGAAATAAAACATCAGAAAAGAAATTATTCCTGTTTGTACATTCAATATTTTTTACTTTAGTTGACTGGTTGTTTTATAAAGGGGATGAAGATATAGCAAAATGGCTCCTGGCCAGAGGAGAGGTGGCTGTTTAGCAGAAGTTTAATATATAGCAAAATGCTGTGAAGGAATGATTGCTGCTGCTGAAGAGGGTTTACTGTTTAACAGGTGACCACTTACAAAAAGTGTGGATGGTAAACTGACAGGCTCAAAAATTACTTAAAATAGTGTTGACTGGGCTGTTAAACTCCATTACAAACAAACAAACTTCTCAAGCCCTGCCACCCAATGAAATCAGTAGAATTTATATGTACCACTTTGCTTGGGCAGGCTGAGACCTAAGCGGTTTACCAATACTCATGAGCAGTTGATTTCAGCTCTGCGTGGAAGAATCGTGCAGCCCAATCTATACTGAACCGAAAAAGAAACACAACTTTTTAACCCAAAAGATTTTCATGCAACCATCAGGTTGACTGAAAAATCATTTTGCAATTTACTTTCATACTTTTTAAACTTTTTTATGCAGAAAACATTTGGGCGACATCTGTACAATTTAACACTCCACTTGGAAATTCGTTGTTTTCAACATTTTCTCGTGCAGTACATTAAATTATACAGTAACCTCATCATATTGGCATATTGTGTTACATGGAGTTTAGGTTTCAAAAGTTCGGTAAAATTTCTCTACGGAATATGGTACGTTTGACGCAAGATCAACGTAAGGTAACGGTCCAAATGCTTCCACGTGGGACGTCTCAGGCTGTTATTGCCAGGAACTTCCAAGTGAGATTGACGAAAACTCGCTTGTACCAGTGTCTACATCAAACATGAATGACAAATGACAGGCCCAGAAGTGGACATCCACGCGTCACGACGAGTCGACCAGACCAATACATCCGTCTTAACCCATCTTCGTAATCGGTTCTGTACAGCCGTCGAGACGTCTCGGGTGACACTAGGAACCGACAACAATCGAATAAGTGCAGATACTGACAGGAATCACCTTCGAGAGTTTGCTTACGTCCTCGTCCTCCGTACGTTGGTATGCCATTAACACCACGACGACGTCAGGTTAGAATGGCGTGGCTCACACAACATAGGCCAAACCTGTTTCCCCTTCGTCAGTGGCATAAGGTAATGTTTTCTGACGAGTCCAGGTACTTGTTGTACAGAGCTGACGGCTGTCAATGTGTGTATAGGCGTGACGGAGAGCGATATCGTGACAATTGTTTGGTTGAACGTGATCGATTTGGAGGCGGTGGGTTGATGGTGTGGGCTGGGATATCTTATGTTCCTAGAATGCTCCTGGTATTCGGTGATGGATCTTTGACGGCTCGAGCATTACATTGACGTAGTTTTATGACCGGTAGTTGTTCCATGTGTACGACAGCACAATGTACGTTTCAACAGGATAACGCTGGGGCGCATGTAGCAAGGCTAAGCATGGCGTTTCTTCAGCAAATTAACGTTGACGTGATGCAATGGCCTCCGTATAGACCAGATCTCTCTCCTATAGAACATTTGTGGGACGTCTTGGATAGGCTCATACGTAACCACCAACAGCGCGTCAAGCCTTGCATCTCGCGCTCATACAGGAGTGGAATGCTATTCCACAGGCAGAAATCAATCGTTTAATCCTGTCCATGACCGGGCATGTGCGTGCAGGACTGAATTCAAACGGAGGACATATTTGCTATCAACTGCTTATGTTTTGAACTTGTGAAATGACTACCTCTATGACAAAACAGATTTGTGTTCCAAACAGTCTCACTGGAAATTGAACTCTCTATGGTAGTTACATTCAGGAATGATTATATTATTGCGTCATTAAATTGATTTTCTGCAAATACTTGCATTTATATTTGGAGTTGCGTTTCTTTTTCAGTATATTTCACCAAACCCTGATGGGTGTTTGTTTGTTTGGATGCATTGCCTTTTAACGGCCCAGTAACACTGTTTTGGTCATTTTTGAGTCAGTTTACCTATCCACACTTTTCCTGGGCAGGCTTATAAGAAAGTGGTTAACCAGTACAGTGCACATTCTTTCGCTAGAAACTGACAACTGCCTTTCTTGAATCAGTGGAACGGAGAGAATGTAGAAAAGATTTCATGAACAATCTCCACTAAAGAATCTTGCCGACCTCGGCAGGTATCGAACCCCCGTCCTGATCACCAGTCAGACTCGCATCCGAATGAGCTACCGAGGCCGGCCCTGATAGGTGTACAGGTTTAAACTCTAACTCAAAGGTTAATGAAAGCACCAGAGACACAGCATAAAACCTCCCCCATTGCTGGGGGATATAACTTCTATCGAGATATAAAAATGCTAATAGAAAAGGACTGGGATAGAACAAGAGCCGATAACTCATATTTTGGAAAGGTCAGCAGGTTCTTAGTCACAATATGTAACCTTTGACATTTAACCCTTGTCCTGCTGAATATTCATATATGCCACACCCACTACCGATTATCAACCAATCAGATTACTTGATGCAAATTATTGCAACAAATTCACCATCTGAATGGCAAACAATGTAGATCCTGATCAGATGGCTTCGTCAGAAGCCATCTGATTTGGATCTTCATTGTTTGGAAAATAAGGCATATCCGGGCTCAGCAGGACAAGGGTTAACATATCTGTGAAGAATCATTCAGATATTATAAATAATTTTTCCAAAATGAACAAGGGGAGTAACCCTTTTAAAAATCTTTAACAATCCCATACTCAAATTCGATTGAAAATGGTGCATGGGCAGGATATGGACAGACACCAGAAGGTATATCAACTTCAGTACCACTCATTCCCTCTCAAGTGTCATTGACTGGAAAATGTGCATACGAATGAAACAATGAAAATATTCTTGTTTATAATATGTAACATGAAGGGGCTGTATGAAGTTGCACTCGGATATTCCTGATCTGACATGAACTACGGTCAAAAAAATATTTTTCACATCAACGGCAGTTAACTCATTTGGAAAGGTCAGAGTTTCAGTTCTTGCTCACATTATGATAACACACCCGTGCGACATAGTGCATTTTTTCACATCTCCAAAATGGCTACTTTTCTTATGAAAATCAATGATATTTTTCTTAAAAATACTGCAAACATAGGTTGTGGGTGCTGGTTAGAACCGTCTCATTGAGGCGGTTCTAATGAGTACCCACAACCTATGTCTTGGAGTAAAAATAAGAAAAATGAATATCCCCGTAAACCCCAGTTTTCTCTATATAAAGTGGGGTATAGATGGGTCTTCATTTCACGGACTTGTTCACGTGATGCAATATGTAACAATGTTGTTCTCTATATAAAGTGGGGTATAGGTGGGTCTTCATTTCACGGACTTGTTCACGTAATGCAATATGTAACAATGTTTACATATCATACCGGTGAAGTTTCATTCAGATATAATGAGCAGTAAAGAAATACCGGTTAAAAAACATTTTTTCCAATATCAGTAAGGGCAGTAACTCTATTACAAATGGACGGAATTCCCATACCACTTGCCTCAGATAACAATATGAATTCTATGAATGAAACCTCAAGTTGTCAATCTGAAATGGTGCAGATGGATATATGTGCAGACAACGGAAAGTACCATAATATCCCTCAACTAGGGTTGCATGGGGTTTACAACCCCAACCACCCTAGTTGAGGGATATAAACATACTTTCCGCATTTTGAGTCCCTTCTGAATTACATATCTTATTTACCAAAATAGTAGAATTCAAGCTTTCCTGTTTCCTCGTTTTTGAGGAAACCAAGTTGGCTTGTTTTTCGCAGTCTACAGTGGAACTTCAATGGCTCGAACACCAATGGGCCCCCAAAAATCTGTTCGAGACAGGGGTAGTTCAAGCCACTGAGGGTTACTGTCATGACGCATAACAAAATACTTTTGGACATCTTTTCGGTGTTCTATAATGAAAATGTATGCTGTGTGTACTCATTAGAATCGCCTCATAGAGGCGATTCTAATGAGTACACACAGCATACATGCTGTGTGTACTCATTAGAATCGCCTCATAGAGGCGATTCTAATGAGTACACACAGCATACATTTGCAAGGTAAAAGACTAAAATCTAAAGTATCCCCCACTTTTTCTTAAGTAGAGGATTTCCCGAGGGGCTCAATATTGAGTTCGACTCAGCCATGGTAAACGAGCCATCGGTGTTAGAGCCATCGAAGTTCTACTGTATTTGAATTGTCATTGAAGACGCTCACCATCAAGATGAATGGATACACACTTACGGGAAGTAACTCAATAAATATTTGTTTCCCGATTCACTTCAAAAATAGGTTGGTATATGTTTAAAGGCATTTATTCTTGTAAGAACAGAAGGAAACACAGTGTGTTCATAATAGTTTTATTGCCCCCTGTACTTTACTTTGTTTGTTTGATTTGATGTTTAACGTCCCCATCAGTGATATGTAGCTCCTGTTAGCTCGGCTGTTTTCGAAGAAAACGATGAGGTATTGTCATAGCTCTGGCGGCGTCCATGTCGTCGTCATGCAAAAACTTGGACATTTTGTAATATCTCTGTCATTACTGAACATATTTACTTGAAACTCGGACTAGTTGTTCATTATGAAAAGGGGAACTCATTCCAACAGGTGAGGTAACCCTCAAAATATTTTTGGCACAGTTATGCCCCTTTTTCGACTAAGAACTTTTGCAGCCGAGTGTTGGCACCCGTATGCGGTGCTCTTGTTGAATCCCCTGACTGAAGCATCATCAATAATGTACACTCTAGTCAAGTTAGTAAACTTACTGATTTTTCCCAAGGAGGCCCCTTATCTTTTGAAGGCAGAGATCTCTTCAGCCAGCACCTGGGGCCACATAATATTATGTAATGAAATGATAGTCCTCAATAATCAAGACAAAATGTCTTAAAGCTGCTTGTCTCGTCAACCAGAGGTTGTTGGTTCAATTCCAGGCTTACCCTTTTCGTACCAAATGGAATCCTCCTCCTTACATACAGTAGGAGTCCATTCCAAAATTAAGGGGTGTCAGGTTCTTAAAAAATTTACTTGTTAAATGGCTTAACTTTTCACGAAATTACCCGTTTTGATGTTTCTGGTACAAAATTAGTATAAGAGATCTAGTCTTAAGATTACCTTAGTTGTGAGATGTAAAATTTAAATACTTAAAACCATTCAATAGTATAGATATCTATGAAGACAACACTGTTTGCCATCCTGTTTATGACTTTGACACACACACATGCAAAAATTTCAAAAAATATTTTTTTCAAATTCAGAGATGAAGATTCAACTTCAAAAACTCAGGGTTGAAAGGGTTGGACAAAAAAATTACTCTGAGGAGCAAATGTTTTCAATAGTACTCTTGTTTTGGAAAGGTTTCCCAGCAGAAAAGGAAACAGGATGTGCGATGTTGTTTCCCTTGGGAAAAATAGAATGCAGAAAATATGTCTTTGTTCTCCTTAGTATTACCATGAGCTGCAACAAGTGAAAATGTCTTTCATTTCAAAAACATGCCTATACAAATGCATTGTAAACTTTACCGCCGGACAAAAACGAAAATTCTATGGTGAAAAATTGTGATATTTTTCTTATTTCTGCTCAAAATACACTCGTTAGAAGCACCTCGATCATTAGAAATAAAAAAATAAGGTTTACCCTTGTTAACCCCAGTTTTGCTGTATAAAAGTGGGGTTCAAGGGAGTCAAAATTATATAGGCGTGTTTCGTGATGGTCATGCACTCCGTGAAAACTTGACCACTCTGTTGGAATATAGCACTCCCTTTCTGCATTAAGAAATGCTGTATCCAGCACCATTTAAAAAGCACATGGTGAAGCATCTGATCAGACTGTGATAGTGTAGGCTGATCTGAGTTGCTGAATGTTTGTCCACAGGCTTGTGTTTTGCTTGATTCAGCTCCTGTAGATGTGCATGACATGGAAAAACACCTATACAATTTCGACCCCTTGAACCCCACTTTTATATAGTAAAACTGGGGTTTACAGGGGTAAACCTTATTTTTCATATTTCTGCCCTAAAATATAGATTGTGGGTACTCGTTAGAACCGCCTCATCACAATTTTTCATTTTAAAATTTTCTCTTTTTTCAACTTTAAAATTACAATGTATTTGTATAGGCATGTTTTTGTAAAGAGCTAACTTGATTTCTGAAAGGATCTGTCAGATCATGGTTTTCTCTGGTGAAGCCTTCAATCATGTAGACCAAAATAGTTACATCACCTCATTATGTTATAACACTGTTGTTAGGGCCCAAAGCAGAAACCATGATGTTATATATATATATAAAAATATATATGATTAACAGGAAAATGACCATTTATGATCATTTTTTCTATATACATGTAATGTATATATATTTCAGATCCATCTTTAAACCGTGTTATTCCTAAATAGTGTTATAAAAAAGTGTTACAAAAAGCTACTACCTGTATTAGAATTCCTATATTGAGGCAGACCACCTTTGGCATTGTTCAAAAGTGGGCTTTAAGACCACTTTTGAATAATCCCAAAGATGTTATTTTACAAGGGCAATGGGGTGTAGAAAACACAAAGTACATACAAATGAAACCTTTCAAATATGCATTTGAAAGAGGAATTATGCTTGTCTTAATTTTAGCTGGTCTTAATAGCGGAATTTTTACTTTACTTCTGCAAAGGGAGACAAAAAGTAGTTTTAAGGGTTTCCTCCTTTGGCGGAGTATCCATTTCCCTTATAAAACTTTGTGAGAAATTATGATAGGCTATTCAATTTTGATGTTTATGATCTGCAAACATTTGTTGTTTTAGCAATAATTCTTGCAAAATGATGTAAAAATGTAGGATATTGGATCGGGAGTTATTATCAGATTAAAGTATTGTGGAATCTGATACCTTTTGTTCAATTCTTTTTTTGCAGTTCCATTGCATAAAATAAATGGTCAGTTGAACAAACAAAGCTAAACAAAACCAATCAAACACTTTGGCATACCTTATTCATAATTTAGGGGTGATATATTGTGTTTTCTTCAAAATCTTTTGCAAACAGTGTAGGCCCAGATTTGGGCCTGCACTGTTTGCCAACTACCTGTTTTGGGTTTCTGGTACAAAAAGGGTTAAATCAGAATATTTTGTTACATAATGGATGAACAATAACTTAAATGTATGTGTAAGCAATATAGGTAATTGATTCAACTAGCATTCATTGTAGTATGAATAACAGCAGGTCATTGGCAAAGTTCAAGTGAAATCTTTGGGGTTCTCTTACTTTGCTCATGATCGATAATGTTCATACTTCAATGAATGTTAAACAAGTTACTTCTATTTCTTAAATGCAGCGAAATTGATTAAACTGAACGATTTTTCTCCCAAAACCAGAAGTTGTGTCCCTTGATTTTTATTACATCTTTCAAAAGGTTAGCTATTTCTAAGACCCATAGAAATGCAAATGATTCCATTTGATTTTTTGTTTGGATTGAGGTTTCATGTTTTAGGTCATTTTGGAGGCATTGCTTCCACTTTTGTGGGACTTGTACCAGATATTGAGATGGAATAACATTTCAAGCCCTACCATCCAAGCAAACCAATAGGGCTTATATGCAGGGAGGGCCCGACTTGCACTACTTTGCCTGGGCAGGCTTAGTCATTCTGAGCAGTATACCAGTACTTTTATGCGGTCAGTATCAGCTCTGCGTGGAAGCATCATGCAGCCCAATCTATTTCAATTGCTACTGTTGACATGTCAAATGTCATTCATACAGAAGAAGACTACTAAGGCAGTTGTATATAAAGTTTTAACTGAAACAGGCCCAGCAGTTTCAGAGAAACGCACTTTGAAAAAGTTGATGGACACCTTGGGCCAGCGCAAAATGACTTTGGCATTTATTAGCATTCACAGACATTCATAAAGTACCTACACTCATTTCATATTCAAAACCGTTCTAGAAAAATGCATACTTAACCTCTTCATTTTAAAGCCTAAGGGACCAAATTTGACCTTGCCCAAGGATAGGTCCAGGTCGACCTAGGATCATCATTGGAACAAATTAGGGGCCCACAGTTTCTGGAGGAAAAGATGTTTGGGGGTTTTACCATATTTAGGCATGCCGGCCCTCTTTGTCATGTAACCTGAACCATTCACATAAACTTTCGTTCTGCCATTGGCAGGAAGCTGCACATAAAATTTAACTGAAATTAACCTCTCATGAAGGTGTTCCATTTCCCTTAAACACCACCTTTGTATATTTGGAGTAGGTGCGGTGTGGGTTGGGGTATTTATTACATGGGCTTGACGTAGTGACATGGTGCAGTGTGAGCATAGGGTTCAGCGCATTTATTTCAGCCTGTTAATTGTTCATACATTGTGTGCAAAATGACAGGCAAATTCGATTTTTGGGTCGATTATTTATCATTCGACTCAAAGTTATAAAGCGCAGTAAACTTTTCAATGCACACAAACTATGTTTTGGAGCAGAAATATGTTCTTTTAAGGGGAATGGGAACACTTGACAGATTGTTTTTCCGCCATTTCCAAAGGGAAACAACTTTGGGAACTGCCTGTTCGATTTTCTATAAACTCTGTCCCACTGCAAAGGGGGTATACTCTTAAAGGAAAGAGTTTGCTCCTCGGGAGCGAATTCTTTCATTTAAGAGTTGACCCCTCAAAAATATTTTGGCAGGAGTTGCCTCCCCTGAAGGTTTATCCATTTCTCTTAAACACCACCTTTCTATATATGAAGTGGGTGGGGTGGGTTGCTGGGTTATTTATTATATAGCAAAGTAAGCCTTTCATTGCTTAAATCCTCGTGGCTATCACTGACAGGTGTATTTGTTTGGTTTGAGGTTTAACGTCCCCGTCAACACTGTAAAGGTCATTTTGGAGACACTGCTTCCAATTTTGTGGGACTTTTACCCTACATTGAGATGAAATGACACCTCAAGCCCTGTTGCCCAATGAAACCAATAGGGTTTATAAGCATGGACGGTCCGACTCGTGCGCACCACTTTGCCTGGGCAGGCCTTGATCCTCTAAGCGGTTTACCAGTTCTCGTGTGCGGGTCCGATTCAGCTCTGCGTGGAAGCGTCCTGCAGCCCATATATTTCTTCAAGCCCTGATGGGCAGGGGCCGGATAAAGCGCAGTAAGCTTTTCATTGCTTAAATCCTCGTGGCTATCACTGGCAGGTGTAAGTAGCTGCACTATTCTTGTCGATGGGTAGAAGGTTGACTATAGAATGTGGACTGGAATAATGGATTAGACTTGGTAGTGTCGAGCCAGAATGTGGGGTCTGATCAGGGTCTACACCTTTTACCTAAATCACTGTAAGTTAAGGGTAAAACAGTGTAACCCATTTTGTGACGAAAACCCCAAAACGGGTACCCTGGCAAACAGTGCAGGCCCAGATCAGACGCCGCAGAACGCGGCATCTGATCAGGGCCTCCATTGTTTGCTTAAAGTTCAGTCATTTTCCAAATAAATTTTGAAGAAAACACAACCTGACACCCCTAAAGTTTGGAATGAACTCCTGCTAGATATAAAGAGGAAGATTCCATTTGGTACAAAAAGGGTTAAATCTCAGCCCAGGACCATTTTCCAGCCTACACGCAGAGACAAATGACTCCATCAGTACTAGAACTCTCAGTGCTTTGATTCGACAAGTCATTACGAAAACACGCCTATGCAAGTGCATTGTAAACTTTACCGCTGAAAAAACACACGATAATTTTAAGATGAAAACATGACATTTTCTTATTTCTGCTCAAAATATAGATTGTAGGTACTCGTTAGAACCGCCTCATCGAGGAGGTTCTAATGAGTACCCACAATGTGTATTATAGAGCAGAAGTAAGAAAAATAAGGTTTACCCCTGTAAACCCTAGTTTTACTATATAAAAGTGTGGTTCAAGAGGAGTGAAAATCATATTGGCGTGTTTTCGTGATGTGACGCTGTGACTTCACGATTTGGCAAATGGATACAAAGTGAATAAAAGTTTTGATATTTTATTGCAGTGTTCTGAATAAATTACAGCCATATTACTGTCTGTTCTACTGTTGGCGTAGTTACCACGGGAACTGCCTCCAAATGATCTGAAAAAGAAAATGGACAGGTTAACGTTATTGTCTATATACTCGGAAGCGGAAACAACTTTTTCAAAAATCAGTTTATCTCCCTTTTCAGTAGAGGTCTATTCTGATCCCATTTTTGGGACACTGGCCAGCCGTGTAGATCCAGATCGGACGGCGCATTAGACGCCACAGAACGCGGCGACTGATGCGTCTCTATACCGTTTGCTAAATGACCATGCTACAATTGAACCAAACCTGATCCCTCTATATAGAAGGAATGGTTAAAGTCTAACTAAGGCCGAGCAAATTCTTTCCTTTATCATTTGTTGTCTGTCTCTGTCTCATTTTGTCAGTATAAAGAAAACAGTGGCTGCACAACAAAGCTTCATAAATTTGGAACATATTGCACCATTGACAATACATGAAACAACTTTCGATACCTTACCACAAATTGTTACAATGCGAGTACGCTAATCTTTGTTTCCGAACATTTTGGTATACACTGTGACCACTGACATGATTAACCCTTGTTCTGCTGAATATTCATATATGCCACACCCACTACCGATTATCAACCAATCAGATTGCTTGATGCAAATTATTGCAACACATTCACAATCTGAATGGCAAACAATGTAGATCCTGATCAGATGGCTTCGTCAGAAGCCATCTGATCTGGATCTACATTGTTTCAAAGATAAGGCATATCCGGGATTAGCAGGACAAGGGTTAAATTAAATAGCAAAATGAACACACACAAAATAAATAAATAAATAAAATAAGAAAATAACCGCGAGACAATATTTTATGAGGAAAAGTACACGATTTAGAGATTTGATTGACCCTATTCAGACGGTATCGTTTTCAACATCATGTAAATTTTACTTGTGAAACTTTTTGGTCCTTTCTGGCTTTCGACCCAAAGGTTAAAAAGGGCAGAATTTGAATTAATGCTGTTGGTCATGTGACTAGCACTGATTTAGGGAAACCATTCGCGAACTGAACGACAATCAGTGTAGATCCTAGTGTTGACCTGGATTTACATGCAAAGGTGTTATCCTATGAGGTGCCGTTTTACTATAAATCCCATTTTTTTGATATCACTTAATCAAATTAGTGATATCACTAATTCGATTTTATGATATCACTAAAATTCGATTTTGTGATATCACTTAATCATGTCTATTTAGTGATATCACAAAATCGAATTAGTGATATCACAATATCGAATTAGTGATATCACAAAATCGAATTAGTGATATCACTAAATCGATTTTGTGATATCACTAAATATAAAATAATTTGTGATATCATAAAATCGAATTAGTGATATCACTTAATCGATTTTGTGATATCACTAATTCGATTTTGTGATATCGCAAATTATTTTATATTTAGTGATATCACAAAATCGATTTTGTGATATCACTAAATCGATTTTGTGATATCACTAATTCTATTTAGTGATATCAAAAAAAGGGGATTAATAGTAAAACGGCACCTCATATAAAATGTCATAGTTGCTGAAATCAAAGGGTTTTATAACCTCGCAGTCCGGTAAATATTCATCACGCTAACATATCCGTCTGACCTAGTCTCTAAATTGATTATTTTTCTGACGAAATAGGTTGTAGGTTCTCGTTAGAACCGCGGTTCTTACGAGTACCCGCAACCTATGTTTTTGGAACAGAAATAGGAAAAATAATGTGTACCACTGTGAACCCCAGTTTTCTCTATATAAAGAGGGTTTCAAGACGGGTATTCATTTCACGGTTATGTTAATGTGATATATGAAATATTGAATAACACCTACCTTGAATAATTTAATCAGTGAGGTCAACGATGCTTACGGAGGGACTCGTTTTGCCCTGGTTGAAGTTCCCGCCGAAGAGAAACATGATCAAGAACAGGAATCCCAACAACATTAGGACTGGAATGAGTGAATGAATGAATGAATGAACAAATGAATAAATGTTATTAGCAGTCTACGATTAATATTCTTCAAATAGGAGTGCACATTTAACCCTTATCCTGCTGAATACCACAACTCCTAACTTTGCGGACAGTGTAGAACCAGATCAGATAACCTCTGAATCAGATCAGGATCAACACTGCCATACAGTCTGTGAACCGATCGAATACAGTCGAACTTCAATGACTCGAACACCTTTGGGACCTCGAAGATCTGTTCGAGACAGGGGTAGTTCGAGCCACTGAGGTTACTGTCAGGAGGCATAACGAGATACTTTAGTCATCTTTTCGGTATTCTATAATGAAAATGTATGCTGTGTGTACTCATTAGAATCGCCTCATCGAGGCGATTCTAATGAGTACACACAACATACATTTGCAAGATAAAAGACTAAAATCTTCTTAATTATCCTCCACTATTTCTTATGTAAAGGATTTCGCTAGGGGCTCAAGAATGGGTTCGACACATCCACGGCCATCGAAGTTCTACTGTACATTGTTTTAAGTAATGTGACTGGTAGATAGTCAGCAATGGGTTTCGCTAAATTAATTTATTCATCAGGATAAGGGTAATCTAATTTGGCTTTGAATTGCGCATATATGCGAGCAGCAAAGACTCTATCGAGACTGTTGACAACACAAATATCTATGACCAGACATCGATACGACGCTGGCATGTCGAATCGATGTCGGTCCGACGTTCTCGCCCTAGGAGTCTTCGATAATCGTTTTGTTTTTTTTTTGGGGGGGGGGGGGGGGGGGGAATTCCCTTTTCTAATGAAACAAGCTAATATACATGTAATTTTGAATGGGTGAAAGGGTTTGAATGTATTGGAGTTTTAAGCCCTACAAACAACAAAGGTCGTATGGTGATGACACCTCGGTTAATAACACATACGACCTGGAATCGATCCCAGTACCCCTGGTTTAACCACTAAAGGAAGGACTGAATGAATGAGAGAATGAGACACATAGAGAGAGCGCTAGATAAGGCGAACAATAAAAGGATACACTGACATATCTCCCTTAGTTCTTATAAAATTAACCCCTATCTTGCTGTTCACGACAACCCCTATCTTTGGAAACAGTGTAGATCCAGATCAGATGGGTTCCTTCAGAAGCCATCTGATCAGGATCTACACTGTTTGACATTTAATTTATGGATTTGTAAAAATAAATTATATCAAGTAATCTGATTGGTTCAAAGTCAGAAATGGGTGTGGTTAAATTGAATATTCAGCAAGAGAAGGGTTAAAATTGTGTTATTGGTATTTGTAAAACAATTGTAACAAGTGTTCACAGCCCACAGCATAGATTCTAACATGTACCATGGATTTTCGAAGAGGGTTAATGAAAACCACTCCTCTGTTTCTCCTTTTATTTTGAGCATTAACAATAGTTTGCAAAAGGGAAATACGGCCTCGGTAGCTCAGTCGGATGCTCGTCCGACTTGTGATCAGAGGACGCAGGTTCGATACCTGCCGGGGTCCTCAACATTCTTTCGTGAAGACTGATCATGAAATCTTTTCTCCTTCCGCTGATTCAAGAAGGGCAGTTGTCAGTTCCTGTCGAAAGAAATGTGCACTGTACGGTTAACTGCTTACGTATAAGCCTGCCAAGGAAAAGTGTGGATGGGTAAACTGACCAGCTCAAAAATGACCTAAATTTGTTGATTGGGCCGTTAAACTGCAAAACAAACAAAAAAAGCAAAAGGGAAATAAAGTATCTCTTCACTGACAAATTGATAATCTATGTTTAGAATGAAACTGAAAATACAAGACAATGGAATCTCCCACCTAATGGGAGTGGTCTATTGTCAATTCTAGGGGTGGAAGGTTTGTTTTATTTGCGGTAAGTTTTGCAAAAAATGTATGAACTTTCAGCAAACAGTGTAGACCCAGATCAGACACCGCGTCTCCACTGTTTGTCAATGTCCCAGAAAGGTCAGCCAGGCATATATGGGTTAAACATCCATTCAGAAGTCTTAAAGAACAAAGTCTTGCTAAAGCAAATGCTTTTAACCATTCAACCATTGTTCTGCTGAATCAATGCTTTCTGTCACGGCCGTTTCCGACTACCAACCAATCAGATTACTTGATATATTGTATTCATTAAAATTCGCAAACTGATTGACAAACAGTGTAGATCCTGACCAGTTCACTGTTCGCAAAAAAAAATCTACACTGTTTGCAAAGGTAGACCTTATCGTGCTCAGCAGTACATTTCACTGCCCATAAATGAGATGTAAACCCATATATGCCTAGCGTCCACACAAATGCATCACGAAAGCACGCCTAAAAACCCCCTTTGAACCTCACTTTTATATAGTAAAACTGGCGGTTTCCGGGGGTATACCTTATTTTTCTTATTTCTGCTCTAAAATATAGATTGTGGGCACTCGTTAGAACCGCCTCGAGTGCTCACTATCTATATTTTGAGCAGAAATAAGAAAAATATCACAATTTTTCATAATAAAATTTTCATTTTATCGGCGATAAAGGTGGCAATGTATTTGTATAGGCGTGTCACGAAAGCACGCCTATATAATCAATACCCCTTTGTACCCCACTTTTATACAGTAAAACTGGGGTTTACAGAGGTAAACTTAACTTTTCTTATTTCTGTTCCTAGACATAGATTGTGAGTACTCGTTAGAACCGCCTCCATGAGGCGGTTCTAACGTGTACCCACAATCTCTATTTGAGCAGAAATAGGAAAACTGTTCCTATCACAATTTTTCATCTTGAAATTTTCCTTTTTTTTCGGCGGTAAAATTTACAATGTATTTGTATAGGCGTGTTTTCGTAATGCGGAAATCCGTCGGGGGGGGGGGGGACTGACCTGTCGTAAGGCGGGGTTTGCGCACACGTAAGACGCAAACCCGTCTGTTCAAAGACTAGTGAGTCTCATTTTTATATATACAAATGGATGGTTTTGTGTTGTCTGAACGGCAAACACATAGATGCTGATCAGACTGGCCTGCATCTTTTGTTTTCCACAAATGGCAAAACAGCATTACGATAATACACCGATTCTTTCAGATATCGAAAATGGTTATTTTTCGGATGAAAATTTTTGATATTTTTCTTTTTTACACTTCCAATATAGGTTGTGGGTTCTCGTTAGAACCGCCTCAATGAGGCGGTTCTAACGAGTACCCACAACCTATGTCTAGGAACAGAAATAAGCAAAATAATGTATACCCCCGTAAACCACAATTTTCTCTATATAAAGTGGGGTTTTGGTGGTGTTCGTCACGTGATGGTTTTTCTCCATGCAGGCATGGCTCAAACGGGAGACTACCCCTATCAGTGCCACAGAGGGCGGCATCTGGTTAGGGTTTTCAATGTCTGCTTATTATACATATAGTGAAACTTCGATGACTCGAGCACCGATGTCTCGTTTACCAAAGATATTTCGAGTCCGTAGGAACAAGTCCCAATCGTTGCGGATATTAGTCTGTTTTGAATAATTTTCCGATTTAATCTTAACCCTTATCTTGCTGTTCACGGACAACCCCTATCTTTGCAAACAGTGTATATCCAGATCAGATGGCTTCTGACCAAGATCTACACTGTTTTGGCGTTCAGTTTATGAATTTCTAGCAATAAATTACATCAAACAATTTGATTGGTTGATAGACAGAAATTTGTGTGGCTTAAATGAATATTCAGCAAGATAAGGGTTAAAAAGTATGTAGAATCACAACATTGAGGCGCACAAAACATCCTTCATTTTAACCCTTATCTTATCCTGCTGTCCACGACAACCCATACCTTTGCAAACAATGTAGACCCAGATCAGAAGCCATTTGAATCTGATCAGGATCTACACTGTTTGTCATTCAGTTTGCGAACATGAATGAATAAATCACATCAAGTAATTTGATTGGTGAGTGAGTGTTTGAGTTTTACGTCTCACCAACAGCTAAGGTCATACGGAGACGGGACCTCATCCGAAAGTCTGGAGAGACCCGGGATCGATCCTGCGACCCCTGGTTTACAAGGTGAGTAGCATAGGAGGCTTCTAATTTAATTGGTTGAAATGTAAATGTGTGTGGATAAATTTATTTATGCCGTGGATAAGGGTTAAAGAAAATAAAAAAAAATATACCCCTATCATGCCTCTTTACCTGGTGCTATAATCAACCTTCAGTTACCCTGACTACCCTTATCTCAAACAATATTTCATGGTCCTAAAGGCATTCGAGCCATTGAAGCTTGACTTTATATTATTGAAATAAATCATCTCGTGAACAAGTCCGCAATATGAACACCCCTAGACCCCAATTTATATAGAATTTTTTATATTTTTATATAGAAAACTAGGGTTTACGGGGGTATACATTTTTTTTCTTATTACTGTTCCAAGACATAGGTTGTGGGTACTCGTTAGAACCGCCTCAATGAGGCGGTTCTAACGAGCACCCACAACCTATGTTTGCAGTATAAATAAGAAAAAATTCACGGATTTTCATCCGAGAAAAGTGGCCGTTTTGGAGATGTGAAAAAAATGCACTATGTCGCACGGGTGTGTTGTCATAATGTTAGTTAATAAGCCAAACACTTACGTCCTCCATCTCCGAACCCTCCTCTGCTACCAGCTCCTACACCGATTGGCATGTAACTGGCACCGTAACTTCCGTAGCTTCCATAACCATAATCAGCCACAACGAGGCCGACCACACAAACCAGGGCGATAACTGCACAAGTAATTGCCTTCATGGTGCTTAACTCTGGAATATGGCGAAATTTAGAACACTTGACTGATATGACGAAAAAATAATAGGATAGCTATTTTGATTTAACTTTAAATGTGAAAAGTAACAATTTGGAAGCTTAATTTGCAGCGGCAAAATAAATAAATAAATAAATTAATTAATTAATAAATACGCGGACGTTTTCTAGTATTTAAATTAATCGAAACAACCGTTCGTTCGACTCATGAAAGACAGCACTATAATACACGTACAAATAAAAAATGGCAAAAATAAATAAATAAATAAATAAATAAAAACAAAAAACATATTTAAAAGTGCCCCTCGATCTTAAGTGTACGAGATCAACTTATAGAAATATGAGGCATTTCTTTTTTAACAATATTGCAGGCATAGCAAACAAACCGGCACAAATCTAGCATCTGCATGTTGTAAAATAAAAAAAAATAAATAAATTAAAAAAAAAAAAAATACAATATTGTAAAATTAATAAACGATTATCGATATTCACCTACCTTCTTTAACTTGGAAGAAAACTGTCACTGACATGCAGAAAACGTGTACCTCCTTTTATAAGACCACGCGAATGGTGTTATTGCCCCGGAGGGAGAGACCATCCAATTCACACGTCAGGTACCCGGAAAACCGGAAGGGAATAATGACAGTTGGTCTAGACAGTTATTTATAGATACACACGCAAGGGGATCAACTCCTGTAAAATTATTTTATCTCCCATGTCAATAAGGCTCTACTCATTTGTCATGGGGAGCAAGAGAAAACTCCTTTTTCATTGGGACAAGCGGACAAGATGTCACAAAGGTTATCTCCCTTTGAAAATGGCTGTAAAAATATCCATTGTATGAGTCGTGACAAGGCTAAATGTGTCTACGGCCTGTGCGCTCACTGAAAACTTTGGAGTCTGTTCATGACCAGTACTAAAATGTGCAACACCGGCCACCATCTGCATTATGATGATGTACAGGGAGACTTTTTACGACCGTCACACGGCACAACACCAGCTGCAGTGAAGAAACATAGCGGCCTCGGTAGCTCAGTCGGATGCGCGTCTGACTGGTGATCAGGTGGACGCGGGTCCGATACCTGCCGGGGTCGACAACATTCTTTCGTGGAGATTGATCAAGATTTTTTTCTACAGTCATTCTCTCCCTTCTGCTGATTCAAGAAGGGAAGCAGTCAGTTTTTGGCGAAAGAATGTGCACTGTAGGCCCTACTGGTTAACCGCTTACATATAAGCTTGCCCAGGAAAAGTGTAAATAGGTAAACAGACCGGCTCAAAAATGACCTAAATAGTGTTGACTGGGCCGTAAAGCTCCAATGCAGAAAAACAAAAACTTTTGAATAGTTAGATCCTTTGGAAGCAAAGGATACACTAAATAAACGAAAATCGGTTTTATTGAGTCTGTTCACGACCGGTACTGAAACGAGCAACACTGGCCACGCCCTCTAGCACCGGCTTAAGCAAAATGATGCGAAACGATTTTTGGCAGCGGCATATATTGTACTGCGAAGTCTCAGGTCAAACTGCAAAGATGTGCAATCTGTGTCATTGCACGAACTGATTTAAGTTTTCGCTGTAGACACATTTTTGCTTAATTCGGCTCATACCTTTTTCCGAAAACCGTCTGAAGCTCGGTTTGTTGGTTGGTTGAGTTGATGTTTAACGTCCCCGTCAACACAGTATAGGTCATTTTGGAGGCGTTGCTTCCATTACCCGACATTGAGATAATACAAATCTACGTGCCCGTCCGTCAATAGATTGAATGCATGGTGCTTCCGGAAGAGTTGAAACCGACCGTATATTTATGTATGAATAATGGTCCCACGGAATCGGAATGGCCTAACGGTGACACAAACACTAGACTGATATCAGTCGTAGATGCATGCATTCAATATTTTACCGTATGCCACTATGTCAGACCAGATTTTATTTTATACTCACTAACAACCACGACAGATCAAATCCGCAAAGGAACCTGCCAGGCTCCTGGCAGGGCAGAGACATCACAGTTTGTTTGTTTGATTTGAGGTTTAACGTCCCCGTTAACACTGCAGGTCATTATGGAGACGTTGCTTCCAATTTTGTGGGATTTTCACCCGACATTGAGATAAAATGACATCTCAAGCCCTGTCGTCCAATGAAACCAATAGGGTTTATTTGCATGGACGGTACGACTCGCACCGCTTTGCCTGGGCAGGCTTAGATCCTCTAAGTGGTTTACCAGTACTCGTAAGCCTCGATGGGCTGGGGCCGACGACATCAAAGTTCCTTAATGGAATTACATCATTATTAGTGTTGAGCAGGGGAAGTCAAACAAGTCCACTGACCCCAGGTGCTTAATTTTGCCAGTCTAAGACCTAAAACTGTATAAGGTAACAGGTTGTTTTGTTTGATTTGAGGTTTAACGTCCCCGTCAGCACTGTAAAGGTCATTTTGGAGACGTTGCTTCCAATTTTGTGGGACTTTTACCCGACATTGAGATGAAATGACATCTCAAGCCCTGTCGCCCAATGAAACCAATAGGGTTTATAAGCATGGACGGTCCGACTCGTGCACACCGCTTTGCCTGGGCAGGATTAGATCCTCTAAGCGGTTTACCAGTACTCGTGTGTGGATCGGATTCAGCTCTGCGTGGAAGCATCATGCAGCCCATATATTTCTTCAAGCCCCGATGGGCAGGGGCCGATAAGGACCAGGTATTCATTGGTTTCTGCTGGTATTGAATGCTCATCAGGTTTTGACAAGTCCAAGTAATGTACGCCCCACCATTACATCACTTTAACACAGAGAGAAGTTGTGATTACAGGGTATTTTTTATTTTCCGTCTTTTTGCTAAAAACATAAGCCTTTGATACTCACTTATTGTTTATTAATTTGAATTGAGTTTTAACGTCCCCGTCAACACTATTTAGGTCATTGTGGAGACACTGCTTCCAATTTTGTGGGACTTTTACCCGACATTGAGATGAAATGAAATCTCAAGCCCTGTCGCCAAATGAAATCAAACGCCACAGGTGATTTATTGCCAGTCTAAGACTAAACAGAAGATAAGGGTAATAAAATTGTATAACTGGTTTTCATTGGTTTCTCCAGGTTTTAACAAGTCCAGGTAATGAACGCCCCTAATCATCCCACTTTATGCAGAAATAAGTAATATCTTCGGTGGTATTTCTTATTTTCCGCATTTTTGCTCAGAAAAATAAATCTTTGGCACTCATTAGAACAGCTCCAATTAGGTGGTTCTAATGGGCACACAATCTATATAACGGCTAGAAAAAAGAAAAAATACAATTGGTAATATAAATTACCTAATGATTAACGTGGCTAAATGAATGAGTGAGTGAGTGTTTGAGTTTTACGTCCCACCAACAGATAAGGTCATACGGAGACGGGACCGCGGTTTAAAGACTCATCCAAACGTCAGGAGAATCCCGGGATCGATCCTGCGACCCCTGGTTTACAAGGCGGGTAGCGTAACCACTATACCTCGAAGACTTCTTCTAAAATGAACGGCTTGAAGCATTTATAAATCAAAGCACTGAGAGTACTGGTGTGTCGTTTGTCCTCGAGTGAAGGCTTGGAGTGAGTGAGTGTTTGAGTTTTACGTCCCACCAATAGCTAAGGTCATACGGAGACGGGACCTCGGTTTAAAGATTCATCTGAAAGTCTGGAGAAGCCCGGGATCGATCCTGCGACCCCTGGTTTACAAGGCGAGTAGCGTTACCACTGCATCACGGACTTATCGCCTATGCGAGCAGCGAAGGTTCAGGCGAGCCTGCGCATCCGCGCAGACTCGCCAGAACCTTCGCTGCTCGCTCATACAAGCAGTGCATCAAGAGGAACCTTCAGACAGAAAGCCATATCCCTGGCCCCCCTGAATGGCTGGGCATGCGCAGTTAAAATTTGTCATGACGGAATGCTCGAAGACACAAATTCGCTTGGCGGGGCTCAACTATCTCAGTACCTGGATTTTGTTCTTGGTCAGCGACAGTCAAGTGGACAATAGCAACCGGGACTGTGGTTAGTAACTTTGGGTCGATTGGTGGGCCAATGCCTCAGTGCATGGACCCTGTCCAGTTTTAAGCCGGCCCAGAGAAGTGGTGCGAGACGGACCGCTCCTTATATCCTAGCAGTTTCTTGGGTGGTAGGTCTTGAGATGTAATTTCATCTCAACGTCAGGTAAAAGTCCCACAAAATTGGAAACACCGACTCCAAAATGACTTAAAATGTTGACAGGGGCGTAAAACCTCAACACAAACATAACAAACTTTTTACACAGCACTCAGTCGTCACAGGAGAAGACAAGCGATGGTATTTATGACCGGTATCTCGTGGACAATAGCAGGAGGTTAGTAACTCTGCTTTATAACGTAGACTGTGGGTACTCGTTAAAACGCCATATGATAAGAAAAATATTCAGTACAAATTTTGTCTTTTTTTTTCAGTCTATATAGCTTACGAATTTATGTTCTCTAGTTTACGCAAGTCACCCGGAAAGGTCCGTCAACGGGCTGTGGTCTATTTCGTCTGCACCCGGTAAACGGCGATTCTAGAGACCCTAAAGATGCCAGTCACAACAACTGTCGTCTGCTTTGTTATTGTCTGCTGGATTCTCTAAAAGTCATTGCTGCAAACAATGTGGAAATTAAAAAGAGACGACCAGGAACTGATACAATCAGATCCCAAATCACTAGGGAAAGAAGTCAAAACCTAGAATAACGACAGTAAACAAAGCGGACAACAGATAAACCGAGTCAGCAGCTATTTCCAAAACAGGTGGTGACTCAGAATATCCAAATCGAACTAAAAAGGAGCAATATACAAGTACATACGGGGGAAAGAATCAGAATCACCAACATGACAAACATTAAACTGGAAGGACAAACGTAACTAAAAATGAACAACCAAAAAGAGGGAAGAATAAGAATCATCAACGTAACAATATATATGGTTAGGGAAAGAATCAGAACCACCAACACAAAACATGAAGGAACCACAGCAAAAGCACCGACTTGGAACGGTCATTAAAATTACTGGTGTGTTTAAGTTAACTACGGGATCCAAACCCTCGCCCTCACTTCCACTGTGGTTCATCCAAACCTAACTTAAGGGCATATGCTACGAAATACTTCCTTCATTGAAAACTGTTTAAGAGTCTCTATATGTTCAGCATCATATACTGGCTCACCAAATTTGAAATAAAAAACATATGTCACCGTGCTGAATCTTAAGTAATCTGAACAAGAAGGAATCACCCTAAACTGTTTTCCCAGAAATATCAGAAAACAACCATGTTAGTAAATAGCATGTCAAAAATGACTTTTGCCTAGCTTTGAAACATTTATTTCAGTCAGAATGATATATTTAAAGATACTGCTGCCTAATCTTAGCCTATTTTTCAAGCTCAGAATTTTTTTTTCCAAATCCAATTTTGTCATCAACCAAAATATCTTTAAAAATAATTCATTGTCTGCAATGTTTTGGACCATACAGAAAAATGCTACATTGAAATTTTCATAAAACAAGTTTTTTTCTTTAGCGGATGTTTCCAGAGAATAGAAAATTTAAAGAAAACTAGAGGTCACCGTGCTTATTTCTGTTTTATTAAACAAGCCGTTCCCCTACCCCCCACCTGAAATACATGGTAAAAAATTCATATAAATTCTATGAAAAGATGGTGAATCACACACAGATAACAATGATTTTACTTGTAAATAGCAGCTGGCCATAATATGCATTACAGCAAATCGTTTAAGTAAGTATGTAACCATTTAGGTTGATCTGATCTTCAGTAAATGCCGAAAAATAAAAAAATTCAAAAGTTGCAATGTTCCTGTTTTAGTGAAGTTTATAGCCAAGCAGATCATGTTTAATAATGAAATGAACCCAAAACAATATCTGTTTCACAAATTTAAACCATTTCCTTACCCAAGAACGGTAAAATAGTGGCTCTGGCATAACTTTCATTTTTGATGATCATACAAAAATGGTGAATTCGTAGCATTTGTCTTTAAAAGGAGCAATAATATATGAGCCCCGCCAAGCGAATTTGTGTCTTCGAGCATTCCGTCATGACAAATTTTAACAGCGCATGCCCAGCCATTCAGAGGGGCCAGGGACATGGCTTTCTGTCTGAAGGTTCCTATTGATTCACTGCTTGTATGAGCGAGCAGCGAAGGTTCTGGCGAGACAGCGCGGATGCGCAGGCTCGCCTGAACCTTCGCTGCTCGCATAGGCGATAAGTACCAAAATCGCTTGACGGGGCCCATATAATGAGGGAAAGAATCAGAATCACCAACATGACAAACATTAAACTGGAAGACAAATGTAACTAAACATGAACAACCAAAAAGGGGGAAGAATCAGAATCATCAACGTAACAACACGTTGTTAGGGAAAGAATCAGAATCACCAATACAAAACATGAAGGAACACAGCAAAAGCACCGACTTGGAACGGTCAGTAAAAATTACTGGCGGGTTTAAGTTTACTTTCTCCGTGGCCAAGTGGATAAGAGCGCTGACTCTTAAACATTAGGTTTCTCACCGCTGTAGGTTCGAGCCTCGCTCGGGTCACATGTGAGACGCCAAGTTCTGTAACGGAAGGTCAGGTGGTTTTTCTCCGGGTACTCCGGTTTTCGCCCACCTCTGATTAACGATCGGCTCGATATGAGTGAAATAATCTTGAAAGGGCCGTAACCCCCCCCCCCCCAAAAAAAAAGTTTACTTTACGGGATATCAACCCTCACTCTCACTTTCACTGTGGCATACCGGACTTATACGGACATGACTGCTATCTGTGCTGATAATCAAGGGAACTAACGCGTACAACACAGAAAATAAATGGTTATCTCCCCCAAGGCCTCATGGTTACCTAGGTGACATCCGAACGATTTTGAGGCATCAGTATGAAGTCTGAGGACCGCTTTATATGTATTTTATAGGTCACTGTTCTAATTCATGAAAGTAGAGATAGTGTTAAAATGTAACTTCGCCACCCCCCCCTCCGCCCTTCGGGGCTTGAAGAAATAGATAGGCTGCATGATGCTTCCACGCAGAGCTGAATCCGACCGTCACATGAGCACGGGTAAACCGCTTAGAGGATCTAAGCCTGCCCAGGAAAAGCGGTGCGAGTCGACAAACCAAAAAAAAAAAAAAAAAAAAGAAAAGACTGAAAAAAGAATAATTTACATAATGATATATTAATTACAAATTGTCAAAGGCGTTACATAGCCTTTGTTATTGTTTACCGTAGTGATAACCGCTGCCCGCTGATTGCTAAGGTAAACTGGAAATAGAAAAAGTGGGTACTGTTTTTCATTTTCAAAAAGGACCAAATTATTTTTATTTTTATTTCACAATAAGCATATAGTGAATGCAGTGAACGCAGCGAACAAAACACTGATCAAAACACTGATCAAACAAGTGACACTGTTCATGTAATAAGAGAAAATAAATTGAAGGCTAGCTCAAATGGAAGTCATGGAACAAATATTGTTGAGAACTCTGAAAATGCAGAAGGTTTGAAAGAAGCAGAAAATTATGTCAAAAACGTAAGGAAACAAAATGTGGAGGCAGTAACTACCCTAAGTGGCGTGACTCATTCATCTCAACCGTTACAGGCATTGGAAACACCAGTTAGAACTGGCAAAAAGAGGCACCTGTCATTGCCAAATATTCAGGAATCAAAGATGAAAAAAGTGAAAGCAGACGAACACTGTGATAGGGAACAGGAGAAAAGCAATAAAGGAGAGGAAAATACAGAGAACAAACAAAGTGATGAAGGAGGATCAAAACAAGAACGAGTCACACTTAGAGTAAGAAGGAGCATACTGCCAAATAAGGAGAGACTCAAAGTGACTAAAGGCAGGGATAAAAAGACATGCAATAAAGCAGAGGGTGGAAATTTAACCCAAACTAAATCTAGAGCAATGGGAGAAAATTCTGTGAAAGAAAAGCAGTCGAAGCAAAACAAGGATACAAAAAACTAGAGAAATGACTAAAAGCGATAAAAAGAGTAAAGCTGACGACAGATTTAATAATACATCTGACACTTCTGTTATATTGAAAGCACTGGACAATATGAAAAGTGGGTTGGAGAGTAAAATAGACACACTAGACAAGACAAATAATGAAAAACTGGAAAAACTACAGAATGAAATGAATAACATAAGGACAGATTTTAATCAACGGTTAGAAGGACTGGCTAAAAAAGTAGAGTTACGAGTTTTAAAAGCTGTAGAAAATGACACAACAGAGAAACTAAAAAAGCTAGAAAAAGACATAAGAAAAGACATGGATAGGATGAAACGTAATATTGATAGAACGGAAACAGAAGTGAAAAGACTCTCAGAAACTGACCTTCCAACTATTCAAGAAAGACTTGGAGACGAAATAGACAGCATTACAGAAAGAGTAGCAGCTCTAGGAAGAAATAAAACAGAATCACGTAGACATGATGACAAAGAAAACCTGGATGACCGGAAGCGGCGTATTGTGATAAGAAACTTAAGAGAAAGAGAAAATGAAAACGTGAAAGATCGGGTAAATAATATCATTGAATATCTCAAAATAAAAGACGTTTCTATTGAAACAGCAGAAAGGAAACCAAACAACTATAACTCTAAACCAGGAGTGATTATAGCTACATTCTACAGATACGAAGACAAAGAACATGTGATGAAGTTGAAGAAAAACTTAATGCAAAGTACCAGATATCGTGATGTGTACATTGAAAATGACGTACCAGCACATCAACGAAAACTGAAAAGTAATCTGCGTACCATAGTGAATACACTAGGTCGTGAAAAGCTAAGACTGCGTGGCTCGAGAATAGTAAGAGCTAACGAGCACATTGACAACGAAAATAAGGAAGAGTATAGAAATATAGAGAGACATCACTACGCAGAGGAAACACGTAGAAGCCACTACTATCGCCCAAACCAAAATAGTCATGATAGAGCTAGAAAGTCCGTCAGCCATGATTACCCGTTTGATCGGCAAGACGATAGAGAAGGGCGACGTGAATACGGAAATTATTACAGACGACGATAGGTCAGATGCGGGTTTTGGAACCCAAACGGTTTCAAAAATGACAAACAGTCAGAAAATTATATTCTAAGAAAAACATGCCTTGACAGTCTGAATCTAGACGTTATTGGAATCGCCGAATCACACTTAACATGTAATGAGGAAATAGATCTAGATGGTTACAAGTGGTATGGAAATAGCAGAAACCGTATACATAAACGTGCATTGAGAGGTAGTGGAGGAGTTGGTATATTTGTAAAGAAAAGTCTGTATAGAACCTTTGATATAAGCAACCTAAACGATGATACAGAGGGTATTCTGTGGCTCGAACTACTCCACAAAACCACAAAAGAACGTCTAAGGTTCTGTGTATGTTACTTACCCCCCAAAAATTCATCCAGAGCTGCAAATTCTGAGGATTTCTTCCAGACACTGATGTACAATATATATGAGTTCCAAAACAATTCCTTGATCACAGTCTTTGGAGATTTTAACGCAAGAGTTGGCAATGTAGATGATTTTATAGCTGGTGTTGACGACATACCTGAACGTGACGTCATCGATTTTAACAAGAACCAATACTGTGACGTTTTTATTGATTTTCTTATCAGTACGAACATGTGTATACTGAACGGCAGAAACTACAAAACAAACAATTTCACCAGTGTATCCTGCAAAGGATCTGCAGTAGTAGACTACGTTCTGGTGCCATATGAACAACTGAATAGATTCTCAAATCTCGACGTAATTTTAGCCACTGAACTTGTGCAACAGAGTAGAAATAACCATGTTATAGACACCACTAAAATTCCTGATCATTCAGTTCTTACTTGGATTGTATCTCTAAAGTCAGTTTTACAAAATGAATCTGGTAAAACTGACAAAAATAGCTGTACAAAGATCAAATATGATACACGGAATATACCAACCGACTTTATGTGCAGTAACGGTGTTCTGCTGAAACTAAACGAGTTAATAGTAACATTAGAAAGCAATCAAAATAATCAAATGCACGTCAATAATGTATACCAGAGTTTTACAAACGTTCTTGAAAGTGAAATGAACAAGTATTTAAATCCCAGAAAAATCTTGAAAGACGGTATAACAAATAAGAAACGACGTGTAAAACGACCATGGTGGACTGATGAATTAAGGCTTTTATGGAATGATTTATGCACTCACGAAAAACTATGGCTTAAATGTAAAAACAGAGTTGAAAAATCAATGCGAAAGCAAGCATATGTTGAAAAGAGGAAAACATTCGATACATGCGTACAACGTAGGAAAAGAGTATACTGGAAAGAGCAACAGACTGAATTACTAAATGCATGTGAAAACTCCGGTATTTTTTGGAAAACCATTGGAAAAACGGGAATTGGGAATGAAAGAAATAAAACTATACCCATGGAAGTCATAGATCAAAATGGTGTAACGTCAACGTCACAAGAGGCAGTTCTTCAAAAATGGAAAACAGAGTTTTCAAACTTGTACAATGGTTCAAATTGTTTGGATGCACAAAATGGTTTTGGAGAAGATATGCAGGCTACGACCATGCACGAAGTAAATGACGTGCTGAACGAAGGCATATCAATACTTGAAGTTCGAAAGGCTGTCACGTCACTAAACAAAAATAAATCCCCTGGGTATGATAATATTCCAGCTGAAGTGATCCAATCTGACACATGTATCGGCATTTTACACAGACTGTTTTGTGTTTGCTTTGAATCAGGAACCATCCCGGAAGCCTGGGAATATGGAATTATAACACCATTGTTAAAGGACTCCACATCAGACCCGAGAAATCCCATGAATTACAGGGGCATAACTGTAACTTCTGCCATTTATAAAGCTTACTGTACTGTGTTGAACCAAAGGCTTTCGGCCTGGGCAGAAAGTACCGGCAAACTAACGGACTTCCAAAACGGTTTCAGGAAAAAACGAAGCACAGTTGATCATCTCACAACTTTAACATCCATAATTGAAAATAGAAAAGCAGTCAAAAAACCTACCTTTGTAGCCTTTGTCGATTTTAGTAAAGCCTATGATAACATTAACCGTGATCTTCTATGGAACAAGCTGCATTTATATGGAATCGGGGGAAAATTTTTTTCAGTCTCTGTGTTCACTTTATAACAATGTAAAATGTGCTGTGAAGATAAACCATACTCAAACTGACTGGTTCAATGTAAGATCTGGCTTAAAGCAGGGCTGTATATTGTCCACGTTGCTTTTCAATCTGTATATCAACGACCTCAGTGATGCCCTTTCTAAGTTAACTAAAGGCATATTAGTTGATAGCAAGTACATAAACCATTTATGCTACGCAGACGATCTAGCCCTCCTGGCAGAAAATGAAAATGACTTACAGTTCCTACTTGATACCCTGTCTTTCTGGTGCAATACAAATTGCATGTCAGTTAATTTCAGTAAAACAAAAGTGATACATTTTCGAAACCATTCTGTGGATAAATCTGTTTTTCAGTTTAAATGTGGAGGATCGAACATTGATTATACGGACTCTTACAAATATCTAGGCCTTGTCCTAAATGAATATCTAGACTACAGTGTCACGGCAAAATATGTTGCTCAGTCGGCGACCAGAGCACTTGGTCTACTTATCTCGAAATTTAAGCAAAGTGGAGGAATGCCTTTTGATGTGTATAAGAAACTCTATGACACCACAGTATGGTCGGTGATCAGCTATGGAGTTGCCGTCTGGGGGGTGAAAGAGTACTCTGTAATCAATACGGTCCAAAATAAGGCATGCCGGTTCTTCTTAGGGGTGGGCAAATACACACCCAACACCGCTGTAAACGGGGATATGGGATGGACACCGCCGCATATAAAACAGATGACTTCGGTTCTGTCACACTGGTTCCGCTTAAATCACATGGACAGTGATGTGATTATCAAGCAGGTGTTTTTATGGTCCTACCACACACGACACAAATATAAAAATTGGAGTTCTCATATTGATAAGACACTACAGAAAACGAATATAAATTTGAGTATAGATATATTCTACAATAACGCACACAGACAATATATTATTGAAACACTGAGAAATGAAATGTTTTCTAATTATAAAACAGAATGGAATAATAAAGTTTCAAGTAACGTCAGCATAGCAAAATACACAGGAGGAAACAAATTACGTACATATAAAATGTTTAAACATAGTTATAAAACAGAACCATATGTTAAATGCCATGTTATGTCAAGGTCACGAAGAAGCGCTTTAGCGAAGTTCAGATGCGGGGTAGCACCCCTTCGAATTGAAACGGGACGGTATGAAATGATACCTTATGAGGAAAGGTATTGTTTTAATTGTACAAACAAAATAGAAAGTGAGGAACATGTACTTCTGGAATGCCCATTATATAAAGATATACGCGTAGAGTTGCTATCAAAAATTGAGCTTCAGCATTTTGACACTCTTGATAATCAAGAAAAAGTTTGTCACCGTTTGTCTGATGATAAAATTGCCATTTATAGTGCCAAAGCCTGCCAAAATATTTTAACAAAACGTAGAAATTTTTTGTACAGATAGTTCTTACATGTAAATATGTTTCATTTAGGTTTTTAGCAATGTATAGATACATGTACTTTAAACGTCCTTTTTATTAATATTTTTATGACTAGTCTCTTATAACTCAACCTGAGTGGTTTCATACATTTTAATACGCATTTATTGTTTTAAAAAATATGAATATGTTTTATGTATGAAAACGAGACTTAAATAAACTATTTGTCTGTCTGTCTGTCTGTCTGTCTGTCTAGATGTGTACACAATAAATTTGCAATTTTACTCCCGCTGGCACAGAAAAGAAAAAACAATTTACAAAAACGTTATGAAAATAAATTCATCAGCTTTTGTCGCTGTATTCAGTAGTTTTACTATATATTCTATACATTTAGAGGGTGCTTCCAAATATATGTAAAAAGGACTAAAAATTTGTTCATAAAATTGCATTAAAAATATATGTGGATATTCGAAAAAGAATGTAAAATCACGAGCCGCTTGCACAGAAAAGATATTCCTAAAAGTTTTTATTTTATGGGGCAATACTTATCAAGTTCCTATATAAATCTATGTATTAACTTTAACCAACAGCAGTTACCTGGATGTCCGTTAAAGTTCGACATGTTCCACCAAGTATTTATTTGGTCCGTGTTAAGATTTTTCTAACTCATCAGTGGATCAACTCGGTAAACAAAGAAATCACAATTTAAGCCAAGTTGACATCAGTATCAGGACTCGACAGTAAAACGCACTGAGCTATCCGGTGCAACGCCACAGGAACATTGGAGCAAAAGAGAACCAACAGTTGAACCCTGTTGAACCAAGCAACAGACATAAAAGTTCCGGCTCTTACCAACTAATAAATAGCTTTAATAGCCAAAGCCATCATGGAGTCTGAACCCCGATCCACTGGCGTGCAATTAGAGAGGAAAGCATAATGCCTGACCGTGATTGGGTCAACCACAATGCATGCAGACTGTTAAATAGAATTTATATTATATCCAATACGTTTGTAACGTTTAATAATAATCGAAAATTGTTCCCAAAAGTTAGATCTGCCTTTAATTTTTCTTAATCTATATATAATGTCGCCAAAATACTCAGGCTGTGACATGTCTATTTAATCCAACCTTAATGAAAGTGTCGGCGAAAAAACATAGAAAAAGCTTTCTGAAGTTTATGATATCGATATCCCTGATGTAGCAGTTTAGCAGTTAAACTTTTATCACGAGTGTTAAAATCATCGATATGACTTGACAGTCTTGCGAAGCGAATAAGCTGAGAAATATAAAGACCGTAAGATAGCGAACGCGGAATATCACCATCTAAAAATGGGAAGTTAACTATAGTGGAAATTCAATGGATCGAACACCTTTGGGACCTCGAAAATCTGTTCGAGACAGGGCTAGTTCGAGCCACTGAGGGAGACTGCCAGGAGGCATATAACGAGATACTTTTAGACATCTTTCGGTGTTCCATAATGAAAATGTATGCTGTGTGTACTCATTAGAATCGCCTCATCAAGGCCATTCTAATGAGTACACACAGCATACATTTGCAAGATAAAAGACTAAATTCACCTTAATTATCCCCCAATATGTCTTCTGTAGAGGATTTCGCTAGGGGCCTAAGAATGGGTTCGACACATCCATGGTAAACGAGCCATCGGTGTTCGAGCCATCGAAGTTCTACTGTATATTAAAATCAAAATCATCGCGCTTATCATACATTTTAGTTGAAACGAAACCATTTGGAATGTTCAAATGCAAATCCAAAAACGGGGCTTCGATATCAGAATTATTGGCTTTGTTTAAGTGCAGCTCAGGTGGATAAATTTGATTGACCATTCCTTCAAAGAAAGGGTTGTCAATATTCAAAAGATCATCTTGATATCTTGAGGTAGAGTTAAAGGCTTCAATATTGTAAGCTTGACTTTGACTAGAAAGTGACATCATAAAATCTCGCTCATATCAAAACAAAAATAAAACAGCTACAAGGGGGTCACAGTTTGTACCCATTGGAATATCTACGATTTGTCTATGTATAGACCGATGACTGTTTACTGAACACTACGTCATACGGACCATTCCATCAGAAACCATTATGTGGGGGTTACCAACTTTTTCCGAGCTTAATTCACAAACTCTTTGCTGTATATTATTCTGATATGACAGTGTTGCAGAAATACGATATGGCGGTATTGGTTAGATGCATAACCTCTCACGATCTAGTTGTCGAAAGGTCTGAGGTTCGAATCTCAAATTTTTATTTTTCGTTCTTTTTGTTTCCTTTAATATACAGTTTTATGCAGCCTGTGACAAGAAATGTTCAAGCCTGAGCTTTTAGAACTTTGCAAACGAAATAAACCAGCTCCTCCTTATCGAGTTGACCAGCTTTGAAGAGACACGGGCATACAGTTCTGCGACATTCACCATACCATCCTGATCTGAATGCCAAAATGACGATATGGGGAAATTTTTATATTGGCCAAGGAAATGTTCAGCTTCGCATGACAGATATATAGATGTATAAATAAATGCCCTGATCGAAGAAGACATTGGAAGCATTGTTGAAAAAGAATGACCGGCGTGCTTAACCCACGTCGAAAGGGCTGAACAGGGCTATTGTTTTGTTTGATTTGAGGTTTAACGTCCCCGTCAACACTGTATTGGTCTTTTTGGAGACGTTTCTTCCAATTTTGTGTAACTTTTACCCGACATTGAGATGAAATGACATCTCAATCCCTGTCGCCTAATGACTCGCACCTTTTTGCCTGGACAGGATTAGATCCTCTAAGCGGTTTATCAGTACTCGTGTGCGGTCGGTTTCAGCTCGACGTGGAAGCATCGTGCAGCCCATCTATTTCTTCAAGCCCAAATGGACGGGGGCCTGAAAAGGACTATTGTAAAACTGGTATCGCTGTTTAGGCTGAAATGGGGTGAATCATTAAACACATGGACTCTGACAGTGACGTTAGAGAGAAGGTATAGAGACTCATTACGAAAACACGCCTATACAAATACATTGTAACCTTGATCGCCGAAAAAAAAGGAAATTTTAAGATGAAAAATTGTGATATTTTTCTTATTTCTGCTCAAAATATAGATTGTGGGTACTCGTTAGAACCGCCTCATTGAGGCGGTGCTTACGAGTACCCAGAATCTATATTTTAGAGCAGAAATAAGAAAAATAAGGTTTACCCCTGCAAACCCCATTTTTACTATATAAAAATGGGGTTCAAAATAATATAGGCGTGTTTTCCTGATGTGCTTCTGAGGGTGATGACTCTACCGACACTGCCGAAGAATCAAAACTGTTTTTGTAATGCAATTTCGAAATTTGAAATTCAAGTTAATGTGAATCGCTGAAATTTGAAAATAATGAATTACATACTAATATTAAAAAAAAAGGAAATATATAATACAGAAAAAAAGAGAAAAATGTTTAAAAATATTTATACTGTGCGAGTGTCTCTTCCGTCCCTCGCCCTCTTCACACCGAGGACTTCAATGTTTCCGACCTATAACTGTAACCACTCGGCTATTTGTTATTCAAGAACACTTTTGCGTACAGTAAACCTACATTCAAAACCATGCCTACCATCAAATTATTAAGTAAGGTATTTGTTTTTAAGTTTTTACTTCTTCTCGTCAATTTTTGTCATATTTTTATTTTCTATCTTTTATAATTCAAACAATGTGTTCTATTGTTGCGCATGGGAATGAGTTTCAGCTTTTATTTAAGAAGTTTGCATTCACTGATGACATTGGCATCCCTAGATAACGGTATCAGATGGACCGGCCCGTGTGACGTAATGTTCAGTAAACATTCATCGACCTATATAGTCTTTCAAAACGCAGTGAGACGTGACTGCACTTTTAATTTTGGACTCGTCCGTGTTTTAGGTAAGTTGCCTACAGTGGGTATTTTTTACACTGGGCGATAGTTACCGCCATATTCTTAAACTTGCGCGCTGTTTTACCAGATTGACGACCAGTCGAGAGAGTCTAGTATCACGTCTCCCATCTTGGAGATCTAGGTTTCGAATCTTAGGTAGATGTTTTTTTTTTTTTTTCTTAACATCGTTTCGTACCTATAAAATTGGAGCACAGGAGATGTTTGTTTGTTTGTTTGTTCGACTGATTTGAGGTTTATTGTCCCCGTCAAGTTTGGAGAAAATGCTTCCAGTTTTGTGGGGTTCTTACCTGACATTGAGATTAAATGACATCTCAAGCCCTGCCACCCAATAAAACTACACGGGTTTAATGAATATGGACGGTCCAACTCGCACCACTTTGCCTGGGCAGGCTCGGACTTACTAAGCGGTTTACCATTGCTCATGTGTCGTTAGTTTCAGATCCGCTTGAAAGCATCGTGCAGCTCGAACTATTTCTCCAAGCCCCGATGGGCGATGCCATCACATTAGATGCATATTCATTTTATTGAAAGGATGGAACGAGCACAAGCGAATCGTTTTAGCTCGGATTCAAGAGGTATTATCAAAAATGTTACTATGAACTTACGTTCACAGCCGTCAGTGAAGACAAATGCGCTGTTGAAATGAATCTGAAAGAGTTTCGTTTGTTTGCATTGGGCTTTAACGGCCCAGGCATCACTATTTATGTAATTTTTGAGCCGGTCAGTTACCCACACTTATCCTGGGCAAGCTTATACGTAAGCGGTTAACCAGTACAGTGCACATTCTTTCCCCAGAAACTAACAACTGCCCTTCTGGAATCATCGGAAGGGCGGGAATGGCCATCGAAAAGATTTCATGATTAATCTTCATGGGAAAGAACGTTGCTGACCCCGGCAGGTATCGAGCCCGCGTCCTATTGACCACCAGTCATACGCGCATCCGACTGAACTACCGAGGCCGGCATCCAAAAGATTTACAATGACATAAAAATATAATTGTTGAACATAAAACAAAGGAAACAAAATATTTAAACACAAAAAAGATAAAATAAAAATGAAACATTAAGTATAAAAATGCGCCACTGGGACTCGAACCCTCGCCAAAAGAATTTTTAGTGTGACTCGCAATACATCGCAGTAACCACTCGACCATGACTTCTAGGTAAAAACTATACAAACATTGATTTATATCTTTAAAATCCCGAGAAAAAAGGTATCCGAAACCTGCTTCCCCTAAAAAATGGAATCGACTCGTCACGCTTAAACTTTGAACTCTCAAAGGTCGTTGATAAACTATACCTTTCCAGAAGTCTTTATAGACCAAAACAAATTCAACCTAAGCTTTCATAGACTGTTTCACAATATCTAATAACATGATTCTTAATAGCGGTGAGACACGAAGCTAATAATTTAGAAGGTTCATTTTGGACCAAGATTAGACAGGTCTTTAAACAGCAGTTTGATCATGATCCACATTGTTTGTCAACTTATAAAAATCGGTTTAAAAGTTGGTAAGAATATGAAGCAGACAACCTAAACAGTCGACATTTTCAGATGCAGTTTCTCTTAAGGGGGTTAAATTGACAGCACTTACGAGCGTATCGACAGTCCTGGCTTGAGCCGCAGTCTATAGTCTTCATGCAGCCTGCTAACTAGTTCTATTTCCATGTTGAAATCTGTGTTATTGCACTTCTTGTTTCGGCGGCTACTCTCTCTCTCTCTCTCTCTCTCTCTCTCTCTCTCTCTCTCTCTCTCTCTCTCTCTCTCTTGCTCTCTCTCTCTCTGTGTGTATGTGTGTGTATGTGTGTGTGTGTGTGTGTGTGTGTGAATCGTGTCCGTCAATAACTTTCTTATTCTTAGATGGATTTTGAAATTACTTGGCAGAAATGTTAACTATCATAGCGCAAGACCCGGGCCGGTACCTCAAAGGTCCTCATTTTTATTTGTGCTCGTTATGTAATGGCATGGCGGACAGAGTCGTGTGGTAGGAATGCAAGTGCCGTAAACATACGTACTTTCAAGCTGAAATCAAGGTCGTCAATGTACTTAGTTCGAAGGCCGAGTTCAGAAATTTTGCGCCATTTAGCCTGTCCAAAATGAAAAAGCAGCATTCAATACTGAGCTGAGGAAACAAAAATCTCATGGAACTATAAGCCGCGGTTTCAAAGTCTGATCTAAATGTTTGGATTTCGGTGCTCATTCCAAGGGATTCCATTTTGTCTTTTATAATTTTAAACACAGTTGTGTATGTTTCACTGCTTTTCTGTGGTAACAAACAGAAAACCATCCTAGATATTCTCCGTGAATAGTGTATAACTGTTTAAAGGTAGCCATATAACGCCAGTTGTGGCTTTCCTTTCTGCGTGGTCAAAATTTCCATTTCGAATGAAAATAACGGGCTGTATCAAAAGCATGGAAAATAAACGTGAACACAATATATTTAATACATTTCAAAAGAAATACAAAAGAAGTACAACAATGGCCCCGTAAAGAGTCATCAAAATTTTCTCGGCCGGTGCTTAACTGAAACTTACTGATCGGTTGACTTGATCGAATGAGCGAATGTTCAATGGCGTGTAGCAATTGCCAAGCGGTCAGGTAATTGTCGTTTTTCACACTTATTGTTCTATTATTGGTCGTTCTATTATTTGTCGATCTATTAAATGTCGCGTCTATGTTTTGACTTATCTATTTTGTGTCGCTTCTCTCTTTTGTCTTTCTATGTTTTGTCGTACACCGCCGTTCTAGGCCAACATTTGATGTCGATTTGGAGTGTGTGAACATAGCTTGGGATTCGCGGCTTGGAATATCGATTTCGCCTGCGTAACATTCACTAATATTTTGAGTGTGTGAACTTGGCTTGGGATTCGCAGCTTGGAATATCGATTTTGCCTAACATTCACTAATATTTTACTATACTTCACTACTACGGAATAAAGCGAATTCCAAACTCCATACTCCAAACTCCAAGCCAACTTCATACACTTTAATATTTTACTGTAATTTACTACTACGGAATAAATCGAATTCCAAACCCCATACTCCAAACTCCAAGCCAACTTCATACACTTGTCGATTTGTCGTTTCGACACAGTGTGGTGGTAGATTAGAGTAAATCTATAGTAACTCACCTTGTTTGTGCGTGCGAACATAAAATACGCCTATACAAATACACTGTAAATTTTACTGCATAAAAAAGAGAAAATTTTAAGATGAACAAGATGTGTTTGTGAAACACTGATGCCCCCGGACAGCGCATGTTAAATAATGAAAGCGGTTTCACTAAGCAATCGAACGGTATGGCCAATGTTCAAGTCTTAAAATAGTAGGTCAAGGTCACAAGGTCAAAAATTATGGGATTGTTGAAAAGGTCTTGTGACATAGTATGCACATGTGAAATATGAAAGCCCTATCACTTACCAATTGAAAGTTGTGGCCAATGTTAAAGTTTTTACAAAGTAGGTCAAATGTCAAGGTCACGAGGTAACAAAATATGGTACCACTGGAAAGGTCTTGTGAAAAAGAATGCACATGTGAAATATGAAGGCCCAATCACTTACCAATCAAAAGTTATGGACTATGTTAAAGTTTTTAAAAAGTAGGTCAAACGTCAAGGTCAAGGTCACGAGGTCAAAAATTATGGTACCACTAGAAAGGTCTTGTGACAAGAAATGCACATGTGAAATATGAAAGCCCTACCACTTACCAATCGAAAGTTATGGCCAATGTTTAAGATTTTAAAAAATAGGTCAAACGTCAAGGTCAAGGTCACGAGGTAAAAAATTATGGTACCGTACCACTAGAAAGGTCTTGTGACAAGGAGTACACATATGAAATATGAAAGCCCTACCACTTACCAATCGAAAGTTATGGCCAATGTTAAAGATTTTGAAAAGTAGGTCAACATCAAGGTCAAGGTCAGAAGGTCAAAAACTATGGTACCACTAGAAAGGTATTGTGACAAGGAATGCACATGTGAAATATGAAAGCTCTATCACTTACCAATCGAAAGTTATGGCCAATGTTAATGTTTTTAAAAATTTTGACAAAAATAGGTCAAAGGTCAAGGTCAAGGTCACGAGATTAAAAAATTATGGTACCACTGGAAAGGTCTTGTGATACGGTATACACGTGTGAAATATGAATGCTCTATCTATTACCATTCAAAAGTTATGCCCAATGTTAAGGTTTTTGTAGACAGACAAACGGACAAACAGACAACAGACAGACAGACCAAAAACTATTTGCCCCCCCCCCCCCCCACCACCGAATCTAGATTCTGGGGGCATAAAAATTGATATTTTTCTTATTTCTGCTCAAAAAAAGCTTGTGGGTACACGTTAGAACCGCCTCACTGAGGCGGTTCCAACGACTACCCACACCCTATATTTTAGAGCAGAAATAAGAAAAATAAGGTGCTCAAAATATAGATTGTGGGTACACGTGAGGCGGTTCCAACGAGTACCCATAATCTATATTTTAGAGCAGAAATAAGAAAAATAAACTTTACCCCTGTAAACTCAAGTTATATATACTATACTAAAAGCGGGGTTCAAAGTTATATAGACTGTTTTCGTGATGACGTGCATGTTTGTGCGTGTTTGTGATTTTGAGTTTAATTATCCCCTTTGCTGATTTCGCCAACACAACGGCATTTAAACTCCGCATCTCATGTTGTTTATTTGCATATTCATGTAACTGAGAATAAAGAATTTTTGTTGTTGTTGATGCATGGTTGCTGGCGGTCAGAAAAGACGGTGTCTCCGAGAGTGTCAGCTTTGATATCGCAGCCATCCGACCTCAACCTACACTCACAAACTTCACCCACTTACTAACTCGAGATGGATCAAATAATGTGACGTGACCATTTTAAATAAATATATAAAAACATGTGACGGGAATTTGGAGTTAAAGGTTGTGTCCAGACTTTCTTCTTTGAATGTATAAAATAATCCTATTTTATCTATCTATCTATCTACTGAGACTGCGTCGGTCACATTTGACCATTAACGCAGGTGTACATTACATACACTCCAGGTTTGCAACAGTAATCATGTAATTACGGTAGGGATCTTTAACCTGCACAGGGGATGGTTCTCCCTGCACAGGGGGCCTCCAGTTAACGTCCCAATCAGAAGGACGGTGCACTTTATGACATTCATCCCTGCAAATGATGCCAATGGAGCTTGTTCGGACACCGAAATTTTATCGCCGCTGCCGGGGATCGAACCCGGGACCTCTAGCATCAGAGGAAAGTGCACTAACCACTGAGCTATCACGCTCGACATTATGTTATGTGCCCAGCAAGCATCAAACAGCGGGCCGACGTCGGGCCGACGTTACCACGTCGTATCGATGTAGGTCCGACGTTGGCCCGGGATTCTTTACTGACTGCTTTGTTTCCACCAGTTCAGAATTAATAAGGATAAATTCGCCCACGCCCATCGGGGCTTGAAGAAATAGATGGACTGCATGATGCATCCACGCAGAGCTGAAACCGACCCGCACATGAGGACTGGTAAACCGCTTAGAGGATCTAAGCCTGCCAAGGCAAAGCGGTGCGAGTCGGCCCGTCCATGCTAATAAACCCTATTGGTTTCATTGGGCGGCAGAGCTTGAGATGTCATTTCATCTCAAGGTCGGGTAAAAGTCCCACAAAATTGGAAGCAACGTCTCCAAAATGACCTTTACAGTGTTGACGGGGACGTTAAACCTCAAATCAAACAAACAAATAAGGATACATTGTCAGCCTGATCCCCTTAAGAAACACGATGTTTTACAGGTATTACTGTGGATGCACGTCTGACTGGTGACCGGGAGGTTTCGGGTTCGATACCTAGCGTGTCACCATTATCCCAACAGGGTACATGACGTAATTATGACGTCATATCAACGTTGGTACGTCATGACGTTTATGCAGCGTCATATCACGTCATGACGTTGCACCGACGATGATTTGACGTTGCCCTAGCGACGTGTGCCCGTGAGAATTGGTCATGGAATCTTTTGCTTTTGCCAGTCTCTCCCTTCCGCTGATTCAAGAAGGGTAGTGATCAGTGTCTGGCGAAAGAATGTGCACCGCACTAGGTGACTCCTTTAAGTACTCCTTTTGGTATACGCCTTAAAGTGTGATTATGTACACTGACCGGCTCAAAATATCGCATGCTAAGCAATTTTCCTTAGTGCTGAATGGATAATTTCCCAGGTTAACCATCTCAGTTCTAAAAGAGTACGAATCTATGTTAAAACATTAAAACAACATAAACATGCACTAAACATACGAAAACATGCACTTGTTTGTAAACATATGCATTCAATTCAGAAGCGGTGAAATATGCTGTTACAAACTTAAGTGATGCCCTTGATCACCTTAAATTTGGATCCCTAGTGACCAAAGGAATTTCGAGTTCATTTTAGAAAACAGTGAATTTAGAATATAGAAAGTTAAATGCATGAATAAAAACTCTGCAAGATAAGCGTAATATGCTTGCATAATTGCATGCAAAATATCTCATGAGGAAATAAAGCATGTAGGGGTCCTATTGATGCTCAAAAGTTGTCAGATTTAAAATTGATCATTTTCGTATATTAATTTATATCAATCTAAGGGTTTTAAAGATCCTTTTAAGAAAAAAAAATATACCTGAGGTGCCAGTTTCTACAAGGTAAACAACTTGCACTCTTTTTATAGGTTATAAAGTTCGTTTTTCTGTGCACTAAACCCCTCTGAAATCAGTATTTAACCCTTTTTGTACCAAATGGAATCGTCCTTCTTATATATACCAGGAGTCCATTAAAAAATTAGGGGTGTCAGGTTGTGTTTTCATCAAAATCTATTTGGAAAATGACTGAACTTTAAGCAAACAGTGGAGTTCCTGATCAGACGCCGCGTTCTGCGGCGTCTGATCTGGGCCTGCACTGTTTGCCAGGCTACCCGTTTTGGGGTTTCCGGTACTAAATGGGTTAAAGGTTCCGGAGGACAGTCAGGGATACAAACGTTCCCCCACCTGAACTGCTATAGTTATTCTGTCTTGTGTTTTCTGCACGAAGTCTATGAGACCACCTATGGGTCTGTTCGACCACTTTTGAACAGTTTCTTGTTTGTTTGATTTGAGGTTTAACGTCCCCGTCAACACTGTATAGGTCATTTTGGAGACGTTGCTTCCAATTTTCTGGGACTTTTACCCGACATTGAAATGAAATGACATCTCAAGCCCTGTCGCCCAATGAAACCAATAGGGTTTGTAAGCATGCCTGGGCATGCTTAGATTCTCTAAGCGGTTTACCATGTGCGGTCGGTTTCAGCTCTGCGTGGAAGCATTATGCAGCCCATCTATTTCTTTAAGCCCCGATGGGCGGGGGCGATACACTTTTGAACAGTCTCAAAGGTGTCTTAAAATAAGAATTTTGCTGTATTCTGTTCTATATAGAAGATAATGCTTTTTCTTCATGACACTTGAAATGATTTTTTTGTCTGATGAAAAATTGTCACATTTCCCTTAAGTTCCAAACATAAATTCTGTGATCTTAAAGACCAATTTTGTACACTCCCAAAGGTTGTCTTCATACACTGAGGATCTTACACAAGTAAACCGCTTTGAGGATCTAAGCCTGCCCAGGCAAAGCGGTGCCAGTCGGACCGCCCATGCTTATAAACCTTTTTGGGTTCATTGGGAGACAGGGCTTGAGATATCGTTTCATCTCAATGTCGAGTAAAAGTCCAATCTAATTGGAAGCAATGTCGCCAAAACAACCTATACAGTGTTGACGGGGACGTTAAACCTCAAATAATAATAATAATAATAATAATAATAATAATAATAATAATAATAATAAAAACAAATCTTACACGAGTGGTCATTTCATATGAAATTCGGCGAGATTCATAAATTTCAAATGAATTGACCACGAGTGTAAGATTCTGTTATGATATGGCAATTTTAAATTGGATTTGATTGCCTTTAAATTTGACATTTTTTCCCACAAAAACTGCACAGTTGACGTGGACGCCAAAGTGTTAATACATATGTGGTCAAACTACGGAACCCGGGAAGGGACATGATTTTTTTTTTATTTTATAAGTTGTGCGCACAAGATAATATCTTGTGCGGACAAGATACTATCTTGTGCGGACAAGATATTATCTTGTGCGGACAAGATATTATCTTGTGCGGACAAGATAATATCTTGTGCGGACAAGATACTATCTTGTGCGGACAAGATATTATCTTGTGCGGACAACATATTAACTTGTGCAGACAAGATATTATCTTGTCCGCACAAAATATTAAGTTGTGCGAACAAGATATTATCTTGTCCGCACAAGATAATATCTTGTCTGCACAACATAGATCTTGTGCGCACAAGATATTATCTTGTGCGCACAAGATATTATCTTGTCCGCACAAGATAATATCTTGTCCGCACAAGATAATATTTTGTCCGCACAACTTTCCAAGATCTATGTTGTGCAAACAAGATAATATGTTGTGCGAACAAGATAATATCTTGTGCGCACAAGATATTATGTTGTGCGAACAAGATCATATCTTGTCCGCACAAGATAATATCTTGTCCGCACAAGGTAATATGTTGTCCGAACAAGATAATATCTTGTCCGCTCAAGATATTATCTTGTTCAGACAACATAATAAAAATAAAAAATCATGTCCCTTCCCTACGGAACCCGGGAAGGGACAACATAATATCTTGTGCGCACAAGATATTATCTTGTTCGCACAACATATAGTATCTTGTTTACACAACATAGATCTTTGGAAGTTTTGCGGACAAGATATTATCTTGTGCGGACAAGATATTATCTTGTGCGGACAAGATAATATCTTGTGCGCACAAGATAATATCTTGTGCGCACAAGATCTATGTTGTGAAGACAAGGTATTATCTTGTGCGGCAAGATAATATCTTGTTCGCACAAGATAATATCTTGTGCGCACAAGATCTATGTTGTGAAGACAAGATATTATCTTGTGCGGCAAGATAATATCTTGTTCGCACAACTTAATATCTTGTGCGGACAAGATAATATCTTGTCTGCACAAGATAATATGTTGTCCGCACAAGATAATATCTTGTGCGGACAAGATATATCTTGTGCGGACAAGATATTATGTTGTGCGGACAAGATAATATGTTGTCCGCACAAGATAATATCTTGTCCGCACAAGATATTATCTTGTGCGCACAACTTATAAAAAAAAAAAAAAAAACATGTCCCTTCCCGGGTTCCGTATCAAACGATTTTTATTACACTAAGTTATCTACTGCTTATCAACGACGTCATATCATAAGGGCACAGAAATAAGAAAAATAACGTATCCCTTTAAACCGGCCCCCGCCCATCGGGGCTTGAAGAAATAGATGGCCATGCAGAGCTGAAACCAACCGCGCACGTGCACTGGTAAACCGCTCAGAGGATGTAAGCTCGCCCAGGCAAAGTGGTGCGAGTCGGGCCGTCCGTGCTTATAAACCCTATTGGTTTCATTGGACGGCAGGGATTGAGATGTCATTTCATCTCAATGTCGGGTAAAAGTCCCACATAATTGGAAGCAACGTCTCCAAAATGACCTATACAGTGTTGACGAGGACGTTAAACCTCTCAGAGGATGTAAGCTCGCCCAGGCAAAGCGGTGCGAGTCGGACCGTCTATGCTTATAAACCCTATTGGTTTCATTGGACGGCAGGGATTGAGATGTCATTTCATCTCAATGTCGGGTTAAAAGTCCCACAAAATTGGAAGCAACGTCTCCAAAATGACCTATACAGTGTTGACGTGGACGTTTAACCTAAAATCAAACAAACAAACAAATACCCTTTAAACCTCATTTTTATGTGAATAAATCGGGGGTCTGATTATCAACCAATCGGATTTCTTGATGTAAATTATTGCAATAAATTCATATACTGAATGACAAACAATGAAGATCCTGATCAGATGGCTGAAGCCATCTGATCTGGATCTACATTGTTTGAAAGCTTAGACATATCCAGGCTCAGCAGGACAAGGTTTAATTGGAGCTATGGCGTACCCATATACCCAAAGACCCAATGGCACTGAAAGAATGTGTAATTTTATGTCGATTAATTTTGCTTATATCATTATACAGTTACTGGGTAAGTAATACGGTTCGGGTAACATGGTACACCACTGTCAAGTACGCGAGTACCCGATTTTCAATGACAAACGTGAATTAGGCTTTTTAACTTGATGGCACTTGGTATCGGGTCAATCAGACCATTTAACCCGTATATGACAATGGAATCTTCCACCTAAATATGTTTGGAGTGGTCCACTTCCAAGTATAGGGATGTCAGGTTTATTACATTGGTTGTAAAATTTACAAAAATGTTCAAACTTTAAGCAAACTGTAAACTCAGTTCAAACGAGTCTGAACTGAGTCTACACTGTTTGCCAATGTCCCACAAATGGGACGCTAGGCGTATATGGGTTAAGATTGGTGGAAATTTCAGTTTAAGCGTTGCATAGAGTCTTAAGCCCCAAAGCCTAGCAGGCACACGTCGCTAGGGTAACGTCAAATCAACGTCGGTGCAACGTGACGTTGCATCGACGTTGATGTGACCTTACATAAACGTCATGACGTTGCACCGACACTGTTGTGACGTCACAATTACGTCATGTGCCTGTTGGGAGAAATCTCACTTCGCTCGCAGATGCACCCCAGCAGACTCAAGACGTAATTTTGACGTCACATTTACGTCGCTGCAACGTCCTGACGTTTATTCAACGTTGCAACCACGTCGGTGCAACGTCATGATGTTGCGCCGACGTTGATTTGACGTTGCCCTAGCGACCTGTGCCGCAGTTTCAGCGTTTAGACATTTAAAATTATTTTCTTTCCTTTTCATGGCCCCGGAAAATCGGTATAGCAAGTGATCACCCTGTTTATTTTTCTATAATTCCGAAATAGTCGTGTGTTCTGCTGAAGGCCACATTCTTCTATGTGCCCTATGAACAAACAGTGTAGATCTAGATCAGAAAGATCGTGTTGAGTGCTTGCAGTTTCTTACTTTTGCTCTAACATATACCGTGGTAACGCGTTACAAGGCACAAAAAGTTGATACCTTTTTCAACGTTGTTTTAACGTTGAGCCCGGACCTTTGCAGTATCAAACAGAATTTTTATGGATGAATGCCAGTCCAATACACCGTCTTAACCTAATGACCAGTATTTGGCACTTGATTGAGAATGAGAGAAATTTCATACCTCAGCACTCTGAGCAACCTTTACAAGTTCAACAGGTGAAACATACGTTCAGGTAAACTATGTAATTGAGTATAAGAAAATAAACTTGGTATGTGCGAAAATACCTATTATTATTAAAAAAGATATGAATAAAAGCGATAAAGTTTATTTTGGTATACGCTAACCCACATATTCCTAGTGTCCTTAAAATGGGGCATTTGCAAACACTGAGCCCAGCAGACACACGTCGCTAGGGCAACGTCAAATGAACGTCGGTGCAACGTCACGGCGTTGCACCGACGTTGATGTGACGTTTCATAAACGTCATGACGTTGCACCGACGTTGATGTGACGTCACAAGGACGGCATGTGACTGCTGGGAGTGTAGACAGAGATCGCGGCGCCAGGTGTGTGTCTTCACTGTCGAAATAGAAGAACTTTTATGAAACTTATAACAATGAAACAAACTAGACCTAAAATTGGAATTGTGGAGGAAAATTCTAATTGTCAAATGAGGCAGTAGTTAATAAATTTCGGACACACACACACACACGCGCGCGCGCGCGCGCACGCACGCACGCAAGTAAACATTGCGTCATCAGCACCACACGCACGTACAAATTTCGGCCAGTAAACATTGCGGCATCAGCACCGTCAAGCTGAAATAAGGTTCGAGTGTTGTCGTACATGTAATAATTGCCGTTATCGTGTGCTTTCCATGCCCCTTGTTATTATTAGCTAACCTGGACCGAAGCGAAACTCAGCTTATGCTGTGGTCTATTGTCCTGTGCGTCCGTGCGTCCATCGTCAGCTTTTCGCATTTAGTTTATTAATCAACATGTTACATACATACAAGTAATAGATTGTTTCATTGGGCGACAGGGCTTGAGATGTCATTTCATCTCAATGTCGGGTAAAAGTCCCACAAAATTGGAAGCAACGTCTCCAAAATGACCTTTACAGTGTTGACGGGGACGTTAAACCTCAAATCAAACAAACAAGTAATAGATATAGAACTGTCACTAAATATTTGCAAATATACTTCGAAGGGCTTGCCCCGAGAAGTATATCTGCAAATATTTCATGACAGTTCAATATCTGTTTTGTATCATGGCCAACCAATCAGTTAACATTAGTTTTAATGGAGCATACTTCGAAGGGCTAGCCCCGAAAAGTATAACTGCAAATATTGAGTGACAGTTCTTTATCTGTTTTGTATCATGGCCAACTAATCAGTTAACGTTAGCTTTAATGGAACATACTTCGAAGCGCTTGCCCCGAAAAGTATAACTGCAAATATTGAGTGACAGTTCTTTATCTGTTTTGTATCATGGCCAACCAATCAGTTAACGTTAGCTTTAATGGAACATACTTCGAAGCGCTTGCCCCGAAAAGTATAACTGCAAATATTTCATGACAGTTCTTTATCTGTTTTATATCATGGCCAACCAATCAGTTAACGTTAGCTTTAATGGAACATACTTCGAAGCGCTTGCCCCGAAAAGTATAACTGCAAATATTGAGTGACAGTTCTTTATCTGTTTTGTATCATGGCCAACCAATCAGTTAACGTTAGCTTTAATGGAACATTCTTCGAAGCGCTTCCCCCGAAAAGTATAACTGCAAATATTGAGTGACAGTTCTTTATCTGTTTTGTATCATGGCCAACCAATCAGTTAACGTTAGCTTTAATGGAACATTCTTCGAAGCGCTTGCCCCGAAAAGTATAACTGCAAATATTGAGTGACAGTTCTTTATCTGTTTTTGTATCATGGCCAATCAATCAGTTAACATTTGTTTTAATGGAGATTACTTCGAAGGGCTTGCCCCAAAAAGTATAACAGCAAATATTGAGTGACAGTTCTTTATCTGTTTTGTATTATGGCCAACCAATCGGTTTAGATTGGTTTTAACTGAGCATGCAGCAGTCACCTAATCGTGTTTCTATTTTTGAATTCAAGCCAGCAATTAGTGGACTGCTAATGAATAGTGGCATCCATGTTGGAATTACAATCATGCTTGACCACAGTCACACATCTAACAATTTTAATCTCTAAGCACTGAATTTTTAAGGTTACAACTGTGGAGAAATGTGAACAAATATAGCAACAGTATATATAAAAATGAACCAAACTGATTGGACCGTGGACGAGCCTGTGCAGATATGAAATCTCAAACAAGACAGAATGCATAAATCTTTCTGGATGCACATTTTAGTTTTTCACATTGTTTTTCTGGAAAGGAACCAAACACGGCGTATATACACTGAGAAATAATAATAATAAAAAAAAAACTTTTTTTCTGTGACAAAGGAAAAAGTTAAGGGTGAGTAAAAAGGATACTTTATTTTCTCCGGTTAATGCATATGCATGATACTTAGTATACAGTCATCAAAACTAGACAGTGCCATTCAAAGGAATACCCACAACATTTTACCATGAAAAATATTGAAATACTGGAAAAAATGCTAATCCCCATTACTGCTGCTTCTCAGAAACTCTTAATATTTAATGTTGTTCATGCATTAGTGTCAATCTTGTTTGGGAAGGGTCGTAACTAATATTGTGAGAACTTGTGTCCCGGCCAAGTGTCACTGTTTAGAGGCTAATAAATTGAATTCTCTGATTAAAATAGGATCCTTCTGAGAAGGGGGTTCTAGTACTTTGTTATCTATAGTACAAAGGAAAAAAGTAGGCCATGAACAAAAGCTGAGTTTCTTTTCCTTGGATGTATACATATCAAACATTTTTGTGTTATATTTGGCGATTATTCATCAAATATTTAATAATAATAAGTCATAGAGTATTTTGAAGAAACAAAAATGAATTATAAACAAAAATACAGCTTTTCCTGAACGGAAGCCATGGAAGGGCATTTTCTCCCATCAATTGTCAGTTCTTACTTTCTGTTTCCGACTTCTGCTACAAGGTTTATCAGAGCCCGAATTTTATGGTGACTTAGTATATAAATTCAGATAAATATATACTTGCAATGATTTCAGTTCCCAATTTCGTAAATATAAAAAGATTGGGCTCAACATAAATGTTATACGACAGAGTGCATGCATGGTAGATAACCCAATCACGGTTTATAACTTTGCTTCTCTCACCAATTGCAATCCGGTGGGTCAGGCCTCAGATTCTATGATGGTTCGAGCGAAAAGGCTTACTTATGTATGCTGGTTGGTACCTGATGCTCTGTCTCTGGTACTAACTGTTGGCTTTGCTCCAGCAGTGGTCTGTTGCGGTCGAGTCCTCATCGTTATTTATTTCATCTCTGTGGTTGTTTGATTTTTGTGTTCTCGGAGATGTTTCACTGATGAATTAGGAACCTTCATGCGGACTGAACAAATTATTTGTCTAAGAGGGCGAGGATTGCGACCGCGTAAAATCGATTTAAGACCTGCAACCCCCACCTCCCCCATAATGGCCGCTATCTTGAAAGCCTTAAAATGAATCTCCTCCTTAACCAAAGGTCGGTTTGTGCTGAAACTTGATCATTAGGAATTGGTGTGACCAGGAGATTCAGAATTGCAAAAATTGTCCCATTCCAATAGCCAAGATAACCACCAGCCATCTTGAATTTCTTAAAACGACATCCTTCCCTAATCGAAGGCTGGAATGAGATGAAACATGGTGGGAGGAGATTCAAAATTGCTAAAATCGTGCCGATATCCAAGATGACTGATGGTGGCCATCTTAAAACTCTTCAGATGACATCTCCCAAACCAAAAGTCGGACTGAGCTGGAACTCGATGGGAGGCATCAGGGCGACATGAAGATTCAGAATTGCTAAAACCATTCCACCATTTTGAAATCCCCCAAAACCGAAAGTTGGACTGAGCTGATAATTGATTGTTGCATCAGGGCAACGTAGAAATTCAGATTGCTCAAATCGTTCTGTTCCAATATTCAAGATGGCCGCCATGGCAGTCTTGATATTCTTCAAATAACAACGGCGGTCATCTTGAAATTCTTTAAACAACATCTCCTCCCGAACTGAAAGTAGGATTGAGCTTAAACTGAATGGGAGACATTTTGGCGAAATTGAGGTACAAAATTGCTGACATCGTTCCGTTCCGATATCCAAGATGACAGACATGGCGGCCATCTTGAAATTCTTGCTACATCTCTCGAATCGAAAGTTAGATTGAGCTCAAAGATGATGGGAGATATCGTTGCGACACGGAGACCATGAATTCCTAAAAATGATGTCGAGTCGATATCCAAGATGGGATAGGTAGGTAGGAGAAACTTTTTTATTATTGTATTTTTGTCTTTCCCGAAATAACAACAACAACAACAAAAAAAAAACAAGAGGACCATGTGGGCCCCGGGTTGGGCAACTTTTGGCCTCAGGGCTATAATTTGATCAATCTTGGTAGAGGTCCACTAAATGAAGCTAAAGATCAAATATCACAGGCCTGTGCCTTCTGGTTCCAGATAAAAAGATTCCTAAAGATTTTCCCCATATAAACCTGCGTAAAACGTGGGCCCCGTGGCGGGGACAGTTTTGGCCCCTAGCTATAGCTATAATTTGAACAATCTTGGAAGAGGTCCACTAGATAAAGCTTCATACCAAATATCCAAGATCTAGGCCTTTTGGTTTCAGACAAGAATATTTTTGAAAGGTATTCCCCATATTTGCCTATATAAAACCCGGGACAGCGCCATTTTTGCCCCAGGGTTATAAGTTGAACATTGCACGACCCGCAGAAAAGCGACCGACTGAAGTCGGTTGTTTTCTAAGAGAGCCCTAAAATCACCGTGTCATTCTGTCATTCTGCCAGTCTGTCTGTCCGTCCGTAACCCGTTTGTGAAAATTGGTGATAGTGACTTAACCGCTTGGAGTATTTAAACAATTTTTGGCATACTGATAGATATTAATGAGATCTAACCAATGAACGCGAAATATCACATTCCATTTAGTATAGCCTCGCCGAGGCGAAAAATGTGAAAATTTTCGAACTGCTTCTCCTCGGAAACCGATGGGCCGATTGAAGTCAAATTTCATATGGAGCCTCTATGGGATGGGGGAAACCAAAATTTGCTCAAGGGGTCCAGGTCACATGACCAAAATGGCCGCCAAGCCATATATGATCTGTCTGTCCGTCCGTAACCCGTTTGTGAAAATTGGTGATAGTGACTTAATCGCTTGGAATATTTAAACAGTTTTTGGCATACTGATAGATATCAATGAGATCTAACCAATGAACTTGCGAAATATTACATTCCATTTAGTATAGCCTCGCCGAGGCGAAAAATGTGAAAATTTTCAAACTGCTTCTCCTCGGAAACTGTTGGGCCGACTGAAGTCAAATTTCATATGGAGCCTCTAAGGGATGGGGGAAACCAAAATTTGCTCATGGGGTCACATGACCAAAATGGCCGCCAAGCCATATGGGGTAAAAACCCTTCAAAAATAGTCTTCTCCAGAACCACTGGGCAGATTTCCACGAAACTTGATAAATAGCATCTGGGACGTAGACCCATCATAAATTGCTTAAATGGTGACCCTGGGTTGACCTTGACCTTCTTTGTGCCTAGGTCAAACTTTGACACATATGCTTTTGTATTGGAAAAGGGAGAATGCATTTTATCCTGCAAACGATTCAGAATACAGTACTAAAGTATAAGATATATTTTTGCTCCTTATGATAAGGCGCATTTATTGGGGGAACCGTTTTAGGTCCAGGTCACATGACCAAAATGGCCGCCATACCCATATATGGTAACACTCATAAAGCTAAAAGCATCCGGCGGGTCGTGCACTTCAGCTGAAGCACTGGTTCTTGGGAAAGGTCCAATACATGAGGCTTCATACCAAATATCAAAGACCTGGGCCTTCTGGTTTCAGACAAGAAGATTTTTAAAGATTTTCCCTATTTAAACATATGTTAAACATTTGGGCACTGGGGCTAAAAAGATTCTTAAAGATTTTCCCCATATAAGCCTGTGTAAAACATGTGGGCCCCGTGGCGGGGACATTTTTTGGCCCCTAGGTATAGCTATAATTTGAACAATCTTGGAAGAGATCACTAGATAAAGCTTCATACCAAATGTCCAAGAGCTAGGCCTTTTGGTTTCAGACAAGAATATTTTTAAAAGGTATTCCCTATATTTGCCTATATAAAACCCGGGGCAGCGCCATTTTGGCCCCAGGGTTATAAGTTGAACAATCTTGGTAAAGGCCCAATACATGAAGCTTCATACAAATATCAAAGACCTGGGCCTTCTGGTTTCATACAAGATTTTTTAAGGTTTTCCCTATCTAAGCCTATGTAAAACATGTGGGCCCTGGGGCTGGGTCATTTTTGGCCCAAGGGCTATAATTTGAACAATCTTGGTAGAGGTTCAGTAGAGGAAGCGTCATGCCAAGTATCAAAGACCTGGGGATTCTGGTTTCAGACAAGAGGATTCTCAAAGGTTTTCCCTATATAAGCCCATGCAAAACCAGTGGGCCCGGGGCGGGACCATTTTTGGCCCCAGGGCTATAGTTTGAACAATCTTGGTAAAGTTTCACTAGATGAAGCTTCATACCAAATATCAAAGACCTGCGCCTTCTGGTTTCAGACAAGAATATTTTTAAAGGTTTTCCCTATATAAGTCTATGTAAAACCACTGGGCCCTAGCGCGGGGGCATTTTTGGCCCCAGGGTTATAATTTGAACAATCTTGGTAGAGGTCCACTAGATGAAGCTTCATACCATATATCAAAGACCTGGGCCTTCTAGTTTCAGACAAGAAGATTTTTAAAGGTTTTCCCTATATGAGCTTGGGCCCCGGCGCGTGGGGTTGGCCCAAGGGAACAATCTTGGTACAGGTCCACTATATGAAGCTTCATACCAATATCAAAGACCTGGGCCTTCTTGTTTCAGACAAGAAGTTTTTAAAGATTTTCCCTATATGAGCTTATGCAAAACCAGTGGGCCCCGGCGCGGGAGAATTTCTGGCCCAGGGCTATTATTTGAACAATCTTGGTAGAGGTCCACTAGACAAAGCTTCATACCAAATATCAAAGACCTAGGCCTTCTGGTTTCAGACAAGAAGATTTTTAAAGGTTTTCCCTGTTATAAGCCTATGTAAAACCAGTGGACCCCGGTGCGGAGGGCTATAATTTGAACAATCTTGGTAAAGGTCCACTAGGTGAAGCTTCTTACATTATATCAAAGACCTAGGCCTTCTGGTTTCAGACAAGAAGATTTTTTAAGTTTTTTTTTTTCTTATTTTCTCCTTTTCGTTGCCATGGCAACCAGAGTTCTGCATGGAATGGAATTCTTTGAACACTTTTGTGAGAGGACCACCCAAAAATCATTTCTGCCAAGTTTGGTCAAAATCTGTTCAGTGCTTTATGAGGAGATGTCGTTTAAAGGAATTGTGGACGGACGGACGGTAAGCGATCACAATAGCTCCCACGGAGCCTTCGGCTCAGGTGAGCTAAAAAAACAGGGTCGGGCCTGTATTTTTTATGAGTTTTTGGTTTTGTACATGTTTTGTTAATAAAATTGTGATGTTGAGACTTGCACTGTATATCATAATTCATTTTAGATGCTCAAAAAAGTCAGCCATGTATCTTGGAAGGAACTACAAAAATGTACTTAAAACGCGAAATTACTATGGGATAAAAGCAAAGACGACGCCAGGTAGGGTCGGACATTGAAAATGGTAGGGTCGGTGTTTTAATTTTTATTTTGTTCTTTTATTGATAACAAGCAAATTCGTTGAATTGATATCCCCCGCCGAATGGGTTTTTCGTGTAGAATGGCAAGAAAATATATCTGGCCGAAATTGAGGATGGTTCTAAGAAGCAAACTAGAGACAATGAGGAAGGGCCCCGCTGAACATTTACTCCCTGGATGAGAGGCTGTACCCTGACCTACTGACCTAATTATCAGTAGAGATTAACTTGTCTGTCAAAGTTGAGGTTTATTTACCTGTTATGTGGTTTCAAGGATACCAAAATAAAATTCGCGAATATTAAAAAAACGCGATCTAATCACCGAATAGACAAAATTCCTCAATTTCAATCATTTAAGGGGAAATAACTCTGGATAAAAAAGTCAATCCAGGTAAATCCGAAAAAAAAATTGCGCGTGCATCACGGCAGCATAATAATACATATTTATTTCAAGTTTCATTTTATTCCATGCAATAGTTGCTGAGAAGCGGTTCCAGACAAAGTGAGACGACGAAAAATCCAGAATTTTAATCATTTAAGGGGCCATAACTCTGGGTGTAAATAGTCAATCCGAAAAAAAATTGTGCGTGCATCACCACAGCATAATAATACATATTTATTTCAAGTTTCATATAATTCCATGCAATAGTTGCTGAGAAACAGTTCCCGACAAAAAAGTGAGACGACGAAAAATCCAGGATTACAATCATTTAAGGGGCCATAACTCTGGATGTAAAAAGTAAATCCGGAAAAAAAATGCGCGTGCATCACCACAGCATAATAATACATATTCATTTCAAGTTTCATTTAATTCCATGCAATAGTTGCTGAGAAACGGTTCCGGACTAAGTGAGACGACGAAAAATCCAGAATTTCGATCATTTAAGGGGCCATAACTCTGGATGTAAAAAGTCAATCCAGAAAAAAATTGCGCGTGCATCACCGCAGCATAATAATACATATTTATTTCACGTTTCATTTAATTCCATGCAATAGTTGCTGAGAAACAGTTCCGGACAAAGTGAGATGACGAAAAAATCCAGAATTTCAATCATTTAAGGTGCCATAACTCTGGATGTAAAAAGTCAATCCGAAAAAAAATTGCGCGTGCATCACTGCAGCATAATAATACATATTTATTTCAATTTTCATTTAATTCCATGCAATAGTTGCTGAGAAACGGTTCCGGACAAAGTGAGACGACGAAAAATCCAGAATTTCAATCATTCAAGGGGCCATAACTCTGGATGTAAAAAGTCAATCCGAAAAAAAATTGCCCGTGCATCACCACAGCATAATAATACATATTTATTTCAAGTTTCATTTAATTCCATGCAATAGTTGCTGAGAAACGGTTCCGGACAAAAAAGTGTGACGGACGGACGGAAGGACGGATGGACGGAAGGCCGGACGGACGGACAACGCCAAAACTATATCCCTCCGCCTTCGGCGGGGGATAAAAATAGTATAGTCTGAAGCAGGGTCGGTCGGGTTAGCGGAAACACGGCTATTTTTTTTTTTTTTTGGTCGGATGGAACTCCAATCTTACGACTACCTTTGCGAGTGCTCAAAAGAGATCTCTGTAAGAACACTTTTTAACAGCCCGAAAGGTGTCCCTTACTAGAGGACACTGGGTGAAGAAAAAAAATACTTTCTAAATATGCTTTTTAACCCATTTAGTACCAGAAACCCCAAAACGGCTATCCTGGCAAACAGTGCAGGCCCAGATCAGACGCCGCAGAACGCGGCGTCTGATCAGGGCCTCCACTATTTGCTAAAGGTTCAGTCTTTTGCCAAATGAATTTTGAAGAAAGCACAACCCGACACCCCTAAACTTTGAAATGAACTCCTGCTATATATAAGGAAGCCCAGCAGGCACACGTCGCTAGGGCAACGTCAAATCAACGTCGGCGCAACGTCACGACGTTGCACCGACGTTGATATGACGTTGCAAAAATGTCATGACGTTGTTCCGACGTCGACATGACGTCAGAATTACGTCATGTGCCTGCTGGGAAGATTGCATTTGGTACAAAAAGGGTCAAAGCAATAATTTTCTTAATTTTAGCCAGCCTTTCAAAGCGGAAGTCTACTGTACCAAGTATTCACTGTACTGAGTAGGGAGTATTCAGTCCGGTAAACTACATACTCACGTACCTGTATTACCCGAACCGAGTTACCGCGTTCTAGTTTACTGGCTTAGTTAGGGGCATTCAGTTCCCGATATCTTTTACAGTATATATAAGCCTGCTGCAGCCAGTATTTAGTTCATTTCATTTCAGAGAATTGTTGTGTGTTAATGCTTCTTACTTTAATAGCAAGTTATTTACGGCAAAACTGTAAGTCATGTTTTTATTATTATTTCTATCGATAATGGTCTTCGTTGCAGTATTAATATATTTGAATACTAACAATTATTACTAAAATTAACACTAGAGCGGCATAGTTTTCGATTGATGTACCCACAACATACCTATATAACTTAATGTTATATTTAGCACACGCTGTTGCATGGAGCTTCCACGCAGAGCTGAAACCGACCGAACTTGAGTAACTGGTAAATTCTTGGAAGGTCTCAGCCTGCCCAGGAAAATCGGTACGTGCGAGAAGAACCGCTCGGTAGGACTTGATATGTCATTTCATCTCGATATGGGGTAAAAGTCCCACAAAATCGGAAGCAGTCTCCAAAATGACCCAAATAGTGTTGACAGGAACATAAAACCTCAACATAAACAACATAATGCAATTATATTATGATGCAATTATATTATGCATGCATTAGTAATATATGGGGTCCAGGTATTGCAATTTCAGACAAAAATAGGGTGGCGGTTGCATTGGCCCTTATCGTGTCATAATTGCATAACTTAAAGACGGGTAGCGGCGGGAACGCTACCCATTAGCGTCGATCGGCTCCGTTGTTGGTTTGCACTTAAGCGGTTTGGACTTTGACTTTTCCAGGGTCTGCACTGGTTAAATATTATTTTTAGTGGTGGTAATCTGCGTGGAGTTGTTTTCTTTCTTTGAAAAAAAAAAATACAGTTTTTGTATCACGTTAACAAGTCCGTATACTGAACACCATTGCAAACCACACTTTGTACTAAAAAACTTGGGTTTACAAAGTGAATATGTTCTTATTACTGTTTCATATAACGATAATAGATCTTTGCGGAACAGTGCATTCCTCAATATATCCCCAAAACAATTAATGTTCTGATGAAAAAAAAAAGTGATATTCTTATTTATGCTCAAAACATAAGATTTTGGGTAAACGTTAGAGAGGCGGTTCTAACGAGTACCCACAACCAATGTCTAGGATAAGAAATAAGGGAAACAGTGTATTTCCCAGTAAACCAGTTTTCTCTGTATTAAGTGGGGTTTACGGGGGTGTTCAGTTCACGTGATATGAAAATGGAGATTTTTAGTACTCGGTATAATGACATTATATAGAAAAGGGTGGGGTTTACAACAACGGGCAACGTCAAATCAACGTCGGTGCAACGTCATGACGTTGCACCGACGTAGATGTGACCTTGCATAAATGTCATGACGTTGTACCGACGTTGATGTGGCATGTGTCTACTGTAACTGGGTATATATTACAGATTCCTAGCTAAAAGCAGAGAAAATGAAGGTGGATATGGTAGTGTTCGCTAGGTTGACATCATATTTGTTCCTGCTCTACCTAGCATCAGAAACCAACCTCTGGGGCTTCATCCTGGGTGTCGTCATTGCACATTTGTTGCTGAAACTCGTGCAAAAGGTGTTGGAAAACAAAATACCCCCGCGAGGGAAGGCAGTGCTCGTAACAGGCTGTGACTCAGGTAAGGTTATGCTTTTCTACAGTCAACTCCCTGCTTTTTTGTTTTTGGAAAACTGCCATTTCATTTTAAAGGCTTTTTTTACGGACTGAAAGATTTCCATAGCATTTTTGTCCGTGTTAAGATTTGTCGTCAACGCACACAACTATTGGGAAATGAAGGCATATGTTTTGTCTGTGTGTGGCAGGGCAAGTCAGTGCAGTGCAGGGCAGGATATCGCCTAAAGGTCGTCTTTACATTTCAAAGGTCAGTCACTAACCTGGAAACAACTGTCCGCAAATGTTGTGAAGTCCAGTTGGTGTAAATAATGTCAACATTAAACATATTTATTGCCTTATATTTGCAAGGAAGGGGTCGGACCACAAGTTATCTCAACAAATGTCAACAGAAGGACCATAAAATATTTGTGTTCCATTGAACTGAACATATCCCAGCAGGCACACGTCCCAAGGGCAACGTCAAATCAACGTCAGTGCAATGGCATGACGTTGCACCGACGTAGATGTGACGTTGCATAAAAGTCATGACATTGCTCCGACGTTGATGTGACGTCCCAATTACCTGCCTGCTGGGGCTGGATACTTTGCAACGGTTTGCCGATTCAACCCAATACAGGGACATATAGGCTAACAGCACTCTCTATAGGCTAATTCAGCAGGAGACAAATTGACATGGTCCCCATTTTTCCCTGAAACAGGTTTTGACATTTCATGCAAATTGTCACCATTGGAGACAATTTGCATGATATGTGAAAACCTTTTTTTTTCAGGGAAAATAAGAAAATCATTTCTGCTGAAAGAAACAGCATGCAGAGCATGAAAGAATATAATAAATTTTGTAGTTTTTTCATACTTAAACAGAAAATATGGGCCAAACTCCATTGAGTATGAGATGCATGAAGTTAATGAACTTTCAAATTTGTTATGCAGGTTTTGGCCACTTAATAGCATTGCGTCTTGACCAGAAGGGCTACCAGGTTTTTGCTGGCTGCCTGTTGCCAGAAGCTGCTGGGGCAGAAGAACTAAGGGCCAAGGGAACCAGCAATCTTCACGTGCTACCAGTTGATGTGACCAGTGACACCAGTGTAACAGCTGCAAAAGAGTATGTCAGTGCTCATTTAGGGGACAATGGTAATTATCTCTTAAAGTGCTTATTACTACTTGCAGATGACATTACATGTCATTTGCTAGGGAAAGTAAGGCTTTAATATATTACGTGTGAATCATGCAGTCTATTCACACGAAATGTCAAGCCTTACTTTCTCTGAAAAATAAAACAATTAGATACAAGATGCAACTGGCTTTGAGAAAAGGTGCTTCCATGCAGAGCTGAAACGAACCGTACTTGAGTACTTGTAAATTGCATCGTAAGTTGCATGGTAAGTTGCATGGTAAGTTTGCCCAGAAAAAGTGGTGCGAGCTGGACCACTCCTAAACCATATATATAGATTTCTTGGGCAGTAGGGCTTGAGAGGTCATTTCATTAAAATGTTGGGTAAAAGTGCCACAATATCAAAAAGTGACATCTCCAAAATAACATAACAGTGTTGATGGGGATGTCACACACACACACACACACACACACACACACACACACACACACACACACACACACACACACACACACACACACACAAAGAATTTTATGGCAAACTGAACACATAAGGAGGCGTAATTGATGTTTGTCTCCTCTTAACTTTTCTATGGTGCTTTAATAAGATACGACATTTCATGTTAATTGTCTGCCTAGCAGAAGATTCACATGAAATATCAAGTCATATTTGGCAGGCAACAAGCCTTATTTTCTGAAAAGTTCCGGCAAATGTCATTCACGATAACCAAAGGTTTAAAGGAAATGGATACACATATTTTCCCTTTAACCCTTAACCTGCTGAATATTTAAATATGCCACATCCACTACTGATTATCAACCAATCAGATTACTTGATGCAAATGATTGCAACAAATTCACAATCTGAATGACAATGTAGATCCTGATCAGATGGATTCTTCAGAAGCCATCTGATCGAGATCTTCATTGTTTGAAAGATAAGACATATCCGGGCTCAGCAGGACAAGGGTTAAAAGGGAGACATCTTTTTGTGACTTCCTTTGCACTTTTCTGTCAATCATGCCCATCTGAAAATGCATAAGCGAGAACATTTTTTTTTCTTTATCTTTACCACTCTCTGGGCTAATTCAGCAGACAACAAACTATATTTTTTTCTTATTTTTTTTCCCCAGAAAATGGGATTTGACATCTCATGCAAATTGTCTCCTATTCTTATTTTTCCAAGAAAACAGGACTTGACATATCATGCAAATTAAGAAAACGGGACTTGACATCTCATGCAAATTGTCTACTATTCATTTTTCCAGAAAACGGTATTTGACATTTCCTGGAAAGAGGCTCCTATGGAGACACTTGCATGAGATGCCAAGACCTCTTTTTTGGGAAAAAAACAAGAAAATATTTCAAAATGTCATCTGCTGCTAAAAATAATCAGCACACAGAACATTAACCCTTATCTTGCTGTTCATGACAAACCCTATATTTACAAACAGTGTAGATCCTGATCATATGGCTTCTGAAGAAGCCATCTGATCAGGATCTACACTGTTTGGCATTCAGTTTATGAATTTGTAGCAATAAATTACATCAAGTCATTTGATTGGTTGATAGACAGAAATGGGTGTGGCTTAAACGAATATTCAGCAAGATAAGGGTTAAGAGTGGACCCTTATTGACAATAATTTTCAAAGAGTTGCCTCCCCAGAAGATGTATCAAATCCCTTAACCCTTAAAATGCCAAGGAAAACTGCAGCTGAAAATGTTGTCTGTTTATGTCATCTAATGCATCTTCTTGACAACTTTTTAAAAATACTTTTGCATACAGGCAAGCAGTGTGGACCCTGATCAGACTGCTCCTACAGGAGCAGTCTGATCTGGGTTCACACTGCAACAGTAACTTTTAAAGCAGACACTAAATCAGATGACAATTATTGTGTTTGGCAGCTTAACTTTAATGTCTCAACTAGCATATTCAAGGATATATACAGCCTTGTCAGACCCTGCACTATTACATACATATAAATTTGACCAGACAAAATGTCCGGCCCCCGCCCATAGGGGCTTGAAGAAATATATGGGCTGCATGATGCATCCGCGCAGAGCTGAATCCGGCCAAAACACTAGTACTGGTAAACCGCTTAGAGGATCTAAGCCTGTCCAGGGACCGCGGTGCAAGGCGGACCGTCCATGCTTATAAACCCTATTGGTTTCATTGGGCGACAGGGCTTGAGATGTCATTTCATCTCAATGTCGGGTAAAAGTCCCACAAAATTGGAAGCAACGTCTCCAAAATGACCTTTACAGTGTTGACGGGGACGTTAAACCTCAAATCAAATAAACAAACAAAACAGACAAAATGTCAGTCGATATAGCTGCAATATATGAGGGTCACTCGAGTCCTTTTCTCATAAATTTGATTTTATTCTGGGTTTTCTTTACGGATTTAATTTTCCATTCTTTGCTTTTGTTAGTGTTCTGGGGAGTGGTAAACAATGCTGGTATCTATGGACAAGGTGAGGTGGAGTTATGTTCCATTGAAATGTACAAGCAGCTAGCTGAGGTCAACTTGTATGGCATGCTTCGTGTTACCAAGGCATTTCTACCTCTGGTCAGAGAAACTAAGGGTAAGTAACTAACCCATGATTTTGCCCCTCATTTTCTCAGTTTTATTTTCAAGCTTTGCATTTCAACAAAGATTTTTTTTCCAATGACGGTTTCAGTCAGAATGAATCAAAGCACTGATGGTTTATGGGGATTACCGGAACACCTGGCAGATAGAAAGAAAACTTGAATGATATTTTAACTACAGATATCATTAGTTTTGAACCAAAGCTTTAACCCTTTACCACTCGGGGATTTTGTGAATTTCGCTGATTTTCACAGTGTTGCACCTGACAGCAACTTCAACTAGCCATTGTTTCATAATGGATGGTCTGTTTTACACCAAACTCGGTATGAATGTTCATTGGGCAGTAGCCTTTCAAATGCAACCTTTCATGACTTGATCATTGTTGTCATGGTAAAGAGGGGGCATCTCAAAGTTGGCAAAAAGTGTGTTTTCACATGAGTTTTTGACCACATTTTAATCTTCACACAGCTGTCAAGGCAACAATTAAGGTGTTTGGCACTGGCCATTTTCACTGTTTGCAGCATGTTTTATCAGCATCAATTTTCAGGCATTTTTGACCCCAGACACCCTCAGATATAAATTTTAGCAGCTGGTTGGGCCATACACCCAAATTTTTTTCGGGATGTGCCAGAATCATTTTAGTGGGGAGGCGCGCGAAAAAACAGGTCACTTTTTTGCCCAACAAATCCTAAAGCAAACATAACTATCCAGGGGTAGAAATGCAGATTTTAGGTGCTTCTGGGGCTTAAAATGGGGGGGGGGGGGATGCAGACACGTAAAAACACGTATCTGAGTGGTAAAGGGTTAACTGAAATCTGGGAACATACTGAATTTTAGTCTAAAATGCATTAATTATATCTGAAATATTGTTTCTTGCAATAAAATGATGAAAAAACATTATTTTGGTCAGTTGGGATTTTCTTCATTAATGGTATTTTAAATAAAGATATCATTAATTTTGAACCAAAGCTTTAATGATGTTTTAACCAAAGATATTAGTTTTGAAAGAAAACTTGAATGATATTTTAACTAAAGATGTCATTAGTTTCGAACCAAAACCAGCTAAAAATAAGTCTAATTCTTGTTTTAAAAACATAGTAAAAGGTTTCAGTTATTCTTTGTGTTGTCCACATCCAGTCTCCTCTAGTCAGATACCAACTTTGGGACTGTTCAAAAGTGGTCTTAAAGACCACTTTTGAACAGTTACAAAGGTGGTCTTAATATAGGAATTTTACTATATTGCTCAATGCAAATCATACTATTCATTTCAGGTCGTATTGTAAACATGTCCAGCATCAATGGGAGACATGCTCTGCCAACATTCTCACCCTACAATGCCTCAAAAATTGCGGTGGAGACTGTGAGTGACAGCCTGAGAATGGAAATGGTCAGATTTGGTGTGAAGGTTTCTCTTATTGAGCCTGGCATGTTTGGTGGTAGTACGGCGATACACAGTGAAGCAAATGTAAGTAAGCCAGGAACCAGCCAAACCCTTTTATCCTATACAGTACTTTCCTATATTATGACCACCTTTGAGACTGTTCAAAAATGGTCTTGAAGACCAATTTTGAACAGTGTCAAAGGTGATCTCTTACTAGAGGATACTGGGTCTGGACGTCACGAGAACATGTCTGTATAATTTTGACCCCATTGAATCCCACTTTTATATAGTAAAACTGGGGTTTATAGGGGTAAACCTTATTTTTCTTATTTCTGCTCTGAAGGCTTAAAATTTTCATTTTCTCGGAGGTAAAGAGGTAAAGGTGTGTTTTCGTAATGAAATACAAAGAAAGCAAAACTGTAACTTTTGTCTATGTTTTTAAAAGAAGAACTACCATAATGAACGTAACGTGGCGCTTGGAGAAATAGACTAGGCTGGATTATGCTTCCACACAGTTCAAATCGACAACACACATGAATACTGGTAAACAGCTTAGAAGGTCTAAGCTTGCCCAGGCAAAGTTGTGCGAATTGGACCTTCATGCATGTAAACCATATTGGTTTCATTGGGCAGCTGGGATTGAGATATCATTTCATTTCAATGTCGGGTAAAAGTCCCACAAAATTGGAAGCAACGTCTCCAAAATGACCTAAATAGTGTTGACGGGGGTGTTAATCCTCAAATCAAACAAACAAACAAATGAACCTAAGTTTTGGGAGAGAATGGCCTAAGCAAACAGTGCAGACCCAGATCAGACTGCTCCTGAAGGAGCAGTCTGATCAGGGACTACACTGTTTGCCTTTCCATCTGCTTGCTGGATCATGAAACAAATTTAGAATTTTAGGAGAATTACATCAAGTCCTCAAGGTGTCCGAATTTTTAGGATATTTAAGGTATTTATCATTCAAGCTGGTGGTACATAATAGTGGAATTTTACACTCTTCCACTGAACAGGTTTGGACAGGTCCATGTTCAATGTTATGGATGTCCGGATGTGTCTTATTTGTTGAAAGTTATAAACAAGAGGGCCCAGAGGGCCCTGGTTCGCTCACCTGATCCAAAGCATAACAAGTGGGCCCCGGGCAGGGTCAATTTTGGCCCCAGGGCTGAAATTTGAACAATCTTGGTAGAGGTCCACAAGATGAAGGTTCATATCGAATATGAAAGACCTGGGCTTTCTGGTTTCAGAGAAAAAGAATTTAAAGGTTTACCCTGCATATAGAAGTCTAAGTAAAACAAGATTTTCCCTATATAAGTCTATGTTAAACCAAAGGGCCCCGAAGCGGGGGCATTTTTGGCCCCAGTGCTATAATTTGAACAATCTTGGTAGAGGTCCACTAGCTGAAGCTTCATAACAAATATCAAAGACCTAAGCCTTGTGTTTCAGAGAAGATGATTTTTAAACATTTTCCCTATATAAGTCTATGTAAAACCAAAGGGCCACATGGCGGGGGCATTTTTGGTCTCAGGGCTATAATTTGAACAATCTTTATAGAGGTCAACTAGCTGAAGCGTCATAACAAATATCGAAGACCTAAGCCTTGTGGTTTCAGAGAAAAAGATTTTTCAAGATTTTCCCTATATAAGTCTATGTAAAACCAAAGGGCCCCGGAGCGGGGGCATTTTTGGCCCCAGGGCTATAATTTGAACAATCTTGGTAGAGGTCCACAAGATGAAGCTTCATACCAAATATCAAAGACCTGGGCCTTGTAGTTTCAAAGAAGAAGATTTTTAAAGATTTTCCCTATATAAGCCTATGTTAAACAAAAGGGCCCTGGTGCGTGGGCATTTTTGGCCCCAGCACTATAATTTGAACGATCTTGGTAGGGGTCTACTAGATGAAGCTTCATACCAAATATCAAAGACCTGGGCCTTGAGGTTTCAGAGAAGATGATTTTCCCTATATAAGCCCATGTAAAACCAAAGGGCCCCCGTGCGGGGGGGCATTTTTGGCTCCAGCACTATAATTTGAACAATCTTGGTAGGGGTCCACTAGATGAAGCTTCATACCAAATATCAAAGACCTGGGCCTTGCAGTTTCAGAGAAGAAGATTTTTAAAGATTTTCCCTATATAAGCCTATGTAAAACAAAAGGGCCCTGGTGCGGGGGCATTTTTGGCCAAGCACTATAATTTGAACAATCTTGGTAGGGGTCCACTTGATGAAGCTTCATACCAAATATCAAAGACCTGGGCCTAGCGGTTTCAGAGAAGAAGATTTTTCAAGATTTTCCCTATATAAGCCCATGTAAAACTAAAGGGCCCCCGTGCGGGGGCATTTTTAGCTTCAGCACTATAGATAAAGCTTTATACCAAATATCAAAGACCTGGGCCTTGCGGTTTCAGAGAAGAAGATTTTTTAAAGATTTTCCCTATATAAGCCCATGTAAAACCAAAGGGCCCCCGTGCGGGGGCATTTTTGGCCCCAGCACTATAATTTGAACAATCTTGGTAGGGGTCCACTAGATGAAGCTTCATACCAAATATCAAAGACCTGGGCCTTGCGGTTTCAGGGAAGAAGATTTTTCAAGATTTTCCCTATATAAGCCCATGTAAAACCAAAGGGCCCCAGTGCGGGGGCATTTTTAGCTCCAGCACTATAATTTGAACAATCTTGGTAGGGGTCCACTAGATGAAGCTTCATACCAAATATCAAAGACCTGGGCCTTGCAGTTTCAGAGAAGAAGATTTTTAAAGATTTTCCTTATATAAGCCCATGTAAAACCAAAGGGCCCCCGTGCGGGGGCATTTTTGGCCCCAGCACTATAATTTGAACAATCTTGGTAGGGGTCCACTAGATGAAGCTTCATACCAAATATCAAAGACCTGGGCCTTGCGGTTTCAGAGAAGAAGATTTTTTAAGTTTTCGGTGAAAAAAATCTATTTTTGGCTACTGTGACCTATATGTGCAACGGACCGGAACCATTTGAACAACTTTGAAAGGGGACCACCTAAGGATCATTCCTGTCAAGTTTGGTCAAAATCCGATCAGTGGTTTAGGAGGAGATGTCGTTTGAAGAAAAGTTTACGGACGCACGCACGCACGGACGCACGGACGCACGCACGCACGGACGCACGACGGACGACGGACAAAAAGTGATCCCAAAAGCTCACCTTGTCACTACGTGACAGGTGAGCTAAAAACATTTATACTTCAAGCAATGTACCATAAAAAATCCTAAAAATCCAGATGCCTTTAAGACTTGCTGTAATTCTCCTAAAATTTTAACAAATTTGTTAAATGATCCAGCATGGAGTCAAAAAGATGCAGACAGAATGGCAAACAATGTAGACCTTGATCAGACTGCTCATTATTATCATAGGAATGATCGTGGTTTACGGGTAAAATATTTGACCACTGAACACAACAATCCCTACCTTTGCCAACAGTGTAGATCCAGATCAGATGGCTGAAGAAGCCTGAACAGGATCTAGATTGTTTGTCATGCAGTTTGTGAAGTGAATGAATACATCATATCGAGTAATTTGATTGTTGGATAGTCAGAAATGGGTGTGTCTGAATTAATTTATTCAGCAGGATAAGGCTAATTGCATATGCCTTCAATTTTCTCCAGATTCAGAGACATTACACTGAGATAGACATATCCTGGGAAAAATTCAGCCCTGAAGTCAAAGAGGCATACACAAAGAAATACATGCAGGCTCAAGTAGACAAACTGGTACGGTATAGGTTCAAATTGGATGCCAAATCACCAGATGCAGTCCTGGATGCCACAGAACATGCATTGACCAGCTCCCAGCCAAAGTGTAGATATGTGGTCCATGGGGGTCCATTTCCTTTTGATCCACTTGCGGTAAGACAGATTTTATTTCTTTATATATATTTTGTATACAGGCAAACAGTTTGGACCCTGATCAGAGTGCTCCTGATCAAGAGCAGTCAGATCTGGATCCACACTATTTGCAAAAATAACTTTTGGCATCTTATGGGTTAACCCATTTCTGAATGGAGTACCCCCCAGGGATTTTCCTAGTGCAACTTTGGGGCCGGTAATCGGCCCTTATTTTTCCAAATTTCGAGACAGATATTCCCCAATTTTATAACAAATTTCCCAATTTCTGATGTTGGGCTACATTTTGATAAAAATTGCATGAAAATTGAACCAAAATTGACAAAGTTACAGCTGATTTAAATTCCCAACTATAAATATTAGCGAGCTTTTTTCCCAAACCCAGGGGCCCCTGGACCCTGATTCTGAAGGGTAGGAAAATCCCTGCTCCCACCCTCACTTACATGTATTAAGGTGTGTCAGGTTATTTAGAGAATGGAAGAACTTTCTGCAAACAGTGAAGGGCCTGATCAGACACCCTATTGTGCACTGTCTGCCAATGACCCATCTTGGGGTTTCCATTAAACAATGTGTCAAATGTAAAAATTCTCCTTAGGAGCAAGTTCTTTCCTTAAAAAGTAGACCCCTATTTTGAAAAAGAAGACAAAATATGTTTGAAATAGTTGCAACCCCTGTAGGTGTATCGGGAATGGGTACGCCTTCAAGGGAGACAACTCCTGCAAAAGTATTTTTGTGTCCTATGTCAAATGGGGTCAACTCTTGAAGGAAAGAATTTGCTCCTTAGGAGCAAATTCTTTCCTTTAAGAGTAGACCCCTTTTTCAGTGGGACAAGGCTTGTAGAAAAGCAAACAGGAAGTCCCGAAATTTGTCTCCCTTTGAAAAATGGCAGAAAAATCTGCCAAGTGTTCCCATTTCCCTTAAGATGAATTTGTTCTGCAAGAGAGAGAGAGAGAGAGAGAGAGAGAGAGAGAGAGAGAGAGAGAGAGAGAGAGAGAGAGAGAGAGAGAGAGAGAGAGTTTTGATCACATCTACACTTTTCTTTGCAATCTGAACACTGAACAGACAACTACTATAGTTCATACTTGATGAATCTTATTGTTTTTTTTCTACAGGTGTATGCCATAGTGTATGGATATTTGCCAGAATACATCACTGACTGGATCGGCTGCAAAATGGGCTCATGTTCCTAGAAATGAACACTGTTTATACTCCAAAAACTTGGAAAAACAATTATTAATACTGCAACTGGAAATGGCAACTATTATAATATTTAACAAGCTTACTTGCAAAACGGCTTCATGTTAAATAGGTGCAGAATGGTAAACAGTGTAGATCCTGATCAGACTCAGGAGCAGTCTGATCAGGGTCTTCTTTATTCAAGTACTACTGTCCAAATTCTAGGAGAAATTGTGGTTGTGTGTTTTATAATCATTATGGGATGCTTGTCAATGAAAACAGTACAAGAACTGAACAGTGAATATCACAGAAAAAAACAATGGGCAGAGGAAAACGGCTAACATTTTAACCCTTCTCTTGCTGAATATTCAGTTTAGCCACACCCATTTCTGACTTTGAACCAATCAGATTACTTGATGTAATTTATTTCTACAAATTCATAAATTGAATGTCAAATAGTGTAGATCCTGATCAGATGGCTTCTTCAGAAGCCATCTGATCTGGATCTACACTGTTTGCAAAGAAAAGGGTTGTCGTGAACAGCATGATAAGAGTTAAACACTGTATGGTCATCTAAAAGGTCTCAGGAATCATTTAGATTAACATAGACTTCATTTTCTGATGTTTCTATGCACTGTAAAAATCTAAAAATTTGGACACCTTGAGAATGTGCTGTAATTCTCCTAAAATTTCAACAAATTTGTTTCGCAATCCTACAAGGAGTCCAAAAATTGCAGATGGAATGGCAAACAGTGTAGACCCTGATCAGACTGCTCCTGAAGGAGCAGTCTGATCTGGGTCTGCACTGTTTGCATAGACCAGTCTGTCCCAATATTTAGGATCATTACGGTATCTAATAAAATCAGTGCTCTTTAGTGTATAAGATAATTTCATAAAAATGATATGACTTAGTAACACATGTAATAACACAATGGGCCAGTTTTTCAAAACTAAAGATGTCATTAGTTAAAAAATTGTTATAACTTTGATCATTTAATATGGCAAATATACTAATATTTTTTCAGAACCCACCCACCCCACCCCCCAAAAATTTGTTTAGATATTGTACGTGCTGGACCAGTCAACAATTTGACCACTAACGAGCTCATTAAGCTAACAAGGCTTTGAACAACTAGGCCATGGTTAGTAGCACTTAAAGTCCTGGCATCAGCTGTGGCAACCCTATGTTTACTATAGAAATAAAAATAAAAAATGAGTTCCTTTAAGAGCAATGAAAACATTCATGAGAAAGAAGATGGGTCATACTACGTAGTTTCGGCTAATAAAGCCTCATCAGTGACCCTGTAATGATCTGGCAACGAAAGCCAGAGGAAACATACTACAAATTTGCGAATTTCGAACAGGCAGTCGATTCAAAGACGGACATAAATCAAAATGGGGTCCAAATAATTAAAAACCTGTCTAGAATATGAGTCTAAACCAATAATAAATTTCTGATTTCTCAGAATATTCACGCTGATCTCAAAGGGCCAAAAGTAAAATATAAACTGCACTATGGTTGATGTACGGGGAGACGTTTTACGGCCACCACACGGCACAACACCAGCTGCAGTGAAGGCAAATAAAAATCAAAAATGAGTTCCTTTAAGAGCAATGAAAACATTCATAAGAAAGAAGATGGGTCATACTACGTAGTTTCGGCTAATAAAGCCTCATCAATAACAAGAAAGTCAGCAATAACAATTTCTTATTCTTATTTTGAATGAGTCGCATTTCATATGAAATTAATGAAACTCGCCAGAGGCTTGTTTAATAAATTCCATATGAAATGACCAAGGATGTAAGAACCTCTGTGTAATATATATTTATTCTATTTTTAATGGAAAATTCTGTAAGCAAATAGTGCAGGCCCTGATCAGATGCCGCGTTCTGTGGCGTCTGATCATCATCTTGGCCTGCACTGTTTGCCAAATTACCCCTTTAGGGGTTTCCCCGCATGCAAGGGGTTAATCGTCATTATTTTGTGTAATCTGTACATTTTTATTTGGGTATAACATGGTTGTTTAATAACCTTTACCCTGCTGTAGGTGACAAGCCCTATCTTTGCAAACAGTGTAGATCCAGATCATATGGCTTCTTCAGAAGCCATCTGATCAGGATCTACACAGTTTGACATTCAGTTTATGAATATGTAGAAATAAGCTGCATCGAGTAATCTGATTGGTTCAAAGTCAGAAATGAGTGTGGCTTAATTGAATATTCAGCAGGTAAAGGTTAACTAACAACAGGCCAGGGCCCAGTTCTTAAAAGCTTTCTTAGCTTATCAAATTTGTAATCAAAATGTTAACTGTTCTAGCAAGTACAATATCTAACACAATAGTATTTTTGCTGAAAAAAACATGAGTAGCTTTTGCATTTACAAAAGCTTCTCACATTTTTTTTTCAGCAAAAGTATTAGTATATTTGCATATTAAATGATTAAAGATTTAACAATGTTAACTACCGACATCGTTAGTTTTGAACACTTGGGCTAAGAACAATAGTGAGGTATAAGTAATAGTTCCCATCAATACTGTTATGAAGAGGAACTGGTGTATCACCTTTTGCTTTAAGCTTAAGCTTGTTTTGCAAGAATTGTTGACTTATATTTTAACATTTTGATATATATTTACTTTTGTAATATTACTGTTTTATATTGTTTATATTGTTATAATAAATAATAAGACTTTACTGTAGTTCCTTCAGTCCATTTTTATCCCCCGACCGAATAGGTTTGGGGGTTATAGCGATCAGCCTGGCGTCCATACATCTGTCCGTAGACACAACCTTGTGATGGCCATAACTCCAAAACCTTTTAAGATTCATTGATGGTTCTTGGCACAATTGTTCAGAAGGCTGAGACGGCGTGTCATGCGCAAGAACTAGAACTCTGGCTGCCATAGTTTTTGAATTATCTCTCCTTTTAATAAAATAGAATGACTACCTTGTGATGGCCATAACTCCAATACCCTTTGAGATATATTGATGGTACCTGGCACAATTGATCACAAGGCTGAGATGGTGTGTCATGCGCATGAACCACAATTCGGGCTGCCATGGTTTTTGAGTTATCTCCCCTTCCAATGACATAGAGTGACTATCTTGTGATGGCCATAACTCCAATAACCTTTGAGATATATTGATGGTACCTGGCACAGTTGTTCACAACGCTGAGACAGCGTTTCATTGGCAAGAACCATAACTCTGGGTATCACGTTTTTTTTGGTTATCTCCCCTTCCAATAAAATAGAATCACTACCTTGTGATGGCGATATCTCCAATACTCTTTGAGATATATTGATGGTACTTGGTACAGGTGTACATGACGCTAAGCAGGCGTGTTGTGTGCAAGAACCACAAGTCTGGGTGCCCTGGTTTTTTAAATATCTCCCCTGACAATATAACCTTGTGATGGCCATAACTCCAATACCCTTGAGATATATTGCTGGTACTTGGCACAATTGTGGACAAGGTGGAGACGGCGTGTCATGCCTAAGAAACACAACTCTGGGTGCTAGGGTATTTGAGTTAACTCTCCTTCCAATATAATCGTATGACCACCTTGTGATCAAACTCCAATACCCTTTGAGATATATTGAAGGAGCTTGGCACAATTGAATACAAGGTACAGAAGGCATGTCATGTGCAAGAATCACAACTCTTGGTGCTGTGGTATTTGAGTTATCTCCCCTTTCAATTTAACAGTACGACCACCTTGTGATCACCATATCTCGAATACCCTTTGAGACATATTGATGGTACTTGGTACAGGTATACATGAGGTTAAGCAGGTGTGTCATGCACAAGAACCACAATTCTGAGTGCGTTGGTTTAAGATTTATGTCCCCTGACAGTATTATCTTGTGATGGGTATAACTCCAATACCTTTGAGATATATTGCTGGTACTTGCCACAATTGTTCCTGTATATACAAGGATGAAAATGCATTTCATGTGCAAGACCCACAACTCAGTATACCTGTACTTTGTGCATTGGAAATCTTGGATCTTCATCATATTGGGAAGCGATCCTTTGTATCATTAGGCATCTCAATAAACATTACATATGCAAAATATACTATGGGCTTACAAGTGTGTTTTAATTCTGGTGCACTTTCTATTTGTGAACAGTCTTCTGAAGGCCATATTGGCTTTTGGTCGGGGGATTTGCCATCTCCTCTGATGGCTATTTTTATGAATATTTAGAATAACAAATATGATGCTATCTTTGATAGAATGACACTTTTTTCTGCTCATTATACACCACAAGCTCATTATAACACAGTTCATAATAACACGGTTTTGAATATAACACAGTTTCAAGACGGATCCCCAAAATGTATAATTTATGTAGAAAAATGTCCATAAATGGTCATTTTCCTATATAATCTTTACATTTTTGTTTGGATATAACATGGTTGTTTAACTGACACGGTTTTTGCTTTGGACTCCATTAATAGTGTTATAAAGAGGTTTTGGTGTACTGGGTGCAAAACAGAGCAACTCTGCTGAGGCAGTTCTACTATACACCACAATACATGTGTATATGTTTCACAGAGAAAAATAACCTAGTCCTACAAAAGTCAGTTTTCTCTGAATAAAGGGAACACCTCTGAGGCATAGTGCATAACGAGTCTATGTGATGATCACTCTTGTAAAACTCACTTTACCGGTACATATTTATTTTTTTTTAGTTTAACAGCCCAGTCTATCCTATAATGGTCATATTGAGCCAATCAGCTGACCTAATTACACATTTCCTGGCCAGGCTAATACAAGTGGTTACCCTGAACAGTACACATTCTTGAATCAGCTGAAGGGAGAGAATGAATGTTGAAATTGTTTTAACAATCTCCACAAAAGAATGTTGTCGACCAGCAGCTAACTTTGTATATGGAAAAGTGGGGTTTTTATTAGTTTCTACAGCCCTTTCACACAGCCCCAGATTAGAGGGGGTATCAACATATTGTTTTTCTTATATCTGTATGAAAACATGTTGTGGGGCCCTTCTAACGAACACCCACACCATAATTAAGTTTTCATGCCGAAAAAGAAAAATATCAGTACCTTCCAGATGAAAACTGGGCCTTATCTATAGCCATGCTTTCAAGACAAGTTGAATTACAGGGAGCTGATAATTCTGACACAGTATGCCTATATAGGCAATGATATAGGCAATGGAAAGGAACTGTAATTTATGAATAAATCACTAGGCCGAAGAGCGTGATGCCAAAAGACTATTTTATGATGTTACACAAATATTCTATGACGTGAAATAGTGAAACATCATTTTCTGACATAAAAATATTGCAAAAGGACATAACCCAGCAGGCACATGAAGTAATTGTGATGTCTCATCGACGTAGAGGCAATGTCATGATGTTTATGCAATGCACCGACATTGATTTGACGTTGCCCTAGCGACCTTTGCCTGCCGGGAAATGTTTGTGATACAGTCAACTGCTTACAATGGCAAAAGATTGGGGAATTTGAAGGAAACAACAGAATTATTTCCGATCTTTAGAGTTAGAATGGAAATTGATCAGCTCTAGTGTATTTGTCCAGAAAAAAATCACAGTTTGTCAGTCACTTGTAAGTAGAAAAAATCACTGGAGCCACATGGTCATGATTTGATCTACTTTACAAATGACCTCTTAACTGTGATTCATTCATCATTATCAATCATCATCAACGGATTTTTGATAAACGTGCAGGTACCGGTGTAACAGGCCGGTTCTTCCCCCCAGTCAGTTTCTTCCCCGGGGAAGAACTGGGCCGGCCCGTTTCTTCCCCGGGGAAGAAACTGACTAGTCAGTTTCTTCCCCACCCAGTCAGTTTCTTCCCCACCTGAATTTTTTTTAGAACCACAGAGAAAGAGTAATTTATGCCTCACAAATTGTTAAAAATTCAAAAAGAAACCATTCTGAATTAGTTTTGAGTCTTTACAGCTTGAATGGCAAAATTTTCTCTATGCCATACAATATATGGAGATCCAAGGAAATTTTCATCCCAATTCCAGTATCTATGATTAATTTTCTCAGCTTTTTATGGCATTAATTGGTACATATATAATAAGCAACAACCCTTTAGTGCTCCAATCTAAATATAATTTAGAAAGTGGGGGTGGGGAAGAACTGGGCCGGCCCATTTCTTCCCCGGGGAAGAACTGGGCCAGCCCATTTCTTCCCCACCCCAGATTTTTCTGTTTACTAAAATTCTTGTGATAAATGTTCTTCACTTTTAAAGACATAAATTGGTATTAACTACAGAGCTATAATAAGCAACAAATGATTGGCCCTTAAATTTCAATAGAATTCGGAGACTCGGGGTGGGAAAGAACTGGGCCGGCCCAGTTCTTCCCCACCCCAGATGTTTCTGTTTACTAATAATTCTTGTGATAAATTTCCTTTGCTTTTTAGGACAAAAATTGGTAAAAACTAAAAAGATATAATAAGCAACAAATGTTTAGAGCTTTGTTATCAAGAGAATTTGGAGGCTGGGGTGGGGAAGAACTGGGCCGGCCCAGTTCTTCCCCACCCTAGATGTTTCTGCTTACTAATAATTCTGGTGATAAATTTCCTTTGCTTTTTAAGACATAAATTAGTATAAACTAAACAGATATAATAAGCAACAAATGTTTGGAGCTCAAATCTTAATAGAATTTGGAGACTGGGGGTGGGGAAGAACTGGGCCGGCCCGTTTCTTCCCCACCCCAGATGTTTCTGTTTACTAAAAATTCTTGTGATAAATTTTCTTCACTTTTAAAGACATAACTTGGTATTAACTAAACAGATATAATAAGCAACAAATGTTTGGCACTTAAATTTCAATAGAATTCTGAGACTCCGGGATGGGGAAGAACTGGGCCGGCCTGTTTCTTCCCCACCCTTGGGTAGTGTTGTACAGTTATGTCACTTATATTGCTGAAGATGTCTTGGGTGGGGAAGAACTGGGCCAGTCCATTTCTTTCCCACCCTTGGTAAGTATTGTACTGTTAAGTCAATTATGACATTGAAGGTGTTGGGACGGGGAAGAACTGGGCCGACCCATTTCTTCCCCACCCCTGGGTAGTGTTGACAATTATGTCAGTTATATCGCTGAAGATGTCTGGGGTGGGGAAGAACTGGGGTGGCCCATTTCTTCCCCCACCCTTGGGTAGTGTTGTATAGTTATTTCTGTTATATAGCTGAAGATGTCTTGGGTTGGGAAGGACTGGGCCACCCGTTTCTTCCCCACTCTTGGTATGTGTTGTACTGTTAAGTTGATTATGACGTTGAAGATGTCTGGGGTGGGGAAGAACTGGGCCTGCCCGTTTCTTCCCCACCCTTGGCTAGTGTTGTACAGTTATGTCAGATACATCAGAGGATGTCTGAGGCAGGGAAGAATTGGGGCAACCTGTTTCTTCCCCACCCTTGTGTAGTGATGTACAATTAAATCAGTTATGATGTTTAAGTTGTCTGTGGTGGGGAAGAACTAGGCCGGCCCAGTCCTGCCCCACCCCCAATTTCCAAATTCTATTTAGATTTGTGCTCCAAACATTTTTTGCTTATTATATCTTTTTAGTTTATTCCAATTTTTGTCTTAAAAAGCAAAGAAAATTCATTACAAGAATTTTTTGTAAACAGAAAAATCTGGGGTGGGGAAGAAATGGGCCAGCCCAGTTCTTCCCCAACCCCAGTTTCTAAATTCGATTGAGATTTGAGCTACAAACATATTTGTTGCTTATTATATCTTTTTAGTTTATACCCACTTTTGTCTTAAAAAGCGAAGAAAATTTATCACAAGAATTTTTTTAAACAGAAAAATCTGGGGGTGGGGAAGAAACGGGCCGGCCCAGTTCTTCCCCACCCCCATTCTCCAAATTCTATTTAGATTTGAGCTCCAAACATTTGTTGCTTATTATATCTTTTTAGTGTTTACCAACTTTTGTCTTTAAAAGCATAGAAAATTTATCTCAAGAATTTTTTGTAAACAGAAAAATATGGGGTGGGGAAGAAACAGGCCGGCCCAGTTCTTCCCCACCCCCAGTCTCCAAATTCTATTTAGATTTGAGCTCCAAACATTTGTCGCTTATTGTATCTTTTTAGTGTATACCAACTTTTGTCTTAAAAAACGAAGAAAATTTATCGTAAGAATTTTTTGCAAACAGAAAAATCTGGGGTGGGGAAGAAACAGGCCGGCCCAGTTCTTCCCCACCCCCAGTCTCCAAATTATGTTTAGATTTGAGCTCCAAATATTTGTTGCTTATTTTAGTTTATACCAATTTATGTCTTAAAAAGCGAAGAAAATTTATCGCAAGAGTTTTTTGCAAACAGAAAACTCTGGGGTGGAGAAGAAATGGGCCGGCCCAGTTCTTCCCCACCCCCAGTCTCAGAATTCTATTTAGATTTGAGCGCCAAACATTTGTTGCTTATTATATCTATTTAGTTTATACCAATTTATGTCTTAAAAAGCAAAGAAAATTTATCACAAGACTTTTTTGTAAACAGAAAAATCTGGGGTGGGGAAGAAACGGGCCGGCCCAGTTCTTCCCCACCCCTAGTCTCCAAACTGTATTTAGATTTGAGCTCCAAACATTTGTTGCTTATTACATTTTTTTTGTTTATTCCATTTTTTGCCTTAAAAAGCAAAGGAAATTTATCACAAGAATTATAAGTAAACAGAAAATTCTTGGGTGGGGAAGAACTGGGCCGGCCCAGTTCTTCCCCACCCCCAGTCTCCAAATTCTATTTAGATTTGAGCGTCAAACATTTGTGGCTTATCATATCTGTTTAGTAAATACTAATTTATGTCTTACAAAGCAAAGAAAATTCATCGAAGATGCTTGAATTGGGGTGCATATTTTATTGCATTTCCATGAATGGTGTAGCATAGAGCAAATTTTGTCATTCAAGCTAAAAGGACTCAGAACTTATTCGGAATGGTCTCTTTTCTCATTTATAACAAATTGTGAGCTGAAAATTATTCGTTGACTATGGTTCTGAAAAAAATTCAGGTGGGGAAGAAACTGACTGGGTGGGGAAGAAACTGACTAGTCAGTTTCTTCCCCCGGGGAAGAAACGGGCCGGCCCAGTTCTTCCCCCGGGGAAGAAACGGGCCGGCCCAGTTCTTCCCCGGGGAAGAACCGGGCCGGGGGAAGAAACTGACCGTTACACCGGGGCAACGTCCACATAAGTGGGCCCCCTTCCAGGTAGCTGGCTTGCTGCACGCATGGCAGATCTTACACCAGATCTCCAGGCTTGTCTATCATGAGGATCGATAGCAGAGAGCTCCCATTCTCTACAATCTCTTTCTATCCGCTGCTTCCGGGTAATCTTGGGCCTTCCAGGCCCCTGCTTTCCACAGATGCTTGGGGTCAGGTCACTTGCTAATGTTATTTTTGCATTTTGCTATAATTGGAACACTTACCATCATCATAAAACATGTTTAGGAACTTCTAGACAAAGTTTTAAAAAACGTCCTTTTTACTATCAAGGCTCAAATAAGCACATATGCTTGGGGTCAGGTCACTTGCTAATGTTATTTTTGCATTTTGCTATAATTGGAACACTTACCATCATCATAAAACATGTTTAGGAACTTCTAGACAAAGTTTTAAAAAACGTCCTTTTTACTATCAAGGCTCTTGAGCCTTGATAGTAAAAAGGACGTTTTTTAAAACTTTGTCTAGAAGTTCCTAAAGATGTTTTATGATGATGGTAAGTGTTCCAATAATAGCAAAATGCAAAAATAACTTTGAAAAAACATTAGCAAGTGACCTGACCCCAAGCATCTGTGCTGCTTTCCACCTATCTGTATGTCACAGGCAGTCTTGATTCATTACTAAACAAATCACTGCTAGAGCTGATCTATTTCTAATATAAATTCCGTATTTCTGATTTTCATGAAAGTATAAATGACATTCAGTACTATGCCAAGTAAATGAACTCCAAAAGCAAATCTCTCACAAACATCGGAATTTTTTTTTACATGCAGAATGACTGATTTATTGTTTTGGGTCAGCTCTTATGGGTCATTTGTGTCATCTCCCAGAGAAAGGGAGAGATAGTAGAGATGAAAGTGAGGGACAGAATGAATGGAACTGTATAAGCAGAAGAAATAACAACATTCCTTCTCTACCCTTACCTGCTGCAAGGACAGCAGGTCTTGTCCAATTGTAAGCCAGTATCAGATGGATGTCCGAGTGATGCAAGATATTTACATGCAGACAATTTGCCTTTTCCTTGTCATCAGCAGACAAAAAGTGTACAAAGAATATGGAACCATAATGATCCTAGCTAAGTATTGGGACAGACAGGCCTAAGCAAACAGTGTAGACCCAGATCAGAAGGAGCAGTCTGATCAGGGTCTACACCATTTGCCATTTGGTCTCCACTTTTTGGACTCTTGCAGGATCGCAAAACAAACCTGTTAAAATTTTAGGAGAATTACAGCAAGTCCTCAAGAGATCTGGGGCCAGTTGGTCAAAGCATCATTAGCTTAACGAGCTCGTTAGTGGTCACATTGTTAACTCTTCTAGCAAGTACAATATCATAAATTTTGGTATTTTTGCTGAAAAAATGTGAGCAGCTTGTGTCTGCAAAAGCTGCTCACATTTTTTCAGCAAAAATTTCAGCATATTTGCCATATTTAATGATCAAAGTTTTAACGATACGTTAACTAACGACGTCGTTAGTTTTGAACAACTGGGCCCTGACTTTTTAGGATTTTTATGGCATGCTTTGTTCATGACAGGGGTACTTCTAGCCACTGATCGTTAATAGAGGCATAATAGGGATATTTTCTAAATTTTCTTTTAAACCAGAGGACCTGAGCTGTTCACCGGAGTGCTGAGAGTTTATGGAGCTATTTCATTTCTGAGAAGATTTTTAAAGGGTTTACCATGGTAGCCATCCTGGACAAGTGACCTGAAAATTGGCCCATTGGTTCCGAAGAAGATTTCTGCAGGGTTTTTAGGTGGCCATATTGGTCATGTGACCAAACTCATATTAATACATTTTCATTTGTTCCTATAAAAGCTTTAATGTGACATTTGTTTACAAATGCAGCAGTGGTTTCTGTGAAAAATCAGTTTTAAGTAGAATTTGTTTTTCTACAAAAACACAGATGTCTCCACCGTTTTTGACCTCTAAGTATAACCTTGACATTGGAGGTATTGAGCTGGGTCTTGTGTGCAACACATCATCTAATGAAGATGAACATTTCTGCAAAGTAACGTTAAAAATAGCCATCAGAAGAGATGGCAAATCCCTCGACCAAAAGCCAATATGGCCTTCAGAAGATTGTTCACCAATAGAAAGTGCACCAGAATTAAACCAGCAATATATCACAAAAGTATTGCCGTTATGACCATCACAAGATTATACTTCAGGAGAGATAACTAAAAAAACCAGGGTACTCAGAACTGTGGTTCTTGCGCATGACATGCCTGCTTAAGCTCATGCATTTCTGTACAAAGTACCATCAATATGTCTCAAAGGGTGTTGGAGATCAAAAGCTGGTCATACTGTTATATTGGAAGGGTAGATAACTCAAATATTTATCATAGCACCCAGAATTGTGGTTCTTAGGCATGAAGTGCCGTCTCAACCTTGTATACAGTTGTGCTAAGTACCATCAGTATATCTCAAAGGGTTTTGGAGTTATGGCCATCAAAATGTTATATTGTCAGGGGAGAAAATTAAAAAACCTGGGCACCCAGAGTTGTGGTTCTTGCAAGTGACACACCTGCTTAACCTCATGTACAACTGTACCAAGTTCCATCAATATATCTCGAAGAGTATTGGAGATGTGGCCATCACATGGTAGTGATTCTATATTATTGGAAGGGGAGATAACTCAAAAACCATGGCACCCACAGTTGTGGTTCTTGTACATGACATACCGTCTCGGCCTTGTGAACAACTGTGCCAGGTATCATCAATATATCTTAAAGGGTACTGGAGTTATGGCCATCAGGTACTGGAGTTATGGCCATCACAAGGTAGTCACTCTATTTTATTGGAAGGGGAGATAACTCAAAAACCATGGCAGCAAGAGTTGTGGTTCTTGTACATGACACAACGACTCGGCCTTGTGAACAACTGTGCCCCGTATCATCAATATATATTAAAGGGTATTGGAGTTATGGCCATCACAAGGTAGTCACTCTATTTTATTGGAAGGGGAGATAACTCAAAAACCATGGCAGCCAGAGTTGTGGTTCTGGTGCATGACACACTGTCTAATCCTTGTGAACAAATGTGCCAGGTACCATCAATATATCTCAAACGATATTGGAGTTATGGCCATCATAAAGTAGTCATTCTATTTTATTACAAGAGGCTCAATGAGCCTAAACCGCTCACCTGAGGAACTTAAGTTTTAACAATTCACAGACTTGACTACTAAATCTGCTAATAGAATCCAGCCCATTGACCCTTACAGGATATAAGTCATCATTATTGCATTGCATTCCAAGTTTGAGACTTCTAGCTTCTATAGTTCCTGAGAAATCTTTGACGAAAATTTAACATTGGTCAAAATGGAGAGAAAGAAGAATGAAAGAACAGATGAACAAATAAGCTGAGAAAGCCCAATGTCTCTTACACAAAATAAGTCATCATTATTCTATTGAATACCAAATTCGATGCTTCTAACTTTTATAGTTCCTGAGAAATCTTTGATTAAAAATTTAACATTGGTCTATTATCTCTATATGGAGAGAAAGAAGAATGAAGGAACAAATGAACCAGACTAGCTCCAAAACCTAATGCAACCTTTCCCCTTGCCCAATGGTGCTACACATAAAATTTAAACAAGATTGGTCGACTGCCTTCTGAGATATGCTTCATTGAAAGTGTGGACGACGGATGGACGGACGACAGACGACGGACTCCGGAGCCTTGGTATACTATCAGCTCACTGGAGCCTTTGGCTCAGGTGAGCTAAAAATTCAAGTCGCTATTTCTGTCACAACATTTTCCCTACGTTAAGTCTATGGGCAAATTTTTTTGTCTCTCAAGGTCACGTAACTCCGAGGTCAATATTCCGATTCGGCCCAAAATCGAACTTAACCGAGATTTTATGCCTGTCCTCGTTACCTGCAAGTTTGAAGCTGATATGAATAAAAATAAAGTTGCTATCGTGGTCACAACGTATTTTTTTATGCTCAAGGGCAGGTAACTCCAAGGCAAATATTCCGATTCGGCCCAAAATCGAACTTAACTGAGATTTTATGTCTGTCCTCGTTACCTGCAAGTTTGAAGCTGATCTGAAAAAAATTCAAGTCGCTATCGTAGTCGCAACATTTTCCCTAATTAAGTCTATGGGCAAATTTTTTGTCGCTCAAGGTCACGTAACTCCGAGGTCAATATTCCGATTCGGCCCAAAATTGAACTTAACCGAGATTTTATGCCTGTCCTCTTTACCTGCAAGTTTGAAGCTGATATGAATAAAAATAAAGTTGCTATCGTGGTCACAACGTATTTTTTTATGCTCAAGGGCAGGTAACTCCAAGGCAAATAATCCGGTTCGGCCCAAAATCGAACTTAACCGAGATTTTATGTCTGTCCTCGTTACCTGCAAGTTTGAAGCTGATCTGAAAAAAATTCAAGTCGCTATCGTAGTCACAACATTTTCCCTATGTAAAGTCTATGGGCAAATTTTTTGTCGCTCAAGGTCATGTAACTCCGAGGTCAATATTCCGATTCGAACTTAACTGAGATTTTATGCCTGTCCACGTTACCTGCAAGTTTGAAGCTGATCTGAATAAAAATAAAGTTGCTATCGTGGTCACAACGTATTTTTTTATGCTCAAGGGCAGGTAACTCCAAGGCAAATAATCCGATTCGGCCCAAAATCTAACTTAACCGAGATTTTATGTCTGTCCTCGTTACCTGCAAGTTTGAAGCTGATCTGAAAAAAATTCAAGTCGCTATCGTAGTCACAACATTTTCCCTATGTTAAGTCTATGGGCAAATTTTTTGTCGCTCAAGGTCACGTAACTCCGAGGTCAATATTCCGATTCTGCCCAAAATCGAACTTAACCGAGATTTTATGCCTGTCCTTATTATATGCAAGAATGAAGTCGATCAGATAAAAATTGACGGAGCTAGAGTGATGACAAGCTTTTTCCTATGTTAAGTCTATGGGACCTATATGTTGCCATGGTAACCAGAGTTCCACTCAGATCTGCATGAAAACCTTATGCAGTCTTTCCACTTGCCCAATAATGTTACACATGAAATTTGATCAAAGTCGGCCAAGTAGTTTTCAAGATATACATTTTTGAAATTCACATTAACCCTTATGCAAAAATGCACAAGGGCAGGTAACTCCTAAGTGTATGATCCGATTCTGCCAATTATCGAACTTGACCGAGATTTCATGGCTGTGCTGGTTATCTGTAAGAATGAAGCCAATCCGAACAAAATTGAAGCAGCTACAGTGATGACAACATTTTCCCCATGCATGTTAAGTCGATAGGCAATTTTTCGGGCGCTCAAGGGGACGTAACTCTTGAGTGAATTATCTGATTCGGCCCAAAATCGAACTTGACCGAGATTTTATGCTGCAAGAATGAAGTCGATCAGAAAAAAATTGACGGAGCTAGAGTGATGACAAGCTTTTTCCTATGTGAAGTCTATGGGAGCTAGATGTTGCCATGGCAACCAGAGTTCCACTCAGATCTGCCTGAAAACCTAATGAAGCCTTTCCACTTGCCCAATAATGCGACACATGAAATTTGATCAAAGTTGGCCAAGTAGTCTTTAAGATATACATTTTTGAAATTCCCATTAACCCTAATGCAAAAACACACAAGGGCAGGTAACTCCTAAGTGAATGATCCGATTCTGCCAGTTATCGAACTTGACCGAGATTTCATGGCTGTGCTGGTTATCTGCAAGAATAAAGGCAATCTGAAAATAATTGAAGCAGCTACGGTGATGACAACATTCTCCCCATGTTAAGTCAATAGGCAATTTTTTCAACGCTCAAGGGCACGTAACTCCTGAGTGAATAATCCGATTCAGCCCAAAATCGAACTTGATCGAGATTTCATGCCTGTCCTCGTTATCTGCAAGAATGAAGTCGATCAGAAAAAAATTGACGGAGCTAGAGTGATGACAAGCTTTTTCCTATGTTAAGCCTATGGGAGCTCTTTGTTGCTGTGGCAACCAAAGTTCTCATCCGATCTGCACGAAAACCTAATACAGCCTTTCCCCGTATCTGATGATGGTTCATAGGAAATTTGATCAAGGCCGGCCCCACTGGTTCCAGAGATATACTTCGTTGAAAGTGTGGACGACGGACGCCGGCTCGTGGTATACTAATACCTCACATGAGCCTTCGGCTCAGGTGAGCTAAAAAGGGGAGATAACTAAAAAAGTATGGCATCCAGAGTTCTGGTTCTTGCACACGACACGCCGTCTAAGCCTTGTAAACAATTGTGCCAAGAACTATCAATGAATCTCAAAGGGTATAGGAGTTATGGCCATCACAAGGTTGCATCTACGGACGGATGGACAGACGCCAGGCTGATCGCTATATCCCCTGAACCTATTCGGTCGGGGGATAAAAATGTTCATAGAAAAATAAAAAAGTTATTGGCTGTACACAAAAAGGCCCTTTTTTACCTTTGACCTCTAAGTATGGCCTTGACCTTTAAGGTACAACACATCGTCTCATGATGGTTAACATTTCTGTCAAGTAATTTCATAATCCACCAAAGAATAAGGAAGTTATTGACTGTCCCTTTTTTAACCTTTGACCTCTAGGTATGACCTTGACATTGGAGGTATGGACCTTGGTCTTGCACATGACTCATGGTCTAATGACGGTGAACATTTCTGCATGGTAACTTTATTAAGTCCATCCAGAAATTGACTGGACACAAAAAACCAGAGGGCCCTGGTTGGCTCACCTGATCCAAAGCATAACAAGTGGGCCCCGGGCAGGGTCAATTTTGGCCCCAGGGCTAAAATTTGAACAATCTTGGTAGAGGTCCACAAGATGAAAATTCATATCGAATATGAAAGACCTGGGCTTTCTGGTTTCAGAGAAGAAGATTTTAAAGGTTTACCCTGCATATAGAAGTCTATGTAAAACAAGATTTTCCCTATATAAGTCTCTGTTAAACCAAAGGGCCCCGGAGCGGGGGCATTTTTGGCCCCAGGGCTTTAATTTGAATAATCTTGGTAGAGGTCCACTAGCTGAAGCTTCATAACAAATATCAAAGACCTAAGCCTTGTGTTTCAGAGAAGATGAATTTTAAAGATTTTCCCTATATATATAAGCCTATGTAAAACCAAAGGGCCACATGGCGGGGGCATTTTTGGTCTCAGGGCTATAATTTGAACAATCTTTATAGAGGTCCACTAGCTGAAGCGTCATAACAAATATCGAAAACCTAAGCCTTGTGGTTTCAGAGAAGAAGATTTTTCAATATTTTCCCTATATAAGTCTATGTAAAACCAAAGGGCTCCAGATCGGGGGCATTTTTGGCCCCAGGGCTATTATTTGAACAATCTTGGTAGAGGTCCACAAGATGAAGCTTCATACCAAATATCAAAGACCTGGGCCTTGCAGTTCCAGAGAAGAAGATTTTTCAAGATTTTCCCTATATAAGCCTATGTAAAACAAAAGGGCCCTGGTGCGGGGGCATTTTTGGCCCCAGCACTATAATTTGAACAATCTTGGTAGGGGTCTACTAGATGAAGCTTCATACCAAATATCAAAGACCTGAGCCTTGCGGTTTCAGAGAAGAAGATTTTTCAAGATTTTCCCTATATAAGCCTATGTAAAACCAAAGGGCCCCCATGCAGGGGGCATTTTTAGCTCCAGCACTATCATTTGAACAATCTTGGTAGGGGTCCACTAGATGAAGCTTCAGACAAAATATCAAAGACCTGGGCCTTGCAGTTTCAGAGAAGAAGATTTTTAAAGATTTTCCCTATATAAGCCTATGTAAAACAAAAGGGCCCTGGTGCGGGGGCATTTTTGGCCCCAGCACTATAATTTGAACAATCTTTGTAGGGGTCCACTAGATGAAGCTTCATACCAAATATCAAAGACCTGGGCCTAGCGGTTTCAGAGAAGAAGATTTTTCAAGATTTTCCCTATATAAGCCCATGTAAAACCAAAGGGCTCCCATGCGGGGGCATTTTTAGCTTCAGCACTATAATTTGAACAATCTTGGTAGGGGTCCACTAGATAAAGCTTCAACCTTATATCAAAGACCTGGGCCTTGCGGTTTCAGAGAAGAAATTTTTAAAGATTTTCCCTATATAAACCCATGTAAAACCAAAGGGCCCTGGTGCGGGGGCATTTTTGGCCCCAGCACTATAATTTGAACAATCTTGGTAGGGGTCCACTAGATGAAGCTTCATACCAAATATCAAAGACCTGGGCCTTGCGGTTTCAGAGAAGAAGATTTTTAAAGATTTTCCCAATATAAGCCCATGTAAAACCAAAGGGCCCCCGTGCGGGGGCATTTTTGGCCCCAGCACTATAATTTGAACAATCTTGGTAGGGGTCCACTAGATGAAGCTTCATACCATATATCAAAGACCTGGGCCTTGCGGTTTCAGAGAAGAAGATTTTTTAAGTTTTCTGTGAAAAAAATCTATTTTTGGCTACTGTGACCTATATGTGCAATGGACCGGAACCATTTGAACAACTTTGAAAGGGGACCACCTAAGGATCATTCCTGTGAAGTTTGGTCAAAATCCGATCAGTGGTTTAGGAGGAGATGTCGTTTGAAGAAAAGTTTACGGACGCACGGACGCACGCACGCACGCACGGACGCATGCACGCACGACGGACGACGGACAAAAAGTGATCCCAAAAGCTCACCTTGTCACTACGTGACAGGTGAGCTAAAAAAAAATGTTTACCTCTGACCTCTTAGCATGACCTTGATCTTGGATGTACCGACCTGTGTCTAGCGTGCACCACATCGTCTCATGATGGTTAACATTTCCGCCATGTAATTTCACAATCTATCCAGGAATAAGAAAGTTATTGACTGAACACTAAAAAAGGCCCTTTTTTGTCCTTTGACCTCTTAGTACGACCTTGACATTTGAGGTACCAACTTGGGTCATGCACACAACACATCGTCTCATGGTGGTTAACATTTCTGCCAAGTAATTTCAAAATCCATCTAAAAATAAAAAAGTTATTGACAGAACACAAAAAGGCCCCTTTTTTACCTTTAACTTCTATGTATGACCTTGACCTTTCAGGTATCAAACTGGGTCATGCGTGCAACACATCATCTCATGGTGGTTAACATTTCTGCCAAGCAATTTCAAAATCCATCTAAAATTAAGAAAGTTATTGACCAAACACGAAAAAAGGCCCCTTTTTTACCTTTGGCCTCTATATATGACCTTGACATTTTAGGTACCTAACTGAATCATGCGTGCAACACATCGTCTCATGATAGTTAACATTTTTGCCAAGTAACTTCAAATTCTATCTAAAAATAAGCAAGTTATTGACAAAACCAAAAAAATGCCCCTTTTTTAACCTTTGACCTCTAAGTATGACCTTGACCTTTGAGGTACCAACCTGGGTCATGCACACAACACATCGTCTTATATTGGTTAACATTTCTGCCAAGTGATTTCAAAATCCATCTCAAAATAAGAAAGTTATTGACATAACACGAAAAAAAAGGCCCTTTTTTTTACTTTGACTTTGAGGTACCGACCTGCCTCATGCGCACCACACATTGTCTCATGGTTGTTAATATTTCTGCCAAGTAATTTTAAAATCCATCTCAAAATAAGAAAGTTATTGACCAAACACGAAAGAAAAAAGGCCCCTTTTTTGACCTTTGACCTCTAAGTATGACCTTGACCTTTGAGGTACCGACCTGCCTCATGCGCACCACACATCGTCTTATGGTTGTTAATATTTCTGCCAAGTAATTTTAAAATCCATCTGTAAATAAGAAAGTTATTGACCAGACATGATTTGCCCATACATACCGACAAACTTCCAAGGGAGATAATTCAAAAATTATAAATGCGAGAGTTAGAGTTCTTGTGCACTGCACATCGTCTAATGCTGATTAATATTTATATGAAGTTTCATGAAGATAGCTCGAACGGTTTTCAAGTTATAGAGCGGACACGAATGTGTGACAGACGGGCAGAGGGACGGACAGACAGATGGACAGACAGACGCCTGGGGAAAAACAATATGTCTCTCCGAAAAAAACAACATAATTTTCATATCTGAATGACCTTAGGCCAAGGTCAGAGAATCACCTTGACACAAGTAGTTTCATCCACTCAACTAGCTAACAATTTTCAGATCACAGGCTGCTATAGTTTCCGAAAAAATACATGGTTTTTACTTTTTCCATACATATGTCTATGTGACCAAATTTGACCTTGCCATAAAATTGGTGAAGACCATCCAGTGGTCATCGTTTGAAGAAACTATAAAGGGCCAAAGTCCCCAATGTCACATACCAAGTTTCATGAAAATCGACCTGTTGGTCCTGGAGAATAGAAGAAGATTTCTGAAGTGTTTTTACCTTATATGGCCATGGTGGCCATATTGGTCATGTGACCCAACTCATACAAATAGATTTTCATCTTCATGTGACCCAACTCATACTAATAAATTTTCATCTTCTTGTTTATATAAGATTTTTATAAAATCTAATCACAAACAACCCAAAGTTGCAGTGGAAAATAAGTTTTAGTCTTCATTTCTGAAAGGCATTAGGTCAAGGTCAAGGAATGACCTTGACCTTGAATACTCATGTAGTTTCATCCACTCATTTAGCTAACTGCATTTACCAATTTTCAGATCAGAGACTACAATAGTTTCCGTAAAATACAGTTTTTCCCATACAAAAGTCAATAAGACCAAATTTGACCTTGGCATAAAATAGGTCAAGGTCATCCAAGGGAACTATGATGGGCCCGAGCCCCCATTGTTACATACCGAGTTTCATGACAATTGGCCTCTTGGTTTGGGAGGAGATTTTTGAAGGGTATTTACCTTATATGGGCATGGTGGCCATCTTGGTCATGTGACAGAACTCATTTTAATAAATTTTCATTTCCTTGTTCTTATAGGTATTTATATGAAATTTGCTTAAAAACGGCTTAGTACTTTCTGAGGAAAATAAGATGTGATTTTCATATAATGACCTTGACCTTGAATACTCATGTACTTTAATCAACCCATTCAGCTAACTGCATCTACCAATTTTCAGATTACAGGCTGCAATAGTTTCTGGAAAATACACATTTTTTACTTTTTCCCACACAAAAGTCTATGTGACCAAATTTGACCTTGGCATAAAACAGGTCAAGGTCATCCAAGGGTCATCATTTGAACAAACTATGATGGGACCGAGTCGCAAATGCAATCAGCCCATTGGTTCGGGAGGAGAAGGTATTTGAAGGGTTTTTACCATATATGGGCATGGCGGCCAATCTTGGTCATGTGACCTGGACCCCACGAACAAATTTTCATTCCCCCATCACATGGATGTTCCATATGAAATTTGGCTTCAATCAGCCCGGTGGTTTCAGAGGTGAAGTTGTTTGAAAATATTGACAGACAGAAAGACAACAGACAATAGACAGACAACGGAGCCTTGTCATACTATAAGCTCGGCTCAGGTGAGCTAATAAAGGTATGTTGTGAGAACATACAACATAAATTTCCCCGATAAAATAATAAAATTATCAAAAATATCCTATTATTATCTGCAGTTACTGGAAATATTTCCGGGGTCTCAAGAACGAGTTTGAACAACTACCTGTGGATAAGCCATCAAAGTTTCAGTGTAAAAGGGTATACATGGCTTATTTTTGTTCTATCACATACATTGTGGGACCAGGGCACTCCTTAAAACTAGCTCAATGAGATGGTTCTAACAAGCACCCACAATCTATATTATAAGCATTAATAAGAATAGCACACCTTTATCAGGAAAATGCCACTTTAGAGCCTTAGATATCCTAATGACTACTAACTAGATCTGAAAATCTGTTGTTCAAAGCATTGTTAGCTTAACAAGCTCATTAGTGGTCAAATTGTTAACTGCTCTAGCAAGTACAACATCTAATTCTCTGGTATTTTTGCTGCAAAAATGTAAGTAGCTTTTGCATTTGCTACTCACAATTTTTCAGCAAAAATATTAGCATATTTGCCATATTAAGGGGAATGGGAACACCTTCAGGGGAGGCAACTCCTGCAAAAGTATGTTTGTCTCCCATGTCAATAGGGGTCAACTCTTAAAGGAAAGAATTTGCTCCTGAGGAGCAAATTCTTTCCTTTAAGAGTAGACCCCTTTTTCAGTGGGACAGGGCTTATAGAAAAGGGAACAGGATTAGTCCCAAAAGTTGTATTCCTTTGAAAAATGGCGGAAAAATCTGCCAGGTGTTCCCATTCCCCTTAAATGATCAAAGTTTTAATGAATATGTTAACTAACAATGTCATTAGCTTTGAACAACTTGATTTGGGTTTTACATCCCTTTCAATATTATTTCACTTACATTGATATTGAGCAAATTGTTAGAGGTAGGTGAAAACTGTTGTCCATGGAGAAAAATGCATGACCTTCCTCTGAAGAACTTGGTGTCTCACATACCCAGTATAATGGAAGTGAGGCTTAACTTTATAGCAGTCAGAGACCAAATGTTTAACAGTCAGTTCTCTTAACCAGTAAGACAAGGTGGTCCATTTATGCCATGACATGATTTAGAATATGCCCTACGTTCACATCATGCTTAATCAGGTTTGATCCCTGTCACCTCGGTAATGAAATACACCACAAACTCTGTATAACACTGGTAATTTATAACACAATATTGGATATAACAAGGTTAAAAGATGGAAAAAAAATGTTAAGATTATATAGAAACATTGATAATTTTTCTATATAATCTTATCCCAAAAATGTAAAGATTATATAGAAAAATGACCATAATTGGTGATTATTCTATATTATCATATGACGTCGCGTCTGAGAATGTAATAACGCCATGTATTATTTTCGATAATCCATTAGTGGATTAAATATGCAAATTAGCTAGATACGTCCCGTAACGTTACATGTACGACGTCCTTAACGACGTCGCGTTTACTTATGGCGGAATATTGACATTTTTGTAAACAGTCATGAATAAAATGCGTTTTAAATGTCATATGATAAATAGAATCTTGCATTCGTGCTCGTGTTTTATTGAATTTATTAAACTCCTTGAGGAAAAGGAATAAAATGCTCGGCAAAGCCTCACATTTTATCCCTTTTCCTCAACTCGTTTAATAAATTCAATAATACATGAGCATTCATGTAAGATCCTGTATTTAAATATATATTTTTGTTTGGATATAACACAGTTGTTTAACCCATTGCATGCGGGAAACCGCTAAAAGGGTAACTGGGCAAACAGTGCAGGCCCAGATCAGATGGTGCAGAATGCGGTCTCTGATCAGGGCCTGCACTATTTGCTAACAGAATTTTTCCATCAAAAATAGAGCAAGAGGACCATGATGGTCCTATATCGCTTACCTGAGCTAAGAGATTAACATGAAGGTCCCAGGGCGGTGCAATTTTTGGACCTAGGTCTATAGTTTGAACAATCTAAGCAGAGGTCCACTTGTTTTCCCTATATAAGCCTATGGAAAACTAGTCTGGGCCCCGGCGCGGTGGCGTTTTTGGCCTCAAGGCTATAATTTGAACAATCTTGGTAGAGGTTCACTAGATGAAGCTTCAAACCAAATATCAAAGACCTTGGCCTTCTGGTTTCAGACAAGAAGATTTTTATATGATTTCCCTAGTATAAGCCTATATAAAACCAGTGGGCCTGGGGGCAGGGCTGTTTTTGGCCCTTGGGCTATAATCTGAACAATCTTGGTAGAGGTCCACTAGATGAAGCTTCATACCAAATATCAAAGACCTGGGTTTTCTGAATTCAGACAAGATTTTTAAAGGTTGTTCCAATATAAGCCTATGTAAAACCAGTGGGCCCCAGCGCGGGGGCATTTTTGGCCCCAGGGCTATAATTTGAGCAATCTTGGTATAGGTCCATCAGATGAAGCTTCATATCAAATATATAAGACCTGGGTCTTCTAGTTACAGGGAAGAAGATTGGCACCAAGGCTATAGTTTAAACAATCTTGGTAGAGGTCCACTAGATAAAGCTACACATCAATTATCAAAGACTTGGGCCTTGTGGTTTCAGAGGAGAAGATTTTTTAAGATTTTTCCTATATAAGACCATGTAAAACTAAAGGGGCCCGTGGTGGGGACATTTTTGGCCCCAGGGCTATAATTTGAACAATCTTGATAGAGGTCCACAAGAGGAAGCTTCATACCAAATATCAAACGCCTGAGCCTTCTAGTCTCAGACAAGAAGATTTTTATAGGTTTTCCCTATGTAAGTCTATATAAAAACAAAGGGCCCCGGGCAGGGGCATTTTTGGCCCAAGGGCTATAATTTGAACAATCTTGGTAGAGGTCCACTAGATGAAGCTACACACCAAATATCAAAGACCTGGGCCCTGCTGTTTCAGAGAAGTTTTTTTTAAGTTTTTTCCTATATAAGTCAATGAAAAACCAAAGGGCCCCGGGGCGGGGGCATTTTTCGGCCCCAGGGCTATAATTTGAACAATCTTGATAGAGGTCCACTAGATGAAGCTTCACACCAAATATCAAAGACCTGGGCCTTGCTGTTTCAGAGAAGAAGATTTTCTAAGATTATCTCTATATATGTCTATGTAAAACCGAAGGGCCCCTGGGGTTGGGGCATTTGTGGCCTGAGGGCTATAATTTGAACAATCTTGGTAGAGGTCCACTAGATGAAGCTCCAGACCAAATATCAAGGACATGGGCCTTGCCATTTCAGAGAAGAAGACTTTTAAAGATTTCCCTATACAAGTCTATGTAAAACCAAAGGGTCTCACGGCGGGGGCATTTTTGGCCCCAGGGCTATAATTTGAACAATCTTGATAGAGGTTCACTAGATGAAATTTCACACCAAATATCAAGGACCTTGGCCTTGTGGTTTCACAGAAGATTTTTAAAGATTTTCCCTATATAGGTCTATGTAAAACCAAAGGGCCCCGATGTGGGGGCATTTTCTGTCTCAGGGCTTTAATTTGAACAATCTTGGTAGAGGTCCACTAGATGAAGCTTCATACAAAATATCAAAGACCTTGGCTTTGTTGTTTCAGAGAAGAAGATTTTTCAAGATTTTCCCTATATAAATCTATGTAAAACTAAAGGGCCCCAGAGCGGGGGCATTTTTGGCCCCAGGGCAATAATTTGAACAATCTTGGTAGAAGTCCACAAGATGAAGCTTCATACCAAATATCAAAGACCTGGGCCTTGCGGTTTCACAGAAGAAGATTTTTAAAGATTTTCCCTATATAAGCCAAAGGGCCCCGGGGTGGGGGCATTTTTGGCCCTAGCACTATAATTTGAACAATCTTGGTAGGGGTCCACTAGATGAAACTTCATACCAAATATCAAAGATCTGGGCCTTGCGGTTTCATAGAAGAAGATTTTTAAAGATTTTCCCTATATCAGCCCATGTAAAACCAAAGGGCCCCAGGGCGGGGGCATTTTTGGCCCCAGCACTATAATTTGAACAATCTTGGTAGGGGTCTACTAGATGAAGCTTCATACCAAATATCAAAGACCTGGGACTTGGGGTTTCAGAGAAGAAGATTTTTAAAGATTTTTCCTATATTAAACCGCAGGGACCTGGGGTGGGGGCGTTTTTGGCCCCAGCATTATAATTTGAACAATTTTGGTAGGGGTCCACTAGATGAAGCTTCATACCAAATATCAAAGACCTGGGCCTTGTGGTTTCAGAGAAGAAGATATTTTAAATTTTTGGTGAAAAAAAATCTATTTTTGGCTCCTGTGACCTAGATGTGCAACGGACCGGAACCATTTGAACAACTTTGAAAGGGGACCACCTAAGGATCATTCTTGTGAAGTTTGGTCAAAATCTGATCAGTGGTTTAGGAGGAGATGTCGTTTGAAAAAAAAGTTTACGCACAGACGCACGCATGCACGACGGACGAAAAGTGATCCCAAAAGCTCACCTCGTCACTACGTGACAGGTGAGCTAATAAAAACAAAAAATAGGCCTGTTGCCCCTTAAATGAGAAATGGACTTGTCCAACATATAGCAATGGAAGAGTCCACTGGTATACAGTGGGTTAACTAACAGGGTTTCTGCCTTAGACCCCAAACAACATAGTTATAAAGAGGTTGTAGTGTAGAAGATTCTATGCTTCCAGATCAGACTGCTCCTGTACTGTTTGCCTGTATGTAAAAATATTTTTAAAAAGTTTGCAAAAGAAATTCGGCAGACGACATAAGCAGCAAGAGTTTCAGATGTTGTTTTCCTCAGCATCTTAAGGGTTAACCCTTATCCTGTTGTTCACAACAACACCTACCTTTGCAAACAGTTTAGATCCAGATCAGATTAGATCTAGATCAGATGGCTTCTTCAGATCTGGATCTACACTGTATGTTATGCAGTTTGTGAATTGAATGTAAATATATGTATCAATTATTCTGATTGGCTGATAGTTGGTAATGGGTGTGGCTTAATTAATACTTTCAGCGGGATAAGGGTTCAAATACAGGACTCACACGTTCTGCATGCCTATAACAACAAAATAACAACACCAGTCCCATCAGTTTATTTCTAATATTTTCAAGCACTTTATTTGCTGTCTTCATAAATTATACCAGCTATGTACCCAATCTGATTAAACAGAAGTAACTATTTCTCACCAGATCACCAAAATCAATTTCACGCATTTCTGAACATACCAAAAATATTATAAATTTATTCTCTTAAGTTCTCATTAAAAATCACAAATATATTTTGACTTATTTCATTGTTCTGATGCATTTCTTTTCACCTGAATTAGTTTTATAGCTGTGAAGTAAACTGATAAACTGATATAAACTGTACTAATATGTAGTCGTGCATAAACTGTACTAAGACAAACTCAATACCAAAAATATGCACTGTTTCAGACGCTTAAAGAATCTATAGTTTTGTTTGTTTGTTTGTATTGGGGTTTAACGGCCCAGTCAACACTGTTTAGGTCATTTTTGAGCCGGCCAGTTTACCTACTCACACTTTTCCTGGGCAGGCTTATACGTAAGCAGTTAGCCAGTACAGTTCACATGCTTTTGCCAGAAACTGCCAACTGCCCTTCTTGAACCAGCGGAAGGGAGAGAATGGCCGTAGAAAAGATTTCAAGATCAATCTCCATAAAAGAATGTTGCCGACCCCGGCAGGTATCAAACCCGCGTCCTCCTGATCATCAGTCAGACGCGCATCGGACTGAGCTACCGAGGCCGGCAAAGAATCTATAGTATGTATCCATCAATATGCATAAGGCTACCACTTGTGCTTTTGTTTTTTTTTTTAACTAGAGAAAGCGACCAGTGGGTCACGTATACCCCCGGCCAGGGCCATACTCTGATATAGCTTTCAAGCTGGTATGTAATATGAATGAAGGTGTCAAGAAGCTATAATAATGTATAAATGTGCTTGTAAAAGCTAAACTAAATGTACCATTTCTAAATGGACCAAGGGAGTGAGGGCATCAAAGTAACTGAAGGAGTGGGGGTATCAATGTTACCGAAGCAGCAGGGTGGGTTATGCATCAATGAAATCTTTGGACTGGTATGCAACATCGATGCAAGTATCAATTGAATTTGTCTTAGAGTTTAGAACACACAGGCATCTATAAACTTTGTCATAAAACTTTAACCAAATGTAAAATTTCTAAGTCCGTGACCTTCAGGTCAAGATCACCCTGGGTGGGGGAAGGGACATACATCACGAAATGTTGGAATTGGTACACTGATGCAAGTATCAACTGAATTTGTCTTAGAGTTTAGAATATACGGGCATCTATAAACTTTGCCATAAAACTTTAACCAAATGTAAAATTTCAAAGTATGTGTCCTTGACCTCAAGGTCACTTTGGGGGTAGGACATGCATCAATGAAATCTTAAGACCAGTACGTAACATCAGTGTAAGTATCAACTAAATCTATCAAAGGGTCCAGAAGATACAATCTCTCAGAAACTTTGACGCAAAACTTTAACCAAATGTAAAATTTCTAAGTCTGTGACCTTGACATCAAGGTCACTGTGGGGGTAGGACATGCATCAATGAAATCTTAAGACCAGTATGTAACTTCTGTGTAAGTATCAACTAAATCTATCAAAGGGTTCAGAAGATACAATCTCTCAGAAACTTTGACGCAAAACTTTAACCAAATGTAAAATTTCTAAGTCTATGACCTTGACATCAAGGTCACTGTGGGGGTGAGACATGCATCAATGAAATCTGTAGACCAGTATGTAACTTCAGTGTAAGTATGAACTAAATTTATGAAAGGGTTCAGAAGATACAATCTCTTAGAAACTTTGACGCAAAACTTTAACCAAAATGTTAACGGACGGACAGACGGACGGATGGACTGACGGATGGACAGACAGACACACAAACAGAGACAGATGAATGGACGAACGGCAAGACAAAAACTATATACCCCCATAGCATACTTCGTATGCCGGGGGTATAAATAGCATACTTCGTATGCCGGGGGGTATAATGAGGACAATGAGCATACACATATACAATTAAACTTCAATTGCTCGAACACCTTTGGGATATCAAAATTCTGTTCAAGACAGGGGTAGTTCGAGCCACTGATAGTCTCCTTCAGGAGGCATAACAGAATACTTTTGGACATCTCTCAGGTGTACTATAATGAAAATGTATGCTGCATGTACTCATTAGAATCGCCTCATTGAGGCAATTCTAATGAGTTCACACGACATACATTTACTGAAAATGTATGCTGTGTGTACTCATTAGAATCGCCTCATTGAGGCACTTCTAATGAGTTCACACGACATACATTTCCAAGAAAAAGACAAAAATCTCCTTAATTATCTCTCATTTTTTTATATAGAGGATTTCCCCAGGGACTCAAGAACGGGTTCGACTCAGCCATGGTAAACAAGCCATCAGTGTTCGAGCCATCGAAGTTCTACTGCAATGTCAGCATATGTGTAAACACTGACTGCTGGAGATAAGGATGAGTACTGATGATAATTTAGGGATATTTTTTCTGTTTTCTCCATAGAAGCCCCAGTGGTGTAGTGGATAAGCTACTCGCCTCATAAATCAGGTCGTGGGTTTGATCACGGGCGTCTCCAGACCTTCGGATGAGTCTTTAAAACCGAGGTCCAGTCTTCATATGACCTTAGCTGTTGGTGGGAAGTAAAACTCAAACACACTTACACTCATTCTGTTTGCTCCATTGAACATATGTTGTGGGTTCTTGTTATAATCTTGCCCCCGCCAGTAGGGGCTTGACGAAATAGATGGGCTGCATGATGCTTCCAAGCAGAGCTGAAACTGACCACAAACAAGTACTGGTAAACCGCTTAGAGTATTTAAGCCTGCTCAGGCAGAGAGGTGCAAGTCGGACTGTCCATGCTTATAAACCCTAATGGTTACATTGGGCGACAGTGCTTCAGATGTCATTTCAACTCAATGTCGGGTAAAAATCCCACAAAATTGGAAGGAACGTCTCCAAAATTACCTATGCGGTGTTACAGGAACGTTAAACCTCAAATCAATCAAAATCAAATCTTGTTATAATCACCTCAATGAGGCGATTCTCACAAGTACACAAGTTTTTCTGACAGGAAATCCTTTCATTATACAGTCAACCCTCTTTATACCGACATTCGTTATAACGGCAAAGCTCGTTATAACGACAATTTAAATGGAATGAATTCTTAGCTCAAGGCTTAGGCTCGGTTCCAGGCAGCATGGGCTTCCCTCAGGTTGGAAATGCCAAAATCAAATCCTTAGTTATGAAAGATTGTTGTAATCTAATACTCCAAAAAACAAACGTTATAGATATTTGTTAGAATCGCCTCACCGAGGAGAATCACCTCACCGAGGCGATTCTAATAAATCTCTATAACATTTGTTTCTTGGAGTAATGATGGGTTGTTACCTACCATACTCCTAAATGGAATTCTTTACAACGGCAAATTCTTTATACCGACACAATAATAGGGAACAAATACCATCGTTATAATGAGGGCTCTCTGTATAAATATATGTTGTAGGTACTTGTTAGAATCGTCTCAATGAGGTAATTCTAACAAGTACCCACAACAAATGTTTCTAACAGGAAATAAGGAAAAATATCCATTGATTAGCCTTGTTATTCCTCCTTCACTGGAGCTACCTGACATGTTATTAACCCTTGTCCTGCTGAATATTTAAATATGCCACACCCACTACTGATTATCAACCAATCAGATTACTTGATGCCAATCATTGCAACAAATTCATAAACTGAATGGCAAACACTGTAGATCCTGATCAGATGGCTTCTTCAGAAGCCATCTGATCTGGATCTACATTGTTTGAAAGATGAGGCATATCCGGGATCAGCAGGACAAGGGTTAATATCACAAGAACATAGCCAAGATAAGACCGAGTAGGTCAACTAAGCATTATTGGTGGTACTCATTAGAAGTGCCTTATCTGGAGCTATGCAAGAGTCTTGTAAAGGACAATTTTTGCATCACGTAACACATACGATGCTTATATGCCAGTTATAGTGCAGTTTGTTCTTTTGGTTTAATGGCACCTTGTCCCTTAAGGGTCTCCCAGAGAAAGGGATAGAAGATAAAGAAAGGAAACAGAGAGTACCAGTACAAGGAAACTGGGAAGGAAAGGGGAATGAATGTAAAATAAAAACATGCTCTCCTAACTCAACCTGCTACTAGCACAACAGGCCTACTGCAGTTTATTACCATCACCAGAAAGCATTAGCTATGCCTTTAACTACTGCATTAGATAATAAAACATTATTTTCTGCCAAGCCTGAATGCGCTGCAGTTCCACTTGCAAAGCAATAACGGGCAATTATCAACAAGCATTTGATGCCATCTCACAAACTGCATTATATAATAGCACAGACAAAATCTTCATACGACATTCAATGCAGTGACAAAATTTATAAAGCCAATTTCACTAGAATTAATCTTTATCTGAAGATGTTCAATAGAATTACTCTTTATCTCAAGATGAGACAAACTAATGGAGATGTTGAAGAATAGCGTATTAGATACTCGAAAACAAATGCTGTGGATATTTGTTAGAATCACTTTGATTCTAACAAATGTCCATAACATTTGTTTCTTGGAGAGAGAACATTTGTTTCTTGGAGTAATTAACCCATATCATGCTGTTCACGACAACCACTATCTTTGGAAACAGTGTAGATCCAGATCAGATGGCTTCTGAAGAAGCCATCTGATCAGGATCTGCACTGTTTGACATTCAGTTTATGAATATGTAGGAATAAATTACTTCAAATAATCTGATTGGTTCAAAGTCAGAAATGGGTGTGGCTTAATTGAATATTCAGCAAGAGAAGGGTTAAGGCCCTTCATTAGCAATAATACTATTCCTGGTTCTGATTCTTTGTAGGGGTATACTCCTTTAATGGCAATATGTTAGGAGGAACAAATATTGCCATTGTAAAAAGAGGATCCTCTGTTTTATTTCAATAAAACATGTAATTAACCCTTATCTTGCTGTTCACGGCAACCCCTATATTTGCAAACAGTGTAGATCCAGATCAGGTGGCTTCTGATGAAGCCACCTGATCAGGATCTACACTGTTTGGCATTCAGTTTATGAATTTGTAGCAATAAATTACATCAAGTAATTTGATTGGTTGATAGACAGAAATGGGTGTGGCTTAAATGAATATTCAGCAAGATAAGGGTTAAGCTAGAAAAGAATCAAAGTAAGAGAATTTAACATTATTTATAAACATTTCAGAATGGTTACCAAATATAAAATGTTTATTTTTTTCTTAGGAAGGTTTAAACATGTTTGGCAAGTTCATCTAACTTTTTTCTTTTTATCACAGATTGTCCAGCAAACTGAATTCCATATAAACTCATCAAAGCTCCATATCATTTCTTCTTAGCTTTATGTAGATTTGGTGCAGTGACCTTGACTTTTCCTGGTATATTTCTTGACATATCTGCATCCTGAATAGAAGAAAGATAAACCTATGTGAACTCAATTGCCTAAATCTGCAACAAAAGTCTGCAATAAAACAAGAACTGTCACCTGACAGGATACATGTTGCCTTCTTTAAAAACAGAATTTCTATGACTGTGATTTGAACCCATGCACAGATGCTGCGACATCGCCTAGTACTGCAGTGGCCGACGTCTTTACCAACTGCGCTACAGCGGCATACCCAAAAAAGGATGCTCATATAGTGCATATAAGGCTATCGGGCACTGCAGTACACTCTGTATATAGGGGTTTATTTGTTACTATTTTATTTTATTTTTTCTTATTGGGGGGGGGGGGGGATTATGATTAATTCTCCCAGCAATGGAAGCGACTTTTCGTCTTTACAACCATAGTAGAGACAAAATCAGGGATAAATAAATTGTGCTTTGACTGCGAACCCATGCACAGATGCGGCGACGTCGCCTAGCACTGCAGTGGCCGATGTCCTTACCAACTGCGCTACAGAGGCATCCCCAAAAAAGGATGCTCATATAGTGCATATAAGGCTATCGGGCACTGCAGTACACTCTGTATATAGGGGTTTATTTGCTACTATTTTATTTTATTTTTTCTTATTGGGGGGGGGGGGATTATGATTAATTCTCCCAGCAATGGAAGCGACTTTTCGTCTTTACAACCATAGTAGAGACAAAATCAGGGATAAATAAATTGTGCTTTGACTGCGAACCCATGCACAGATGCGGTGACGTCGCCTAGCACTGCAGTGGCCGATGTCCTTACCAACTGCGCTACAGAGGCATCCCCAAAAAAGGATGCTCATATAGTGCATATAAGGCTATCGGGCACTGCAGTACACTCTGTATATAGGGGTTTATTTGCTACTATTTTATTTTTTTAATTTATTTTTTTTTTCGGGATTATGATTAATTCTCTCCACAATGGAAGGGACTTTTCGTCTTTACAACCATAGTGGAGACACAAGCAGGGATAAATAAATTGTGCTTTGACTGCGATTCGAACCCACGCACAGATGCGGTGACGTCGCCTAGCACTGCAGTGGCCGACGTCCTTACCAACTGCGCTACAGAGCCATCCCCCAAAATGGATGCTCATATAGTGCATATAAGTCCCTCCCTATTTCTATGGTTGTAGCCATTCTCAGGGGCAGGAGACTTTTGACTAACATCTACATAGCTCCAGATAACGATGAGTAATGTAGGTAATTTTTCTTATTTCTCCATAAACATGTATACAATACTTCTACGAAACATTACAACAATCATGATGCAACAAACTTCAAAATTAAAGCCACTAAACACTAAACAAGAATTCCATGGGAGGCTATGTGACACGTGACATACAGTTCTTGATGAGAAATTGACTTGAAATTAGAATTGACTCTAAGGCTAATACAAATATTGATGGCTGGATGACTGAATGCACAAGTATATGGACAGGAAACTAGATCCCTACTATGCCATGCTAAAAGCAGAAACATCTGAAGGAAAGAGTTAGCTTCTGAGAAGCATATAAGAATCTTAGATGGGTGTGTCCCAAGGATCACTGTCCGACATCCTGGGGCTTACCAGTGATCCTGAGGGACAGATTTTTCTAATTACCCCCCCACCACCACGAATGTAAGATTCCTTTTCTTGCATACCTTTCATTTCTGTAAGTGATTTTTGATAATGCAGTCTGAGTTTTATAATTGTCCATGTCTGCCATATTTTGATGACAATAACGTGGCAGTTGTGACATTACTGTACGTGCAGTGACATCAAAACCTAACAACAGCACATGTGACGTTCTATTCAACCAGTGCATGTCACCTGTGAAAGTTCTGGATTTTTATCCGATCCCTTGGTAGGATAACATGGGTAGGATAAGAATTTCTATCCCAGGGTTAAGTCCAAGATTTCCTTATCTGGTGTGCAAGAAAATAACTTCTTTTTACAGCAGATCCCATTTTCATATGGGGCGATGTGTACAGAAAGCAAATAGGAAAGTCACAGAAGAAATCTCACTTATAATATGGTGGAAACACTATACAATTTATCTTTTCTTCTTAACCTCCACAATGCTGAACCTGGATTTATCTTCTTTTTTTTTGAAAACAGTATAGATCCAGATCAGCTGGCTTCTTGGAAGCAAGCTGATCTGGATCTACACTGTTTTCCATTCTGCTTCTGAATCTTTGGTAAAAATTGAAATCATGCACCATAACTGGCTGAAATTGAGGAGTGTAGCACAGCTGAAATTTATTCTTCAGCATTGTCAGGGTTAGATAAAGAGTTATTATGATATTAAGCTTACCTTCAATATTTTCAGAAGATCTTTCTCTCTTGATATGATGTTTTTGTCGAACATGAACATGTTTAAAGCTGTCTTTGCAGCTGAAAAACAAATGAAAATTTACTAAAAATGTGAAGAAGGAAATAATGTATCTGGCACAGACAAAAAGTAAATGTTCCAAAAGAGATCGAAGGGTCAAACTTCAATGGTTCAAACACCTTTGGGACTGTGAAATGTTGTTTGAGAAGGGGTATTTTGAGTCACTAAGGGTTAAAGGTCGGTTAACCTAGCCACAATATTCCTGGGCAGACTTAGCCTTTCTAAGCAGTTAACATCCACAGTGTAGATACTTTCACCAGTTACTAACAACTGCCCTTCTTGAATCAGTGGAAGGGAGTGGAAGATGGCAGTTTGTTTGTTTTGTTTGATTTGAGGTTTAACGTCCCCGGCAACACTGTAAAGGTCATTTTGGAGACGTTGCTTCCAATTTTGTGGGACTTTTACACGACACTGAGATGAAATGACATCTCAAGCCCTGTCGCCCAATGAAACCAATAGGGTTTATTAGCATAGACGGACTTTCTCGCACAGCCTTGCCTGGGCAGGCTTAGATCCTCTAAGTGGTTTACCAGTACTCGTGTGCGGGTAGGTTTCAGCTCTGCGTGGAAGCATCATGCAGCCCACATATTTCTTCAAGCCCCGATGGGTGGGTGCCGGTGGAAGAAGGCAGAAAATATATTATGGGCCCCGTCAAGCGATTTTGGTACTTATCGTCTATGCGAGCAGCAAAGGTTCAGGCGAGCCTGCGCATCCGCGCAGTCTCGCCAGAACCTTCGCTGCTCGCTCATACAAGCAGTGAATCAAGAGGAACCTTCAGACAGAAAGCCATATCCCTGGCCCCTCTGAATGGCTGGGCATGCACAGTTAAAATTTGTCATGACGGAATGCTGGAAGACACAAATTCGCTTGGCGGGGCTCTTACAGTTAAATATGTTATAATCCAGCTCCATGAAAAAATGTTGCCAGGTTAGGTGGAAATCACACACCCCTCTAATCAGTCAGATGCATATACCGTATTTCTGACAGACAGGCCTGAGCAAACAATGCAGACCAAGATGAGATGTCACAGAATGTGGCATCTCATCATGGTTTACACTGTTGGCCACTAATCCCATTATTCTTCGACACAACATCAGGTAATAAATTGAATTTGTTCAAATTTTTGGAAAAGTATGGTTAGGAACTGAGGTGTCTGAATACTTAGGGTAAATACAGTACTGATATTTTATACCTCCCTTTGTCAACAAAATCTACTCTTTTAACCCTTAACCCTTTTTGTACCAACTGGAATCTTCCTCCTTATATATAGCAGGAGTTCATTTCAAAATTTATAGGTGTCAGGTTGTGCTTTCATCAAAATTTATTTGGAAAATGACTTAACTATTAGCAAACAGTGGAGGCCCAGATCAGATGCCGCATTCTGCGGCGTCTGATCTGGGCCTGCACTGTTTGCCAGGGTACCCAGTTTTGGGGTTTCTGGTACAAAAGACACCAAGAAAGACTTTGCCTCAAAATGTCATATGTTTATGTCGTCTGCTGCGTCTTCTTGCACATATTTTAAAAATGTTTTTGCATACAGGAAAAAAGTATGGACCATGATCAGACTGCTCCAAGAGGAGCAGTCTCATCTTGGTCAACAGTGTTTGCAACAATGACTTTTAAAGAAACCAGCAGGCAATAAAGCAGACAACAATTGTTGTGAGTGACATCTCAAGGATTAAAAAGATTTAGCTCCCAAAGCACAAATTCTTTCTTTTTAGAGTAGAACACTGTTTAGGAGCAAACAGGAAGTCTTGGAAATTGTCTCCCTTGCAAATGGCTGAAAATATCCAATGAAAACAATGCTCAAGCGATGACATCAGGGGTCAGTTGTTCAATACTAAAGATGTCATTACTTAGCATATTGCTAAAACTTTGATCATTAAATATGGCATGTACCCTTGTATTTTTGCTGAAATGTGAGTAGCTTTTGCATATGCAAATGCTACTCACATTTTTTCAGCAAAAATACCAGAGTATTAGATATTGTACTTGCTAGAATAGCTAACAATTTGACCACTAATGAGCTCATTAAGTTAACAATGCTTTAAACAACTAAGCCCTGGTTTCTAACAGTGTCTTGCAGAATATAGTTGCAACATTATCCAACAGGACTGCAGGTTTATTTGAGACTTCACTGTAAGCAATTATTTGAGGACAAGTTGTCACTCATATGATATTTACCTTTGCCTCTTTTGGTTGACCCTGGTAACAGCTTGACTTTATACCTAAAAGAAAAATAAACATGTTGTTCAGCCGAATGTGAAATGATGGCAGGTAATACAGAAAAGGAAAGACTATTCTTGTTACATGTGGGTTTACAGCGTCCCGCAAACCCCCATGCTGACAAGACAACCGAGCGTGATCTTTGACAGGTGTACGGGCAGCTGTGGGGTAAGGCACAAGAAAGATGTTAAATGAATGACATGAATTATTTACAGTATCTACATACAACACTTACTAACACAAAACATCACAAATTGTTGCTTCTGTAGCCAACTCACGACGTCCGCTCCGAAGGCAAAACACTGTTCTGTGCTCGGAACGGGTGACGTGAATACCTACAGAAGCAAACAACAAAAACAAGAAAAACAAAAAAAAAAGAATCAACACAAGACGCGACTGGCCAGTTTATAACTTAGGGTGAATCCCCCACTCGCGTGACACTTCCTCTCGCGAACTAGTAAAACTAGTCTATCAACATAGTTGATAATCCTAGGATTAGCGATCACGTTTGCTGATCAGACGTTTAGTGATCGTCCAAATAAGGTAAGTTGACCTCTTCCATGATCACATTTGTTTACAACGAACAATGATTTAGAAGAATCTGCTTCTATCCTGGTAGGCGCTGATTACGGCGGTCTGTCCGCCCTTGCTGGACCCTAACGCCTAGCGTCGTACCAGTACCTGCTGCTATGAAGCAGGGAGCAGCAGGTCACACATTGTTATGCCTGCAAATTACGATAACGGGACTAGAAACGAGTCACAAAACATACATGCTATATCATGATCCCCCTCCCGGAGAAGTAAGAATATGTTCATGCATATACCGTTATTGCGCATGCGCCGACCAGACATACAGGCTGATTAGTGCATGCGACAAATAACCGTACAGCAGAACTCAACTTGACTGTGCATCAAATTATCAGCACCCAGCGCTTGACACAATAATACTCAAAGTTCATGTTTCCTTACTGAGCACTACAGAAATCAATTAATGCTCACTACTACTGAGCATAATACTCATCAAATTTGTGCTCACTACATTATCGCAAGTAAGAGGCAATTGAACAGACCTTTGCGCTACCTGGTCAGCTGCCAATTACAGGAAACATAACAACCTCTATTTCATATGCTTCTCCGCGACACGGCTCACAAATATAGCTATTCACAAATTCAATACATTAATAACAGATAGAAACTACAACAGAAGATTTTCATCTATAATCTACAACATTTGTTAGTGTCTCATATGGGCCAACACTGTTTGCCGTAAATTCTCTCTATTTGGTAGGCACCCCGTCACAACAGTCCTCGCGACGCCGATGACGCAGCTGACGTCATCCCCGCCGCTCAGGCCGTTATGACGTGTGGCGACCAAATACTCCCACTTATCATCATCACGTTCTTTATATGTACATACATGCACAAACTGAGTTATCAGACAAAAACGGCATCATTACAAAATGAACTCGTAATTCTTCTTGAACAAAATTATTTCTAATCAACGTGAACATGCTTGTAAAATAAAATTCATTACAGTTCATCATCACGGATAACCCAACAGGCTCTTGTAAGAGTTTGCCCTGATGATGAAGATATGGTTAAACCCGTCTTAAGTTTACGTCCCCTCTACACCTAATATCATATTGGGACGGAACCACGGTTTTCTAACCACAGCTAGTCAAAAGTCATGGATCAAACAAGTGACCCGGTGTTTATTAATTACATTCTACAAAAGGGGTCTAAAAGCCTAAATGAATCTAGAATGAGCGGGTGTCCAAACTTTACGTCTCACCAACATCTAGGGTCAGCATGAGACAGGACCTCACTTAGAAAGACTCATTCTACTACTGGAGAAGCCTGGGATCAATTCTGCGACGTCTAGCTGGCAAAGCTAGTAGCCTAATCACTACAGGCCACAACAGTGAATTCAGAATAGGCTTCAGAAAGTCGGGGTATACTAGAAGTAAACCCCTCCAAAACCTACAAGCATGTTCATACAAAAATAATACTAAACATAGATTTAACATACCTTTCAATATACTTTCTATTTCCCCGTCACAATGTTGTGTTCACTCTTTACAATTTGACCTGCTGCTAAAGTGTCCGTTTTTTTCAGGGTTTATATATCTATGAATACTACCGGAAAATCATGCCTACTCGTATTACCTTGCTTTGTTCGTGGGGAAGTGGAGATACCGGCCACAAACAAAGCTAGATAGCAAAAATCGAGTAGACAATGGATTTGCGTTCAAATAGTATATTTCCCATAGGAAAAATTGATGAAACGACCCTATAATCAATGACATGACTCCTGTCAAAACGAACACCCACACAACACGTGACGGGAATAAAAATCATATATGGCACAATTTGGCGGTTGGCGATTTTTAGGCAAATTCTATAGGACTCGGCCTTTTAGCGGCCCTCTGTATTGTAAAAACAGCTCTCTATAAACCACTCATGCATACATCGTATGATATGTGCATGACTTGTTCATGGAGCCGCACAGTTTGCGTACCATATTTCACCTAAAATATTTCACTCGCACCGCCCTACCATATATCTACTAAAATAATTTAGATGTGCATAAGCACCAGAGAGGTTTCCTATTCCATCTCGTAACAATTCTCCTGAGGAATAGTTCTAGGAAAGAAAGAATTCTATATATGTTTTTTGTTGGGTTACAATTTTTGGGATTTTTACGGCCCTTTCAAGATTATTTCACTCATATTGAGCAGAGCGTTAATAACAGTAGGGTAAAAACAGGAGTATCCAGAGAACAACCTCCTGAACTACCGTTGCAGAACATGGCGTCTCACATGTGATCCAAGCCAGGCTCGAACCCACAGCGGTGGGAGGCCTAATGATTAAGTGTCAGCGCTGTTATTCACTAGGGCGCAGGGGCTTGAAGAAATATATGGGCTGCATGATGCTTCCACGCAGAGCTGAATCCGGCCCGCACACTAGTACTGGTAAACCGCTTAGAGGATCTAAGCCTGTCCAGGAACCGCGGTGCGAGGCGGACCGTCCATGCTAATAAACCCTATTGGTTTCATTGGGCAACAGGGCTTGAGATGTCATTTCATCTCAATGTCGGGTAAAAGTCCCACAGAATTGGAAGCAACGTCTCCAAAATGACCTTTACAGTGTTGACGGGGACGTTAAACAACAAATCAAACAAAACAAACAAACAAACAAAGTTATCCACTAGGCCACGGGGGCCAATACAATTTTTGGGATACATCATTCATGTATATGATATTGAAATCTCTGCTTTGAGAGGAATGACTACATACATATTTTCAGTTAGTTTTGTGTTGATGATCGATTATAATTGATCTATCGAAAATTAGTTTCAATCCTTCTAATCAGTAGTGTTCAGTAATAATTGATTACAATAAAAAAATATTCACACCTAACTCAAGCCACTGAGGGTAACACATAGCACCATGACAAGAGGCATAGTGAGGATAATGTAGTGATATTTTTCTGATCTTCTACAAAACTATAGTTTGTTGTATGTGCTCATTAGAATCACCTAAATGAGGCAATTCTAATGAGTACACACAACACCACCATTACAGAAGGCATTATGGAGATAATGCAGATATCTTTCTGATCTTCTACAAAACGAAAGTATGTTGTGTGTACTCATTAGAATTGCCTCAATGAGGCAATTCTAATGAGTACACACAACATACACTTTCTCGATAAAATAACACTTTCTCAATAAAAATAAGAAAAATCCAAATAAGTTATCTTTAATTATTTCTTATTTGGAACTAGAGAACAAGTTTGAATCAGCCATGATAAATGAAGCATCAATGTTTGAGTCATTGAAGTTTCACAGTCTATGTAATTTCATGACATACTTGTAGTTGTTGAGGGCATTGTAGGGAGCACAGACTGGTATAGCATACAACAATTCATCTTCCAGTACTGGACAACCAGTCAGGGAATTCAAGATAGTTACATCCTGAAACAGATAAGCACAGGTTTCACTTGCAACATTCTTCTGAATTGATTCTTTTTCTTGCACACTTTAATAAATTTCTAGAAGAACTACAACTATAAATTGCATAACTGTTTTAATTGTTACAGTACTCTGCAAAAGACCTTTGAAGGTAGTTCATTGGAGCCCAATTTTATCCAAAAATACCACTTCTAGGTATGCAAGTCAAATGCATGTTTTTAAATGAATTCATTTTTCTATGTTTTAGGTGTTAAATTTATATCACCTATTCTTTACACATGTTTCTTTATCTTTGTTTCACACATATATCACTTCATGAAATTACTTTCTACGAAACGTCATTTTAACAGATGTTCTAGAAAATAGGAGTGAAGGCAATGATCAGGAATTGATATATTTAACCCACAGCTCCCATCAGAGACACCAAAGGGAAAGACACACAAACATGAATTAACTTGAACCTAATGGAAACACCAATAGCGGAAAGCCAAAAGGACTGTCACTTTCCCACAAAATGGCCAATTGGCCATCCAAAACAAAAAAGTATAAGCGTTACACACACTCAACAACAAACCATAAAAAAATAAATATGCAACAGAGAACCGGTCTGGAACAGTCAGTGAAACGAATTCCACTGGGTACGCGGCTGCAATCCTCACCCTTACTTCCGTCATGATTAACACAAATAATTTGTCCAGTCAACATGAAGGCCTCCTAACTCATCTGTGCAACGTCTCTGAGAGAACACAAAAACACTGAAGCCTTAAATTATACAATAAGCTAATAACCTCTGGAATGGAATCATCCTCAAAATATATTTGTAATTTTGTGGGTTACAGGTTGAGTTATTTCTGAAGTTCAATCAGAAGTTGGCTGAGCTTTTTTGCAAGTAGTGTAAGCCTTGATCAGATCTGCTGTGTCTGATGTGAGTCTGCACTGTTTGCAATTTTTGGGTTTCTCATTTGAAATGGATTCATGAAATTAAGCTAGTTTTGGCTGCATAGTAAAGCAACTAGAGCTGTCAGTGAAACTGACTAGGGCCCCGGCAGCGCTATCAGAAATTTGTGGACGGACAGACGGACAGACAGACAGACGGACGGACAGAGTGATTACTATAGGGCACCCACACTTTCAGTGCGGGGCCCTAATTAACAATATTCTTACATCAGTTGTTGTTTTCTCCTCTTCATCTTGCTTGTCCTCTTCCTCAACCTCTTCTGTCTTCTTTTCTGGCTTCACCTCTGCAGTTGCATCTGTAGGACATTTTAAAACCTTTAACCCTCAAATTGCGACGTAAAATGTAGCAGATGGTATTCTTTGTTTAATATTTTGCAGAGAAAACCTGGTTTATTTCATGTGTAATGTGTTCTAGAAAGGGTTATCCTTTGGAAGCAAGGAATACACCACATGACTGGAAAATATGGCAGGGAGACTTTTTAAGGCCGCCACACATTCCCAGACACCAGCTGTGTAAGTCTGTGCAGCAGACAAATCACATGAACTGGCTTTCTTTTTTTCTCTTTAAGTGTTAATCAATTACTGTAAATATCTTAAAACATAAAAGAATGACTATTACTGACTAGGGGTGAGTCTAAAATATGCTGACACAATGGCATGTCCTTCAATGCAGTAAAGGCAAAACCTCACCTGAATTTCTCAAACTCTTAGAAGCAAAGAATGAGGAAAATGACACATGTTTTGGCATCTGATCTGTGTATCCACTGTTTGCAAATGCCCCTTTACTTGGATGCTGGACATGAGTGATGTGTCAACTCAAGCCCCAGACAATAAATAAGCCTTACGGCATGGTTCCAGATAAGCTGGAATAAAAAGGATAATCTAAGGGGCATTTTCTACTTTCCAGTCAGCTTATATGTTTCAGCTTTGTTGGTACTTGTTAGAATCACCTTGATGATGAACTTATGGGAATTAATACACCTTCAGGGGAGGCAACTCCTGCAAAAGTATTTTTGTCTCCCATGTCAATAGGGGTCAACTCTTAAAGGAAAGAATTCTTTCCTTTAAGAGTTGACCCCTTTTTCATTGGGACAGGGCTTATAGAAAAGAAAACAGGAAGTCCCAAAAGTTGTCACCCTTAAAAAAATGGTGGACAAATCTGCGAGGTGTTCCAATTCCCCTTAATCCTTACCACTTATCTCTAAAGGTGGCACAATGAAGATGATTAAAGGAACATTTTATTTCTAGTCAAAAACTTATGTTGTGGGTACTTGTTAGAATAGCCTTAACAAGTAGTCACAATATACATTAAAATTCCATGTCAATAAGGCCTGCTAAAATTAAGACTAAATCTGCTGTTAAAAGCTTAATGAGAAAATTTCAGTTAATTTTTCTTTGTGTTTTCTACACCTAGTGCCTCCAGGTAAGAGACCAGCTTCGGAAAAGTTCAAAAGTGGTCTTAAAGACCACTTTTGAACAGTCCCAAAGGTGGTCTTAATCTAGGAATTTTACTGTTTGTTTAAAGGAGGAATAAGAAAATCATTTCATAAATAATCCTTGTTGCTTCTTCTCTTCTAAAGCTATGTTTACCTTCAGTTTTCAGTTCCTTGATATCTTGTAAGACAATATCAATCAGTTCAGGCTTCTTCTTCTGTTGTTGCTGTTGTTGTTGTTTCTTGCCCTGGGCAGTCTGGGCTCGACCTTGACCTTTCTCTTCACCTTTCTTTCCTTTCTTTTTCTCTTCTTTCTTACTACCTGCTGACTGAAAACAAAAACATGAAGAAAACTACAAATATTAGTATCCTACAAATGCAGCCATACAATTAATAAGTGACTTTGTTTGTTTCAGTTTAATGGCCCAGACAACATTATTTAGGTCATATCTAGCTGGTCAGTTTACTGGGTCATTTTTTTTTTAACAGGTTTATACATAAGCATTTAACCTTTTGAGTGCAGACATTCTTCCACAGAAATCAAGCAGAAAGAAAGAGAATGACCACAGGAAAGATTTCATGATAAATCTCCACGAGAGAATGTTGCCAACCAGGCAGATATCGAGCCCCCAACTTCTTGGTCACCAGTCAGATATGAATCCAAGCTACTGAGGACAGCTAGAAAGTAACAGGCTGGGTATTCAGTTTGAGCTGAGGCATGACAAACAAAAAGACCTGTGCAACCACCAAAGACTCAGATCAATCTGTGCACTCTGCTCAGATGTGGTGGGTGTTTAGACTGATCTGTGTCTTTGCTGATCTCAAGGACTTCTTGTATGTTTTATTATGCTCCAGCTCATTTTGTAAAGGGATGTTACACAATTACAGTAAAAATCTACAGTACAATTCCTTCATTCAAACCACCTTTAATAATAATAATAATAATAATCAACCATATTTATAGAGGGTAACCCATTTAGTAAATTGATACTAATCTTCCATGTGGTCCTCTTTTCCTAGGTAGAAACCAGTACTAAGCAATGTGGATAAAGTCTCTTGCTCAAGGAAACAACAAGTGGCGCTTGTGTGGATCGAACTGGCTACCTCTCGATTTCAAATCCAATGCTTTACCACTGCACCACAGTACTCCACAAAGTAGTCTTGAAGACCACTTTTGAAAAATCCCAAAGATGGGCTCTAATTTGACACCACTGGGTATAGAAAATTCTAAGAACACTAAGAAAGAATTTCTGATGTCTTATAAATATGTTTTTAAAAGACTTAGTCTTAATTTTAGCTAGTTGTAATTATTTAACATTATTCTTCTTCACTTAGCAAAACATTCAGGGGTAGGGGTCGAAAGGGGTGCAAAGTGATGGAAAAAGACACCCAAAACTTGAAGAAACTGGAGGTTTTGATTTGAAATAACAACAGTTTGAGATTAAAGTACATGTAGTTGAAATATAGAGAAAATATGATAAACACTGATTAAAATTTGTTTCAAAGTTTGAGATATTAATGAATGAGATGATAAGAGTCAAATGCATAGTCCACAAAAGGGCTTCTTGTCATAGCAATTGCCATGGGTTAATGGTATGTCTTGATACTGGTGCAAATATTTCATGGTCTAGCTTGAAAAAGAATGACTATAATATAACCGCCGTGGGCTGTCAAAAGCCAATATAACAGCTGAATGTCATCAGAGAAGGGTTGAATATTTCACATTTAAAGGAATCCTGCATCACAATTTTCCTTCAGGTAGAAAAGAAAAAAAATAAAATTTGCTTCATCACTACAATTTACCGGCCCCAATAGCTCAGTTGGTAGAGTGTCCGCTCCGGGAAACGGGAGGTTACGGGTTCGATCCCGGGCCGCAATATACCAAAGTTGTTAAGAATGGTACTAGCTGCTCCTCGCTTGGCACTCAGATTTATGGGGTAGAGCTCTGACTGGTCGACCCAGTGTCAGGATAATGTGACTGGGTGTGGTATCATGTAATGTGTCTGCGACATGATACTTCAGTGAGGCAGCACTATTAAAGTGAGCATTGAGCTCCCTGTCGCAACCAGACACCGTCGTGATATGACTGAAAAATTGTTGAAAGGGACATTAAACCCAAATTCACCCCCCACCACACACACACACACACACTCATCCCTACAATTAAATTCAGGAATCAAGTAACTGTGTAACTTACAGCAAGAATTTCCATGCGGAGTTGTCTCTCTTCTTCATCCTGGTCTTTGTACTTCTCCTTCAGTTTTTTCATCTTACCCTAAAATACAAATTTAGCCCACATGTGACAAGCAAAAATATCTGTTCAGCAAAGATAATGATTAGCCGCAATACCTTTTGCATTCTGTTTGACTAGAATGATACTAAGCAATCAGGAAGTGGTAATGTGATTAGGCAATAGCTAAAGTTTATTTGTATCTTCATAAATGGCTCCCATGATAGTGGGTTGTAACAGACCTACCATATCTTGAGTACAGTATGCCCCCGCCCATAGGGGCTTGAAGAAATATATGGGCTGCATGATGCTTCCACGCAGAGCTGAATCCGGCCCGCACACTAGTACTGGTAAACAGCTCAGAGGATCTAAGCCTGCCCAGGAACTACGATGCGAGGCGGACCGTCCATGCTAATAAACCCTATTGGTTTCATTGGGCAACAGGGCTTGAGATGTCATTTCATCTCAATGTCGGGTAAAAGTCCCACAAAATTGGAAGCAACGTCTCCAAAATGACCTTTACAGTGTTGACAGGGATGTTAAACATCAAATCATACAAACATATGTGTATGTGTGGGTGGGTCGGGTGGGGAGGTAGGAGGAGGGGAGGGACAATCTTCTCCTTAAGCTTCTCCAAAATGAATTTGGTTTCCAAGCTCATCCAAATAGGTGAATCCATAGGACCTGCACATCCATGCAGCCTGATGAGCACCGTTGTGTTCTCAGTTAAGATTGTACAATACCTTAAGTTTCTGTAATATTCTAAGGGGAATGGATACACCTTCAGGGGCGGCAACTCCTGCAAAAGTATTTTTGTCTTCCATTTTAATAGGGGTCAACTCTTAAAGGAAAGAATTTGCTCCTGAGGAGCAAATTCTTTCCTTTAGGAGTAGACCACTTTTTCCATTGGACAGAGATTATAGAAAACTGTACAAAAGTTGTCTCCCTTTGAAAAAAAGCGGAAAAATCTGCCAGGTATACCAGGGCCTGACAAATCCAAAAATGTTCCACTTGCCCACCGGGCAAGTAAAATATTTTTGCACTTGCCCAGCTTAAAATCCTACTTGCCCAGGATTTTGGAACTCAAAGTGGGGTTCGATGCGTGTTTGTGTGTGGGGGGGGGGGGGGGGATAATGGTGACGATGATGACGACCAACATTTATAAATATAATCCAAGGTTTCTGTCAAGTTTCAAGCACAACCAATTTCCATTAGGGTCTAGTTATTTCATGTTTGTTGTTTCTTTCCCATAGGAGCTCAGAGTTAATTGTATCGATTCCTGATCATTGCATTCACTTCTATTTATTTCCCTCCGTGCGGTAATACGGTAGAAAATATTGTTGTTGTCACAGTCAATACCGGTCCTTTTTCAAGTTAATTGCTGACATAATACCATGACCGATTAGCAATTTAAGATACAGTTATATTGACACGCATGATAAACACGAGCTACAGCCGATCTACTCAAAAGATCAGAAGTGTCAGGGTAGCGAGATAAAAGATTAAAAAAATGCAGTTTATTTAGCTTGCAATTTAATGATCCAACCACAAGACGATGACCCCCTCCATCGAAAACGAACCAAAACTTTCACACCCGCCCTACAAGCAAGTTCATTGTGATCATTATTTCCGCCATTCAAATCGATGTCCACAAACCACAACTCCCATTTTTCTGCATGCGATCGGTAAATGACGTCATCCGACCCCAGCAAACCCATCACGTGTTTAACGTCATTGTTTTTATTATAATTGGACTTATCTCTTCATAAAAAAAATGTTTGGAACCGGTCAAAAAAATTCTCGATAGCTAAACGGTTGTGGATAGAGGCGCGACTAATCCACGGTTACCAACATTAAAACATTCGACTTTTTCCGCCAGCGTCTGCTATTTGGCGCCAAAACATAACCATTCACTTGGTAGTAGAATAGTCCGTTTTTACTACGTAAGATGTAGCAAATCGTCTTAGGAGATATTAAATCATTTTCACATTGATTGTGAATTAAAATTTATGGCAGGGATAAACGCAAATTAGAGACATAACTTAATCTTATTTTCACACCTTGTCACGCTTATCGATAGCGCTGGTGGTACACACTACACCAGAAATGAAAGACACGCACCGCCGGGCAATCATGTTTAATTGGTAATTATATGACAGGGATTAACAATAGTGTCATGACTGAACCGTTATAAAAACATAGATGATTTTGTCTCTGAATTGCCGACAAAGCGGGAATTATTATAATTTACTTACTGGTCTAGTTTTACCGTATTTAAGGACTCAAAAGACTGGCAGTTGTAGACGATTTTTTTGCACTTGCCCGACCGGGCGTCGAAATGTCAAAGTGCACCTGCCCGGTGCGATTTTGGACTTGTCCCGGGCGGCCGGGCAATGGATTTGTCAGCCCCTGGGTATACCCATTCCCATTGAGTCCTTTTTGCATGTCCATGTACATGATAAAATAATCCTGAAGATCCTGAAGGTTTCCTCATGATAAGGCTCATATTAACCCATTGTATATCAGTGGACTCTTCCATTGCTATATGTTGGACAAGTCCATTGTCAGACAAGGGTTGTCAGGCCTATTTTTTCATTTTATTGTATTTTTGACAGAAAATTCTGTTAGCAAATAGTGCAGGCTCTGATCAGATGCCGCGTTATGTGGTGTCTGATGTTTGCAAAGGTACCCCTTTAGGGCTTTCCTGCAGGCATAAGAGGAATGGATACATAATCAGGGGAGGCAACTATTTCCAAAATATCCTGTGTCCCTTCTGAGTCTACTCTTAATCCTTGTCCTGCTGAATAAATTAATTTACCATACTGATTTCTGACTATCAACCAAAAACTTCATACAATGTATTTATTCAAATTAATGAATTGAATGACAGAGTAGAAGATCCTGATCAGAAGCCATCTGATCTGGATCTACTGTTTGCAAAGGTAATGGCAATCATGGTCCAGCAGGACAAGAGTTACAGGAAACATTTTGTTTCTGAGGAGATTTTTTTATGAAAAAGATGACTATACTGCAAGCTCTGTTTACAGAGATAGCAACCAAGAAAGGCACCAGGTCAATAAGATCATCTCTCTTGAAAAATCACAAGAAAAATGTATGGCGTCTCCCTCTCCCTTTAATACCTTCTGTCCTCTTTTGGGCTGTTGTTGTTGTTGCTGCTGCTCTGACTGCTGCTGTATCTCCTGAAAAAATATACAAAACTGAAAGGAACTTGCAATAGAACAGATTCTTTGCCTTCTAGAACTTTGTGAAAATCAATACACAGAAGCACAAAAGTGAACAAACTTGCAATATAACAGATTCTTTGCCTTCTAGAACTTTATGAAATTCAATACACAGAAGCACAAAAGTGAACAAACTTGCAACACAACAGATTCTTTACCTTCTAGAACTTTATGAAATTCAATACACAGAAGCACAAAAGTGAACAAACTTGCAACATAACAGATTCTTTGCCTTTTAGAACTTTGTGAGATTCAATACACAGAACAAACATGCAACATAACAGATTATTTGCCTTCTAAAACTTTGTGAGATTCAAAAGTGAATTTAGAAGCCTCTGTGGTGTAGTGGATAAGCTACTTGCCTCATAAACCAGGGGTCACGGGTTTGATCCAGGGTTTCTTCAGACTTTCGTATGGGTCTTAAATTGAGGCCTTGTCTCAGTATGACCTTAGCTGTTGGTGGGACTTTAAACTCAAACACACTAACTCTCAAAAGTGAATTTGGTGTTCATAGAGAACAGCTGCTTCAAACATGAGATTGAATGTATGAAAATAACAACAGATAGCTGTGCTTTACAGGCATGCAAAATAAGGAAATTTATCCCTTAATTATCACCGTTATGTCTCATCTTGAACTATGGATTCAGGATAGTATGAATGACACTGTGTGACTAAGAAAATTTCAATTTTCATACACATTCAAAGCAAATACCTTAAATATGGAAATATTTGCCTATAAACTTCCTAGCACACAAATATTCTTGAAAGGCAGAATTGACACCCACCATCAATGGAAATTGTTCCTTTCAAGACAGGCTCCATTTTCAAAAGCAATTTGTTGTTTGAGCTGTATATATTCATGTTATTACTATAAAATACACATCATGCTGAGTACAAGCCTAAATGTGGTGAAAGGGATAAATAAATTATAAATAAATAAATACTTGTGTAGAATCATATACTCAAAATTTTACATATAATGCGCTTGATAGAGGACCCTGATTACAGGTGTACATGGTGACAAGGAACTGCACACCCCTTAGATGGCAGACCACAGAGGGAAGTCCAAGTCTGATCCAACAAGCTGGAGGTTGTAGCTTTCTTTTGCTACCTAGGTGATATGCTCTCAGCAGTGGGTGGTTGCGACCTTTCAACCACATCACGTGTGAAAACAGCCTGGAAGAAATTCAAGGAGTTGCTACCAGTTCTCTCTTTCAGCCACTTCTAATTCAAGATGCATGGCCGTGTGTACAGCTCTTGTGTGCGGAGTGCAATGCTCCATGCCATGGCCATTGACAAAGCCAAACCTCCAAGTCTTCAGCGGAATGACAGGGCAATGATCAGACAGAGTGAGTGAGTGAGTGTTTGAGTTTTACGTCCCACCAACAGCTAAGGTCAGAAACAGATGTGACCTTGGTTTAAAGACTCATCCGAAAGTCTGGAGAAGCCCGGGATCGATCCTGCGATCCCTGGTTTACAAGGCGAGTAGCGTAACCACTGCACCACGGAGGCTTCTATGATCAGACAGAGAGAGATCTGCAATGTCAAGCCACAGGACGCTGTCACCATCAGGTCCAGTGAGTTACATGAGCGTCTTGGCATTGAGGACCTGGACCTCATCCTGAAAGAGAGAAGGTTCTGCTGGTATGGACTATGGACATGTGGAATGATCCACCCGTGCAGTCAAGACTGCCTGTGACATACAGGTAGTTGGAAAGCGGGGTCCCGGAAGGCCCAAGATGACCTGGAAGCAGCTGACAGAAAGAGATTGCAGAGAATGGAAGCTCTCTGCTATCGATCCTTATGATAGACAAGCCTGGAGATCTGGTGTAAGATCTGCCATGGGTGCAGCAAGCCAACTACCTGTCAGGGGGCCCACTTATGTGGACGTTGCCCCTGTACCTGCACATTAATCAAAAATCTGTTGATGATGATGATAATTTCTATAGCTCATACACACAAGATTAAGCATCTAAAATATACAGAGTGTAGCAAAAGTCTTTACTTTCTCCTCTTTGTGTTGTTGTTTCTTGTTTCTCCTGTGTTCTTCCTCAGCAAGCCAGGATATGCTGTCTTCCTCTTCTTCCTTCTGTATACCTAACAGTTGCTGCTTCTTTGCTTTCTTCATTTCCCTGAATACAGAAAAAAAGTGGCAGTGCCAGAACCAAAACAACAATCAAGAACAAAATATTCCTGGTACAGATTTCAAACCGGGGAAGCAGCATGTTCTGCAGCAGCCCTTATGGTAGGAGAGGATCTCCATTCACTGAGAATAATTCCTTTATGCCCATTAACTGAATGCATTTATGTTCAGAATGTCCAATGCCATTATGCCTATTTGAAAGAACTTTACTTGTGAAAAAAAAGAATATTTACCCCATATATTTGGACATCTTAACTCCTTACCATACTTGTTCTAAAATTTGAACTTGTACAATTTACTACCCAATGTTGTGTCTAACTAGAAACGTGTCAATACGGCACAAATGCCCCTGGCCAGGGGCCCGCCTTGCCCTGAAAAAATATGCTGCAACAACAGCTGTCAACAGACAGCATAACTCACCTGAAAAAGTGTCCTTAGCTGGGGGTATTGCCGATTAAACTGTTAAAAAAAATAACTATAATCATACCAAATATGAACTCAATGCATCAAATAGTTTAGAAAATATGGTTTGGAAAATATGAGCCCTTTAAAATTTTAAAATTGAAATTAACAAGAGGCCCATGGGCCACTATGCTCACCAGAGCTCAGGTGGGCACTGCCCAATGGCAGCCATGTATTTTAACATGATATCATTTTAATCTACCAAATGAACCCCCATGTCCAAATGAGCACCTATGTGGACTCAGTATCTGAAACATTAGGCCTTTTATGAAGTAGAGGGGGTGGGGCATGGACCCAATGGAGCCCTGGTTGGTATCGCTAAATGCATCTTATCATAAGGAACAAGAATATATATAGTTTAGCAGTGGGGATCTGTAAGGCCTCTTCAGTGGTGGAGGGGTTGGGGCATGCCCTGTTGATCCCAGGAAAGCCCAAGATTGTTGTCCCTAAATGTGTTTTATCATAAGGACCAAGTATATATGGTTTAGGGATGGGAATCTGAACGGTTTCTGAGATTTGAGGCCCTTTTATGAAGTGAAAAGGATAGGAATGCGGACCCCCCTACAGTAGGTGTGCTAATAATAAGGAACAAGAACATATATGATTATGGGGTGGGGATTTGAATGGTTTCAGAAATATAAAGCCTTTTATGAAGTGGAAGGGCGGGGCACATTGCCTCAGCACAAAGAGACCCCCAGGTTGGTGTGATTGAACGATTCTTATCATAAGGGACAAGTATATGGTTTAGGGGTGGGGATCTGAACTATTTCTGAGATATATGGCTTTTAATGAAGTAAAGTGATGGGGTATGGCCTGGGCATGCCCCGGGGACTCCCAAGCTGGTGTCACTGAATGCATCTTATCATAAAGACGATGAATATATATGGTTTAGGGTGGGGCTCAGAACAGTTTCTGACATATAAGGCCTTTTGTGAAGTGGAGGTGTGGGGTAAGGCCCCGGGAGATTCCCAGGTTGGTGTCAATGAATGTGTTTTATCATAAGGAACAAGAATATATTTGGTTTAGGGGTATCCATCTGTAGGGTTTCCGAGATATTGTGAGATTATGACATGGAGAGGGTGGGGCATGGCCCCAGCACATCCCTGGGGACCCACAGGTTGGTGTCACTGAATGCGTCTTATCATAATGAACAAGAATATATATACGGTTTAGGGGTGGTGATCTGAGCAGTTTCTGAGATATATGGCCTTTTGTGAAGTGAAGGGGTGGGGCAAGGCCCCGGCCCATCCCTGAGGACCCCCAGGTTGGTGTCAATGAATGTGTCTTAGCATAAGGATCAAGAATATATATGGTTTAGGGGCGGGGATCTGTAAGGTTTCCGAGATATTGGGCCTTTTATGAAATGGAGGGGGTGGGGCATGGCCCCGGCGCATCCCGGGGACTCCCAGGTTGATGTCATTGAATGGGTCTTATCATAAGGAACAAGAATATATATGGTTTATGGGTGGGGATCTGAATGGTTTCAAAGATATTGGGCCTTTTATTAAGTGATGGGGCGGGGCATGGCCTCGGCGCATCCCTGAGGACCCCCAGGTTGGTGTCACTGAATGCGTCTTATCAATAGGAACAAGAATATATATGGTTTAGGGGTCGGGATCTGAATGGTTTCTGTGATATATGGCCTTTTATGAAGTGGAGGGGGTGGGGCATGGCCCCGGCACAACCTGGGAGACCCTCAGGTTGGCATAAAAGCATATGGCTGAGAGAAGTTTACTCAAGAAACATTTCTATAAAAGTTTTGTCAAAATATCTGCAATGACTTGGCAGTAAATGACACTTTTCAATTTTCCCCATTATAAGTCTATGGAAATTCTAAGTTGCCATAGCAACCAAACTAATCATCCGATTTTCATAAAAAAACACGAACTTTCAATCCCCCAGCCCAAGGATGCTACAGATAAAATTTGGGCCCAATCCGCCCAGTGGCTTCAGAGGAGAAGATGTTTGAAAGTGTTGACGTCAGACGACGACGATAACGACGACGACGCCGGACAACTGCCTATCCTATAAGCTCCCCCGGAGCCTTCGGCTCTGGTGAGCTAAAAACTTGTAAGTCAGTGACCTTGAGGCCATGGGCATGGGGGTGGGGATGTAACTGAATAAAACTATGGACCTATATCTATCATCATGCCAAACATGAACCAAATTATTCGTAAAAAGGTCAGGTTCTACCTTGTACAAATCCTTAACCTGAGTCTTTGACAATAAAAATTTTCGAGTCCGTGGCCTTGACCTTGAGGTCATGTGCATGGTTGGGGTATTCATGAATATCACAATGGACCTGTATCTCTAATACAAACACAATCCATCGTATGGTTTGGCAAATATGAACTATTAAATTAACGTTAAAAATTTGTAAGTCGGTGACATTGACCTTGAAGTCTTAGGCATTGGTGGGGGTGTTGCCCAATAAACCTTTGGACCTGTTCCTATCTCCATAGCAAATTTAAACTTAATCCATCTTATGGTTTGCAAAATATGAGCTCTTTAAAACTTCTGGAATTCAAAATTTCTAAGTCTGTGACGTTGACCTTGAGGTCATGGGCACAGCGGTTGGGGGCGGGGGTTTAGCTGAACAAAACTTTAGACCTGGTGGCTTGAAATTCACCACAGTAAATTTTATGCTTGTGTCTTCTGCCAGTGTATAGGAAATAATGGAAATTGACCTTTTCCTTTCTACATGTAATGATTCAATTTTAATGTCATTGCTTTATAAGTTTATATGTGTCCTTTCTCTTTGGTGTTGTAAATGGAAGGTGCAAGGTAACTGTATCTAATCCTGATCATTGGCTTCCCTTTTAATTTCCTTGTCTTCACCATATGAGCCCCATAGCCAGAAAAGCTGTAATCAGGGGTTCTGACCCGACCCCAGAGGTTATAAACCATTTTCCATGCTCAACTCAGCTGAAAATGAAATTTATAATGCTCGTAACTATTAAAATACAAACAGATCAGGCAATGCTCCTGCTCAGATCAGCAGAGCATGTCATTTGTCCTGCTCATAAATTTTAAAATGCCAACATTTGTTGGTATTTTAAAATTTATGAGCAGGATAAATTTCATGAAGTTTTATAACCTTAGGGCCAGGTAAAACATAAACCAGCCTGCTCAGCTACACACTTGAAGCAGTCTTGAAATTCTTTTTATCATATGACATCGCCTCTGAGAATGTAATAATGCCATGGAATAAATTCGATAATGCACTAGTGGAATAAATATGCAAACAAGTTTGTTGATATGCCCCATAACGTAACATGTACGACGTCCTTAACGACGTCATGTTTACCAATGACGGAAAATTGACATTTTTTGTAAAACAATCGTGAATAAAAAGCATTTTAAATGTCATATGATAAGTAAAATTTTACATTCATGCTCATGTACTATTAAATTTATTAAACGAGTTGGGGAAATGGAATAAAATGCTCGGCACAGCCTTGCATTTTATCCCTTTTTCTCAACTCGTTCAATAAATTCAATAATACATGAACAGTCATGTAAGATCCTCTATATATAGAAACTAGCAGCATTTTACTATCCAAGCAGCAAAGACTAAGGTGCTGATCAGAAAGACTAAGGTGCTGATCAGACTGCACATCCGTGCAGGCTGATCTGCACCTTTGTTGTTCGCTAATGCCATAAAACATGACTGGTTTTCTTACAATGAAGCTCGTGTATAAGTCTCACCTTCTTTGTTTTGCTGACAGTTTTCCACCACTGTGTGCTGTATGTTCACCAAATGTAACGGGAATGTTGTCTCCAAGGTGAATCACATCAGTTTCTGTGCCCTGACTAGAACTGCTCTGACTTCTCAATAATTCATACCTGAAATTTATCATATGGGCCCCGTCAAGCGATTTTGGTACTTATCGCCTATGCAAGCAGCGAAGGTTCAGGCGAGCCTGCGCATCCGCGCAGTCTCGTCTGAACCTTCGCTGCTCGCTCATACAAGCAGTGAATCAAGAGGAACCTTCAGACAGAAAGCCATATCCCTGGCCCCTCTGAATAGCCGGGCATGTACAGCTAAAATTTGTCATGACGGAATGCTCGAAGACACAAATTCGCTTGGCGGGGCTCATATCATGTTTAGTGTTTAAAGTAAATTAATTTTGCCACATCCATTTCTGCCTATCAACCAATCAAAATACTTGATTTATTAGTTCATTCAAATTTGCAAACTATTGGACAAAAGCCATCTGATCTGAATCTACACCATTTGCAAAGGGTATGGTCTGTTGTGTTCAGCAAAAGTAGGGGTTGTGATGTTTACAAAAGGTAGGGGTTGTCATGTTCATTGGGACAAGGGTTAAAAGTTCTTAACACAATATCAAACAAAGTGACTTTCCTCAGGCGCACATAAACCTCTTTATACATGTTCATTATAACATGGCTAGGGTATAACATGATACACAGATGGATCCCAATCTTTTTTTCAGGTTATATAGGAAGATGGCTATAAATGGTCATTTTTCCATGTAATTTATGTGAGCAATTGTGTCATGTACCATCAATATATCGCAAAGGGTATTGGAGTTATGGCCATCGCAAGGTAGTCACTCTATTTTATTGGAAGGGGGATAACTAAAAACTAGAAATGTGTCCAAAGTACACAGATGCCCCCGCTTAGCACATTAATCTTTAAGTGGTGCAAATACCAATCTGTGCGAGTTTCGGCGTTCCACCAATAGTGACCTTGACGTTAAAAGTCGAAATCGCTCGAGATATTGTCATAAGGAACATTTGTGTGAAGTTATTTTGAAATCGGTGAAGAAATGTAAGCGCTAGAGGGGTGACAAAGTTTTTCTAAAAATAGCCACAGTGACCTTGACCTTGAAAGTGGAACTCGCTAGAGATATTGTCATAAGGAACATTTGTGTGAAGTTATATTGAAATTAGTCAAGAAATGTAAGCGCTAGAGCGAAGACAAAGTTTTTCTAAAAATAGCCACAGTGACCTTGAACTTGAAAGTCAAAATAGCTTGAGATATTGTCATAAGGAACATTTGTATGAAGTTATATTGAAATTGGTGAAGAAATGTAGGCGCTAGAGCAATGACAAAGTTTTTCTAAAAATAGCCACTGTGACCTTGACCTTGAGGTGATGACCTTGAAAGTCGAACTCGCTCAAGATATTGTCATAAGGAACATTTGTGTGAACTTATATTGAAATCAGTGAAGAAATGTAGGCACTAGAGCAATGACAAAGTTTTTCTAAAAATAACCTCTGTGACCTTGACCTTGAGGCCATGACCTTAAAAGTCGAACCTGCATGAGATATTTTTATAAGGAACATTTGTGTGAAGTTTATTGAAATTGGTGGTACAAATACCTTAACCAAAGTCTTAAACATTAAAAATTTTCTAATTCTATGACCTTGACCTTGAGGTCATGGGTATGGGTGGGGGTATTGCTGAATAAACCATTGGACCTATATGTATCATCATGATAAATATAAACCAAATCCATTGTATGGTTATGAAAATATGAGCTCAAGTTCTACCTGGTACAAATACCTTAACCTGGGTCTTAAACATTAAAAATTTCAAGTCCATGACCTTGACCTTGAGGTCATGGGTATGGGTGGGGGTATTGCTGAATAAAACTTCAGTCCTATATCTATCATCATACCGAATATGAACCAAATTCATTACACGGTTTGGAAAATATGAGCTCAAGTTCTACCTGGTACAAATACCTTAACCTGGGTCTTAAACGTTAAAAATTTCCAAGTCCACGACCTTGACCTTGAGGTCTAGGGTATGGGTGGGGGTATTGCTGAATAAAACTTTGGACCTATATCTATCATCATACTAAATATAAACCAAATCTATTGTATGGTTTGGAAAATATGAGCTCAATTTCTACCTTGTACAAAAACCTTAACCTGAGTCTAACAGGATTACGTACGTACGTACGTACGTACGTACACACTTTCGTACGTTCGGAAACCGTACGCACGTACGCATGTACCCACGGACGCACGTACGGAAAACCGAAAAACTATATGCCCCCGGCATCATACGATGCGGGGGCATAAAAACTATGGCACCCAGAGTTGTGGTTCTTGTACATGACATGGTGTCTCAGCCTTGTGAACAATTGTGCCAATTACCATCAATGAATCTCAAAGGGTACTGGAGTCATGGCCATCACAAGGTTTTGTCTACAGACGGATGGACAGATGGATTGATGGCTGGACAGATGCCAGGCTCATCGCTATATCCCCAGTATCAACAAACAAAAGAACCTCCTAAATCCTTAATTTGTTATCTGAAGCCATGACAAGAATCTCTCAGCAAATTAAGAACAACAAATTCAAATCAGACATGGCAAATGATCCATCAGTGTTTGAAGTTAATCTTAAGTGCATTTGTAAACTGTTGAGATCCAATGGGCTTTGTCATTTCTGCTATTAACTTGGGATGTTGCAAAACAATAAAAATTGCTGTAATGATCCTGAAATCTTGAAAAGTTTATTTAACTAATTTGTGGTATGGCAGAGTTGGTGAACAGGCAAACCATCTACCCCAAATATTCAGTGTACAAGTTATGGTAACTTTTCAACAATGTCAAAAAGGCTTACTTGTCTCCTTGAACATGCTGTAGACTTATTTCTGTATCTGGAAACTCTACTTTGGTATGATCACTCTGATTTTCTGTTGCAGTCTCTGCTTTAATTTCTACCACATTTTTAGTTCTTTCTTCATTCTTTGTACTCTCAACTGGATCTGACACAATGGCACTTCCTGATGTAACAACTTCCTGATCTTGACTTTCAGCTTTCTCTACACTATCACAAGTACATTTATCAACTGGAACTTCTGCTTCTTTTTCCTTATCACAATTACTTCCTTCCTCAGTATCACAAATTTGAACATTATCACCATCATTTGTCTCCTCTGTTGTGTTTTTATCATGCTCTTTGTCATCATCTTTTTCATCATCATCATCTGACATGTCAAGTTCCTGATCACTGTTGGTTTCTAATGTAATCTCACTTTCCGTTGCTATGGAATCAGCTACTGACATTTCATCTTCTTCTGCAACTCTTATTTTACGCTCTCCTTCATGTCGGAAAACACTGCTTTCTTCAAGCTGTAAACAACACAAAGAAAGAGATTTGGAAGTTGATTTAACCTTTGATATGATCACTTTGGATACTTACATACCTGAATTTGTCTGAGAAACTCATGTTTCATGTGAATAGCTGTTTGTTTTCTCTTAGCTATAGAGATAGGTCATACGTAGGCAGGACCTCTGCTTACTCCAATCAGGTCAATGGCAAATAGTGCAGACTGGCAAATATTTGCATAAATTTCAACCATTTTCTTGATAAATTTCATAATAACTGAACCTGACACACTAAATTTCGAATTAGACGCCTCTCGTATACTAGGGGGTAGATTCCACTCAGTGTCACATTAATATGGTTTAACGTCTTATCATAAAATAACTAAACCAATCCTGGATGGGCCCCTTATGAACCCTGGTTAACAAAGCAACCTGTCCACAATACTACAGATGCTTGTGAGCAGGTAAGAATGTGCTTGCTGCCTTTAAAAATAGACACATGTATATTCCAGTATTCTTCCTGAGGACGGCCCCACTGCCCATCGGGGCTTGAAAAAATAGATGGGCTGCATGATGCTTCCACGCAGAGCTGAAACTGACCCACACACACGAGTACTGGTAAACAGCTTAGAGGATCTAAGCCTGCCCAGGCAAAGCGGTGTGAGTCCATGCTTATAAACCCTATTGGTTTCATTGGCCGGCAGGGCTTGGGATGTCATTTCATCTCAATGTCGGGTAAAAGTCCACAAAATTGGAAGCAACGTCTGCAAAATGACAATATAAACTGCTGACGGGGACGTTAAACCTCAAATCAAATCAAACAAATCTTCCTGAGGAATTTCTTGGCAGATTAGCTTCGTACCCACATTTACCACAATCATGCAGCCTGACTATTTAATGTGGTTCACATTACTAGTGTGAATTTGAAATTGGGAGGATATATTTCACTTACATGAGCTGGGTCTAGTTGTTCAAAGCCTTATTAGCTTAACAAGTTTGTTAGTGACCAATATCTAAGAGTTTTTTTTTTATATTTGCTGAAAAAAAATAATAATAAAAAAAAATGTGTCGCTTTTTCATACACCTATGCACATTTCTTTTTAGCAAAAATATTCATATAGTTGCCATATTTCCACAACAAAAGCTGTGAACAACTGGCCCTTGGCATTTTGTGAAGTTCATATTGCCTTCCAAGTAAATATGCCATGAAATATGACATCTTACATCTGTGACATATCTTCATACTACTAACCATATCGCTTTGATTTCAAATTCTCTGTAATACAGTTAAATGATATAATTATCTTACATACCTTGAATAAAACTGCAAATCCATACACAAGATAAGACGGAGGCAAATAATTTTTCTTTCCTCTGATCATGAAGCTACCAGTAGTGAGGTATTCCCCTGATGGAGCAGTCTTTGACACCTGGCTGGGATATACCCACCATGCACTGGTCACCACCTTGGCATCCCATGCTGCACTATTACATATGGCCATAGTTCCTGCTTCATTTAATGTCTTTGGAGGAACAGGTTCTCCTGTAACAGAAAGCTACCATATTAACTAACCCATTGTATACTAGTGGACTCGTCCTTTGTCAAATATGTTCTAAAAAAGGGTTATCCTTTGGAGGCAAGGAATACACCACAGACCTGGAAAATATGAAGTGTACATGTTTTCTGGGCCAGACTAGCTAGTTTCGGCCAATTAGGCCTCATCAGTGACCCTCAAATATTTTTAAAATTCCACAATGGAATCAATGATCCCAAAGGACAAGAAAATATAAATTTTCTTAATCTTATTCTAGATTTGATGAAAAACCTGTTAGCAAACAGTGTAGACCCAGATCAGATGCCACATTATGCGGCACCTGATCGGGGTCTGCACAGTTTGTCTATGTTCCTTTCATGGGTTTCCAGGTTAGAATGGGCCAATACCTATTTGGGCAGGCCTAACAAGTAATGTAGACCCAGATCAGACTGTTTGTAATGGTAACAGCAGTCTGATCTTAGTCAACTTTGTTTGCTTTTCTAGGTGCAGTCTGATCTGGGTCTAGATTGTTTGCCATTCTGCTAGTATATCTGGACATATTGCAAAAGTTCAGTTTTCAGGATAATCACAGTACGGTAGCTCAGTCGGATGCGCGTCTGACTGGTGATCAGGAGCATGCCTGTTCGATACCTGCCGGGGTCGGCAACATTCTTTTATGGAGACTGGTCATGAAATCTTTTTCTACGGTCATTCTCTCCCTTTCGCTGATTCAAGAAGGGCAGTTGTCAGTTTCTGGCGAAAGAATGTGCACTGTACTGGTTAACCGCTTAAAAGCCTGGCCAGGAAAAGTGTGGATAGTTAAAGTGACCGGCTCATAAATGACCTAAAATAGTGTTGACTGGGCTGTTAAACTCCAATAGAAACCAAATCAGAAGGCAACAAATTTTGCCACTAGTTGGGAAAGTTGAACCTGAAGAAGTCAATCAGTTCAAAATGTGGTCATAGTCCCAGAGATAATCAATATGCATAGCCCAAGATAAGAGGGGATATCCACATATTATTTTTCTTCTTTCTGCATGAGTTTTCATACAGAAATAAGAAAAAATATCAGTACTTTTTGGCAGAAAAAAGCACCTTATCTGGCGCTATGAATATGGGATATTTTATTTTATTGCTAAAAATTAATATGTTGGTGACTGGTTAGTTTGGCTTTAATGGCCCAGTCAACATGTTTAAGGTCATGTTGAGATGGTCAGTTTATCTAACAATACTGTTCCTGGGCCAGCTTATCTATAAGTGGTTAACTCGCATTCTTTTCCAGAATAGACGCCTCCATGGTGTAGTCGTTATGCTACTGGCCTCATAAACCAGGTGTCGTAGATTTGATACCATTCTTCTCCAGACTTTTGGATGAGTCTTCAAACCGAGGTAGCGTCTCCATATGACCTTAGCTGTTGGTGGGATGTAAACTCAAACACAATAACACTTTTACTGTCCTGAAGGAGAGAATGACTGTAAAAATATTTCATGATAAATCTCCACTTTAGGGTAATTCAGGCAAATTACTAAGAGACAGTGGAAAAATAACAATAAAGGCTGATCTAATCATACCTGTGGGATTTTTTATCAAAACACTGCTGGCACCATGGAGGTCAGCATGGACATATATGTCACCTGTGAAGAGAAGAAAAATCCTATGTCACTTAATGCTAAAGTAATTCTTCCGAAACAAAATTTGGGAAAAAAAGAAATGCATGGAATAAACTTAACCCTAAAAACCCAAACAAAACTGAGTAACATTCTATTCAATTGTCTAAACAAAGTTTGCTATAGGTGCTTCTAGATTTGACCCGTATCTGTTTATTTCTGATGAATGATATATGGCCAGAATAGAGCAAATGTGACTTCTGTCATGTTTGAATTTTTGGTTGATTGATTGCCAGTCGACCAAAAGTTACAGAGTGCAGTAGCTTTACATAGCTGATGTCCACCTGACTATCACTGATTTGTATGTAATTCATGTAACAATCATTTATAGATATGCTATTCTTACACTTGTGAGGTCAGAGTGTTGTGTAAGGTGTGCTACCTGTAGAATTGATCTGGATTAGACATGTATTGCACCTGACCAGATCAGAGGCTGCAGAAAGCAATGTCTAACCAGTTTTTACACTGTGTGTTCATAGTATAGGAATTTTAGGGTTAAACAAAAAAGTCAAAGTCCCCATGCAGGACCATTTTCCCAGCCTACGCTCTGAAATATTTGACCGACCAGTAAACTACCATTATGATCCCAAGTATCGGGTCAGACAGGCCTAAGGAAACAGTGCTTATATATTAGGAGCAGTCTGATCTGGGTCTACACTGTTTGCCATTCCGTCTGCACCTTTTAGACTCCTTGCTGGATCATGAAATAAATTTTTAAAATTTTAGGAGAATTACAGCAAGTTCTCAAGGTGTCTGAGCTTCTAAGATTTTTACGGTTTCAATAATCAGGGCCCAGTTGTTCAAGCTAATGAAGGCATTAGTTAATTAACATTTTCACCATCCTGAATATTTCAATTTGCTTCAATTTTGACAATGGTTTCAGTAGCTGAATGGAAAACAGTAATGATACTGATCAGCTGGCTTAACCCTTGTCCTGCTGAATATTCATATATGCCACACCCACTACCGATTATCAACCAATCAGATTACATGTAGCAAATTATTACAACAAATTTACAATCTGAATGACAAACAATGTAGATCCTGATCAGATGGCTTCTTCAGAAGCCATCTGATCTGGATCTACATTGTTTCAAAGAAAAGGCATATCCGGGCTCAGCAGAACAAGGGTTAAGAAAGACAGCAGATCTAAGTCTATTGTTTTCAAACAAGAATTTCACCGGACCATGTCGTGCCTGTGTGGACTTGAACATTTGGCTGAATGCTAGGGTTATTGCAAATGTTGACAGCTTGATGAACGAACGGAGGAATGAATGAATGGCAGACAACTGGATCCCTATATCGCCCCACTCTTAAAGCAGGAGCAACTAGAAATGTGTCCAGACGACACAGATGCCCCCGCCAAGGGCCCCGCCTCACCCCGAAAATCCATGTTGCAACAAAATTTTCTAAGTGTGTGACCTTGTCATCAGGAACATTTGTGAGAAGTTACATTGAAATTGGTGAAAAAATGTAAGCGCTAGAGCAATGACAAAGTTTTTCTAAAAATAGCCAAAGTGACCTTGACCTTGAAAGTCAAACTCGCCCGAGGTATTGTCATAAGGAACATTTGTGTGAAGTTATATTGAAATCAGTGAAGAAATGTAAGTGCTAGAGCGATGACAAACTTTTTCTAAAAATAGCCACAGTGACCTTGACCTTGAAAGTGGAACTTGCTAGAGATATTGTCATAAGGAACATTTGTGTGAAGTAATATTGAAATTGGTGAAAAAATGTAAGCGCTAGATCAATGACAAAGTTTTCCTAAAAATAGCCACAGTGACCTTGACCTTGAAAGTCAAACTCGTTCGAGGTATTGTCATAAGGAACATTTGTGTGAAGTTATTTTGAAACCAGTGAAGAAATGCAGGCGCTAGAGCGATGACAAAGTTTTTCTAAAAATAGCCAGTGACCTTGACCTTGAAAGTCAAAATGGCTCGAGACATTGTCATAAGGAACATTTGTGTGAAGTTATATTGAAATCAGTGAAGAAATGTAAGCGCTAGAGCGATGACAAAGGTTTTCTAAAAATAGCCACAGCGACCTTGACCTTGAGGCCATGACCTGGAAAGATGACATTGCTCTAGCTATTTTATAAGGAAAATTTGTGTGAAGTTATATTGAAATTGGTGTAGAAATGTGGGGGCTAGAGCGATGACAAAGTTTTTCTAAAAATAGCCATAGTGACATTGATCTTGAGGTCATGACCTTGAAAGACGAACTCGCTCTAGATATTGTCATAAGGAACAATTGTGTGAAGTTATATTGAAATCAGTGAAGAAATATAGACTTCAGAGCTATGTTGTGCGAGGGGATAATTAAAAATTTTTAAGTCTGTGACCTTGACCTTGAGCTCATGGGCATGGGTGGGGGTATCGCTGAATAAAATGGACTGGTATCTAACATCATACCAAATATCAACTCAATCCATCACACAATTTGGAAAATATCAACTCTTAAAATATCTAATTAAAAATTTCTAAGTCTGTGACCTTGACCTTGAAGCCATAGGCATGAGTGGGGGTATTGCCAAATAAACATTTGGACCTGTATCTATCATCATAGCATACATAAGCCAAATCCATAATATAGTTTGGAAAATTTGAGCTCTTTAAAATCTTTCACATTAAAATTGTCTAAGTCTGTGACCTTGACCTTGAGGTCATAGGCATGGGTGGGGGTATTGCTGAATAAAACATTGTACCTATATCTATCATCATATGAACCAAAGCCATCATAAAAGTTCAGGTTCTACCAGGTACAAATACCTTAACTGGAGTCTTTAACATGGAAAATTTCTAAGTCCATGACCTTGACCTTGAGGCCATGGGCATGGGTGGGGGTATCGCTGAATAAAACTGTGGACCTATATCTATAATCATACCAAATATGAACCAATTCCATTAAATGGTTTGGAAAATATGAGTTCTAAAATGTTCAAGTCTACCTGTTACAAAAACCTTAACCTGAGTCTTTAACATTGAAAATTTCTAAGTCTGTGACCTTGACCTTGAGGTCACAGGCATGGGTGGGGGTATTGCTTAATAAAACTTTGGACCTATATCTATCATCATACCAAAGATGAACCAGTTCCATCAAATGGTTAGGAAAATATGAGTTCTAAAAGTTCTGGCTCTACCTGTTACAAAAACTTTAACCTGAGGTTAGTTACAGGATCACGTACGTACGTACGTACGTACGTACACACACACGTACAGACGGACGTACACATGTACGCACGTACGGAAAACCCAAAAACTATATGCCCCCGGCATCATATGATGCGGGGGCATAATAAAAAGGATATATTGGGTTCAGCAGGATGGGTGTTACAATTTTCATCCTTCAATACCACAAATACACTATAGCCTCTTTATCACACCAGTGTTGGATCCAAAGAAGAAATCATGTTAATTAATATCAGTACTTTTTGGATGAAAAAAAAAGCTAAAATATGTGCACATTATTTTCAGCATGAATACTACTGTATCAGCTATTGTATTTGTTTGTTTGTTTGATTTGAGGTTTAACATCCCCGTCAACACTGTAAAGGTCATTTTGGAGACGTTGCTTCCAATTTTGTGGGACTTTTACCCAACATTGAGATGAAATGACATCTCAATCCCTGCCGTCCAATTAAACCAATAGGGTTTATTAGCATGGAAAGTCCTCCTCGCACCACCGTTCCTGGACAGGTTTAGATCCTCTAAGCGGTTTACCAGTACTAGTGTGCGGGCAGGATTCAGCTCGGCATGGAAGCATCATGCAGCCCATATATTTCTTCAAGCCCCTATGGGCGGGGGCTTATCAGCTATTGTAATTAGATCTACCAAAGGAAGTATTTAATATTTCCCATTTCATCTTTTCAACCCTGTAGCCCAGGTACAGATACCAATGCAAACAGTGTAGATCCAGATGAGATGGCTCATTATTTTTTTCAGCTATCTGATCTGGATCTACATTGCTTGCCATACTGTTGGTGATTGTTGGCTTATCCACCTGTTTGATAAAATAGATGCGCCTAAATGTAAAGATGGAAGATCTCAAATTACAAACACAGGGGTGGAAAGGTTAACCCTTGTACTGCTGATCCCAAATATGCCTTATCTTTCAAACAATGAAGATCCAGATCAGATGGCTTCTGACGAAGCCATCTGATCAGGGTCTACATTGTTTGCCATTCAGATTGTGAATTTGTTGCAATAATTTGCATCAAGTAATCTGATTGGTTGATAATCGGCAGTGCGTGTGGCATATATAAATATTCAGCAGAACAAGGGTTAATATTTCACAACTCAATAAATTGTCATTGGATGGTTTGAACACAAGACTCTGGTGGCCAGATACAACCAGTCTCTATCAGCTATACTTGTGTAAGAGCGTCTATTTATTCCTCACCTTGTTTCATGTACCTCTTCACTATCAGTTCATTCTGCTGTTGGTCACGTCCTCCCACTACTAGAAAGTTCTCAGATGTTATAAACCATAGAAATTTCTCAAACCTGGAAACAATATCGATTCTTTAGATGAAATAAAATATCTTGGTCAGTACTGTAACATAGCTCCAGATATGGCACTGTTGTCAACCGAAAAGATCTGATATTTTTCATATTTCTGCACAAAAAATATGTTGAGGGTACTCATCAGAAGTGCCTATGCCTGAGGAAATCATTTATTGCCTTGCCGAGGCACTTCTAATGAGTACCCTCAACTTATGTTTTTGTGCAGAAATAAAAACAAGAGGCCCATGGGCCACAATGCTCACCAGAGCTCAGGGGTCACTGCCCACTGGCAGCAATGTATTTTAATGAACCATGGAAGCCCTGTGCCCTAGGATGCTACAGATAAAATTTGGACCCAATAAGCCTCGTGGCTTTAGATTCGATGTCGCTTGAATGTGTTGTTGCAGGACAACAGATGACAATTGACAATTTCCCATCTGTGTCAACAAACAGGGCGAAAAGAACATTATTAAAGGAACATTTCTATGAAAGTGTGACAAAATATCTTGAAAGGCATTAATGTCATTTTTCAATTTTCCCCATTATAGGACAATGGAAACTCATAAATTGGCATAGCAAACAAACCAAAGAGCCAAAGTTCATAAACCAGAGCTCAGGTGGACACTGCCCAATGGCAGCCATGTATTATAACATGATATGATTTTATTATACCAATTATAAAGTCTCCCAAACAAACCCCATACCCACATGAGCACCCATGTGGACTGTATCTGAAATATTAGGTGTTTTATAAAGTAGAGAGATCAGGGCATGGACCCAATGGAGCCCTGGTTGATGTCACTAAATGCGTCTGATCAAAAGGAACAAAGACATATATGGTTTATCAGTGGGAATATGTATGGTTCCTGAGATGTAAGGCCTTTTAAGCAATGGAGGGAATCGGGCATGGCAGATCCCAGAAAAGCCCAAGATTGATGTCAATAAGGACCAAGAGTATATACGGTTAAACGGTGGGGATCTGAATGGTTTCTGAGATATGAGGCACTTTTATGAAGTGGCATAGAGAAATGGCCCCTGCGGACCCCCAATGACGGGGGTGACTGAATGAGTCTAATAACAATGAACAAGAATATATGTGATTATAGAATGGGGAGTTGAATGGTTTCTGAGAAATATGGCCTATTATGAAGTTGAGTCTTATCATATTAAGGAACAAGAATAAATATGGCTAAGGGGTGGGGATCTGAACGGTTTCTGAGATATATGGATTTTAATGAAGTAAAGGTGTGGGGCATGGCCTGTGGCACCCCGGGGGACCCTGCATGCTGGTGTCACTGATTGCGTCTTATCATAAGGAACAAGAATATATATGGTTTAGGGGTGGGGATCTGAACGGTTTCTGAGATATATGGATTTTAATGAAGTAAAGGGGTGGGGCATGGCCTGTGCACCCCGGGGGGACCTGCATACTGGTGTCACTGATTGTGTGTTATCATAAGGAACAAGAATATATATGATTTAGGGGTGGGGCTCTGAACAGTTTCTCAGATATATGGTCTTTTGTGAAGTCAAGGGGTGGAGCATGGCCCGGCACATCCCAGGGGACCCCAAATTTGGTGTCACTGAATGCAACTTATCATAAGAAATGAGAATATATATGGTTTAGGGGTGGGGATCTCAATGGTTTCTGAGATAAATGGCCTTTCATGAAGTGGAAGGGGTGGGGCATGTCCCCGGCACATCCCAGGGGACCCACAGGTTGGTGTCACTTAATGCGTCTTATCATAAGGAACAAGAATATATATGGTTTAGGGGTGGGGATCTTAATGGTTTCTGAGATAAATGGCCTTTCATGAAGTGGAGGGGTCGGGGCATATCCCCGGCATATCCCGAGGGACCCCAGGTTGGTGTCACTTAATGCATCTTATCATAAGGAACAAGAATATATATTGTTTAGTGGTGGGGATCTGTATGGTTTCTGAGATATATGGATTTTAATGAAGTAAAGAGGTGGGGCATGGCCCATGGCACCCTGGGTGGACCCGCATGCTGGTGTCACTGATTGCGTCTTATCATAAGGAACAAGAATATATATGGTTTAGGGGTGGGGCTCTGAACAGTTTCTCAGATATATGGTCTTTTGTGAAGTCAAGGGGTGAAGCATGGCCCGGGAGCACCCTGGGTGACCCCTAGGTTGGTGTCACTGAATGTGTCTTATCATAAGGAACAAGAATATAAATGGTTTAGGGCAGGGGATCTGTAAGGGTTCTGGAATATTTGGCCTTTTATGAAGTGGAGGGGGTTGGGCATGGTCCCGGCATATCCCGGGGGACCCCCAGCTTTGTGTCACTTAATGCATCTCAGCATAAGGAACAAGAATATATATAGTTTAGGGGTGGGGATCTGTATGGTTTCTGAGATATATGGCATTTTATGAAGTGGAGGGGGTGGGGCATGTCCCCGGCACATTCCGGGGGACCCCCAGGTTGGTGTCACTTAATGCATCTTAGCATAAGGAACAAGAAAATATATAGTTTAGGGGTGGGGATCTGAATGGTTTCTGAGATAAATGGCATTTTATGAAATAGAGGGGGCAGGGCATGTCCCCGGCACATCCCGGGGGACCCCCAGGTTGGTGTCACTTAATGTATCTTATCATAAGGAACAAGAATATATATGGTTTAGGGGTTGGGATCTGTAAGGTTTCTGAGATATGAGGCATTTCATGAAGTGGAGGGGGCGGGGCATGTCCCCGGCACATTCCGGGGGACTCCCAGGTTGACATAAAAGCATATGGCTGAGAGAGGTTTACACAAGGAACATGTTTATGCAAGTTTTGTCAAAATATCTGCAATGACTTGGCAGAAAATGCAATTTTTCAGTTTTCCCCATTATAAGTCAATGGAAACGGTCTATTTTTTGCATTTTGGTTTCCATGGTAACCAATAAAAATTAGCAGAAGGCCTAAAATCATACGGCAGATAGTAGATTACCTATGGAACATTTCTACAAAAGTTTTGTCAAAATATCTGCAGAGGCTTGGCAGTAAATGCCATTTTTCTATTTTCCCCATTATAAGTCTATGGAAACTCTAAGTTGCCTTAGCAACCAAACTAATGGTCTGATTTTCATTAAAAACACAAACTTTCAATCCCCCTGCCCAAGGATGCTACAGATGAAATTTGGGCTGAATCGGTCTAGTGGCTTCAGAGGAGATGTCGTTTGAAATGTTGACGAAGACGACGCAGACGCAGACACAGACGCAGACGACGACGGACAACTGCCTATCCTATAAGCTCCCCCGGAGCCTTAGGCTCTGGTGAGCTAAAAATAATAAAAATTTTGTGCAGAAATAAGAAAATGGATACACCCTCTGATATTGGACTACGATTGTAACCATCACTGACAAAATGGTCAAATATGCCAGAATAGTACATCAAGTCAAACAGATCCATACAAGATATCAAGGTTATCCTGAAACTATATCTCCAGATAAGAAGGAGCAACAAGATTAATTAATTTTCCTCATTATTTGTTAAAAATATATTATACTTGTTAGAATCACCTCATTGTAGAGACTGTAACAAGAACCTACAAGAAAGCAGTCTGAGGGACAGCCAAATCCCCCGCCGCCCTTGGTATCAAGGCTCAACCTTGTGGCCTTGACCTTCAGTTGGCATGGTTTATTTATGGGTTCTGCACATCAGCTGACTGAGGGGTATATTTCACCAAACTTTAATGAAAAACCTTCCAGGGGTAAAGGAGATATGTAATGGACACAAAATTCAAAGTTTCAAACTCCTGACCTTCACCTGTGACCTTGACCTTGAGTTGGCATGGTTTATTTATAGGTTCTGCACGTCAGCTCACTGAGGAGGATATTTGACAAAAGTCTAAAGAAAGTCCTTCCAGGGGTAAAGGAGATATGGAACGGACACAAAATACAAAGTTTTAAACTAGTGACCTTAAAATGTGACCTTGACCTTGAGGTTTATTTATGTGTTCTGCCCACCTTTGAAGGGTAGAGGAGATATGGAACGGACAAAAAATTCAAAGTTTCAAACCCGTGACCTTCCAATGTGACCTTGACCTGGTATCGGTATGATTCATTTATGAATTCTCCACATGAGCTCACTGAGAGGGGTAACTGACCAAAGTTTAATGAAAATCCTTTGAGGGGTAAAGGCGATATGGAACATACACAAAATTCAAAGTTGTAAACTAGTGACCTCCAAGTGAGACCTTGACCTTGAGTCGGCATGATTCATTTATGGGTTATGCACATCAGCTCACTGAGAGGGATAATTGACCAAAGTTTAATGAGAATCCTTGCAGGGGTAAAGGAGATATGAAACGGACACAAAATTCAAACTTTCAAACTCGTGACCTTCAACTGTGGCCTTGACCTTGAGTCGGCATGGTTCATATATGGGTTCTGCACACCAGCTCACTGAGACGAAAATAATTAACAAAAATTTAATGAAAATCTATCAAAGGGTTGAGGAGATATGGAGCAGACAAGAAAGTGTTATGGACAGACGAACGGACAGATGGATGGATGGACAGAGAGGCGGACAGACGAAGGCCATTCCTATAATCCCCGCTCCACTTCGTAGCGGAGGATTACCAACATATGTTTAAATGTAGAAAATTTATCCTCTATTTATCCTCATTACTTCCCGTTAATATTATGCAATTTTTCCAAAATCAGTTTCTGTGGTCACTATAGAAGTCAGTTTGAACATATCTGTTGCCCAAGATAAGAACTACGGTTATTCTTTATTTCATCCACTTTTCTTACCCAGGGTATGGTAACAAATAAAATTTATCATATTTAGTCAGTGGATTGGTTTTTCAATTTATGAAGTGTCAAGTCATAAAGATACTGATGTTTTAAGACATCACAAATGATGTCAGAGTCTGCCAAATTGCATGTCAAGATAACAAACCTAATGCTAGTTGTTAAAGGCTTAAACTTCTTTCACAATCCAAAAGAAACCTTTTAAATGAGAAAAATATACATTCAAGGAAGTTCTAAACACAACATCAAATGTATATCAAAAGAAATGCAAGAAAAACGTATCTGTCATAGGAATGAGGAGTCAACAGAAAGCTCTTGCCCCTTGGAATAGAGATGTCAAACAACTGACCCTCAGGGCAGAGTTTTCCATCTGTGACTTAGACCCATGAAAGTTACATCTATTACCAGTATGTTTTCCTGGCCTTATTAATGGAGGCTGCTGTCGCCACTTCCTTTAGTGTTTCTTTGGTCTTTCTTTCAGCTGACTTCAATGCCTGTAAACAAATATTGTACTTGAACATAACTATGGTAACCCATTTCAAATACATTACATCATGAAATTTGACTTGTTGATAGTCAGAAATGGTTGTGACAATATTAATGTATTCAGCAGGACAAGGGTCATTTAGAATTTCTTTGACATGTGAAGATAAAAAACAGCCTGCTTATCCACTGTGTCTGAATACAGTCTTCCTGCCTGTATAAAGTAGCTTTGAGTTACCATTCTTTCACTTGCCCCTGCCCATCGGGACTTGAAGAAATAGATCGGCTGCATGATGCTTCCAGGTAGAGCTGAAACGGACCGCACACAAGTTTTGGTAAACCATACCGGCTCTAAGCCTGCCCAGGCAAAGTGGTGTGAGTCGGACCATCCATGGTTATAAACCCTACTGGTTTCATTGGGTGGCAGGGTTTTGAGATGTCATTTCATTTCAATGTCAGGTAAAAGTCCCACAAAATTGGAAGCAACATCTCCAAAATGACCTATACAGTGTTGACAGGGATGTTACACCTCAAATCAAACAAACAAACAAAACCAGTCTTTCACACATCAAAGATTAGTTCTTGATATCTACTTTATTGCCCTTTCAAGAATATTTCACTTATATCACGATGATTATTAATCAGAGGTACGCAAAAAAATGGAGTAACCAGAGAAAAACCTGACTTTCCATTGCAGACCTTGGCATCCCACAAGTGACCTGAGCAAGGCTTGAACCCACAGCAGTGAGAGTCAGGACTCTTGTCCACTATGCCAAACAGGCATGTTGAGCAAAGACTGATTCTTTCACACAGCAGAAGTCTAATAAAACTGCAAGAATCTGGGGTTAGTTGTTCAAAACTAATGACGATTGTTAGTTAACGTATCATTAAAACTTTGATCATTTAATATGGCAAATATGCTAATATTTTTTTCTGTAAAAAATGTGAGCAGTTTTTGCAAATAAAAAACTGCTCACATTTTTTGAGCAAAAATACCAAAGTTTTAGATATTGTACTTACTAGAACAGTTAACAATTTGACCACTAACAAGCTCATTAAGCTAACAATGCTTTGAACAACTGGACCCTGAACTGCATCTTTGCTTGTACTATATACTTGGGGTTGATTTACAGCTACTTTAAGAATATTTTTCTAATATCAGGACAATTATTCAATTAACTGATTCAACATTGTGTCTGCTGGGCATACACTAGAACTCAAAAGGAACCTTTCCATGACATTTAACAATTACTTGTTCACATATTCAAAAATACTCAGTCAACAGTATTGTGTTGGTATGTTAAACCAAAGTCTAGCTGGAATGGAACTGCAACAGATTTGTAACTTTAATCAATAGCAAATAATATGCAAAGTTTTTATACAGTGAGATATTTAAATGAGGCAAATATTTTTTAATTTGTGTACAGTGTTCATTACCTTGTTAGACGCATCCAGTGTTTTCTGTTCTTTTACAGCAGCATGCTTCTTCATCTCAAAATATCTGAAAATGTTAACATTATCATACACAATCCGAGTCATTTTTTTTTTTTTTGGTTTTGGTTTTACGGCCCTTTCAAGAATATTTCACTCATATCGAGCTGATCGTTAATCAGAGGTGGGCCAAAACTGGAGAACCCGGAGAAAAACCACCCGACCTTCTGTTGCAGAACTTGGCATCTCGCATGACCCGAGCGAGGCTCGAACCACAGCGGTGAGAGACCTAATGATCAAGAGTCAGCGCTCTTAACCACTAGGCCACAGAGGCCCGTCACAATCCAAGTCATACAAGCCTCATACTGACAACGCTTTTCCAAGCCTGAAAGCCCCGATTTTGCAGCTTTAACCCTTATCCTGCTGAACAAGACACAACTACATTACCTTTACAAACAGTGTAGATCCTGATCAGATGGCTTCTGAAGAAGCCATCTGATCAGGGACTACACTGTTTGTAATGGGGTTTGTGAAAATATAAAGTAATTTGGTTGACTTATAGTCAGAAATAAGGGTTAAATAGTTTTTTAAACAGATTACATACACAAAATTCAGAATCTAAAAGCCTGAAATCAAGCTCTAAAAGCCTGAAATCCTGCAAATGCCTGAAAAATATGAAGCCTGGTCATACTACTCAAATCGAAACCATACTGACAATACAGTAAAATGAAGAGTTTCAAAGGGTGTCTAACCGGAGGACACTGGGTGTAGAAACACAAAGAGAGAAAAGCTGAAGCCTTTTTAATATGTTTTACCAAAAGAAATAGTCAATTTTAGTTGGTCCTATTTAAGTCATGCTAAGATGGTCACTTAACCTAATCATACAATGTCTGGCCATGCTTAGATCTTGACCAGTACATGACCTGGCATATTATTTCATCACTAGCAGACAACAGCCCCGGCCCCCACCCAGTGGGGCTTGAAGCAATAAATGAGCTGCATGATGCTTCCACGCAGAGCTGATCCGACTGCACACCGAGTACTGGTAAACCTCTTATGGGGATCTAAGCCTGCCGAGGCAAAGTGCTGCGAGTTGAACCTCCCATGCATATAAACCCTATTGGTTTCATTTGGAGCTTGAGATGTTATTTCATCTTAATGCCAGGTAAAAGTCCCACAAAATTGGAAGCAATGTCTCCAAAATGACCTATATAGTGTTGACGGGGACGTTAAACCTCAAATCAAACAAACAGACAACAGACCATCTTTAACCCAAGGTGAACTAAACTATATTTTTGCTGGTATCCTATTTTGGTGTTTCCCTACAAAATGAGTTAATGAGCAGAAAGGAGAGAATGACCATAGAAAATACTTCGTGATCAGACTCCATAAAAGATTGTTGCCTGAGGTTACAAAACTTTTTTCATACTCAACTCACTTGAGCATGTAATTTGTTCTACATATCTGCCAGCACCTCTACAAGTTTGCGAACAGCAAATGCTCAGGGGAGACTGTGCTTATGCGCAGTCTCGCCTGAGCCTTTGCTGTTTGGTTTAAACATATTTTATTACTATAGCAATAATATCATTACAATATGTGACAAGTTATTATACAATTTGGGATTAGAACGAAAGCACAAGTACTTATATAGTTCTTCTCCCAAAATACTTTGCTGTTTGCCCATGCATTAAGTAACCTTTTCTCATGAGCTCGCTCAAATGAAGACTGATCTGTGTCAACACTGTCTGCTTGCACATTTTATTCAAACATCTCTAAGAAAAACTTACTTTCTTGAGTTTGCGTAGGCGCTAAGACCAAGATCTATATCAATTTTCATTGGTTTAATATACTCCTCCTCATCGTCTTCAAAATCACTGTCAACATACGGATTCCTGAAATATAAATATTACCAGATTTACCCCCAAAAATTCAATAACTTTATAATGAGTCTGAATGATCATAAATTATTCATTTTCTTGTGTGGCTACAGAGGCTTATGCTCTGTGGCAAACAGTGCAGACCTACAGCCAGTCTGATCTGGGTGTTCATGCTTTTTTTTTATTTTGGACTTTTTAGTGTCTGAATATGTTTAGGGTAACAACGGTATTGTGAATAAGTAAAGTTTTCTTTCCAAGAAAGTCTAATTAGTCTCCGCCCACATTATGCGGCACTGTTTGCCTCTGTCCATTTTAGGGGTTTCCTGGTAAGAACGGATTAAAGTTATTTTTCTGATATTTCTCCAGTCTTCATAGCTCTAAAATGAAGGGTAAATAATGAATGGATGACGACAGAATTAGCATGTGAATTTCTTTCTATCCTTGAACAACTACGTAAAAATCCTAAAAATTTAGATACCTTGAGGACTTGCTGTAATTCTCCTAAAATTTTAACAAATTTGTTCAATGATCCAGCAAGGAGTCCAAAAACTGCAGATGGAATAGCAAACAGTTTAGGGAGCAGTCTGATCTGGGTCTGCACTGTTTGTTTAGGCCTATCTGCCCAATACATAGGATCATTATGGTATATACATCAGCAATATAAATATATTATCAAAGTCTGTATTTCTATGTGTTTTTATATGTCTGTGGCAACATTTAAAAGATTTAGTGAGAACTATTACTTATCATGACACTTTAAGTTTGTACAGCCAGAAAAGCTTACAAACAAAAAGGCATGAAGTTACCATGTCTATAAAATAGTCTTGAAGGGAGACCTAAATTTTGGCCAAAATAAAGTATAAGGAGTATAAACACGGTATATAGAATCTCTCTTTTTTTTTTTCAATTTTGTTGCTTTTAAACATGTCATTTCTTATGGAAATCTATTACATTCAAATGCCTTTGCCAAGATTTCTTTTTTCTTGCATAGATTTACATACATTTGTGTCACTGCAATGCTGAACTTTTAAAACAATGTATATCTTGGTAATACACTACACCTAATGACAAATACTGCCTGATGTATTTTTATATGTTAACCCATTGTATGCGGGAAACCCCTAAAGGGGTACCTTGGCAAACAGTGAAGGCCCTGATCAGATGCCGCAGAACGCGGCGTCTGATCAGGGCCTACACTGTTTGCTAACAGCATTTCTGTCAAAAATAGAATAAAAATGAAAAAACAAGAGGGCCATGATGGCCCTGGATCGCTCACCTGATCCAGTGTAACAAGTGGGCCCAAGAGAGGGCCATTATTGGCCCCAGGGCTTTAATGTGCATAATGTTGAGGGAGGTCTTAAAGGTGAAGCTTCATACCAAACATCAACAAAGGCTATAATTTGAACAATCTTGGCAAAGGACCACTAGATGAAGCTACACATCAAATATCAAAGACCTGGGCCTTGCGGTTTCAGAGAAGAAGATTTTTTTTAAAGATATTCCCTACATAAGCCTATGCAAAACCAAATGGCCCCGGGCTATGTAAATCTATGTAAAACCAAAGGGCCCAGGGGTGGAGACATTTGTGGCCCCAGGGCTATAATTTGAACAACATTGGTAGAGGTCGACTAGATAAAGCTCCATACTGAATTTCAAAGGCCTTGGCCTTGCAGTTTCAGGGAAGATTTTTAAAGATTTCCCTATACAAGTCTATGTAAAACCAAAGGGCCCCAGAGCGGGGACATTTTTGGTATCAGGGCTATAATTTGAAAAATCTTGATAGAGGTCCACTAGATGCAGCTTCATACCAAATATCATAGACCCAGGCCTTGTGGTTTCAGAGAAGAAGATTTTTAAAGATTGTCCCTATATTAATCTATGTAAAACCATAGGGCCCCAGAGCGGGGACATTTTTGGCCCCAGGGCTATAATTTGAACAACCTTGGCAGAGGTCCATTAGATGAAGCTTCATACCAAATATCAAAGTCCTGGGCCTTGTGGTTTCAGAGAATAAGATTTTTAAAGATTATCCCTATATAAGCCTATGTAAAACCAAAGGGCCCCAGGGCGGGGGCATTTTTTGCCCCAGTACTATAATTTGAACAATCTTGTTAGGGGTCCACTAGATGAAGCTTCATACCAAATATCAAAGACCTGGGCCTTGTGGTTCCATAGAAGAAGATTTTTAAAGATTTTCCCTATATAAGCCTATGTAAAACCAAAGGCACCCGGGCGGCGGCATTTTTTGCCCCAGCACTATAATTTGAACAAGCTTGGTAGGGGTCCATTAGATGAAGCTTCATACGAAATATCAAAGTCCTGGGCCTTGTGGGTTCAGAGAAGAAGATTTTTAAAGATTTTCCCTATATAAGCCTATGTAAAACCAAAGGGCCCGGGGGTGGGGGCATTTCTGGCCCAAGGGCCAATATTTGAACAATCTTGGTAGAGGTCCATTAGATGAAGCTTCATTCTAAATATCAAAGTCCTGGGCCTTGCGGTTTCAGAGAAGAAGAGTTTTAAAGATTTTCCCTATATAAGCCTATGTAAAACCAAAGGGCCCCGGGGCGGGGGCATTTTTGGCCCCAGCACTATAATTTGAACAATCTTGGTAGGGGTCCACTAGATGAAGCTTCATACCAAATTTCAAAGACCTGGGCCTCGTGGTTTCAGAGAAGAAGATTTTTAAAGATTTTCCCTATATAAGCCAATGTTAAACCAAAGGGCCCCGTGGCGGGGGCATTTTTTGCCCCAGCACTATAATTTGAACAATCTTGGTAGGGGTCCACTAGATGAAGCTTCATACCAAATATCAAAGTCCTGGGCCTTGTGTTTTCAGAGAAGAAGATTTTTAAAAGATTTTCCCTATATAAGCCTATGTAAAACCAAAGGGCCAAGGGGCGGGGGCATTTTTGGCCCCAGCACTATAATTTGAACAATCTTGGTAGGGGTCCACTAGATGAAGCTTCATACCAAATATCAAAGACCTGGGCCTTGTGGTTTCAGAGAAGAAGATTTTTAAAGATTTTCCCTATATAAGCCAATGTTAAACCAAAGGGCCCCGTGGCGGGGGCATTTTTTGCCCCAGCACTATAATTTGAACAATCTTGGTAGGGGTCCACTAGATGAAGCTTCATACCAAATATCAAAGTCCTGGGCCTTGCGGTTTCAGAGAAGAAGATTTTTAAAAGATTTTCCCTATATAAGCCTATGTAAAACCAAAGGGCCATGGGGCGGGGGCATTTTTGGCCCCAGCACTATAATTTGAACAATCTTGGTAGGGGTCCACTAGATGAAGCTTCATACCAAATATCAAAGACCTGGGCCTTGTGGTTACAGAGAAGAAAATTTTTTAAGTTTTTTGTGAAAAAAATCTATTTTTGGCTCCTCTGACCTAGATGTGCAACGGACCGGAACCATTTGAACAACTTTGAAAGGGGACCATCTAAGGATCATTCCTGTGAAGTTTGGTCAAAATCCAATCAGTGGTTTAGGAGGAGATGTTGTTTGAAGAAATTGTTTACGCACGGATGACGGACAAAAAGTGATCCTAATATAAAACACAAGAGGGCCATGATGGCCCTGGATCGCTCACCTGATCCATAGAGTCACAAGTTGGCCCCCGGGGAGGGCCATTATTGACCCCAGGGCTATAATGTGCATAATGTTGAGGGAGGTCTAAAAAGTTGAAGCTTCATACCAAATATCAACAAAGGCTATAAATTGAATAATCTTGGGCCTTGCGGTTTCAGAGAAGATTTTTTTAAAGGTATTCCCAGCATAAGCCTATATAAAACCAAATTGCCCCAGGGCGAGGTCCACTAAATGAAGCTTCACACCAAATAGACCTGGGCCTTGCTGTATCAGAGAAGAAGATTTTCAAAGATTATCTCTATATATTACAAGCCTATGTTAAACCAAAGGGCCCCGGGGCAGGGGAATTTGTGGCCTGAGGGCTATAATTTGAACAATCTTGGTAGAGGTCCACTAGATGAAGCTCCATACTAAATATCAAAGACATGGGCCTTGCAGTTTCAGAGAAGCAGATTTTCAAAGATTATCTCTATATAAGTCTATGTAAAACCAATGGGTCTCGGGGAGGGGCATTTTTGGCCCCAGGGCTATAATTTGAAAATCTTGATAGAGGTCCACCAGATGAAATTTCACACCAAAAATCAAAGTCCTAGGCCTAATGGTTGCAACAGAAGAAGATTTTAAAAGATTTTCCCTATATAAGCCTATGTAAAACCAAAGGGCCCCGATGCAGGGGCATTTTTGGTCTCAGGGCTATAATTTGAACACTCTTGGTAGAGGTCCACTAGATGAAGCTTCATACCAAATATCAAAGACCTAGGCCTTATGGTTTTACTGAAGAAGATTTGTAAATACTTTCCCTATATAAGTCTATGTAAAACCAAAGGGCCCCGGGGCAGGGGCATTTTTGGCCACAGGACTATAATTTGAACAATCTTGGTAGACGTCCACAAGATGAAGCTTCACACCAAATATCAAAGACCTGGGCCTTGCGGTTTCAGAGAAGAAGATTTTTAACGATTTTCCCTATATAAGCCCATGTAAAACCAAAGGGCCCCGGGGCGGGGGCATTTTTGGCCCCAGCACTATAATATGAACAATCTTTGTAGGGGTCCACTAGGTAAAGCTTCATACCAAATATCAAAGACCTGGGCCTTGTAGTTTCAGAGAAGAAGATTTTAAAAGATTTTTCCTATATAAGCCCATGTAAAACCAAAGGGCCCCGGGGTGGGGGCAATTTTTGGCCCCAGCACTATAATTTGAAGAATCTTGGTAGGGGTCCACTAGATGAAGCTTCATTCCAAATATCAAAGACCTGGGCCTTGCGGTTTCAGAGAAGAGGATTTTTAAAGATTTTCCCTATATAAGGCCACTTAAAACCAAAGGGCCCCGGGGCGGGGGCATTTTTGGCCCCAACACTATAATTTGAACAATCTTGGTAGGGGTCCACTAGATGAAGTTTCATACTAAATATCAAAGACCTGGGCCTTGCTGTTTCAGAGAAGAAGATTTTTGGAGCTTTTCCCTATATAATCCTATGTAAAACCAAAGGGCCCCGGTGTGGGGGCATTTTTGGCCCCAGCACTATAATTTGAACAATCTTTGTAGGGGTCCACTAGATGAAGATTCATACCAAATATCAAAGACCTGGGCCTTGTGGTTTCAGAGAAGAAGATTTTTTAAGTTTTCAGTGAAAAAAATCTAATTTTGGCTCCTGTGACCTAGATGTGCAATGGACCGGAACCATTTGAACAACTTTGAAAGGGGTCCACCTAAGGATCATTCCTGTGAAGTTTGGTCAAAATCCGATCAGTGGTTTAGGAGGAGATGTCGTTTGAAGAAATTGTTTACGCACGGATGACAGACAAAAAGTGATCCTAATATAAAACACAAGAGGGCCATGATGGCCCTGGATCGCTCACCTGATCCATAGAGTAACAAGTGGGCCCCGGGGAGGACCATTATTGACCATGGTCTATAATGTGCATAATGTTGAGGGGGGTTTAAATAGGTGAAGCTTCATACCAAATATCAACAAAGGCTATAATTTGAACAATCTTGACAATGGTCCACTAGGTGAAGCTAAACACCAAATATCAGAAGAAGATTTTTTAAAGATATTCCCTACATAAGCCTAATATGTTCTTAATAGAGGTCCACTAGATGAAGCTTCACACCAAATATCAAAGACCTAGGCCTTGCTGTTTCAGAGAAAAAGATTTTCAAAGATTATCTCTGTATGAGTCTATGTAAAACCAAAGGGCCCTGAGGGGGGGGGGCATTTTTGGCCCCAGGGCTATAATTTGAACAAATTTTGGTAGAGGTGCACAAGATAAAGCTTCATACCAAATATCAAAGACATGGGCCTTACGGTTTCAGAGAAGAAGATTTTTAAAGATTTTCCCTATATATGCCCATGTAAAACCAAAGGGCCCTAGGGTGGGGGCATTTTTGGCCCCAGCACTAAAATTTGAACAATTTTGGTTGCGGTCCACAAGATGAAGCTTCATACCAAATAGCAAAGATCTGGGCCATGTGGTTTCAGAGAAGAAGATTTTTACAGTTTCTCTATATAAGCTCATGTAAAACCAAAGGGCCACAAGGCGGGCATTTTTGGCCCCAGCACTATAATTTTAACAACCTTGGTAGGGGTCCACTAGATGAAGCTTCATACCAAATATCAAAGACCTAGGCCTTGTGGTTTCAGAGAAGAAGATTTTAAAAGATTTTCGCTATATAAACCCATGTAAAACCAAAGGGCCCCAGGGCGGAGGCATTTTTGGCCCCAGCACTATAATTTGAACAATCTTGGTAGGGGTCCACTAGATGAAGCTTCATACCAAATATCAAAGACCTAGCATAGCGGTTTCAGAGAAGAAGATTTTTAAAGATTTTCCCTTTATAAGCCTATAGAAAACAAAAGGGCCCCGGGGCGGGGGCATTTTTGGCCCCAGCACTATAATTTGAACAATCTTGGTAGGGGTCCACTAGATTAAGCTTCATACCAAATATCAGAGAACTGGGCCTTGCGATTTCAGAGAAGAAGATTTTTAAAGATTTTCCCTATATAAGCCCATGTAAAACCAAAGGGCCCCGGGGCGGGGGCATTTTTGGCCCGAGCACTATAATTTGAACAATCTTGGTAGGGGTCCACTAGATGAAGCTTCATACCAAATATCAAAGACCTGGGCCTTGTGGGTTCAGAGAAGAAGATTTTAAAGATTTTCCCTATATAAGCCCATGTAAAACCAAAGGGCCCCGGGGCAGGGGCATTTTTGGCCCAAGCACTATAATTTGAACAATCTTGGTAGGGGTCCACTAGATGAAGCTTTATACCAAATATCAAAGACCTGGGCCTTGCGGTTTCAGAGAGGAAGATTTTTTAAGTTTTCGATGAAAAAAATCTATTTTTGGCTCCTGTGACCTATATGTGCAATGGACTGGAACGCTTTGAACAACCTTGAAAGGGGTCCACCTAAGGATCATTCCTGTGAAGTTTGGTCAAAATCCGATCAGTGGTTTAGGAGGAGATGTCGTTTGAAGAAATTGTTTACGCACGGATGACGAACAAAAAGTGATCCTAATATAAATCACAAGAGGGCCATGATGGCCCTGGATCGCTCACCTGATCCATAGAGTAACAAGTGGGCCCCGGGGAGGGCCATTATTGACCCCAGGGTTATAATGTGCATAATGTTGAGGGAGGTCTAAAAAGGTGAAGCTTCATACCAAATATCAACAAAGGCTATAAATTGAACAATCTTGGCAAAGGTCCACTAGATGAAGCTACACACCAAATATCAAAGACCTTGGCCTTGTGGTTTCAGAGAAGAATTTTTTTTAAAGATTTTCCCTATATAAGCCTATGTAAAACCAAAGGGCCCCAGAGCAGGGGCATTTTGGCCCCAGTACTACAAAAGCCTATATAAAACCCAATGGCCCCGGGGCGGGGGCATTTTTGGCCTCAGGGCTATAATTTAAACAATCTTGATAGAGGTCCACTAGATGAAGCTTCACACTAAATATCAAAGACCTGGGCCTTGCAGTTTCAGAGAAGAAGATTTTCAAATATTATCTCAATATATAAGTCTATGTAAAACAAAAGGGCTCCAGGGCAGGGGCATTTGTGGCCCGAGGGCTATAATTTGAACAATCTTGGTAGAGGTCCACCAGATGAAGCTCCATACCAACTATCAAAGACATGGGCCTTGCAGTTTCAGAGAAGAAGATTTTTAAAGATTTCCCTATATAAGTATGTAAAAACAAAGGGTCTCGGGGCGGTGGCATTTTACGCCCCAGGGCTATAATTTGAACAATCTTGATAGAGGTCCACTTGATGCAATTTCACACCAAATATCAAAGACCTGGGCCATGTGGTTTCATAGAAGATTTTTAAAAATTTTCCCTATATAAGTCTATGTTAAACCAAAGGGCCAGGTGGGGGCAGTTTTGGTCTCAGGGCTATAATTTGAACAATCTTGGTAGAGGTCTACTAGCTGAAGCTTCATACCAAATATCAAAGACCTAGGCCTTGTGGTTTCAGAGAAGAAGATTTTTCAAGATTTTCCCTATATAAGTCTATGTAAAACCAAAGGGCCCCGGAGCGGGGGCATTTTTGGCCCCAGGGCTATAATTTGAACAATCTTGGTAGAGGACCACAAGATGAAGCTTCATACCAAATATCAAAGACCTGGGCCTTGCAGTTTCAGAGAAGAAGATTTTTTAAAGATTTTCCAGATATAAGCCTATGTAAAAGCAAAGGGCCACGGGGCGGGGGCATTTTTGGCCCCAGCACTATAATTTGAACAATCTTGGTAGGGGTCCACTAGATGAAGCTTTAAACCAAATAGCAAAAACCTGGGTCTTGCAGTTTCAGAGAAGAAGATTTTTAAAGATTTTCCCTATATTTTAAAGCCCATGTAAAACCAAAGGGCCCTGGGGCGGGGGCATTTTTGGCCCCAGCATTATAATTTGAACAATCTTGGTAGGGGTCCACTAGATGAAGCTACATACCAAATATCAAAGACCTGGGCCTTGTGGTTTCAGAGAAGAAGATTTTTAAAGATTTTCCCTATATAAGCCCATGTAAAACCAAAGGGCCCTGGGGCGGGGGCATTTTTGGCCCCAGCACTATAATTTGAACAATCTTGGTAGTGGTCCACTAGATGAAGCTTCATACCAAATATCAAAGACCTGGGCCTTGTGGCTTCAGAGAAGAAGATTTTTTAAGTTTTCGGTGAAAAAAATCTATTTTTGGCTGCTGTGACCTATATGTGCAATCGACCAGAACCATTTCAACAACTTTGAAAGGGGTCTTCCTAAGGATTGTTCCTGAGTAGTTTGGTCAAAATCCGATCAGTTATTTAGGAGGAGATGTCGTTTGAAGAAATTGTTTACGCACAAATGACAGACAAAAAGTGATCCTAATATTAATCACAAGAGGGCCATGATGGCCCTGGATCGCTCACCTGATCCAGAGAGTAATAAGTGGGCCCCGGGTAGGGCCATTATTGACACCAGGGCTATAATGTGCATAATGTTGAGGGAGGTCTAAAAAGGTGAAGGTTCATACCAAATATCAACAAAGGCTATAATTTGAACAATCTTGGCAAAGGTCCACTAGATGATGCTACACAAAAAATATCAAAGACCTTGGCCTTGCGGTTTCAGAGAAGAAGATTTTTTTTAAGATTTTCCCTATATAAGCCTATGTAAAACCTAAGGGCCCTGGGGCGGGGGCATTTTTGGCCCCAGGACTACATAAGCCTTTGTAAAACCAAATGGCCCTGGGGTGGGGCATTTTTGGCCTCAGGGCTATAATTTAAACAATCTTGGTAAGGGTCCACTAGATGAAGCTTCATACCAAATATCAAAGACCTGGGCCTTGCTGTCTCAGAGAAGAAGATTTTCAAAGATTATATATCTCTATATAAGTCTATGTAAAACCAAAGGGCCCCGGGGCGGGGGCATTTGTGGCCCAAGGCTATAATTTGAATAATCTTGGTAGAGGTCCACTAGATGAAGCTCCATACCAAATATCAAAAATATGGGGCCTTGCAGTTTCAGAGAAGAAGATTTTAAAGATTCCCTATATAAGTCTACGTAAAACCAAAGGGTCTTGGGGCGGGGGCATTTTTGGCCCCAGGGCTATAATTTGAACAATCTTGATAGAGGTCCACAAGATGAAATTTCACACCAAATATCAAAGACCTAGGCCATGTGGTTTCATAGAAGAAGATTTTTAAAGATTTTCCCTATATAAGTCTATGTAAAACCAAAGGGCCACGAGGCGAGGGCATTTTTGGTCTCAGGGCTAAAATTTGACCAATCTTGGTAGAGGTCCACTAGCTGAAGCTTCATACCAAATATCAAAGACCTAGGCCTTGTGGTTTCAGAGAAGAAGATTTTTCAAGATTTTCCCTATACAAGTCTATGTAAAACCAAAGGACCCCAGAGCAGGGGCATTTTTGGCCAAAGGGCTATAATTTGAACAATCTTGGTAGAGGTCCACAAAATGAAGCTTCATACCAAATATCAAAGACCTGGGCCTTGCAGTTTCAGAGAAGAAGATTTTCCTTATATAAGCATATGTAAAACCAAAGGGGCCCGGGGCGGGGGGCATTTTTGGCCCCAGCACTATTATTTGAACACTCTTGGTAGGGGTCCACAAGATGAATCTTCATACCAAATATCAAAGACCTGGGCCTTGGGGTTTCAGAGAAGAAGATTTTTAAAGATTTTTCCTTATATAAGCCCATGTAAAACCAAAGGGCCCCCGGGCGGGAGCATTTTTTGCCCCAGCACTATAATTTGAACAATCTTGGTAGGGGTCCACTAGATGAAGCTTCATACCAAATATCAAAGACCTGGGCCTTGCGGTTTCAGAGAAGAAGATTTTTTAAGTTTTTGGTGAAAAAAATCTATTTTTGGCTCCTGTGACCTAGATGTGCAACGGACCCGAACCATTTGAACAACTTTGAAAAGGGTCCACCTAAGGATTATTCCTGTGAAGTTTGGTCAAAATCAGATCAGTGGTTTGGGAGAAGATGTTGTTTGAAGAAATTGTTTACGCACGAATGACAGACAAAAAGTGATCCTAATATTAATCACAAGAGGACCATGATGGCCCTGGATCGCTCACCTGATCCATAGAGTAACAAGTGGGCCCCTGGGAGGGCCATTATTGACCCCAGGGTTATAATGTGCATAATGTTGAGGGAGGTCTAAAAAGGTGAAGCTTCATACCAAATATCAACAAAGGCTATAATTTGAACAATCTTGGCAAAGGTCCACTAGATGAAGCTACACAACAAATATCAAAGACCTGGGCCTTGCGATTTCAGAGAAGAAGATTTTTTTAAAGATATTCCTTACATAAGCCTATGTAAACCAAATGGCCCCGGGGCAGGGGCATTTTTGGCCTCAGGGCTATAATTTAAAAAATCTTGATAGAGGTCAACTAGATGAAGCTTCACACCAAATATCAAAGACCTGGGCCTTGTTGTTTCAGAGAAGAAGATTTTCAAAGATCATCTCTATTATAAGTCAATGTAAAACCAAAGGGCCCTGGGGCGGGGGCATTTGTGGCCCCAGGGCTATTGTTTGAACAATCTTGGTAGAGGTCCACTAGCTGAAGCTTCATACCAAATGTCAAAGACCTAGGCCTTGTGGTTTCAGAGCAGAAGATTTTTAAAGATTTTCCCTATATAAGCCTATGTAAAACCAAAGGGCCCGGGGGCGGGGGCATTTTTGGCCCCAGCACTATAATTTGAACAGTCTTGGTAGAGGTCCACTAGATGAAGCTTCATACTAAATAGTAAAGACCTGGGCCCTGCAGTTTCAGAGAAGAAGATTTTTTAAAGATTTTCCCAATATAAGCCCATGTAAAACCAAAGGGCCCTGGGGCGGGGGCATTTTTGGCCCCAGCACTATAATTTGAACAATCTTGGTAGGGGTCCACTAGATGAAGCTTCATACCAAATATCAAAGACCTGGGCCTTGCGGTTTCAGAGAAGAAGATTTTTAAAGGTTTTCCCTATATAAGCCTATGTAAAACCAAAAGGCCCCGGGGCGGGGGCATTTTTGGCCCCAGCACTATAATTTGAACAATCTTGGTAGGGGTCCATAAGATGAAGATTCAAACCAAATATCAAAGACCTGGGCCTTGCAGTTTCAGAGAAGAAGATTTTTAAAGATTTTCCCTATATAAGCCCATGTAAAACCAAAGGGCCCTGGGGCGGGGGCATCTTTGGCCCCAGCACTATAATTTGAACAATCTTGGTAGGGGTCCACCAGATGAAGATTCATACCAAATATCAAAGACCTGGGCCTTGTGGTTTCAGAGAAGAAGATTTTTAAAGATTTTCCCTATATAAGCCTATGTAAAACCAAAGGGCCCTGGGGCGGGGGCATCTTTGGCCCCAGCACTATAATTTGAACAATCTTGGTAGGGGTCCACCAGATGAAGATTCATACCAAATATCAAAGACCTGGGCCTTGCAGTTTCAGAGAAGAAGATTTTTAAAGATTTTCCCTATATAAGCCCATGTAAAACCAAAGGGCCCCGGGGCGGGGGCATTTTTGGCCCCAGCACTATAATTTGAACAATCTTGGTAGGGGTCCACTAGATGAAGCTTCATACCAAATATCAAAGACCTGGGCCTTGCAGTTTCAGAGAAGAAGATTTTTTAAGTTTTTGGTGAAAAAAATCTATTTTTGGCTCCTGTGACCTATATGTGCAACGGACCGGAACCATTTGAACAACTTTGAAAGGGGACCACCTAAGGATCATTCCTGTGAAGTTTGGTCAAAATCCGCTCAGTGGTTTAGGAGGAGATGTCGTTTGAAGAAATTGTTTACGCACGGACGCACGGACGCACGGACGGACGCACGACGGACGACGGACAAAAAGTGATCCCAAAAGCTCACCTCGTCACTACGTGACGGTGAGCTAACAAGAGGGCCATGATGGCCCTGGATCGCTCACCTGATCCATAGAGTAACAAGTGGGCCCAGGGGAGGGCCATTATTGATCCTAGGGTTATAATGTGCATAGTGTTGAGGGAGGTCTAAAAAGGTGAAGGTTCATACCAAATATCAACAAAGGCAACAATTTGAACAATCTTGGCAAAGGTCCACTAGATAAAGCTACACACCAAATATCAAAGACCACAGCCTTGCGGTTTCAGAGAAGATTTTTTTAAAGATATTCCCTACATAAGCCTATGTAAAACCAAATGGCCCCAGGACGGGGGCATTTCTGGCCTCAGGGCTATTATTCAAACAATCTTGATAAAGGTCCACTAGATGAAGCTAGATGGGCCTTGCTGTTTCAGAGAAGAAGATTTTCAAAGATTATCTCTATTTAAGTCAATTAAGTCTATGTAAAACCAAAGGACCCGGGGGCATTTGTGGCCCAAGGGCTATAATTTGTTCAATCTTGGTAGAGGTCCACTAGATGAAGCTCCATATATACTAGATGAAGCTCCATATATATCAAATATCAAAGACATGGCCTTGCAGTTTCAGAGAGAAGATTTTCAAAGATTTCCCTATATAAGTCTATGTAAAACCAAAGGGTCTTGGGGCTGGGGCATTTTTGGCCCCAGGGCTATAATTTGAACAATCTTAATAGAGGTCCACTAGATGAAATTTCACACCATATATCAAAGACCTAGGCCTTGTGGTTTCATAGAAGAAGATTCTGAAAGATTTTCCCTATATAAGTCTATGCAAAACCAAATGGCCACCAGGAGGGGGCATTTTTGGTCTCAGGGCTATAATTTGAACAATCTTGGTAGAGGTCCACTAGCTGGAGCTTCATACCAAATATCAAAGACCTAGCCTTGTGGTTTCTGAGAAGATTTTTCAAGATTTTCCCTATATAAGTCTATGTAAAACCAATGGGCCCCGGGGCGGGGGCATTTTTGGCCCCAGCACTATAATTTGAACAATCTTGGTAGGGATCCACTAGATGAAGCTTCAAAGGCCTGGGCCTTGTGGTTTCAGAGAAGAAGACTTTTAAAGATTTTCCCTATATAAGCCCATGTAAAACCAAAGGGCCCCGTGGCGGAGGCGTTTTTGGCCCAAGCACTATAATTTGAACAATCTTGGTAGGGGTCCACTAGATGAAGCTTCATACCAAATATCAAAGACCTAGGCCTTGCGGTTTCAGAGAAGATGATTTTTAAAGATTTTCCCTATATAAGCCCATGTAAAACCAAAGGGCCCCGGGGCGGGGGCATTTTTGGCCCCAGCACTATAATTTGAACAATCTTGGTAGAGGTCCACTAGATGAAGCTTTATATCAAATATCAAAGACCTGGGCCTTGCAGTTATAGAGAAGAAGATTTTTAAAGATTTTCCCTATATAAGCCCATGTAAAACCAAAGGGCCCCGGGGCGGGGGCATTTTTGGCCCCAGCACTATAATTTGAACAATCTTGGTAGGGGTCCACTAGATGAAGCTTCATACCAAATATCAAAGACCTGGGCCTTGCGGTTTCAGAGAAGAAGATTTTTTAAGTTTTCGGTGAAAAAATCTATTTTTGGCTCCTGTGACCTATATGTGCAAAGGACCGGAACCATTTGAACAACTTTGAAAGGGGACCAACTAAGGATCATTCCTGTGAAATTTGGTCAAAATCCGATCAGTGGTTTAGGAGGAGATGTCATTTGAAGAAATTGTTTACACACGGTTGACAGACAAAAAGTGATCCTAATATAAAACACAAGAGCGCCATGATGGCCCTGGATCGCTCACCTGATCCATAGTGTAACAAGTGGGCCCCAGAGAGGGCAATTATTGGCCCCAGGGCTTTAATGTGCATAATGTTGAGGGAGGTCTTAAAGGTGAAGCTTCATACCAAACATCAACAAAGGCTATAATTTGAACAAGCTTTGCAAAGGTCCACTAGATGAAGCTACACATCAAATATCAAAGACCTGGGCCTTGCGGTTTCAGAGAAGAAGATTTTTAAAGATTTTCCATATATAAGCCTATGTAAAACCAAAGGGCCCCGGGGCAGGGACATTTTTGGCCTCAGCACTATAATTTGAATAATCTTGTTAGGGGTCCTTTAGATGAAGCTTCATACCAAATATAAAAGACATAGGCCTTGTGGTTTCAGAGAAGAAGATTTTTAAAGATTTTCCCTATATAAGTCTATGTAAAACCAAAGGGCCCTGGGGCGGGGGCATTTTTGGCCCAAGGGCTACAATTTGATCAATCTTGGTAGGGGTCCATTAGATGAAGCTTCATTCTAAATATCAAAGTCATGGGCCTTGCGGTTTCAGAGAAGAAGATTTTTAAAGATTTTCCCTATGTAAAACCATAGGGCCCCGGAGGCGGGGGCATTTTTTGCCCCAGCAATATAATTTGAACAATCTTGGTAGGGGTCCACTAGATGAAGCTTCATACCAAATATCAAAGTCCTGGGCCTTGTGGTTTCAGAGAAGAAGATTTTTGAAGATTTTCCATATATAAGCCTATGTAAAACCAAAGGGCCCCGGGCTGGGGCATTTTTGGCCCCAGCACTATAATTTGAACAATATTGGTAGGGGTCCACTAGATAAAGCTTCATACCAAATATCAAAGTCCTGGGCCTTGTGGTTTCAGAGAAAAAGATTTTTAAAGATTTTCCCTATATAAGCCTATGTAAAACCAAAGGGCCCCGGGGCGGGGGCATTTTTGGCCCCAGCACTATAATTTGAACAATCTTGGTAGGGGTCCATTAGATGAAGCTTCATTCTAAATATCAAAGTCCTGGGCCTTGCGGTTTCAGAGAAGAAGATTTTTAAAGATTTTCCCTATATAAGCCTATGTAAAACCAAAGGGCCCCGGGGCGGGGGCATTTTTAGCCCCAGCACTATAATTTGAACAATCATGGTAGAGGTCCACTAGATGAAGCTTCATACCAAATATCAAAGACCTGGGCCTTGTCGTTTCAGAGAAGAAGATTTTTAAAGATTTTCCCTATATAAGCCAATGTAAAACCAAAGGGCCCTGTGGCGGGGGCATTTTTTGTCCCAGCACTATAATTTGAACAATCTTGGTAGGGGTCCACTAGATTAAGCTTCATACCAAATATCAAAGTCCTGGGCCTTGTGGTTTCAGAGAAGAAGATTTTTAAAGATTTTCCCTATATAAGCCTTTGTATAACCAAAGGGCCCCGGGGCGGGGGCATTTTTGGCCCCAGCACTATAATTTGAACAATCTTGGTAGGGGTCCACTAGATGAAGCTTCATTCTAAATATCAAAGTCCTGGGCCTTGCGGTTTCAGAGAAGAAGATTTTTTAAGTTTTTTGTGAAAAAAATCTATTTTTGGCTCCTGTGACCTAGATTTGCAACGGACCGGAACCATTTGAACAACTATGAAAGGGGACCACCTAAGGATCATTCCTGTGAAGTTTGGTCAAAATCTGATCAGTGGTTTAGGAGGAGATGTCGTTTAAAGAAATTGTTTACGCACGCACGGACGCACGGACGCACGCACGGACGCACGCACGATGGACGACGGACAAAAAGTGATCCCAAAAGCTCACCTCGTCACTACGTGACGGTGAGCTAACAAGAGGGCCATGATGGCCCTGGATCGCTCACCTGATCCAAAGAGTAACAAGTGGGCCCTGGGGAGGGCCATTATTGACCCCAAGGTTATAATGTGCATAATGTTGAGGGAGGTCTAAAAAGGTGAAGCTTCATACCAAATATCAACAAAGGCTATAATTGTCCACTAGATGAAGCTCCATACCAAATATCATGACATGGGCCTTGCAGTTTCAGAGAAGAAGATTTTTAATGATTTTCCAATGTAAGTCTAAGTTAAACCAAAGGGTCTCGGGGCGGGGGCATTTTTTGCCCCAGGGCTATAATTTGAACAATCATTATAGAGGTCCACTAGATGAAATTTCACAACAAATATCAAAGACCTAGGCCTTGTGGTTTCACAGAAGAAGATTTTTAAAGATTTTCCCTATATAAGTTTATGTATAACCAAAGGGCCCCTGAGGTGGGGGCATATTTGGTCTCAGGGCTATAATTTGATCAATCTTGGTAGAGGTCCACTAGCTGGAGCTCCATACCAAATATCAAAGACCTAGGCCTTGTGGTTTCAGAGATGAAGATTTTTCAAGATTTCCCTAAATAAGTCTTTGTAAAACCAAAGGGCCCCGGGTTGGGGGCATTTTTGGCCCCAGCACTATAATTTGAACAATCTTGGTAAAGGTCCACAAGATGAAGCTTCATACCAAATATCAAAGACCTTGGCTTTGCGGTTTCAGAGAAGAAGATTTTTAAAGATTTTCCCTACATAAGCCTATGTAAAACCAAAGGGCCCCAGGGCGGGGGCATTTTTGGCCCCAGCACTATAATTTGAACAATCTTGGTAGGGATCCACTAGATGAAGCTTCATACCAAATAGCAAAGACCTCGGCCTTGCAGTTTCAGAGAAGAAGATTTTTAAAGATTTTCCCTATATTAAGCCCATGTGAAACCAAAGGGCCCCTGGGCGGGGGCATTTTTGGCCCCAGCACTATAATTTGAACAATCTTGGTAGGGGTCCACTAGATGAAGCTTCATACCAAGTATCAAAGACCTGGGCCTTGCGGTTTCAGAGAAGAAGTTTTGTAAAGATTTTCCCTATATAAGACCATGTAAACTAAAGTGCCCCCGGGTGGGGGCATTTTTGGAACACGCACTTTAGTTTGAACAATCTTGGTAGGGGTCCACTAGATGAAGCTTCATACCAAAAATCAAAGTTCTGGGCCTTGCAGTTTCAGAAAAGAAGATTTGTAAAGATTTTCCCTATATAAGACCATGTAAACTAAAGTGCCCCGGGGCGGGGGCATTTTTGGAACACGTACTATAGTTTGAACAATCTTGGTAGGGGTCCACTAGATGAAGCTTCATACCAAAAATCAAAGTTCTGGGCCTTGCGGTTTCAGAGAAGAAGATTTAAGTTTTCGGTGAAAAAATCTATTTTTTGGCTCCTGTGACCTATATGTGCAACGGAACGGAACCATTTGAACAACTTCGAAAGGGGACCACCTAAGGATCATTCCTGTGAAGTTTGGTCAAAATCTGATCAGTAGTTTAGGAGGAGATGTCGTTTGAAGAAATTGTTTACGCACGGATGACAGACAAAAAGTGATCCTAATATAAAACACAAGAGGGCCATGATGGCCCTGGATCGCTCACCTGATCCCTAGTGTAACAAGTGTGCCCCAGAGAGGGCCATTATTTGCCCCAGGGCTTTAATGTGCATAATGTTGAGGGAGGTCTTTAAGGTGAAGCTTCATACCAAACATCAACAAAGGCTATAATTTGAACAATCTTGGCAAAGGTCCACTAGATGAAGCTATACATCAAATATCAAAGACCTGGGCCTAGCGGTTTCAGAGAAGAAGATTTTTAAAGATTTTGCCTATATAAGCCTATGTAAAACCAAAGGGCCCCAGGACGGGGGCATTTTTTGCCCCAGCACTATAATTTGAACAATCTTGGTAGGGGTCCACTAGATGAAGCTTCATACCAAATATCAAAGTCCTGGGCCTTGTGGTTTCAGAGAAGAAGATTTTTAAAGATTTTCCCTATATAAGCCTATGTAAAACCAAAGGGCCCCAGGGCGGGGGCATTATTGGCCCCAGCACTATAATTTGAACAATCTTGGTAGGGGTCCACTAGATGAAGCTTCATACCAAATATCAAAGACCTGGGCCTTGTGGTTTCAGAGAAGAAGATTTTTAAAGATTTTCCCTATATAAGCCAATGTAAAACCAAAGGGCCCCGTGGCGGGGGCATTTTTTGTCCCAGCACTAAAATTTGAAGGGGTCCACTAGATGAAGCTTCATACCAAATATCAAAGTCCTGGGCCTTGTGGTTTCAGAGAAGAAGATTTTTAAAGAATTTCCCTATATAAGCCTATGTAAAACCAAAGGGCCCCGGGGCGGGGGCATTTTTGGCCCCAGCACTATAATTTGAACAATCTTGGTAGGGGTCCACCAGATAAAGTTTCATACCAAATATCAAAGACCTGGGCCTTGTGGTTTCAGAGAAGAAGATTTTTAAAGATTTTCCCTATATAAGCCAATGTAAAACCAAAGGGCCCCGTGGCGGGGGCATTTTTTGTCCCAGCACTATAATTTGAACAATCTTGGTAGGGGTCCACTAGATGAAGCTTCATACCAAATATCAAAGACCTGGGCCTTGTGGTTTCAGAGAAGAAGATTTTAAAAGATTTTCCCTATATAAGCCTATGTAAAACCAAAGGGCCCCGGGGCGGGGGCATTTTTGGCCCCAGCACTATAATTTGAACAATCTTGGTAGGGGTCCACTAGATGAAGCTTCATACCAAATATAAAAGACCTGGGCCTTTTGGTTTCAGAGAAGAAGATTTTTAAAGATTTTCCCTATATAAGCCTATGTAAAACCAAAGGGCCCCGTGGCAGGGGCATTTTTTGTCCAAGCACCTAAATTTTAACAATCTTGGTAGGGGTCCACTAGATGAAGCTGCATACCAAATATCAAAGTCCTGGCCCTTGTGGTTTCAGAGAAGAAATTTTTTAAAGATTTTCCCTATATAAGCCAAATGTAAAACCAAAGGGCCCCGGGGCGGGGGCATTTTTGGCCCCAGCACTATAATTTGAACAATCTTGGTAGGGGTCCACTAGATGAAGCTTCATACCAAATATAAAAGACCTGGGCCTTGTGGTTTCAGAGAAGAAGATTTTTCAAGATTTTCCCTATATAAGCCTATGTAAAACCAAAGGGCCCCGTGGCGGGGGCATTTTTTGTCCCAGCACTATAATTTGAACAATCTTGGTAGGGGTCCACTAGATGAAGCTTCATACCAAATATCAAAGTCCTGGGCCTTGTGGTTTCAGAGAAGAAGATTTTTAAAGATTTTCCCTATATAAGCCTATGTAAAACCAAAGGGCCCCGAGGCGGGGGCATTATTGGCCCCAGCACTATAATTTGAACAATCTTGGTAGGGGTTCACTAGATGAAGCTTCATACCAAATATCAAAGTCCTGGGCCTTGTGGTTTCAGAGAAGAAGATTTTTAAAGATTTTCCCTATATAAGCCTATGTAAAACCAAAGGGCCCCGGGGCGGGGGCATTTTTGGCCCCAGCACTATAATTTGAACAATCTTGGTAGGGGTCCACTAGATGAAGCTTCATACCAAATATCAAAGAACTGGGCCTTGTGGTTTTAGAGAAGAAGATTTTTAAAGATTTTCCCTATATATGCCTATGTAAAACCAAAGGGCCCCAGGGCGGGGGCATTTTTGGCCCCAGCACTATAATTTGAACAATCTTGGTAGGGGTCCACTAGATGATGCTTCATACCAAATATCAAAGACCTGGGCCTTGTGGTTTCAGAGAAGAAGATTTTTTAAGTTTTTGGTGAAAAAAATCTATTTTTGGCTCCTGTGACCTAGATGTGCAACGGACCGGAACCATTTGAACAACTTTGAAAGGGGACCACCTAAGGATCATTCCTGTGAAGTTTGGTCAAAATCCGATCAGTGGTTTAGGAGGAGATGTCGTTTAAAGAAATTGTTTACGCACGGACGGACGCACGCACGGACGCACGACGGACGACGGACAAAAAGTGATCCCAAAAGCTCACCTCGTCACTACGTGACGGTGAGCTAACAAGAGGGCCATGATGGCCCTGGATCGCTCACCTGATCCATAGTGTAACAAGTGGGCCCAAGAGAGGGCCATTATTGGCCCCAGGGCTTTAATGTGCATAATGTTGAGGGAGGTCTTAAAGGTGAAGCTTCATACCAAACATCAACAAAGGCTATAATTTGAACAATCTTGGCAAAGGTCCACTAGATGAAGCTACACATCAAATATCAAAGACCTGGGCCTTGCGGTTTGAGAGAAGAAGATTTTTTTAAAGATATTCCCTACATAAGCCTATGCAAAACAAAATGGCCCCGGGGCTATATAAATCTATGTAAAACCAAAGGGCCCCAGGGTGGGGGCATTTGTGGCCCTAGGGCTATAATTTGAACAATCTTGGTAGAGGTCCATTAGATGAAGCTTCATACCAAATTTCAAAGTCCAGGGCCTTGTGGTTTCAGAGAAGAAGATTTTTAAAGATTATCCCTATATAAGTCTATGTAAAACCAAAGGGCCCCATGGCGGGGCCACTTTTGGCCCTAGCACTATAATTTGAATCATCTTGGTAGGGGTCCTTTAGAAGAAGCTTCATACCAAATATAAAAGACGTAGGACTTGTGGCTTCATAGAAGAAGATTTTTAAAGATTTTCCCTATATAAGTCTATGTAAAACCAAAAGGCCAGGGAGCAGGGGCATTTTTGGCCCAAGGGCTATAATTTGATAATTTGAACAATCTTGGTAGGGGTCCACTAGATGAAGCTTCATACCAAATATCAAAGTCCTGGGCCTTGCGGTTTCAGAGAAGAAGATTTTTAAAGATTTTCCCTATATAAGCCTATGTAAAACCAAAGGGCCCCGGGGCGGGGGCATTTTTTGCCCCAGCACTATAATTTGAACAATCTTGGTAGGGGTCAACTAGATAAAGCTTCATACCAAATATCAAAGTCCTGGGCCTTGCGGTTTCAGAGAAGAAGAGTTTTAAAGATTTTCCCTATATAAGCCTATGTAAAACCAAAGGGCCCCGGGGCAGGGACATATTTGGCCTCAGCACTATAATTTGAATAATCTTGTTAGGGGTCTTTCAGATGAAGCTTCATACCAAATATAAAAGACCTAGGCCTTGTGGTTTCAGAGAAGAAGATTTTTAAAGATTTTCCCTATATAAGTCAACGTAAAACCAAAGGGCCCCGGGGCGGGGGCATTTTTGGCCCAAGGGCTATAATTTGAACAATCTTTGTAGAGGTCCATTAGATGAAGCTTCATTCTAAATATCAAAGTCCTGGGCCTTGCGGTTTCAGAGAAGAAGATTTTTAAAGATTCTGCCTATATAAGCCTATGTAAAACCAAAGGGCCCCGGGACGGGGGCATTTTTTGCCCCAGCACTATAATTTGAACAATCTTGGTAGGGGTCCACTAGATGAAGCTTCATACCAAATATCAAAGTCCTGGGCCTTGTGGTTTCAGAGAAGAAGATTTTTAAAGATTTTCCCTATATAAGCCTATGTAAAACCAAAGGGCCCCGGGGCGGGGGCTTTTTTGGCCCAAGCACTATAATTTGAACAATCTTGGTAGGGGTCCACTAGATGAAGCTTCATAGCAAATATCAAAGACCTGGGCCTTGTGGTTTCAGAGAAGAAGATTTTTAAAGATTTTCCCTATATAAGCCAATGTAAAACCAAAGGACCCCATGGCGGGGGCATTTTTTTTCCCAGCACTTTAATTTGAACAATCTTGGTAGGGGTCCACTAGATGAAGCTTCATACCAAATATCAAAGTCCTGGGCCTTGTGGTTTCAGAGAAGAAGATTTTTAAAGATTTTCCCTATATAAGCCTATGTAAAACCAAAGGGCCCCGGGGCGGGGACATTTTTGGCCCCAGCACTATAATTTGAACAATCTTGGTAGGGGTCCACTAGATGAAGCTTCATACCAAATATCAAAGACCTGGGCCTTGTGGTTTCAGAGAAGAAGATTTTTTAAGTTTTTGGTGAAAAAAATCTATTTTTGGCTCCTGTGACCTAGATGTGCAACGGACCAGAACCATTTGAACAACCTTGAGAGGGGACCACCTAAAGATCATTCCTGTGAAGTTTGGTCAAAATCCGATCAGTGGTTTAGGAGGAGATGTCGTTTAAAGAAATTGTTTATGCACGGACGGACGGACGATGGACAAAAAGTGATCCCAAAAGCTCACCTCGTCACTACGTGACGGTGAGCTAAAAATAGGCCTGACACCTCTAATATAACAAATGGACTTGTCCAACATATAGCAGTGGAAGAGTCCACTAGCATACCATGGGTTAAGCACTTACTGCAACAACATAGTAATGTGGTTGGTATCTAGCTTGAGATCTTTGATTGCTGCAGCAACCAGGTCACCATCAGCCTGGGCTTCTTTCACCAGGTTTTTAATCTCAGTCCAATCAATCTGATTGGCTATAGCACTCCGTACAATCAAAATGGCTCTATTAACCTAGAAAATGAACAGAAAAGAAACTGAAATGGATTAAGATCTTCTAAGAAGGAAAATGAAACAAGAGCAGTCACAAGATGGTGTATCTTGCCTTCCTGACCCACATCATCAAAACAATATTTCTAAGTCTGTTACTTTGGCCTCAAGGTCAAAGGTAAAAATCAGAGGTAATGATGAAACTTTCACCAACATCTATCATTATGTTAAAAATGAACTTTATCTACCTTAGATTTTGGAAAATACGGGATTCTAAGAACTTAACTCAAAACCTGTAAGTAAAATTTGTACCGCTGTGACTTGATCACACTAACAGGGTAGGGGCAAGTGCTGAATAAATCATTGGCCATGCCAAGTATAAACATAATCCAGCTTAAGGCTCAGAAAATATTAGATCTGGCCCCAGTTGATCAAAACACTGTAAATTTAAGAATGGGTTAAAGGTTAACTGTTCTAGCAAGTAAAATATCCAAAACAAAGGTATTTTTGCTGAAAAAATTGAGTAGCTTTTGCTAATGCAAAAGCTACTCACAGTTTTTCAGCTACTCACAGTTTTTCAGCAAAAATGTTAGTGTCTATGCCATATAGAAGTATCAACGTTTCTACGATATGTTTATGGGTGACATCCTTAGGCCCAGAAAATGACACCAATGCCATGCTAAGAGTAGTGCACTTGCTTGATCTGTACTTTCATACAAGCAAGATAATCAGTAGCTATCAAACATCACCAATGAAAACAACAGCTGAAACTAAATGATCTAATTGTTGGAGTGAGTGAGTGTTTGAGTTTTATGTCTCGTCAACAGCTAAGGTCATATGGAGATGGGACCTTGGTTTAAAGACTTATCCGAAAGTCTGGCGAAGCCAAGGATCGATCCTGCGATCCCTGGTTTACAAGGCGAGTAGCATAACCACTACACCATGGAGGCTTCTAATCCTAATTGTTGGAAGACAATGAAATTTATACCTTGTCTCATTTCTCATTAAATCTCATTTCTCATTAAATGGTTAAATGTTTATGTATCAGTTTAATCCTTCAAGCACTACAGGAACTCTAGAGCAATTTTTCAGAGAAAAGAAGGTTTGAAATTTCCTGTGACTCATCTGCCCAGAGATGCAGATGTCAAAATGAGCCCCGCCAAGTGAATTTGTGTCTTCGAGCATTCCGTCATGACAAATTTTAACTGCGCATACCCAGCCATTCAGAGGGGCCAGGGATATGGCTTTCTGTCTGAAGGTTCCTCTTGATTCACTGCTTATATGAGCGAGAAGCGAAGGTTCTGGCGAGACTGCACGGATGCGCAGGGGCTCGCCTGAACCTTCGCTGCTCGCATAAGCGATAAGTACCAAAATCGCTTGATGGGGCCCAAATGTGTATGTGCCAAAATGCGGTATCCATCTTTCAACTTACCCACTGAGCACTCAGTGAATAGCTGCACATAATGGATGTAATGAAACATTCCGGCAATGATAACAAGAATTCTGCACAAGGCGGTGTTGCACCTGCTGGGGGCACAAGGCACAGGAGCCACAATCATAACGTAGTTATTAAATATGTTAATTTTACTCAGAGCAGTTGATAGTTAACATAACATGTGTTAAAGTCACTGGACCCAAAATATAGGTCATGGTCACCTGTAACCCATTGTATACTAGTGGACTCTTCTATTGCTATATGTTGGACAAGTCCATTTGTCATATAAGGGGTGGTAGGCCTATTTTTCCGTTTCTATTCAATTTTTTGCAGAAAATTCTGTTAGCAAATGGCCTGCACTGTTTGCCAAGGTACACCTTTAGGGGTTTCCCGCATGCAATGGGTTAAGAGGTTAAGAGTAGCTGTTTTCAAGGAGGCAAAATTTATAGGAAAGCAAACAGGAAGTCCCAAGACTTTTCTCCCTGGTAAAAATGTTGGAAAAAAAAGTGTATCCAATCCCTAAAAGGACCACATTATGATTGTTGTGCCACTTTAGCTAACTTACAAGGTCAAGGTTTATTTCAATGAGTTGTCCTTTCTGTTTGTCAGTCTCCTGTTCTTGTTGTAGACCCTCCAGTCTTTTCTCATGATCTTTCTTCACATTCTCTAACTTCTTCATAGCAGTACGCTCCTGACAAAATATAGTAAAATGATGTTTACTGGGACAAGTATGCATTTCAAAAACATGCCTATATAAATATAGAAAAATTCTGCTATTAAGACCACCTGAAATTAAGGTTGGAGTTATTTGTTCGTTGTGATTACTGAAAACAGTGTCTTATGATCAGGGACCACCTTTGGGACTGTTCAAAAGTGGTCTCAAAGACCACTTTTGAACAGTCCCAAAGGTGGTCTTAATATAGGAATTTTACTGTACATTGTAAATTATATCGCCGGAAAAAGAAGAATTTTAAGATGAAAAATAGTGATATTTTTCTTATTTCTGCTCAAAATATAGATTGTGGGTACATGTTAGAACTGCCTCATCGGGGCAGTTCTGATGAGTACCCACAATCTATATTTTAGGACAGAAATAAGAAAAATAAGGTTTACCCCTGCAAACCCCAGTTTTACAATATAAAAGTGTGGTTCAAGGGGGTCAGCATTATATAGGCGTGTTTTCATGATGGTGGCGGCAGTACACTTATGGCAGATACTGCTCTCATGCTCAACATACTTCAGTTCAGCATAAAAGCTAAAATGCTCACAATACCTAAAATACAAACAATGCATTTTTATATCCCATATCAACTCCCATATCAATAGAGGTAATCTCTTAATAATAATAATAATAATAATCATCGATCTTATTTATAGAGGGTAACACATTTAGTACTAGTACTAATCTTCCATGTGGCCCTCTTTTCCTGGGTAGAAACCAGTACTGAGCAATGTGGATAAAGTCTCTTGCTCAAGGAAACAAGACATGGCACATGTGAGGATCGAACCCGGTACCTCTCGATCTCAAAGCCGATGCTTTACCACTGCACCACTGCGCTTTACCACTGCACCACTGTGCTCTTGACGGATAGAATTTATTCCTGAGGAGCAAATTCATTTCATTAAAAGTAGAGCCCTTTTTCCATGGAATAGAGTTTATACAAAAACAAACAGCAAGTCCCAAAAGTTGTCTCTCTTTGAAAAATGGTAGCAAAATCTGCCAGGTGTATCCATATCAATAAACCAAGTGACTACATTATCAAAAATCCACAATCAGAGATGAAATTGAGCGCAGTGGTAAAGCATCGGATTTGAGATCGAGAGGTACCGGGTTCGATCCTCACATGCGCCATGTGTTGTTTCCTTGAGCAAGAAACTTTATCCACATTGCTCAGTGCTGGTTTCTACCCAGGAAAGAGGGCCACATGGAAGATTAGTACTAGTACTAAATGTGTTACCCTCCATAAATAAGGTTGATTATTATTATTATTATTAAAGATCTGCAAGAAAAATAATCTTACATGGGTGTGTGTGACAGACAGAAAAAATTTGTTCCTCTGTATCACAGACCAGCATCACTTAGCTAGCCATGTGATGCCAGACTAAGGCACTCTGGACAGATTTTTTCAATCCTCTATCCACCATTCACACCAATTTAAGACTTGTTTGTTTGTTTGATTTGAGGTTTCAACGTTGCCCTCAACACAGTAAAGGTCATTTTGGGGACGCGGCTTCAAATTTTGTGGGACTTTTACCCAACTAGTGTTTCCCGCAGACTGAAATTAGGGCAGGGTGCTACTCCAAAAAAGGGCATTTTTGCAACGCGGCACTGCATATCAAAAGGGCACACCTTACACAGACTGTTGCCAAAGAGGGTAAGGCAGGGCTCTTGAACCCCTTTTAGGGAATGGGGATGGGGTCTTTAGAACTGGGAAAATTATCGATATTTTGACTGAAATTTGGAAAATATACTACAAACACTGAAAGGTTTTCTTTAATGGCATTGTTATTTGAAGAGCAGGCCTATAGATGCCAGACAGCAGACTGTGGAATAAACAACAGGGATAAACCTTAACCTGCCCAATGGCCCAATCTTTCAAATGTTTGGGATCCGGATCAATATTTAAGGGCCCGTAAATTGTTAGGTAAGATATTAATACTTGACAGACACTTCCTGACCGTGACTGCAGTAAGAATTTTATCCAAATGATTTAAACTAGGATAATTCTACTATGAATACAAAACATGTGATAACTATGAATATCATGTGGAGCATGATAGCTCAGTGGTAAGTGCACTTGTCTCTAATACTAGAGGTCCCAGGTTCAATCCCCGGCAGCGGTGATAAAATTTCGGTGTTCATACACACGCTCTATTGGCATCATTTGCAGGGATGAATGTCATAAAGTGCACTGTCCTTTGTATAGGGACGTTAACTGGAGGCCCACTGTGCAGTGAGACCCATCCATGTGCAGGTTAATGAACCCTACCGCAATTAAATGATTACCGTGTAGGCTTTCATCCTGCAAAACTGGAGTGTATGTACATAACATGCCCCTTCTGTGTCCCCCTCCTAGGGTTAAAGCGAAATCGGAAGATAGAGATAGACAGAAGTACCTGGGCATCCTTACATTACATCAGGTTCATACAAGACAAAAAACACAGAACATAAAATATATTGCACAGAATGATTGTAGTTTTAAACTTTTTGGTCAATTCTCCCAACATCTAAACGTTATGACATTTTTGGTGACTGCTACCTTAATAAAAACGTAGTGACGGACCTGAAGGAGGACACACATTCCAGTGCATCTGACGACTTTGTTCTGAAGCAAAACTTTAATATTTTTTCTTCAGATTGTCAAAAACTCATCATTTATTTTATTTGTAACAAAATATCTTGCTAAAAAAAACTAGAGTGAGCATATTTAGGCCCTCAAAATCCGTAATGTAGTGGGTGGGGTAAAAATCCGTAATGTAGTGGGTGGGGTACATACGTAAAAACTACATCGTAGAATGAAGGACAAGAATAATTTGGTAAACCTTAAATTACTGAAACTGTACACCATGCATTTATTCAGAGAGTTTTAGAAGAACTGCAACATTTTTTGGACAAAGTGTGCTTGGCGAGATTGGAAATTTGTCTTCCGGAAATTGGATACTTTTAGGCATTTTCATTCAGAATGGGGCCGAATTTCGGCCCTAAATTTGGGTGATCGAGACCTCTTGTCAACAAATTCGGTCATTAATAAATTTCCTGGTTATTGCCATTTGTATACGTGAATAAAACGGGAACCATACTATACACTCGACTGAACACAGCACAGGTATTTTACATTGTGTGTATTTATTGCGATTATTGCATGTCGGTAATTACGCATGACTGTCCCGTGATTATTGGATAAACGGTGAAAAGATTAGGTCTATTGCAGGGCACATTTAATTGGCGTAAAGGGCAATGCGGGGCGCAAAAGGGGCAAAAATTTCAAATTTTAGGGCAAGAGGGCGGGAATTTAGGGCACCGGGGCACCGCGCCCCGCTGTTCCGCTTTAGGGCAATCACTACCAACATTGAGATGAAATGACATCTCAAGCCCTGTCACCCAATAAAACCAACAGGGTTTATAAGCATGGACGGTCCAACTCGCACCGCATTGCCTGGGCAGGCTTAGATCCTCTAAGCGGTTTACCAGTACTCTGTGCGGGTCGGCTTCAGCTCTGCGTGGAAGCATCATGCAGCCCATCTATTTCTTCAAGCCCCGATGGGCGGGGGCTAACACCAATTTAAGATTCTTATAATACAAACCGTTGTTAAGTAAATACCTCAAGAGAGAATACACACCTGCTGCAAAGTTTTCAGCTCAATTTTCTGACTCTCCACCTGGGAGTAAAACTGGTCAACAGCCTGAAATGCAATATGAAAAACCATTAACCCTTTTTGTACCAAATGGAATCTTCAACCTTATATAAAGCATGAGTCCTTTTCGAAATTTAGGGGTGTCAGGTTGTGTTTTCTTCAAAATTTATTTGGAAAATGGCTGAACTTTTAACAAACAGTGGAGGCCCTGATCAGACGCCGCGTTCTGCGGCGTCTGATCTGGGCCTGCACTGTTTGCCAGCGTACCCGTTTTGGGGTTTCTGGTACTAAATGGGTTAAATAGCATAACTTGTTTATTGTACTTGAGTATATCTGTCTCTTTTTCCAATATGAGCTGGCGCATGACAAAATCTACAATAAGTCCTGTACTACCAGCTAAGACTCAGATCAGCCTGCGCATCCGCGCAGTCTGATCAGAGTCTTTGCTGTTTGCATGAGCCTTCTTTAGCCTCTAGGCTATTCATAGGGCAACAAAAGACTACTCCGACCAGGCTAACCTGACGGGCCGGGGCTGGCTAAAATGAGTCTTCGACCATAGCATGGGTCTTACTGCAGGTTTTGTCATGCCCGGCTCTTATTATAACAGTGGCGTTCTGAAAAATTGAAGCAAGAAACTACTTTTGAACAGTCCTAAAGGTGGTCACTTAGTATAGGACATAATATGTAGAAAATACAAAGAAAGAAACAGTGAAACTTTCAAATATCTTTTCAAAATAAGAAGCAGTCTCAATTTTAGCTTGCCTTAATAGATGAACTGTACTATGATGCAATACCTTATTAAAGGTGTCAAACTCCAGGTATTTCTTCTTCTCGTACTGTCTGAAGAGCATAGGATGGAACTCATCGTAAGTCAACAGTTCACTTTGTCCACCCTCTTGTGTGTTTGGACGCTTCTCTGCCTTCTGGGTGATATAGCCCTGTTGGGATAGATATGTATTATGAAAGAACAAAAGGTTTGAATAAATATCAACAGATTGCCCTAAACACTATAAAAGTAAATGCATGCCTTCAGAATTTACTTTATCATATGACCTCGCATCTGAGAGTGAAATAACGTCATGAAATAAATTTGGTAATCCACTAGTGGATTAAATATGCAAATTAGTTAGATATGATACTGCCTGTAACATTACTTGTATGACATCTTTATGATGTCACGTTTCCCTAATGGCGGAATATTGACATTTTTGTAAAAAAAAAAGTGAAAAATGTGTTTTAAATGTCATATGACCAATTGTTTCTTGCATTCGTGCTGCTGTACTAATGAATTTATAAAACTTGTTGAGGAAAAGGGATTAAATGCTCGGCAAAGCCTCACATTTTAACCCTTTTCCTCAACTTGTTTAATAAATTCAATAATACATGAACAGTCACGTAAAATTCTCTATGTAATTACATGAGAATTGATATATCATCATCATCATCATCAACGGATTCTCATATCACATGAGAATGAGTATACAGTCGAACTTCGATGGCTCACGACCATGAAATTCTGTTCAAGACAGGGGTAGTTCGAGCCACTGAGGGTTACTGCCAGGAGGCGTAAAGGGGATAGTTCGGGGCTTCTTTTCGGTGTTCTATAACATAAATGCATGCTGCGTGTACTCATTAGAATCGCCTCGTTGAGGCGATTCTAATGGGTACACACAGCATACATTTGCAAGATAAGGAACGAAAATGGCCTAAATTTTTCCATTTACTATTTCTAATGTAGCGAAATTCCCTAGGGACTCAACAAAGGGTTCGACTCAGCCATGGTAAAAGAGCCAGCAGTGTTCCAGCCATCGAAGTTCTACTATACATTCCAAAGTCCAGTCGTTCAAAGCATTGTTAGCCTAACAAAACCTTTTAAAAGACAAACGTTAAATGATTTAGCAAGCACAATATCCAGTTTACAGTATTTTTTGCAGAAAATGTGAGTAGCTTTTGCAGTTGATACTCACATTTTTTTTTCAGCGAAAATGTTAGCATATTTACCATATTAAATGACCTAGATTTTGACAATATGTTAAGTAACTACATGGTTAGTTTCCAAAACTGGACCCAGGTAAATAAGTCAGACAAGGAAATTCTTACCTTTCAGACTGAGGATACTCTTCTATTTTTATTACATTTTGTCTTGAACAGAATTTAATGCATTAACCCTTTTTGTACTGAATGGAATCTTCCTCCTTATATATAGCTGGAGTCCATTTCAAAATTTAGGGGTGACATGTTGTGTTTTCTTCAAAATTTATTTGGAAAATGGCTGAACGTTTTGCAAACAGTGAAGGCCCTGATCAGACGCCGTGTTCTGCGGCGTCTGATCTGGGCCTGCACTGTTTGCCAACTACCTGTTTTGGGGTTTCCGGTACAAAATGGGTTAATTGACAAAATACTGGTCAGAAGTCTATTTTGAAATTAAGGGGCTCCAGGTAAAGGTATTCTTAGAAATTTATTTAGAAAATGGCAGAACTTTTTGCAAACAATGATGGCCCCGATCAGAGGCTGCATGTGGCACCTGATCTGGATATGCACTGGATTTTTGGGTTTCCCATATAGAATGGGTTAAGAGCAGCTCTCACTGACCAAAATAAGACTTGAACCCACTATTCTAAGAGACTTGGGCCCAAAGAAAAACCAACAAAGCCATTAGTTAATGCTATATTAAAACTTCAATCATTTGGTATGCCAAAAACATGGATATTTTCTTGGAAAACAATATGAGCAGCTTTTGAAATGAAGCCAATGCTTCTTCAACAAAAATTACACAGTACCTGTACTAGACAGTGTTCTTGCTAGAACAAATAATGTTTCAACTACTAACAAGTTTGTAAAAACATACAATATTTTGAATAATCAGGCCCATGACTAAGAGTCAGTGCTCTTAATTCACTTGCCATCTATCTAACAGCTTCTTAATTTTGGCTTATTTAACCATTATCCTGCTGATTGATTAATTGTTTTTGATTTAACGACACGTCAACCCTTGTGTGACAGCAGGCCTTGCCAACTGTTAAGCCAATATCAGTTAGATGTCCCAGTGATGCAAGATAAAGTCACCTTTGCCTCACCCACTTATCCTACCTTTGCAAACAGTGCAGATCCAGATGAGATGGCTTCTGAAGAAGTCATATGATCAGGATCTACACTGTTTGTCATTTAGTTTGTGAACTGAATAAATACATTATACCAAATAATTTGATTGGCTGATAGTCAGAAATGGGTGTGGCAGCTTAAACTAGAATTTGTTTTTCTACAAAAACACAGATGTCTCCCCCGTTTTTGACCTCTAAGTATAACCATGACATTGGAGGTATTGAGCTGGGTCTTGTGTGCAACACATCATCTAATGAAGATGAACATTTCTGCAAAGTAACTTTAAAAATGTTCATAGAAAAATAAAAAAAGTATTGGCCATACACAAAAAAGCCTTTTTTTAACTTTGACCTCTAAGTATGGCCTTGACCTTTGAGGTACAACACATCGTCTCATGATGGTTAACATTTCTGCCAAGTAATTTCATAATCCATCAAAGAATAAGGAAGTTATTGACTGTCCCTTTTTTTACCTTTGACCTCTAGGTATGACCTTGACATTGGAGGTATGGACCTTAGTCTTGCACATGACTCATGGTCTAATGACGGTGAACATTTCTGCATGGTTACTTTACATATAAAGTCCATCCAGAAATAAAAAAGTTATTGACTGGACACACACAAAAGAAAAAAACTTTTATTACCTCTGACCTCTTAAAATGACCTTGATCTTGGAGGTACCGACCTGGGTCTAGCTTGCACCACATCGTCTCATGATGGTTAACAGTTCTGCCAAGTAATTTCACAATCTATCCAGGAACCAGAGGACCATTGGTCCTTAATCGCTCACCTGACTTTTCTGAGGAAGTCCTCAAAGACTTTAATATGTGATCTTTGGCCAAGAGGGACCGAAGGTCTGTGTAACTGGGTGGGGATCTCAACTGTTTCCGAGATATTAAGCATTCAATGCAATAAAGGGAGTTGGCCCCCAGCCCCCCCCCCCCCCCCCACCCCCCCACTGGAACCGTACGTCCAACGGTCCATTACACTGAATGCGACAAGAATATATATGGTTTATGGGTGGGAATCTTAACCGTTTCCGAGATATTAAGCATTTTGTGGAAAAAAGGGGGTTAGGCATGCCCCCCTCCCTCACCCAGGGACCCCCCGGGTCCAAAGGTCCATGTCACTGAATGCGCCTTATCATAAGGAACAAGAATATATATGGTTTGTGGGTGGGGATCTTAACCTTTTCCGAGATATTAAGCATTTTGAGCAAAAAAGGAGGAGGGGCATGCCCCCCACCCCCCCCCCCGGACCCCTGGTACCCCAGGGTCCAAAGGTCCATGTCACTGAATGCGCCTCATCATAAAGAACAAGAGTATATATGGTTTATGGGTGGGGATCTTAACCGTTTCTGAGATATTAAGCATTTAATGCAAAAAAGGGGGTGGGGCATGCCCCCCTGGGACCCCCGGGTCCAAAGGTTCATGTCACTTAATGCGCCTTATGATCAGGAACAAGAATATATATGGTTCATGGATAGAGATCTTAACCGTTTCCGAGATATTAAGCATTTTGTGCAAAAAAAAGGGGTGGGGCATGCCCCCACCCCCCGGACCCCTGGTACTCCATGGTCCAAAAGTCCATGTCACTGAATGGGCCTCATCATAAGGAACAAGAGTATATATGGTTTATGGGTCGGGATCTTAACCGTTTCCGAGATATTAAGCATTTTGTGCAAAATAGGGGTGGGGCATGCCCCCCCCCCCCCGGGAACCCCGGTACCCAAAGGTCCAAAGGTCCATGTCACTGAATGCGCCTTATCATAAGGAACAAGAATATATATGGTTTATGGGTCGGGATCTTAGCTGTTTTGGAGATATTAAGCATTTTGTGCCAAAAAGGGGGTGGGGCATGCCCCCCCCCAGGGGGGGGGGGGGGGGGGGGGGGCCAGGGTTCCAAAATCCACGTCACTAAATGCGCCTCATCATAAGGAATAAGAATATATATGGTTTAGTGGCATTATTTGTAACAGTTTGCAAGATATCAGACATTTCTACTTTTTCCCATACAAATGCCCATGTTACCAAATTTAACCTTGGCGTAAAATAGGTCAAGGTCATCCCTGGGACACCATTTATGCAATTTATGATGGGCCCATGTCCCAGGTGCTACATGCCAAGTTTCATGCAAATCGGCCCAGTGGTTCCGGAGGAGAAGATTTTCGAAGGGTTTTTACCATATATGGGCATGGCGGCCATCTTGGTCATGTGACCTAGACCAAAAATGCAAACTTTCGTTCCCCGACCCCATGGAGCCTCCACATGAAATTTGACTACAATCGGCCCAGCGGTTCCGGAGGAGAAGACGTTTGAAAATGTGAATACACACACACACACACACACACAATTTTTGCCTGGCCATACTATCAGCTCACCAATGAGCCTTCGGCTCAGGTGAACTAATAAGAAAGTTATTGACTGAACACTAAACAAGAGGGCCCAGAGGGCCCTGGTTCGCTCACCTGATCCAAAGCATAACAAGTGGGCCCCGGGCAAGGTCAATTTTGGCCCCAGGGCTAAAATTTGAACAATCTTGGTAGAGGTCCACAAGATGAAGCTTCATATCTAATATGAAAGACCTGGGCTTTCTGGTTTCAGAAAAGAAGATTTTAAAGGTTTACCCTGCATATAGAAGTCTATGTAAAACAAGATTTTCCCTATATAAGTCTATGTAAAACCAAAGGGCCCCGGAGCGGGGGCATTTTTGGCCCCAGGGCTATAATTTGAACAATCTTGGTAGAGGTCCACTAGCTGAAGCTTCATAACAAATATCAAAGACCTAAGCCTTGTGTTTCAGAGAAGATGATTTTTAAAGATTTTCCCTATATAAGTCTATGTAAAACCAAAGAGCCACATGGCGGGGGCATTTTTGGTCTCAGGCCTATAATTTGAACAATCTTTATAGAGGTCCACTAGCTGAAGCGTCATAACAAATATCGAAGACCTAAGCCTTGTGGTTTCAGAGAAGAAGATTTTTCAAGATTTTCCCTATATAAGTCTATGTAAAACCAAAGGGCCCCGGAGCGGGGGCATTTTTGGCCCCAGGGCTATAATTTGAACAATCTTGGTAGAGGTCCACAAGATGAAGCTTCATACCAAATATCAAAGACCTGGGCCTTGCAGTTTCAGAGAAGAAGATTTTTCAAGATTTTCCCTATATAAGCCTATGTAAAACAAAAGGGCCCTGGTGCGGGGGCATTTTTGGCCCCAGCACTATAATTTGAACAATCTTGGAAGGGGTCTACTAGATGAAGCTTCATACCAAATATCAAAGACCTGGGCCTTGCGGTTTCAGAAAAGAAGATTTTTCAAGATTTTCCCGATATAAGCCCATGTAAAACCAAAGGGCCCCCATGCAGGGGGCATTTTTAGCTCCTGCACTATAATTTGAACAATCTTGGTAGGGATCCACTAGATGAAGCTTCATACCAAATATCAAAGACCTGGGCCTTGCGGTTTCAGAGAAGAAGATTTTTAAAGATTTTCCCTATATAAGCCCATGTAAAACCAAAGGGCCCCCATGCGGGGGCATTTTTAGCTCCAGCACTATAATTTGAACAATCTTGGTAAAGGTCCACTAGATAAAGCTTCATACCAAATATCAAAGACCTGGGCCTTGCGGTTTCAGAGAAGAAGATTTTTCAAGATTTTCCCTATATAAGCCCATGTAAAACCAAAGGGCCCCTGTGCGGGACCATTTTTTGCTCCAGCACTATAATTTGAACAATCTTGGTAGGGGTCCACTAGATGAAGCTTCATACCAAATATCAAAGATCTGGGCCTTGCGGTTTCAGAGAAGAAGATTTTTAAAGATTTTCCCTATATAAGTCCATGCAAAACCAAAGGGCCCCCATGCGGGGGCATTTTTGGCCCCAGCACTATAATTTGAACAATCTTGGTAGGGGTCCACTAGATGAAGCTTCATACCAAATATCAAAGACCTAGGCCTTGCTGTTTCAGAGAAGAAGATTTTTCAAGATTTTCCCTATATAAGCCCATGTAAAACCAAAGGGCCCCCATGCGGGGGCATTTTTAGCTCCAGCACTATAATTTGAACAATCTTGGTAGGGGTCCACTAGATGAAGCTTCATACCAAATATCAAAGATCTGGGCTTTGCGGTTTTAGAGAAGAAGATTTTTTAAGATTTTCCCCATATAAGCCCATGCAAAACCAAAGGGCCCCCGTGCGGGGGCATTTTTGGCCCCAGCACTATAATTTGAACAATCTTGGTAGGGGTCCACTAGATGAAGCTTCATACCAAATATCAAAGACCTGGGCCTTGCGGTTTCAGAGAAGAAGATTTTTTAAGTTTTCTGTGAAAAAAATCTATTTTTGGCTCCTGTGACCTATATAAGCAATGGACCGGAACCATTTGAACAACTTTGAAAGGGGACCACCTAAGGATCATTCCTGTGAAGTTTGGTCAAAATCAGATCAGTGGTTTAGGAGGAGATGTCGTTTGAAGAAAAGTTTACGGACGCACGGACGCACGCACGCACGCACGCACGACGGACAAAAAGTGATCCCAAAAGCTCACCTTGTCACTACGTGACAGGTGAGCTAAAAAGGCCCCTTTTTGTCTTTTGACCTCTTATAACGACCTTGGCATTTAAGGTACCAACTTGGGTCAGGCACACAACACATAGTCTCATGGTGGTTAACATTTCTGCAAAGTAATTTCAAAATCCATCTAAAAATAAAAAAGTTATTGACAAAACACGAAAAAAAGGCCCCTTTTTTACCTTTGACCTCTAAGTATGACCTTGAACTTTAAGGTACCGACCTGCCTCATGCGCACCACACATCGCCTCATGGTTGTTAATATTTCTGCCAAGTAATTTTAAAATCCATCTCAAAATAAGTAAGTCATTGACCAAACACGAAAAAAATGCCCCTTTTTTACCTTTGACCTCTAAGTATGACCTTGACCTTTCAGGTACGAAACTGGGTCATGCGTGCAACACATCATCTCATGGTGGTTAACATTTCTGCAAAGCAATTTCAAAATCCATCTAAAAATAAGAAAGTTATTGACCAAACACGAAAAAAGGGCCCTTTTTGACCTTTGACCTCTATGTATGACCTTAACATTTTAGGTACCAAACTGAATCATGCATGCAACACATCATCTCATGATTGTTAACATTTTTGCCAAGCAACTTCAAATTCTATCTAAAAATAAGCAAGTAATGGACAAAACCCGAAAAAAGGCCCCTTTTTTTTACCTTTGACCTCTAAGTATGACCTTGACCTTTGAGGTACCAACCTGGGTCATGCATGCAACACATCGTCATATATTGGTTAACATTTCTGCCAAGTAATTTCAAAATCCATCTCAAAATAAGAAAGTATTGACCAAACACGAAAAAAATGTCCCTTTTTTTGACCTTTGACCTCTAAGTTTGACCTTGACCTTTGGGGTACCGACCTGCCTCATGCGCACTACACATCGCCTCATGGTTGTTAATATTTCTTCCAAGTAATTTTAAAATCCATCTCAAAATAAGTAAGTTATTGACCAAACACGAAAAAAGGCCCCTTTTTTTACCTTTGACCTCTAAGTATGACCTTGACCTTTGAGGTACTGACCTGCCTCATGTGCACCACACATTGTCTTATGGTTGTTAATATTTCTGCCAAGTAATTTTAAGATCCATCAGAAAATAAGAAAGTTACTGACCGGACACCATTTGCCCATACATTTATACATACCGACAAACTTCCAAGGGAAATAATTCAAAAAGTGTAAATGCGAGAGTTATAGTTCTTGCGCACTGCACGTCGTCTAATGCTTATTAATATTTATATGAAGTTTCGTGATGATAGTTCGAACGGTTTTCAAGTTATAAAGCGGGCACGAAAGTGTGACAGACGGACAGACAGACGCCCGGAAAAACAATATGTCTCTCCGAAAAAAAAAATTTCGGGGGAGACATAATTATTCCGCAGGTCATGGTTTAATGAGGTATGTTTTTCTTACCTTACAAGACTGAATCTGGAAGATGTTCAGTAGATCTTCAGCTTCCTCTATAGCTATAAGCAACTTTCTCATGTCTGCAAGAAAACATTTCCAAAATCATTTAATTTTTAATTTGGATATGCTGTAATGTTTACTAAGCCAATAACAACAAAACCTCAACTTCAGCCATGTGATATGTCACTGTAAAGCTTATGACATTTATGACCAATGAAGATTTAGATCAACCTACACATCCACCATAGTATTTGCATAGTGTGTGTGTATGCCTGTTGGAGTTTCATGTAACACCAACAACTAAGGTCATATGGAGATGGGACCTCGGTTTAAAAACTCATCTAAAAGTCTGGAGAAGCCCTGAATTGATCCAAAGACCCTTGCTTTGCGAGGAGAGTAGCTTATCCACTGCATCATGGAGGCTTCTATATTTGCCTAGTAATAAATTTAAAGGTAAATGAGTGTTTAACTGATCATGGCTGTCCATAAGGGATAACGCTTTTGTCTCTTACATATAACAACGTCTTTTAATACCATGGTTAGGATCCAGAATATCTATTCACCAGAAAACCTACAATTAACACCAATTCAAAGTGTAAATTTATGGTGACTTTTCTATATACTTTGCCATGCCAACAAGTTTCCAGCTTTACTATATCTAAGAACAACACTGCACATGTTTCTAGTAGTTCAATGGTTGATGATTTATCAATCTTCCGCCACTTGTTTAGCTGCTCAGAAGCAATTTTTTCCTTCAAGAATAGATCCCTTTTTGGAGGGATTCATTATGTAACAAATTAAAAGAGGGAATCCTGGACGTGTCTCCCTTGTAAAATGTTGGGGAAAAGATCCCAAGGCATTCTGATTTAGTTAATGCAGGACAAACCACAAAGGCACTGATTGTTAATTTTCTTTTTGATTTTGAATATTGGACAGTCTGATCTGAATCTTCAGAGTTTGCTCATGAACAAATTACAACCATTCACATTTTAGTTAAATGCAAATCTAAAATCTCTGAAAAATACAGACACTTTTCACAGCTCCAGATAAGGGAGAAAATAAGAATACATGTAATTCAAGAATGACTTATTCTTTATTACATTGAGTTGAGCCTTACAAGTACCCAGAACAGAAGGTCTCTGAACAGGATTATGGAAAATTATACATATATTATCCTCATTCCTTCATCATATCCTTTTTACTCCATTCTATTTGTCATTTTGTTATCTGTTAAATTCTTTAATAAATCAAAATGTAAATGTGGAACAAAATCTTGAGCCATCACAAATTCTTCATTAAATTACAATGGTGTTTACCTGTAGCCATGTCAAATCCTCTTCCAATCTTGGCATTTTCTGGGATTCCTGCTCCGATTAGACAATGCTCTATGATGGCTGGTCCATAGTCTAAAAATATAGAATTTAACTGTTAAAAGTGCTAAGCACATTTAGCAGATGGCATTTTCAAAAGTATTTTTTTTTATTTTTTAAAAAGATAAAGCTTCGGGAGATAATTCACAAGAAATGTGAAGCCTTGTTTTGCTGAAAAATACTGAAAACAAAAAAATAAATAAACTGTCATCGGCCTAGATTTTTCTGCAGCAAATGAAAAATTAAAGGTACAAATTTATGACCTGGATAACAGGTTATCCCACACTTTGAAATCTGGTTCACTCTTTCAATACAAGAGGCCCTCCTTACTACTGACTCCTGACAAGATTCTCCTAAAGTTTAATTCTATAAATACATGTATGTTAATATCTTTAACATCTAGATCTCTTCTGCAGGCAATAAATCAGCATCCCCGGGTGCATTTATTTCGAAAGTTGACTGATACAGCAGGAAATTTTAAATATGGGATTCATAAACGGAGGGATATTGAAGAACCGATAAAGAAACGAGTACACTTGCGCCAGAGTTTCTTTATTAGATGTTCTATCTCCCGCGGTTTATAAATCCCATATTTAAAATGGGCGGATTCAATAAAACGTATATAACATGCATTTTGATAGAGCTGATGGAACATTTTGCATCAGTTCACTCTTAACATACTGTTTTTGTTTGTTTGATTTGAGGTTTAACGTCCCCGTCAACACTGTAAAGGTCATTTTGGTTGCTTCCAATTTTGTGGGACTTTTACTCGACATTGAGATGAAATGACATCTCAAGCCCTGTCGCCCAATGAAACCAATAGGGTTTATTAGCATGGACGGTCTGCCTCGAACCGCGGTTCCTGGACAGGCTTAGATCCTCTAAGCGGTTTACCAGTACTAGTGTGTGGGCCGGATTCAGCTTTGCGTGGAAGCTGTCCATGCAAATGGTAGTGGATGCAGAAACACATAAGCTGACAGAAACAAAAACTGTATAGATGCTATCTTGAAAGCACTTTGGTTTTGTAGTGAATGAAAATAGAACTAAAATAATTATAGTGATAAAACAATTAAAATGTAGGAGTACAGTAACCTTACTTATGCCTCATTCAGTGGAGTACAGTAACCTAACTTACGCCTCATTCAGGGGTTATGTCCATGTAATCTTTATTTCAATGCTGCCTCCTAGTCTAATGTCATACATTCTTAAGGGGAATAGGAACACCTAGCAGATTTGTCCACCACTTTTCTAAGGGAGACAACTTTTGGAACTTCCTGTTTGCTTTTCTATAAGCTCTTTCCCATGAAAAAAGGGGTCAACTCTTAAAGGAAAGAATTTGCTCCTTAGGAGCAAATTCTTTCCTTTACGAGTTGACCCCTATTGACATGAGAGATAAAAATACTTTTGCAAGAGTTGCCTCCCCTGAAGGTGTTCCCATTCCCCTTAACATTGTTGACATCTCCTTAGATGCTGTTATCATAACTTCAACAACAATGACTCGACATGAATTAACCCTTCCTGCATCTAAATATAATGATTGCATTGAAAAAGAAGGACCCTCTACGGAGAAATAATTCCTTAGAGGAAATACATCTTCTCAGGCCAGAGGTGATTATCATTTTTAATTCATTTAGAAATAGTGGTATTTCTTTGTTATGTATGTAATATATACAACATATGACTGACAGACGTCTGTCTTCATGAGCTGACTGATACATACCTAGATGAGGAATGAGAACCTTCTTCAGCATATCTCCTTCTTTGGCTGACATTATTATATTGCATAACCTGAAAGACAAGGACTGATGTATACTTATCAATGTATTAGGAGCTGGTACAGTTTAACTTCAATGGCTCAAACACCTTTTGGGACCAGGAAAATTTATTGGAAAACGGGATAGTTCGAGCCATGGAGGTCTAATTATGGCAACAACTCAGGAGGCAGAATGGGGATAATATTTCTATTTTCTATGAGATAAAATAATGTTGTGTTGACTCAATAGAATTGTCTCAATGAGGCGATTCTAATTATTACACCCACAATACCTTTGTTTTGTTTGTTTGTTTGTATTGGAATTAAACGACCCAGTCAACACTATTTTAGATAATTTTTGAGCCAGTCAGTTTACCTATCCACACATTACCTGGGCAGGATAATACGTAAGCAGATAACCAGTACAGTGCACATTCTTTCTCCAGAAACTGACAACTGCCCTTCTTGAATCAGGGGAAGGGAGAGAATGACCGTAGAAAAGATTTCATGATCAATCTCCACATAAAAAATTGTAGCGGACCTCGACAGGTATACAATACCTTTGTAAGATAAAATTAGAAAAAACCTCCCTAAATTTTTCTAAATACAAGGATATTTGGAGCTGGAGGAAGAATTGCTTAGGGACGTCTCATCAGGGTCTACACTGTTTGCCACTCATGCAGCTATTTTTAAGACACAACATCAGGCAGTGAGTTGTACTTGTTCAAACTTTAGAACAAGTATGACAAGAGTTGGTGTCTGAACATTTAGAGTAACTATGGTATATACATGTAATTATAAATAAGCCAGTACAACAAAATTCCTATATTAAGACCATCTTTGGAGTGGTCTTTAAGACCACTTTTGAACAGTCCCAAAGGTGGTCTCTGACCAGAGGACACTGTATGCAAAAAATACGCCCGGACCTCGTTATAGCACGATTCGTTACAGCAGGAATTCGGATATAACACGGTTTTGGTTTGGACCCCAAATTTTCCCCAACCAACATTTATAAATATTATCCAAGGATTGTATCGGGTTTTAAGCACAACAACTTTATTTTCCTCTCACCTTTGACTGCGGTAATATGGTAGTTAACACGGTAGCTAACACGGTTAATAACGGTACTTTTTGATATTTATTGCAGGCCTCCAGCAGAGTTGAATATATAGTATATAAACTTTTTTAGCTTGACACGCATGATTAACATGAACTGCCATCGGCACAATCAAAAGTGCTGGCTTAGTGAGACAAAGAGATTAAAGAATTTAGTTACGCAACCGGAAAAAATATTTATCACGCTCTGTTAAGGATCACTGCTCAGCAGAATGCAGACGATGTGATCAGTCAACTGCAATTAAACTCATTTTCTCGAGCCGCGTGTAAAGGAAAGTCAAATTTATTCCAGCTTACAAGCAAATGATAAAACATATTCAAGATCGATTTTCGCGGTAAAATAATCATTCAAAGACCATGTGCGCCATTAAAAATCATTTCAAATGGCTAAAATATTATGGGTAAGACATTTCAAGGGAAGTAATTCAAATTTCTTGCAAGCGTTGATCATTGTCCTGTTCCGAACCCTAACCCGGTAATTTCACCTTTGAAATGTACTAACAGTACTGTAGTTCGGTGCGGTTTCGGATGCTCAGTTACAACAAAGTTAGCCAGGAACCAGCTATAAAAATGGTGTCATACTCGCTGTCAGATCGGTCGATTTCTGGATATAAAACATGGTTTATCAGCTGGTGTCGATTAAAGTGACTTGTTTGACTTGATGGACCATGGGATTTACTGCCATTGATTAGTTCTAAACACATTTTAGTCGGGAAATACAGTCATTAACCGGACCGCACATCATCTTGTTTGGGAAACTATTGATCACCATTGTGTCAATGGTTGATCTGTGACAAATACGGTCGGCGTTTATAACATGATTCGGTTAACTAACACTGTCTGTTGGTTGGACCCGGAGTTACGTGTTATAACGAGGTTGAGGTGAACAAAGAAAGAATAACTGAAACTTTTTAAATAAGCTTTTTAAGGGAGAACTACTCTCAATTTTTGGTGGTCTTAATAGCTAAATTTTACTGACAAACCCTGCAGTAAGACTAGTGTGACCAGCAAAGACTCAGATCAGTCTGAAAATCCACACAATATCACATGCATTTATCTTTGTCTCTCATTGGACAGGCTGAGGGTTGCATAAGGCTTCTTTTCCTAGCGATATTGTGGAAAGAATTTGGGATGTGATTATATCAGTTCCAGATCGTTTATCTTTTAAATTTCCTTTCAATTTTGATGAAAAGACACTAGATCTACTTTTGTTTTTCAAGTGTTTTCAAAATTACAATGACAGACACTCCTTTCAATTCATTAAAAACTGTATTCCAATCGCAGCCAAGGATGTACAGAGCCAATTTGATTTATTTTTCGTCCTCCCTACCTACCCTGAAATTGATGGGTAGGAGCACAGCAAACAAAGTACCTGACCTGCCTTTTTTCATGTAGATTTTGAGACAGTATCACAGAATGATCATCAAGTAATTCGCATAAGTTCCTCAAGGTCTAGTTGTTCAAAACTAAAAACTACATTAGCCAGGTTAAATGCTATGAAAAGAGTTTTTCTCAGTAAATATGGCAAATGAACATATATTTTGGCTGAAAAAAATATGCACTACAAAATGCTTTTCATTTTTTTTTTTCAGCAAAAAACACCCAGTATATTAGATAATGTACATGATAGAAAGTTTGTAGTTTCACATTTAACCTATTTGGTACCGGCAACCTCAATAGGGGTAAGTGGCAAACAATGCAGTACCAGATCAGATGCTGCAGAATGTGGCATCTGATCAGGGTCTACACTGTTTGCAAAAAGTTCAGCCAATTTCCAAATAAATTTTGAAGAAAACATTACCAGACAACCCTAAATTTTGAAATGGACTCCTGCTATACATGTATATAAGGAGGAAGATTCCATTTGTTACAAAATGGGTTAACATTTCTACCACTGAAGTGTTTCTAAGCTAACAATGCTATAAACAAAGTGCTCTGGACTCAGTTGTTCAAAACGAACGATGATGTTAGTTAACATAATGTTGAAACTTTTATCATCTGGGGCCAGTTGTTAAAAACTAATGAAGTTGTTAGCTAACATATCGTTAAACGTTTGATCATTCAATATCGTGAAAATAATATTTTTGCTGAAAAGATTTTGCTCACATTTTTTCAGCAAAAATAACTAAGTTTTAGATATTGTACTTGCTAGAATGGTTTACAATTTGACCACTAACGAGCTCGTTGAGATAATGAGGCTCTGAACAATTGGACCCTGATGTGGCATTTAGGCTGATATTTTTGCTGAAAAAAAATGTGAGTAGCTTTTCCAAAAGCTACACACGATTTTGCAGCAAAATGTGTTTTGCCAGAACAGTTGACATTTTGGTGAGTAACAATCTCATTAAGCTAACTATGCTTTAAGCATCTAGGCCTGGGACAATACATACTTTTCTTCTGTTGGCAATTCATGTTGCTTGACAGCATCTACAGGGTAAACCTCTCGTACGGCAAACCTGACATCCTGGCTGTTGTCTGTCCGTGGGCGCAGGATGTTCAGTATGGTATATGTGTAGTCTGTAAGAACTATATTGCCCTAAAATACAAATTGAGATACAGACATAAACTAGAGCTGCCGCCTAACGGGCGCCAATTATACCCCCGCATCCTCAAGGTCAACGTAAAGGTCAAGGTCAGGTTTGTGTATATCAATCTTAAGTACTAGTGGCAAGGTGTGTGGTGTGTGAATATTAAAGAAATCGGTCAAAGAATAAGGAAGTTATGAGCAATGTTAAAAGTTTTTTGTAACGGACCGACGACGACAGACGACGACGACAAGCTGACTCCTATATACCCCCTTCAAACTTCGTTTGCGGGGGTATAATTATGCAGATACTGAGAAGCACATAAATACAAGAGGGCCATAATGGCCCTCAATTGCTTGCCTGATCCATCTTGTACAAATGAAACCTTAGGTAATAACAGGTGGAGTGGAGGATTTGAGCAATTTTAGTTGATGGTGACCCAAGAAACATTTCTGTGAAATTATTTCAAAATCAGTCCAGCTGTTTAGTAGTAAAAGTCATTATTTTTTGGCTTAATTCTGCTTATATTTTGAGCATTTTGTTAAAGGGTCACCCATGAATGAAACAATCCTGTGAAAGTGTTTCCTTTTAGAGAAAGAAATCTTTTAAAAGTATTTTCAGTTATTGTGACCATATTGTTTAACAGAGTGGAACAATCTGAGCAATTTTGACAGATGGTTACCCAAAAGACATTCCTGCGAAATCATTTATATATAAAATAAAACAAAATTCGCCTTGTTTAGGAGAAGTCATTTAAAGTGTTTTTTTTTCTTCTTCTATTTTTAAGCACTAGCAGAGTGGAACCATTTGTGCAATATTGGAAGAGGGCTGCCCAAGTAAGATTCCTGTGAAATTATTTCCATCCATCTGCTTCAGAGGAGAAGCCAGAAGGACTAGAAGTCGGATAAATGTTTTCCTTTTTTTAACTCTGGTGGCAATCTTGTTGGGTGCTTAATAGTTGGAGCAATTTTGATAAATGATCACCCAAGGATCATTCCTGTGAAATAATTTCCATGTCCATCCACATATTTAGGAACAGACATCGTTTAAATATTTTTTCTATTTTATCTCAGATGGCCATCTTGTTCATTGGAGCAGAACAGTTTGATCAATTGTAGTAGTGAGTCACCCAAGAAACATTCCTGTGAAATTATTTCAAAATCCATCTGCCGATTCAGGAGAAGAAAATGTTTAAAGGTTTTTCTATTTTCAGCTCTGGCAGCTGTCTTTTTCATCCGTGCAGAAGGGTATGAGAAATTCTGGGAGAGGGTCACTCAAGAAACACTCCTGTGAAATTATTTCGAAATCCATCCATTGTTTAAAGAGTAGAAGTCCTTTAAGGTCTTTCGATGTTTAGCTCTGGTGGCCATCTTATTCATCAGAACAAACCGTTGGGCAATTTTGGTAAAGGGTCAACCAAGGAACATTCCTGTGAAATTATTTCAAAATTGGTTCATGGGTATAGGAGGATGTGTTTAAAGTAAATTATTGACAGGGGCAGGGCACACAGCACACGACGGACATTGAACGGTAACAAAAGCTCACCTGAGCCAAAAGTGAGCTAAAAACATCAGAATAATGAACTTTAATCAAGGTTGGGCGGCAAATTCCGCCCCGGGTATTTACCAGTGGCATTTACCGGTATTTACCGGCCTGGAAAATACTCATCAAGTGGCAAATACAGGCAAATACTGGCAAATTGAATTTTTTAGCTTTAAAATACTGCAGAAATCTTTATAAATTTGAATTAAAATAGTATAATGGAACTAAATGAGTAAAAGAATGTTAAAAGTTAATATTTATGTAAGGTTACCAACATACAGAATAAAATATTTCTCAATTTAAACATGTTGAACCTGCCAAAAAGTGTCTCTAAGACTAAAATTTTTAAAACCAAAAAAAATTGTACATGTATCTTTTTAAATCAACAGTAAAAAATGTAGTTAGAAATTCCCCTGCGCACTTGGTTTAATATTGTCATTTGCAACAATTATCTTAAGTTTTTGTATTGCTTAACCTTATCAGATGAAGATCAGACTGAGCAAATCTGTATCTTTTAAATACACTTTTGTATGGAATAACCATGTTTTCAAATTTTGGGATAGTTACAGCATTTTACTATTGTAAAAAACTTCAGTTTCACAGTAAATAGCTGTCACAGCCTGTGGAGCATATGGACTATATTACTAAAACAACAACTCTCAAGACTTGAATATTCAAGAGAGCACATGATAGCCAGGGGCAAGGATGCACTAAAGGGTGTCATGTTTTATACAACTTTAAACAATTAGTAAAAGTGAAAGTATGTGGCTACTGGCAGGTTCAAAACTACTTTTTTTTATATAATTAAATTACATAGTAACAAATATCAGAGTTAAACTGTTTTAATAAAATGTAACCTCTACCATTGAAATTGCAGATATATACCTGCTGAGTATTTGGTTTTGTTTTAATTACAGGGTGGAAAATTCCATTTTCCAGTATTTGCCGGTATTTTCCAGTATTTGCCGGTATTTACCGGTAAATGCCACCGGCATGGAAAATACTCATATTTGCCGGCATTTTGCCAACCCTGACTTGAAATGTCTTAATGAGGCAATTCTAATGTGTACACACAACATACAGCAGAACTTCGATAGCTTGAACACCGATGGTTCGTTAACCATGGCTAAGTGGAATCCATTCTTGAAGCCCTAGAGAAATTCCCTACATAAGAAATAGTGAAGGATAACTAAGGAGATTTCAGTCTTTTATACTGCAAATTTAAGCTGTGTGTACTCATATGAATCACCTCAATGTGGAGATTCTAATCAGTACACACAGCATATATTTTCATTATAGAACATCAGAAAAAAGATGTCAAAAAGTATCTCGTTATTCCTCCTGACAGTAACCCTCAGTGACTCAAACTACCCCTGTCTCTAACAGATTTTTGAGGCCTCAAAAGTGTTTGAGCCATTGAAGTTCAACTGTCGTTTCTTAAAGAAGACAAAAATATTTCCCCATTTTACCTCCCAACCTGGTGCTATAATTAACCTTCAATGAGTAAATTGCACCTTATATATGGCAGGAATCCATTTAGAAATTTAGGGGTGTCAACTTGTGTGTTTTCTTCAAAATGTATTCGGGAAATGGCTTAACTTTTTGCAAACAGTGTATGCCCTGATCAGATCTGGGCCTGCACTGTTTGCCAAATATCTGTTTTGGGGTTTCTGGTACAAAATGGGTCAACCCTCAATGACTAAACTACAACCTGAACAAGTTTCAATGTTCCTAAAGACCCTTTTGGCTTACACTGTATTTAGAATTTCAAGAAATTCACCTACCCTATCATAGAGTTCCAGAATCACATGATAAGCAGCTTCTCCAGAACCAAAGGCCAGGTCAATGATACGATCTATACCAAGCTGTTTCACTGACTCTAACCTTCTTCCTTTTAGATGCTTTCTCATCTGTAAAACAACAGCATAATTATCATACTAAGCACTAGATACTCATATGTATTTGGATTTGCACAGACTGATATGAATATTCACTTGGTTTACATGCTTGAGGACACTTTCTGCTTGATGTGTCTCATATGAACATAACCAGTATCCCATTGAACAATGAGCTTAACCCTTATCTTGCTGGATATTCATTTAAGCCACACCCATTTCTGTCTATCAACCAATCAAATTACTCGATGTAATTTATTACTGCAAATTCATAAACTGAATGTCAAACAGTGCAGACCCTGATCAGATGGCTTCTTCAGAAGCCATCTGATCTGGATCTACACTGTTTGCAAAGATAGGGGTTGTCGTGAACAGCAAGATAAGGGTTAACTAGAGCTGTCAGTGAAACTGACTAGGGCCCCGGCAGCGCTATCAGAGGAGTAGGAAAATTTGTGGATGGACAGACGGACAGACAGACAGACGGATGGACAGACAGATGGACAGAGTGATTACTATAGGGCACCCACACTTTCAGTGCGGGGCCCTAATTAAGGGTCAATTTACCTTATTTCATGCAAGAAATATTACATTATGGGCATTTATTAGAATGTGGGACTTTGAGATAAAATGGCATCTCAAGCTCCACAGCCCAAAGAAACCACTACGGTTCAAGAAACAATACATCTCATACCACTTTTCCTTGGCAGACAATGACCTTCTAAGCATACGGATTCTACCTGGAAGCACAATGCAGTCCAATCTATTTCTTCAAGCCCTAATTCATCTCCGGATACCCAGAAGCAATTCATTTTGTTAACTACATTCATGAATTAAGTTAATTATATATACTGGATTACCGAGGATGGGTCAACTGGCCTGCTTTACATTGCCGAAACAGTGCTTGGTAAATTACTAAATTACTCTTGATGACAATAGTACAGTCCAACCTGTATTAAGCAAGCACCTAAGGGACACCCAATATTCAAAATGGGCTTGCTTAACTTAAGACAGGCACATGCTTAATTTGTTTGTTTTGTTTGTTTGATTTGAGGTTTAACGTCCCCATCAACACCTTAATTTGTTTGTATTGGAGTTTAAAGTCAACACTATTTTAGGTCATTTTTGAGCTGGTCAGTTTCCCTATCAACACTTTTCCTGGGCAGGCTTAAATGTAAGGGGTTAACCAGTGCAGTGCACATTCTTTCGCCAGAAATGGACAACTGCCCTTCTTGAATCAGCGAAAGGTAGAGAATGACTGCAGAAAAGATTTCATGATCAATCTCCACGAAAGAAGAATGTTGCCGACCCCGGCAGGTATCGAACCAAAGACCTCCTGATCACCAGTCAGACACGCATCCGACTGAGCTACCAAGGCTGGCTGGTGAATGCGTAATACAACAGAGTTTCTATGCATTTGCCTTCATATGTAACTACGAGATTAGTCAATAAACAACCAGCCTAACTGATTTCTGGCTGGGATCGATCTCTTCTTTTTCGATGTAATTGCCCTTTAGAATGATACACTTGGACCGATGCTGTTCCAGTGCCATCAGCCCAGAACTGAAGAAGCCAGGGTCCTCGTCTCTGACCCATATCTCAACTGCTGTCACAACTTCTTCGTTGAACCGGGAATGACGTCCATGCATATCGTTTTTCAAGTTTGGGATTAGGAAACAGCACTAGGAGCTAAGTCCTGAGAATAGGCGGGGTGGGGTATTAGCTCGTAGCTCAACAGCACTCATTGCAATTTTGCAAGTGTGGACTCTTACATTGTCCTGTTGGAGTAGAATCCCTGCATAGAGTTTACCTCGGCATTTTTCACGGATCACAGTTCTCAGTTGGTCGAGCAAGTTTGTATAATACGCACCTGTGATTATCCCCACGTTTTTAAAAAAAAGTGGGGATATTGTTATCGCCTCCGTCCGTCTGTCCGTCTGTCTGTCCGGCTATCTCCTCCTAAACCGTTAGCCGGAATTCAACCAAATTTGGTATGCGAGTTGCTTACATGAATGGCTTGCGCAAGAGCACATTTTTTTTGTCCCCGCCCCCAGGGGCCCTGGGGAGGGGTCAAAAGGTCAAATATCAATAAAAATTCAATTACAAAGTCAATTTTGAAGATTTTGATGCCAAACTTTGCACATGTACTTAGTTATGAAAAAAGTAAAACATATTGAACGAATTTTGGCTGTGACCCCTAGGTCACGCCCTGGGGGTCGGACTTGGGGGGGGGGGGTCGGGGGGTCAAAATTAAAGTTTTTCAGAACATAGTCATGTTGCATATCTATGCGAAGGGGATAATGGGTAGAATAAACTACAAGTAAAATTTTGACCCTGGGGTCAGATTGGGGCCCTGGGAGAGGGGTCAAAGGGTCAAAATTTAAGTTTTTTATGAACATAGTCATGTGGCATATGAAATTGAAGGGCATGATTAGTAGAATATAATACAGGTAATATTTTGACCATGGAGTCAAATTAGGGCCCAGGGTGAGGGGTTTTCGGTACTTGGCCCCTCTGTAGAAAACATGGGGATTTGCGATGGCGCGCCATCGACAGTATTCTAGTTGTACTTTTCTTTTGCTAGAAAGTCCAACATAATAATGCCTTGTGCTTCCCAAAATACAGCTGTCATCACCTTGCCAGCAGAGGGTTGAGTTTTTAACTTCTTTGGCCTCGGAAACCCCGGCCCTACCCACTGGCGACTTTTGAGTTTTATTCTCTGACTCATAATAATGGACCCAGGTCTCATCTACAGTCACCAGATAGGAAAGAAAATCATCTTCCTTTGACCTAAACCGCTTCAGTAATGCACTGCATACTGATGCTCTGGCTGCCATTTGCTCGTAGCTAAGGGATTTTGAGACCCAACGGGCTGTTAGCTTGCACATACCCAAGCTATCATGTAAAACTGTTGAAACGCTACCCAGTGAAATGTGTAATGCATACCTTATTTCTTCCACCTTAATTCGCTTATCAGAGTACACCAGATACATGTACCGTACTTTGTTACACATTTCTTCATTGGTGGCATCTGATGGGCGTTTTACCGTGTTTGAATTCCCCAACCCAGAACTGAACTTGTGCATACGATGGTGCAGAAGAACCATAAACATTGGTCCATGCGCAATGTATTTCCTGCTGTGTTTTTCCGTTTTCCCTTTCAAATACTAGCAATGGATTACAGCACGGTACTCAACTTTTGACGAAAAGCTTGCTTTTGCATCGCTAGACTTGTTTGACGTTCAATACCTTATGAGTGAATGACACGATAAGGGTGTAATTTTGCCCTCACATGAAAATCTTAGAAATGTGATAGGCTGGTTACTTTTTGACCTGCGCTCATAAAAGCATGCTTGTTTTAAACAGGCTGCTTGCTTAATAGAGGTGGCATTATGGCAGGCTTTACTGTATTGTGGGGCACTGTGGTGCAGTGGTAAAGCATCAGATTTGAGATCGAGAGGTAACCGGTTCGATCCTCACAAGCGCCACATGTTGTTTCCTTGAGCAAGAAACTTTATCCACATTGCTTATAACTGATTCCTACCCAGGAAAAGAGGGCCACATGGAAGATAAGTACTAGTAGTAAATGTGATACCCTCTATAAATAAGGTTGATTATTATTATTATTTATATGGGCAGCATAATGGGCTACACATACATTTCTCTTCAATTGAAAATGCAAGTACACTGATGACTGATGGAAGAGAATTCACTACATGTAGCTTAACCCATATCATGCTGAATCAATTAATTTAGCTACACCCATTTCTGACTGTCAACCAAACAAATTACATGTACTTGATATTATCTGAGCCCCGCCAAGGGAATTTGTGTCTTCGAGCATTCTGTCATGACAAATTTTAACTGCGCATGCCCAGCCATTCAGAGGGGCCAGGGATATGGCTTTCTGCCTGAAGGTTCCTCTTGATTCACTGCTTGTATGAGCGAGCAGTGAAGGTTCTGGCGAGACTGCGCGGATGCGCAGGCTCGCCTGAACCTTCGCTGCTCACATAGGCGATAAGTACCAAAATCGCTAGACGGAGCCCATCTATTCATTGAAATTTATAACTACATGACAAACGGGGTAGATCCTGATAGCCATCTGACCCAGATCTAAACTGTTTGCAAAGGGAGGGAATGTCGTATTCAGCGGGATAAGGTACAACATGATTAAGACATTCTTTCAGAACACAGACCAAGACAGACAAAATCCCCTACCTTCATGGAGAATCCTGAGGGTGCTGGATTCTTTGGCCAGTCAAACTCTGTACTGTGTATCTTGATACCAGACTCTAACACAATCACTGCTTTGTCATCTGGTCTGTAATGCATAAACCTCTAAATAACACTATTCATTACAGACATTTGAACCGCAGATTGGGATATAAAGAGGACCATAGCAACAGATAGGGTACGTATTGTGTGGTAAAACCCCTGTCACACCAGGGCTGCGTTCTCACAGCGTCCAAGAACAAGAGGCTCAATGAGCCTAAACCGCTCACCTGAGGAACTTAAGTTTTAACAATTCACAGACTTGACTACTAAATCTGCTAATAGAATCCAGCCCATTGACCCTTACAGGATATAAGTCATCATTATTGCATTGCATTCCAAGTTTGAGACTTCTAGCTTCTATAGTTCCTGAGAAATCTTTGACGAAAATTTAACATTGGTCAAAATGGAGAGAAAGAAGAATGAAAGAACAGATGAACAAATAAGCTGAGAAAGCCCAATGTCTCTTACACAAAATAAGTCATCATTATTCTATTGAATACCAAATTTGATGCTTCAAGCTTTTATAGTTCCTGAGAAATCTTTGATTAAAAATTTAACATTGGTCTATTATCTCTATATGGAGAGAAAGAAGAATGAAGGAACAAATGAACCAGACTAGCTCCAAAACCTAATGCAGCCTTTCCCCTTGCCCAATGGTGCTACACATAAAATTTAAACAAGATTGGTCGACTGTCTTCTGAGATATGCTTCATTGAAAGTGTGGACGACGGATGGACGGACGACAGACGACGGACTCCGGAGCCTTGGTATTCTATGAGCTCACTGGAGCCTTTGGCTCAGGTGAGCTAAAAATTCAAGTCGCTATTTCTGTCACAACATTTTCCCTCCGTTAAGTCTATGGGCAAATTTTTTTGTGTCTCAAGGTCACGTAACTCCAAGGTCAATATTCCGATTCGGCCCAAAATCGAACTTAACCGAGATTTTATGCCTGTCCTCGTTACCTGCAAGTTTGAAGCTGATATGAATAAAAATAAAGTTGCTATCTTGGTCACAACGTATTTTTTTATGCTCAAGGGCAGGTAACTCCAAGGCAAATATTCCGATTCGGCCCAAAATCGAACTTAACCGAGATTTTATGTCTGTCCTCGTTACCTGCAAGTTTGAAGCTGATCTGAAAAAAATTCAAGTCGCTATCGTAGTCGCAACATTTTCCCTAATTAAGTCTATGAGCAAATTTTTTGTCGCTCAAGGTCACGTAACTCTGAGGTCAATATTCCGATTCGGCCCAAAATTGAACTTAACCGAGATTTTATGCCTGTCCTCGTTACCTGCAAGTTTGAAGCTGATATGAATAAAAATAAAGTTGCTATCGTGGTCACAACGTATTTTTTTAGGCTCAAGGGCAGGTAACTCCAAGGCAAATAATCCGATTCGGCCCAAAATCGAACTTAACCGAGATTTTATGTCTGTCCTCGTTACCTGCAAGTTTGAAGCTGATCTGAAAAAATTCAAGTCGCTATCGTAGTCACAACATTTTCCCTATGTAAGGTCTATGGGCAAATTTTTGTCGCTCAATGTCATGTAACTCCGAGGTCAATATTCCGATTCGAACTTAACTGAGATTTTATGCCTGTCCACGTTACCTGCAAGTTTGAAGCTGATCTGAATAAAAATAAAGTTGCTATCGTGGTCACAACGTATTTTTTTATGCTCAAGGGCAGGTAACTCCAAGGCAAATAATCCGATTCGGCCCAAAATCGAACTTGACCGAGATTTTATGCCTGTACTGGTTATCTGCAAGAATGAAGTCGATCAGAAAAAAATTGACGGAGCTAGAGTGATGACAAGCTTTTTCCTATGTGAAGTCTATGGGAGCTAGATGTTGCCATGGCAACCAGAGTTCCACTCAGATCTGCCTGAAAACCTAATGAAGCCTTTCCACTTGCCCAATAATGCGACACATGAAATTTGATCAAAGTTGGCCAAGTAGTCTTTAAGATATACATTTTTGAAATTCCCATTAACCCTAATGCAAAAACACACAAGGGCAGGTAACTCCTAAGTGAATGATCCGATTCTGCCACTTATCGAACTTGACCGAGATTTCATGGCTGTGCTGGTTATCTGCAAGAATAAAGCCAATCTGAAAATAATTGAAGCAGCTATGGTGATGACAACATTCTCCCCATGTTAAGTCAATAGGCAATTTTTTCAACGCTCAAGGGCACGTAACTCCTGAGTGAATAATCCGATTCAGCCCAAAATCGAACTTGATCAAGATTTCATGCCTGTCCTCGTTATCTGCAAGAATGAAGTCGATCAGAAAAAAATTGACGGAGCTAGAGTGATGACAAGCTTTTTCCTATGTTAAGAACGCTCAAGGGCACGTAACTCCTGAGTGAATAATCCGATTCAGCCCAAAATCGAACTTGATCGAGATTTCATGCCTGTCCTCGTTATCTGCAAGAATGAAGACAATCAGAAAAAAATTGACGGAGCTAGAGTGATGACAAACTTTTTCCTATGTTAAGTCTATGGGAGCTATTTGTTGCCATGGCAACCAGAGTTCCAATCCGATCTGCCCGAAAACAGTATGCAGCCTTTCCCCCTACCTGATAATGCTTCACATGAAATTTGTTCAAGATTGGCCCACTGGTTCCGGAGATATACTTCTTTGAAAGTGTGGACGACGGACGACGACGACGACGACGGACGCCGGCTCGTGGTATACTAATACCTCACATGAGCCTTCGGCTCAGGTGAGCTAAAAATGCAGAACACTGTGGTGCAGTGCAAACATCACCGTAGCAATGCAGTGGCATCGCCAGTAGGCGCGTTGGGATCGCATAGAATGCCAAGTGACGGCGCGCATTTTGAGCATGCTCAAAACAAACGCCGTCGCTCGGCGTTCTGATCAGAGCGCAGTGAGGTCGCCGTAAGGTTGCCATAGCAGCGCAGTAAGGTCTCCTACAACGCGACAGGAGCTCGCAGGGGCGCACAGAGGTCTCCTACAACGCCATATAAGCTCCGCTTGTATAATTGATTAACTGATTGATTGATTTGATGTTTAACGTCCCAGTCAACACTCTATAGGTCATTTTGGAGGTGTTGCTTCCAATTTTGTGGGACTTTTACTCGACATTGAGATGAAATGACATTTCAAGCCCTGTCACCCAATGAAACCAATAGAGTTTACATGTATAAGCATGGACGGTCCGCCACGCACCGCTTTGCCTGGGCAGGCGTAGATCCTCTAAGCAGTTTACCAGAACTCGTGCGAGGTCGGTTTCAGCTCTGCATGGAAGCATCATGCAGCCCATCTATTTCTTCGAGTCCCGATGGGCGGGGGCCGCCCACTTGTATAAACAGTGGCTAGAGTAGAGTTTCATTGTGTACGGTCCCGAAAAACCTACTTCTGAGGTGACTCATCCCAGGTAAGGTAATGGCGGTGGACTTGCTCCTGCTTGTGATGATTGAGGTGGACTTGCTTCCGATGGCACAGGAGTACTCGTTTGTTTGATTTGAGGTTTAACGCCCCCATCAACACTGTATAGGTCATTTTGGAGATGTTGCTTCCAATTTTGTGGGACTCTTACCCGACATTGAGATGAAATGACATCACAAGCCCTGTCGCCCAATGAAACCAATAGGGTTTATTAGCATGGACGGTCCGCCTCGCACCGCGGTTCCTGGACAGGCTTAGATCCGCTAGGCGGTTTACCAGTACTAGTGTGTGGGCCTGATTCAGCTCTGCGTGGAAGCATCATGCAGCCCATATATTTCTTCAAGCCCCATCTGGACATGGACCGAGTGCTGGTAGATGGCTTAGGGGATCTAAGCTTGCTTAGGCAAAGGGGCGCGAGTTGGACCATCCATGCTTATTAACCATATTGGTTTCAATGGGTGACAGGGATTGAGATGTCATTACAACTCAATGTCGGGTAAAAGTCCCACAAAATTAGAAGCAACGTCTCCAAAATGACCCATATTGTATTGATGGGACGTTAAACCTGAAATCAAACAAAACTGTTCGACTGATGAAGATGTCTGTTTACACTTTGAGAACGTCTTCAACATGTAAGCGCCGTAAAAACGCAGGACACACATTGTGAGCGCCGTAAAAGCGCAGAGGAAGCGCCGTGAGAGTGCATACAATCGTCATCATGAACGCCGCAGGATCGCAATAGATCGCCATGTAATTTCTGTGGCAAAGTCTTGGTCGTCCGTAGGGACGCCATGACAGGTCCATGTTCACAAAAATATCCCATATTTCTTGCAATCTCGCGGCATTCTGAAAAATTAAACAACACTGTTCCATCGCAGTGAAACGCGGCATAGTGTGACAGGGGCTTAACTGAAGGATAGTTTTCCTTATTGCTCCATAAAAACCTATGTTGTGGGTACTCATTAGAACCACCTCAGCGAGGTGGTTCTAATGAATACCCACAACATAGGTTTTTATGGAAATCTGACAAAAACTATCCTTCAATTATCACAAAATACTTACCTTATCTGTTGTTATACAGAGGGCTCTCATTGTAATCCTGACACTTTACTGTTATAAAGAATTTTTCAATGTAAAGACTTTCATTAACGAGTATCCACAATCTATGTTTTGAGCAGAAATATGAAAATACCAAATACTTTTAATCTGAAAATGTTTCACTGTTAAGTGGTAAAATTTTCAGAATATGCATTTAACCCTTATCTTGCTGTTCACGACAACCCCTATCTTTGGAAACAGTGTAGATCCAGATCAGATGGCTTCTGAAGAAGCCATCTGATCAGGATCTACACTGTTTGACATTCAATTTATGAATTTCTAGGAAAAAATTACATCAAGTAACCTGATTCGTTCAAAGTCAGAAATGGCAAAATGAATATTCAGCATGAGAAGGGTTAAATTGGCATTTTTTGTAATGTGGCAAGGCAATTCTAACAAATGTCTCTAACAGTTGTTTCATGGACTATCAGAGGAAAAAGACCCTTTATTACCTTTTATTTGACTTGTTAGACTGACTTGAGTACCCCAAATCTATGTTTTTTGAGCAAAAATAAGCAAAACTAGAAATGGTGTTTGTAAAACACAATGCCCCCAACCTTTGCTTGTCCTTAGATGGCAAAATATTCAACAAATATTGTTAAAGACTCAAAAACATACAACAAGAATTCCCCTGAAGGCTATGTCGCGCCTGTGGGGGCGCAAAGTAACCAAACCATGAAATCTAGGTCAAGGTCAAACATGGATGCCTGCATAAAAATTTCACTCCTAGTTGCAAGCATGTACCAAGTTTCATCAATGAAACTCTTAAAAACAGACTCTTACATCAGGGTGAAAGTTAGGGTTGTCACACTATTTTACAAAGTCAGTGAACCATAAAATGTAGGTCAAGGTCAGAAATGGATACTTGCATTGAAGTTTCAATTCCTAAATGCAAGCTTGTACCAAATACAATTAATGAAGCTCTAATAGATCTTGAGAAATGGACTCTTACATTAGATAGAAAGTCAGGGTGGTTGCAATAATTCACAAAGTCAGTGAACCATGAAATATGGGTAAAAGTCAAATATGGATGCTTGCGTTGCAGTTGCAATTCCTAGATGCAAGTTTGTACCAATTATAATTTAAAAAGTTTTAATAGTTTTCGAGAAATGGTGAAAGTCAGGGTGGTCGCAATAATTCACGAAGTCAGTGGACCATGAAATATACGGTCAATGTCAGATATGGATGCTTGCGTTGAAGTTGCAATGCCTGGATGCAAGTTTGTACCAAGAATGATTAATGAAGCTCTAATAGTTCTCAAGATATGGACTTGCTGACAAGATTTTATTAAAAAAAACAAGGCATCGCATGCGATACAAATCCCCTCGCACAAGACAACTTCGTGTGTGGAAAACACTGAAATGGCAAAAGTCCAACTTGCTTGAGATATTATCATATGCAACATTTGTGTAAAGTTTGTTTAAAAATCCATCCATAAATGTAGGTTCTAGAGTCATGACAATATTTCTCTAAAAATAGTCATAGGGACCTTGACTTGAGGCCATGGCCGCGAAGTAGATCTTGCTCAAGATATTATCATAAGCATCTTTTGTGTGAAGTTAGATTAAAATCATAAATGTAGGCGGTAGAGCAATGACAAAGTTTTTCTAAAAATAGCCATAGTGACCTTGACCTTGAGGTCATGACCTTGAAAGTCAAAGCAACTCGAGATATTACCATAAGAAACATTTGTGTGAAGTTCTATTAACAGCCATCAATAAATGTAGGCACTAGAGCGATGACAAAGATTTTCTAAAAATAGCCACAGTGACCTTGAAAGTCGAAATAGTTCGAGATATTGTCATAAGGAACATTTGTGTGAAGTTATACTGAAATCGGTGAAGAAATGTAAGCGCTAGAGCCATGTCAAAGTTTTTCTAAAAATAGCCACAGTGACCTTGACCTTGAAAGTCAAACTCACTCGAGGTATTGTCATAAGGAACATTTGTGTGAAGTTATATTGAAATCAGTGAAGAAATGTAGTCGCTAGGGCGATGACAAAGTTTTTCTAAAAATAGCCACAGTGACCTTGACCTTGAAAGTCGAAATCGCTCGAGATATTGTCTTAAGGAACATTTGTGTGAAGTTATATTGAAATTGGTGAAGAAATGTCAGCGCTAGAGCACTGACAAAGTTTTTCTAAAAATAGCCAAAGTGACCTTGACCTTGAAAGTGGAACTCGCTACAGATATTGTCATCAGGAACATTTGTGTGAATCGATTTTGAAATTGGTGAAAAAATGTAAGCGCTAGAGCAATGAAAAAGTTTTTCTAAAAACAGCCACAGTGACCTTGACCTTGAAAGTCGAACTCTTTCGAGGTACTGTCATAAGGATCATTTGTGTGAAGTTATATTAAAATCGGTGAAGAAATGTAGGCGCTGGAGCGATGACAAAGTTTTTCTAAAAATAGCCATTGTGACCTTGACCTTGAAAGTTGAAATGGCTTGAGATATTGTCATAAGGAACATTTGTGTGAAGTTATATTGAAATCGGTGAAGAATTGTAAGCGCTGGAGCATTGACAAAGTTTTTCTAAAAATAGCCACAGTGACCTTGACCTTGAAAGTGGAACTCGCTAGAGATATTGTCATAAGGAACATTTGTGTGAAGTTATATTGAAATCGGTGAAGAAATGTAGGCGCTAGAGCGATGACAAATTTTTTCTAAAAATAGCTACAGTGACCCTGACCTTAAGGTCATGACCCTAAAAGTCGAACACACTCGAGATATTGTCATAAGGAACATTTGTGTGAAGTTATATTGAAATAAGTGAAGAAATGTTGGCGCTAGAGCAATGACAAAGTTTTTCTAAAAATAGCCACAGTGACCTTGACCTTGAGGTCATGACCTTGAAAGTCGACCTCGCTCAAGATATTGTCATAAGGCACATTTGTGTGAAGTTATATTGAAATCAGTGAAGAAATGTAGGCGCTAGAGTGATGACAAAGTTTTTCTTAAAATAGCAAAAGTGACCTTGACCTTGAGGTCATGACCTTGAAAGTCGAACTCGCTGAGTTATTGTCATAAGAAACATTTGTGTGAAGTTATATTGAAATTGGTGAAGAAATGTAGGCACTAGAGCGATGACAAAGTTTTTCTAAAAATAGCCACAGTGACCTTGACCTTGAGGTCATGACTTTGAAGTCGAACTCGCTCAAGATTTTTTTATAAGGAACATTTGTGTGAAGTTATATTAAAATTGGTGAAGAAATGTAGGCGCTAGAGCGATGACAAAGTTTTTCTAAAAATAGCCACAGTGACCTTGACCTTGAGGTCATGACCTTGAAAGTCAAACTCGCTCGAGATTTTTTTATAAGGAACATTTGTGTGAAGTTATATTGAAATTGGTGAAGAAATGTAGGCGCTAGAACGATGACAAAGTTTTTCACAAATTACCAAAATGACAAAGGGCCATAACTCACAAAGTGTTTTTCGGAATTTTGTCATAAGTTAATCAGCTCATCTACTCATCACCACCAATCTATTCACCAACTTTCAAGGCTCTAGCTCTAATAGTTTTTGAGATATCTTGCTGACAAGCTTTTATTAAAAAAATTTCAAAGGGCAATAACTCTTAAAAGGGGCATAATCCGGACGAGAAAAAAAATACGCGTCAGCTAATTTTCCATGAGGAATCCATATATGAAATTTCAAAACCCCTTGCATACACTGTTCTAAAGATATGCTATGCATCACTTTTAGCATACATTACAATGGGCACAAATTACCAAAATGACAAAGGGCCATAACTCACAAAGTATTTTTCGGAATTTCGTCAAAAGTTAATCAGTTCATCTACTCATCACCACCAATATATTCACCAACTTTCAAGGCTCTAGCTCTAATACTTTTTGAGATATCTTGCTGACAAGATTTTATTAAAAAGATTTCAAAGGGCAATAACTCTGAAAAGGGGCATAATCCGGACGAGAAAAGAAAATACGCGTCAGCTAATTTTCCATGAGGAATCCATATATGAAATTTCAAAACCCTAGCATACACGGTTCTAAAGATATGCTTTGCATCACTTTTAGCATACATTACAATGGGCACAAATTACCAAAATGACAAAGGGCCATAACTCACAAAGTATTTTTCGGAATTTCGTCAAAAGTTAATCAGTTCATCTTCTCATCACCACCAATATATTCACCAACTTTCAAGGCTCTAGCTCTAATAATTTTTGAGATATCTTGCTGACAAAATTTTATTAAAAAAAATTCAAAGGGCAATAACTCTTAAAAGGGGCATAATCCGGACAAGAAAAAAAATATGCGTCAGCTAATTTTCCATGAGGAATCCATATATGAAATTTCAAAACCCTAGCATACACAGTTCTAAAGTTATGCTATGCATCACTTTTAGCATACATTACAATGGGCACAAATTACCAAAATGACAAAGGGCCATAACTCACAAAGTATTTTTCGGAATTTCGTCAAAAGTTAATCAGTTCATCTACTCATCACCACCAATATAATCATCAACTTTCAAGGCTCTAGCTCCAATAGTTTTTGAGATATCTTGCTGACAAGATTTTATTAAAAAAATTTCAAAGGGCAATAACTCTTGAAGGGGGCATAATCCGGACGAGAAAAAAAATACGCGTCAGCTAATTTTCCATGAGGAATCCATATATGAAATTTCAAAACCCTAGCATACACGGTTCTTTAGTTATGCTATGCATCAAAAGCGTAACGGACGGACGAACGGACGAACAGACGAACGAGGCAGAAGCAATATGCCCCTCCAACTTTTTCAAAGTTGGGGGCATAATGATATATACATGTACCCCTCTCCTACATGTATAAAGCCCACTTTTACTATATAAAAGTAGGGTTTAAACCATTTTGTACCAGAAACCCCAAAACGGGTAGTTGGCAAACAGTGCAGTCCCAGATCAGACGTGCAGAATGCGACGTCTGATCAGGGCCTGCACAGTTTGTAAAACATTAGGCCATTTTCGCCCCCGCCCATCGGGGCTTGAAGAAATAGATGGACTGCATGATGCTTCCACGCAGAGCTGAAACCAACCGCACATGAGAACTGGTAAACAGCTTAGAGGTTCTGAGCATGGCCAGGAAAAGTGGTGCGAGTTGAACCATCCATGCATCCCTATTAGTTTAATTATACAACAGGGCTTGCGATGTCATTTCATCTCAATGTCAGGTAAAAGTCCCACAAAATTGGAAGCAATGTCTCCAAAATGACATATACAGTGTTGACGAGGACGTTAAACCTCAAATCAAACAAACAATTTTGAAGAAAACATAACCTGACACCCCTTAATGTCGAAATGCACTCCTTCTATATATAAGGAGGAAGATTCCATTTGGTACAAAAAGGGTTAATGTGTACCCCTAATCTATGTTTTTGAGCAAAAAAAAGCAAAATGATATATACATGTACCCCTCTCTTATAAACCCCAGTTTTACTATATAAAAGTGGGGTTTAATGGGGTCAAAATTATATAGGCATATTTTCATGATGATGTCCCAAAAATAAAAGGCACAAGCCCTCTTAAGGGGAATGGGAACACCTGGCAGATTTTTCTGCCATTTTTCAAAGGGAGAGAACTTTCGGAACTTCCTGTTCGGTTTTCTATAAGCTCTGTCCCACAGAAAAAGGGGTCAACTGTTAAAGGAAAAAATTTGCTCCTTAGGAGCAAATTCTTTCCTTTAAGAGTGGACCCCTATTGACATAAGAGACAAAAAAACTTTTGCAGGAGTTGCCGCCCATGAAGGTAAGGCTTTCTCCGGATTCATTGTATTACACAGTCTCATAATTATGATAAATATGTAAAAGAAGGACTTACTTGCCAAGTCTAATGAGGTAGGTCTTGTTGTCAACATCATACACATTCATAACACGCATACTCACAAACCTGGAACATACAATAATATTAATCCTTGACCTGCTAAATATTTATATATGCCACACCCACTACTGATTATCAACCAATCAGGTTACTTGATGCAAGTTATTGCAACAAATTAATGAGCTGAATGACAATGAAGATCCTGATTCAGGGATACAGACTAACAGGCGCCCAGGGCACCTAAATTTTTGCCTGGGCGCCGAAGTTTTGAATTAAAATGCCTATTAACTTAATGTAAAATTTGGATTTATGGCAGTCTGGGCGCCTAAAGCAAAATGCTTGGTCTGTATCCCTGCTGATCAGTTAAGAAGCCATCTGATCTGGACCTTCATTGTTTGAAAGATACGACCTAATCCGGGCTCAGCAGGACAAGGGTTAAACAGAACAAAATATTAAACAGAACAATTTCTAGAGTGTATTGTGAAGTGGAACAGTTTGAGCATGCAAAATAGCTTGATCAGCATTTGCCAACATTTGTGAAGATCATGACAAGAAATGATGCAGCCATACTTTTTCAGTGTCAAACTTGTATTGGTCCATAGGACTATAGGTGTACATATTTCAAAGTGGGAGTCCCTACATAGCTCCAGATAAGAAAGTTTAATAAGGAAAATTAGGAATTAACCCTTTTTTGCACTAAACGGAATCTTCCTCCTTATATCTGGCAGGAGGCCATTTTTTAATTAAGGGGTGACATGTGCAGGTTGTGTTATGCTAAAAATTTATTTGGAAAATAGCTGAACTTTTTGCAAACAGTGTAGGCCCTGATCAGACGCCGCATTCTGCGGCACCTGATCTGGGCCTGCACTGTGTGCCAGGGTACTCATTATGGGGTTTCTGGTACAAAATGGGTTAATTTCCCCTTTTCTTGAAAGAAACATACATGTACATTGTGGGTGCTTGCAAGAATTAGGGGAACTATCTCCAAATCTGTCGTGGAATTATCATCAAATCTGTCGGGGAGCTGTCTTCTCTGGAACTGTCTTGATTCCAGTTTCTAAATGGTTGTTGTTAACCAATTGTATACTAGTGGACTCTTCCATTGCTATATGTTGGACTAGTCCATTTGTCATATAAGGGACCGTGGTAGCTCAGTAGTTAGTGCACTTGCCATTGATGCTAGAGGCCCCAGGTTTGTCTGTGGCATCTGATCTTGGCCTGCACTGTTTGGCAACGTACCCCTTTAGGGGTTTCCCCGCATAAATAGGTTAATGTTTCAAACATCAGCATTTTTTAAATCTGTGTATAACATATTATGTGTTGCTATTTTTCAGGTCCAGTAGGGTCAAGGAGAGCACTGATGGCAATTTTACTCAAATAATGGAGCATTAGGCCTCACCAGCTGGTCTCAACTGATGTCACAAATGTAATGCATAGTGAGCATGTGTCATAAACACATGAAAAGGGCATATTGAAATGAGTACATTGCTGGAATAATCATTTAAGTACTAAGCAAGCAGCCTAGTTCTTTCTTTATGCATTTTAATCCAGATGTAACCACTTCTGTGGAAGTAAGAGCTGCTAGACAGGTCACCTATGACAACAGGTATACATCTCGTATTACTGATATACTCAACAACCTTCACTGGCATCCACTATATCAGAGACGCATAGACAGTTGACTCACTATGCTGTACAAGGTCACATATAACCTTGTTGCCATTCCTGCAACTGAATACCTCATTCAGAAATTATTCTTTCTTTCTTTCTACTGATACTGTACATTACATTCACTCCAGGTTTGCAGGATGAAAGCCTAAACAGTAATCATGTTTCATGTAATTATGGTAGGGATCTTTAACCTGCACAGGGGATGGTTCTCCCTGCACAGGGGGCCTCCAGTTAATGTCCCGATCCGAAGGACAGTGCACTTTATGCAATTCATCCCTGCAAATGATGCTAATGGAGCATGTTAGGACACTGAAATTTTATCGCCACTGCCGGGGATCAAACCCGGGATCTCTAGCATCAGAAACAAGTGCACTAACCACTGAGCTATCACGCTCCAACATATCCATTCCACATATCAGGAGGGACTCTAGACAAAACCACCCTTTGGCATACAAACTCAACCAAGGTTGGTCGGTAAATACCGGTGGCGGGAATTCCCACTGGTATTTACCGGTAATTACCGTCCTGGGAAATACTCCAAATTTCAGCAAAAGTGGGAAATACTGGGAAACAGTGGGAAATATGATTTTTGTTTAGTTATTTCATGGAAAAAACACTATTAATATTTGTGTAATTTAATAGAAATAATGAACAGTTAGCTATTTAGCAATATGCCTCCCCATACATATATGTCATAAGTCTGCTTTTACTCAACCAAATACAAGCATAACTAGATAGTGATGATGATGTTGTTATGTAAGGTGCAGAGTTATTTAAAATATAACTCATATGCTTAAGAAGATAAAATACCAAAATGATCCCAATATTTGGGACAGCCATGCCTGGGCAAACAGTGCAGACCCAGATCAGAATCACTTAGCTTCTTTAAGAAAGTTTGCCATTGGAACTACATGTTTTGTATGCTTTAGCTTAACACTAAACCACATGGTTCATTTTTTTTAGATTTACAACAACTGTTTGGATGTTTCAACTTTGAACTTTAAGAATGTCTAGAAAAAAAGGTTTGTTTGCAAGTTTGTCAAGTAATCATACTCCTAATGCTAAAAGGTGTGATAATTTAATTGTTTGTTTGAGACAGGTATTAAAAGAACACAGTTAATTTAAGCAGTTTCTGGTTTCTTAAATTATCTACAGATACTCATCTAAGTATTAAAATTACATGTTTTTATAAGTCAAGGGAAATAGCTGAAAGTTAAAAACTAATATTTTAGAATCACGTTTGAAAAGAAATTACATACATTCTATATGAAGACAAGGGTCTATAGATCTTTCAAGTTATTCAATATAAAAATGGCTGGGAAATTCTTCAAAATTTCACTTGTTCTACATGACTAAGTGCATGTAAACTCTGGTAAATGTCCTAAGGACTAGACCAACTTTTCACTTTACCTTCAATTTTTTTTGTCATTGCAAGCAGGCAAGTGGAATTTTCAAGCCCTGCATGAACTTAAAATAATTTTGCTTTCAAATAGCTAGGTAGTTGGGGTATATTAAGCAGTTTCAGTTGGTACCACCTATGTAAATGTATATTTCCCAGTATTTCCCGGGAATTCCCTTTATTTCCCGGGAATTCCCTGTATTTCCCGCTGTCCAGGGAAATACGAGTATTTCCCGCTTTATTGCCAACCTTGAACTCAACACTACCCCTACAAACTACTACAAAATTTCATTCTTTCCTAGAACCATTTTTCATTGGAATGCTCTACCCTGCCAAATAGTCATGTTCCCTACCCTGACACAGTTTAGTGATGCTGTGTGCCAGGTGGTGCATGTGTCCCCCTAGTCACTGGCCTCTGTGTTACTAACACTCTCCTTGCACTGTATGAAACTCATTTCACCTGCTATATTTCTCCTCGGAGGTTAATTTGTTTGATTTGAGGTTTAACGTCCCCGTCAACACTGTAAAGGTCATTTTGGAGACTTTGCTTCCAATTTTGTGGGACTTTTACCCGCCATTGAGATGAAATGACATCTCAAGCCCAGCCGCCCAATGAAACCAAATGGGTTTATAAGCATGGACGGTGAGACTCGCACCGCTTTACCTGGGCAAGCTTAGGTCCTCTTTGCGGTTTACAAGTACTGGTACTTGTGTGCGGGTCGGTTTCAGCTCTGCGTGGAAGCATAATGCAGCCCATCTATTTCTTCAAGCCCTGATGGGCTGGGGCCGACCTCGGAGGCTAAGAAGTATTGGAAGATAGATAAGTTAAGGAGCATGATAGCTCAGTGGTAAGTGTACTTGCCTCTGATGCTAGAGGTCCCGGGTTCGATCCCTGGCAGCGGCAATAAAATTTCGGTGCCCGAACACGCTCCATTGGCATCATTTGCAGGGATGAATGTCATAAAGTGCACCGTCCTTCGGATCGAGATGTTAACTGGAGGCCCCCTGTGCAGGAAGATCCATCCCCTGTGCAGGTTAAAAATCCCTACCATAATAAAAATGATTACTGTGTCGGCTTTCATCCTGCAAACCTGGAGTTTATGTAATGTACACCTGCGGTAATGGTCAAATGTGACCGACACAGTGTTATGACCCTCTAGGAGCCTCTACGCAGTGACGTCACTGGACGAGCCCATTCTGGCCAATCGTCGACCACTTCCGTCCTCTTGACTTTCCCGACTTTGGACAACACGGACGTGTTTCAGAGTCGGGGACTTGGGAGCATAAATTCAGGTAAGTTATCATTACTTATCATTATTATAACATTTGGCGCTGCGAGCAGGGTCAAATGTTATAAGTAAGATAAGTAAAGATAACTTTACTGAATTTATGCTCCCAAGTCCCCGACCCTGAAACACGTCCGTGTTGTCCAATGTCGGGAAAGTCAAGAGATAGATTAGTTGATGACGTCTGGCCAGAATGGGATCGTCCAATGACGTCACTGCATAGAATTAGTGTACGGTCGTAGATCTTGCGGTTGTTGTTGTAGAATCGGCACAACAGTAGAAAGAAAGTATTCCGTATTTAAGCCATAAGGCCATATAATCACATAGGTATCTTCTTAGACTTGTACTTCGACACTTGTATTTACTCGCGATCTACTCCTAACACTCTTACCCTAACCACAGATTATATCAGTGACTGTCCTACTCCTATCTATCTATCTATCTTCTTATACTGAGTCGGTCATATCTGGCCATTACCTAAAGTGTATGAATGTCATTTGACGTGTCACCAGTAACAATTCTGATTCTGTCAGTAAGCAGTGGCGGACAGATTCTTAAGTCTAGCCAAAGTAAAAATCTACCAAAAGAATGGTGTTTTGCCGGTTAATTTCCCCCCACCCCTCCCACCAGCAACAAATTGAAATTACAATGAAAAGTTATGAAATCCGGCAGAGGAACTTATTTCTTAGACTCTGCTTGACAATCCATTTAACAGTATATACTAACCTCAATAATTCTCGTATCACTACTGTGATGTCAACTGTATTAAATCTGGACTTCATTTTTGGTTGTAAAATCGTGAAAAATACCCTAATAATTCTGTGTTGTTTTCGTGAGTTTCGCCATTTATTCTTCCGATTAGTAATTATGTTACGCCAATTGTGATTTGTCAATCTGTTTATATCTGCCAATGAAACAACAGAAGAGAGATCAAACAGATATCAGAGCTCGTGACGTGTTTCCATCTAAATATAGATATGCATTTCTTAAAATAGAACGAATGACGTTCGCTACAATATATTCAAATCAATTCACCGCTCAATACAACTGGCCGGTTAGCTCAGTCGGTTAGAGCGTCGTGCTAATAACGCGAATGTCGTGGGTTCGACCCCCACACTGGCCAATTCTTTTGTTTCCTTCCCGTTGCACAGTAAGAACTAACTGTGCACAGGTTTAAGTTTGTTTGATTTGAGGTTTAACGTCCCCGTCAACACTGTAAAGGTCATTTTGGAGACGTTGCTTCCAATTTTGTGGGACTTTTACCCGATATTGAGATGAAATAACAACTCAATCCCTGCCGCCCAATAAAACTAATAGGGTTTATAAGCATGGACGGGCCGACTCGCACCGCTTTACCTGGGCAGGCTTAGATCCTCTTAGCTGTTTACCAGTACTCGTGTACGGGTCGGTTTCAGCTCTGCATGGAAGCATCATGCAGCCCATATATTTCTTCAAGCCCCTATCGGCGGGGGCCGCACTGTGGATAGGTGGTAAACCGCTTAGCCTGTTTGTTTGATTTTAGGTTTAACGTCCCCGTCAACACTGTAAAGGTCATTTTGGAGACGTTGCTTCCAATTTTGTGGGACTTTTACCCGACATTGAGATGAAATGACCTCTCAAGCCCTGTCGCCCAATGAAACCAATAGGGTTTATTAGCATGGACGGTCTGCCTCGCACCGCGGTTTCTGGACAGGCTTAGATCCTCTAAGCGGTTTACCAGTACTAGTGTGCGGGCCGGTTTCAGCTCTGCGTGGAAGCATCATGCAGCCCATATATTTCTTCAAGCCCCTATGGGCGGGGGCTATCCGCTTAGCCTGTGTCGGACGTTCCATGCATATGGCAAACTCCAGTTAAACCCAGACTTAAGTTTGAAGTTTTCAAACATGGGTTTGACAACTTCAGACCACAGCTTCAAAGGAAAAAAAAAAAAAAAAAACCTTTCAACTAGCAATAAATCTTCTTGAAATTCGTTTTATCCGATTTTAATCTCTACTTTACAAACACTGTTTTTACTTTCAATTCTCCTGAAATCCATTACTTTTTCTTCTATCACACTTTTCTTTTTCTGTCGCACATAATCCTCGCGAGAGGGTGTTGCAGGACGTATAGATAGATAACTTGAAACCCCGGTTTGAAGTTTTCAACATAGGGTTTAAAAAACACAAACTATGGTTTCAACCAAAACTATACACTGCCCGTCGGGGCTGGGCTGCATGGTGCTTCCACGCAGAGCTGTCGCCCCCGCCCATCGGGGCTTGGAGAAATAGACTGGGCTGCACGGTGCTTCCACGCAGAGCTGAAACTGACCACACATGAGTACTGGCTTTGTTTTTGTTTGTTTGATTTCGTGAAGTTTAACGTCCCCGTCAACACTGTAAAGGTTATTTTGGAGACGTTGATTCCAATTTTGTGGGTCTTTTTACCGACATTGAGATGAGATGACATCTCAAGCCATGCCGCAAATGAAACCAATAGGGTTAATAAGCATGGACGGGCCGACTCGCACCGTATTGCGTGGGCAGGCTTAGATCCTCTAAGCGGTTTATCGGTACTCGTGTGCGGGTCAGTTTCAGCTCTGCGTTTGTTTGTTTGTTTTCTTTGATGTTTAACGTCCCCGTCAACACTATAAAGGTCATTTTGGAGACGTTGCATCCATTTTGTGGGACTTTTACCCGACATTGAGATGAAATGACATCTCAAGCCCTGTCGCCCAATGAAACCAATAGGGTTTATTAGCATGGACGGTCCGCCTCGCACCGCGGTTCCTGGGCAGGCTTAGATCCTCTAAGCGGTTTACAAGTACTAGTGTGCGGGCCGGATTCAGCTCTTCGTGGGAGCAGTATGCAGCCCATATATTTCTTCAAGCCCCTATGGGCGGGGGCTAGCTGAAGCATCATGCAGCCCATCTATTTCTGCGGGGGGCGCATGAGTACTGGTAAACTGCTTAGAAGGACTAAACCTGCCCAGGTTAAATGTGTGCCTAATAATGCATATTTATGCTCCCGAGAATCTTTAATTCGGGGGTGGGGGGGGGGGGGGGGTGCATAGTGCATATAGTTTTTGCCCTGTCTGTCTGTTTGTTTGTTCGTCTGTCCGTTACAAAAACATTAACCTTGACCATAACTTCAAAAGTATTTGACCTAGCCCGATGAAACTTCACACACTTATTCACCATCACAAGGGCTACATCCTGACCAAGGGCCATAATCTGTTGTCATTTTTGGCTGAATTATCTCTCCTTGAAATTTTTACAAAACTTTAACCTTGATCATAACTTCAAAAGTATTTGACCTAGCCCGATGAAACTTCACACATTTATTCAACATCATAAGGGCTACATCCTGACCAAGGGCCATAACTCTGTTGTCAGTTTTGGCTGAATTATCTCCCCTTGAAATTTTTTAAAACTTTAACATTGGCCATAACTTTCGATTGATATGTGATAGTGTTTTCATATTTCACATGTGAATTCCTACTCACAAGACCTTTCAAGTGGTACCATAATTTTAATCTCGTGACCTTGACCTTGACGTTTGACCTACTTTTTAAAAACTTCAACATAGTCAATAACTTTCTATTGGTAAGTGATAGGGCTTTCATATTTCACATGTGCATTCTTTTTTACAAGACCTTACTAGTTGTACCATAATTTTTGACCTCGTGACCTTGACCTTGACATCTGACCTACTTTTTAAAAACTTACATTGGCCATAACTTTCGATTGGTAAGTGGTATGACTTTCATATTTCACATGTGCATTCCTTGTCACAAGACCTCTCTAGTGGTACCATAATGTTTGACCTCGTGATCTTGACCTTGACGTTTGACCTACTTTTTAAAAACTTTAACATTGGCCATAACTGTCGATTGGTAAGTGATAGGGCTTTCATATTTCACATGTGTATTCTATGTCACATGACCTTTCCAATGATCCCATAATTTTTGACCTTGTGACCTTGACCTACTTTTTTAAGACTTGAACATTGGCCATACCTTTCGATTGCTTAGTGATACTGCTTTCATATTTAACATGCGCTGTCCGGGGGCATCAGTGTTTCACAAACACATCTTGTTTCATTTTGTTTTTGTTTGTTTGATTTGAGGCAACACTGTAAAGGTCATTTTGGAGTCGTTGCCTCCAATTTTGTGGGACTTTTACACGATATTGAGATGAAATGACATCTCAAGCCCTGCCGCCCAATGAAACCAATAGGGTTTATAAGCATGGGCGGGCCGACTCGCACCGCTTTGCCTGGGCAGGCTTAGATCCTCTAAGCGGTTTACCAGTACTCGTGTGCGGATCGGTTTCAGCTCTGCGTGGAAGCATCATGCCCGATGGGCGGGGGCCGTTTTGGTTTCTAACACAACGGGCCTATATAGGCAATGGTAAATGACTGTGTTTTATTCTGCAACAAATCACAGCTTGGAAGAGCTCGACGATTGACGTCATTAAAAACTGCGAATTTATGACCATACTAGTCGAGTTCCTTGACGTTAGACGGTGTAACGTTATATTCTCGCATCGAAAACGTTAGAAAAGGATATAAATGCATGTGTTTCAGTCGATACTTTTAGCGGGATTTCTTCTAACAATGGCGAAAAGTTGTGAGATTTTGAAGGAAACAACAACATTATTGCCGATTTTCAGCGTGTTAGAATAGAAATACGCGCGCGTGATTTGTCTACTTACAACTGACTGACAAACTGTGATTTATTACTCAACAAATCACAGTTAGAGCTGATCTATTTCTTTATTCTAACACAGCGCGCCTATATGGGCAATGGAAAATAAGTGTGTTTTATTCTACAACAAATCACGGCATGGAAGAGCGTGACGAGTGACGTCATTAAAAACTGCTAATTTATGATGTTCCTAGTCGATTTCCTTGACGTGAGACGGTGTAACGTCGTATTCTCGCATCGCAAACGTTAGAAAAGGATATAAATGCACGTGTTTCAGTCGATAATTTTAGTGGGATTTCTTCTAACAATGGCGAAAAGTTGTGAGATTTTGAAGGAAACAACAGCATTATTGCCGATTTTCAGCGTGTTAGAATCGAAATAGATCAGCTCTAGTTTGTGATTTGTTGAGTAATAAATCACAGTTTGTCGGTCAGTTGTAAGTAGACAAATCAGTTGTAAGTAGACAAATCACGCGCGCCACGCGCTCGTGATTTGATCTACTTTACAACTGATCTCCAAACTGTGATTTATTACTCAACAAATCACAGTTAGAGCTGATCTATTTCTTAATTGACAAACGTTTGTCAATAGCCATTTTACGTGAACTCGTTATTGACAAACGTTTGTCACTAGCCTCTTCCCCCATTTTTTTTTTTTAAAAAAATAGTATTTCAGTTTTTACAACCCCCCCCCCCCCCCCCCCCTTCAAAAAAGAAGAATCAATTTTCTTACATAAAAGAGCTTAACAGACAGTAGCATTTGAAAGAGAGCTAAAATGTCATCAAAGAACAAGTCCGTGAAATGAACCCATCCACAACCCCACTTTATATAGAGAAAACTGGGGGTTACGGGCGTATAAATTATTTTTCTTATTTCTCCACCAATACATAGATTGTGGGTACTCTTAAAAATGAGGCGGTTCTAACGAGCACCCACAAACTATGTTTGCAGTAAACTGAAGAAACATATCACGGAGAGGGTCATTTTGGAGATGTGAAAAAAGCACTATGTCGCACGGGTGTATTTGTCTCTCAAGGAAAAGAGGAGAGAGACAGTAGGCTTATACTCTGGTCCAAAGGCCTAAAAGTTGATGCCACGGAGCATTGCAACAGATGACCTTATTCCCCCAATAATTTAGGAGCTGCAGAAATCATTAATCTATGGCATTTCAGATCCCCATTGCAGGATCTGATATTTTCAAAGGATCCTTCTTCACATTAGACTGTCCTTCCATATTCGGTAATACCATTGCTGAAGGCGCAAGGTAAAAACATCTAGGTTTATTTCTTTGGCGAGCGCAAGGGATTAACTTCCCTTTTCACAGTTCCTGGTTTGACGTGTCACCGGTAGCAATCTGAGGCGAAGTGAGTCCAGATGTCTTCAGGGCAGGCCAGAAATCCGGTAATAGATAACTTATTAGCTATTTTCCACATTTAACATCATAATTTATTTGTGTATTTGATTTATAATTTAACGTTTTTGTCAACACTATTTAGGTCATTTTGGAGACGTTGCTTCCAATTTTGTGGGACTTTTACCCAACGTTGAGATGAAATGGAATCTCGAGCCCTGCCGCCAAATTAAACCAATAGGGTTTATATGCATGGACGGTCCGACTCACAACACTTTACCTGAGCAAGCTTAGACGTAGCCACCCGCTTGGATGGCTAGGTTTTGTCTTTAGCTGAGCTACGTCCTTCTGTTGCCAATGTCTCCCCCTGTCCCTTCAGTCAACAAGTTCGTGTAATGAAAAAAAATGTTTACCGTTTCCCCGTGTCACGGGTCGTCGGCTGGTGGAGGTCCCCGGGAATGAATCCATGCTGGCAAGATGTAATTAATTTCCCTGTACCCCACTTAATATCAGAAAAGTGACATTGACATAACAACATTAATTGAATTTATTAATTGACTATCCTGCATTGTTCGGAGGTCATCCGTACTAACACTGAGGTCAAAAATCAAAAATCTTGTTTTTAATGGTGTCAATTAATAAAAGTGTCAATAATCAAGTATTTTCGTATTGGCCAAGTTACAGGTCCGAGGTCACCTGTATTGGCCTCGGGCCAATAAAGCAGACCTCGGACCTGTAACTGGGCCAATACGAAATTACTTGGTTAATAACATTATAATATTGAACCATACTGATGAAACTTTCTCTTAGTGTCTGGCATTAGAATAAAACACCCATGTGAAAAAGTGCTTTCTTTCACGTCTCTCTGTTGAAAATAGCTATATTTTTTGATCGATTGTTTTTCAGTCAACATAAAGTTACTAAGCAGAAAACTCTTCAGTTCTGATGTCTACGTGACTATCACTGATTTGTAGAAGATCTAAGTAACTGTTCTAAATGGGCCCCGTCATGCGATTTTGGTACTTATCGCCTATGCGAGCAGCGAAGGTTCAGGCGAGCCTGCGCATCCGCGCAGTCTCGCCAGAACCTTCGCTGCTCGCTCATACAAGCAGTGAATCAAGAGGAACCTTCAGACAGAAAGCCATATCCCTGGCCCCTCTGAATGGCTGGGCATGCGCAGTTAAAATTTGTCATGACGGAATGCTCGAAGACACAAATTCGCTTGGCGGGGCTCAAATAGAAAATAGCCACGTTATTCTTATCACTGTGGCCCAGAGTGTTGTGTAAGAGGGTTATCTATAGAATCTGGTCTTGAATCATGTATTGGGCTTGTCAAACAGTGTAGACCCAGATCAGATGCCACATAACGCGGACTGAACAAATTATTTGTCTAAATCGCGACGGAAGTAAGGGCGAGGATTGTGGCCGCGTTAAATAGATTTAAGACTGCCAGTGGAAATCGTTTCACTGACCCTTTGACCTCCGCCCATCGGGACTTGAAGAAATAGATTGGCTGCATGATGCTTTCACACAGAGCTGAAACCCACCGCACATGAGTACTGGTAAACCGCTTAGAGAAACTAAGCCTGCCCAGGCAAAGTGGTGCAAGCGAAACCATGCTTACAAACCCTATTGGCTGCATTGGGCTACAGGGCTTGAGATGTCATTTCATCTCAATGTCGGGTAAAAGTCCCACACAATTGGAAGCAGCGTCTCCAAAATGACCTATACAGTGTTGACGAGGACATAAAACCATGACAAAAATAAACCGCGACATAAGAACCGCCTTGGAACGGTCAGTGAAACGAATTCCACTGGGGGAACGGAAGTAAGGGCGAGGATTGTGGCCACGTAAAATCGATTTAAGCAACCCCCCCACCCCACCCCGGTAGAATTCGTTTCACTGACCGCTCCAATGCGGTTCTTCTGGCATGGTTTATTTTTGTTATGGCTTGTCTTTGAGTGTGTGTATTGATTGTATTAGTTTGTTTTGGAATTGACCATTTTGTGGGAAAGTATAACTGTCCTTTTGGCTTTGGCTTTGGCCTTTTGTGTTTCTATCCCATTGGTGTATCTGGTGGTCGCTGTGATTTCTGACCATTGCCTTCACTTCTATTTTTCATGATCTCCCTTTCCCTCGAAAACAAATCTGAAATCAGTGAAGCCTTTAGCTCGACTTACAGATATTTGGATGATTTATTAAATATTGACAGTACCTATTTCGATGGTTTGATCAGGATTTACCCCCCCCCCCCCACCCCAACTTCAGTTAAATAAAGCAAATTCTTCTGATACCGAGGCCCCGTTTTTTGGATTCACAGCTTTCTATTATAGATGGGTCTGTTTCCTGCAAAATGTATGATAAACGCGATGTTTTTGATTTTGAGATTGTAAAGTTTCATTTCTGGGATGGTGATGTTCCTCGTGCGGCATCCTATGGCGTTTTTATTTCGCAATTAATTCAATTTGCCACAGTGTCTAATCATGTAACTGACTTCAACCGGCCCCCGCCCATCGGGGCTTGAAGAAATAGATGGGCTGCGCGGTGCTTCCACGCAGAGTTGAAACCGACCCGCACACGAGTACTGGCAAACCGCTTAGTGGATCTAAGCCTGCCCAGGCAAAGTCGGACCTTCCATGCTTATAAACCCTATTGGTTTCATTGGGCGGCAGGGCTTGAGATGTCATTTCATCTTAATGTCGGGTAAAAGTCCCACAAAGTTGGAAGCAACGTCTCCAAAATGACCTTTACAGTGCTGACGGGGACGTTAAACCTCAAGTCAAACAAACAAACAAAACTGACTTCAACACACTCGTAATAAATTGTTAATTCCTAAACTATTTAATCAGGGTTATCGGTATCATAAACTACGCAAAGCCTTTTCAAACACGGAACCCGGGAAGGGACATGATTTTTTTATTTTATAAGTTGTGCGCATAAGATAATATCTTGTCCGCACAAAATAATATGTTGTCCGCACAAGATAATATCTTGTCCGCACAAGATAATATGTTGTCCGCACAACATAATATCTTGTCCGCACAAGATATTATCTTGTGCGCACAACTTATAAAATAAAAAACAATCATGTCCCTTCCCGGTGTAACGGTCAGCTTCTTCCCCGGCCCATTTCTTCCCCGGGGAAGAACTGGGCCGGCCCGTTTCTTCCCCGGGGGAAGAACTGGGCCGGCCTGGTTCTTCCCCGGGGGAAGAAACTGACTAGTCAGTTTCTTCCCCACCCAGTCAGTTTCTTCCCCCTAAAAATATTTTTAGAACCATTGTCAACGAGTAATTTTCAGCTCACAATTCGTTATAAATGAGAAATGAGACCATTCTGAATAAGTTCAGAGTCCTTTTAGCTTGAATGACAAAATTTGCTCTATGATACACCATTCATGGAGATGCAATAAAATATGCATCCATATTCAAGCATCTTGGGTGCATTTTCTTTGCTTTTTAAGACATAAATTAGTATTAACTAAACAGATATAATAAGGCATAAATGTTTGGCGCTCAAATCTACATGGTATTTGGAGACTGGGGGTGGGGAAGAACTGGGCCGGCCCGTTTCTTCCCCACCCCAGATTTTTCTGTTTACAAAAATTCTTGTGATAAATTTTCTTCCCGTTTTAAGACATAAATTGGTATAAACTAAAAAGATATAATAAGCAACAAATGTTTGGAGCTCAGATCTAAATAGAATTTGGAGACTGGGGGTGGGGAAGAACTGGGCCGGCCCGTTTCTTCCCCATCCCAGATTTTTCTGTTTACAAAAAATTCTAGTGATAAATTTTCTTCGCTTTTTATGACATAAATTGGAATAAACTAAAAAGATATAATAAGCAACAACTGTTTGGAGCTCAAATCTAAATAGAATTTGGAGACTGGGGGTGGGGAAGAACTGGGCCGGCCCGTTTCTTCCCCACCTCAAATTTTTCTGTTTACATAAAATTCTTGACATAAATTTTCTTCGCTTTTTAAGACATAAATTGGTATAAACTAAAAAGATATAATAAGCAACAAATGTTGGAGCTCAAATCTAAATAGACTTCGGAGATTGGGGGTGGGGAAGAACTGGGCCGGCCCGTTTCTTCCCCACCCCAGATTTTTCTGTTTACAAAAAATCCTCGTAATAAATTTTCTTCGCTTTTTATGACATTAATTGGAATAAACTTAAAAGATATAATAAGCAACAAATGTTTGGAGCTCAGATCTGAATAGAATTTGGAGACTGGGGGTGGGGAAGAACTGGGCCAGCCCGTTTCTTCCCCACCCCAGATTTTTCTGTTTACAAAAAATTCTTGTGATAAATTTTCTTCGCTTTTTATGACATAAATTTTAATAAACTAAAAACATATAATAAGCAACAACTTTTTGGAGCTCAATTCTAAATAGACTTCGGAGATTGGGGTAGGGGAAGAACTGTGCCGGCCCGTTTCTTCCCCACCCCAGAGTTTTCTGTTTACAAAAAATTCTTGTGATAAATTTTCTTCGCTTTTTATGACATTAATTGGTATAAACTAAAAAGATATACATGTAATAAGCAACAAATGTTTGGAGCTCAGATCTAAATAGAATATGGAGATTGGGGGTGGGGAAGAACTGGGCCGGCCCGTTTCTTCCCCACCCTAGATTTTTCCGTTTACAAAAAATTGTTGTGATAAATTTTCTTCGCTTTTATGACATAAATTGGAATAAACTAAAAAGATATAATAAGCAACAGATGTTTGGAGCTCAGATCTAAATAGAATTTGGAGCCTTGGGGTGGGGAAGAACTGGGCCGGCCCGTTTCTTCCCCACCCCAGATGTTTCTTTTTACAAAGAATTCTAGTGATACATTAACTTTTCTGAACAAAGCTACAGCGTCTTACGCTATGAATTTAATATTTGAATTCAAATAATAAGCACATACAGCGGTATAAGCTACAAAAAGGAAAAAGCTGGGGATGGGTGAACGGGGGTTGGGGAAGAACTGGGCCGGCCAAGTTCTTCCCCACCCCATTTGCTTTTCTGAACAAATCTACAATGGTTTACGCTAGGAATTTAACATTTGATTTCAAATAATAAACACATACAGCGGTATGAAATAAAAAAAAGGAAAATGCTGGGGGGGGGGGGAGAGAACTTGGCTGGCCCAGTTCTTCCCCACCCCAAGGCTGCTATACACTAGTTTTTCTGAACAAAGCTACAATGTCTTACGCTATGAATTTAATATTCGAATTCAAATAATAAGCACATACAGCGGTATAAGCTACAAAAAGGAAAACGCTGGGGGTGGGTGAACGGAGGTGGGGAAGAACTGGGCCGGCCCAGTTCTTCCCCACCCTAAGGCTGCTATGTATTTGCTTTTCTGAATAAATTCACAATATTTTACGCTATGAATTTAATATTTGAGTTCAAATAACAAATACATACTTCGGTATGAACTACAAAAAGGAAATAGCTGGGGGTGGGTGAAGATGGTGGGGGGGGGGGGGGAGAACTTCCCCACCCTAAGGTTACTGTAGATTTATCTTTCTTAACAAATCAACATTGCCATTCCATGCTATGAATTAATACTTTAATTAAAATAACAAAAATTGACAGCTCTATCCACTAGAAAATTAAATGTCTGGGGGTGGGGAAGAACCGGGCCGGCCCAGTTCTTCCCCGGGGAAGAACTGGGCCGGCCCGGTTCTTCCCCACCCCCATTTTCCAGATTCTATTTAGAATTGAGCACCAAAGATTTGTTGCTTAGTATACCTATTAATTTATTACCAATTTATGTATTAGAAAGCTGAGAAAATTAATCACAGATACTGGAATAGGGATGCATATTTCATTAGATCACCATGTATTGTAGGGCATCTAGCAAATTTTGCCATTTGTGCTATAAAGGCTCAAACCATATTCAGAATGGTTTCTTTTCTCATTTTGAACAAATTGTGAGGCATTAATAGCTCGTTAACAATGGTTCTAAAAAAGTTTTTAGGGGTGGGGGGGGGGGGGGGGAAGAAACTGACTGGGTGGGGAAGTCAGTTTCTTCCCCGGGGAAGAAATGGGCCGGCCCGTTTCTTCCCCGGGGAAGAAACTGACTGGGGGGAAGAACTGGCCTGTTACACCGGGTTCCGTAAGAATTTGATGGTGTCTTAGTATATAAATTCAGAACAAGAGGGCCCAATGGCCCTATATCGCTCACCTGTGTACCAGAAAATCATTAGTGTAGGAGACCATTTGACATTGCTAAATACTAAATACCTAAGCTCAGGCAAAGCGGTGTCCATGCTTATAAACCCTACTGGTTTCATTGGGGGACAGGGCTTGAGATGTAATGTCATCTCAATGTCAGGTAAAAGTCCCACAAAATTGGAAGAGACATCTCCAAAATGATCTATACAGTATTGACGGGGATGTAAAACCTCAAAGAAACAAAATCTGTGCCTTATGGTTTTGGAGAAAAAGATTTTTTTTTTAAGTTTTTTCCAGTATAAGTCTATAGGAGCTAATGAGCCCTGGGGCTTGGCCAATTTTGACCCAAAAGGGCATGGTTGGCAGGATTTATGTAGGCGACCATTTTGTGTTGCTATATACTAAATATCTAAGGTCTGTACATCATGGTTTCAAAGAAGATGTTTGAAGCTTTTTTCCATTATAAGTTTGTTGGAGTTAAGGGGCCACAGGATTTGGACCCCAGGGGCATGATTGGCAGGATTCATGTAGGCGACCACTCGATATTGCTACATGCTAAATACCTAAGCTCTGGGACTTATGGTTTCAGAGAAGAAGATTTTTGAAGATTGTTTACCCATTTTAAGTTTTTTTTTTCATTATAAGGGCCCTGTGGTTTCAGAGAAGAAGATTTTTGAAGTTTCTCCAATTGTAAGTCTATGGAAGCTAAAGAGCCCTGGGGTGTGGCCAATTTGGATCCCGGGGGCATAACTGGCAGGATTTAGGTAGGTGGCCACTTGACATTGCTACATACTACAAATCTAAGCTCTAGGCCTTATGGTTTCATAGAAGATTTTTTAAGTTTTTTTTCCATTATAAGTCTATTGGAGGTGATGAGCTCGGGCATGGCCAATTTCGACCCCAGGGGCAGGGTTAGCAGGATTTATGTAGCTGGCTATTTTATGTTGCTACACACTAAATATCTAAGTTCTGTGCTTCACAGTTTCTGAGAAGAAAATTTTTGAAGCTTTTTTCCATTATGAGTCTATGGGAGATAAGGGGCCCGGGGCGTGGCCCATTTGGACCCCAGGGGCATGATTAGCAGGAAATATGTAGGAGACCACTTGCCGTTGCTACATGCTAAATATCTAAGCTCTGGGCCCTGTGGTTTCAGAGAAGAAGATTTTTGAAGTTTTTTTTCCATTATGAGTCTATGGGAGGTAAGGGGGTCCCAGGGTGTTACCCATTTGGACCCCAGGGGCCTTGATTGGCACGATTTATGTAGGTGACCACTTGTCATTGCTACATGCTAAATATCTAAGCTCTGGGCCCTGTGGTTTCAGAGAAGAAGATTTTTGAAGCTTTTTTCCATTATGTGTCAATGGGAGCTAAGGGGCCCCGGGGCGTAGCCCATTTGGACCCCACGGGCATAATTGGCAGGATTTATGTAGGTGACCACTTGCCATTGCTACATACTAAATATCTAAGCTCTGGGCCATGTGGTTTCAGAGAAGAAGATTTTTGAAGCTTTTTTTCCATTATAAGTCTATAGGAAATAACTGGCCCCGGGGCGTGGCCCTTTTGGACCCCAGGGGCATGATTGGCAAGAATTATGTAGGTGACCACTTGCCGTTGCTACGTGCTCAATATTTAAGCTCTGGGCGCTGTGGTTTCAGAGAAGAAGATTTTTTAAGCTTTTTTCCATTATGAGTCTATGGGAGTGAAGGGCCCCGGGGCGTGGCCCATTTGGACCCCATGGGCATGATTGGCAGGAATAATGTAGGTGACCACTTGCCGTTGCTACATGCCAAATATCTCAGCTCTGGGCCCTGTGGTTTCAGAGAAGATTTTTGAAGCTTTTTCCATTATGAGTCTATAGGAGCTAAATGGCCCCGGGGCGTGGTCCGTTTGGAACCCAGGGGCATGATTGGCAGGAATTATGTAGGTGACCACTTGCCGTTGCTACATGCCAAATATCTAAGCTCTGGGCCCTGTGGTTTACGAGATGAAGGTTTTTGAAGCTTTTTGTTCCATTATGAGTCTATGGGAGCGAAGGGGCCCCGGGGCGTGGCCCATTTGGACCCTAGGGGCATGATTGGCAGGATTCATGTAGGTGACCACTTGCCCTTGCTACATTCCAAATATCTCAGCTCTGGGCCCTGTGGTTTCAGAGAAGAAGATTTTTGAAGCTTTCTTCCATTATGAGTCTATAGGAGCTAAAGGGCCCCGGGGCATGGCCCCTTTGGACCCCAGGGGCATGATTGGCAGGAATTATGTAGGTGACCACTTGCTGTTGCTACATGCTAAATATCTAAGCTCTGGGCCCTGTGGTTTACGAGAAGAAGGTTTTTGAAGCTTTTTGTTCCATTATGAGTCTATGGGAGCGAAGGGGCCCCGGGGCATCGCCCATTTGGAACCAAGGAGCATGATTGGCAGGAATTATGCAGGTGGCCACTTGCCGTTGCTACATGCTGAATATCTAAGCTCGGAGCCCTGTGGTTTCAGAGAAGATTTTTGAAGCTTTTTTCCCATTATGAGTCTATGGGAGCTAAGGGGCCACAGGGTGTGACCAGTTTGGACCCCAGGGGCATGATTGGCAGGAATTATGTAGGTGACCACTTGCCGTTGCTACATGCCAAATATCTCAGCTCTGGGCCCTGTGGTTTCAGAGAAGAAGATTTTTTAAGCTTTTTTCCATTATGAGTCTATAGGAGCTAAAGGGCCCCGGGGCTTGGCCCGTTTGGAACCCATGGGCATGATTGGCAGGAATTATGTAGGTGACCGCTTGCCGTTGCTTTATGCTAAATATCTAAGCTCTGTACCCTGTGGATTTCGAGAAGAAGATTTTTGAAGCTTTTTGTTCCATTATGAGTCTATGGGAGCGAAGGGGCCCGGGGCGTGGTCAATGTGGACCCCAGGGGCATGATTGGCAGGAATTATGTAGGTGACCACTGGCCATTGCTACATGCAAAATATCTAAGCTCTGGGCCCTGTGGTTTCAGAGAAGAAAAAAACCTTATGCAGCCTTTCCCCCCTACCTGATGATGCTTCTCATGAAATTTGATCAAGATTGACCGTGGGGTATTAGAGATATACTTATTTGAAATTGTTTACGGACGCACGGACGCACGCACGCACGCACGACGGACGACGGACAAAAAGTGATTACAAAAGCTCACCTTGTCACTACGTGACAGGTGAGCTAAAATATATAATTGTAATGACTTCAGCACTCAACTTCGTAAAATCATCCTTCGATATAAAAAGATTGGGTACAACATAAATGTTATACAACAGACTGCATTCATGGTAGTTAACGCAATCACAGTTGACAACTTTGTTTCACTCTTTAATTGCACGCCGGTGGGTCAGGCCTCAGATTCTATGACGGTTCCAGCGTAAAGGCATACTGAGAATTAGATAGTTTGTTTGTAACGTCCCCGTCAACACTGTATAGGTCATTTTGGAGAAGTTGCTTCCAATTTTGTGGGACTTTTACCCGATAATAAGATGAAATGATATCTCAAGCCCTGTCGCCCATGAAACCAATAGGGTTTATAAGCATGGGCGGTCCGACTCGCACCGCTTTACTTGGGGAGGCTTAGATCCTCTAAGCGGATTAGCAGTGCTCGTGTGGGGGTCGGATTCAGCTCTGCGTGGAAGCATCATACAGCCCATTTATTTCTTCAAGCTCCGATGGGCGGGGCGGTGAGAAAGAGAATTAGAGAGAATTTAATTTTATGTCTCTGGTCGGGCCCATCGGAGTCTTACTGTTGGTTTTCGTTTGCTCCAGCATTTCAGTGATTTCTTGCTGTCGAGTCCTCACCGTTGTTTCATCTCTGTGTTCTCGGAGATGTTGCACTGATTATTTAGGAGGCCTTCATGCGGACTGAACAGGTTATTTGTCTAAATCACGACGGAAGTAAGGGCATGGATTGCAGCTGCGTAAAATCGATTTAAAAATAGAAGTGAAGGCAATGATCAGGAATCGATACAATTAATTCACAGCTCCCATCAGAGACACCAAGGGAAAGAAACACAAACATGAAACATCTAGACCCTAATGGAAACATCACTAGCGGAAAGCCACAAGGACTGTTACTTTCCCACAAAATGGCCAATAGGCTATCCAAAGCAAAATAAAATAAGCGATACACACACTCAAAGACAAGTCATAACAAAAATAAACCATGACAGAAGAACCGCATTGGAGCGGTCAGTGAAACGAATTCCAACGCGGGGTGGGGGGGGGGGGGGCTTAAATCGATTGTTCGTGGCCACAATCCTCGCCCTTACTTCCATTCCCCCAGTCGTTTCATTGACCGTTCCAAGGCGGTTCTTATGTCGCGGTTTATCTTTATCATGGTTTGTCTTTGAGTGTGTGTTTCGCTTATATTATTTTATTTTGGATAGCCAATTGGCCATTCTGTGGGAAAGTAACTGTCTTTTGGCTTTCCGCTGTTGATGTTTCCAATAGGGTCTAGTTATTTCATGTTTGTGTTTCTTTCCCTTTGGGGTCACTGCTGGGAGCCGTTGGTTAATTGTATCGATTCCTGATTATTGCAAACATTTCTATTTTGTCAAATTCTGTTTTTATCGTGGTACCCAGCACAAGTTGACCGTCTAAGTACATGCTATTTCATTCAAATTATAGCCGTTAAAGTTATCGGTGAAAGTGTCAAATCCCCGGCCACTGCTTTGCCAGTTACAAACACAGCCACCAACCTTTGTGGCTTTTTACCTTGACAAAATTATCGAAGGTGAAAGACACCTGTCCTTGGGGAATGGCTGACATGCGTATTTCTGCGTCGGTATACGGATACTTGGCCGGCGTCTTTTGCAATATCTGGTTATGGGCGTGGATAACTGCCGGGTTTAACTGAATTTTGCATATGTTCAGCACCATATCGTCATTGTCATTTCGAAAATTCGAAAATAACATTATATTATTAGGATAATAGTTCCAATTCTCGTCGCTACTAGCTATTACATAAACACTCATCTAAATTTTGCCTCCGTTAAGTTTTCAAATCTTTAACGTTTGAGGCCAGAACCCCTGAATTGAATTTATCCGAGCAGCCTTCCCATGTTATCAGACAGTCTTTCTTGTCAATCCTCATTCGGTCTAAATCGCGACGGAATCAAGGGCGAGGATTGCGGCCGCGCAAAATCGATTTAAGTCCCCCAGTCAAATTCTTTTCACTGACCGTTCCAAGGCGGTTCTTCTGTCGCGGTTTATTTTTGTTATGGTTTGTCTTTGAGTGTGTGTATCGCTTTGGATAGCGAATTGACCGATCTATTTATTTAATGTTTTGTGCTTCTTTCCCTTTGGTGTCTCTGGTAGATTGCGTGGGTTAATTGTATCGATTCCAGATCATTGCCTTCACTTCTGTTTTTCCAGTATAGCTTCAACTTTCCAAAAAACGAAATCTATGCCAGCTTTCAAGCGTTCGCATTCATACAGAGAACCCACGAGTTCGCTATCAAGTAGATCAACTACTTTGCTCCCCTCTTATATTGAACGCCGGTGGGTCAGGCCTCAGATTCTATGACGGTTCCAGCGTAAAGGCCTACTGAAAATTATAGAGAATTGATGCTCTGTCTCTGGTCGGGCCCATCGGAGTCTTACTGTTGGTTTTCTTTTGCTCCAGCATTTCAGTGGTTTCTTAACGTCGAGTCCTCACCGTTGTTTCATCTCTGTGTTTGTTTGATTTTTGTGTTCTCGGAGTTGGGGCACTGATGAGTTAGGAGGCCTTCTTGCGGACTGAACAAATTATTTGTCTAAATCGCGACGGAAGTAAGGACGAGGATTGTGGACGCGTAAAATCGATTTAAGCCCTCAACCCAACCCAACCCCTCAGTGGAATTCGTTTCACTGACCTTCCAAGGCGGTTCTTGTGTCGCAGTTTATTTTTGTTAAGGTTTGTCTTTGAGTGTGTGTATCGCTTGTATTCCATTTTGTGGGAAATTAACTGCCCTTTTCGCTATTCATGTTTCCATTAGGGTCTAGTTATTTCATATTTGTGTTTCTTTCCCTTTGGTGTCTCTGATGGAAGCTTTGAGTTAACCGTATCGATTCCTGATCATTGCCTTCACTTCTATTTTGTACTGAGGGATGTTGTCTTTAAGATACCTTTCAGATATTTTAAAAATCTCGGTTTCAGCTCTGCGTGGAAGCATCATGCAGCCCATCTATTTCTTCAAGCCCCGATGGGCGGGGGCCGTATTCCTTCCTGATTGTCTTTTAGTATATTGTACATGCGATCCGAAACAAGGGCCTCATTAACCTTGTTCACCTGTGTTGGAGCCAATCAATTCAAATTTCTATGCTTTGTTTACCCGTCAAATACACGTTGCAACTCTTCAAGATACTTATGTTATTTCCGTCTATAAAACAGTCGATACACCTTATTCTTTAACGTCCGAATAACTCTTTCTGCAAAAGAGGTCTTTATGTCCTCGTAATGAGTAGTAAAATATTCGATGTTACGCCTCTTTAGTTCTTTTTTCATTAAGTGAGTATTTCTTTCTCCTCCCTTGTCAGATAATATAGTATTCGGTTGTCTGCCTTTGTCCAGTATCTTTTTCAACATCTCCAAGACTGAGCTTGCTTCCTTATCCTTCCAAGTGTCGACAAACAAAATAGAAGTGAAGGCAATGATCAGGAATCGATAAAATTAACCCACAGCTCCCATCAGAGACACCAAAGGTAAAGAAACACAAACACGAAACAACAGACCCTAATGGAAATATCAATAGCGGAAAGCCAAAATGACAGTTACTTTACCACAAAATGGCCAATTGGTTATCCTAAACAAAATAATATAAGCGATACTAACACTCAAAGACAAACCATGACAAAACTAAAACCGCGGCAGAAGGACCGCCTTGGAACGGTCAGTGAAACGAATCCACTGGGGGCTTAAAAACTTTGAAAATACGTCGATCACTATGAGTAAATATTTGACGCCGTCATTCTCAGATTTCAGATTCTGAACATCACCAAGATCGACTGCCCATTTACTGCCTACACCAGAAACAACCATTCTTCTTTTTCTTTTCCTAGTCACGTCCCTCTGCAAAGATTACCCCTCTTTTTGTTTCGTAAAAAATTTTTTTTTTCCTTGACGTTAGACGGTGTAACGTCATTTTCTGGCATCGAAAACGTAAGAAAAGGATATAAATGCATGTGTTTCAGTCGATAATTTTAGCGGGATTTCTTCTAACAATGGCGAAAGGTTGTGAGATTTTGAAGGAAACAACAACATTATTGCCGATTTTCAGCGTGTTAGAATCGAAATAGATCAGCTCTTGTCTGTGATTTGTTGAGTAATAAATCACAGTTTGTCGGTCAATTGTAAGTAGACAAATCACGCGCGCTACGCGCTTGTGATTTGTCTACTTTACAACTGACCTCCAAACTGTGATTTATTACTCAACAAATCACAGCTAGAGCTGATCTATTTCTTAAATATACCCCAATATCGATCATAAGACGTCATTGACTCTTCTGCGTAACCCTACGCAACTCCTCGGATTATTGAATACAATTCCATGTCAAAATCTTTATATGTGACAGAACTAGTATTAATAGTTATCAGGACTATTAATATCGATCATATGACGTCATTCATCCTTCTTCGTGAACCCTACGACACTCCTCGGATTCTTCACCGTAACTCTACGCCACTCCTCGGATTCTTCTCGGTAAACCTACGCCACTTCTCGGATTCTACCTTTACTCTGCTCTGGGACAAAACGCAATGCTATACACTACTAATACCATACAGAAAACATATACAAAGTTTTAAAATGATTGTTACAAGAAGTACACAAGGTATCTATTCTAAAAGTAATTGAACCCGAAAAAAATAACACAAAAAAAAAAACAGTAAAAAATTTGATAAAAAAATAAAGGATTATAATCCCAAATGCACATCACATCTCCAAGCCATGCCGAAAACGTCTGCAAAATTTAAAAAAGATCCCTAGTAAACTGTAAGAGGAGTACCTATTCTAAAAGTATCTGGACCTGGAAAAAACTAAGTTGTAAAGTGGTATAAAACACGGATAACCAACCCCCAAAATCACACGCACATCTACAGACCATGGCAAAACATCTGCAAAGTTTCAGAAGGATAGGTAACAAATTGTAAGAGGAGTTGCACTCGCAAGGTTAAATGGTCCTGAAAGAAAAACTAAGTTGAAAAAGGCACAAACAATTAATAGACAATAAACCCCAAACCACATGCACATTTGCAGACCATGACAAAAACACCTGCAAAGTTTCAAATTGTTTGATAAAAAATCTGTAAGAGGTGTTGCGCACATTTGGACCTTGAAAAACTAAGTTAAAAGTGGAAAAAGTTGATAAAAAGTAAGCATGGATAATCCAAGAATTACATGTACTTTTTCAGACCATGACAAAAACACATGCAAAGTTTCAAAATGATCGGCAAAAAAATGTAAGAGGAGTTGCGCTCACAAAACACCCAGGTAAAATGTTGACAGAAAGATGAACGAACGGACGGGCAGACAGACAGACAGGCAGATGGACAGACGGGAGGACGGACGGACGGACGGACGGAAACTTGCACGCCTATGTCTTCCTGCAAAAGCAGGTACGACAATTAATAACTGTATGTTTTGTGCACTGATTAAAATTGCCACACGAGTAAAAGAAGGAAAATCACCCTAATAATAGAACGAATTCAAAGATGACGTGTTTTTACTGTACTATTATTTCTTTTTCTACAATCTCATCTTGTAATTATACATCTCGGGAACATAGAACATAGACGATTGAATCGCTTTATTTGAGAAGTGAAACTTCAGTAAACTGAAGATGGATAGCTCGTTAATATGGCTAATTCGAATTCATTTGATAGTTCTAGAAATTCAGACATCCATATATCAAGGACAACTTAGCGAAGTTTTTCTGATTTTATCCGCAAAGGTATCATTAGAAAGAGGCGATTCTAATGAGTACACACAGCATTCATTTATTTTCACAGGATATCAAAAAAGTTATCACTTTTATGTCTCATGGCCTTGCGCTCTGATTAACCCTCACAAGTTCGAAGTATCAGTAACTTGAACAAATTTTCCTGGCCCCAAATGTATTCGAGTTATCTAAGTTTGACGGTACAAACTCTTGCTGAAGTAAAAAAAAATGGACAATGTTGTTTTAAAATGTGCTATATGTTCCTAAGATTTCAAATCTTTTTATCTCTAAATACTGTTACATGTATCTCAAATCAACGAGAGTTGACTGTTCATGTATTGTGCGTAGTATCATTGTTTCTACCTCGAATAAAGCGATTCAACCCCCTATGCTAAAAATGATACGAGTAAAATGTCAGATTTTTATGGGTCATATAAGCATTATGCCACGTCCCAGGCAAACGAGCTCGAAGACTGCACACATGTAGCAAAATGTTAGATAAAATGTTTCAAATATTTGCACATAGCACAAATAAGATTTTGTATATATTCGACCAATAAAATAGGCCTTAGTACAAGAAACAAAAACAGTCGTCTCACAGCAAAAAGCTATAAGATGGTATGTGTGACAAGTAAAGACTCAGATCAGACTGTGCATGCACAGCCTGTTTAAATTTTTCTCTGCTTACGATCTAGACATAAAATGGCAAACGCAGATCGCATAACATAATACATTTCAGTAATACTATCATATGTGCTACGATGATGTGCCATCAATGAAGAAAATGATGTTTACTCATTTCTGTTCTAAACATAGATTGTGAGTGCTCATAAGACCTGCCTCCTTGAGGTGGTTTAACGAGTACCAACAATCTTTTTTCTGAACTTAAGTAGAATGGGAAAACATTAAGGGGAGGCAACTCCTACAAAAGTATTTTTTCTCCCATGTCAATAGGGGTCAACTCTTAAAGGAAAGAATTTGCTCCTGAGGAGCTAATTCTTTCCTTCAAGAGTAGACCCCTTTTTCAGTGGGACAGGGCTTTCAGAAAAGCGAACATGAATACCCAAAAGTTGTCTCCTTTTAAAAATGGCGGAAAAATCTGCCAGGTGTTCCCATTCATGTTACATAATAAAAATAGTATCTACCCTTGTAAACCCCACTTTTTACTATATTAAGTGGGATTTACAAGGATATTCACTACACGGCCTCACATAATGGATCTGAGGCAATTTGCTGATCGTTCATTTCGTCTTTTGTCGTAGCTCATTATATGAAGTCTTCTTTATCCACTGAAGTTTGATATCACAATTTAGTTTATTCTCGTTTTCTTCATCTGTCAAGAAATGATTCTGATCAGAGTGTCGCTGAAAAAATAACAACAAACGTAGGTTTGTGGAAGCAGAAAAATAAACATATTATAGCATGTTAAACTATACAAAATGCATCTTTTCAATTACTGGCATTGACTATAAATGAAAATTTAGACAATTTATTTAAATAATTTAAATTTCAGATTAAATGTTTATACAGTTGTATGTTACGTGTTTAGAAGGCATTAAAAAGCGTTTTTATTAACTTACATAAAGCAATTATTAAATAACTGATAGTTTTAAAATTTGAGCCAGCGCACGACAAAATCTACAATAAGACATATGCGCCCAACGAAGACTCATATCAGCCTGTGCATCCATGCAGTCTGATCAGAGTCTTCTTTGTGATCTCTAAGGATAGCTATGGGCCCAATGCTCCTTCATACAGCAAGAGAAGTCGCTGGTTAGACTATATGGATGCGCAGGCTGATCTGATTCTTCGCTAGACGAGCATGTGAGTTGTAGGAAATGCTGTGCCCCGGCCCATTTCATATAAAACTTATTCAGAAATCAAATTTCAAATTATTAATTGATGAAATGACAATTCTAGGTAAGGATTTGATGAACTTTTCTTTTTCTTACTTCACATAATTTTGGGACATTCGTTACAACCGCATCGACGATGGTATTCAATGGCAGATATTCCCAAATGCCGCCGGTGTTTTAAAAGATATATTTTGAGGCTTGTGTTTTCAAATCTTTCATTTGTACTTTCATGGACATGATATTTCTGTAAGCATATCAAATAAATGCTGCAATATTCATTGTACTTACAAATCGTAAATGTAGGGTTTCACTTGCTGAACATCGTTTTTACAAAATCTGAAAAGGTTAAGCATAGCATTGGTTAATTGTTATAATAATAATATAGTCAAATAAAGGGTATATTCGAGTAACTGAGCGGAGATCCGTCCACCTACCTAGCAAACCATCAATGCATAGTTACTGTCGTTATTTTATTTTACCCGTGAGTCATGGACAATTTAAAAGTCCAGCTACACAGTCACGAGTTTGGCTTCGGCCCCCGTCCATCGGGGCTTGAAGAAATAGATGGGCTGCATGATGCTTCCACGCAGAGCTGAAACCGACCCGCACACGGGTACTGGTATACAGCTTAGAGGATCTAAGCCTGCCAGCAAAGCGGTGCGAGAGTCGGACCGTCCATGCTTATAAACCCTTTTGGTTTCATTGGGCGGCAGGGCTTGAGATGAGATGTCATTTCATCTCAGGGTCGGGTAAAAGTCCCACAAAATTGGAAGCAAAGTCTCCAAAATGACCTTTACAGTGTTGACGGGGACGTTAAACCTCAAATCATACAAACAAACGAGTTTGGCTACGAGTTGTCCCTGTTGTAGTGATGTCGCCATATATCGGTGGTTGTCGCACGCCACAACTCGTAGTCTACGAGATTTTAAACGCGACAAAATGCGATATAATGCCGAGATAGTTGGCCTACTTCGTACGTTAAGACACGGCAACTATACGACTTAGTACGAGTTTGTACGAGTTACGGCGAGATCACTAGCTTCATGTACAAAATATGTCGCAGCTTTCCCGATTATGTCTTGGACATGTCGTGTGGGACTCATAGAACACTTCTGGCAAAAAGTACAGAACAACAACTCGCGCTAACTCGTACGACATGCCCCGAGTTATAACTCGTAATAAATCGGCTCATATTGCAGAAAACTCGCGACTGTGTGACAGGGTGAACCGAATAGTTCATACAGAAATCGATAATATCTTGAGGTTTTGCCTTATTGATAACATTATGAAAACACGCCTATACAAATACATTGTAAATTTAACATCCGAAAAAAAAAATAATTTTTAGATGAAAAAATGTGGTATTTTTCTTATTCCTGCTCAAAATATAGATAGGGGTACTCGTTAGAACCTCCCGATCGAGTCGGTTCTAACGAGTACCCACAATCTATATTTTAGAGCAGAAATAAGAAAAATAATGTTTACCACTGTAAACCCCAGTTTTTCTGTATAAAAGTGGGATTCGAGGGGGTCAAAATTACATAGGAGTGTTTTCGTAAATCACCCCCAAAAATGACCTCCGTCTTTGGTCGGCCCCTCGGAGTCTAACTGTTGGTTTTCTTTTGCTCCAGCTATTCTGTTGTTGTATGCTGTCGAGTCCTCAACCTTGTTTCATCTCTGTAGTTATTTGATTTGTATGTTCTCGGAGATGTTACACTGATGAGTTAGGAAGCCTTCATGCGGACTAAACAAAATTAGTGTATACCGCGACAGAGGTAAGGGCGAGGATTATGGCCATGTAAAATGGATTTAAGCCCCCCCCCTCCCCAGTGGAATTCTTTCCACTAACCGTTCCAAGGCGGTTCTTCTGTGGCGGTTTATTTATGTTGTTGTTTGTTACTTACTGTGTGTATCACTTGTGTCTTTTTATTTTGGATGGCCATTTGGCCATTTTGTGGGAAAGTAACTGTCCTTATGGCCATTATGGTCTGGTCACTTCATGTTTGTGTTTCTTTCCCTTTGGTGTCTTTGATGGGTTGAGTTAGTTAATTATATCGATTCCTGATCTTTGTTTTACTTCTACTTTTCATACACTAAAGCTGTTAAAACGAATTCCACTGACAGAGCGCGCACACATTATACATTAAAGAGTGCATCATCCCAACGTAACTGTGCCATATTCACGTCAGAAACAACATGGGCGTTCGAATTAAAGTTTTTTTTTCTGAACTACAGAGAAATTAGCATTTAAAGGTTCCTATATTTTTAGTTTTGTTCGCTGGAGTGAAACATTTTAGCTATTTTTGCAGAGGGTCGCCTAAGCAACAATCCTATGAAGTCTGAATAAAATTGGACCAAAAATATAGGAGAAACCAGCACTTTTATGTTGGTGTTTTTATAGATCTGGCAGCTATATTGTTGATTGGAGCAGAACCATGCTATCTATTTTAGTAGAGGGACACCTAAGCAACATTAATGTGAAGTTTGAATGAAACTGGACCAAAGGTGTAGGAGAAATTGTCATTTAAAGGCTTTTCTATTTTGAATGCATTTGGACCATGGTATAGAAGTTGTCATTTAAAGTTTTTGTTTTCTATTTTTCGCTTTGGCGACCATCTTGTTCATCGGAGCGGAACGATAACACCTACTGTAGTAAGAAATCACTTCGGCAGCATTTCTGTGAAGTTAGAATCAAACTGGTCCAAGGGTTTAGGAGAAGTTTGCATTGAAAGCAAATATTGTTGATGTTTTTTTTTCTATTTTTAGCTCTCATCAGACCGAACATAACCTTTTTTTAAGGATTTTTCATCTGTTAAACTAAAATAACTCGTCAGCTTGATGAATGTTAAGAAAACAAGTTTATAGATTTTTTTATCAAAATTATACGAGTTTTTTCTTTTTTACAGAATAATAAAAAGTGACTTAGCCAAGTTTTTGCATGTTGCAGTCACCCCTTCAATTGGGCCCAGTCAAGCGATTTTGGTACTTATCGCCTATGCGAGCAGCGAAGGTTCAGGCGAGCCTGCGCATCCGCGCAGTCTCGCCAGAACCTTCGCTGCTCGCTCATACAAGTAACGAATAAAGAGGAACCTTCAGACAGAAAGCCATATTCCTGGACCCTCTGAATGGCTGGGTATGCGCAGTTAAAATTTGTCATGACGGAATGCTCGAAGACACAAATTCGCTTGGCAGGGCTCAACTAATCTTGGGGGTTAAGTTGTTTGGCTATGAAATATGTAGGACATTTTACTGTTTTTACATTTGCAAATCGGTACATTGTATCTCAGAAGTAGATCCGTCTATAAACCGAACTAAAATTCACGATTAACCTCCAAGAAACACTGTTGCCGTCTCGCAGGTATCCTACACGCGACTTTCTGAAAACAAGTCAGACAAGCGTTCGACTGAGCTACCGAGTCAGAGAGAGAGAGAGAGAGAGAGAGAGAGAGAGAGAGAGAGAGAGAGAGAGAGAGAGAGAGAGAGAGACTTACCGACATAATTCACCATGCCACTACCATCGGCGTCTGCTTCTCTGATCATTTCGTCCACTTCTTCGTCTAACAGTTTTTCGCCCATATTCGTCATCACATGACGTAGTTCTGCTGCACTTATATTGCCTAAAATATTGTGTTTCGTATAAGGGCAATATACGTACCTATAATACCATTGCTCGATCATTTTGTAAATTTTGAGCGATTTGATTGGTTGAAATAAGTTTTAAACTTCGATAAATTCCATGAGCAAGGATCTCAGAACTATTTTACTCAGCGTCAGGTAGTAATATAACGTTACGTATAGTTTAGAACCCAAGCGTTACGTCACTGTAACAGCGTTCGATTAATAGTTGGGAAACCATTGAAAACGTAAATGTTAGAAGACAAATAAACTGAATTTAAAGACTTTACGTTCTTTTCGCTTAGGTTCATTTCAAAGTTGGCAGTTTCTAAATGAATAATCATTCCGCCGTGGCCGTTGGAAATTTCATTCTTACGCTTTTGAAAAAAATCCTAGATACCATTTTGGTGACATTTGAAACATTTCGAGGACAAAATTTGAAATTATAAGGAACGTGTGGATTTTATCGATGTGTAAACTCCGGCGATTCACTCGCAAACTTAGCATGAAGCCCGCGTGAATTATCATTTTTGTGGAACTCCGGAGAATCACTCACAAACCGCATGAAGCCCGAGTGTTTATGCATTTTAAATATCGATATGAAAGGCCATAGCTCTTGCAATGTGGATTTTTAGAAACATACAGTCGAACTTCAGTAAGTTGAATGTATCTGGGACCATGAAATTTTGTTCGAGATAGGGTTAGTTCGAAATAGTGATGTTCAGTCATAACACCAGGTCATGACACATAAAATAGGGGTGGGGATGGAAAACCTAAGGATATAATTACTATTAAATAAAGCGAACATATATTATCGAATTGTTCTCATTCTAATGAGCACACAAAGAAAAGCTTTTAAAAATAAAATCAGTTAACCCAACACATTACGAAAACACGCCTATATAATTTCGAACCGTTGAACCCCACTTCTATATAGTAGAACTGGGTTTTACAGGGGTAAACCTTATTTGTCTTATTTCTGCTCTAAATTATAGATTGGGTGTACTCACAATCTATATTTTAAGCAGAAATAAGAAAAATACCTCAATGTGTCATCTTAAAATTTTCGTTTTTTCGGCATTAAAATCTACAATGTATTTGTATAGGGGTGTATTCGTAAACAAACTAACATGAATAGATTGAACTATTGGATGGATTCTCTGGGGACTCAAGAGTGAGTTCGAAATAGCCAAGAAAGACGAGTCATCTGTGTTCGAATTATTTAGGGGACAACTGTGTTGAACATTGTCAGTTGGGGTGGTAAATCGTCTGTTTTACGGTCGGAAATTTCGTGTTTCTGCGACGAGTAAGCATAGCCGTAAAAAGGAATTTGCGACAGTAAAACAGACAATTTATCTCCCCAAATGACGGTAATTCCTGTAAGCAAGGACGTCGTTTTTCCGACAGAATATTATAAGATTCTGGACGGGAAACCTGGTATCACATTCCCTGCCTGAGAGCGATATTTGCCTGACCCGCTAGGTGAGGGTAAACGTCGCTCTCAGGCGGAAAATGTGATCCAGGTTCCCCGTCCAGAATCAAAATAACGAATTTGTTATACTGAAAAGCTTTTTGACATTTTGTATTTTTCGTAGCGGACGTCGCGAAAAGTACATGTTCGCATGTGGTGTCATCAAACGCACCCTTCTGCACGCACTACGTTGATCACAGTGTTAGTTTGGAAAATGTTTGCTTCGTTTTAGAAGGAAACAATGAAATAGAAATAACCCAGTAAGCATTCTACATAAATCTACAGTGGGCCGTTAGCGGCCCGTCAGGGTAGCTGACGGGCCGCTAACGGCCCGCTGTAGATTTATGTAGAATGCTAGCAGGGAAAGTACCGAATGAATGAAAAACAGTCAAAAATTCTCTATTTAATTGCGGTGCATGAAATTATTAATTTGCTTTATTTCTCATCAACTGTGCAGTATATCCAAGATGGCGCACATCGGAATTCGGCGAAGTCAGGTGCGAGATGGTAATATATTTTTGCTAGCATGGTATATGGAAAATAATTGCCCTTGCGCTGTCCAATCAAACGCCTACAAATTTCTTTGCAGAATAACAACGTAGAATATATTGTCGCGAACTTTATACGTTAGCCAATCAGACGTCACGTTACATACGCAATTGCTTTAGAACGAAGTTTCATTGCACTGTAATATTCATGAGATATTATAGTGCCCTCGTCCATAGTTCTTGCAGTCTGAAATTTAGATAAATATTGTGATATTTGCCTTATTCAAGAGAAATCGTGTTATAAAGCCAAAATTATTATTTTTGTGACAGGCATTTTTCAAACTAAACCTAAGAGCTGCAATTGTTTTCAAACACCTAATCTACATGACTATATAAAATTTAGCAGTTGCAGTAGTTACTGGAATTCTTCGTGATAATTATGCTAGGGTGCAATGGCACAGCAGTCAATGCTTTCACAGGCTTGCCGGGTTCAACGTTCATGAAGATTTGACGATGGAAGTATGGTATGGTAGCCATAATAATGAAAATATTTAGCATTTTCATTTGTCCTGCTACAAATATGGAACACAGAAACATACCACCTATCAAATGATTTTGTTATAAGCATGCAGTGTTTATTTTGTGTTATCTTTAAGCATTGTGTAAATTTCATGCTGACAATCCAGATGGAGTCAATCATTTTCTATAAAATGTAGCAGTTTTCAAAACATTTTGTTGTTAACTACATGTATGTACAAACAGGGAAAATCAGTAAAACATTAATAAAACGCAGGGTTTGGTGTACAAAGTTTGGTGTTAGCCACTTATCCGTAACAATATGAAACGTGTTGAAGTCACCATTATTTTATTAGTGATCGTTCCAATGCGATATATTTACTGTGGTTCTTCACTGTTACTTGTACGTTCTTTTCGTCCGTATCACTCCTTTCTTTTACCTATAATGCACATGACTATTATAAGTGCAATCACCACCTATCCTCGGAAACAGCTGTTCCAGCTTGTCATTAAATACCTTGTCCCTCTTTATCAAAGACTCTGAATGCTTCTAATACATCTTCTTCAGTCTCTGTGTCTTTCATCTTAGCTACCATTTCAAGAAAATCCTCAAATGGTATTGCTGAAAACAAACATTCACACTTGTACCTAGACAAAATCAACGTTATGTTCCTGTAAGTACAACAACCTCGCCTCACCCAAACACCCCATTTAAGTGGCCAAGTTACATGTACTCTTGGTCCATTGCGGCATAAAGAATATTCCATAATCAATCACACAAGCCAACGATTCACGCAATGAAATCTGCAGAAATAGATATAGACAATCCCGGACATTTTAGAGACTATTAGAACTTGTTCTAGACATGGGTTTTCAAGCCAGCGAAGGTTTGAATGGTCTGGATATTGTGGTCAGTTTTTCATTCCAATGACCGGGCTGAGTATCTGATGCGTTGGACCAATCAGCCTGTATAATGGTCAGACTGCCATCGCGCGGGCCGCGGTGATACTCCCGTCATATAGTCGAGGTCTACCCTGACAGTTCGCGACATGATTCCACAGCGTATTGTTCCTATCATCAAGCCGAGAACTACCCTGACGGTTCGCATTGGTTTCACAGAGGATCTCTCCTGTCAAACAAAAGTACCCTGACTGGCCGCGATAGTTTCATCGGGTCTTTCCCATGCTATATAGCCGAGTACGACCCTGGCGGGTCGTGATGGTTTCACAGAGTATTTCCTCCGTCATACAGCAAGAACTGCGCTAGCGGGTCGCGATGATTTCGCAGGGTATTCCCCCCCTGTTTTACAGAACTGCACTGTCGGGTCATGATGGTTTCAAAGAGTATTTCCCCTGTCATACAGTCCTACCTTGGCGGGCCCAGATTATTTCACAAAGTAATTCCCCTGCCATACAGAACTACACAGGCGGGTCTTGATGGTTTCATATAGTACCTGCCATAAGGCCGAGTACTAAACTGGCGGGTCTCGATGGTTTCATAGAGTATTTTCCCGTCATACAGAACTACCCTAGCGAGTCGCGATGGTGTCATAGAATATGTCCCCTGTCAAACAGTCGAGAACTACCCTAGCGGGTCGCGTTGGTTTCACGGGGTATTTCCCCTGTCATACAGACGAATAATACCCCGGCGGGTCGCGATGGTTTCACAGGGTATTTCCCCTGGCACACAGAACCCCCGATGGCGTTTCGCGATGGTTTCATAGAGCATTTCCCTTGTCATACAAAACCCCGATGGCGGGTCGCGATCGTTAAGCAGAGTTGTTCCCCTGTCATACAGAACTACACTGGCGGGACGCTTTAGTTTCATACAGTATTTCCACTGTCATACAGAACTATCCTGGCGGGTCGCGATGGTTTCATAGAGTTCCCTGTCATACAGCCGAGTACTACACTGGCGGGTCGCGATGAGTATTTCCTTGTCATACAGAACTACTCTGTCGAGTCCCGATGATTTAATAGAATATTTCACCTCTCATACAGACGAGAACTACACTGGCGGACCGCAATAGTTTCACCGAGTATTTCCTCTGTCATACAAAACTACTCTGACAAGCCGCGATGGTTTCAATAGAGTGTTTCCCCTGTCATACAGAACAACCCTGGAGGTTGGCGATGGTTTCACAGAGCATTTCCCCTGTCGTACAGCCAAGCACTACCCTGGTGGGTCATGATTGTTTCATACAATATGTCCCCTGTGACACAGTTGATTACTACTCTGGTGGCCGTGATGGTTTCACAGAGTATTTCCCCTGCCATACAGAACTACCCTGACGGGTCGCGATGGTTTCACATAGTATTTCCCCTATCATACAGTAATACTCTGGCGGGTCGCGAAGGTTACACCGAGTATTTCCCCTGTCATACAGTAATACCCTGTCGGGTCGCGATGGTTTCCCAGAGTATTTCCCCTGCCATACAGAACTACCCTGCCGGGTCGCGATGGTTTCACATTGTATTTCCCCTGTCATACAGTAATACCCTGGCGGGTCGCGATGGTTTCACCGAGTATTTCCCATGTCAAACAGTAATACCCTATCGGGTTGCGATGGTTTCCCAGAGTGTTTCCCCTGCCATACAGAACTACCCTGCCGGGTCGCGATGGTTTCACATTGTATTTCCCCTGTCATACAGTAATACCCTGGCGGGTCGCGATGGTTTCACAGAGTATTACCCCTGTCATACAGTCAAGGACTACCCTGCCGGGTCGCGATGGTTTCACATATTATTTCCCTTGCCATACAGTAATACCCTGGCGGGTCGCGATGGTTTCACAAAGTATTTCCCTTGTCATACAGTAATACCCTGGCGGGTCGCGATGGTTTCAAAGAGTATTTCCCCTGTCATACAGCCAATAATTACCCTGGCGGATCGCAATGATTTCAGACAGTATTTCCCCTGTCATACAGAACTACCCTGGCGGATCGCGATGGTCTCACGGAGTATTTCGTCTGTCATACAGAACTACCCTGGCGGATCACGATGGTTTCACAGAGTATTTCCCCTGTCATACAGTAATACCTTGGCGGGTCTTGATTGTTTCACAGAGTATTTCCCCTGTCCTACAGAACTACCTTCGTGGGTCGCGATGGTTTGACAGAGTATTCCCCCTGCCATACAGCCAAGGACTACCCTGGCCGATCGTTATGGTTTCATAGAGTATTTCGACTGTCATACAGAACTACCCGGGCTGGTCGCGATATTTTCACAGAGTATTTCACCTGTCGCACAGAAGTACCCTGGCAAGTCGTGATGGTTTCAAGGGTATTTCCCCGTCATACAGCGGAGTAATATCCTGGCGGATCGCGATGGTTTCACAGAGAATTTTCCCTGTCATACAGCAAAGAACTATCCTGGAGGGTCGCATCAGAGACACCAAAGGGAAAGAAACACAAACATGAAATAACTAAACCCTAATGGAAACACTAGCATCGGAAAGCCAATAGGACTGTTACTGTCCCACAAAATGGCCACCTGGCTACCCAAAACAAAAAGATATAAGCGATACACGCATTCAAAGACGAACTATAACAGCAATAAACCGCGACAGAAGAGCCGCCTCGGAACGTTCAGTGAAAAGTATTTCACTTGGGGGCTTGAAACGATTTTTCGCGACCACAATCCTCGCCATTACTTCGTCGCGATTTAGACAAATAATTTGTTCAGTCGCATGAAGGCTTCCTAACTCATTAGTGCAATGTCTCCGAAAACGCAAAAATCAAACAACCGCAGACATGAAACAACGGTGTGGGCTCGACAGTAACAAACAACTGAAAAGCTGGAGCAAAAGGAAACCAAATTTGACATATCAAACTATCGAAATAGGTACTGTCAATATTCAATAAATCATCCATAATTTCGAGAAGGCTTCAATGATTTCAGATTGGTTTTCAAGAGGAAGGGACATCATGAAGTCTTTTTCATAACAAAACAAGAACATATCAGCAATAAGGAGTGCGCAATTCGTACCCAGCCGAATACACACAATTTGTCTAAATAACTTAGTACCAAATCCTATGTAAATATTGTAAAGTAGAAAGGTGAGAGCTTCACACACTTTCTGACATGACCATAATGTATATTTTTTATGCTCTTCAGAAGTGAAAAAAGCATTTCTTACACTACATGCAAGATAGAGGAAATCTTCTCTATGAAATGTCCATTCAGTTAAATCATTAAGTTTTTCTTTTATAAGATTCTGAGGAAGAGTAGTGTAAAGGTGGAAAAAATCATGAGTAGACAGACTTGAAACACGAAAACGTTTGAAAAACCTCATTAGAATTTTTATAGACCAAAACTATATCACTGATCTTTCAAAGACTTCGTCGCAATATTCAATCACATGTTTTTGATGGCAGTAAGACATGACGTTGATTATTTGGCAGGTTCAGTGGATAATTTGGTTCAGTTAATAATTTGGAAAGTTCCGTACAACCCTAGCGGATTGCGATGGTTTCGCAGAGCATTTACCCCTGTCATACAGAACTACCCTGGCTGATCGCGATGATTTCACAGAGTATTTCCCCTGTCATACAGAACTACCCTGGCTGGTCGCGAGGATTTCACAGAGTATTTTCCCTGTCATAAAACAAGAACTACCCTGGCGGGTCGCGTGGGTTTCACAGAGTATTTCCCCTGTCACACAGTTGAGAACTACACTGGCGGGTCGCGTCGGTTTCACAGAGTATTTCCCATGTCATACAGCTAAGTACTACCCAAGCAGGTCGTGATCCTTTCACAGAGTATTTCCCCTGTGATACGGCTGAGTACTACCCAGGCGGGTCGTGATCCTTTCACAGAATATTTCCCCTGTAATACAGCCACCCTGGTGGGTCGCGATGGGCTCACAGAGTACTGCGCACACTCGCGGTCTCACCAGTTCTTCGCCGTGCTCTATATAGATGTCTCTTGACCTAAAGGTTTTGCGTACAGCCTGGAAGGCTATATAATTATTTATTGAGTACTTAAGCTGAGTTGAGGCTTCGCTTAGTACACATGCTGGAATATTCTTTTTTTTTCTTAAGGGGAATGGGAACACCTGGCAGATTTTTCCGCCATTTTTCAAAGGGATACAACTTTCGGGACTTCCTGTTCGCTTTTCTATAAACCCTGACCCATTGTTAAAGGGGTCTATTCTTGAAGGAAAGAATTTGCTGCTCAGGAGCAAATTCTTGCTCCTCAGGGGCAAATTCTTTCCTTTAAGAGTTGACCTCTATTGACATGGGAGGTAAAAATACTTTTGCAGTTGTCTCCCCTGAAAGTGTATCCATTCCCTTTAACGGAACTCATCTGTCACCTGGTGCAGGTATTGACTTGTTTGTAAGTTGAGATGATCGTGTTATTTGGTTGCGACTTTTTCTTCCTATTCCACATACATGTATTCAAATACAGCGATATACCACAACTAACCCGTAATTAAGACGCCTAGAAACCTTGAGATCAAACTGCTCCTCTATGAGCAGTCTGGTCTTGATCCACACTGTCTGTAACAGTTGGTCTTAAAACAACAATTGGCGTCTGCATTGTTTGTCTGTTGGTTAGTTTAAGTCATTGTTACAAACAGTGTGGATACAGATCAGTCCACACACTGTTATTATCTTTCAAAAGTTTGCAAGAAGATGCAGTATAACAGACGCCATTTTCAGGTGCAGTTTTGCTTGGCGTCTTAGGGGTTAAAAGATTACATTATTTTAAAGGTAGATAAAACAATACTCACGATCAGATCTCAACGCTGTTTTGATCTCATCCAGTTCCGCATTTGAAGGGTTTTGGCCAAGAGCCCGTAAAACGGTGCCCAGCTCTTTAGAGTCCAGGGTTCCTGCCCCGTTTTTGTCGTATAAACTAAAGGCTTCCTTATACTCTGAAAAGATGAATGAAGCGTTACTCACCTCTTATACCGCGGCCCCCGCCCATTCGGGCTTGAACAAATACATGGGCCGCATGATGGTTCCACGCACCGCACAAGAGAACTGGTAAACCGTTTAAAGGATCTAAGCCTGCCCAGTCAAAGCGGTGCGAGTCGGAACGTCCATGTTTATAAACCCTATTGGTTTCATTAGGCGACAGGGCTTGAGATGTCATTTCATCTCAATGTCTTGTAAAAGTCCCACAAAATTGGAAGCATCGTCTCCAAAATGACATATACAGAGATGATAGGGACGTTAAGCCTCAAATCAAACAAACCTCTTATACCACCAAACAAAACTACTCAGCAGATGACATTCTTATTATTTTTATTCCAAGTAAAGCTTGGCATGTCATATTTCATGTTATGCCTAATCATCTGCTTGCCACGTGACACACACACACACACACACACACACACACACACACACACACACACACACACACACACACCGCACGCACGCACGCACGCACGCACTCTCACACACACACACCCACCCACCCGCACGCGCGCGCGCGCGCACGCACGCACGCACGCACACACACAAAACAAACAAACAAAAAACAAAAAAGTCATCTCTATTAAAAATGGATAATAAAATAAGATAATGCAACAAACAGGCAACTGAGCACAAATGCCTCTGGTATGGCGCATCCGAAATTTAAATTCACGTCACCCGATGAGGACGCTCTACCATTCTGAACCAAAGGTACCGGTAGAAGAGAACTGTCTAGAGATTTAAAAAGCGGCGTGGAGACAACTGAGTGTACTAGTTTTCGGAACTTTTCGTTACAAGAGATAATGTCTACTTAGCCCATTGTATACTTTTCTGTATGTTGGACAAGTCCATTTGTCATATAAGTGGTGGCATGCCTAAATTTCGTTTTTATTCAATTTTTCACAGACAATTCTGTTAGCAAACAGTGCAGACCCTGATCAGACGCGAGGTCCGAGGTCTGCTATATTGGCCAGAGGACCTGTAACTGGGTCAATACGGGATTACTTGATTTAAGACAATTTTATTAAATGGCACAATAAAAAAACATGATTATTGATTTTGTCGGCCCCCGCCCATCGGGGCTTGAAGAAATATATGGGCTGCACGATGCTTCCACGCAGAGCTGAAACCGACCCGCACACGAGTACTGGTAAACCGCTTTGAGGATCTAAGCCTGCCCTTATTATTATTATAGGAATCATACTGTTGTAATCAAACACTCTTTGAGCACAGTGATAGAGAAATCGATCTCTCAAGGAAAACACGACCCGCCCATCGGCGTCGGGGCTTGAAGAAATAGATGGGCTGCATGATGCTTCCACGCAGAGCTGTAACCGAACCGCACACGAGTACTGGTAAACCGCTTAGAGGATCTATGCTTGCCCAGGCAAAGCTGTGCGAGTCGGACCGTCCAATCTTACAAACTCATTTGGTTCCACTGGGCGACAGTACATGAGATGTCATTTCACCTCAATATCGGGTAAAAGTCACACAAAATTGGAAGCAACGTCTCGAAAATGACCTTTACAGTGTTGACGAGGACGTTAAACCTCAAATCAAACAAACAAATCAAGGAAGGATGAAGAGAACTAAGCCTCATTGTTAATATCACCTTATTAAACATCTCATTGCCATTCAATTTGTTACCTGCTATTTGCTCTTCCGATAAATGGGCGGCCTAAAACAAAGAAAAAAATGCATTACGCATAAATAAATACAGTTAAATTCCTATATAAAAACCATTCATTACGCAAACACGCCTACAAATACATTGCCACCTTTATCGCCGAAAAAAAAAAATGAAAATTTTATGATGAAAAATTGTGATATTTTTCTTATTTCTGCTCAAAATATAGATTGTGGCACTCGTTAGAACCGCCTCATTGAGGCGGTTCTAACGAGTACCCACAATCTATATTTAAGAGCAGAAATAAGAAAAATAAGGTTACCCCCGGAAAGTCGGAAACCCCAGTTTTACTGTATAAAACTGTGGTTCAAGGGGGTCAAAACTAAATAGGCGTGATTTCGTGATGTTTGGGACTGTTCAAACACTCTTACTAGGCGACGCTTGATATTGAACACATTGCAAAGAAGAATTAATCTTAATTTTAGCTGGTGGCCATGTCATAAACATAATATGAGCCCCGCCAAGCGAATTTGTGTCTTCGAGCATTCCGTCATAGATAAGTACCAGAATCACTTGACGGGCCCATATAATATCTTATTGCTAATATTTTTTTTTTTTTTTTTTGGATAGCCGTTTGGCCAATTTGTAGGAAAGTCACTGTCCTTTTGGCTTTCCGCCTGTGACGTTTGCATTAAAGTGGCATTGTTTTATGTTTATGTTTCTTTCTCTTTGATGTCTTATGATATAAATATGATATTGTTTGAACCACACACACATGATTACCGATGCGTAACCGTTTCTGCTTTACAACTGTTTGACTAAGACCTTTATCATGATAAACGTAATCTATCAGTCGCGGTCATTTCATATGTAATTTACGAAACTCGCCCGTGGCTCGTTTTATAAATTTCATATGAAATGGCCACTCATGCAAGATCCTCTATGTTGTCACGTGTTTAGCAGTTCACTCATCTCATCGCATTTCCTTGTATTGGTTAAAAGACTTCCATGTACATGTGCCTTATTTGATATGCTCCCATTTTGGAGCAAACTTATTTGGTTTTAGAGTATTTGGTTTTGGCATTGAAGAAAAATGTTTATGTTTAGGCGATTACTCTTTAGAAATACGCACATGCGTAATATGCATAATGAGCACTGCGCCAATGCTTTACATAAACTAATGAAATATTCTTCAAAAGCTGTTAATATTCAACAGATGAACCAAACACCAACTGATTAAATACATATGCATGTACATGTATATCATGCATATTACAACCTGTCATCGTCATAAGAACGTCTGGCCGGAAAGTCTCCACTCGACTCCTCCCTCATTAGGCATACCATATGTGAAAAAGTAATCTTTTCTGCATGAAATAAGTGTACATGATGGGTTAAAATTAAATAATCTGCACGTTTTCCTACGCCCAGGCTGATTGATCGATTGATTGTGTTTGGTTTAACGACACGTCAATTCTTGGGGGTCATTTTGTGTCGTCTGCCAGAGAAAGAGAGAAAAGAAATAGAAAAAGAAGGGATAGTAGAGCAGATGACAATTAGGGATAGAGGTGAAAGAGAAAAATGATTGTAAGTGAACAAACAGACGAAACCGTACCTGCTGCAAGGACATCAGGCCTTGTCCCATTACGAAAATACATTGTCAATTTTACCGCCGAAAAAAACGACACCTTTCAGATGAAAAATTGTGATTTTTTTCTTATTTCTACTCAAATTATAGATTGTGGGAACATGTTAGAACCGCCTCATCCATGCGGTTCTAACGAGTACCCATAATCTATATTTTACAACAGAAATAAGAAAAATAAGGGTGCCCCTGTAAACCCAAGTTCTTCTATATAAAAGTGGGGTTCAATGGGTCAGAATTATATACGCGTGTTTCCGTGATGCAACTGTGAGCCAATATCAGTTAGACTCCCCAGTGACGGAAGATACACGTCACCCTTGTCTCACCCAACCATCACAGGTTGATATGTTTCGAACTGAAATTAAAAACAACGGGAATACCCCTGCACACCTCACTTTTTCATATAAACAGGAGCTACCGGAGTGTTCAGTTCATGTTAACTTCTATCCATCACCCCAAAACACATCTCTATAATTTGACCCCCTTGAACCCCACTTTTTTATAGTAAAACTATGGTCTACAGGGGTAAACCTTATTTTTTTCTTATTTCTGCCCTAAAATATAGATTGTGGGTACTCGTTAGAACCGCCTCATCGAGGCGGTTCTAACGGGTACCCACACTCTATATTTTGAGCAGAAATAAGACAAATATCACAAGTTTATCTTAAAATTATCAATTTTTTGGTGATTAAGGTTACAATGTATCTGTATAGGTGTGTTTTCATAATGATAACAAAGTTTATAACTTACCATTTTGTGACTCAGTCGATCACTCCTAATTAAAATGTGGCTTGATAGTGTGTGTCTTACGCAGGTTTTATGTTACATCTTTACAATTGATCTGATGAACAATAATTATTGTTAACTTTATGAAAAAAGCATTTTATACAGTCTTTCTATGCGACATATCAGATAAACATTTGTTTTGTTAGATAATTGCCGCCCTCGTCCAAAACAGGTATTCAAAAATTAAGAATATTATTAGTACATTGTTTTTTTATTTATATAAATGATTAACGAAAACCTACATGGTTGTGTGTAAAAAAATCACAACGTTAACAAGTCCGGTTTAGGAAATTAGGAATACCCGTGTAAACCCAACTTTATATACAAAAAGTTGTATTTTCAATGGTATACGAATTATCTTCTATCAGCATTATCATGATTATGGGCATTCGTTAGAATCGCCTCGTTGAGGCGATTCTAACAAACACCCATAATCTATATTTTAAGCATAAAGTTTTGAGAAAGATAAAACAGATTTCCATCAGTAAGAAACATGGAAGAAATCATTATCTGACATGAGTGTTTCATCCTAACGTTAACGGAAAAAGCGCACCCACCAGCGTTCAGGGCGCAAAGAAACTGCACTTGGCCCTTAAACTGCCAATCACGGCATTTGTAGATGTCATTTTCCAATACATTACGAAACGAAAACACGCCTATACAAATACATTGTAAACTTTTCCGCCGAAAAAAGGAAAATTTTAAGCTGATATTTTTCTTATTTCTGCTCAAAATATAGATTGAGGGTACACGTTAGAACCACCAACAATCTATACATGAAACGTCAAGCTATTAATCTGATTCACATGAAAAGTCAGGAATAATAAGTTATGAACGGCGACGCTTTCAGCATTAATTACGGTGACAGTGATAATGAACGTAACTGCATGGGGGCAAATGATGATGACGATGATGATGATGTTGAGGCGGAGGAGGAGGACGAGGACAACGATGGCAATTGATGATGACAATGAAGAGGAGGAGGACGACGACGAAGACAACGACTGATGATGATGATGATGATGATGATGATGATGATGATGATGATGATGAGGAGGAGGAGGAGGAGGTGGAGGGAGATGAGGAGGAGGAGGAGGAGGGAGATGAGGAGGAGGAGGAGGAGGAGGAGGGGGGGAGGAGGAGGAGGAGGAGAGGAACCATGCTCTCTCTGTATGTTTAACGGTAAAATACCTGAGAGCTTGTTGTCCGCGTATAACTTTTTACGGACAGATTTGAAATTTTGCAGGCGTGAATAATCTCGAATGATAGTGTAAAGATGGGTAGGCTTAAAACATGGTGCTGTATTTCACACCTTCTACTATACCCTACATTACCTTCATTGCCCACGTCCCTGCCCATCGGGGCTATCTACCTATCTATCTTCCATGACATCTTAACCTCCGTAGGGGACTGCAGATGGTGTTCCGGTAAAACCAAGTGCAAAGGGGGGTTAGTTGAAGGAAGGGTGGGGGATAGAAAAGTGGGTGAAATGAGTTTGTACAGTGCGATCGAGAGTGCTAGTATAGTTATTAGATAAAAATAAGTACTGGCATTTAAGATGCTGAGTGGACTACCTGTGCTAAACTGTGCCACGGTAGGAAGAGCTGGTATGTGGGCTGGCAGGGTATTCCAGTGGATGATAGTGCGGGGAAAGAATGTGAACTTGTAGTGGTCTTTTAGAGTCATGATCTGTCTGTACGCAAGGGGATGATTTTTGGTAGAAGGACGGATGTTCCGGATCAGGTAGTCAGCAGCAGGTATCGCAACAATGTCATATGTGACCTTGTATAGAAGTACCAATCGACTGTCTATGCGCCGTTGGTCAAGGGTACGCCGGTTGAGATCCTGAAGCATTGCTGAGACACTAGATGTTTATCGGTAGTCTCTGGTTACCCATCTAGCAGCCCTTCTTTGAACTGATTCAAGTTTGTAGGAGTCTGATGCTGTGTAGGGGGACCACACAGTAGAGGCATACTCTAGCTGTGTGAGAACCAGAGTTTTATATGCTGTGGCCTTCAGGCCCCTATTGTGGACCCGAATATTTCGTTTTAAGAAGCCTAGGGTCTGGTTGGCTTTTTTACTTATGTTATTTACATGGTATGTCCATCTGAGGTCTTCTCAAATTGTGACCCCAAGATATTTGGCGGAGGTTACACTTTCTAGTACAGGGGCTTGAAGAAATAGATGGGCTGCATGATGCTGCCACGCAGAGCTGAACCCGACCGCACACGAGTACTGGTAAACCGCTAAGAGGATCTAAGCCTTCCCAGGCGAAGTGGTGCGAGTCGGTCCGACCATGCATGTAAACCCTATTGGTTACATTGGGCGGCAGGGATTGAGATGCCATTTCATCTCATCGTCGGGTAAAAGTCCCAAAAATTTAGGAGTAACGTCTCCAAAATGACCTAAATAGTGTTGACGAGGACGTTAAACTTCAAATCCAACAAAAGATCTATTTTCTCCCCTTGTCTGGACGACGACACAAAATGACCCACAAGGGTTGCGTGCGTTTTTAACCACATCACAGTCAATCGAAATCTGGACCCGACTGCTTTTTATGCCCTGCTTTTAGGATGGTCTGAAGATATGCATATTGTTGTTTTTTTTTCAGAATCCTTGACTTATTTTTTATCACTTTTTTTTTTAGAATTTTTAACTTAGACGTTTTTCGCGCCCTAATACAACAGAAACATAGGGAGTATGTACCTTGTGTGTGCAATTCCTCCTACAGTTTTAATCCAATCCTTTTGAAACTTTATATGTGATTTGGAGATGGTCTGAAGGTATGCATATTGTTTTTTCAGAATCCTGAATTTATTTTTTATCACTTTTTTTTGCATTTTCAACTTGGACTTTTATTAGCCCTAATACTATAGAAATGTATAGGGAGTATTAGCATGGTCTGAAGATATGCATATCGTTTTTTCAGAGTCCTGAAATTATTTTTATCACATTTTTGCACTTTTAACTTAGACTTTTTTCCAAGCCCTAATACTACAGAAATGTATTTAGGTGCGTGCGCTATCTATCAAGTCGTCATAAGATTTCTCATATTTCTTACATTTAATTTCCTAATATTTAACAGTTATGAGCCTAACCTTACATCAGAAACGTATCTATGGTTTAAATTGCATGATTAAATGGATTGAACCTTAAACATTATTACATGTATATGCATCAATATTACAATGTTTAAAACAAGACCATGATTCAGCTTCCCTTTGATTTCATATTTGATACACAGATGTCACTTGTTTTTGATATAAGTGCAGTGGCGGGGCATGGTGCATGGCGTGCAGTTTTATTAACATAGGCAATCGGCTCCAAATATCGTCGACTAAATAAATGTCCGGTTCACCTGCGCCATATCGTACATGTAAATTTACATAGGTGTGTATATATTGGCGCACGTGACCCCAAATACATACTTATAAAATGTAAATATGTGCAAAAATTACACCTGGTTCTGTCCGAGTGTTTGAAGATCAACAACGATAACCTCAATTATTGGCCGAATCGGTGATTTCTTATGCCTGAAGGAGTACGCACGCGTGTTACTTGTTTGTCAAGGTTCAAACAAACGACTAAAAAAAGTAGATTTTTTTATCTTTTTGCCGCGTTTTTCTACGATAACTTCTTTATATTTGATTTTAGGTCAACACATCCAGCGGGAAAGTTGTAGAGGAGAAGCTCCACCAACTTCTCAAAAAGGTTTCATGCCCATAGGGTATATGAGCAGAGCTGTAATCAGATGGAGATTTTTGCAATTTGACGCCTGTGCTAAATTTTCTGTGTCCTTTTGTTCCTCCTCGATGGTGTGGTTTGACGATTTGTCGTCTGTTAGGATAATTGTGTGGGTTATTCCAATATCTTGCATGCATACAATGTGCACATTCGACAGTGAAACACACGCGCAATGACCCATGTAGTATTTTAAATATTTGATTAATATTGAGCAAAGGCATATGATCTGTATTGTCTTTACTAATGGTTTGCCTACTAAAACCACGTCTTTCATGTTTTTGACTGTCTACACTCTAATGATATGTACAACGTCCCTTCAGTTAGACGCTTCGTTTGCCGCACGGGATTTATCGATATATATTTACATTTCCAGTGTAAAGTCTACAGTTTATAAACGACCTTTGAGAGTTCAAAGTTTAAGCGTGACAAGTCTATTCCATTTTTTAGGGGAAGCAGGTTTCGGTTACCTTTTTCTCAGGATTTTAAAAATGTAAATCAATGTTTAGATATTTCCTTTATCTAGAAGTCATGGCCGAGTGGTTAATGTGATGTACTGCGTGTCACACTAAAAATCTTTTAGACGAGGGGTTCGAGTCTCAGCGGCACATTTTTTATATTTCTATTTATTTATTTTTTATTTTATCTTTTCATGTTTAAAGTTATTTTTTATTTTACATTCTTTATATTTTGTTTCCTTTGTTTTATTTTCAACAGTTATATTTTTATGTCATTGTAAATCTTAAGATGCCGGCCTCGGTAGTTCAGTCGGATGCGCGTCTGACTGGTTATCAGGATACCTGCCGGTGTCGGCAACAGTCTTTCCTGGAGATTGATCATGAAATCTCTTCCATGGCCATTCCCTCCTTTCCGCTGCTTCAAGAAGGGCAGTTGTCAGTTTCTGGCGAAAAATGTGCACAATACTGGTTAACCGCTTACCCAAGAAAAGTGTGGTTAAGTAAACTGACCGTCTCAAAAATGACCTAAATAGTGCTGCCTGGGCCGTAAACCCCATTACAAACAAAAGAAACTCTGTCCGAATACATTTCAACAGCACATTTGGCTTCACTGACGGATATGAACGTACGTTCACTCATAGGGGCTTGAATCATGAAAAAATGAAAAAGAAAATGGAAAAAGGTACTATATTAGTCTCTAAAATAGTGCCCCCCCCCCCCATTTTTTTTTTTTTTCATGATTCAAGCCCCTATGGTTCACTCACTTTTGATAATACTTCTAGATCCGAGTTGCAACGATTCGTTGTGCTCGTTCCATCTTTTTCAATAAAATGAATATACATCTTGTGTGATGGCTCCGCCCATCGGGGCTTCGAGAAATAGATCGGGCTGCACGATTCTTTCAAACGGAGCTGAGACTGACGGCACATGAGAAATGGTAAACCGCTTAGTAAGTCCAAGCCTGCCCAGGCAAAGTGGTGCGAGTTGGACCGTCCATGCTTATAAACCTATTAACCCGGTGGCAGGGTTTGAGATGTCATTCCATCTCAATGTCGGGTAAAACCCCCACAAAACTGGAAGCAACTTCTCCAAAATTGACGGGGACAATTAACCTCAAATCCATCAAACCAAAAAAAAAAAAAAAAAAAATCTCTTGTGATCCAATTTTATAGGCACGAAAACATGTTCAAGAAATGTAAAAATAAAAATAAAATAAAAGGGGGGTAAAAAATTCTCCCCAAGATTCGAACCTAGATCTCCAAGATGGTAGTTGTGTTACTAAACTGTCTCGACCAGCCGTCAATCTGGTTACACGAAGCGTGAGATTAAAAATATGATGATAACTATCGCCCAGTGTAAAAAATACCCACAACAGGCGACTTACCTAAAATACGGACGAGTCCAAAATTAAAAGTGCAGTCACGTTTCACTGCGTTTTGAAAGACTATAATGTAAACCTATAGAAAACAATTGCGTTCATACTTCCATGAACGCACCGTGTCACATGATTTTCAGTGACGTCAAGTGATGTCATTCTAAACCATTGTTCTCTATGGGCGTTGATGACGTCAACGCTGATCCGCTCTTTGTAGAAAAACAGCGTGTAAATGTTTTTCAGCTTTAAAAGTTTGCCCTACAAGTATTTTTTCGCCCAGTGATGAGGGGTAAATAATGTAAATATAAAAAATAAACATAATTTTTCTGCTTTTCATGAAAGTATGATCAACAGTGGGTCGCTAGCAAAGTTTACATGAACCCCTTCTAACTTTGCTCGCGACCCACTGCGTTCATACTTCCATGAACTGCAGAAAAATAAATTTCATTTCTTAAATAGATATTGTTACAAATAGGCTAGTTATTTATTTACATTTCGAGAGTGTAAGTGACAGAATCGGACTTAGTTTTTATCGAAAAATCCAAATATTGTAAAAAATCCATCAGATTAGACCAAAAAGTATACAACTCTGAAGGTTGAACCCTTGACGAGAAATTGGCTGAGCTTTTCTTCCACAACTTTCTCGTTGGATGTGTTGATCAAAAATCAAAAGTACAAAATTTATCACAAAACCGCGGCAAAGTATAAAATAAAATCGACTATTTTTAGGTAAAATTGCCTCCAGACATCATAACACGGACTCTTGAAAAGAATAATATGACACCATACTAATTATTACTAAGTTATTGACTTCTTGTTAGTTTTCGTTCCTATATTATTCTGCTGTCAAAGTTTACGTCAAAACAATTAAATTATGTCCTTTTTGATGGCTTATTTATTTATTCGACTGTTTTGTTTTGTTTGTTTGTTTTTTTTTCGAAGAAAAACGTTCGAGCTATTGTGTTCACTCCGGCATCTGCGTTTCGTTGTCGCCGTCGTCGTTGGCGTTCCAAAAAAAAACAAAACAAAACAAAAAAAAAAAAAAAAAAAAAAAAAAACAACAAAAAAAAAAACAAAACAAAAAAAAAAACAACAACATAACCTTGGCTATGACTTCGAAAGTTTTTGACCTAGCCTCATGAAACTTCATACCACATACCATCACAAGAGCTACATTTTGCTTAAGGCCCATAATTGTTGTATAATTGATTTTGACTGAATTATCTCCCCCGTTTGTTTTGTTTTTCTTTCATTTCCTTTTCCTTTCATTTCAATACTGTTTATAACAGAGCCTTCAAACATCACGTGGATATACCTTGGAACAAGGTATTTCCATTAATACTTAACTTTTTGAACAATGGCCTTTTATTTTTGACCTATTGTTTTGAACATTTAACAACAACAACAAAAAAAAAAAAAAAAAAAAAAACTTTAACTTTGATCATATTTTCAAAAGTATTTAGCCTAGGTTCATGAAACTTCACACTCCTACTCACCATCACAAGTGTTACATTCTTTTCAAGTTCCATATCTCGGTCATGCAATTTGACTGAATTATCTACCGTTAAAAACAACAACAACAACAACAAAAACGTTTTTCTCTTTCATTTTAAAACCTCCAATAATACAGCCTTCAAACTTCACAGGGATGTGACTTGGAATACGATCTTGTCATTGATATCATGCTTTTTTACCTGTGACATTGACCTTTCAACTTTGACCTATTTTTCAAAAATGTAACCAAAAACTTTAACCTTGGTCATACTTGACTCATGTGACAGCTTCAACGCAAACAAGGGCATCAAAAGTAAATAACACACATTATCGTAGGTACATGGCCTATAGTGATGCCCTAAAGCATCCTTTTTTTCCCCAGAAATATTCCTCAGTGGAATAGTCTTCCCTCGTCTGAGGTTGATGCCAAGACCGCAGAGGAGTTCCAAGCCCGTACAGTATAGATTGGGACTCAGACTTATGCGTTTTAATATATGTGACCCGTCACGCGAAAAGGGACCTTCTGGGAATTTTTGGCGAAAATGAGTTGTAACTGTTTTCAGATATAGCGGTATTTGAGAAACAATTTGACACCAAAATGAATAAAATACTCCTAAAGGTGTCAGATGTACAATATTTTAAACATAGGTACCCTCAACGCAATCACGTCACAGAATACCAATTCGACGTCGTAGGTTACGTCAAAAACTGTTTAAGCTAAAGTCGCATGTAATAATGCAAGAAAACATCTGACAAAGGCTTTCAATACAGTAAAACATTTATTTCCTTAACACTGTTTCATTATTAAGCATTACTTTGAGAAATCTGGCATATTGTCCCGCCCCCGCCCAAAGAGGCTTGGAGAAATATATGGGCTGCATGATGCTTCCACGCAGAGCTGAATCCGGCCCGCACACTAGTACTGGTAAACCGCTTAGAGGATCTAAGCCTGTCCAGGAACCGCAGTGCGAGGCGGACCGTCCATGCTAATAAACTCTATTGTTTTCATTGGGCGACAGGGCTTGAGATGTCATTTTATCTCAATTTCGGGTAAAAGTCCCACAAAATTGGAATCAACGTCTTCAAAATGATCTTAACAGTGTTGACGGGGACGTTTAACCTCAAATCAAACAAACAAAATCTGGCATATTGTCGTCGTCCGAAAAAGTTTAGCTGTAACGATTGCGAAAGGAAGATTAAAACAGCTTTTCTTACACATTATATGAGCAAGAAATCCTACTATTTGCATGTGTGAACAAACATTTCAAAGTGTTAACTATTAAAAATCCCATGTAAAAACCGTTACATACAATGCAGCGTGCAATGATACATGCACATACTGTAATGCTTCATTCTGATCACAACTAGAGCTCATAGATTGTTTATTTCTGTTTCATATAATGTAGTAGGGAAAATATATTATTATTGTCTCCATAACATTTGTTGACTTCTTGTCTTTCAGCGTTGAGACAAGGTGGCGGGATCATTGCCGGTTAATTTGTGATCAGTTCCTGGACCTTATCTTGATCCTTTTCAATTTTGATTATCTATCTATCCATCCATTATCTATACGGTAGGAGGGATAATTTAACCAGCACAGGAGATGATTCCCTCTGCATAAAGGATTCCAATTAACGTCCTGATCAGAAGGACGGCGCACTTTGGTGTATTCATCCCTGCAAATGATGCCAGTGGAGCATGTTCGGACACTGCAATTTTATTAACACTGACACGAATCGTACCGAAGGCCTCACACACCAGAGGCAAGTGTGCTAACCACTGATATGCCTCGCTCTGGAGAAACTGGTACTGTCTAACGTAAACCACACCGGCAGGTTCCGATGCCGTCAAATTATAAATTTTCATGAATACTTCTCCAAAACCTTCCATTTTTCAACTGTCACAATAGAGTTTCCCAAGCTGGCATCACTATAAAATTACTCCTGCTAACTTACGAATAGAACTATTAAATATAGCGATGCACCGATTGGGACCTCGCCCCCCGCACATCGGGGCTTAGAAAAATATATTATATCTGCTAATCATATTGTAAATATTTTGAAGACACACCCAGCGTCCTTTTTAAAGCTTAATTCTAAATTTAGCCACTACCCAACTGAGACAATGGCCAAATATGACCGACTCAGTATAAGCAGATAGATATTTCCAGACATATTTGCCCTAGCATAATGAAACTTGACACACATCTGACATTTCTACCAATATTGTCTAGAAAGGGTTATCCATTGGAAGCAAGGAATACACCACAGAACTGGAAAATATGGAGTGTACATGTTTCTGGGCCAGACTAGCTAGTTTCGGCCAATTAGGCCTCATCAGTGACCCTCAAATATTTTCAAAATTCAACAATGGAATCAACAATCCCAAAGGACAAGAAAATATAAACTACACTATTATGTAGGGCAGGGAGACTTTTTACGGTGCCACACATTCCCAGACACCAGCTGTAGTGACGTTAAATATGTTCTAGAATGGGTTATCTCTTGGAAGCAAGAAATACACCACAGAACTGGAAAATATGGACTGTACATGTTTTCTAGGCCAGACTAGCTAGTTTCGGCCAATTAGGCCTCATCAGTAATCCTCAAATAATTTCAAAATGCAACAATGTAATCAACGATCCAAAAGGACAAGAAAATATAAACTGCACTATGATGTAGGGCAGGGAGACTGTTTACGGCCGCCACACATTCCCAGCCACCAGCTGTAGTGACGTTAAATATGTTCTAGAAAGGGTTATCCCTTGGAAGCAAGAAATACACCACAGAACTGGAAAATATGGAGTGTACATGTTTTCTGGGCCAGACCAGCTAGTTTCGGCCAATAAGGCCTCATCAGTGACCCTCAAATATTTTCAAAATTCAACAATGAAATCAATGATCCCAAAGGACAAGAAAATATAAACTACACTATGGTGTAGGGCAGGGAGACTTTTTACAGCCGCCACAATCCATTACTATATCGTGCAATTTGACTGTTATACGAGTATCTCCCTTTGTAACTGGCGAGAAAAACACCCGTTTCAAGAAAATGTTTTGGTACATATTGATACAATAAACAATACAGCTTTCCAAAATCACATCTTCCCATTGATATCAATTTTTTACCTGTGACCTTGACCTTTGAACTTTGTCCTATTTTTAGAAAATTTAACAAAAATGGCCATATTTCCAAAAGACTTTGGCCCAGTCTCATTAAATTTGACACACATCTATATCATTACAAGAATTACATTCTGACCAAGTTCCATAACTCTATCAAGTAGTTTGACTGATTTATTTCCTTTTGTGACAAACGACAAAAAACAGACGAGCATGGCACCCGCTTGCTGTGCTTTTGTTAATGCTATATTACACCAATATGATTGCAAGGAAAAGTATTCAGACAGAAGGATAGCACACATGTGATAAAATGTTATCATGCATGGCTTCGAAGAGTACTTTTTCAAGGACCTTTTCAGTAGGAAAACACGCCTATTCGAAAATATTGAAAACACACACACACACACACACACACACACACACACACGCACGCACGCACGCACGCACGCACGCACACACACACACACACCCTGATATTTTCAATATTTTATGTTGAAACATAGATTGATGGAATTTGCTAAAACCGCTTTAGCGAGGCGGTTCTAACGTGTATCCACAATTTATGTTTTTATATAATTTGAGGGAACTCACATGTACCCAAAGCAGAAAATAGAAAAATAATGCATAGCCCTGTAAACCCCCGTTTACTGCCTAGATGTAGCGTCAAAGGGGTCAGGGTCATAAAGGGCATGTCTTTGCGAGGTGTGTCTAACCAAATCATGATTTCTATGGACCCATGAGTTATAGAGTAGCCCTAATTTTATTTGTGTATTCAAAGCCCTGTACAGAAATGCGTTTTGGGGAGTATTTCTCACATGCACGTGCTAACGTGATGCACGCCAGATGGATTGATTTTTGAGTTTAGGACAAAAGTTCACTGGGACAAAATCCCACTGGGACAACAGCCCACTGGGACAACAGCTAACATATACGCACCATATGAATGTTAATGTTTACCATAGACTGAGCCTCAACGTGAGTTCCCTCAATCTAGATTTAGAAAGGGTGTTTAATCTGGTCAAAAGGACAGATTTGTTTGATCTTGCTTCTCATTAGGGGGTAACTGCTGTCAAAACAAGCACGAAAAAGCAAGAAAATAAGAATATTTTGGTCCAATTTTTGGTTGGTGAAGAACTTTTTTTATTCATCTGCTTTGTCTCTCATCATGGTTTCACATACTGAATGGCAGATGAAACAAATTGAACCTGGAATGCAAATTGAATTAGAGAAGTTAAGATTAGAAATGGAAGAAAGAGAGAAGGCAGATTATCTCCAGGACGTTTCTTGGAATAAAATTGGGTACATGTTCATCCTGTTTGTCCATATTTTATATTTCACATCCCCCACATCGACTCATCACCATGTTTTTCTCTCAATCGGGTGACGTCGGTGGTGTCGGATTACCACTTTTCCTCAAACACCCTAACAGTGGTTACCCATCTGTCTAAGTCGGACCTTCAGAAGGTCAATCACGACCGAGTGCTGGGACGTATGCACTTTCCGGAATCAGAATCAGGATTGTTACTGGTGACACGTCAAATGACATTCATAACAATTTTCAGAAGAATACCATTTGACCAGTAACAATTCTGATTCTGATTGCGATTTCAGAATTCATACGCAAGGACCTGTGGTATGGGAAGTTAGTCCCTAGCTCTTTCCAAAGAGGTAAACTTAGTTACACAGACATCAGCACCTTCAGCTGTCGAAACAATCGAATCGGGAAGGGCATTCCAATCTCTAATGTTTCGGGGGGGGGGGGAAGAACGATCTATCTATCTATCTATCTATCTATCTATCTATCTATCTATCTATCTATCTATCTATCTATCTATCTATCTATCTATCTATCTATCTATCTATCTATCTATCTATCTATCTATCTATCTATCTATCTATCTGTCCTGCCTAACCAATTGCTGGGACTTGTAGCATGTGAGTGCAAAGTCGGGCTAAGAAAAGGCAAGTGGTGAAAATTAATGGAAAGTTAAAAGCGTTGCCTTGAGGTCCTCACTGTGTATCTTAATATTTCGCTTAAGAAATCCAAGTGTTTGGTTTGCTTTCTTAGACACTCTTGATATATGGGTGTTCCAGGAGAGATTTTCTGAAATATCCAACTCCTAGGTATTTTGCTGAAGGTACTGCTTCTAGGAAGACCCCATACAGGTGGTACTGATTTTGAGCAGATTGCCCTGAACTAGTGATGCGTATGACCTGGCATTTTGATGGATTGAATTCCATGTTTCAGGCCTTTTCCCAGGACTCGAGATGCCGAAGGTCTTCCTAAAGTAGAGCTGGTGTAGCAGATTTGGAGAGAGTTCTTTGCAGTAAGGGGTCTGAAATGCCAAAGAATGGTGCTTTTTACAGTGCCTAACCGGGGGGTTGACAAGTTCATCTGTTTGAATTTTGCACCCTTTAAACCTTCGTATAAAAGGATGAGTCTGCTGTCTTTTCTCCTTTTCTAAAGAAATATATAAATTGGTAAATATTGGTTGATGGGGTATGGGGAGTCCCGGAAAATATTGCAATATCCTCGTTTGGTGCTATATTTGACCTTCATCTACTTTTCATGGTTCACTGACTTTGAAAACTATTGCGTCAAACCTAAGTTGACCCTGCTATTTATGTTCATTTCTCAAGAACTGTAAGAATTTCGTTAATGATACTTGGTTCAACCTTGCATCTTGGGATGGAGCGATAATTCAATAATGGGACTTATGGGACTTTGACCCATTTTCAGGGTTCACTGACTTTGTAAAATATTGCGTTAAACCTAGCGACCATCCTACCATTCATGTTAATTTCTCAAGAACTATAAGAGCTTCGTTAAAGAACTTTGTAACAAGCTTGCATCTGGTGATGACAATTGTAATACAATTATCCACATTTGACATTGATATAATGGGACTTATGGCTGTGAAAATTACTGTGAATATGTAAAAATGTGACATTTTTCTAATTTCTTATTGCCTATGTTTTAGAAACTGAAATAAGAATAATAAAGTATGTGAGGACCCACTAATTGCTCTAGAAAGTGGGGTTTAGGGGTGGGGTTCTTCATTACATAGACTTGCTAACATCGGTTTTCCACAAAAAAAATCCAAATTTTTCTGATAAACAAATTCTGGTATTTTTGTACAACTCAGACATTACGTAAAAGAGTCTTTGACAATCAGACATGAGCCTCGTCACTAGAAACAATAATCAAGTTATCATTTTGAAGGAACTGTCTTTTTGGCTTTCCGCTTGAGATGTCGTTTCATCTCAATGTTGGTTTAAAAAAGCCACAAAACTGGAAGCAACGTCTGCAAAATGGCATATACAGTGTTGACTCGGACGTGAAACCTCAATCAATCATTCATTCATTCATTAATTCACTTATCCATCTTCGTATATTCAACCGTCCGTCCGTACATAGATCTACCAACCCACAACTCTATTCATTCGCGTTTTTTCATTCAACTGTCTGTCTGTTTACCCTTCCACTCCGTTTGTCACTCCCTTAAAAATATAACTGCAGCGAAACGACCCACGGGCGAAATGATTCGCGGGCGAAACGACTCACCCGATAAGGGCGAAACATTAGGGCGAAACGACTCACGGGCGAAACGACCCGGATTCTCCGCAAACGTTTCCACAACTAAGATTTTTCAAGCGCCTGTCTTATCATGATGTTTGATGTGGCAAACTTCGTGTTAAAAAGCTAATTATTTCAGAATTTATTCCAAAATGACAGGCGATCCTGTTAAAAGCGTTCCTTTGCCAAGTGGCCCGGCTTCACTTTGCTTTGAAAAAGATGATTTTATGAAGGTTTGTAGCTGTAAAATCAGAAAGACATTTAGGCAGTTTGTGTTTAAAGTGGGTGGGGTATCCTTGTAAACAAATTTTTTACATCTTACATCTTCTTGTAGGGTCGCGAGATTAATATCTCATATAACCCTCTCCCGGTTTTTAACCCAGCCTTTATCCGAGATAATTGTGTATTTCGTGTTTCCCATGTATTTGTCGAGACGGTTTTTAAAACAGTTTATAGACGGCGCTGACACAACATCTTCTGGTAATTTATTCCATTCCGATACGGCCCTCAATGAGAAGAAATATTTTCTGATGTCCTTCTTACTTTGTTTAACTTTCAATTTTCTACCATTCGATCGAGTTGCCTGCTCATTTAACTCGAAAAATGTTCTATAGTCAATATCTTCTAATTTGTTTAAAAGTTTGAAAACTTCTATCATATCCCCTCTGAACCTTCTATATGACAAACTTGGTAGTTTTAGAGCTTTTAATCGTTCTATGTAGGGTAAATCTCTCACATTAGAAACTAACTTTGTTGATCTTCTTTGAACTCTCTCTATAGCATCTATATTTCATTTCATTTCATTTCAAAGCCTTCTACTGGCCGAGATAACTCACAAGTATAATCTTTCACAAGTAGTGTCTGCGTAATAACTCGTAGTATAGAGGATTATTTATTTTTTTGTTTTTTTCCCTCCCTCTTTCACCCAACATGATGAAAATCAGACATAAACAGCAATCAACAGGGTTAAGATATAGATGAGACCATTAATCATGCACTCTAAATACATATTTATTGTTGCACTCCATCCTACAAAGAGACAATTATTATTATTATCATTATTATTATTTTCAAATGTTCAGGGGATACTCATGTAATCATATCACATTTCCAGCTTCATTTGACTCTGCTGCATCTGCACCTCTCCTGGGCTTCATCAGTAACCATCCCGGCACCACTGCAAACTGAGAAGAAAAATTGTAAAGAAAAACACCAAGTGCCCCGACCGGGGACCGAGCCCACGACCCTGGGGCAAAAAGCAAGCGAGTCAAACACCAGGCCAAAAGGTTCGGGCCAGCCAGACCGGTCAGTTATGCACTCCAAATAAGGCGATTTATTATGGCATGCTACTTCATTCCTCTATCCTACAAAGAAACCAATATGTTAATGTTTAAGAGAGACTCATTTAAACATGTCATATTATTTGATCCTCTTGACTCCGCTTAATCTGGTCCATCCATGGGCTGCAGCAATAATCACCCCGGCACCAGGCACCACTGTAGTATGAAAAAAAAAAAAAAAAAAAAAAATCCAGTCTAGTGCCCCGACCGATGATTAAAGGAGCGTGATAACTCAGTGGTTAATCCACCTGCCCCGGACACCATAGGTCCTGGGCTTGATATCGGCAGCGGCCACAAAAGGCCGACGCCCAAACACACTCCAACCGCATCACCTGCAGAATGAATCACATTTCCAGATTTCTTTGACTCCGCTGCATCCGCACCCACCCCAGGACGCACGGGCAACCACCCCACCAGATACCACTGCATCTGAGGAGAACAATCTGTAAAGAAAAACCAACCGAGTGCCCCAAAAATAATGATTGATATATATATCAAAGAATATCTTTTTTAAATCGTGGGTGCCAGATAATGTTTCCATATTCAAGATGTGGCCTGATCAGTGTCTTATACAATTTACAAAAAGAAGAAGGTCTGATATGTAGAAAAGATCTTCTGACTAGTCCAGTTATTTGGTTTCCTTTATTAATCAGGGTTCGCGCTAGGATTTTTTTTTCTTTTGCCATCACTTTCGCCAATTTAATTTTTTTTTAGCCAAAATCTTAAAACCTGAGCCAGTTGAAGAAACTTCTTCGCAAAATGCAGAACATGGATAAAAAAGATCTGCTCTACAATTTTCTTTGGCACTTAAAGGGTTGAAGCTTAAATGCACAGACTGGCCTTTTGTGGCCTTTATGGACGTGTGTAATGGGCTGTAGGTGCGCCTAAAGACCCCAGGTTTTTTTATCAAACCAACACGGTCACACGTCAAACCAGTCATCTATGCTGTCTTGCCGACAGATAGCTTAGCAAAATCCATAGACCAAAATCATTGAGATAGCTTGAGTTTTCCGACTTCCAGTGGCATTACCATCTCTCCCTAAAATGCAACAAAACCTTGCTTAAATGCTTTTGTTTTTGCTCCAACAAGTAAGCGTTGTTAGGTCATGGAGGCTGCCACTTTGGTTGATCACATGATCACATTACCGTAAAAATTCGGCTATAAGACGAGGATTTTCCCTCCGAAATGAGCCCCAAAAAATTGCCCCGTCTTATAGCCGAGGTCATGGACTGCATGCTTTTTTCCGGCGAAGACCAGACATACGGAAAAAGCCGATCGGTGATTTTTGAATTGATATAAAGCGCCGCGCACAAACCACCGCTACCATTTAGCTGCACAGGATTGGTAAATGACGTCATCCGACACCAGCACCCCAACACGTATTTAATGTCATTGTGTGTATCTATTTCATTAAAAAAAACGTTAGGAACAGGGTAGAAAATATTTTCTCGATAGCTAAACGGTTGTAAATAGAGGTGGATAGAAAACCAGCGCTTTGCACAGCTTCCGAATTATCCCCAGAAGCTCCGTGTCAATAACCAACAACCGCGTTCGATTTTCCGGCTCAGCGTCTGCTATTTGGCGCCAAAACATAACCATACATGAGATCGTAGAAAAGTCCATTTTTATTACCGTTAGATGTAGCTAATTGTCTGAGGAGCGATTAAATCATTTTCACATTGATTGTGGATTAAATTTTATGATTGACATAACTTGACCATATTTTCACACCTTATCGACACGCATCGCAGGGTGGCAATTAAAAGGGATTAACAATAGTGTCAAACTTGAACCGTAATAAATACACAAATGGTTTGTCTTTGAATTGACAGTGCAGCAATTATTGCGATTTACTTACTGGTATCGTTTTACCGGATTTAAGGACTGACTGACAGTTATAGACGATTTTTTTTGCACTTGTCCGACCGGGCGTCATAAGGTCAAAGTGCAGTTGCCCGGTCAGCCGGGAAATGGATTTGTCAGTCCTGTCGTCTATTAAATAGGTGGAAGAAAAGGTGTAAAACACACGTTTCAGTAAACGGCTTAAATCGGCAATAACCGGGATGGGACTTCTTTTTCTTTTTTATAGTTTTTTTTTGCCACTAGTTTTCGCCAAATGACACAGATTTGCGCCAGCTTTATTTTCTTTTCGCATTTGGCGACTTTGGCGACCGCTAGTGCGAACCCTGATTAATACAGTCACTTATATGTTGACGAAATTTCATGTCTGTGTCAAATGTGATACCAAGGTCTTTTTCCTTATCACTGTTTTTAATCTCCTGTTTCCCATTCTTACTATTTAATGAGTAAGTCACATTAGGGTTATTATGTCCATAGTGTAATGTACAGCATTTCTCTATATTGAATTTGAGCAACCATTTATCACTCCATTTAGAGAGGTTATCTGTATCTTCTTGTATCTGTTCATAGTCTTGTGCCGTACACACTGTATTATATAATTTCATATCATCAGCGAATAGACGAATTGTACTTTGAATACTATCTTCTATGTCATTAATATAGATAAGAAATAATATGGGCCCCAGGACACTGCCCTGGGGTATCCCACTGGTGACGTCAGTCCAGTTTGAATATTGAGAGTTCACTATGACCCTTTGTGATCGGCCCTGTAAGAATGCTCTTATCCAATCTAGTAGTTTCCCTCGGATGCTGTAACAACGTAGCTTCTCCAATAATCTTGCGTGAGGTACAGTATCAAATGCCTTTGAGAAATCATAATAGATACAATCAAAACTTTTGCCATCATCTAGCCATTCTGTCCATTTATCCATTACATCCAACAGTTGGAGAGCACAAGATCTGAGCGGGCGAAAGCCGTATTGGGCGTTAGAAAACAGGTTATGGTCTGACATGTGGGAAACAACCTTATCACGTACTAACTTTTCAAAGAGTTTACATGGCACACAAGTGAGACTCACAGGTCTGTAATTTCCGGGTTTACATCTATCTCCTTTCTTGAACAGAGCTTTTACATTCGCAGTTTTCCAGTCATCAGCAAGAACTCCACTATCAAAAGAACATATAAAGATGAGTGTGAGTGGTACAGTTAATACTTGTTTTAATTCTTTCAGTACACGAGGATGTAATAAATCTGGGCCACAAGGTTTATTGATGTTCACAGCGTCTAAAAGTTTCAATATTATATCTTCGGATATATTAATGTCCGATATATTATGACCTCCATTCCTATCATCAATGGTAGGCAAATTATCAGTGTTCTCCTTCACAAAAACACTATGAAAGTATCTATTGAGTTCTTCGGCTTTCTCCATATCACTATTTAATACAGTTCCATCTTCACATTTCAAATCAGCTATCCCCAAATTTACTTTTCTCCTAGAATTTACATATTTATAAAATGCCTTTGGATTATTCTCATTAGCTATCCTATCTTCAAACTCTTGTCTAGCTTTCCTGCATTCTCTGGTGGCTGCATTCCTATCACGGCAAAAATACTGGAAATGAATATGCTCTCTTGTTCTCATGTATTTTGTCCACGACCTATGCTTTTTACGAACTGCCTTCAAAGCTATTCTGGTCATCCATAATGGTTTTTTGGATTTCTTACCATTATTACAGAATCGTTTTTTGGGTATGTTACTATTCATACAGTCATGCAGCTTACTTTTAAATAACGTCCACTTCTCATTTAAATCCATATTATGAAACTCATTTTCCCAGTCAATATTTCCAATTTCAGTCTTCATAGTCTCATAATCTCCTTTGTTATATAAAAATGACTCATCTTGGACTGTAAATGACTTTTCAATGTTACAATTGATATTAAACATTATCAAGACATGATCACTTACTCCTAACAGGGAAAAATGTTCAATATTATCAATAAGAAGTTCGTCACTTGAGAAAACTAGATCTAGTGTACTTGGTCTTTGATTGTCCCTGAACCTTGTAATAAAGTCAACATGCTGGTATAAAAAACTGTCCCTCACTGCTTCAATAAATTCATGACTGCTGTGATTTTCAGGCATATTTGATATCCAATGATTCCAGTCAATATCCCTGTAATTAAAATCTCCCATTACAACTTTGTATGTGTGATTTTTGGTGTTTATGGCACTTATCATTTCATTTAAAATGATATTATTTTCCTCCGTGGAGTTTGGTGAACGATATACAAGTCCGATTAAGAGCTTATCAGATTGATTAATGGTAATTTCACACCAATTGATGTCCAGATTTAGGGATATGAAGGGTATGGTAGCTTTTGAATACATTGAGAAGGAATTCAGCTATACCATTGTCATAGGGTATAGGTATATAGGACACTTAACCTTCTTCTACAAGATACACTCTGATTCAGTGTCTATTGATAAAGATAGGTACTTGACCCCTGTAACAGCGTCGACCCAAACAAGGGCATTAAAAGTAAACAACTCATAATATCGTAGATACCAGTCCTATAGTGATGCCCTGAAGAACTTGTTCTTTCCTAGAACTATTCCCCAATGGAATAGTCTTCCCTCCTCTGCGGTGAATGCCAAGTCCGCAGAAGAGTTCAAAGCCCGCGCAGTGTAAGATTGGGACTCAGAGGTATGCGTTTTAGGATACCTCTGTTATGCAGATTGTAAATAGTTTTAAGGACGCATCCAGTGCCTCTCTCTTTTTTTTTTTTTTTCCAGCTACATTCTAAATTTAGCCACCCAATCAACTGAGGTAATGGCCAGATATGACCGACTCAGTATAAGAAGATAGATAGATATAGCGTCGCGGTCGAGTGTTGGCCTGTCACTCCGGCGGTCCGGGGTTAATCCCCGGCCGGGAAAAGGTGTTAAGCATTTTTTCACCTGTTATTTTTGGCGCCCACCGTAAATAACCAACTTGTGCATTAGAACTCCTTGAGTATCATTTCACAGAAATTAGGACTCTCAGAAATTCGAGGACGGATTTCAGTGTGGAGGGGTCGAATGCCAGTGTTTAGGTATATAGCACACTTGTACTGCCTTCGGGACAAGCCGGCTTTTATAGCGACGTGGTCGAGTGTTGGCCTGTCACTCCGGTGGCCCGGGTTCGATCCCTTGCCGGGAAAAGGTGTTTAGCATTTTTTCACCTGTTACATCAAGGAATTGTTGGGGCTCTTTAAAGAGAAAGGTATCACAGAGTATGAAGAATTCCAGTTTCCTAAAGAAGAACAGAAAGAAACCTGTACGTAATCACCGCGAGGAGTTGATGCAGTATAGATATGTATAGATGATAGAGCTAGTAAGTCATTGTGGTACAAATGGTACACATTTATTCAATCAGAATCGTCAAATGACATTCATACACCATTTTATGTGATACCTTTTATACTTCATATTCTTCATTATTTTGATTCCTGCATTCAGAGCCCTACATAAGCATGCGTAATGCGTTTTCACGCATATTTTTAGGCGACAAATGCATTATAAATGAAACCCGAACGAAAGAAAACATATCAAAAAACAGCCGGTACGCAATTTGGTTTTTATCAGACGTAACTGGAATTGCAGTATTTGCTAATTGAACACGCTATAATCCATTTCATTACAAATGCATGTCGATTTTTTGTTCGAATTGTAAGCACTTGAGCCACCGTGCAATCAATCAAACAACATGGCTTCTCATCGTCTACTAAGCGTCCTTGCTGGTCGTTTTAAGAAGAATAATGCTGAAAATATGGCGTCATTATTCAGATACTTCACTAGGGACGAGCAGGCAGAAGAAAATGGTGAAAAGATTGTAAGAAAAGTTATTGATGGTGTGATTGACCGTTTGGAAAAAATCATTACTCATTGACTTTTTAATTTTCAGCATTGGAATTTAAAAATGGGAGTAAAATATGCATTAGCTGAAAACCGTATCTAGAGCTCTGCCTGCATTTTAAAGAGGTCAGTCTTATCCATGTGAAAACAAATCAAATTAGAATAATGGTTATTTAGCTTTTCAAATATCTAGATCAGTGATTTGATTGAAATATCTAAAGTCCATTTTTTTTTATCTTCCTTGCCACATTTTTTGGTGATAACTTATTTATTTTAGATTTTTGATCAGCACCCTCAGTGAGAAAGTTGTAGAGGGTAAGCTTCACCAACTTCTCGTGAAGGCGTCATCCTCCAGAAATGTATACTTTTTGCTCTGATCCGATGAGACTTTTTACAATTTTTAGCTCAGCTGTTTTCGAAGAAAACGAAAAGGTGTTGTCATAGCTCTGGTGTCGTCTGCGTCATGCAAAAGCTTGGACATTTTGTAATATCTCTACTGAACATATTTTCTTGAAACTCGAACTAGTTGTTCATTATGGAAATGGGAACTCATACCAACAGATGAGGTAACCCTCAAAATGTTTTTGGCACAGTTATGTCCCTTTTTCGACATAGAATTTTTGCAGCCGAGCGTTGGCACCCGCATGGGGTGCTCTTGTTTAATTTTGGGATAAAAACTAACTGGTAAGAAAAGGTCACTCAGGAAAGGCCACAATCTAGCAGCCGTCTCAAGTCACCTATAGAAAGTGACCCAGAGGCACATACAAAAACAGCGATGAAACATGAACCAATGGCACAAAACCAAATAAGACACTGCTAAAGAACGACTGCCTTGGGACGGTCAGTAGTAAAACTATTGTGTGGGGGTGGGGGGGGGGGGGGTGGGGGGGGGCTTCAGCTCCGGAGTTTATGAAATTTCAACCCTCGCCCTCAATACCAGTACAGTATCAAACAAAATAACAATAACAAATTGATCTGCATGGAAGCTTTCTAGCTCAACAGTGAGTCATGATAAAATAAATTGTAAAATGGTTACGTATAGGTTAATATTATCATGTCCAATTCTGTCACTCAGACTATTGAAATATGAACAAATGAGAAGCTTTTTAAACAATATACATATGGATAAATCTCATGCAGCTAACGGAAGAGACGATGAACAAAACATTAGAGTGTAGACAGTCAAAAGCATGAAATACGTTTTTTTTATTCAGCATACCTTTTGTTCAGCCAATACATGTTTGTGTCTTCAATTTATCATTAAAATATTAAAAATACTACACCATCCAATGTGATTTCCTGTTTGAATCTTGAATGTGCACATTGTGAGCATGCAGGAGGTTTGAATGACCCACATAATTACCCTTCAGTCAAGAACTGAACAGACGACAAATCGACAAACCACACCAGCAAGGCGGGGCTTGAGGAAACAGAAAATTTCGCACAAACTTGAAATTATAGAAATTTCCATCTGATTCAGATAACTTAGGGGCATGAAACCTTAATGAGAAATTGGCGGAGCTTCTCCTCTACAACTTTCCTGCTGGATGTGTAGATCAAAAATCTAAATTAAAGAAGTTATCTCTGAAAAACATGGTAAAAAAGAAAAAAATCGACTTAAGGTAATTTTGTCCTTCATAGCACACATTCAATAAATATAAATGAAAAATTACAGTATGCCCAAAATTCTGGCCATGCACATATTGTGATTTCCCAGAAGTGGAATGGCAAAATTTATCTGCTGTATACTGTCAAAGACTGGATATGTTATAGAATCTTTCACAAGTTTTTGTTTTGTCGCCCTTCAAGATTATTATACCCCCGGCAAACTGGTCTTAAATGCTTCCCCCTACATCATGTACATGATGTAAGACTATATTTTCATCACTGAGCAAGACATTTCATCATTGAACAAGACATTAATAACAGTATAAATTATTTGAGGTCAAGGTCACAGACTTAGAAATTTTACATCTTGGTTAAAGTTTTGCGTTAAAGTTTCTAAGAGGTTGTATTTTCTGAACCCTTTGATAGATTTAGTTGATATTTACACTGAAGCTACATACTGGTCTAAAGATTTCATTGATGCATGTCCCACCCCCCACAATGACATTGAGGTCAAGGTCACAGACTTAGAAATTTTACGTTTGGTTAAAGTTTTATGACAAAGTTTATAGATGCCTGTATGTTGTAAACTCTAAGACAAATTCAGTTGATACTTGCATCAATGTTGCATACCAGTCCAAAGATTTTGAGATGCATGTCGCTTCCCCACCCACTGTGACCTAGACCTCAGGGTCATGGACTTAGAAAGTTTACATTTGGTTAAAGTTTTATGACAAAGTTTATAGATGCCTGTTACATAATGTTCTAAACTCTAAGACAAATTCAATTGATACTTGCATCAATGTTGCATACCGGTTCAAAGATTTCATTGATACATACTCCACCCTGCTGCTTCAGTAACATTGATGCCCCCACCCCTTCAGTAACTTTGATGCTCTCACTCCCTTGGTCCATTTAGAAAGATTATGTTTGGTTTAGATTTTATAAGCAGATTATAGATTCTTATAGCTTCTTGACTTCTTCACTCATGTTACATACAAGCTCGAAAGATATATCAGAGGGTGGCACTGGCCGGGGGTATACTGTGACCCACTGGTCGCTTTCTCTAGTTTCACTTATTTTGAGCCATTCGTTTATCAGAGGTGATCAAAAACTGGTGTACCTGAAATAAAAAAAAAACCTCATTACGAAAACATACCTATATAATTTTGACCCCCTTGAACCCCAATTTTATATGGTAAAACTGGGGTTTGCAGGGGTAAACCTTATTTTTCTTATTTCTGCTCTAAAATATAGATTGTGGGTCCTCGTTAGAACTGCCTCTAATATAGATTGTGGGTACTTGTTAGAACTGCCTCAATGAGGCGTTTCTAACGAGTACCCACAATCTATATTTTAGCGGAAATAAGAAAAATATCACATTTTTTCCTCTTAAATTTTTCCTTTTTTCGGCGATAAAGGTTACAATGTATTTGTATAGGCGTGTTTTCTGTTGCAGAAAATTGGTTCTGTTCTAATGGGTGCCCGGAACAGAAAAAAGAAAAATAATGTATAGCCTTGTAAACCCCAGATAGGTTTATATGGGTATTCTTCACCCAGACTTGTTATGTCCCCCCCCACAACTGAAGGGGAGAGGGGACATACTGTATTTGGTGCAGATCCTGTGGGCCTATGCGCTGGCGTGACACTCTTGTGTGCAAGATATCTGATGTACTACTGGGTGGGTTTTAATCAAATTTGCATGGATATAACATTGGGACGGGATGATGAAGAACTGATTAGGTTTTGGTGTCCTTGGCTATATTTTCACAACCGTGCTAAATACTTGTAGGTCAAATTTTGTTAGCGTATCCGTCAGCGTGACACTTTCTTGTGTGCAAAATATCTCCTGAATAACTGCATGGATTTTAATCAAATTTGCATGTATATTACATTGGGACAGGATGAAGAACTACTTAGGTTTAGGTGACCTTGAACTTATTTCAAGGTCACAGCCATGCTAAATATGTCAAATTATTTTGGTGTATGTGACGTCTTGACACTTTCTTGTGTGCAAGGTATTTCATGAACAACTGGATTGATTTCATCAGGGCTTGAAGAAATAGATGGGCTGCATGATGATTCCATGCAGAGCTGAAACCAACCGCACATGAGTACTGGTAAACCGCTTAGAGGACCTAAGCCTGTCCAGGAATCGTGGTGTGAGTCTGACCGTCCATGCTAATAAACCCTATTGGTTTTATTGGTCGACAGGGCTTGGGATGTCATTTCATCTCAATGTCGGTTAATAGTCCCACAAAATGGGAAGCAACGTCTCCAAAATGCCTTTTACAGTGTTGACGGGTACGTTAAACCTCAAATCAAACAAAAAACCTAATAACTGGATTGATTTTAATCAAAATTGCATGGATATTGTACTGCTTAGAGGATTAATTATGCCCAGGCAAAGCAGTGTGAGTCCATGCTTATGAACCCTTTTGGTTTCATTGGGCGACAGGGCTTGAGATGTCATTTCATCTCAATGTCATGCCGGGTAGAAGTCCCCCAAAATTGGAAGCAAGGTCTCCAAAATGACCTATACAGTGTTGACAGGGATGTTAAACCTCAAATCAAACATTACATTGAGACATGATGTACATTTAGAACTGATTAGGTTTTGGTGACATTGACCTTATTTTTAAGGTTACAGCCATGCTGAATAGATCAAAATTTTTCAGTGTATGTGATGGCGTGACACTTTCTTTTGTGCAAGATATGAACTACTGGGTCACTGGGTGAGTCTTAATCGAATTTGCATGGATACAATATAGGGACAGAATGCACAGCTGATTAGGTGTTGGTGACTTATTAGCTCGCCTTACGAAAGTAAGGGGGGGCTATTGCCATACCCCCGGGCGTCGGGCGTCAGCATCGGCGTCAGCGTCGGCGTCAGCGTCGGCGTCCGCATTTGGTTAAAGTTTACCTGCAAGCTCTTTTATGTGATGTTTTACAACTTTATTTTGAATATATAATTAATAATTTCTAAAAAAACAATATTTAACATTATCATTGTACTTCATTTTACACGTTTTTTGGCTTAAATTGGACTTTTTGAGAAGTGAATATTTTCCTCTGTATTACCTCCCTTACTTCTCTGTGTTAAAGTTTACCTGCAAGCTGCGTGAGTTCAAATCCCGGGGGAGGAACGTTTTTTTTTTTTTTTTTTTTTTCTTTTTTCTTTTTTTTTTTTCTTTTTAAAAACATAGCGGGGTCTGGGGCTCAAGGTCAAGGTCACTGGCTATTTTTAGAAAAACATTGTCATTGCTCCAGCGCCTTCATTTATTGATGGATTTTAATATAACTTCACTGAAATGTTTGGTATAATGATATCTCGAGTGACTTTGACTTTCAGGGTCTGGGGCCTAAGGTCAAGGTCACTACTTTCAGGGTCACGGGGTCAAGGTCACTGTGGCTATTTTTAGAAAAAACATTGTCATTGTTCTTGCACCTTAATTTATTGATGGATTTTAATATAACTTCACACAAATGTTGGGTATGATGATATCTCTAGCAAGTTGGACTTCCAGGTTCCGGGGCTGAAGGTCAAGGTCACTGTGGCTATTTTTAGAAAAAACTTTGTGATCGCTCTAGTGCCTTCATTTATGGATGGATTTTAATATAACTTCACAAAAATGTTGGCAATGATGATATCTTGAGCGAGTTCGACTTTCAGGGTCTGGGGCTGAAGGTCAAGGTCACTGTGGCTATTTTTAGAAAAACTTTGTCATCGCTCTTGCGCCTTCATTTATTGATGGATATACCTTGACACAAATTGGTATGATGATATCTTGAGTGACTTTGACTTTCCGGGTCAGGGGTTGAAGGTCAAGGTCACTGTGGCTATTTTTTATAAAAACTTGATCATTGCTCTAGTGTCCAGATTTATTGATGGATTTTAAGATAACTTCATACAAATGTTGGGTATGAAGTTCAACTTTCAGGGTCTGGGGCTCAAAGTCAAGGTCACTGTGGCTATTTTTAGAAAAACTTTGTCATCACCCTTAAGTACCTACATTTATTGATGGATATAATTTAATTTTACACAAATGCTAGGCTAGGCTTTTTTTTAAATTGTCTTGCTCGAGGGGATTTGTATCGTCTGTGATGCCTTGTTATTTATTATATTACTTGGTAGTTTGTAGAATTTTTTTTTATCAAATATAGATTTCTTTTTCATTTTTTTTTTTTTTTGCAGTAGAAAGGCTTGAAAACAGGATGATTAGGGGTACATTTTGGTTCTCTTTCATTTGCTGCAGTCTATTGGGCTGTTTTACAGAAGAAATTTTTTTTGATAACTTGCCCTCATCCATCTTAGGCCCCCAAAGGCGAGCTATGTTGTCTTCTGACAACTCTTGTTTTCAAGTTGCCTGCTATATAGGTCAAATTTATGCCAAATGTAGGTTGTGTGCAGTATATTTAATAAACTACTGGGTGGCTTCTGATCGCATGGATATAATATTTGGACAGGATGCTGAACTGATAAGGTTTTGGTGACCGTGACCTTATTTTCAAGGTCACTGCCATGCTAAATGGCTCAATTTTAGGTCAAATTTAGGTTGTGTGCAGTATATCTCATGAACTGTTTCGTGGATTTTAATCAAATTGGCATGGATATAACATTTGGTTAGGATGAAGAACTGATTAGGTTTTAGTGACCTTGACCTTATTTTCAAGGTCTCAGCAGTGCTTTTAAATTACATGTAAGTTTGTTTTGAAATGGGGTATGAGGTGGGGGCCTTCTGTTTTCTCAGAAAACAAGTCTAGTTACTGTATGTATTTTCCGGCCTCGGTAGCTTAGTTGCATGCTCATCTGACTGGTGATCTGGAGGATGCAGGTTTGATACCTGCGGGGGTCGGCAACATTCTTTCGTGGAGATGGATCATGAATAAGTTCTGAATAGCTAGATCCTTTGGAAGCAAAGAATACACCAAATAAACGAAAATAGCAGACTTGGTTTTATTGAGTCTGTTTATGACCAGTACTGAAATGTGCTACACTGGCCACGCCCCCTAGCACCGATTTAAGCGGAACACTATTTTCAAAATGATTCTAAATGAACTCAATGATCCCAAAGGACCAGAAAATATAATCTGCACTATGATGGATGTACGGGAGACTTTTTACAGGGAAATCTTTTCTATGGTCATTCTCTCCCTTCCGCTGATTCAAGAAGGGCAGTTTTCAGTTTTTGGCAAAAACAATGTACACTGTACTGGTTAACAGCTTAAGTATAACTCTGCCCAGGAAAAGTGTGGATAGATAAACTGACCAACTCAAAATCACCTCAAATTGTGTTGACTGGGCCGTTAACTCCAATACAATACAATACAGGTACCATATGTATTCAGACAGACTCAGATAGACCTGAGCAATCAGTGTAAACTCGATAAGACCCACAGAATGCAGCATCTCATAGCCATTTCTAGACAAAACATCAGGCAGTAAATTGTAATGGTTTAGCATATTACAACAATTATGGTAAGGTGTTTAGGTGCCCAAATATATTAGGGTAAACATGGTAATGTGATGATATTTCCAGACAGTCCATTAAGAAGTTTAGGCCTGGCATTGTCCTCTTCTACTTATGTGTTAACCCTTAAGATGCATAGAAAAACTACATCTGAAAAAGTCATCTGCTTATATCATCTGCTGATTTTTAGCTCACCTGACCGAAGGTCATGGTGAGCTTTTGTGACAGTAAGATGTCCGGCGTCGTCGTGCGTCGTCCGTCGTCCGTCGTGCGTAAACTTTTTCTTGTGAACACACTAGAGGCCACAGTTTTGGTCCAATTATCATCAAACTTGCTCAGAATGATAATCATGACAATATCTCGGTCAAGTTCGAATTTGGGTCATGTCGGGTAAAAAAGTAGGTCAGTAGGTCAAATCATAGAAAAACCTTGTGAACACTCGAGAGGCCACAATTTTGGTCCAATCATCATCAAACTTGCTCAGAATGATCATTGTGACAATATTTTAGTGAAGTTTGAATATGGATCATGTCGGCTTAAAAAGTAGGTCAGCGGGTCAAATCATAGAAAAACCTTGTGAACACCCTAGAGGCCACAATTTTGGTCCAATCATAATCAAACTTGCTCAGAATGATCATCATGACAATATCTTGGTCAAGTTCGAATATGGGTCATGTCCGGTCAAAAAGTAGGTCAGTAGGTCAAATCATAGAAAAACCTTGTGAACACTCTGAAGGCCACTGTTTTGGTCCAATTATCATGAAACTTGCTCAGAATGACCATTGTGACAATATTTCAGTCCAGTTCGAATATGGGTCATATCGGGTTAAAAAGTAGGTCAGCGGGTCAAATCATATAAAAACCTTGTGAACACCCTAGGGGCCACAATTTTGGTCCAATCATAATCAAACTTGCTCAGAATGATCATCATGACAATATCTCGGTCAAGTTTGAATATGGGTCATGTCCGGTTGAAAAGTAGGTCAGTAGGTCAAATCATAGAAAAACCTTGTGAATACTCAGGAGGCCACAAGTTTGGTTAAATCATTAATCTTGCTCAGAATGGTCATTGTGACAATATCTTGGCTAAGTTTGAATAAAGGTCTTTTCGGGTCAAAAAGTAGGTCAGTAGGTCAAATTAAAGAAAAAACTTGTGAACACTCTAGTTTTACATAGACTTATATAGGGAAAATCTTTAAAAATCCTTTTCTCTGAAACCACAAGGCCTAGGTCTTTTATATTTGGTATGAAGCTTCATCTAAAAGACCCCTAACAAGATTATTCAAATGATAGTGCTGAGGCCAAAAATGTCCCCGCCCCCGGGCCCTTTGGTTTTACATAGGCTTATATAGGGAAAATCTTTAAAAATCTTCTGCTCTGAAGCTGCAAGGCCCAGGACTTTGATATTTGGTATTAAGCTTTATCTAGTGGACCCCTACCAAGATTGTTCAAATTATAGTGCTGGGGCAAAAAATGCCCCCGTTCCGGGGCCCTTTGGTTTTACATGGCCTTATATAGGGAAAATCTTTAAAAATCTTCTTCTCTGAAACCGCAAGGTCCAGGACTTTGATATTTAGAATGAAGCTTCATCCATTGGACCTCTACCAAGATTGTTCAAATTATCGCCCTTGGGCCAAAAATGCCCCCGCTCAGGGGCCCTTTGTTTTTACATAGACTTATATAGGGAAAATCTTTAAAAATCCTTTTCTCTGAAACCACAAGGCCTAGGTCTTTTATATTTGGTATGAAGCTTCATCTAAAAGACCCCTAACAAGATTATTCAAATGATAGTGCTGAGGCCAAAAATGTCCCCACCCCCGGGCCCTTTGGTTTTACATAGGCTTATATAGGGAAAATCTTTAAAAATCTTCTGCTCTGAAACTGCAAGGCCCAGGACTTTGATATTTGGTATTAAGCTTTATCTAGTGGACCCCTACCAAGATTGTTCAAATTATAGTGCTGGGGCAAAAAAAGCCTCCACCTGGGGCCCTTTGGTTTTACATAGGCTTATATAGGGAAAATCTTTAAAAATCTTCTTCTCTGAAACCGCAAGGCCCAGGACTTTGATATTTTGTATGAAGCTTCATCTAGTGGACCCCTACCAAGATTGTTCAAATTATAGCCCTTGGGCCAAAAATCCCCCTGCTCAGGGGCCCTTTGGTTTTACATAGACTTATATAGGGAAAATCTTTAAAAATCTTCTTCTCTGAAACCGCAAGGTCCAGGACTTTGATATTTAGAATGAAGCTTCATCCAATGGACCTCTACCAAGATTGTTCAAACTATCGCCCTTGGGCCAAAAATGCCCCCGCTCAGGGGCCCTTTGTTTTTACATAGACTTATATAGGGAAAATCTTTAAAAATCCTTTTCTCTGAAACCACAAGGCCTAGGTCTTTTATATTTGGTATGAAGCTTCATCTAAAAGACCCCTAACAAGATTATTCAAATGATAGTGCTGAGGCCAAAAATGTCCCCGCCGCCGGGCCCTTTGGTTTTACATAGGCTTATATAGGGAAAATCTTTAAAAATCTTCTGCTCTGAAACTGCAAGGCCCAGGACTTTGATATTTGGAATTAAGCTTTATCTAGTGGACCCCTACCAAGATTGTTCAAATTATAGTGCTGGGGCAAAAAAAGCCTCCGACTGGGACCCTTTGGTTTTACATGGCCTTATATAGGGAAAATCTTTAAAAATCTTCTTCTCTGAAACCGCAAGGCCCAGGACTTTGATATTTTGTATGAAGCTTCATCTAGTGGACCCCTACCAAGATTGTTCAAATTATAGCCCTTGGGCCAAAAATGCCCCCGCTCAGGGGCCCTTTGGTTTTACATAGACTTATATAGGGAAAATCTTTAAAAATCTTCTTCTCTGAAACCACAAGGCCTAGGTCTTTTATATTTGGTATGAAGCTTCTTCTAAAGGACCCCTACCAAGATGATTCAAATTATAGTGCTGGGGCCAAAAGTGGCCCCGTCCCGGGGCCCTTTGGTTTTACATAGACTTATATAGGGATAATCTTTAAAAATCTTCTCTGAAACCACAAGGCCCAGGACTTTGAAATTTGGTATGAAGTTGCATCTAATGGACCTCTACCAAGATTGTTAAAATTATAGCCCTGGGGCCAAAAATGCCCCCACTCTGGGGCCCTATGGTTTTACATAGACTTACATGGGGAAAATCTTCAAAAATCTTCTTCTCTGAAACCACAAGGCCTGGGTCTTTGATATTTGGTATGAAGCTGCATCTAGTGGACCTCTATCAAAATTATTCAAATTATAGCCCTGGTACCAAAAATGTCCCCGCTCCGGGGCCCTTTGGTTTTGCATAGACTTATATAGGGAAATCTTTAAAAATCTTCTCTGAAACTGCAAGGCCAAGGCCTTTGATATTTAGTATGGAGCTTTATCTAGTGGACCTCTACCAAGATTGTTCAAATTATAGCCCTGGGGCCACAAATGCCCCCACCCCGGGCCGGGGCCCTTTGTTTTTACATAGATTTATATAGCCCTGGGGCCATTTGGTTTTGCATAGGCTTATGTAGGGAATATCTTTAAAAAAAATCTTCTTCTCTGAAACTGCAAGGCCCAGGTCTTTGAAATTTGATGTGTAGCTTTATCTAGTGGACCTTTGCCAAGATTGTTCTAATTATAGCCTTTGTTGATGTTTGGTATGAAGCTTCACCTTTAAGACCTCCCTCAACATTATGCACATTAAAACCCTGGGGCCAATAATGGCCCTCTCTGGGGCCCACTTGTTACACTATGGATCAGGTGAGCGATCCAGGGCCATCATGGCCCTCTTGTTTTTCAAACTTTTAAAAAAAAATTTTTCATACAGGCAAACAGCATGGACCCAGATCAGACTGCACCTACAGGAGCAGTCTGATCTGGGTCCACACTGTTTGCAAAAAATATTTTTAAGGTAAAAGGAAGATGAAAAAGCAGACGGCAATAGTCATGATTGGTATTTTATGGGTTAATAACTATGAATGTGTATGGGGTTAGTGCACAGAAAGTAGACTCCCAGATGCATAAACAAGATAGTTAGTGAACCCCTTGAGCATTTCTGACTTCTATTTTTCAGGAGGATTTCAATGTGGATGAATTTGTGTTGGAATGTCGTCGACGAGTACAGCTGGAGGATTTGCGTGATGACCTTTCAGTCTATCTAAAGATCCTTAGGTCTGCTATGATAGAGTTGATTAACAAAGATTATGCTGACTTTGTCAATCTCTCTAGCAACCTGGTAAGTTGTTTATTGTAACTGTATCTTGACCTTTTTCAAGTGCAAGAGTGTCTTCAGATTTGTTGAGAGCAAAGATTCTGTGCAGCCTGATCAGCATCTTTGCTGTGCTGTACATGAATGCCTGTTGACCCATACTGCATTCCTGCAGCTGGGGAAGTTTATTTTCTGACTTGAGCTATAAATTTGTCCTAATCATAAATTTCAAAAAGCCAACAAGTATCCCTTCCAGAAACAATGTAAGTAAATCAACTAACTAGGGAGGAACACTTATAGTGCTGACTAGTTTGTTAAAAGACATCCAGTAGAGTTGAATAAACTGCTGAAGCTAAAAAGGCTATGTTTTGCTGTACAGAAGCTACGACCCATTTGCTACTGAGGAAAAAGGGTATATTGTTAAAACAGTTTCACAGTTATGGTCTTTTAAAACTCACCAAAGATTTGTATGAAATGACTTCTCATTTTTGATAGTCTTCTAATGGCACTGGTATTTTATGGCACTCATTACACAAATACATTGTAAACTTTACCGCCAAAAAAAAAAAGAAAAAAAAGAACATTTTAAGATGAATAATTGTGATATTTTCCTCATTTCTACCCAAAGTATAGATTGTGGGTACACATTTGAGGCAGTTTTAATGAGAACCCCACAATCTATATTTAAGAGCAAAAATAAGAAAAATTAGGTTTACCCTGTAAACCCCCAGTTTTACTATATAAAAGTGGGGTTCAAGAAGGTCAGAATTATATAGTTATGTTTTTGTGATGTTTTTGTTTCAGGTTGGGATGGACAAAGCTATAGGCAGTTTGACAGCTCCACTTGAACAACTCAAAGATGAAGTTTGGGTATGTACCCTCTACCTCGTTTTAAAGGAAATTGGTCCACTTTCAGGGGAGGCAACTCCTGCAAAAGTATTTTTGTCTCCCATATCAATAGGGGTCAACTCTTAAAGAAAGAATTTGCTCCTACGGAGCAAATTCTTTCCTTTAAGAATAGACTCCTTTTTCAGTGGGACAGGGCCTGTAGAAATGCGAACAGGAAGTCCCAAAAGTTGTCTCCCATTGATTTGATTGAAAAATGGCGGAAAAAATCTGCAAGGTGTTTCTAGTAAAAACTTGTTGAAAAAAAATATGTATATAAAAAAATGATCCCTACCTAAACATACATTTTTTTTATTTTGCTAAATGTGGGTTTTATGAGGCTTTTTGTTCCACAGACATGTCATTGGTCGGTGTTATTTAACCCTTTTTGTACCGAATGGAATCCTTCTCTGTAAATAGCAAATGTCTGTTTAAAAATTTAGGAGTGTCAGGTTGTATTTTCTTGGAAAATGTCTGATTTTTTTGCAAACAGTGTACCGTAAAAATTCGGCTATAAGACGAGGATTTTTCCCTCCAAAATGAGCCCAAAAAAAACGACCCCGTCTTATAGCCGAGCTCATGGACTGCAGGCTTTTTTCCGGCAATGTCCGGCGAAGACCAGACATGCGGAAAAAGCCAATCGGTGATTTATGAATTGATATAAATCGCCGCCCACAAACCACCGCTAAGATTTTTATGCACGCGATCGGAAAATGACGTCATCCGACGCCATTACCCCCACACGTGTTTAATGTCATTGCATGTATCTCTTTCATAAAAAAAAATGTTTGGAACCGGTAAAAAAATATTTTCCCGATAGCTAAGCGGTTGTGAATAGAGGTGGATAGAAAATCAGTGCTTTGCACAGCTCCAGAATTATCCACAGAAGCTCCGTGTCAATAACCAACAACAGCGTTCGACTTTTCCCGCCAACGTCTGCTATTTGGCGCCAAAACATAACCATTCATGAGATCGTAAACAAGTCCGATTTTATAATGCAAACATCAACCGTTAAAGCAATTAAATCAGTTTCACACTGATTGTGGATTAAATTTTATGACTGGAGGATAAACGCAAATTAGAGACATAACTTGACCATATTTTCACACCTTATCGACACGCACCGCAGGGTGGCAATTATACGACAGGGATTAACAATAGTGTCATACTTGAACCGTAATAAATACACAGATGGTTTGTCTCTGAATTGACAGCGATTTACTTACTGGGTTAGTTTTACCGTATTTAATGACTCAAAAAGACTCTTTTTTTTGCACTTGTCCCGACTGAGCGTCATATGGTCAAAGTGCACCTGCCCGGCGTGATTTCGGTCTTGTCCTGGACGGCCGGGAAATGGATTTGTCAGCCCCTGTGGTCTATTAAATAGAAGTCTGTGTAGCCTAAGCCAGCAAAGCATGTACTGGGCCGACAGCGATACGACGTATCGGCCCGATGTTTGCCGCTATTTTGTGCTAGCTGGGGCGTTGGTTCTGAAACTGCATGAATTGCTAGGTGTTGTGTTCCCCGATAAAAAAAAACAAAAAACGATCAGTTACTTGTAAAAAAGCTGCAACAAATATTTCTAAATTTTGTGGCTGGAAATGAGTGGTAAGTAGAGGGGTTTTCTGACGAAAAAAGGCCGATTTCTCACATCTAAATGGCATCTGGCGGTAGCAGATAGGCCCCGACAGATATGGCAAAAATCTGACCCGTCTTATAAAAGATTATAAGCAAAATCCCACTTTAGAATAACTGAAAAAGGGGTCCCGTCTTATAGCCGAATCGCCTTATAGCCGAATTTTTACGGTCTTGTCCTGGACGGCCGGGAAATGGATTTGTCAGCCCCTGTGGTCTATTAAATAGAAGTCTGTGTAGCCTAAGCCAGCAAAGCATGTAATGGGCCGACAGCGATACGACGTATCGGCCCGATGTTTGCCGCTATTTTGTGCTAGCTGGGGCGTTGGTTCTGAAACTGCATGAATTGCTAGGTGTTGTGTTCCCCGATAAAAAAAAACAAAAAACGATCAGTTACTTGTAAAAAAGCTGCAACAAATATTTCTAAATTTTGTGGCTGGAAATGAGTGGTAAGTAGAGGGGTTTTCTGACGAAAAAAGGCCGATTTCTCACATCTAAATGGCATCTGGCGGTAGCAGATAGGCCCCGACAGATATGGCAAAAATCTGACCCGTCTTATAAAAGATTATAAGCAAAATCCCACTTTAGAATAACTGAAAAAGGGGTCCCGTCTTATAGCCGAATCGCCTTATAGCCGAATTTTTACGGTAGTCCCTTATCAGACACTGCATTTTGTGGGCGGCCACTGATCTGGGTCTGCACTGTTTGCCAGGGTACCCATTTTGGGGTTCCCGGTACAAAATGGGTTAAAGTGGGGTTGTGTTTCTCTTCTCCAGAATGTGAGAGCCTCCATGGACAATGCCATAGCTGCAGTAGAGGAGAAACTAAGAAAAAGACAACAAATTAAAGAAAAGAAGGTAAACAAGTTTATAAAGAACTTTTTGAAAATCTGGGTGTTTTGCATGCTTCTTTGTCTGTGGATATTTATTAAAATTATTTTTTTCTATAAAAAAAATCTGTCGGAGTGTCAAAAAGTTTGGATCCAGATCAGGCCCTGCATTTTGTCTTGTCGGGCCTGACCTAGGTCCAGACTATTTGTAAAGGTTGTGAGCTAGTAGCAAGAAAAGTGTTGAAGTATAAATTCATGTTTTATGCATACAGTTTTTGGTCTGTCTGTCCATCTGTTTCTCTGTTTGTTCGTCTGTCCACAAAAACCTTAACATTGGGCATAACTTTTGATTAGTAATTGATAGGGCTTTCATATTTCACATGTGAATTTCTCGTGACCTTGACCTTGACGTTTGACCTACTTTTCAAAAACTTTTAACATTGGCCATAACGTTTGATGGGTAAGTGATAGGGCTTACATATTTCACATGTGCATTCCTTGTCACAAGCCCTTTCCAGTGGTATCATAATTCTTGACCTCTTGACCTTGACGTTTGACCTACTTTTTAAAAACTTTAACATTGGCCATAACTTTCGATTGGTAAGTGGTAGGGCTTTCATATTTCACATGTGCATTCTATGTCACCAGACCTTTCCAATGGTACTATAATTTTTGACTTTGTGACCTTGACCTTGTGTTTGACCTACTTTTTAAAAGCCTCAACATTGACCATAACTTTTGATTGGTTAGTGATAGGGCGTTCATATTTCACTTATGCGTTCCATGTCACAAGACCTTTCCAGCGGTACCATAATTTTTTGACCTTGTGACCTAGACCTTGATGTTTGACCTACTTTTTAAAAACCTTAACATTGGCCATAACTTTCGATTGTTAAGTGATTCGGCTTCCATATTTCACATAGGCATTCCTTGTCACAGACCTTTTCAGGGGTACCATAATTTTTGACCTTGTGACCTTGACCTACTTTTTAAGACGAACATTGGCCATACCTTTTGATTGGTTAGTGATAGGGCTTTCATATTTCACTTGCGCTGTCTGGGGGCATCAGTGTTCCACAAACACGTCTTGTTTTTAATGACAGATTCATTCTGTCATTTCTAGCTGTCCTGCGTGTTGTAAAGTAGTTCCGGCTTTCTTACGACTTTCTTCCGGCTTTGACCGCCAAAGAAATATGAGTCCGCACAAAAATGTAGTCCGGTTAGGCGCAGTTATCAAAATTGTACATCCTATAATTGCAATACAACCTTTTGAAGCAGACGACTTGACGATTTTATCTTACCGTTCAGAGAATAGATTCAGCATTTCATTTGAATCAGCTGCATCATGCGAGACTGTATACCTAGATCAATGCGGCACCTGCTCAGACGTCTGCTCAGGTTTTACACTGTTTTCTAACAGTGCTGTCAATATTTAATCCTTAAAGACCAGCCGGTCAGCTGCAGACCAGAATATTAATAGGTTTTCCGACATTCGAGGTCAAGTCTAGGTCAGTTACAACTAGGTGTATATCAGACTTTGCGAGAAAGGCTGTCCCTTTCAACCCTGGAATATGGTACAGATACCTATGCAAACAGTGTAGGTCCTGTGATATAATTCTAGGTGCCATATTTAGCAGAATGGACGAGCCCAACTTCAGTGATGGAAGAGTACACTCCAGAAACTCAAGGCAGTGAATAAATCAAAGCACTGACAACACTCATGCCGATTGTCTCTAAATGCAGGCTGGTCATGAACGAGGACTTGGACTGATCCGTTTAAACTTAACGGATGTTAGTAACTGATGCAAAAAATGTAGAACAAGATCATCACCGTGTTCTGTGGCGTTTGACCTTAGTCTACATTGTTTGCCAGATCGAACAGTTTATTCAAGTGCAGATTTTACAGATAACACTTACATGTACCCAAGACTGACAAACGACCCGGCTATGTTTGGGTTGATTGTTTGGCATTCGACCCGAAGTTACTAATAAAAAAGCGATTCAGAGCTAACGTCTACGTGACTATCACTGACTTCTCAGAATAACCTTTTTCTTGCAGAAAATAGCCACAGTGAGATCAGGGTATTCCATAAGACTGAAGAGGGTCCGCATCCTGGAATCATAAGGCGAGCTTGGCAAACAGTGTAAACCAAGTTCGGACGCTGCAGAACGCGCTTCTTATCAAAATTTTCACTATTTGTTTGGAATTTCAGAGTTAAATTAAACAGTTTAAATCTCAGCCCAGGACTTTTACCCCAACCTACATCCCACTAACACTTTCGGTGCTTTAATTTTGAAACCAAACGATTGCATGATTACAACACGCTTAGGCGCCATGTCCTTTAGCTAAAAGGTTAAATCAAACAGTGACGTATATTTACCTGTCCGGCCACGATCCTGTGTTTTGTTTTGTTTGATTTGAGGTTTAACGTCCCCGTCAACACTGTATATGTCATTTTGGAGACGTTGCTTCCAATTTTGTGGGACTTTTACCCGACACTGAGATGAAATGACATCTCAAGCCCTGCCGCCCAAAGAAACCAATAGGGTTTATATGCATGGACGGTCCGACTCGCACCTCTTTGCCTGGGCAGGCTTAGATCCTCTAAGCAGATTACCAGTACTCGTGTGCGGGTCGGTTTCAGCTCTGCGTGGAATCATCATGCAGCCCATCTATTTCTTTAAGCCCCGACGGGCGGGGGCCAACGATCCTGTGTACCACCTTCACACCAGCACTGATAGAAACCACATGTTCAGGATCAAACTTTTGATATGTGATGTAAGGTCGTGCCTAGAAAAGAAGAGCATCAAGTGAGAACATTTTTCATTAAACCCTGGACAGTTAGAGTGAGTGAAAGTTTGAGTTTTACGTCCCACCAACAGCTAAGGTCATACGGAGACGATACCTCGGTTAAAAGACACATCCGAAAGTCTGGAGAAGTCCGGAATTGATCCTGCGATCCCTGGTTTACAAGGCGAGTAGCATAACCACTACACCACGGCGGCTTCTAATGGACAGTTAGAAGCTGGTAAGCAATCGAATGGCGTTGACTCTGATTTTGGGTGCCACATGCGTGTGATCTATTTGTCTGTTGGAGCGACATCTTACTATCAACAGAAGACGCTAGTGGACCTCGACGTAGCGGAAGACCGACGTCTGTACGTCAAGATCGATTAATCCGACAGACGCATATGCGAAGCAGATTTCCGCCGGCATCTGCTATACTGTACCTGTAGATAAAGGGTTTCAACTACCGACTAATAAGCACTGACACTGTTCGTCGCCCTTATGCGATGCACTTTTGAGAGCTAGACGCCCCTGTCGTGACCAAAATTAAGACGTCGACACAGTACGGAACACTTACGCTGGTGCATGAAATACGTACATGTATATTGGCGTCTAAGCGACTCGCGTGATATGCGTTTCAGTGACACATCGCACTTCAGCGTGAATCACGCCGATTGTCGTTTCGGGAAGTTTCGACATATAGGTGTAAGGTATGCCGAGGCGACGCGTGCGTAATAGAGCATGACATATCGGATGGAATAAGCAAAATGGTATGTCGAGCTATTGCATGTAGCTAGCGACATTAAGAACATTCAAGATCATGACTGAGACGTTAACTGAACAGCGAGACGTTACATCAATCAAGTGCGTCGGCCTTACGTGGTTCCATTTATTTGTTTACGCTCAGAATCCGGGATATCTAATCAAGCAGGATTACGCGCGGGTTTATAATGCTGTTCTCACTCAAAAATGTTTTCAAGCCTATAAGAATCTTATATGGGTGTGAGGGCTGGATTGAAAAATCCGTCCCGTGGGACACTGTCCGGCATCACGAGGCTTGCCGAGTGATGCAGGACAGTGATCCCGAGGGACGGATTGTTCTATCCACCCCTCACACCCATATTGGATTCTTTTTCTTGCATACCTTCCATTTCTTTTGCGAATCTTTAATGCTGCTGTCACTTCGGTTACCGACGTCCGCCATTTTGTGATGACACAACAGGAATGTTTAGTGACGTCACGCATGACGACACCACGCATGAGGTTGTAATCAACCAGTGCATTTATCAAACACGCGATTATAGTCGATTTGGGGTCGGAACACAAGGGTCAGAACATAAATTTCTATCCCAGGGCAAAATCACGGATTTCCTTGTCTGGTGTGCAAGAAAATGGAATTCATGTACTGGACTGGCCAGCCTTTCTCCTCCGATCTCTTTGTGAAAAATAGAGTATCTTTTTTTTTTGGGGGGGGGGGGGGGGGGAGGGGAGGTATCAACAACCGACCAGACAAAAATGTTACTAATTGACAGTAGTATTGTTAAAACTTGAATATTAATGTTTGGTTTTGAAAACGTAAATAGTTTCTTTCCAAAATTTGAAACATTGAATGGCATTTCATGATACCACCGGTGTATAGACATCTGCAAACATATCATACAATGGAATTTGCAGAACTACTTTTCTAAATTTTAAGATCTTTTTAGAAAGGTTGTCTGTAAGTTTTCACAGTGTTTTGATTTTCTCATAGAATCTGTCATTTCAGTGCCTTTTGGCGCTTTGATTTCAGTTCTGTAACCTTTTTTGTAATGAATAGTGAGTTTTACATCCCACCAGCAGCTAAGGTCATACAGAGACGGGACCTCTGTTTAAAGGCTCATCTGAAAGTCTGGAGAAGTCTGGAATCAAATCCACGACTCCTTGTTTATAAGGGAAGAAGCTTATCCACTACACCACAGAGGCTTCTTTGTATTGAAGTGCTTAAAGGGTTATAATTGTTCATTTCAGGCATGTTTGCAGAGGTTGATGAGTATAATCCAGTCAGTTGAGAAGATCGAACGGTTGTTAGGCATCTCACCAGATAGTTTCTCTGAAGCAAACCAGTTTAACAGGTAAGAATGAGGATAGCAAATCAAACCTTTTTGTATCAAATGGAATCTTCCTCCTTATATATAGCAGGAGTCCTTTTCAAAATTTAGGGGTATCAGGTTGTGTTTTCTTCAAAATCTATTTTGAAACTGACTGAAAGTTTTGCAAACAGTGCAGGTCCAGTTCAGACGCCGCATTCTGTGGCATCTGATCTGGGCCTGCACTGTTTGCTAACTACCCATTTTGGGGTTCCCTGTACACAATAGGACACGATAGGTTGTGAACTCACTGACCTATGAAGTCTTTCATCACCACAAAACAATTTAAACTGGACTTTTGAGATATATTAATGGTACTTGGTATAATGGTACACAAGGTTGAATAGGCATGTCGTGCAAGAACCACAACTCTGGTTTCCACAGTATTTGAGATTATTCTCCTTACCAATGCAGTATACCCTAATGATGCTAAGTATTGGGACAGATAGGCCTAAGCAAACAGTGCAGACCCAGATCAGACTGCTCCTGAAGGAGCAGTCTGATCAGGGTCTACACTGTTTGGCATTCCATGTGCACCTTTTGAACTCCTTGCTTGTAAAAATTTTAGGAGAATTACAGCAAGTCCTCAAGGTGTCCAAACTTTTAGGATTTTTACGGTAACATGGTCGTCCCCATAAGAGATGTATTGATAGTTCTTCAGACATTCGGATTCAAGGTTGAAATGTGAAAGATATCTGAATACAAGGAGTGTAGGACAAAATCCCCCCCGAACAAAATCCCTCCCGCTCATTTTTGTATAGGTGGACAAAATCCCTCCCATGTTTTTTGCAAGGTGGACAAAATCCCTCCCACTACTTTTTACAAGGTGGACAAAATCCCTCCCATGTTTTTTGCAACTAGGACATAATCCCTCCCGCACATTTTTACAAGATGGACAAAATCCCTCCCATGTTTTTTGCAAGGTGGACAAAATCCCTTCTAAAAATGTTCCAACTGGGACAAAATATATATATGACTACCAAGAACATATAAATTTGCCTAGTCTGATATGTGTCTTCACAAACCACCTTAAGAAAGTGAAGACCCTGATCAGACTGGGAATGTGTCCATGCTAATCTGAATTTTGGCTGGATTCAAAGACAAATTATTGGTTTTGTCAAACAGTGGTCTGTATATGTATATGTGTTAAGAAAATATGGCCGGCCTCAGTGGCTCAGTCGGATGCGCGTCTGACTGGTGATCAGGAGGTCGCGGGTTCGACTCCCGCCGGGGTCGGCAACATTCTTTCGTGGAGATTGATCATGAAATCTTTTCTACGGCCATTCTCTCCCTTCCGCTGATTCAAGAAGGGCAGTTGTCAGTTTCTGGCGAAAGAATGTGCACTGAACTGGTTAACCGCTTACGTATAAGCCTGCCCAGGAAAGTGTTGATAGGTAAACTGACCGGCTCAAAAATGACCTAAATAGTGTTGACTGGGCCGTAAAACTCCAATACAAACAAACAAACAAATAAGAAAATATGGACAAAATGTGTGCTATAACCAAAGCATGAAAATCCCAAAGACAAGAGCAAAAATAGCTAACTCTTGTACATATTGCTGATGTCTTTTATTAGCTCACCTGTCACGTAGTGACAAGGTGAGCTTTTGGGATCACTTTTTGTCCGTCGTGCGTCCGTCCGTGCGTGCGTCCGTAAACTTTTTCTTCAAACGACATCTCCTCATAAACCACTGATCAGATTTTGACCAAACTTCACAGGAATGATCCTCAGGTGGTCCCCTTTCAAAGTTGTTCAAATGGTTCCGGTCCGTTGCACATATAGGTCACAGGAGCCAAAAATAGATTTTTTTCATCGAAAACTTAAAAAATCTTCTTCTCTGAAACCGCAAGGCCCAGGACATTGATATTTGGTATGAAGCTTCATCTGGTGGACCCCTACCAAGATTGTTCAAATTATAGTGCTGGGGCCAAAAATGCCCCCGCACTGGGGCCCTTTGGTTTTAAATAGGCTTATATAGGGAAAATCTTTAAAAATCTTCTTCTCTGAAACCGCAAGGCCCAGGTCTTTGATATTTGGTATGAAGCTTCATCTAGTGGACCCCTACCAAGATTGTTCAAATTATAGTGCTGGGGCCAAAAATGCCCCCGCACGGGAGCCCTTTGGTTTTACATGGGCTTATATAGGGAAAATCTTTAAAAATCTTCTCTCTTGAAACCGCAAGGCCCAGGTCTTTGATATTTGGTATGAAGCTTCATCTAGTGGACCCCTACCAAGATTGTTCAAATTATAGTGCTCGAGCTAAAAATGCCCCCGCACCGGGGCCCTTTGGTTTTACATGGGCTTATATAGGGAAAATCTTTAAAAATCTTCTTCTCTGAAACCACAAGGCCCAGGTCTTTGATATTTGGTATGAAGCTTCATCTAGTGGACCCCTACCAAGATTGTTCAAATTATAGTGCTGGGGCCAAAAATGCCCCCGCCCGGGGGCCCTTTTATTTTACATGGGCTTATATAGGGAAAATCTTTAAAAATCTTCTTCTCTGAAACTGCAAGGCCCAGGTCTTTGCTAATTGGTAGAAACTTCATCTAGTGGACCCCTACCAAGATTGTTCAAATTATAGTGCTGGGGCCAAAAATGCCCCCCCCCTAGGGCCCTTTCGTTTTACATAAGCTTATACATGTATAGGGAAAATCTTTAAAAATCTTCTTTTCTGAAACTGCAAGGCCCAGCTCTTTGATATTTGATATGAAGCTTCATCTTGTGGACCTCTACCAAGATTGTTCAAATTATAGTGCTGGGGCCAAAAATGCCCCCGCGCCGGGGCCCTTTGGTTTTACATAGACTTATTTAGGGAAAATCTTGAAAAATCTTCTTCTCTGAAACCACAAGGCTTAGGTCTTTGATATTTGTGATGAAGCTTCAGCTAGTGGACCTCTACCATGATTGTTCAAATTATAGCCCTGAGACCAAAAATGCCCCCGCCAGGTGGCCCTTTGGTTTTACATAGACTTATATTGGGAAAATCTTTAAAAATCTTCTTCTCTGAAACACAAGGCTTAGGTCTTTGATATTTGTTATGAAGCTTCAGCTAGTGGACCTCTACTAAGATTGTTCAAATTATAGCCCTGGGGCCAAAAATGCCCCCTCTCCGGGGCCGTTTGGTTTTACATAGACTTTTTTAGGGAAAATCTTGTTTTACATAGACTTCTTTATGCAGGGTAAACCTTTAAATCTTCTTCTCTGAAACCACAAAGTAGAAGTAAAACAAAGATCAGGAATTGATACAATTAACTTACTCCATCCATAAAAGACACCAAAGGGAAAGAAATACAAACATTAAGCGACCAGACTATAATGGAAACCTAAACAAAGGAAGGCCATATGGACAGTTACTTTCCCACAAAATGGCCATATGGCCATCCAAAATTAAAAGACACAAGTGATACACACAGTAAGTAACAAACAACAACATAAATAAATCGCCACAGAAGAGCCGTCTTGGAACGGTCAGTGGAATATTTCCACTGGGGGGCTTAAATCGATTTTACGTGGCCACAATCCTCGCCCTTACTTCCGTCGCGATTTAGACAAAAAAAATTTTGTTCAGTCCGCATGAAGGCCTCCTAACTCATCAGTGCAACATCTCCGTGAACACAGAAATCAAAGAACCACAGAGGCGAGACAACGGCGAGGACTCGACAGCAAGAAACCACTGAAATGCTGGAGCAAAAGAAAACCAACAGTTAGACTCCGATGAGCCCGACCAGAGACAGAGCATCAGGCACCAACCAACATTATCTCTTTAATTTTCAATAAGCCTTTACGTTGGAGCCGTCATAGAATCTGAGGCCTGACCCACCGGCGTGCAATTAAAGAGGGAAGCAAAGTTGCCAACCGTGATTGGGTTAACTACCATGCATGCAGTCTGTCGTATAATATCCATGTTGTACCCAATCTTTTTATATCGAAGAATGATTTTACGAAATTGGGTGCTGAAGTCATTGCGGTTATATATTTTTCTGAATTTATATACTAAGTCACCATAAAATTCGGGTTCCGATAGACCTTGTTGCAGAAGAGATTTAAGTCCAATATTGAATTTTGAAAGCCCAGGTCTTTCATATTCGATATGAAGCTTCATTGTGTGGACCTTTACCAAGATTGTTCAAATTATAGCCCTGGGGCCAAAATTGACCCCGCCCGGGGCCCACTTATTATACATTGGATCAGGTGAGCGAACCAGGGCCCTCTGGGCCCTCTTGTTTATTATGGTTTCTAGTTAATTTGTGCTTATTTTCTTATTTATTCTTTTATGATCATTTCTTGTTAATTAGTGCCTTATCCATTCATGCTGAATATGTTTGTATTTTAAATGTGCAAAGAAGCAATTGTCTAATTGAGCACTATTAATGTCAATCATTTTTTTCTAGTTGCCTAATTACTGTTCGCAGTTAACTCAATTATCTTTATATTCTTTCTATACTTAAATGGTTAAATGGTTATCATTGCTGTTAGACACAAACAATTATTTAATGATTAAAATGTTGACAAAGACTTGGTCTTTCTGTTGTAATTGTAAAAATTGAGCTTATGCATAATATTTCCTACTTATCATGTGTGCCTGGTAAAAAGGGTAAATGCCCATGGATTGTGGCTGTGCAGTCTTTTAGGATTTTTCACTTGAAGAATTTGCTATTGTAGGAAATGTTCAATGCAAGAAAGAGGATCCCACAAGCAATTATTGGTGTAATTTGAGTCTTGAGGAAGATTCTAAAGTAGTAGCCAACTGATGTCAGCCGGGAGGGGTTTTGTCCTAGTTGCAAAAAACATGGGAGGGATTTTGTCCACCTTGTAAAAAAGAGTGGGAGGGATTATGTCTTAGTTGCAAAAAACATGGGAGGGATTTTGTCCACCTTGTAAAAAGTAGTGGGAGGGATTATGTCCTAGTTGCAAAAAACATGGGAGGGATTTTGTCCACCTATACAAAAATGAGCGGGATGGATTTTGTCCAGGGGGGATTTTGTCCGGCTACCTAATACAAGTCATGTAGAGAAATGGCCAATAGTTGTTCCAAGCATATCTCTTACATTTGATTGCCATCACAGCTGCATCCTTCAATACACCAGCATGTTGTATAGTGATGAGCTGGGCTAGTAATCTCCATCATGTTTGTTTGTTTGTTTGATTTGAGTTTAACATCCACGTCAACACTGTAAAGGTCATTTTGGAGACGTTGCTTCCAATTTTGTGGGACTTTTACCCGATATTGAGATGAAATGACTTCACAAGCCCTGCTGCCCAATGAAACCAATAGGGTTTATAAGCATTGACGGTCCGACTCGCACCGCTTTGCCTGGGCAGACTTAGATCCTCTAAGCTGTTTACCAGTAATCATGTGCGGGTCGGCTTCGGCTCTGCATGGAAGCATCATGCAGCCCATATATTTCTTCAAGCCCCGATGGGCGGGGCTGTCTCCATCATGTAGAGGCTGATATCATATGGTCATGAAAACTCTAATAAACACAACTTGATTTCTAGAATATTTTGCTAGGGTCTTGCTATACTTTGCAGCCATTACGTAAACACGCCTATACAAATACATTGTAAATTTTACCACCAAAAAATCGAAAATTTTAAGATGAAAAATTGTGATATTTTTTGTATTTCTGCTCAAACTATAGATTGTGGGTACTCGTGATGGATGTACTTGATTAGGATTAGCTGATGTACCCACAATCTATAGTTTAGAACAGAAATAAGAAAAATAATGTTTACCCCTGTAAATCCGAGTTTTACTATATAAAAGTGGGGTTCAAGGGGGTCAAAATTATATTGGCATGTTTTCGTGATGGATGTACTTGAGGAGGATTAGCTGGTGTGTTTGTTTTCTTTACACTTTCTGCATATGTACAATTTTCTGAATGCCATATTGACTTTTGGTCTGGGGCTATGCCATCTCTTCTAATAGATGTTGTCTTGTGCCACTGTGGAGAACCAGCTTGTAGGCTGGATTTACTGCTCGACTTGTTAACACATATTCAATTATGTGCCTGCTTTCTTCAAATGTGAGGTGGCAGTAGATTGACATAATTATTGTCAAATAAATATCATTCAAACAATGACCGCTGGAGTTTAGTATACACTGTCAAAACATCCAATTAAACCTTTGAAATACACAATCATCAGCTGTGTTTTGGAAACTTTAATTGGGAGCTGACAAGTAAAAGAACAAAAAAAAAAGAAAGGGTATTTGGTTGGGCTAAAAAGGCATATTACAGCTGCCAAAAATTTTCTAGGGGAAACACTGTATTATATACGAGCAGATGTTTGCTTTTCTCCACCTCTTCCTATATTCTCAGTTTGTTAAACCCTTATCCCGCTGCATAAATTAATTTTACCCCACCCATTTAAATTTTAACCAATCAAATTACTTGATGTAATTTATTAATTCAAATTCACAAGCTGAATGACAAACAGTATAGATCCTGATCAGATGGCTTCTTCAGAAGCCATCTGATCTGGATCTACACTGTTTGCAAATGGTATAGATCCTGATCAGATGGATTCTTCAGAAGCCATCTGATCTGGATCTACACTGTTTGCAAAGATAGGGGTTGTTGTGTTCAGCAGGATAAGGATTAAAAACATGCATATGTTATTGTAGACAACTGAATGGTCAACTGATAGAGAGAGTTGCAACAGAATTTAACAAACTACAGTTCTATGTCACAAAGAGTAAAGGACTTCCTCTGGTGGAGAAAATTAAACCAGTAAGTTCAGTTATGTGTCAGGGTCCAGTTGTTCAAAGCATCGTTAGCTTAACGAGCTCGTTAGTGGTCATATTGTTAACTGTTCTAGCAAGTTTAATATTTAAACATTTTGGCTGAAAAAATGTGCGCAGCTTTTGCGAGCGCAAAAGCTGCTCACATTTTTCTGCAAAAATATAAGCATATTTGCGATAATAAGTGATCAAAGTTTTAATGATACGTTAACTAATGACGTCGTTAATTTTGAACAACTGGCTCCTGATGTCAGTGACTCAATTTTCTCAGAAATAAAGCTATGTTGTGTGCACACATTAGGATCACCTCATTGAGGCTGAGCCAATATTTTATGAGTACGTTTTCATATAAGTATAGGATTCCACTATATAATATATAGTAGGCTTAAAAGATTGCTAATAAACTGATCATAAATATGACTTACAGGTTATTGACTTTATAGTGGAAAATATTTGTCCCAAGACAAGTTCATGTGGCAAAGGCTACTCAAGCTTGCAAGTGCGTTTATTGGAGAATATAAAGTCAATAACTTTTCTATAATATAGCCAGAAGCTTAATTGTCTACTAAAAATCAGCCTTGTTTGGCATAGATGTTAAATCAGATTACAGTCAAACCTGTCTTGGTGGCCACCTCTATTAAGCAAGCAACCTGTCTTAAGCAAGCAGGCATTCAGTTCCCAAAAAAGGAAAATTTATTAAAATTCACCTGTGTTAAGCAAGCACCTGCCTTAAGCAAGCACTTTTTGAATATCCCAGAGGTGCTTGCTTAATACAGGTTGGACTGTATATATCTTCAAATGGTTTTTACCTGCCCATTTTGAAAAAAAAATCTTCGTATGATGCTATGGGTTGGGCGTCTGTCCGTAAACAATTTCGTTTCCAGATAACTCCTCCTATAGTTTTCATCTGATCAAGCTGAAACTCGGTAGTTACGAGGGCAAGTCAATAAAAAAAACCAGCCTAACATTTTTCTGGGTGAAATCTATCTCTTCTTTTTCAATGCTATTGCCCTCTAGAATGATACACTTGGACCAGCACTGTTCCAATGCCATCAGCCCGGAACTGAAACAGTCAATAATCGTGACAGGATTTCTCATACAGTGGCAAAAGAATGCGAAAATTTGAAGTAAAAAAACAAAAATTTTGTCGATTTCAAGTGTTAGAATCAAAATAGATCAGCTCTCAGCCTCCAGCAGCAGTGCATCAGGACGTCCACAGCACCTCAGAGTAATAGTTTTGACTACACTCAAAGTTGCCTTGAAATAACTGCATAATATGATAATACATTATAATAATGGTACTTTGTGTTGTTAACCCTTATCCTGCTGTTCACAACAATCCCTATCTTTGACAACAGAGTAGATCCAGATCAGAAGCCATCTGATCAGGATCTACACTGTTTGACATTCAGTTTGTGAATTTGAAGGAATAAATAGTATCAAGTAATCTGATTGGTTCAAAGTCAGGAATGGGAGTGGCTAAATTAATTATTCAGCTGGATAAGGGTTGATACAAGTATAGGCAGACTCTGTTTAAGTCCTTAACAAACAGTATTCTGACACGCATGAAGATAGCATACTTTTCTTTGTGAAATGCATACAAAAGAGTGGCATGGTCTTGCTATCATTTAATTGTTAAACGAGTAAATTACAAAATATTTATTTCCAGAGGATAGCCAACATAACAACAACTCTCCAGTATAGCTTGGAAGGATCATTTCTAGAAGGTTTAGATACCAGTAATGCTGACATACTTAGGCAGTGTCTGCGAACATATGCCTTGATAGATAAGATCAGGGATGCTGAGAACCTGTTTCGCCAACACATAGTCAGACCATATATGGAAGAGGTATATTGCTTGTGTACATGTAATCCATTACCTAGACATTAACCCATTTAGTACCAGAAACCCCAAAACGGGTACCAGGGCAAACAGTGCAGACCCAGATCAGACGCCGCAGAATGCGGCATCTGATCAGGGCCTACACTATTTGCGAAAAGTTAAGCCATTTTCTAAATAAATTTTTAAGAAAAAACAACCTGACACCCCTAAATTTTGAAATGAACTCCTGCTATATATAAAGAGGAAGATTTCATTCGGTACAAAAAGGGTTAACTTCTATTAGCTCACCTGAGAACAAAGTTCTCATGGTTACTTATTGTGATTGGTCAATTTCTGTTGTGTGTTGGGCAGCAGAGTTTGTTTGTTTGAATTGTTTGTTTGAATTGAGGTTTTACATCCCCCAAAACACCATTAGGTTATTTTGGAGACGTTGCTTCTGATTTTTGTGGGACTTTTACCCAACATTGAGATGAAATAACAACTGAATCCCTACCATCCAAATAAATCACTAGGGTTTAAGGGACGATTGAACTTGCACCACTTTACCTAGGCAGGCTTAGACCTTCTATGCGGTTTACAAGTATATATGTGTGGTGTTTTAGCCCCGATGGTTGGGCAGCAAAGGCGTAAATAATTTGCCTTAAATGACAACTCCTCCTATACCATTCAATCTTCTCAGCAATGTTGCTTGGGTGCCCCTCTACAGAAATAGCTAAAACAGTTCTGCTCCAGTGAACAATGGCCACCTGATTTAGAAATAGTAGCATCTTTAGAATGTCAACTTTTGCCATTTGCGTACAAAAAAGGTGCATATGTTTCTGCATATCTGTGCAGTCTGATCAGCACCACTGGTTTTTGCTGCTTGAATAGTACAGTACCTCCAGTTTCTAAACTTAATATTTCAATACTCTTGCTAGTCTGTGTAGCTGAGCAGGAGGGTTTGTTGTGTTCCACCTTTGGGGGGGGGGGGGGGGGGTCCGGGTGGGGGTGTGGGGGTGCATATTGCTTTTGGTGCTTATCCCTGTTTTTTCTTTGCCTTTCATCATTGGCATAGCTTGTTTGAAGCACTATATCTCTTGGATCTGTTGATGGATTCAGACCAAACTTGCATGGTTGCATCATTAGGATGGGGGAAACTATCATTAAATGAGGAACAAATGGATGACCTCTATTTTTAAGGTTTAGTCACTCTTAAGGTAAAGTGTACTTGGTACACTTAAGTAAATGTGAACAACAGTGAAACTTTAATGTCTCAATTACTCAAAGTCTTGTTTACGATGGCTGAGTTGGAAGCTGTTCTTGAGTACCTATAGAATTCTTCCCCTAAGGCCAGATAAGAAATAGGAGGGATAATTTAGGGAGATGTTCTTTTTTATCTCGAAAATGTATATTGTTTGTATATTACTTACCCTAAGTATTCGGACACCTAAACTTCTTACTATACTTTCTCCAAAATTTGAACAAGTACAATTTAATAACCGATGTTGAGCCTAAAAATAGCCGGAGGAATAGCAAACAGTGTAGACCCTGTTGATATGTCACATTCTGCCGCGTCACATCTGGGTCTACAGTTTGCTCAGTCCTGCCTGTCCGAATACATAAGGTAAATACGGTTCTGTTAAGAATCACCTCATCTAGGTGAGCCTAATGAGTATACATGGCATACCTTTATTTTATCGAACATTGAAAAGAGATGCCTAAATTATTCCCATTATGCTCTGAGTCTGGCATTATGGGAAACACTCAGTGACCCAAACAACACCTGTCTGGAACAAACTTTCATAATCTTGAAGGTGTTTGAGTTATTGAAGTTTGACTGTATATAGAAAAATACAGTTAACCCTCTTTATAATAACATTCAGGATAACAACAACTTCACAAAACTGCTTCTTTTGTAAATTTTTAATCTTTTTGACATCAAATTCAGTTTAGCATCAAAAGTTTGGAGAACATACATTTTCATTTTCAGGAGTGTCCACTGTAATAGTTTGAAGAATGGACTCCTGCTGTTGTATATACATTAAAATTCTGCTTTTAAGACCACCTAAAATTAAGATAAATCAGCTTTTAAGAAAGTTTCAGTTATTCTTTCTTTGTGGTTTCTACACCCAGTGTCTCCTCATAAGAAACCACATTTTGGACTGTTCAAAAGTGGTCTTAAAGACCACTTTTGAACAGTTCCAAAGGTGGTCTTAATATAGGAATATTACTGTACTTTGCTTTATACCTTACCTGAGAATACTTTCCAAATGCTTTGTGGATTAACCCTTGTCCTGCTGAACATGACAGTTCTTACCTTTGCAAACAGTGTAGATCCAGATCAGATGACTTCTCTTTCTGTCATTCAGTTTGTGAATTGAATAAATACTTATTATCAAGTAAATTGATTGGTTGATTGTCAGCAGTAAGTGTGGCAAATTAACTTATTCAGTGGGACAAAGGGGTTGAGGCAAAAAGATTCATACACAGATTTAAAATGTATAAAAATATAGTGAAAATATTCGGGATTGAAATATGACTTCAACATAAGTGATACAATTGAGATAGCCAAAGTCGAGATAGCGAGGGTCAACTGTAAATTGATTGGTTGATTGTCAGCAGTAGGCGTGGCAAATTAACTTATTCAGTGGGACAAAGGGGGTGAGGTAAAAAGATTCATAGAACAAGGTGTATAACTCAATCTCTGCCCATGGTTTTCAACACAGACTTCTGTGTTTTAGTGTCAAATATCTCATTTTATCATCTGACATCTTGTCTGAGAATGTAATAATGCCATGTAATAAATTCGATAATCCATTAGTGGATTAAATATGCAAATTAGTTAGATACGCCCCATAATGTTACCTGTATGATGTCATTAACAATATAGCATTTACTATTGGCAGAATATTGACATTTTTGTAAAACAGTCATGAATAAAATGAGTTTTAAATGCCATTTGATAAAAAGAATCTTGCATTTGTGCTCATGCATTATTGAATCTATTACTCGTTGAGGAAAAGGGATAAAATACTCGGCACAGCCTCGCCTTTTATCTCTTTTCCCAACTCGTTTAATAAATTCAATAGTACATGAACACTCATGTAAGATCCTCTATATAGGCAGGGTTTGGGCAGTGGAGCTTTTCTTCTTATTTATGATGGTATTGTTTACTTTACATTGAACAGGTGGTATCGGAACATTTCATCAAAACCAATCATGATGGCTTACAGGGAATGTTTAACAAGATAATCCAGTTTATACCTCTCCGATGTAAACTGCTGACAGATGTAACCTCAGGAGTGACTGTAGGGTAGGTGCCATATTTAGACCCGTCCAAGTGATTGTGAAAAAGTTTCTTTGATTGCCTGTGAGAACAGTGGTCACGTTAGACCCAGGGGCCAGTCGTTCAAAACTAACGATGTCATTAATTAACATTTGTTAAAACTTTGATCATTTTTTATAAAAAATGCTGCCTGCCTCGGTAGCACAGTCAGATGCGCGTCTGACTGGTGATCAGAAAGACTTGGGTTCTATACCTGCCATGGTCAGCAACATTCTTTCAGGGAGATTGATCATGAAATCTTTTCTACAGTCATTCTCTCATGCTGATTCAAGAATGGCAATTGTCAGTTTCGGGGGAAAGACTGTGTACTGTACTGGTTAACAGCTTACGTATAAGCCTGCCCAGGAAGTGTGGATAGGTAAACTTACCGGCTCAAAAATGACCTAAATAGTGTTGACAGGGCTGTTAAACTCCAATACAAACAAACAAATAGAAAATATTCTGACATTTTTGGCTGAAAAAAAAATGCAAGTAGCTTTTGCAGATGCAAAAGCTACTTGCATTTTCTATTCAGCAGAAGTACAGAATAGCACATTTTACTTGCTAGAACAGTTAACATTTTAACCAGATATGAGTGTGTTAATCTGACAGTGCTTTGAATGACTTACCCCAGGTCTTTGGCTGTCTGAGCCATGGCCAGTTGTTCAAAGCTATTAAAGGTAAAGTTAATGTTCAAAGCTATTAAAGGACTGGTAAAGTTAATGTTCAAAGCTATTAAAGGTGAAGTTAATGTTCAAAGCTATTAAAGGTAAAGTTAATGTTCAAAGCTATTAAAGGTAAAGTTAATGTTCAAAGCTATTAAAGGTAAAGTTAATGTTCAAAGCTATTAAAGGTAAAGCTAATGTTCAAAGCTATTAAAGATAAAATTAATGTAACATTAGCAGTGGACTGTTCCAAGTTCCAAGTCATTCATTCCATTGCAGTGTCTTTAGTGAATATGCTGTATTGTTGGTGCCTGTGTATGTATTAGTTTAGATGATAGATATAGGTTCAAAGTTTTATTCAGCAATGACCCCACCAAAACCCATGACCTCAAGGTCAAGGTCACAAACTTAGAAATTTCTAATGTTTAAGATTGAGTTCCTATTTGGTATGTTGATAGTTATTTTTTCAAGGTTTAATCAGCCATACACCAATCTATGCCAGTGACCCAAGGACAGGTGTTATTGTAAAATGTCGTTTTTTTTTTTTGCGGGGGAGGGGGAGGTAGGCCCCTTGGCGTGGGCATTTGTGTTGTATTGATACATTTCTAGTTCTACATAATCTACCATAATAAACCTCAGTATTGGGACAGACAAACATTGTAGACCCACATCAGATGCTGCAGGATATGGCACCCATATTTTAGACACATCAAGTGCTAGTGTAATGGGTTTTTTCAAATTTTAGAAGTATGGTTTGTAGTAAAGGTGTTCCAATACCTAGGGTTATTACTGTATACATTTTTGGGATCCGTCTTTATACCATTTGATATCTAATATTCTATCATAACGTAATACATGAAGTTCTAAAGAGACTGTGAAGTACTACATTATTTCTGGTGATATATTGCAGGGGCTCTGATGTTGTTAGAGGCTATGATTTCCTGGTGAACTCGGTATGGCCCGAGGTAGTCAGTAACATAGAGGCAAGAACTAACTCTATATTTGCTCCTGGAAATCCAGATATTTTTCATGCAGTAAGTATCCATAGTAACATTGCTCTGGATAAGGAGGAGTACTGCTGATGATTTGGGGATAATTTTTCATATATCTCTATTAACTCTTTTTGTACCAGATGGAGCGAGCGAGTGTTTGAGTTTTACATCCCACCAACAACTAAGGTCATACGGAGACAGGACCTCGGTTTAAAGACTCATCCGAAAGTCTGGAGAAGTCCGGGATCGATCCTGCGACTCCTGGTTTACAAGGCGAGTAGCGTAACCACTACATCACGGGAGCTTCTATTGTACCAAATGGAATCTTCCTCCTTATATATAGCAGGAGTCCATTTCATAATTTAGGGGTGTCAGGTTGTTACCTTCAAAATTTATTTGGGAAATGGCTTAATGTTTTGAAAACAGTGTAGGCCCTGATCAGATGCTGCGTTCTGCAGCATCTGATTTGGGCCTGCACTGTTTACCAGGGTACCTGTTTTGGGGTTTCTGGTACAAAATGGCTTAACTTTTATCCGGCTGAATAAACAATTAAGCCACACCCATTTCTGACTTTGAACCAGTCAGATTACTTGATGTAATTTATTGGTACAAATTCAGAAACTGAATGTCAAACAGAATAGATCATGTTCAGAGAAGCCATCTGATCTGGATCTACACTGTTTGCAAAAGTAGGGGTTGTCATGATCAGCGGGATAAGTGTTAAAGCACTTATTGTTGGTACTTGTTAGAAATAAGTTAGCAAGGCAGTTCTAACAAGTACCCACAACATTTTTCTAACAAAAAATAATTGGAAAAATTATCCCATATACTTTCCTCTCCGATTTTCAGCCATTCATGTTGCATGATTTTCATTTTTTCATGAATGCAGAAGCAGATTGGAAAGCAGTATAGAGCCTAATCAGCTAGATCCTGATCAGTTAGCTTCCAGAAGCTAGTTTATCTTGATCTATAGTGTTTTGAAAAAAAAGATATATCATTAGTTTATACTATTTTATTTTAGTTTGATCGCGATGGAAGCTTCAAGCTTTAATCGCTCTCGAACACTCATTCTGGATGTTTTCCTGCGCAAGAGAGAGGCAGTGACTATTACACCACTGCTACCCATTTACACCTGGGTGGAGCGAGGCAATGTCATTACGTGTCTTGCCCAAGGACACACCTCGATACGGGTGCCGGATTCGAAAGCACAACCTCCCGATCATGAGTCGAACGCGTTTACTACTGCACTGTCGAGGCTTAACATGGTGAACGGGCTTAACATGGTGAGCGTTAGTTATCCTAATACTCCTGTTTAATTGGACTCTATTCTAATGCACTTGCATATATAACACCTCTGATTTTCAGAATGTATTATAGTATATTCTACCATATAAATTTCTGAAATCTGATGTCATCGTGTAGCCTGTATCCCTTTAAGGAAAGAATTTAAAACCAGTGTGAGAGAGGTTAGTCCCCATGAGAAAGGTAATATAACTCTCAGCTATAGGATTGTCATCTCGCTTAGTTCCCTTAAAGCCTGAATTAAGAGTACCAGATCTTGGTATTTTCAAAGCATTTCTTTCTGAGAAAATGAGGCTTGACATTTGATTCACATGAAGTGTTGGGTCCTATTTTCTCTGGAAATTAAAAAACATAAATTATCATTAGCTTTAGAATTTTCCTAGTGTGTTTTCCTCAAGGTTCGAATGTTAATAATAAATTTATGCATGATTTTTGTCTTCAGAAATACCTGATCAGCATGCAGTTTTTAGATCAGTTTGAGAAGCAGTGTGGGTCACAGACTAGCGTGAAGAGATTACGAGAACATCCCAGCTACCAGACCTTCATGAACAAGTGGAGTTTACCAGTTTACTTCCAGATTAGGTAAGCAGAGGCATAGCCTAAAGAGAATCATTGTTACAAACAACAAGAGATAGCTACAAAATTAATATAAAAATATTCTGTATTAAGATGAACTGGATCTATTTGTTCAAAGCATTTTTAGCTTTCCAAGCTCTTTATTGGCTTAAATGTTATGTGTCCTAGCAAGTACAATATCTGATACTCTGATATTTTTGCTTACACAGTTTGTCAGGAAAAATATTAGTGTATATGCTATATATTCAAATCTGTGTACCAAATGGAATCTCCCTCCTTATATATACCAGGAGTCCATTTCAAAATTTAAGGGTGTCAGGTTGTGCTTTCATCAAATTTGATTTGGAAAATGGCTTAACTCACAAACAGTGTAGGCCCTGATCAGATGCTGCGTTCTGCAGCATCTGATCTGGGCCTGCACTGTTTGCCAGGATGCCCATTTTGGGGTTTCCGGTACGAAATGGGTTAATGATCGGAGTTTTAACGATATGTTAACAAATGTTGTTAGTTTTGAACAATCAGGCCAATGATTGCAAATAATTGTCAATACCTACCTGCCTTATACCATAAGAATCCAAAACATTCAGACACCTGAAGGACTTGCTGTAATTCTCCTAATTTTTTTGACACACTTGTTTAACAATCCAGCAAGGAGTACAATAGGTACCAATGGAATGACAAACAGTTAAGACCCTGATCAGACTGCTCCCTCAGGTTAGAAAAATAAAACTTTGACTTGTGGCATTTGCTGCCAGATGTTTTTATGTCCCCGGTAGCGATAGCCCGGTTGCGATAGCGGGGACATGTTGTTTTTGCCCTGTCTGTTTGTTTGTTGGTTTGTTTGTTGGTTTGTACATGGACAACTTTAACGTTGGTCATAACTTTTGAACCGTTGGAGGTAGAGTATTCATATTTGGCATGAAGGTTTCTTGTGACAAGAGCTTCACATTCATGCAAAAAAATTTGACCTGTGACCTTGACCTTGACCTTTGACCTACTTAACCTACTTAGCTTTTGAATCATTTAAGATAGAGCCTTCATATTTGGCATGTAGGTTCCTTGTGACAAGAGCTTTACATTCCTGCAAAATTTTTTGACCTGTGACCTTGACCTATGACCTACTTTAAAGAAAAAAAAAATATTGTTCATAACTTTCGAACTGTTTAAGATAGAGTCTTCATATTTGGCATGTAAGTTCCTCTTGCCAAGGGCTTCCCACTCAAACCAAAAATCTTGACCTGTGACCTTGACTTTGAACTGTGACCAACTTTGAAAAAAAATGACCTTGCCCGGGGACATGTTTGTGTTTCACAAACACATCTTGTCTTGACTTTGTATGCAAATCCTATTTTGATTAATATAAATATTTTTGTTTATTTTATTTTCATAAAGTTTATTGTCTGTCTTTTAGGTTCCAAGAAATAGCTGGTGCATTTGAATCGTCTTTGTTTTCTGCTTTTAACAGGGCTGCAGGTAAACTTTTTTCTACTTATACAGTAAAATTCCTATTTTGAGACCACCTTTGGGACTGTTCAAAAGTGGTCTTTAAGACCACTTTTGAACAGTCCCAAAGGAGGTCTCTCACCAGAGGACACTGTACACAAAGAAAGAATAACTACAACCTACTAAACCTTTTAAAGCAGAATAAGTCATAATTTTAGGTGGTCTTAATAGTGGAATTTTACTGTTTGTACATGCATTTTGAAATGTGCTACATGAGATAACCTTTTTCCTGCTGAACCAGGATATTTTCTACATTTGCAAACAGTGTAGATACTGATTAGATAGGTACTCCTCCGAACAAGCCATATGATCAGTATCTACGGGCCTCCGTGGCCTAATGGATAAGAGCGCTGACTCTTAGTCATTAGGTCTCTCACCGCCGTGGGTTCGAGCCTCGCTCGGGTCACGTGTGAGACGCCAAGTTCTGCAACGGAAGGTCAGGTGGTTTTTCTCCGGGTACTCCGGTTTTCGCCCACCTATGATTAACGATCGGCTCGATATGAGTGAAATAATCTTGAAAGGGCCGTAAAACCCAAACCAAAAAAAAAAAAAAAAAAAAAAAAAAAAAAAAAAAAAAAAAAAATATGATCAGTATCTACACTGTTTCACATTCAGTTTGTGAATTTGTAGGAATACATCAAGTAATCTGATTTGGTTGAAAGTCCAGAAATAGGTGTGGCTATTTAGGTAATGTATTCATTCGAACAAGGGTTAACAAAAGAAATGCTTTTCCAAAACATTCCTATTCAAATATATTGAACATTTTATCACCAAAATTTGAAAATTATCAGATAAAAAATTCTGATATTTTACATATTTTTGTTCAAAACATAGACAAAAAAAAAAAGGCGCTTTTAATAAGTACCTTCGATCTATGTGTTTGAGCAGAAATAACAGAAATAATATAAACCCCTATAAACAAGTTTCGAATAATTAGATCCTTTGAAAGCAATTAATATGCCAAATAAATGAAAATAGCAGACTTGATTTTATTGAGTCTGTTCATGACCAGTGCTGAAATTTGCAACACTGGCCATGCACTCTAGTACCGGCTTAAGGAGAAATCTATTTTCAAAATGAATCTAAATGAACTCCAATGATCCCAAAAGATCAGAAATATCTGCTCTCTGATGATGTATGGGGAGACTTCTTATGGCCACCACACAGCACAACACCAGCTGCAGTGAAGATAGAAAATAGCATACATGTACTCAGTTTTATTGAGACTGTTCATGACCAGTACTGAAATGTGCAACACAGGCCACGCCCTGTAGCAGTTTTACTATATATGCTTGTTTTCATGATGTCAACTTTTTCCTTCTTCCACTGGTAAAAGAATGCACAACAGGAACTGTGTGAATTGACAATGTGGAGGTCTTGCAGACTGTTCTGGGGTTTAACGACACATAGACCTGGAGGGTCATTTTGTGTTGTCTCCCAGAGAAAGGGAGAAAAGAGATAAAAGAGAAAGTAGAGGAGATGAAAGTGAAGGACAGGGTAGAAAGAGAAAAATGAATGGAAATGTAGAAACTGAAGTAAAAACAACATTCCCCCTCCCCCTCTACCCTTACCTGCTGCAAGGACAGCAGGCCTTTCCCAGCTGTAAGCCAATTATACATTATAGGTCTCCAAACGTGCTACTACAATTTTTTCTTAAAAGTATAAATAAAGTATTTTCCATTTAATCTGGTGACCTGGCTCTCCCTTCCACTGATTCAAGAAGAGTAGTTGGCAGTTTCTGGTGAAGGATTGTGCACTCTACTACTTAAGCGCTCATGTATAAGCCTATCCAGGGAAAATGTGGTCAGGTAAACTGACCAGCTCAGGATGACCTAAATAGTGTTGACTGGATCATTAAACTTCAAACAAACAAAACAAAATAACCGCAACCTCTTTATAACACTATTAATGGGGTCCAAAGCAGAAACCATATTAGTTATACAGTCATGTTATATCCAAACAAAAATGTATAGTTTATAGAAAAATGACCGTCTATATAATCTATACATTTTTGGGATCCATCTTGAAACAGTCTTTTATCCAAAACTGTGTTATAACGAACAGCGTTATAATGAGGTTGTGGTATATCAATATATTGTATGCTGTCATATAGGAAATAATGTATTTGTATTTGAACCTGAGCAGAACATCCCATTTTCTGATAAATGAAAAAAAAAACAAAAAACTTGGTCATTATTCCACTATTGTAGGTCAGTCAAAGTTTCACCTACATTCTACCCATTGCCTGTGGACCAGTCTACACCGATGTTGGGATGACAACATCTACCTGAAACCATTGTGCCATAGATTCTGGAAACTGTCTATTCAGATGTTGACGAGATACACTTCCTGGCTGGATGAGGCGTACAAAGAACAGGTACAGCTGTCAGTTGTCTGATATGAACAATATCAAGTGCAGACATGAACAACCAGGGCCCAGTTTTTTAAAGCCACTTTAGCTTAACGAGCTTGTAATTTGGCAAATTGTTAACTTCTAGTAAGTAGAATATCTAATACAGTGGTAATTTTGCTGGAAAAATGTGAGCAAAATGTCTGCAAAAGCTGCTCATATTTTTTCAGCAAAATTATTAGCATATTTGCCATATTAAATGATCAAAATTTTAATGATACTTTAACTAACAACATCATTAGTTTTGAACATCTGGCCCCAGGGTGCATATCAACCTGCACATATGTGCAGTCAAATCAGTACCTTTGTTGTAATCTCAATACCCTTGCTAATCTGTTTAGCTGAGCAGGCTGGTTTACTATGATCTTTACAGTGTTGACAGAGAGCAACCAACCAACCTCTTCTAGGAGTTGGAGAACCATTCAAATTTAATCCTGAAAACCTTTAAGATTCTGTCCCAATTGAAAAAGGTTAAATGTCCCTTTGCCAGAAGGGCGATAGGTTCTAAAGGTATTCGCCAACTATATCTAAAAGGCCTACTGCTTTCTTTAAAGGCTTCAGTCTTCCTGAAGCAACTAAAGAATAGTTTTAGGTACCTTCTTACTGTTGGTGGACCAAGGTATATCGGGGTTAATCCTTTTCCTGCTCAACCAGGATATGCTCTACCTTTGCAAACAGTGTAGATTCAAATCTTCACTTTATGTCATTCAGTTCTTGAATTTGTAGGAACAAATTACAGCAAGTAATCTGATTGGTTGAAAGATAGAATGGGACTCTTAATCATTAAGTCTTTCACCGCTGTGGTTCGAGCCTCGCTAGGGTCACATGTGAGACGCCAAGTTCTGCAACGGAAGGTCAGGTGGTTTTTCTTAGGGTACTTTGGTTTTCGCCCACCTCTGATTAACTATCGGCTCGATATGAGTGAAATAATCTTGAAAGGGCCGTAAAACCAACCCCTCCTCCAAAAAATAAAAAAAAATGATAGAATGGGTGTAGCTAAATTGATTTTCTCAGCAGTCAAGAGTTAAGTGGCTTGCCAAGCTCGCACTAAAACTAGCTCTTAATATATCTGAGTGCAACACTTATCCCCGATTTTCAGTCAATGTGGGTTGCATGATTTCAATTTTTACCATGGATTCAGAAGCAGAAAGGAAAACAGTATAGATCTCTGAGAAGCCAGCTGATCGTTTTCAAAAAAGGAGATATATCCAGGTTCATCATAGTGAGGGTTAAGTTTTCATATTTCTTCATAAAATCCTGCCTGTATTGTGGATACTTGTAAGAATAGAATTGCCTTGAGGCGAATCTTACAAGTACCTGCAACACAGAAGCCTCCTTTGTGTAGTGGTTAAGCTGCTCTCAAAACCAGGGGTCATTTTGAATCCTGGCTTCTACAGAATTTCAGATTAGTCTTTAAACTGAGGTCCTCTCTCCATATGAGCCCCGCCAAGCGAATTAGTGTCTTCGAGCATTCCATCTTGACAAATTTTTAACTGCGCATGCCCAGCCACTCAGAGGGGCCAGGGATATGGGTTTCTGTCTGAAGGTTCCTCTTGATTCACTGCTTGTATGAGCGAGCAGTGAAGGTTCTGGCGAGACTGCGCGGATGCGCAGGCTCGCCTGAAACTTCGCTGCTTGCATAGGTTATAAGTACCAAAATCGCTTGACAGGGCCCATATGACCGTAGTTGTTGGTAGGATGCAAAACACAAAACACACACACACTTGCAACATAGGTTTCTGAAGAGAAATAAGGAAAGACATTCTTTAATTATTCTTCTTACTCCCACTTATGTAGAGATATGTTTCTTCTATTTATATAGATTACAGACAGAAATGATGTGGCAGATTACAAACCAAACAAAAACCAAGATAAACCAATCAACACACTCAATAGTCTGCCACCTGGTGGCCAGCCTGATGGGAGAATAACTCCAACCAAACAGGAAGGGCGAGTAACTCCAACTATTCAACAAACACCTCCTATAACTATAGGGCAGATTCTCTCCCTTATTGCTGATGCTGAAAAGTTGATAGATTGTGTAAGTCTGTGTTTTTTAATACCTTTCTGAAGCAAAGTTTGTATTCTTTATTGCGAATGAAGTCTCTGGTATTTTAAGATGATTTACGTTGCTTCAAGCTTAAACAAGGTAATTTGTGTTATCAAGGTCAGAGGTGTAAAATTATTTTTTTACCCACTCTCCCTGTAGGGCAAGTGGATGAAAAACGGTACTCGCCCTACAGGGCTTTCCACTTGCCCAAATAACAGCTTATCAAATGTAGTCAGGGCTAGTGTTGAAATTTCCAAACAGTAAACGTATGTCACACTTAGCCATTTTTTTTTATCAGATACAGCGGTGTTAATATAAACAATAACCAGTGTTAAAAACCGGTGACAATATCTGGTTTCACTAGCCACGGTTTGGCGGTCATACAAAACACAGATTGGGGAACTCATCACAGAACCATTCTGGGAACATGCATGTAAACATCCGGTTGTCGTAGAAAAAGATCATTGGTCATGCTGTCGGCAATATTGTCGAAATTTATGCATATTGCTGGCCAAAAATGGACTCGCCTGAAAGGGCGAGCCCTGAGCAATTTCTACTCGCCTAAATGTGCAGCTTACTCGCAATTGTGAGTGGGTGAGTGGAATTTTACACCTCTGAAGGTTTTATCGCAGAAATCTATTTTGTCTCGTGATTAAGAGTGCTGTCTTTTAAACATAAGCCTTAGGTTTCTTACTGCTTCATCATGCTAGATATGTTTTAACCTTTAACCTGCCGAGAAAACTGCATCTTAAATTCTTGTCTGTTTTGTCCTCTGCTGAGTCTTCTTGCACATTTTTCAAACATATTTTTGCATGCACTACAGGCAAACAGTGTGGGCCCTGATCAGACTGCTACTTAAGGAGCAGTTTGATCTGGGTCTACACTGTTTCTAACAATGACTTATAAAGTAACAGCAAATGACAAAGCAGATGACAATTGTTGGGTTTGGCATCTTGATGGTTAACATAGTTTTATAGATCGTCTCATTCAGAGTAAGCAGTTTTATACAGTTTATAGACAACTGACCAGTGGTTTCATGGGTTCAGTGTGTTATTTGCTGTGACTGGCTGACAAAAGGCATGAATTCTGAATGACACAGCTGACAACACTTGATACCATGGAACATTGGCAACCAACATTCCTCTTAATCCTCTTTAGATCCCCGCCCATTGGGGCTTGAAGAAATAGATGGGCTGCATGAACCTTCCACGTAGAGCTGAAACCGACAGCACACGAGTACTGGTAAACCGCTTAGAGGATCTAAGCCTGCCCAGGCAAAGCGGTGCGAGTCTGATAGTCCATTCTTTTAAACCCTATTGGTTTCATTGGGCGACAGGGCTTGAGATGTCATTTCATCTCAGTGTTGGGTAAAAGTCCCACAAAATTGGAAGCAACGTCGCCAAAATGACATTAATAGTGTAGATGGGGATGTAAAACCTCAATTCAAACATAATCTTAAGCCTTATACTGTTGAACACAACAACCTCTACCTTTGCAAACAGTGTAGATCCAGATCAGATGGCTTCTGAAGAAGCCATCTGATCAGGATTTACACTGTTCATTATGGAGTTGTTTGTGAATTGAATAATGTATTTTCTCAAGTAATTTGCTTGGTGGATAGTCAGAAATGGGTGTGGTTTTCTTAATTTGTTCAGCAGGATAAAGGGTTAAAGCTGTTAAAGATGCTGTTTTCTTGTTTTGTTTACAGATAAAAGAATTGCTAGAACACACTATATATCCCAGGTTTGAAGGTTTAGGCTCCGAAACTATTAATTCTTTCAATGGTAAGGCTTATTCTAGTTCTCTTTTGCTTTGTTTTGAGCTTGCCTGAACAAAAGTTCAGAAGAGCTATTGTTGTCACTTAATTGTCTGTGCGTGTCTTGGTAGCTCAGTCGGATGTACATTTTACAGGTGATTAGGAGGTCACTGGTTCTATACCTGCCAAATGAGCAACATCTTTTCTGGTGATGGTTCATGAAATCATTTCTATAGTCATTCTCTCCCTTCTGCTGATTTGAGAAGGGAAGTTGTCAAAGTGGCCAAAGACTATGCAATGTACTGGTTAATTGCTTGTTTATAAGCCTTACCGGGAAAAGTATGGTTAGGTAAACTGACGTGCTTCAGCTTGGTATGACCTAAATAGTGATGACTGGACTGCTAAACTCTAGACTAAGCAAACAGATAAACCGGAGACCAGCACCCGCTGTCTCAGGATTCCTCAAACACTTAACATATGCTTTACCACTTCATCACTGCCCTCCTCCTGTTGGAAATTAATATACTGGTAGAGAGGCTGATCTTAGGCTACACTTGACCTACTTTTCAGGCTTGACTGAAGAATGTTTAGTCTGTGTTAGCTCCCGTTCTTGAACACTGAGATCTCTTTGAGGCTATGAGCATGCGGTACTGAACAATGTCTGGTCTTTGTGTTTAGCTCTGTTTCGTGAACACTGAGTCATCTAGGATAATGAAACATCATCATAAGGTGGGTATTTTGTGATAATTATGTCTCCCCCCGAAAAAATTTTTTTCGGAGAGACATATTGTTTTTCCCCCGGGCGTCTGTCTGTCTGTCCGTCTGTCTGTCTGTCCGTCTGTCTGTCTGTCCGTCTGTCTGTCACACATTCGTGTCCGCTCTATAACTTGAAAACCGTTGGAGCTATCGTCACGAAACTTAGTATAAATATAAATCAGCATTAGACGACGTGCAGTGTGCAAGAACTATAACTCTCGCATTTATACTTTTTGAATTATCTCCCTTGGAAGTTTGTTGGTATGTATATATGTATGGGCAAATCGTGTCCGGTCAATAACTTTCTTATTTTCAGATGGATTTTAAAATTACTTGGCAGAAATATTAACAACCATAAGACGATGTGTGGTGCACATGAATCAGGTCGGTACCTCAAAGGTCAAGGTCATACTTAGAGGTCAAAGGTCAAAAAAGGGGCCTTTTTTTCATATTTGGTCAATAACTTTCTTATTTTGAGATGAATTTTAAAATTACTTGGCAGAAATATTAACCACCATGAGACGATGTGTGGTGTGCATCAGGCAGGTCAGTACCTCGAAGGTCAAGGTCATACTTAGAGGTCAAAGGTAAAAAAAGGGGCCTTTCTTTCGTGTTTTGTCAATAACTTTCTTATTTTGAGATGGATTTTAAAATTACATGGCAGAAATATTAACCACCATGAGACGATGTGTGGTGTGTATCAGGCAGGTCAGTACCTCGAAGGTCAAGGTCATACTTAGAGGTCAAAGGTCAAAAAAGGGGCCTTTTTTCGTGTTTTGTCAATAACTTTCTTATTTTGAGATGGATTGTGAAATCACTTGGCAGAAATGTTAACCAATATAAGACGATGTGGTACGTGCATGACCCAGGTTGGTACCTCAAAGGTCAAGGTCATACTAAGAGGTCAAAGGTAAAAAAAGGGCCTTTTTTCCGGTTTTGTCAATAACTTGCTTATTTTTAGATAGAATTTGAAGTTACTTGGCAAAAATGTTAACTATCATGAGACGATGTGTTGCATGCATGATTCAGTTTGATACCTCAAGTGTCAAGGTCATACATAGAGGTCAAAAGTAAAAAAGGGGCCTTTTTTTCGTGTTTGGTCAATAACTTTCTTATTTTTTGATGGATTTTGAAATTGCTTGGCAGAAATGTTAAACACCATGAGATGATGTGTTTCACGCATGACCCAGTTTGGTACCTGAAAGGTCAAGGTCATACATAGAGGTAAAAGGTAAAAAAGGGGCCTTTTTTGTGTTCTGTCAATAACTTTCTTATTTTTAGATGGATTTTGAAATTACTTGGCAGAAATGTTGACCACCATAAGACGATGTGTTGCGTGCATGACCCAAGTTGGTACCTCAAATGTCAAGGTCGTACTAAGAGGTCAAAGAACAAAAAGGGGCCTTTTTATGCCTCCAACTTTGAAAAAGTTGGAGGGGCATATTGGTTCTGGTTCGTTTGTCCGTTCGTCTGTCCGTTACGCTTTTGATGCATAGCATTAACTAAAGAACCGTGTATGCTAGGTTTTTGAAATTTCATATATGGATTCCTCATGGAAAAATAGCTGACGCGTATTTTTTTTCTCGTCCGGATTATGCCCCCTTCAAGAGTTATTGCCCTTTGAAATTTTTTTTAATAAAATCTTGTCAGCAAGATATCTCAAAAACTATTGGAGCTAGAGCCTTGAAAGTTGGTGAATATATTGGTGGTGATGAGTAGATGAACTGATTAACTTTTGACAAAATTCCGAAAAATACTTTGTGAGTTACGGCCCTTTGTCATTTTAGTAATTTGTGCCCATTGTAATGTATGCTAAAAGTGATGCATAGCATAACTTTAGAACCGTGTATGCTAGGGTTTTGAAATTTCATATATGGATTTCTCATGGAAAATTAGCTGACGCGTATTTTTTTTCTCGTCCGGATTATGCCCCTTTCAAGAGTTATTGCCCTTTGAAATTTTTTTAATAAAATCTTGTCAGCAAGATATCCCAAAAACTATTGGAGCTAGAGCCTTGAAAATTGGTGAATATATTGGTGGTGATGAGTAGATAAACTGTTTTACTTTTGACAAAATTCTGAAAAATACTTTGTGAGTTATGGCCCTTTGTCATTTTGGTAATTTGTGCCCATTGTAATGTATGCTTAAAGTGATGCATAGCATAACTTTAGAACCGTGTATGCTAGGGTTTTGAAATTTCATATATGGATTCCTCATGGAAAATTAGCTGACTGGTATTTTTTTTCTCGTCCGGATTATGCCCCTTTCAAGAGTTATTGCCCTTTGAAATTTTTTCAATAAAATCTTGTCAGCAAAATTTCTCAAACACTATTGGAGCTAGAGCCTTGAAAGTTGTTGAGTATATTGATGGTGATGAGTATATGAACTGATTAACTTTTGACAAAATTCCGAAAAATACTTTATGAGTTATGGCCCTTTGTCATTTTGGTAATTTGTGCCCATTGTAATGAATGCTAAAAGGGATGCATAGCATAACTTTAGAACTGTGTATGCTATGGTTTTGAAATTTCATATATGCATATGGAAAATAAGCTGACGCATATTTTTTTTCTCATCCGGATTATGCCCCTTTCAAGAGTTATTGCCCTTTGAAATTTTTTGAACATTTTTAAAGTTACTTTGCAGAAATGTTTATCTTCATTAGATGATGTGTTGCACACAAGACCCGGCTCAATACCTCCAATGTCAAGGTTATACTTAGAGGTCAAAAACGGGGGAGACATCTGTGTTTTTGTAGAAAAACAAGTTCTATTTGAAGGATAGTTTTCCTTATTTCTCCTTATAAACCTATGTTGTGGGTATCCATTAGAGTGAGTTTTTTTTTTTTTTTTTTTTTTTTTTTTTTAGTTTTACGTCCCACCAACAGCTAAGGTCATACGGAGACGGGACCTCGGTTTAAAGACTCATCCGAAAGTCTGGAGAAGCCCGGGATCGATCCTGCGATCCCTGGTTTACAAGGCGAGTAGCGTAACCACTGCACCACGGAGGCTTCTAGGGCATCCATTAGAACTGCCTGGCCAAGGCGGATCTAATGTATACCCACAGCATAGGTTTTTATGGGGCAAGGTGGTTTTAATGAATACCCACAACATAGGTTTTTATGGAGAACTGACAAAAACTATCCTCCAATTCTCACAAAATACCAACCTTATCTGTTGCTATGATCATACACAGACATACACCATGATGTACCCTGCCCAGTATGGCCAGCCATTTCAGACCCTGACCTACTTTTCATATTTAGCTGAACAATGTTTAGGCTGTGTATGTAGGTTAGTATCTTGAACACCACCATCAGTCATGAATCATGACAGCCATTCGGTGAATTTTTGTATGCTTTTGATAGTGTTTGTCTTTAAATAGGAAGAACAATGCCTGAAACTGTTTCATGTGCCAAGTTAATAAGCTGCAATAGGCCTTTAAATTAACTTATGCAGTCAAACTTCATTAGCTCAAATACCTCTTGGACCACGGAAATTTATTTGAGATAGTGTATGTCAAACTTCTGGGCCCAGTTGTTCAAAGCATTTTTTGCTTAATGAGGTTGTTAAGTGTCAAATTGTTAACTGTTCTGGTTAGCAACATACCTAAAACAGTGGTAGTTTTTGCTGAAAAAATGTGAGCAGCTTTTGTATTGACTGAGTGATGGTTTCTCACATTTGTTTAGCAAAATTACTAGTATATCTGTACTAATAAACAGTAGAAGTTTTAATGATACCTTAATCAACAACATTGTTAGTTTTGAACAATTGGCTCCTAATGGTTATCTGTATATAGTGCCAGACCAGGGATGACCTTTCAGTCTTTCATAAACCTAGGGAATGATGTGTGTACTCCTAAGAATCACTTCAGTGAGGTGATTATAATGACTACACATAGCATTCCTTTTTCATGACAAAACCATAGAGCTATGGAAAGAATTCAAGGGACTTCAGAATGAGTTTGAATTAGCCATGGTAAATAAACCATCCATGATTGAGCTATTGATGTTACACTGTAGTGTGTAAAAATAACAGTCAAACGAAAGGTCTTTGGTCTGTGATATTGACCTTGGGCAGCCACAGATATGATAGAGATTCCAAACCCATGGTTGCATCTATATTGTCTATTCTATAATGTTAATAATCAAGTTATTTCGTATTGGCATAGTTTCAGGTCCGAGGTCTGCTCTATTGGCCCTAGGTTGAAGGCCGAGGCCAATACAGCTGACCGAGGACCTGTAACTGAGACAATACGAAATTACTTGATTAATGACAATATTATTAATTGACACCATTAAAACATGATTATTGTTTCTTTGACCTCAGTGTTAATATGGATGACCTCCCAACAATACAGGATAGTCAATTAATAAAAACTGTTATTGACTATCCTGTATTGTTCGGAGGTCATCCGTATTAACACCAGGTCAACCAATATTAATTGAGGTCAAGTGAGGTCAAAAAATCAATAATCATGCTATTTTAATTGTATCAATTAATAAAATTGGCATTAATCAAGTAATTTCGTATTGACCCAGTTACAGGTCCTCGGTCAGCTGCATTAGCCCGAGGCCAAAGGGCCTCGGGCTAATGCAGCAGACCTCGGACCTGTATCTGGGCCAATACGAAATTACTTGATTAATAACATTATATTATAATCTGTGCAAGGCTAGTGCTGGTCAGCAAGACTGTCTTGCACAAGGAAACAAGATACAGTAAAATTTATATATTAGGACCAGCTTTTGAAGTGTTCTAAAGTGATCTTGAAGACCACTTTTGAACAGTTCCAAAAGACCATTTTTGAACAGTTTTAAAGGTGATCTCTCACTAGTGGATACTGGGTGTAGACAGCACAAAGAAAATATAACTGAAACCTTCTCAATAAGCTTTTAACCCTTGTCCTGCTGATTATTTAAATATGTCACACCCACCACTGATTATCAGCCAATCAGATTACTTGATGCAAATTATTGCAACAAATTAATTAACTGGATGGCAAACAATGAAGATGCTGATCAGATGGCTTCTGCAGAAGCCATCTGGTCTGGATCTACATTGTTTCAAAGATAAGGCACATCCAGGCTCAGCAGGACAAGGGTTAAAAGCAGATTTAGTCTTAATTTTAGGTGGTCTTACCGTATTTTGCAGCACCATTGATTTTTGAGTGTCCAAAATTACAAGTTTGTATACTTAATTGCAGCATGTATGGATGAGTGTTGTAGCAGTATACATAGTAAATTGCCTCAGTTTAGAGAATTTATTGTGATAGACATTACAAATCAATGTGCTGTTCATCTTAAACAAGTCAACGACATTCCAAGATTGTACAGGAGGACCAATAGGGAGGTTTGTATAACTGTTTGCTTAGTTTGTTTGTTTGTGTAGGAGTTTAATGGCCCAGTCAACACTATTTAGGCCATTTTTGGGCCGGTCAGTTTACCTATCCACACTTTTCCTGGGCAGGCTTATACGTAAGCGGATAACCAGTACAGTGCACATTCTTTCACCAGAAACTGACAACTGCCCTTCTTGAATCAGCAGAAGGGGGAGAACGACCGTATAAAAGATTTCATGATCAATCTCCATGAAGGAATGTTGCCGACCCCGACAGGTATCAAACCCGTGTCCTGATCACCAGTCGGATCCGCATCCGACTGAGCTACCGAGGTCGCCTGTATGCTTTGTATCTTTCTTTTCCTAAATCATAGCTCCAGATAAAGAGGATAGTTTTGAGATTCTAACAACATCCACATCTTATGTTTCTCTTCAAGAAATTAAGGGGAATGGGAACACCTTCAGGGGAGGCAACTCCTGCAAAAGTATTTTTGTCTCCCATGTCAATAGGGGTCAACTGTTAAAGGAAAGAATTTGCTCCTGAGGAGCAAATTTTTCCTTTAAAAGTTGACCCCTTTTTCAGTGGAACAGAGCTTATAGAAAAGCAAACAGGAAGTCCCGAAGTTGTCTCCCTTTGAAAAATGGCGAAAAATCTGCCAGGGGTTCCCATGCCCTAAAAAAATATATATATATATATCTTATTCTTGTTACCCCCTCCTTGTCTGTAGCTGTGTAAATAAAGTAGAACCTCAGTAACTCAAAGTCTAAGGAACTGTCAAATTTTGTTTGAATTATCGAGAATTTAACCTTTGTCCTACTGAATAAATTAATTTTGCAACACCCATTTCTGACTATCAGCCAATCAAATTACTTGATATAATGTATTCATTCAAATTTAGTAACAGAATGACAAATAATATAGATCCTGATCGGATGTCTTCTCCAAAAGCCATCTGATCTGGATCTACAGTTTGCAAAGGTAGGAGTTGTTATGGTTTAACACGACAAGGGTAAAATAATCAAGGGTGAGAATACAATGAAATTTCAGTGACTAGAAAGTCATTGGCTTCTTTACTGTGGTTCTTGAGTCCCTAGGTGACACACTCCATATATCAATTTTTAGGTACAATTCATGGAAACTACCATAAAAATTTGTGCACCTTGAGGACATGTAATTCTCCTAAAATTTAAAAACTTTGTTTCACGACCCAGCAGGGCCCCCGCCCATTGGGGCTTGAAGAAATAAATGGGCTGCTTGATGCTTCCACGCAGAGCTAAAACCGACCGCACCCGAGTACTGGTAAACTGCTTAGAGGATCTAAGCCTGCCCAGGTAAATTGGTGCGTGTTGGACCGTCCATGCTTATAAACCCTATTGGTTTCATAGGGCGACAGGGCTTGAGATGTCATTTCATCTCAATGTAGGGTAAAAGTCCCACAAAATTGGATGCAGCATCTCCAAAATGACCTATACAGTGTTGACGGGGACAAAAAACCTCACATCAAACAAATTCACGATCCAGCAAGGAGTCCAAAAGGTGCAGACAGAATGGCAAACAGTATAGACCCAGATCAGACTGCTCCTGCAGGAGCAGTCTGATCTGGGTCTGCACTGTTTGCTTAGCCTTACCTGCCCCAATAGTTAGGATCATTATGGTATTCTTATTTCATTTGGAAAAGTTATGTTATATGTACACATTACAGTTACGTTACCAAGGCTGTTTTAGTAACACAACATACCTTCATTGGAATGATATCCCTAAATTATCCCTGATATGGCTCCTTACCAAGACCTGATTAGCCCTCAGTAGTACAAACTACCTGTCAGTGGTTCGAACTAACCCTGTATAGAAAAAATTTCCTAAGTCCCAAAAGTGTTTGAGCAATTGACATTTGACAGAATCTGAAGTTGCTATAACTAGGACTTCAGAGCCATTTTGAAAACATTACGATAACACATCCGTGAGGCACAGTGCATCTTATCATGTCGCAAAAACATACATCTTTCTGATGAAAATTTGTGATATTTTTCTTATTTTTACTCCAAAGATAGGTTGAGGGTGCTCGTTAGAACCGCCTTGTTCAGGCGGTTCTAACAAGTACCCACAACCTAGGTCTTGGAGCAGAATTAAGGAAAATGATATTTACCCCCATATACCCCACATTTGTCTATATAAAGTGGGGTTTATGTGGGTGAGGGGGTCTTCATTTCACGACTTGTTAACCTGATGCCAAGTATTTTTGTTGATTGAAATTTGAGTTATTGAGTCACCACTGCACCAGGACTTGTAAAATAAAACCTTCCAAATACAGACTGCATAGAACTAGACAGTCTCTCTGATCTGGGTGCGCACTCTTTACCACTATTAATAAGCCTTATCAAACAATGCCAAACCTTATTTTCTATGACATATATAAATTACATAATAGCCTCTGTTTTGCCTAGAGGGCCTGAGTGCTGTCTCTTAATCATTAAGTTTCTCACCACAGTGGGTTCAAGCCTTGCTCGGGTCACATGTTAGACTCCAAATTCTGCAAAGGAAGCTCAGGTGTTCTTTCTCGGTGTACTCCCCAACTACCAATTAGCTGTAAATAAATGAAATAATCTTGAAAGAGCTCTTAACCCATTCCACGCGGGAAACCCCTAATTGGGTACCTTGGCAAACAGTGCAGGCCCAGATCAGATGACTCAGTATGCGGCGTCTGATCAGGGCCTGCACTACAGTAGAACTTCGATGGCTCGAACACCGATGACTCATTTACCATGGATGAGTCGAACACATTCTTGAGCCCCTAGCGAGATCCTCTACATAAAAAATAGTGGAGGATAATTAAGGAGATTTTTTAGTCTTTTATCTTGTAAATGTATGCTGTGTGTACTCATTAGAATTGCCTCGATGAGGCGATTCTAGTGAGTACACACAGCATACATTTTCACTATAGGACACCGAAGTATCATGTTATGCCTCCTGGCAGTAATCCTCAGTGGCTCGAACTACCCCTGTCTCGAACAGATTTTCGAGGTCCCAAAGGTGTTCGAGCCATTGAAGTTCGACTGTATTTGCTAACAGAATTTTCCATCAAAAATAGAATAAAAATGAAAAAATAGGCCTCCCAACCGTTATATGAATAATAGAATTGTCCAACATATAGCAATGGAAGAGTCTACTAGTATACAATGGGTTAAACCAAAGCCAAAAAATAAAAAACAACAATACAAAAAAGAAAACAAAATTCACAGATCCTGTCTACTAGACGTGTTCGGTGCTGGAAAGGTAAAGGCATTTGAAAATGTTAGTTTATTAACCCATAAAACACCAGTCACGACAATTGTCGTCTGCTTTGCTGTCTGCCAGTTACCATAAAAGTAATTTTTTGCAAACAGTGTGGACCCAGATCAGACTGCTCCTGTAGGAGCAGTCTGATCTGGACCCACACTGTACTGGAGCAGTCTGATCTGGACCCACACTGTTTGTCTGTATGCAAAAATATTATTAAAAAGTTTGCCAAAAAAATTCAGCAGACGACATAAGCAGACGGCATTTTCACATGTAGTTTTTCTCATCGTCTTAAGAGTTAACTTGTTTTAATTCTTCATCCAGGTACCTAGTAAGCCCTCTGGTTACATTTCTAGTGTTCTAAAGCCACTCACACTGTTTATAGAGGAACATTCAGAGGTATTAGGAGAACAACAAAAGGCAGCCATATTTCTGAACGTCTTCTCATCTCTAGCCGACCAGTAAGTAATGTACAGACCATGGATCTAGTTTACAAGTATGTTGCCTCCCTTGGAATAATGACAAAATGCCCTAAAATATATCTGGTCTTCATTTCGTAATTTGATGAGCCTCCGTGGTCTAATGGGTAAGACCACTGACTCTTAATCGTTAGGTCTGTCTCCGCTGGTTCATGCCTTTCTCTGGCCACATGTGAGATGCCAAGTTCTGCAGGGAAAGGTCTGGTGGTTTCTCTCTCCGGGTACTCTGCTTTTTGTCCACCTTTGATTAACGATTGGCTCAAAATAAGTGAAATAATCTTGAAGGGGCTGTAAAACCAAACCAAAACAAACAAAAATTCTCCTATTTTATATATCGGATTTATAAACAAAATGAGGTAAAAATATCTGATAAAGAAACGAGTACAAAGCAAGATCTGCTCAATCTGATTTTTATACCCTCTGTTTTTTAATCCCTTATTATAGCCCCGCTTTGAAAAAGTGGGGGCTATATTGGATTTGGTTTGTCCGGAATTCCGTCTGTCTGTCTGTCTGTCTGTCTGTAATATTTGATAGTGGGTACCTTGTAACGCAACTCCTCTTACAGTTCTAGGTCAATCCTTTTGAAACTTTACAGGTGTTTTCATATAGGTCTGAAGATGTGCATATTCTTTTTTCATTATCCTTAAATAATTTTTTAGCTCACCAGAGCCGAAGGCTCCGGGGGAGCTTATAGGATAGGCAGTTGTCCGTCAGTTGTGTCTGCGTCTGTGTCGTCTGCGTCGTCGTGTGACGTCAACTCTTTTAAACATCTTCTCCTCTGAAGCCACTGGGCAGTTTGGGCCCAAATTTTATTTGTAGTATCCTTGGGCTGGGGGATTGAAAGTTTGTGTTTTTATGAAAATCGGCTCATTAGTTTGGTTGCTATGGCAACTTAGAGTTTCCATAGACTTATAATGGGGAAAATTGAAAAATGGCAGTTACTGCCAAGTCATTGCAGATATTTTGACAAAACTTTTATAGAAATGTTTCTTGAGTAAACTTCTCTCATCCGTATGCTTTTATGCCAACCTGAAGGTCCCCCAGGTTGTGCCGGGGCCATGCCCCACCCCCTCCACTTCATAAAAGGCCATATATCACAGAAACCATTCAGATCTCGACCCCTAAACCATATATATTCTTGTTCCTATTGATAAGACGCATTCAGTGACACCAACCTAGGGGTCCTCAGGGATGCTCTGAGGCCATGCCCCACCCCCTCCACTTAATAAAAGGCCCAATATATTGGAAACCATTCAGATCCCCACCCCTAAACCATATATATTCTTGTCCCTTATGATAAGACCCATTCAGTGACATCAACCTGGGAGTCCCCGGGATGCGCCGGGGCCATGCCCCACCCCCTCCATTTCATAAAAGGCCCAATATCTCAGAAACCTTACAGATCCCCGCCCCTAAACCATATATATTCTTGATCCTTATGATAAGACATATTCATTGACACCAACCTGGGGGTCCTCAGGGATGGGCCGGGACCTTGACCCACCCCTTCACTTCACAAAAGGCCATATATTTCAGAAACCGTTAAGATCCTCACTCCTAAACCATATATATTCTTGTTCATTATGATAAGACGCATTCAGTGATACCAACTTGGGGGTCCCCAGGGATGTGCTGGGGCCATGCCCCACCTTCTCCATTTCATAATCTCACAATATCTCGGAAACCCTACAGATGGCTACCCCTAAACCTGGTAAACCATATACATTCTTGTTTCTTATGATAAGACACATTCATTGAAACCAACCTTGGAGTCTCCTGGGGCCTTGCCCCACCCCTCCACTTCACAAAAGGCCTTATATCTCAGAAACTGTTCTTAGCCCCTAAGACGCATTCAGTGACACCAGCTTGGGAGTCCCCATGGCATGCCCAGGCCATGCCCCATCGCTTTTCTTCATTAAAAGCCATATATCTCAGAAATAGTTCAGATCCCCACCCCTAAACCGTATACTTGTTCCTTATGATAAGACTCGTTCAATCACACCAACCTGGGGGTCTCTTTGTGCTGAGGCAATGTGCCCCGCCCTTCCACTTCTTAAAAGGCTTTATATTTCAGAAGCCATTCAAATCCCCACCCCATAATCATATATGTTCTTGTTCCTTATTATTAGCACACCTACTGTAAGGGGGTCCACAGGGCCATTCCTATCTTTTCCACTTCATAAAAGGGCCTCAAATCTCAGAAACCTTTCAGATTCCAACCCCTAAACCATATATATACTTGGTCCTTATGATAAGATACATTTAGGGACAACAATCTTGGGCTTTCCTGGGATCAACAGGGCATGCCCCAACCCCTCCACCACTTAAGAGGCCTTGCAGATCCCCACTGCTAAACCATATATATTCTTGTTCCTTATGCTAAGACGCATTTAATGATACCAACCAGGGCTCCATTGGGTCCATGCCCCAACCCCTCTACTTCATAAAAGGCCTAATGTTACAGATACTGAGTCCACATGGGTGCTCATTTGGACATGGGGGTTCATTTGGTAGATTAAAATAATATCATGTTAAAATACATGGCTGCCATTGGGCAGTGCCCACCTGAGCTCTGGTGAGCATAGTGGCCCATGGGCCTCTTGTTTCACTTATTTCACCTTTTTTAACTTAGACAATTTTTGAGATCTACTAATGTTAAAATGTATAGGGAGTAGCTACCTTGTGACCGCAACTCCTCTTACAGTTCTAGGTCAATCCTTTTGAAACTTTACAGGTGTTTTAATATAGGTCTGAAGATGTGCATATTCTTTTTTCATTATCCTTAAATAATTATTTTCACTTATTATCCCCCGCCGAAGGCGGAGGGATATAGTTTTGGCGTTGTCCGTCCGTCCTTCCGCACCAACGAAACGACATTTAGGGGGCAAAAAATTTGGACAGTTTGACACTTAAGTATATATTCGTGAGTCCAAATGCGGTTTATTCCGTTATTTGGGTACTTAAGTGGCAAAAATTTGCTCTTAGGTGGCTTGCCGCTTAAGAGAATTTGCCGCTTAAGTAGTCAAAATGCCGACGCCTAGCCACTTAAGTATCCGTTCGTGAGAACGTCCGTCCTTCCGTCCGTCCGTCCTTCCGTCCGTCCGTCACACTTTTTTGTCCGGAACCGTTTCTCAGCAACTATTGCATGGAATTAAATGAAACTTGAAATAAATATGTATTATTATGCTGTGGTGATGCACGCGCAATTTTTTTTCGGATTGACTTTTTACATCCAGAGTTATGGCCCCTTGAATGATTGAAATTCTGGATTTTTCGTCGTCTCACTTTGTCCGGAACCGTTTCTCAGCAACTATTGCATGGAATTAAATGAAAATTGAAATAAATATGTATTATTATGCTGCAGTGATGCACGCGCAATTTTTTTTCGGATTGACTTTTTACATCCAGAGTTATGGCCCCTTAAATGATTGAAATTCTGGATTTTTTCGTCATCTCACTTTGTCCGGAACTGTTTCTCAGCAACTATTGCATGGAATTAAATGAAACGTGAAATAAATATGTATTATTATGCTGCGGTGATGCACGCGCAATTTTTTTCTGGATTGACTTTTTACATCCAGAGTTATGGCCCCTTAAATGATCGAAATTCTGGATTTTTCGTCGTCTCACTTTGTCCGGAACCGTTTCTCAGCAACTATTGCATGGAATTATATGAAACTTGAAATAAATATGTATTATTATGCTGTGGTGATGCACGCGCATTTTTTTTCCAGATTTACTTTTTACATCCAGAGTTATGGCCCCTTAAATGATTGTAATCCTGGATTTTTCGTCGTCTCACTTTTTTGTCGGGAACTGTTTCTCAGCAACTATTGCATGGAATTATATGAAACTTGAAATAAATATGTATTATTATGCTGTGGTAATGCACGCACAAATTTTTTTCGGATTGACTTTTTACACCCAGAGTTATGGCCCCTTAAATGATTAAAATTCTGGATTTTTCGTCGTCTCACTTTGTCTGGAACCGCTTCTCAGCAACTATTGCATGGAATAAAATGAAACTTGAAATAAATATGTATTATTATGCTGCCGTGATGCACGCGCAATTTTTTTTTTGGATTTACCTGGATTGACTTTTTTATCCAGAGTTATTTCCCCTTAAATGATTGAAATTGAGGAATTTTGTCTATTCGGTGATTATTATGTCTCCCCCGAAAAAATTTTTTTCGGAGAGACATATTGTTTTTCCCCCGGGCGTCTGTCTGTCCGTCTGTCTGTCTGTCCGTCTGTCCGTCTGTCCGTCTGTCCGTCTGTCACACTTTCGTGTCCGCTCTGTAACTTGAAAACCGTTAGAGCTATCGTCACGAAACTTCATATAAATATTAATCAGCATTATACGACGTGCAGTGCGCAAGAACCATAACTCTCGCATTTATACTTTTTGAATTATCTCCCTTGGAAGTTTGTTGGTATGTATATATGTATGGGCAAATCGTGTCCGGTCAATAACTTTCTTATTTTTTGATTGATTTTAAAATTACTCGGCACAAATATTAACAACCATAAGACGATGTGTGGTGCGCATGAGGCAGGTCAGTACCTCAAAGGTCAAGGTCATACTTAGAGGTCAAAGGTCAAAAAAGGGGCCTTTTTTTCGTATTTGGTCAATAACTTTCTTATTTTGAGATGGATTTTAAAATTACTTGGCATAATTATTAACAACCGTAAGACGATGTGTGGTGCGCATGAGGCAGGTCGGTACCTCAAAGGTCAAGGTCATACTTAGAGGTCAAAGGTCAAAAAAGGGGCCTTTTTTTCGTATTTGGTCAATAACTTTCTTATTTTGAGATGGATTTTAAAATTACTTGGCATAATTATTAACAACCATAAGACGATGTGTGGTGCGCATGAGGCAGGTCGGTTCCTCAAAGGTCAAGGTCATACTTAGAGGTCAAAGGTCAAAAAAGGGGCCTTTTTTCGTATTTGGTCAATAACTTTCTAATTTTGAGATGGATTTTAAAATTACTTGGCATAATTATTAACAATCATGAGACGATGTGTGGTGCACATGAGGCCGGTCGGTACCTCAAAGGTCAAGGTCATACTTAGAGGTCAAAGGTGAAAAAGTGGGCCTTTTTTTCGTATTTGGTCAATAACTTTCTTATTTTGAGATGGATTTTGAAATCACATGGCAGAAATGTGAACCAATATAAGGCGATGTGTTGCCCGCATGACCCAGGTTGGTACCTCAAAGGTCAAGGGCATACTTAGAGGTCAAAGGTAAAAAAAGGGGCCTTTTTTCGGGTTTTGTCAATAACTTGCCTATTTTTAAATAGAATTTGAAGTTACTTGGCAAACATGTTAACTATCATGGGACGATGTGTTGCATGCATGATTCAGTTTGGTACCTAAAATGTCAAGGTCATACATAGAGGTCAAAGGTAAAAAAGGGGCCTTTTTTCGTGTTTGGTCAATAACTTTCTTATTTTTAGATGGATTTTGAAATTGCTAGGCAGAAATGTTAACCACCATGGGATGATGTGTTGCACGCATGACCCAGTTTAATACCTGAAAGGTCAAGGTCATACATAGAGGTTAAAGGTAAAAAAGGGCCTTCTTGTGTTCTGTCAATAACTTTCTTATTATGCCCCCAACTTTGAAAAAGTTTGAGGGGCATATTGGTTCTGGTTCGTTCGTCCGTTTGTCTGTCCATTACGCTTTTGATGCATAGCATAACTAAAGAACCGTGTATGCTAGGGTTTTGAAATTTCATATATGGATTCCTCATGGAAAATTAGCTGACACATACTTTTTTTCTCGTCCGGATTATGCCCCCTTCAAGAGTTATTGCCCTTTGAATTTTTTTTTTTTAATAAAATCTTGTCAGCAAGATATCTCAAAAACTATAGGAGCTAGAGCCTTGAAAGTTGGTGATTATATTGATGGTGATAAGTAGATGAACTGATTATCTTTTGACAAAATTCCAAAAATGCTTTGTGAGTTATGGCCCTTTGTCATTTTGGTAATTTGTGCCCATTGTAATGTATGCTAAAAGTGATGCATAGCATAACTTTAGAACCATGTATGCTAGGGTTTTGAAATTTCATATATGGATTCCTCATGGAAAATTAGCTGACGCGTATTTTTTTTCTCGTCCGGAATATGCCTCTTTCAAGAGTTATTGCCCTTTGAAATTTTTTTAATAAAATCTTGTCAGCAAGATATCTCAAAAACTATTGGAGCTAGAGCCTTGAAAGTTGGTGAATAGATTGTTGGTGATGAGTAGATGAACTGATTAACTTATGACAAAATTCCGAAAAATACTTTGTGAGTTATGGCCCTTTGTCATTTTGGTAATTTGTGCCCATTGTAATGTATGCTAAAAGTGATGCATAGCATAACTTTAGAACGGTGTATGCTATAATTTTGAAATTTCATATATGCATTTCTGATGGAAAATAAGCTGACGCGCATTTTTTTTCTTGTCAGGATTATGCCCCTTTCAAGAGTTATTGCCCTTTGAATTTTTTTTAATAAAATCTTGTCAGCAAGATATCTCAAAAACTATTGGAGCTAGAGGCTTGAAAGTTGGTGAATATATTGGTGGTGATGAGTAGATGAACTGATTAACTTTTGACAAAATTCCAAAAAATACTTTGTGAGTTATGGCCCTTTGTCATTTTGGTAATTTCTGCCCATTGTAATGTATGCTAAAAGTGATGCATAACATAACTTTAGAACCGTGTATGCTAAGGTTTTGAAATTTCATATATGGGTTCCTCATGAAAAATTAGCTGACGCGTATTTTTTTTCTCGTCCGGATTATGCCCCTTTCAAGAGTTATTGCCCTTTGAAATTTTTTTAATAAAATCTTGTCAGCAAAATATCTCAAACACTATTGGAGCTAGAGCCTTGAAAGTTGTTGAGTATATTGGTGGTGATGAGTATATGAACTGATTAACTTTTGACAAAATTCCGAAAAATACTTTGCGAGTTATGGCCCTTTGTCATTTTGGTAATTTGTGCCCATTGTAATGAATCCTAAAAGTGATGCATAGCATAACTTTAGAACTGTGTATGCTATGGTTTTGAAATTTCATATATGCATTCCTAATGGAAAATAAGCTGACACATATTTTTTTCTTTTCTCATCCGGATTATGCCCCTTTCAAGAGTTATTGCCCTTTGAATTTTTTTTAATAAAATCTTGTCAGCAAGATATCTCAAAAACTGTTGGAGCTAGAGGCTTGAAAGTTGGACCATGAGTCATGTGCAAGACCAAGGTCCATACCTCCAATGTCAAGGTCATACCTAGAGGCCAAAGGTAAAAAAAAGGACAGTCAATAACTTCCTTATTCTTTGATGGATTATGAAATTACTTGGCAGAAATGTTAACCATCATGAGACGATGTGTTGTACCGCAAAGGTCAAGGCCATACTTAGAGGTCAAAGGTAAAAAAGTGCTTTTTTTGTTTACGGCCAATAACTTTTTTATTTTTCTATGAACATTTTTAAAGTTACTATGCAGAAATGTTCATCTTCATTAGATGATGTGTTGCACACAAGACCCAGCTCAATACCTCCAATGTCAAGGTTATACGTAGCAGTCAAAAACGGGGGAGACATCTGTGTTTTTGTAGAAAAACAAATTCTAGTATCGGGTTTTTTTAATATTCGCGAATTTTATTTTGGTATCCTTGAAACCACATAACAGGTAAATAAACCTCAACTTTGACAGACAAGTTAATCTCTACTGATAATTAGGTCAGTAGGTCAGGGTACAGCCTCTCATCCAGGGAGTAAATGTTCAGCGGGGCCCTTCCTCATTATCTCTAGTTTGCTTCTTAGAACCATCCTCAATTTTGGCCAGATATATTTTCTTGCCATTCTACACGAAAAACCCATTCGGCGGGGGATATCAATTCAACGAATTTGCTTGTTTCACCTTTTTTAACTTAGACAATTTTTGAGATCTACTAATGTTAAAATGTATAGGGAGTAGCTACCTTGTGACCGCAACTCCTCTTACAGTTCTAGGTCATTGCTTTTGAAACTTTACAGGTGTTTTCATATAGGTCTGAAGATGTGCATATTCTTTTTTCATTATCCTTAAATAATTTTTTAAAACTTATTTCACCTTTTTTAACTTAGACAATTTTTGAGATCTACTAATGTTAAAATGTATAGGGAGTAGCTACCTTGTGACCGTAACTCCTCTTACAGTTCTAGGTCAATCCTTTTGAAACTTTTCAGGTGTTTTCATATAGGTCTGAAGATGTGCATATTCTTTTTTCATTATCCTTAAATAATTTTTTACACTTATTGTACCTTTTTTAACTTAGACAATTGTTGAGATCTCTTAATGTTAAAATGTATAGGGAGTAGCTACCTTGTGACCGCAACTCCTCTTACAGTTCTAGGTCAATCCTTTTGAAACTTTACAGGTGTTTTCATATAGGTCTGAAAATATGCATATTCTTTTTTCATTATCCTTAATTAATTTATTTGACTTATTTCACCTTTTTTAACTTAGACAATTTTTGAGATCTACTAATGTTAAAATGTATAGGGAGTAGCTACCTTGTGATCCCAACTCCTCGTACAGTTCTAGGTCAATCCTTTTGAAACTTTACAGGTGTTTTCATATAGGTCTGAAGATGTGCATGTGCTTTTTCCATTATCCTAAAATTATTTTTTTTCCACTTATTTCACTTTTTTAACTAAGACAATTTTTGAGATCTTCTAAAGTTAAAATGTATAGGGAGTTGCTACCTTGTGAACGCAACTCCTCTTACAGTTCTAGGCCGATCCTTTGAAACTTTTCAGGTGTTTTCAAAGAGGTCTTGAGATGTGCATGTGGTTTTTTCATTATCCAAAACTTATTTTTTAACTTAGACTGTTTTTCAGATCTAATAACGCGAAAAGTCTATAAGGCATAGGTACCTTGTTAGGGATTTAACCCTCTCACAAGTCTTTACCTTTAATTCATGAGTCTTTCTCCTCTGACAGGGCTATAGTGGGGCTATAGTCAGATCCTCTGACAGTTCTAGTTATACCCCCGGCATACGAAGTATGCTATGGGGGTATATAGTTTTCGTCCTGCCGTTCGTCCGTTCGTCCGTCCGTGTTTCCGTCCTTCCGTCTGTCCGCACCAACGAAACGACATTTAGGGGGCAAAAAATTTGGACAGTTTGACACTTAAGTATATATTCGTGAGTCCAAATGGGGTTTATTCCGTTATTTGGGTACTTAAGTGGCAAAAATTCGCTCTTAGGTGGCTTGCCGCTTAAGAGAATTTGCCGCTTAAGTAGTCAATATGCCGACGCCTAGCCACTTAAGTATCCGTTCGTGAGAACGTGCGTCCGTCCGTCTGTCCGTCCGTCCGTTAACATTTTGGTTAAAGTTTTGCGTTAAAGTTTCTAAGAGGTTGTATTTTCTGAACCCTTTGATAGATTTAGTTGATACTTACACTGAAGTTACATACTGGTCTAAAGATTTCATTGATGCATGTCCCACCCCCCACAGTGACCTTGAGGTCAAGGTCACAGACTTAGAAATTTTACATTTTGGTTAAAGTTTTGGGTTAAAGTTTCTAAGAGGTTGTACCTTCTGAACCCTTTGATAGATTTAGTTGATACTTACACTGAAGTTACATACTGGTCTAAAGATTTCATTGATGCATGTCCCACCCCCCACAGTGACCTTGAGGTCAGGGTCACAGACTTAGAAATTTTACATCTTGGTTAAAGTTTTGCGTTAAAGTTTCTAAGAGGTTGTATCTTCTGAACCCTTTGATAGATTTAGTTGATACCTACACTGAAGTTACATACTGGTCTAAAGATTTCCTTGATGCATGTCCCACCCCCCACAATGACCTTGAGGTCAAGGTCACAGACTTTGAAATTTTACGTTGGTTAAAGTTTTATGACAAAGTTTATAGATGCCTGTATGTTGTAAAGTCCAAAGATTTTGAGATGCATGTCACTTCCCCACCCACAGTGACCTAGACCTCAGGGTCATGGACTTAGAAAGTTTACATTTGGTTAAAGTTTTATGACAAAGTTTATAGATGCCTGTTACATAATGTTCTAAATTCTAAGACAAATTCAATTGATACTTGCTTTAATGCTGCATACCAGTTCCAAGATTTCATTGATACATACCCCACCCTGCTGCTTCAGTAACATTGATGCCCCCACCCCTTCAGTAACTTTGATGCTCTCACTCCCTTGGTCCATTTAGAAAGATTATGTTTGGTTTAGATTTTATAAGCAGATTATAGATTCTTATAGCTTCTTGACTTCTTCACTCATGTTACATACATGCTCGAAAGATATATCAGAGGGTGGCACTGGCCGGGGGTATACTGTGACCCACTGGTCACTTTCTCTAGTTTAAAATAGGAGAAATGAATAAACTGTATATTAAATTCACTTTGACATTTTGCATCTGAATTTTCGATACAATTATTGGTACAATTAATTCTTTACAGATAATGTTAATAGTTCAATCAGGGTAGTGATACATAAGCTGGCTGAAAGAAAAACTGGATGGGTGCCATTTTGAAAGTGTTTTCTGCAGTTCTGAATAAAAACAGAAGAAACAAAGTTTCAGTGATAAAATAGCTAAAGATGTGAAATTACAGAAAGGAAAACATACTTTCATTCAGTGGTTATGTCAATGTAATCTTTTTTATGCCCCTGGAATCAAAGATTCGGGGGCATATAGTTTTTGGTCTGTTTCTCTGTTTGTCTGTCTGCAAAAACTTTAACATTTGGCATTACTTTTGAATGGTAACTGATAGGGCTTTCATATTTCCCATGTGCATTCCTTGTCACAAGACCTTCCAAGAGGTACCATAAATTTAGACCTCGTGACCTTGACATTTGGCCTACTTTTGACCTCCTTTTTAAAAACTTTAACATTTGCCATAACTTTCGATTGATAAGTGGTAGGGCTTTTATATTTCACATGTGCATTCCTTGTCACAAGACCTTTCCAGTGGTACCATAATTTTTGACCTTTTGACCTTGACCTTGATGTTTGACTTACTTTTTAAAAACTTTAACATAGTCCATAACTTTCGATTGGTAAGTAATAGGGCTTTCATATTTCACATGTGCATTCTTTTTCACAAGACCTTTCCAGTGGTACCATAATTTTTTACCTTGACCTTGACGTTTTACCTACTTTTTAAAAACTTTAACATTGGCCATAACTTTCGATTCGTAAGTGATAGGGCTTTCATATTTCACATGTGCATTCTATGTAACAAGACCTTTCCAATGATCCCATAATTTTTGTTCAATGTTGCATTAGAATTAAACGTCACACATTCTGAGCACTTGTTGATGCCTTCTCAGACGCTATCCAGGTGAGGTCAAGAATAACATCTAAGTGCCATTAGCTTACTATAACGATTTCATTGCAAAAACATTATCCTGTATCCTGTACAAAAAGTAGTTCCAGTTAAAGAGATTGTTTTAGAGGAAATATTTGTTTGTACCAAGTTTATGTCTAGTAGAAATCATGGTATTTTTTTATTATTTATGTAATATATGTTAATCCTCCTTTAAAGATTCCACACTGTGACATCTGATGTATTGACCTCAGTCAAAAAGATGGAGGATAGTTTAAAACGATTAAAGAAAGGTCGAGGAACAGAGAAGTCTGGTACCCAGGGGATGACTGATGATGACAAGATCAGGCAGCAGCTTATTGTGGATATCTGTTACTATGGTGACCAGGTAACTTAAGAATTATTCTTAGTTCTTAAATATCATCATAGGGTGGCTGTTCATGTTCCATATACAAATCTCAAAAATTTCTTTCTGAAATTATTCCAAAAATGAGACATTGGTAAACAGGGAACCCACAGAGCTGAAGCCCCCCAAAAAAAGAAGTCTTGTTGCCAAAAATAGCCCAGAATCTCTCTGGGTCGGCATTAACATAAATCCAACATGGCTAACAATTTACAGAACAGTTTTTGGAGTGTTTTGTGAAATGAATTGGTTTGAGCATGCAAAGTGCTTGTAATAACAGTTTCCGGGGTGTTTGCAAATATTTATTTGTGCAGATTACTGCTAGAAATGATGCAGCCATGTTTTACCAGTGTCATACTTGTGTTGATCAACACTGTTTAACCCTTATGATGCCGAGTGCTCCTCAAGGAGCAGTCTGATCTTGGTCAACACTGTTTGCAACAATGGCTTTTCAAGTTATTGGCAGACAAAGCAGACGACAATTGTTGTGATGTTAAGGGTTAATAGAACATATTTGACAATTACAGTGGTATGAATATGTGGTTTGAAGAGTTTTATGCCTGGTTTCAGATTTCCAGTTTTGGAGTGAAGAGGGAGGAGGTTGAGTGCTACGACAAACTTCTTGCTCTTGTAGAGGAGGCCAAGTCAGCTATGACATCACAATCTTCATAGACTTTTAGCTGCTGGTAAAACAGTCAGGGTCCATTTATTCAAAGCCTTGTTGGGTTGACAAATTTGTTAGTGACCAAATATGGTAACTGCACATATATTTTTGCTGAAAAAATTGGAATAGCAAATGCTACTCACATTTTTCAGGAAAAACAGTATTTTTGCTGAAAAATAAATGAAAAAATGTCAGTTTGTAAAAGCTACTCTTATTTTTCTTCAGCGAAAATGTTGGCATGTTTGCCATCTTAACTGATCAAAGTTTTAGCAGTATTTTAAAAATCAACATTGTTAGGTTTAAACAACTAAGCCCAGAGCATCAGATAAGGAGGAATAATGAGGTTATAAATAATGGATTATCTCCCTTAGTACATGTTAAGATATATATGTGGGTACTTGTTAGAAGTGAGCCCCTATGTGCTTTAAGCGCCTTGTTACCTTACAAAATCTATCAAGTGGCTCATTTTTGTCAAACCTGCCTTAAGCATGGTGCAAAATAGGAGTGTTTTTTCCACTGTTTGTCCATTTGTTAATCTATTCAGCTGTCTGCTTGTCAGTCTTTCTGCAGTTTTTGTCAACGTCCGCTTTAATCCTTATCCCCTCAGCACGACAACCCTTGTGAACTGAACAGCTTGTGAACTGAACAGTGTGAATTGAACAAATACATTATAAGAAGTAATTTGATTGATGGAAAGTAAGGAATTAATTTATTCAGCAGGATAAGTGTTGACTCAAATGTTCAAGTCCTTTTCTCAATAACCACAGTCCCAGGCATGACATAGCCATTGGTGGAATTCTTCTTATTTTGACATTAAAATATGTTTTAACATAGAAATATGGAAATTTATCCCGAACTTAACTTCATTACTCCTCCGAATATTGAGGTTTGTGCATTGGTGCAATTCCATTTTAAGGTACAAAACAAGGCTTGGACAAACCAAAAGCCAATCATAAGATTGTAAATATGGGGTATAAATAGTATATTAGGGCAGCACACATCATTTCATAAGCACTCTTTGAACAAACTTAACCCTTTTTGTACCAAATGGAATCTTCCTCCTTATATATGGCAGGAGTGTATTTCAAAATTTAGGTGTGACTGGTTGTGTAATCTTTAAATTTATTTGGAAAATTGCTGAACTTCCTGCAAATAGTGTAGGCCCTGATCAGACATCGCAATCTGGGCCTACACGGTTTGCCAGGGTACCCATTTTGGGGTTTCCGGTACAAAGTGGGATAATATATACATGGTTTTTTGCTAACCCTTTAACTCCCTGAGTTTCTTATGTGGACTCTTCCGTTTCTTGAATTTGGACATGTCTATTCAAACACATACACCTATTTGTCGATGTGATCTAAAAGCACTTATCTGTGATAATAAATATGGGAGACTCTACAAGTGTGGACTGGTCTGTTGCTAACTGCTTTTAGCTGAAACCAATGATGTATCCATAAGAAAAGGTACACCCACGAAGGAAAATTCTGGAAAAAAAAATGCATACTCTTAAAGGAAAGAATTTGTTCCCTCAAGGATGGGGTTGGTTAGTTAAAAGAACAGTATACATTGGTTGATTTATTAGTTTGTAAATACACATGAACATCTTTTTTATGCTGTTCAATGTTACATGGTTTTGGATATAACATAATTTAAAGATTAATCCAAAAATATATAGATTATGTAGAAATCATTTTTCGATATTATCTGCATATTTTTGTTTTGATATAACACAGTTGTTTTGATAACTTAACATGGTCCCATAGGAGGTTGTGGTGTAGTGTATGGTGTTTCTCATCAAAGTTTCAAGCATAATATCTTCCATGTTTTTTGCATTATCCATTATCCTGCTGTGTATGACAACCCCAACCTTTGCAAACATCGTTGATCCAGATCAGATGGGCATCTAATCAGGATCTACACCATTTGTCATTCACTGAACGAAAATATTATACCAAGTATTAAATTTAATTGGTTGGGGTAGTTTGAAGGGGAATGTTTCATGTATCTTGCAATACTGGGGCGTCCAACTGATATTGGCTTATAGTTGAGCAAGGTCTGCTGTCCTTGCAGCAGGTACGGGTAATGGGGAATGTTATTTCTTCTGTTTCTACACTTCCATGCATTTCCTATTCTTCCCTGTCCCTCACTTTCATTTCTTCTTTCTCTTTTCTCCCTTTCCCTGGAATACATTATAAAATGACACACAGTCTTGATGTGTCGTTAAACCCCAACACAACCAAACAGTCAGTGGCAAAATTAATTTATTCAGCAGGAAGAGTAAGGATAACATACTGTGTGAGATAATGGTATCTATACTGTTTTCACATATACCGTAATGATCCAAAGTATTGGGACAGCTAGACTAAAGACCGCACACGAGTTCTGGTAAACCGCTTAGAGGATCTAAGCCTGGGCAGGCAAAGCGGTGCGAGTCGGCTCGTCCATGCTTATAAACCCTATTGGTTTCATTGGGCAGCAGGGCTTGAGATGTCATTTCATCTCAATGTCGGGTAAAAGTCCCACAAAATTGGAAGCAACATCTCCAAAATGACCTTTACAGTGTTGACTGGGATGTTAAACCTCAAATCAAACAAACAAACAAAACAGTGCAGACCCAGATCAGCCTGGGAGCAGTCTGATCAGGATCTATACTGCCATTCCATCTTTACCTTTTGGACTCCTTGTTGGATCATGAAACAATTTGTTAAAATTTTAGGAGAATCACAGCAAGACCTCAAGGTGTCCGAACTTTTAGGATTTTTAGGGTAAGCCCCATCCTGAGAAAAGCTGTCTTTGTGGTTTGCCACCAGTTAACCCTTATCTTGCTGTTCACGACAACCCCTATCTTTGCAAACAGTGTAGATCCAGATCAGATGGCTTCTGCAGAAGCCATCTGATCAGGATCTACACTATTTGGCATTCAGTTTATGAATGTGTAGCAATAAATTACATCAAGTAATTTGATTGGTTGATAGACAGAAATGGGTGTGGCTTAAATGAATATTCAGCAAGATAAGGGTTAAAACATAAACCAGCCTGTTTAGCAAGAGACTTAAAACCAAGATGTATTATACTACCCAAGAGACAGCCTGGGTAGCTCAGTTGGATGCACAGCTGACTGATGATCAGGTTCAAGTGTTCAACACCTGCTGGGTCAGTAACATTCTTTTGTGGCAGTTGATTGTAAATATTTTCTAAGATTCTTTTCGGCTGATTCAAGGACAGAAGTGGGTTTCTGACAAATGAATATGCACTGTACTGGATAGCCATTGAGCATGGCCAGGAAAGGTATACAGACTGGCTTGACCATTAAACTCAAACAAAACAAACAAAATGAGTGAGTGTTTCAGTTTTACGTCCCACCAACAGCTAAGGTCATACGGAGACGGGACCTCGGTTTAAAGACTCATCCGAAAGTCTTGAGAAGCCCGGGATCGAACCTGCGACCCCTGGTTTACAAGGCGAGTAGCGTAACCACTCGACCACGGAGGCTTCTAAACAAACAAAATGTACACTATCCAAGCAGCAAACTAAACTTTGCTGATCAGAGTGTATGGCTGCCCAGACTGATGTGCATCTTTGTTGTTGGTCAACAGCAAAATCAGGTTTTCTCATGACATGGCTCATATCTTTTACTGTTGTGGTATTTTTCTTATTTATATTTTGAACATATATTATGGGTACTGCTTAGAACTGCCTTAACGAGGCAGTTCTAACAAGTACTCACAATATATGTTGTGGGATAGAAATATGCTAAAAAAATATATATTGTCATCACGAAAGTTTGCCTATATAATTTTGCCCCCATTAAACCCCTCTTATATAGTAAAACTGGGGTTTACAGGGGTATACATTATTTTTAGCTCACCGTCACGTAGTGACGAGGTGAGCTTTTGGGATCGCTTTTTGTCCGTCGTCCGTGCGTGCGTGCGTGCATCCGTGCGTAAACAATTTCTTCAAACGACATCTCCTCCTAAACCACTGATCGGATTTTGACCAAACTTCACAGGAATGATCCTTAGGTGGTCCCCTTTCAAAGTTTTTCAAATAGTTCCGGTCCGTTGCACATCTAGGTCACAGGAGCCAAAAATAGATTTTTTTCACCAAAAACTTAAAAAATCTTCTTCTCTGAAACCACAAGGCCCAGGTCTTTGATATTTGGTATGAAGCTTCATCTAGTGGACCCCTACCAAGATTGTTCAAATTATAGTGCTGGGGCCAAAAATGCCCCCGCCCTGGGGCCCCTTGGTTTTACATAGGCTTATATAGGGAAAATCTTTAAAAATCTTCTTCTCTGAAACCACAAGGCCCAGGTCTTTGATATTTGGTATGAAGCTTCATCTAGTGGACCCCTACCAAGATTGTTCAAATTATAGTGCTGGGGCCAAAAATGCCCCTGCCCCGGGGCCCTTTGGTTTTACATAGGCTTATATAGGGAAAATCTTTAAAACTCTTCTTCTCTGAAACCACAAGGCCCAGGACTTTGATATTTGGTATGAAGCTTCATGTAGTGGACCCCTACCAAGATTGTTCAAATTATAGTGCTGGGACAAAAAATGCCCCCGCCACAGGGCCCTTTGGTTTTACATAGGCTTATATAGGGAAAATCTTTAAAAATCTTCTTCTCTGAAACCACAAGGCCCAGGTCTTTGATATTTGGTATGAAGCTTCATCTAGTGGACCCCTACCAAGATTGTTCAAATTATAGTGCTGGGGCCAAAAATGCCCCCGCCCCGGGGCCAAAAATGCCCCCGCCCCGGGGCCCTTTGGTTTTACATAGGCTTATATAGGGAAAATCTTTAAAAATTTTCTTCTCTGAAACCACAAGGCCAAGGACTTTGATATTTGGTATGAAGTTTCATCTAGTGGACCCCTACCAAGATTGTTCAAATTTATTGCTGGGACAAAAAATGCCCCCACCACGGGGCCCTTTGGTTTTACATTGGCTTATATAGGGAAAATCTTTAAAAATCTTCTTCTCTGAAACCACAAGGCCCAGGTCTTTGATATTTGGTATGAAGCTTCATCTAGTGGACCCCTACCAAGATTGTTCAAATTATAGTGCTGGGGCCAAAAATGCCCCCGCCCCAGGGCCCTTTGGTTTTACATAGGCTTATATAGGGAAAATCTTTAAAAATCTTCTTCTCTGAAACCACAAGGCCCAGGTCTTTGATATTTGGTATGAAGCTTCATCTAGTGGACCCCTACCAAGATTGTTCAAATTATAGTGCTGGGACAAAAAATGCCCCCGCCACTGGGCCCTTTGGTTTTACATTGGCTTATATAGGGAAAATCTTTAAAAATCTTCTTCTCTGAAACCACAAGGCCCAGGACTTTGATATTTGGTATGAAGCTTCATCTAGTGGACACCTACCAAGATTGTTCAAATTATAGTGCTGGGGCAAAAAATGCCCCCGTCCCGGGGCGCTTTGGTTTTACATAGGCTTATAGAGGCAAAATCTTTAAAAATCTTCTTCTCTGAAACCCCTAGGCCCAGGTCTTTGATATTTGATGTGTAGCTTCATCTAGTGGACCTTTGCCAAGATTGTTCAAATTATAGCCTTTGTTGATGTTTGGTATGAAGCTTCACCTTTAAGACCTCCTTCAATATTATGCACATTAAAGCCCTGGGGCCAATAATGGCCCTCTCTGGGGCCCACTTGTTACACTATGGATCAGGTGAGCGATCCAGGGCCATCATGGCCCTCTTGTGTTTTATATTAGGATCACTTTTTGTCTGTCATCTGTGCGTAAACAATTTCTTCAAACGACATCTCCTCCTAAACCACTGATCGGATTTTGACCAAACTTCACAGGAATGATCCTTAGGTGGACCCCTTTCAAATTTGTTCAAATGGTTCCGGTCCGTTGCACATCTAGGTCACACAAGCCAAAAATAGATTTTTTTCACAGAAAACTTAAAAAATCTTCTTCTCTGAAACCACAAGGCTCAGGTCTTTGATATTTGGTATGAAGCTTCATCCAGTGGTCCCCTAGCAAGATTGTTCAAATTATAGTGCTGGGGCAAAAAATGCCCCCGCCCCGGGGCCCTTTGGTTTTACATGGGCTTATATAGGGAAAATCTTTAAAAATCTTCTTCTCTGAAACCGCAAGGCCCAGGACTTTGATATTTGGTATGAAGCTTTATCTAGTGGACCCCTACCATAATTGTTCAAATTATAGTGCTGGGGCAAAAAATGCTCCCGCTCCGTGGCCCTTTGGTTTTACATAGACTTATATTGGGAAAATCTTTAAAAATCTTCTTCTCTGAAATGCCAAGGCCTAGGTCTTTGATATTTGGTATGAAGCTTCATCTGAAGGACCCCTACCAAGAATATTCAAATTATAGTGCTGGGGCCAAAAATGCCCCCGCCCTGGGGCCCTTTGGTTTTACATAGGCTTATATAGGGATAATCTTTAAAAATCTTCTTCTCTGAAACCGCAAGGCCCAGGACTTTCATATTGGGTATGAAGCTTCATCTAATGGACCTCTACCAAGGTTGTTCAAATAATAGCCTTGGGGCCAAAAATGCCCCCGCTTTGGGGCCTTTTGGTTTTACATAGACTAATATAGGGAAAATCTTTACAAATCTTATTTTCTGAAACCACAAGGCCTAGGTTTTTGATATTTGGTATGAAGCTTAATCTAGTGGACCTCTATCAAGATTGTTCAAATTATAGCCATGAAACCAAAAATGCCCCCGCTCCTTGTCCCTTTGGATTTACATATACTCATATGGGAAAAATCTTAAAAAATCTTTTACTGTGAAACCACAAGGCCTAGGTCTTTGATATTTGGTGTGAACTTTCATCTGGTGGACCTCTATCAAGATTGTCCAAATTATAGCCCTTGGGCAAAAAAATGTCGCCGCCCCGAGACCCTTTGGTTTTCCATAGACTTATAAAAGGGAAATCTTTAAAAATCTTCTTCTCTGAAACTGCAAGGCCAATGTCTTTGATATTTGGTATGGCGCTTCATCTAGTGGACCTCTACCAAGATTGTTCAAATTGTAGCCCTGGGGCCAAAAATGCCCCTGCCCCGAGACCCTTTGGTTTTGCATAGACTTATATAGCCCTGGGGCCATTTGGTTTTGCATCTATAGGCTTATGTAGGGAATATCTCTGAAACCACAAGGCCCAGGTGTTTGATATTTGGTGTGTAGCTTCATCTAGTGCTTCATCTAGTGCACCTTTGCCAAGATTGTTCAAATTATAGCCTTTGTTGATGTTTGGTATGAAGCTTCACCTTTAAGACCTCCCTCAACATTATGCACATTAAAGCCCTGGGCCCACTTGTTACACTATGGATCAGGTGAGCGATCCAGGGCCATCATGGCCCTCTTGTTTTCTTTCTGCTCAGAAACATAGATTGTGGGTACTCATTAGAACCGCCTCGTTGTGGTAGTTTTAAGGGGTGCGCACAATCTATGTTTTGAGCAGAATTTTGAAAATATCAGATTTTTTTTTTTTATCAGAAAACTCATTTTTTGGTGGTAAAATTTATATTTTTTTTGTGGTAACATATTCCAGCTACCTGGAAGGGGGCCCACTTACGTGTACCTGCAATGCATGTTAATCAAAACTCTGATGATGCTGCTGCTGATGATGATGAAAATTTATATTATACATGTATTAAATAGGCATCTTTTCGCAATGTAAACTTCACTTTTCCCTTCATAAAAGGTGTTTGTCACCTATACTTGTTAATGTGACGTGTAGATTAGGGTTGGAGCCTCAAAACTAGTTTTCTGTTGCTTATCATTTGGGGACCAATTGTTTAAAACATTGTTAGCGTAACAAGCTCGTTGGTGGCCAAAATTTTAACTATTCCGGCAAGTACAATATCTAATACTTTGGTATTTTTGTTAAAAAACTTTGCGTTTGCCACTTTTATTCTGAGGATGTTTTTTCTTTTAGACATCCCAGTGTTTCTTCCCGATTTGGCAATATTTTTATGGCTATTGATCATACAATCAATCTCTTCCTTCTGCTGCCTCAGGAAGGACAGTTGTCCGTTGCTGGCAATGGAAAGAAAGGGAAGATGTACAGTTGTCATTTACTGGCAGTGGAAAGAATGTGCTACTGTTAGCTGGTTAGGACTTCACATAAAAATCCTAAAAATTCAGACACTTTGAGGGCTTGCTGTAATTCTAAAATTTCAGCAAATTTGTTTCATGATCCAGCAAGGAGTCTGCCTGTCTCAATACTTTGGTTCATTACGGTAACCTTATGAAATATATATCTCTATCTTGATTCTGCCTTAAAAGTGTTGTATAGGCTTTTAGACTCCCACTAAAAGACTTCTCATTGTTCTTTGACATTATTTTTGACAGAGTTGTAATCTTTAGCCTGATCTACTTTAGAACTCAGCACAGGAAATGACTGAATGATTTCCTGATACATTGTAGACTGCTTTCACTTTAAATGCAGAAAAAATCTTCTTGGACTTCCTAATTCATAACTGGAGGCTGAAGTCTGCTCACTTTTGTTTACCACGTCTGTATGTGGTTAATTTTTCTGTTGAAGAAAATCAGAGTGTATATCTACGTTTTAATTTTAGCTCACCAGAGCCGAAGGCTCCAGGGGAGCTTATAGGATAGGCAGCTGTTCGTCGTCGTCCGTCGTATGACGTCGTCGTCTGGCGTCAACACTTTCAAACGACATCTCCTCTGAAGCCACTGGGCCGATTGAGCAAAAAATTTACCTGTAGCATCCTTGGGCTTGGGAATTGAAAGTGTGTTTTTTATGAAAATCAACTCATTAGTTTGGTTGCTATGGCAACTTGTAGTTTCCATAGACTTATAATGGGGAAAATTGAAAAATGGCATTTACTGCCAAGTCATTGCAGATATTTTGACAAAACTTTTATAGAAATGTTCCTGGAGTCAACTTCTCTCAGCCATATGCTTTTATGCCAACATGGGGGTCCTCCAGGTTGTGCTGGGCCCATACCCCACCCCCTCCACTTCATAAAAGGCCATATAACTCAGAAACCTAAACCATATATATTCTTGTTCATAATGATAAGAAGCATTCAGTGGCACCAACCTGGGGGTCCCCCGGGATGCGCCGGGGTCATGCCCCACACCCTCCATTTCATAAAAGGCCCAATATCTCGGAAACCTTACAGATCCCCACCCCTAAACCATATAATATTATATTCTTGTTCCTTATGAAGAGACGCATTCATTGACACCAACTTGGGGGTCTCATGGGGTGCGCCGGGGCCGTGCCCACCCCTCCACTTCACAAAAGGCCATATATCACAGAAACCATTCAGATCTTCACCCCTAAACCGTTCATTTTGATAAAACACATTCAGTAACACCAACCTGAGGTCCCCGGGATGTGCTGGGGTCATGCCCCACCCCCTTCATTTCATAAAAGGCCCAACATCTAGGAAAGCTTACAGATCCCCACCCCTAAATCATATCTTTTGTTGTTCCTTATAAAAAGACTTATTCATTGACACCAACCTGGGGGTCTCCCAGGTCAAGCCAGGGCCTTGCCCAACCCCTCCACTTCACAAAAGGCCATACATGTATATCTCGGAAACCGTTCAGAGCCCCACCCCTAAACCATATATATTCATCTTCCTTATGATAAGACACATTCAAATGACCCCAGCTTGGGAGACCTCCGTAGTGCCCGACCCTGCCCCACTACTTTACTTCATTAAAAGCAATATATCTCAGAAATCATTCAGATCCCCACCCCTAAACTATATATATTCTTGTTCCTTATGATAAGACTCATTCAATCACACCAACCTGGGGGTCTCTTTGTGCTGGGGCAATGTGCCCCACCCGTTCACTTCATAAAAGGCAATATATTCAGAAACCATTCAAATCCCCACCCCATAATCATATATGTTCTTGTTCCTTATCAATAGCACACCAACTTGGGAGTCCACAGGGGCCATTCCCCTCCTCTCCACTTTATAGAAGGGCCTCATATATCAGAAACCATTCAGATTCCCACCCATAAACCATATATATTCCTGGCCCTTATGATAAGACACATTTAGGGACAACAATCTTGGGCTTTCCTGGGATCAATAGGGCATGCCCCAACCCATCCACTGTTTAAGAGGCCTTATATTTCCGACTTACATATCCCCACTGGTATATATTCTTGTTCCTTAGGATAAAACACATTTAATGATACCAGCCAAGGATCCATGCCCCAACTCTCTACTTCATAAAAGGCCTAACGTTTCATATACTGAGCCCACATGGGTGATCTTTTGGATATGGGGTTCATTTGGGAGACTTTATAATTGGTAGATTAAAATGATATCATGTTAAACAGTGCACACCTGAGCTCTGGTGAGCATTGTGGCCCATGGGCTTCTTGTTTAGACATTTTGTTGGCTGCTTCCCATCATTTTTGCAAGTATTGGGGCATAAAGGCATGTGAAAACAGTACAAAAACTCAGATCAAATGGCTCATGTAGTAGTCGGATCAATGTCTTACCTGACTGCCATTCTACAAGCATTTTTGACATATATAGATTTACTTGTTTGTGAACATGCATATTTCAGTAACTGGCTAACTTGTGGATATTTATTTTTTGTTAATGATAATGCTTCAATACATGAATTGATCATAAGTGGGACTAACAAAGGGATAGATGCAGAAATACATCAATCACCTTCATTCATTAACCCTTGTCCTGCTAAATAAAGCCCACACCCATTCCCGACTGTCAACCAATTAGATTAATGAACATTAATTTTGTTCAATTCACAAACTGCATGACAAACAGTGCATATCCTGATCAGATGGCTTCTTATCCGATCTGGATCTACACTGTAATGGTAGAGGTTGTTGTGTTCAGCAGGATAAGGGCCAAGATCTGACAGGCATCATTAATAGTGCATCTTTTCTTTACCTTTGGTTGGCTGAATTATTAGAATGTCAGTTTACAGATTTCTGGAAGTTGCTCGACACATGGGGTAGTCTTTCATTGCTCCCCCACCTATTACAGCTTGGAGAATAGGTTGGGTGCTTCCACGAAGAGCCGAAACTGACCAAAACTTGAATACTGCCCGTCCATGCATATAAACCACTTCCTGGTCTAAGCCTGCCCAAGAAAAGTGGTGCAAGTTGGACCATTCGTTTCTTTGGGTGATAGGGCTTGAGAGGTCATTTCCTCTCAGTGTCCAGTAAAAGTCTCACCAAATTGGAAGAAATGTGTCCAAAATGACCTGAATAGTCTTGACAGGGATGTAATACCTGAACACAAACAAAGATAATTCCAAGGAAAGTTAACTTTTTTTTCAGGATGTTTGCATTTGGCATTTCTCTCAGCTGTGGTTTCATTCCCTGCTGGGACTGGCATATTCTTTTGTGGAGATTAATCATGAAATATTTCTACTGCCATTCTCTTCTTTCCACTAATTCAGGAAGGGCAGTTGTCAGTTTCTGTAGAAAGAATGTGCACTGTTCTGGATAACTACATGGGGATAGGCCTGCCCATGAAAAAGTTCCACAGCTCAAGATAAGGCACTTTTGTTCATCCGAAAAGTACTGATATTTTTCTTATTTCTGCATGAAAATGTGTGTTGTGGGTACTCATTAGCTCCCTGGCAAGGCACTTCTAATGAGTACCCACAACATGTTTCATGCAGAAATAAGAAAAATAATATGTGGCTACCCCCATGGATAACATGACTGGTTCAACATGACCTTATTCACGCCTACGGAACGATAGAATGCGTAACCATTGGTTAAGAACGTGAAGCAATTAGAGCGACATCCGGTTAGGAATTAGATCGCTAAAAAAGGTAAAGAAACTGTGCAGTTTCTGTGTTTCATAAGTTATATAATTTTTACGAGGAAGTTCTTTAAAAAACGGGGAATTACATTCAGGAGCCCATTGATATCGGCATCTTTGGAGTAAATACCAAATCCCGTACTCCACACATTTTGGCTAAATTTAGTTTCTCCTGCTGAAGGTGAACTCAAGCCTTAGAAAACGAGTGGTTTTTCGAGGTGTTTGTTGCCTTTTATTTATTACTGCGCTTTGCTACAAGTTCAGCGTATTAACATGCACACACAATAAACATATATGGTTATATGTGTTGTGGATATTTTGCTTGTCAATGCAGCACTAGCGAGAAATCACCACGGAAAAGGTCGAAAATGGTTGGTTACGCATTAGATCTATAGAAATGATAACAAAATTTGCAACTATAAAGCGGATCTGTTTTCATCTCCACGGCCCCAGAATCACCCGCACCTTGTTCTACGGAACCATTTTAAGCCAACCTGATAAGCAGTTCGCTATTGATTCGATAATGACATAGTATTTTATGGAAACATTTTCAGTCTCCAGAATCATAGTACCGAATGATTTTCACAGACTTTTACGCTGTGTTTGTTCTATCAATGGTACGGTAATTGACTGAAATGAAATAAAACAGGTTTTGGAGTTTTAATATCTGCGAAGAACTCCTCATCTGCCAAAACTTGCTGGTTAAGCATTAGATCGTCTGGTTGAGCATTCGATAACCAGAGGAGAAAATCAAACCAGTTGCTGCCTAAGTAAATGCCAGCAGCTTACAACAATAAAAGGTGGTCTACATATGATTTCTAAATTGTGTTAAAATCACCAGAGAAAGAAAGCTGTGATGAAAAATACTTTTCTGGACAAGACCATTAAATGTCTGGGTATCATGCATATCTGACCGAATGACGCGCCGATTCATAAATAAGAGGTCATTACTTGCTTTTGTAGAAAACAAAATGGCCAGCTTACGCTTTGTAATGGCGATTAAATCTATATCCGGATGGGACGGCCATTAATAACCCGTCTCATCCGAGAATGAAAGCTGTTCGCCATCCTGTAAATGAATTTGACTAAATCCCCTATTAACAAGAATTGCCCAAAATAAAAAAAATGGAGAGAACCCGTTTAAGAAACTCAGGCGTGAAAGGCTAAAGGTAAGATCGTTAACACTGCAGATACGAAAGCCTATTTGGCTTATGTAGGAGAAAATAAAATACCGTAAAGGCGTAGTAACGCGACACAAAAGACGTAATAACGCAAAAAAGGCGTAGAAACGCAAAACAAAAGACGCAGTAACGCCAATCAGAAGGCGAAGCTACGCAAAAAAGGCGTAGTAACGCAAAAACAAGGCGTAGTAACGCGAAAAAGTGCATACTAATGCAAAAGAAAGACGTTGTAACGCAAAAGAAAGGCGCAGTGATGCGAATCAAAGGCGTTTTTACGCGAAACAAAAGGCGTAGTAATGCGAAAAAAGCATAGTAACGCAAAAGAAAGGCGTATTTGTTTTAGCTCGCCTCTGCAAAGCAAATAGGTAGCCGGAATATCCTACTCCTGGGACTGCGCATGCCCCCAAAATATATGTCCGTATCATGATCGATAACCCAGATCGGAGATCCCGTGAGTTCTATGCTAACTGTCAAAACGATAAGATAAAGATATTGTCTAAAACCAACTTCTTATTAATACAAACAGCGCAAGAATGACACTCCATGTATTCTTAATCATGTTAATCAAGACGAACTAGAATCCATTTGTAAAATTTATAAATTTTAAGTAAACAGGAGGACAGTTGCGTTCATTAAATAAATTGAGAGAAGTAAGTAAGTCAGTCAGTCAGTCAGTCAGTAAGTAAGTAAGGGCTTTATTTAGTGAGGGTAGCAACATTTAGCACATGCAAAAATACATGTAATAGCTAATCTTCCACGAGGCCCTCAGCTAATCTTCCATGATCTAATCTTCCTTCTTAATAAAACATACACGCTATAATATTTTGTTTCATCGGCAGTGTCATTTTTAGATATGAGGAAAAAATATAGATATAATAAATTGATAGAACATACAAGTTATAATATTTTCTTCCATCTGCAGTATCATGTTTAGATATGAGGAACTTTTGAAACCGTTTTGAATATGGAGCAATATTTTCTCACGGATGTATCTAGGCAGTGATTAGGCAGTTTACATCAAGCCAAAAGTCCATTTTTTTGTTCACTATCGACCGACTGTTGATAATATTGTATTTAGTACTAAAAAGGTTGTAGACATTTGTTTTCTCCACATCATTTTGTTTCTTTGAATAATCATTACGAAAACACGCCTATAAAAATACAATGTAACCTTTATCGCCAAAAAAACGAAAATTTTAAGATGAAAGATTGTGATACTTTTCTCATTTCTGCACAAAATATAATGTGATTTAAAAAACAGCAACAAAGGACTGGTTGGTCTATTGCCTCCGAGTGTAGGTAGGAGAAATAGTCTTAAACTGTTTCATTAATCTCTTAAATTCCAGTGTCCAATCAAATAGTGTAGATCTTCACCAGACGCCGGATTCTGCAGCGTCTGATCAGGGTCTACACTCTTTGCCAAGCCCATCCTGTGTTTCCAAGATAACCCTCTTTAGTTTTTCACAACACTCTGACCTCACTGCGACTATTTTCATTCTAATAGTTTTCCCGACAAGTCAATGATATTCACGTGCACTTAAGCATAGAACAGCTTTTCTTCTGAGCACCTTTGGATCGATTGACAAACAATTCCCAGTGGAATTCTTTTCACTGACTGTTACAAGGCGGTTTTTCTTTGGCGGTTTATTTATGTTATTGTTTGTCACTGATTGTATGTATCGCATTTTGGATAGCCAGCTGGTATTGATTCCTGATCATTGCTTTACTTCTATTTTTTATAAGCACCAAGTTTATAATCATGAGTGTCTTATGCTCAACCTGGCTCTCTAATGCTTGACCATAGAAACACGATATAGATTTAATCGCCATTAAAAAGCGTAAGCTGGCCATTTTGTTTTCTACAAAAGCAGGTAATGACCTCTTATTTATGAATCTGTGCATCATTCGGTCAGATAAGCATGATACCCAGACATTTAATGGTCTTGTCCAGAAAAGTATTTTTCATCACGGCTTTCTTTCTCTGGTGAGTTTAACATAATTTAGAAATCATATGTAGACCACCTTTTATTGTAGTAAGCTGCTGGCATTTACTTAGGCAGCAACTGGTGAGATTTTCTCCTCTGGCTATCGAAAGCTTAACCAGGCGATCTAATGCTTAACCAGCAAGTTTTGGCAGATGAGGAGTTCTTCGCAGAAATTAAAACTCCAAAACCTGTTTAATTTCATTTCAGGCAATTACCGGACCATTGATAAAACAAACAAAGCGTAAAAGTCAGTGAAAATCATTCGGTACTATGATTCTGGAGACTGAAAATGTTTCCATAAAATACTATGTCATTATCGAATCAATAGCGAACTGCTTATCAGGTTGGCTTAAAATGGTTCCGTAGAACAAGGTGCGGGTGATTCTGGGGCCGTGGAGATGAAAACAGATCCGCTTTATAGTTGCAAATTTTGTTATCATTTCTATAGATCTAATGCGTAACCAACCATTTTCGACCTTTTCCGTGGTGATTTCTCGCTAGTGCTGCATTGACAAGCAAAATATCCACAACACATATAACCATATATGTTTATTGTGTGTGCATGTTAATACGCTGAACTTGTAGCAAAGCGCAGTAATAAATAAAAGGCAACAAACACCTCGAAAAACCACTCGTTTTCTAAGGCTTGAGTTCACCTTCAGCAGGAGAAACTAAATTTAGCCAAAATGTGTGAAATACGGGATTTGGTATTTACTCCAAAGATGCCGATATCAATGGGCTCCTGAATGTAATTCCCCGTTTTTTAAATAACTTCCTCGTAAAAATTATATAACTTATGAAACACAGAAACTGCACAGTTTCTTTACCTTTTTTAGCGATCTAATTCTTAACCGGATGTCGCTCTAATTGCTTCACGTTCTTAACCAATGGTTACGCATTCTATCGTTCCGTAGGCGTGTTATTGATCGTAAATTTTGTACACTTTTCAACACTGTATCATTGGAAGAAAAAGTCTTCATTGGTCTTTGTGTTGTGCTGGGCGTATGGGCTATACTACGGGCATTTTTATTGGCTGGCCATGAATGGTTTTCTTTTTTATTTTCCAAGGTCATGAAAGATGGACTTTGATTGGTATCTGCCAGTTGGTAATGACAATGTAGTAAATTTGCGCTTTGCACTTTGGGTGAATTCATCAGATGACATTTTAAAATATTTCTCTTTTTTTTTTTTAACCAAAAAACAGATTTTGACATTTCATGAAAATTGTCTCCATTGGAGACAATTGTCATGAAATGTCGAAACCTGTTTTCAGGGAAAAATTAAGATATTAGTTGTCATCTGCTGATTTAGCCCAGGGAGTGGTAAGGGTTAATCAGATTGAATCAATATAGACTGGCTTGTTTTTGAGTCCATATATTATGGACTATTAAAATGGAATAAATCTGGGAAATAAACACATTTTTTTTTGTCTGTTTTTGTATCCATCCACCCCAGCAGTCCTAAAAATAGAGTGAGAAGAAGGATGACTGATGTAAAAAAAGTTTCTGTTGATTCATTAAGATTGCATATGCATACATTAGGACAACAGGTCTGTGTAACATTGACTAATAGTTGGCCATCCAAACCATGAAAAAATACTTCTGATGGCAAAATTGAGTAGAGTATGGCATCCATGCTAATAGTGTTCTTTAGTGTGATGCAAAAGTGATAGGGGTGGATGCCACTTCTGAAAATGCCCCTGAGCCTCAGAATTAGGCCAAAGGTCAAATGAGTGCAAAAATACAATAAAATTTGTAAATGCTGGTATTTGTACCCTCTCTTTATCTAAGCAGACCAAATAAAGTTAATTCAAACACCAACAATGTACTTAGGACATATTGTTTATGCATCATATGTGAGAAAAGAAGTTGTATCATAGATTTGGCCAGGGTCAAAGGTCATTAAAGTACAAATTTTCTTTAAATATGCATCAATATTTATTGTACAAAGGATTATCTAGTATGTCAACTGAAACAAAGCCAAATGAGTTGCCATTTCCTTATCTAGGAAGCATAAAACCCACAAATTATACAAACAGCATAATGGCCAACCTAATCGGCCTCAGGTCAAAGGTCATTTAAGTACATATTTGGCAAAATATGTTTAATTTTGCAAAATACGTTGTTTATTCACATGCCATCCATTATTATAAGTAACGTTCCAAATCGTCTTCTGAGTTCTTACTAAACGTTACAATGATATATCAAGGATATAGTTTATGATGAAGATATATCTAAAAATAGCACAGGTGGGTCATCATCAAAGGTCAAATGCAGCTTCTGTAAAACACTTATATTTGGCGGTCATTTTATTTTGGCGCTATTTGCAGTCAAGAGAAAAAACGCCAAAATAAAAATCCGCCAGTAAAGCTAGAAGAATGCAAGAGAAGAAACTTTATTCTACACATCACAATTATAATGTGTTAATAGGTCATAGGCATCATCGGTGACAAAAGAGAACGTGTGTTTACTTCTTTAGAAGCCGAAATAAAGAAAGACAATGTTCTAGTCATAAGACAGCTCAAAACGGCTGAATGAAAACAAACACACATTGAGAGTTATTGCCAAAATTGTGGATGTAATTAGTAATTGATTGATGGCTTTAACTGTGAGCTCAATATGATGGGTAAACCAATCAGATAAGAGGAAAGTGACACACCTCCAGGTTGACATTTGGATTATCAAGGTAGCACATTGGATTAATCATGCGGTGAACACAAAAATATAACTAATTACTACAGTTTTTGCATGACGCTGTTGATGATCAACTCCTATGATTTTTTTTATCTTACATGGCTTTGTAGATTGGACCGATTCTTTTTCTTCGGAAATCGAAAATCCGCCAAAATATAAATCCGCGAAAAGGTCTACTCATAAAAAGTGCCGAAATTTGCTGCCGCTTAATGTAAGTGTTTAACAGTTTTCAAAGTTTGTATTTTTCAAAATGCCACTTCATTTTAAGAGCCGTTTAGATCACTACAATGTAAAGGGTAACGGCTACTATGTATTCGCGACTGCGCCCATATGATTTAATGATTTTACTTCAACAAGTCAAACCAAATAGGGGTTTCTCCGATATCACAGATACGAGCTTTCTTCCGCATAATCTGAAATGATAGACATAGTCATATATAAACAACAAGCCATTTTAACTTCATATCTCGACTTCTAGATATTTGGGTGGTTGATTGTCGCGCCTGCTATTAGCATGGCGGTATAGTGGGTCTGGTTTTCTGTCCGTTCGTTCGTCCGTTCATCCATTCGTCAAGGCGTCAACATATGCGACCCCCTAGCGTTCACCCAAAGGTTCAAGTTTACCACAGGCGCAACATAGCCTTCGGCGGAATTCTTGTTAAATATTAACAATACCTATTTCGATGGTTTGATCAGTCAGATTTACCCCCAGAACTTCAGTTATATAAAGCAAGTTCTTCTGATACCGAGGCCCCGATTTTAGTTTTACATCTGTCAATTGTAGATGGGTTTGTTTCCTGGAAAATTTATGATAAACGCGATGATTTTGATTTAGAGATTGTAAATTTTCCTTTGTTGGATGGTGATGTTTCTCGTGCGGCATCCTTTGGCGTTTGTATTTCGCAATTAATTCGATTTGCCAGAGTGTCTGTTCATGTAACTGACTTCAACACTCGATATAAATTGTTAACTGCTAAACTTCTTAATCAGGGCTATCGGTATCATAAACTACGCAAAGCCTTTTCAAAATTTAAAAGACATCATTCCGATTTAATTCCAAAATCCAATGTTGGACTTAAAAGGTCTATCGGAACCCGAAATTTATGGTGACTTAGTATATAAATTCAGAAAAAATATATATAATTCAATGACTTAAGCACCCAATTTCGTAAAATCATTCTTAGTTATAAAACAATTGGGTACAACATAAAGGTTATACGACAGACTGCATGCATAATAGTTAACCCAAGCACAGTTGACAACTTTGCTTCCCTCTTTAATTGCACGCCGGTGGGTCAGGCCTTAGATTCCGCGATGGTCCCTGCGTAATGGCTTGCTGAGAATTAGTGAGAATTTAGTTTTATGTAATATTGGTTGGTGCCTGATGCCTTGTCTCTGGTAGGGCCCATCGGAGTACAACTTTTGGTTTTCTTTTGCTCCAGCATTTTAGTGATTTCTTGCCGACCTCACCGCTGTTTCATCTCTGTGGTTGTTTTGATTTTGTGTTCTGTGAGATGTTGCACTGATGAGTTAGGAGGCTTTCATGCGGACTGAACAAATGATTTGTACGGAAGTAAGGGCGAGGATTGCAGCTGCATAAAATCGATTTAAGACTCCGCTCCGTGTTGTTAATTGGTTTATCAATTATTGCCAGTTATCGGAGATGCGACAATTAAATTAAGGGGATAAGGTTAAAGTTTGATGTTTAATTGTCTTACACAAAGAAAGTGTTTAAATCGGTCCGCCTCATAATAGAGTAACATTTTAGTTGAAAATATTTAATACTTGTAAAACCATTTTATATCGCCTTTTCTGTTTTAGAAATGGCACAGTGTAGTATTCTATCTGTGTTGTGATAAAACCGGCTGACAACCCGGTTCAGTCAGCTGATGGGTACTGACTAATAAAGCCTGTTGTCGGACAGGCTAGCTCAACGGAAGTCACGATTTGACTAACGGTAGTTGTGCAAAGGCAATGTTTCAGACCCATAACAGAAACAAAGTCACAAAGAAAGAATCCAGTGCTATATCAATATCGGGGATCATCAATGATTCAAGTCTGTAACATTAGTATACCTTTTTATTCCATTTAACCCATATCCATGTAAACAAGCAGGTTTTCTAATCCAATACACGTTACAAATGTATTTTTTTAAACATTTTGATAACTAGAGAAAGCGACCAGTGGGTCACGTATACTGCCGGCCAGCGCCACATTCTGATTTATCTTTCGAGCTTGTATGAAGAAGTCAAGAAGCTGTAAGAATTTATAAATGTGTTTGTAAAAGCTAAACCAAACATAAAATTTCTAAATGGACCAAGAGCGTGAGGGCATCAAAGTTACTGAAGGGGTGGGGGCATCAATGTTACTGAAGCAGGTGGGGTGTGCATCAATGAAATCTTTGGACTGGTATACAACATCGATGCAAATATCAATTGAATTTGTCTTAGAGTTTAGAACATCTATAAAGTTTGTCATAAAATTTTAACCAAATGTAAATGTCTAAGTCTGTGACCTTGAGGTCAAGGTCACAATGGATGGGAGAAGGGACATGCATCACAAAATCTTTGGACTGATATGCAACATTGATGCAAGTATCAACTGAATTTGTCTTAGAGTTTAGAACATACAGGCATCTATAACCTCCGTCATAAAACTTTAACCGAAAGTAAAATTTCTAAGTCTGTGACCTTGACCTCAAGGCCACTGTGGGTGGTGGGACATGCATCAATGAAATCTTCAGACCAGTATGTAACTTCAGTTTAAGTATCAACTAAATCTATCAAAGGCTTCAGAAGATACAACACCTTAGAAACTTTAACGCAAAACTTTAAACAAAACGTTAACGGACAGAGCGCACGGACGGACGGAAGGACGGACACACGGACAGTCGGACGGACGAACGGCAGAACGAAAACTATATTCTTGCACACCAGACAAGGCAATCCGTGATTTTACCCTGGGATAGAAATTTATGTTCTCACCCTGGTGTTCCGACCCAGGCAACTAACATAAGTGCGCTTCAATTCTATTCAACTGCCAAAATTACTTCCGCACTACTTTTATTTTGTAAACAATATACGTGCGAGCTGTCAAAACTAACCGGAGGTGCTGTGCAAGAAAAAGAATCCAATATGGGGTTCTGTTGTAGATGGGCGTTTCCAACCCTTGGGATGACCGTGCTGAGCGGAACCTCGGCGTAGCCTCGGTTCCGCTCAGCACGGTCATCCCTCGGGTTGGAAACGCTCATCTGCAACAGAACCCCATATCAGATTCTTATATTCCCCCATAGCATACTTTGCACGGTGGGGGATATAATAAATACTGGTCAGCAACACATCCTTATGCTAAATATAACAAAATGTGTTCAGAAAACATCCGTTTTTCACGAGCTTTGCACTTTAATGACCCCTGACCTATAAGACTGACATACTTTGATGGTACATTTATAATGATTGTCCATTGTCCACTGCACCTGAATAGTTTATGGTGATTTTAAGCAAACATTTTCCCCAAATATGTGTTAAAAGAGAGTTATTTTGTTTGTTTGTTTGTTTTGGAGTTTTACGGCCCAGTCAACACTATTTAGGTCATTTTTGAGCCGGTCAGTTTACCTATCAACACTTTCCTGGGCAGGCTTATACGTAAGCGGTTAACCAGTACAGTGCACATTCTTTCGCCAGAAACTGACAACTGCCCTTCTTGAATCAGCGGAAGGGAGAGAATGACCGTAGAAAAGATTTCATGATCAATCTCCACGAAAGAATGTTGCCGACCCCGGCGGGAGTCGAACCCGCGTCCTCCTGATCACCAGTCAGACGCGCATCCGACTGAGCCACTGAGGCCGGCTAAAAGAGAGTTATAAGTAGTTTCATGTTTATTTTGCACGCATTTGACCTTTGACCTACTTCTGAGCCTCAGACGCATTTCTAGACGTGGCATCCACCCCTATGATTGTTGACACACATCAAGGATTACATTTAGCATGGGTGCCATTCTCTACTCAATTTTGCCATCAAAAGTAAAAATATCAATCTTTTTGGGGATTGGATGGCCAACTATAAGGGAAATCTGATACATGTCCAATGCTGACTTTCTTCTGGTGAAAAACTGTGACATTCTTCTTACCATCATTCCACTGCAAACGTAAAATGTGGGTACTCATTAGAACTGCCTCAATGAGGCAGTTAAAATGAGTATGGAAAGGAAATAAGAAAACGTATACCCTTGTAAATCCGATTTTCTCTATCTAAAGTGGAGCTTTCTAGACGTTATATTAGGTAAGAAAGTTTTTTCTCACATACCAATGCCTATCCCTGTGTTTGCTTGCTGGCGGCGAAATCTGTCCGATATAGGTGCCCATGTTAGACATATTTCTGTCTTACATGGGCACCTATATTGGAAAGCTCACACGACTTTCAATGTCATGACATTCCAAATTATAATGTAATGTCGGCTTTCTACATCAAACCGGCCCCGATAGCTCAGTTGGTAGAGTGTCAACTCTGGGGAACGGGAGGTCACGGGTTCGACCCCGGGCCGCGACATACCAAAGTTGTTAAAAATGGTACTAGTTGCTCCTCGCTTGGAACTCAGATTTACGGGGTAAGGCTAGGACTGGTCGACCACGTGTCAGGATAATGTGACTGGGTGTGGTATCATGTAATGTGTCTGGGACATGATACTTCAGTGAGGCAGCACTATAAAACTGAGCATTGAGCTCCCTGTCGCAACCAGACACCGTCGTGATATGACTGAAAAATTGTTGAAAGCGACGTTCAACCCGAATTCACACACACACACTTTCTACATCAATGACATTAGCTGTTGAAACAGCAATTCTGAAGTTCAAATGTCTTTAACATCGTTATTTCTGAATAAACACCTCAAGCGTGGGTATGCTGTTTTTAAATCAAAAGGAATATTTTGGTACCAAAATTTCTCCACTTTGTTAAAACTTTTGGTTTTGGCTCTTTTTCTCCAGCTTCTGTGAAGAAAAAGGCTGCAATCAAATTGTCATATTCAGGTTGTATGTGAGAAACAGAATATCAGTCGTTGTTCAATGGGAATGGGAAATATCAACCCTCAAGTTCCAGCAGTCACGTTGGAAACTCTGCAAAACCTCATTTGCCATGTGACCCCTGGACCGTCGGGTTGGGATTTCTCTGTTGCAACTGAACAATAATGGATTCTATTTATCCATCATTTTTTTTGGGGGGGGGGGGGGGGGGTTTACGGCCCTTTCAAGATTATTTCACTCATATCGAGCTGATCGTTAATCAGAGGTGGGCGAAAACCGGAGTACCCGGAGAAAAACCACCTGACCTTCCGTTGCAGAACTTGGCGTCTCACACGTGGCCCGAGCTAGGCTCGAACCTACGGCGATGAGAGACCTAATGACTAAGAGTCAGCGCTCTTATCCACTAGGCCACAGAGGCCCGTATTTATCCATCATAGTGTCGGAAATGACCTACAGTGGAAGTTCAAAGCATTGTTAGCTTAAGAACCTCAGTGGTTGAATCGTTAACTGTTCTAGTAAATACAATATTTAATACAGTGGTATTTTTGCTGAAAAACTGAGCAGCATTTGCAACTGTTACTAAAATCATAAGCAGAAATTGCAGCTCCAGTTCAGAATGTCTAGGACTTGCACTAAGCCTGGTAGCAGTCAGATGTGCTCCCACTGGAGATCATCTCTGGGCCCAACAGCATTCCTCATGAAACTCTTTAGTCATTCTCTTTCTGTGCTAGTTAATTCAAGGTCAGTTGTCAGTTTCTGACAAAAGATTGTACACTACTGGTCATTGGTTAGAAGCTCTAAGCCTGTCCAGAAAATGTGTGGTCAGCAAAACTGACTGGCTAGAAATGATAGTTATAGTGTTGACTGTGCAATTAAACTTCAAAACAAAGTGGACCACATTGTTTGCCATTTAGCAAACACATTTCAATGCACTTACACACAGTAAAATTCCTCTATTAAGACCATTTTGGGACTGTTCAAAAGTGGTCTTTAAGACCACTTTTGAACAGTTCCAAATGTGGTCTCTGACCAATGGAGACTGTAATAAAAGTAACAGTATGCCGTCAACACAAAGAAGCGGTTTTCAGAGCAGAAATGGTCTCTTTTCTAGGTGGTCCTAATAGCAGAATTCCACTGTACTTTATACAGTAGAACTTCGATGGCTCGAACACCGATGGCTTGTTTACCATGGATGTGTCGAACCCATTCTTGAAGCTCCTAGTGAAATCCTCTACATAAGAAATAGTGGGGGATAATTAAGGAGATTTTAGTCTTTTATCTTGCAAATGTATTCTGTGTGTACTCATTAGAATCGCCTAGATGAGGCGATTCTAATGAGTACACACAGCATGCATTTTCATTATAGAACACCGAAAAGATGTCTAAAAGTATCTCGTTATGTCTCCTGACAGTAACCTCAGTGGCTCGAACTACCCCTGTCTCGAACAGATTTTCGAGGTCCCTAAGGTGTTCGAGTCATTGGAGTTTGACTATATACGGGTTCAGCATGGTGAGGGTTAAGGTCATGTTGTTTTAGGGATAACAAAACACAAAGTCATCCCACAAAATTGGAAGCAACGTTTCCAAAATGACCTTTACAGTGTTGACGGTGACGTAAAACCTCATATCAAACAAACAAAAACCAGTCATAATAAAAATAAATCTTTATTTACCTTTCCCTGATTACAGTCATACTGTATACAATTATACAAATGAGCCGGTGCATGATAAAACCTACAATAAGACATATGCCACCAACCAAAACTTGGATCTGACTGAAAATTCATCTACCATAATGATCCTAAGTATTGGGACAGATCGGCCATAGCAAACAGTGCAGACCCAGATCAGACTGCTCCTTCAGGAGCAGTCTGATCAGGGTCTACACTGTTTGTCATTCTGTCTGAACCTTTTGGACTTCTTGCAGGACGGTGAAACAAATTTGTTGAAATTTTAGGAGAATCACAGCAAGTCCTCAAGGTGTCCCAAATTTTAGGTGTTTTACGGTACTATGGCAAGACTTATTGTTCATCTCTCTTTACATTGCCCTTAAGTTACATGTAGAAGGTTCATGTGATCAGTGAAGACTGATGAGATATCAAATGTGCCAGCTGTTCTGAGTCTTTGCTGGCCACACAAGTCTTATTGTAGATTTTGTCATGCACTGACAAAAATGAAAATGTGGGATGAATAAAAATGTGGGTAGACAATGAACAAACAATAAAATGTGCTGGACAACCAGCAAGAGCAAAGCAAGCAGAAAATGTAAAATGATAAAAACACCAGCTGAAAAGCAGTTAGAGAAAACTGTCATAACTGAGCTGAAGTCCATCAAAATCTACAAAGTACAGTGAAATTTCTGTATTAAGACCACCTTTGGGACTGTTCAAAAGTGGTCTTTAAGACCACTTTTGAACAGACCCAAAGGTGGTTTTCACTAGAGGACTGGCTATAGAAAACACGACAGAATAACAAAAATCTTCTAAATACGCTTTAAAGAGCAGAAATCTCGGGCTTAATTTTAGATGTTCTAAATAGCGGAATTTCACTGTATGAACAAGTGAAGTCTCAGAAAATTTGTTTGATTTGAGGTTTAACTTCCCCGTCAACACGATACAGGTAATTTTGAAGATATTGCTTCCAATTTTGTGGGACTTTTACCCGTCACTGAGATGAAATGGCATCTCAAGCCCTGATGTCCAATGAAACCAAAATAGGGTTTATATGCATGGATGGTCCAACTCGCACCACTTTTCCTGGGAAGGCTTAGCCCCTCTAAGCGGTTTACCAGTCCTCTCGCGGTTGGTTTCAGCTCTGCATGGAAGCATCATGCAGCCCAATCTATTTCTTCAAGCCCTGATTGGGGGAGGGGACTCAGATAAGCAGATAAGCCTGGACAACTGTGCCAAGTTTTCACTCAAGTCTAGTGACAACCAGTTGAGCCCATCATTCAGAATTTCTGACCAGATAAGACACAAACCAGCCTGCTCAGCTACACAGACTAGCAAGGGTCTTGAAATTTTAGATAAAGAAGCTAGGGGTATTGTATTACCCTAAGGCTAAACCGAAGGTGCTGATCAGACTGCTGTATTTTCTTGCATACCAGACAAGGAAATCCGTGATTTTACCCTGGGATAGAAATTTATGTTCTGACCCTGGTGTTCCGACCCCTAATCGATTATAATCGCGTATTTGATAAATGCACTGGTTGATTACAACCTCATGTGCGGCGTCGTCATGTGTGACATCACTTAACATTCCTGTTGTGTCATCACAAAATGGCGGACGTCGGTAACCGAAGTGACAGCAGCATTAAAAATTCGCAATAGAAATGGAAGGTATGCAAGAAAAAGAATCCAATATGGGTGTGAGGGGTGGATAGAAAAATCAGTCCCTCGGGATCACTGTCCGGCATCACTCGGCAAGCCTCGTGATGCCGGACAGTGTCCCTCTGGACGGATTTTTCAATCCACCCCTCACACCCATATAAGATTCTTATATGCACAGTCTGATCTGCACCTTTGTTGTTCGCAGTTGCCATTGAACAGGTTTTCTCACAAATCTGCTAATATAAGAGCCCCGGCAAGCGAATTTGTGTCTTTGAGCATTCTGTCATGACAAATTTTAACTGCGCATGCCCAGCCATTCAGAGGGGGCTGGGATAAGGGTTTCTGTCTGAAGGTTCCTCTTGATTCAATGCTTGTATGAGCAAGCAGCGAAGGTTTTGGCGAGACTGCGCGGATGCGCAGGCTCGCCTGAACCTTTGCTGCTCGCATAGGCGATAAGTACCAAAATCGCTTGACAGGGCCCATATAGAGGGCTCATTAGAGCAGTGATACCATGTGCATCCTAATCCTAATCTATGTCTGCACTAGTTTCACTTTTTATCTTAAAGAAGCTCTATTATCCAGCTTGACTCTATTATCCTTTCAACAAGAATTCAGCCAAAAACCAAATCACACCTTTGACAACCAAACCCCACTTATACATCACAATAACACACCCGTGCAACATAGTGCATTTTTCACATCTCCAAAATGGTTTATTTTCTAATGAAAATCTGATATTTTTTTCTTATTTATACTGCAAACATAGGTTGTGGGTGCGCCTTAGAACTGCCTCATTGGGGTGGTTCTGAGGCATACCCACAGTCTATGTCTTGGAGCAAAAATAAGAAAAATAATGTATACCCCCATTAACCCCAAATTTCTCTATATAAAATGGAGTTTAAGGGGTGTTCATGTCACAGACTTGTTCAGTTGGTGACAGAACTGGGGCCAGTTATTCAAAACTAACGACATCGTTAGTTAATGTATTGTTAAAACTTTGATCATTAAATATGGCAAATATGCTGAAATTTTTGCTGAAAAAATGTGAGCAGCTTTTGCGGATGCAAAAGCTGCTCACATTTTTTCAGCAAAAATACCAACATTTTCAATATTGTACTTGCTAGAAGAGTTAACAATATGACCACTAATGAGCTCGTTAAGCTAACGATGCTTTGAACAACTGGGCCCTGGACTTCAATATTTGGGATGACACTAGGATTGATGCAAACATTCATAATTTGATGAACAACAACATGCACCAATGAACAAACAAACAAAACAAAAACTTGATCCCTGTATTGCACCATACAAGCCTTTGTCCTGATGAATAAATTAATTTTACCACACCCATTTCTGACATTCGCCTTTGTCCTGATGAATTAATTAATTTTACCACACCCATTTCTGACATTCAACCTATCAGATTACTTGATGTAATTTATTCCTACAAATTCATGAAAAGATACTAATCAGATGGCATCTTCAGAAGCCATCTGGGGCCAGTTGTTCAAAACTAATGTCGTTAGTTAACGTATCTTTAAAACTTTGATCATTTATTATGCCAAATATGCTAATATTTTGCTGAAAAAATGTGAGCAGCTTTTGCAAATGCAAAAGGTGCTCACATTTTTTCAGCAAAAATATAAAAAATTTAGATATTGAACTTGCTAGAACAGTTAACAATATGACCACTAACGAGCTTGTTAAGCTAGCGAGGCTTTGAACAACTGGTCCCTGATCTACACTGTTTGCAAATGAAAAGATTGTGTACTAAAAGCATACACAGCACTTTACTATGGCAAGCCAAGTGCACAATAAACCTTTAACCCTTGTCCTGTTGAATATTTTAATATGCCACATCCACTCTTGATTATCAGCCAATCAGATTACTTGATGCAAATTATTGCAACAAATTCACTATCTGAATGACAATGTAGATCCTGATCATGGCTTCTTCAGAAGCCATCTGATCTGGAACTTCATTGTTTGAAAGATAAGGCGAATCCGGGCTCAGTCGGACAAGGGTTAAACCATGGTTTTAACTTGAAATCCCAGTTTGAAGTTTTCAAACTAGGGTTTAAAACTTCAAACCATGGTTTCAAAGAATAACTGCACAATAAGTCTTTAAACCACGGTTTCAACTTTCAAACTAGAGTTTTAATTTATTTTCCAATACCTTTATTTCAAACCCCAGTTGAAAAATTTCAACCCAATTTTAACGTCAGCTGTACAATAAATCTTCAAACCACGGTTAGAAGTTTGAAAATCGGGTTAAGATGTCATTTGCAAAATAATTTATAGTTTTCATTTAAAACCATATTTTCAAATATTCACACCCAAGTTTGAAGTCATTTAATATACGAAAATTTCTCAAAGTATAGTTTCACTTTTAAACCATGGTTTGAATCTACTTTCAAACTGTGGTGTGCATTTGGTGTCAAAACTAGGGTCTGACGTTTTAAACTTAGGATTGAAGTAAAGGTTCATATTCACCTCCATGTATTTCAGCCTGACAGCCAAGAAGGCCCACAGTCATTTTCTCATTTATTCAGTAGTTGAACATTAGCCCTGAAATAATAATAGTGTGCTTACTTTTTTTTCATCAATGATTTCATTTCTGATTGAACCTTCATAAGACAACCACCTGGGTAAAAACACCAATTTCGCCATTCCCAAAACTGGCTCTCTTAGACAGGTTTGACTGTATCAGAAAATAAAATCCCCAGTTTGAAAGTTGAAATTGTGGCTTAAAAAATTATGGCACTTTCAAACCCTAGTTTAAGTTTTATTGTGCACTTGGCTTGGTTTGCCACACGTAACCAAAATACATGTATATTGTATAACAAGAGCTCGGCAAGCCGGGCATTATTCACCATATTTACATTATTTGCTGGTTCCAAGCTTGCACATTGTCAGTATTGGAAAAACAGGTAACCAGACACCCTGACCTTGAAAGGTCAGGAAAGTCTGGTTACCTGTTTTTCCAACACTGATAGTCTTCAGACTGGGAACCAGCAGATAATGCAAAAAAGGTGAATATGCCCTTGTCAAGTAATCAGCTGCAACACATATATGATAAACTGTACCATGGATAAGCCCAAAAAGAAAAGTATATGGATGGACATAATTCTGCTAATAATTGATGGAATGTTAGCTCTTAATGAAATGTGCTACTTCATACTATGGTCTGACTATAAATCACCTGTCAGCTTAATAGGATGAAAACCATCACAAAAGCAGGCCTATATAATTTTGACCCCCTCGAACTCCACTTTTATATAGTAAAACTGGGGTTTGCAGGGGTAAAACTTATTTTTTCTTATTTCTGACCTAAAATATAGATTGTGGGTACTCGTTAGAACCGCCTCGATGAGGCGGTTCTAACAAGCACCCACAGTCTATATTTTGAGCCAAAATAAGAAAAATATTGTAATTTTTCATCTTAAAATCTTCATTTTTTCGGCGATAGAGGTGGCAATGTATTTGTATAGGCGTGTTTGCGTAATGTATAGGAGGAATTAGCTGGAAATGAAAAGTGACAGGGGAATAACTAGAGATGCTAATACTTGGCAGATTGTAATTGCAAAACTCTATAGCATGGAGTAGCATTTTACGTTTCAGCTTGATTTAATGTAAACTATAGAAAGAGTTACGAGCGTATACAACAAAATTTTATAACAAACTCATGATGTAACTAGAATTTGTTTTTCTACAAAAATATAGATGTCTCCCCTCTTTGGTGTCATATTGTATTGCACATTCAGCATACATTTATACTAACTAATGTGATTGCATGCAGAGTACAAGAGCCATATATGCAATGGACCTGAAACATTTGAACAACTTTGACAGAGGACCAACTGAGGATCATTTCTGTGAAGTTTGATTAAAATCAAATCAGTGGTATAGCAGATGTTGTTTGAAAAAAAATTGTTTACGCATGGTTGCATGCACATACAGACAGGGGAACCACAGACATGCATGGAGGACAAACAAAATGTGATCATAAAAGCTCACCTTGTCACTATGCTGATTCATTGATAGATTGTTTTTATGTTTCAAGACATGTCAACCCTTGCTTGTGGGTTGTGTCGTCTCCCAGAGAAAGAGAGAAAAAAGATAGAAGAGATAGTGGAGAAGATGAACGTGAGGGACAGGGGAAAAAGAAGAAAATGAATAGAAGTGTAGAAACAGAAGAAATAACAACACCTCCCTCCTCCCCCTACCCGCTGCAAGGACAGCAGGCCTTGCTCAACTGTAAGCCAATATTAATTGGACGCCCAAGCCATGCAAGATACACTTCACCTTTGCCTCACCTGACCACCCTGTTGTCACTATGTGACAGGTGAACTAAAAACAGTGGTCTTGAGAAATAAGATTTTCTGATTGTTCATAATATATCATCTGGTCTCAAAGGATCGAAATAAAATATGTGCTCTATAGATGATGTATGGGGAAACAAATTATGGCCAACACACAGCACAACACCAGCTGTTGCTTGATAGTCATATGAAGTTATGTGAAGATATCTTGAAAGGTTTTCAAGCTATAGAGTGGTCATGATTTTATGACAGGAAATAACTAAGAAAGAGTAAATGCAAGAGTTACAGTTCTTGTGCTCTGCATGTTGTCTGATGTTGATTGATATTTATATGTTTTGTGAAGATAGCTTGAACAAGTTTTCAAGTGATAGAGCGGACAGACAGACAGACAGATGGACAGATCGACAGACAGATGCCCGGGGGTAAAACAATAGGGGGACACATAATTGTTTACTTCATTGCTCAAGAATCAGCATTTTTCAGAAGAAAGCCTGAGGTATTCTTCTTATTTCTGCTCTAAACATGAATTGTGGGTGCTTGCCAAACATGGCTGAATGTGGCGGCTCAGACAAGTATCCACAACCCATGTTTTTTATCCAGTAATAAGGAAAATTTGAGCCCTCGTTTTGTGTATTCAAAGTGGGATTCTTAAGGGTATTCATTGGCAGACCTGTTAACCCTGTATGTACCAAATGGAATCTTCCACCTTATATCTAGCATGAGTCAATTTCAAAATTTTGGGGTGTCAGGTTGTGTTCTCATAAAAATTAATTTGGGAAATGGCTAAACTTTTTGCAAACAGTGTAGGCCCTGATCAGACGCTGCATTTTGCGGTGTCTGATATGGGCCTGCACTGTTTGCCAAGGCACCCCTTTAGGGGTTTCTGGTACTGAATGGGTTAACGGGATTTCTGCGAACAAAAGTGTGTCAGTGCAGTAAGGAACCATGAAACCCATGAGCATACTCCTCTTTTTAGCAGCATTCTGAATGAAGTTAGGCAATCTGGTCCACAGGTACATGGCACCGTGTTTTGTCGAAATTTACTGTAATGATTCTAAGTATTGGGACAGATAAGCCTAAGCAAACAGTGCAGACCCAGATCTGACTGTTCTGCAGTCTGATCAGGATCTACACTGTTTACCATATTTTTTGCACCTTTTGGAAATTGGACTCCTTGCGAGATCAAGAAACAAATTTGTAAAAATTTTATCAGAATTACAGTAGTCGCAGATAAGATTGACCAGGCAGAGGTATCGTTCGTACCTGCCTTTGGAATGTTCTATTAACAAAAAGGTAAACCAAGTCACCCGATTGTGTTAATTGGACTGTAAAACAAACAAAGCAGTGGTGTATATATGGCCATTGGTCCGCTTGCACAAAGCATGCGAAAGGCACTACACCGAATCATCTGGTGGACTCGGCGAAAATGAATAGCTCCGTCTAGTCAATCTTTTCTTGCACACCTGACAAGGAAATTCGTGATTTTACCCTGGGATAGAAATTTATGTTCTGACCCTGGTGTTCCGACCCAAAATCGAACATAATCGCGTGTTTGATAAATGCACTGGTTGATTACAATCTCGTATGCGCCGTCCTTAAGGTTGAAGTCACAGCAACGTCACTAAACATTCCTGCAGTGTCAACACAATATGGCGGACGTTGGTGACCAAAGTGACTGCAGCATTAAAAATCCGCTTTAAGAAATGGAAGGTATGCAACAAAAAGAATCCAATATGGGTGTGAGGGGTGGATAGAAAAATCCGTCCCTCCGGATCACTGTCCAGCATCACTCGGCAAGCCTCGTGATGCCAGACAGTGTCCCTTGGGACGGATTTGTCCATCCACCCCTCACACCCATATAAGATTCTTATAATCTGCGACTACTATACAGCAAGTCCTCGAGGTATCCAAATTTTTAGGATTATTACGGTATCCCTTTATTTCTTGATTACCTTTGATTATAAAGAGTCTATTTAGCTCCCCGTAAGAGAGATGAGTAATGAGAATGGATAATTCTCCTTATTCCTCTTCAGATGCGTGTGTTGTGGATACTTGTTAGAATCACCTCATTGAGACAATTATAACAAGTACCGAAATAGTGATTCTAACAAGTACCCAAACCACAGATACACCACATCTTTATAACACTATTATCCCATTGTATACTGGTGGACTCTTCTATTACTGTATGTTGGAGAAGTCCATTTGTCATTTAAGGGGTTTGACATTTTTATTCCATTTTTGGCAGAAAATCCTGTTAGCAAACAGTGCAGACCCTGATGGGATACCACATTCTGCAGTACCTGATCTGGGCCTGCACTGTTTGCCAGACTAGGCTTTTCCTACCTAGAATGGGTTAACAGGGTCAAAAGCAGAAACTGTGTAAGTCAAACAATCATGTTGCATCCTCAACAAATGTATAGATTACCTTTATGCAAAAAAAAAAATAAAAAAAAATACCATTTAGGGGATTACTGTATTCAAAATTGTCATTTGGGGGTAAGTTGATGGTTTTACTGTTGAAAATTTTGTTTACTGCATCGCCATATAACGGAATTGGCGACCGCAAAACCGACGATTTACCTCCCTAAATGACAATTTTCAATATAGTTATCCCCATTCTAGTGCACTTCTTGAAGCATTAATAAGAAAAATAATGTATACCTCCATAAACCCCAGTTTTCTCTACACATGTATAAAGTGGGGTTTAGAGGGGCGTTCATTTCATAGACTTGTTAACGTGATGTTACTTAGAAAAGAAGAGGAAAATGTAATCCATTAGAGCTCATCCTTTGATTTCTTTTCAGATTTCTTTGTACCCTTTTTGACTTTCTTATCCTGACAGACATTATTGATTATCTGTTTGGCAGCTTGTACTCCTGAATTATAGGCATCATGCAATGATTCAAAATGGCTACTGGACTGTGTGTACGCTCCTGCAAAGTATATATATGGACAAACAGGCTCCTGTAAGGTCTTCCATAGTTCAATGTTGTTTCCTACTTTTGGGTAAGCTGCTGAACCTAGCGTGAACTGGTCATCAGCCCACTTTGAACGGGATATGAATTGTATTTTATTATTTTTTAATGTTTCTTTCCCAAACATTTCCATCAAAATTAACTTCACTTTAAATTTTAATTCTTTGTCTCCCATTTTCTCAAATACAATGGCTGTTTCTCCAAATATATTGCCAGCAAGATATGGTGCACCAGTAAGGCGGTATAAATTGGTCCACGTCTGAAGAAAACCGTCCGAGGCCAATGAAGAGAACACAGTGAATGATCCCACATCTTCTGGCCAAAATGGCTTATCAAATCCAACTATAACCCTGTCAATCTGGTATTGACCAATATTATGAATGGCATGGTACCAGTCTTTAGAGAGTGGTGGATCAAAAATAAGATTCTTCTTCTTCAGGATTCCTGGTGGCACAGCAACAATAACTCTGTCAGCCTCAGCTTGTTTTCTGTCCGTGGTCCTAACAAGGACTTTTTTCCTATTATTATCAACTTTTATGTTTCTCACAACTTTGTTAAGCTGAATTTTAACAGGTTTCTCTGGTCCGTCCCCAGCAACAATTCTATCCAGCATTGTATCTAGGCCATCAATTACAATGCTGTCCCAGCCAAAGTCTAGGTCATAATCATACCAGAGAGCCGAGAAATTGTGGGTCTGAGGAAATGGTAGAGTTTTAAGGATTTCATGAACAGAATCTAGATTTGATAGTGAAGAATTGCTGGAGAAATCTTCCCATTCTCTCTGCACTGCATCTTTTATTGAAATATCTCTATTTTCTTTTTTAGCTTTACCAACTGCACTCAGAAGAATTTTGAATGCTTCAGTATATAAACCAATTGCCTCATCTCCAGAATAAACCATATTCTGTGCTGGAAAGTGAACCTGAAGAGAACCTGCACTTTTTGTTGGAAGTTCAAATTTTTTAACTAGTTTTAATATTGGGTTATCTTTGACTCTTGTATTAATGAGCACGCCCCCAAGCTCAACTTCTGCTCCTTTAGTTTTCTCAGCAATACTTCTTCTTGTCCAAATTCTACCACCATATCTATCCCTTCTAGCCTCGAACACTTTCACATTAAAATTGCCAGCTCTCAATAATTCTCTAGCAGCTGCCATTCCTGCCATGCCACCACCCACAATAATTATGTCCCTTGGACCAGTAGACTGGGAACTATCTTGCTTACATGAATGTATAGCAACATGAAACATGATTACAAATATGCTCAGAATAAGATTACCCATCTTGCCTGCAAAATAAAATGTAAGGTATGCTTAAATTCAAACATAAAAATATAAGCCTACAAATAAAATGTGATAAAAAAAATTCAGCTGTATATGTACAAGTATGTCTGACAAAATAAATAACTCAGCTGGAAAATGCTAGTCAATGAGGATGCCAGATCTCTTAATACCAGATAAAATTAAAATAATGAAGAATGAAGCTAAAGCCAACATTCACTCAACATACATACACTTAGGCAACGCTTTACTAATTTACATGCTCCTGTTTTCCTTGAGCAACGAACCAGGTTTCATTCATATTCATAAATTTCATAAATCTGTTTCCTGAGATATCATTTACATCTATTTTACAGATGCCGCTCCAAAACGAATTTCCTTTTCAAACTGTTCTGTTGTGAATGTGCCATCTAATCTTTCTTGATTGGCATTGAAGACAGAGTACGCACTAAGTTTTGTAGGATCTCTTGGACCTGTTCGTGTATTTTTATAACCAATATAGGAAAGAGACAAAATAAAGTATACTGCTCCAAACTGAATTTCTATGAAAAATTTCCAAAGTACCAACCAGAGAACAATATATAAACACAGAAGTAGTCGAGGTTTCCAAATTTGATCGGAAGAGTTCTTCAAAACATTTAAATCTGTATCTGACGAATATCTGTGGGTATCTTTATTCACCGCTTTTTCAAGCTGCTCTTGAGGTTTCTGAAAAAAAATATAAAGGAATACAGACATGGGTCCAGTTGTTCAAAGCATCATTAGCTTAGCAATTTTGTAAGTAGTCAAATCTTAACTGGTCTTGCATGTACAAATATCTAATACTTAGGTATTTTTGCTGAAAAAATGTAAGTAGCTTTCGTGATTGCAAAGCTACTCACATTTTTTCAGCCAAAAAAATATGGGTAGCTTTAGCAATTGCAAAAGCTACTCACATTTTTTTCAGCAAAAATAGTGTATTTAGGTACCAGCTGATCAGAATCAGAATTGTTTACTGGTGACAGGTCCTTAGACAATCCTTCACAAGGACCAACAGAACTAGTCCCTAGACCTCACAAGGGTGATGAATCTAGAGATAGAGTCATCTGCACCTTCTGCAGACATCAAGAGAGAAGAGGGGAGCTTGTTCCAATCTGAGATTGTCCTAGGGATGAAGCTAAATTTGTAGATGTCAGTCTTAGAGCCAATTTTTTTGAGGGCTAATGAATGTTTTTTCCGAAGTGTTGTCTTTGAAGAGGGAACAAGGTCACCCATGGGTATACTGGCTCTACCCTTTAGACCTTTATATGAAAGTATCAACCTACTTTGCGTTCTCCACTCTTAAAGAGATTCCCACTTCCAGAATGCCAGTCATACTCCCAGTTTCAAACAAGTAATTCCCAGTTAAACAAGAGGCTCAATGAGCCTAAACCGCTCACCTGAGGAACTTAAGTTTTAACAATTCACAGACTTGACTACTAAATCTGCTAATAGAATCCAGCCCATTGACCCTTACAGGATATAAGTCATGATTATTGCATTGCATTCCAAGTTTGAGACTTCTAGCTTCTATAGTTCCTGAGAAATCTTTGACGAAAATTTAACATTGGTCAAAATGGAGAGAAAGAAGAATGAAAGAACAGATGAACAAATAAGCTGAGAAAGCCCAATGTCTCTTACACAAAATAAGTCATCATTATTCTATTGAATACCAAATTTGATGCTTCTAGCTTTTATAGTTCCTGAGAAATCTTTGATTAAAAATTTAACATTGGTCTATTATCTCTATATGGAGAGAAAGAAGAATGAAGGAACAAATGAACCAGACTAGCTCCAAAACCTAATGCAGCCTTTCCCTTTGCCCAATGGTGCTACACATAAAATTTAAACAAGATTGGTCGACTGCCTTCTGAGATATGCTTCATTGAAAGTGTGGACGACGGATGGACGGACGACAGACGACGGACTCCGGAGCCTTGGTATACTATCGGCTCACTGGAGCTTTGGCTCAGGTGAGCTAAAAATTCAAGTCGCTATTTCTGTCACAACATTTTCCCTACGTTAAGTCTATGGGCAAATTTTTTTGTCTCTCAAGGTCACGTAACTCCGAGGTCAATATTCCGATTCGGCCCAAAATCGAACTTAACCGAGATTTTATGCCTGTCCTCGTTACCTGCAAGTTTGAAGCTGATATGAATAAAAATAAAGTTGCTATCGTGGTCACAACATATTTTTTTATGCTCAAGGACAGGTAACTCCAAGGCAAATATTCCGATTCGGCCCAAAATCGAACTTAACCGAGATTTTATGTCTGTCCTCGTTACCTGCAAGTTTGAAGCTGATCTGAAAAAAATTCAAGTCGCTATCGTAGTCGCAACATTTTCCCTAATTAAGTCTATGGGCAAATTTTTTGTCGCTCAAGGTCACGTAACTCCGAGGTCAATATTCCGATTCAGCCCAAAATTGAACTTAACCGAGATTTTATGCCTGTCCTCATTACCTGCAAGTTTGAAGCTGATATGAATAAAAATAAAGTTGCTATCGTGGTCACAACATATTTTTTTATGCTCAAGGACAGGTAACTCCAAGGCAAATAATCCGATTCGGCCCAAAATCGAACTTAAACGAGATTTTATGTCTGTCCTCGTTACCTGCAAGTTTGAAGCTGATCTGAAAAAAATTCAAGTCGCTATCGTAGTCACAACATTTTCCCTATGTAAAGTCTATGGGCAAATTTTTTGTCACTCAAGGTCATGTAACTCCGAGGTCAATATTCCGATTCGAACTTAACTGAGATTTTATGCCTGTCCACGTTACCTGCAAGTTTGAAGCTGATCTGAATAAAAATAAAGTTGCTATCGTGGTCACAACGTATTTTTTTATGCTCAAGGGCAGGTAACTCCAAGGCAAATAATCTGATTCGGCCCAAAATCTAACTTAACCTAGATTTTATGTCTGTCCTCGTTACCTGCAAGTTTGAAGCTGATCTGAAAAAAATTCAAGTCGCTATCGTAGTCACAACATTTTCCCTATGTTAAGTCTATGGGCAAATTTTTTGTCGCTCAAGGTCACGTAACTCCGAGGTCAATATTCCGATTCGGCCCAAAATCAAACTTAACCGGGATTTTATGCCTGTCCTCGTTACCTGCAAGTTTGAAGCTGATCTGAATAAAAATAAAGTTGCTATCGTGGTCACAACGTATTTTTTCATGCTCAAAGGCAGGTAACTCCAAGGCAAATAATCCGATTCGGCCCAAAATCGAACTTAACCGTGATTTTATGTCTGTCCTCGTTACCTGCAAGTTTGAAGCTGATCTGAAAAAAATTCAGGTCGCTATCGTAGTCACAACATTTTCCCTATGTTAAGTCTATGGGCAAATTTTTTGTCGCTCAAGGTCACGTAACTCCGAGGTCAATATTCCGATTCGGCCCAAAATCAAACTTAACCGGGATTTTATGCCTGTCCTCGTTACCTGCAAGTTTGAAGCTGATCTGAATAAAAATAAAGTTGCTATCGTGGTCACAACGTATTTTTTCATGCTCAAGGGCAGGTAACTCCAAGGCAAATAATCCGATTCGGCCCAAAATCGAACTTAACCGTGATTTTATGTCTGTCCTCGTTACCTGCAAGTTTGAAGCTGATCTGAAAAAAATTCAGGTCGCTATCGTAGTCACAACATTTTCCCTATGTTAAGTCTATGGGCAAATTTTTTGTTGCTCAAGGTCATGGAACTCCGAGATCAATATTCCGATTCTGCCCAAAATCGAACTTAACCGAGATTTTATGCCTGTCCTCGTTACTAGCTACAACGATGACAACATTTTCCCCATGTTAAGTCGATAGGCAATTTTTCGGGCGCTCAAGGGGACGTAACTCTTGAGTGAATTATCTGATTCGGCCCAAAATCGAACTTGACCGAGATTTTATGCCTGTACTGGTTATCTGCAAGAATGAAGTTGATCAGAAAAAAATTGACGGAGCTAGAGTGATGACAAGCTTTTTCCTATGTGAAGTCTATGGGAGCTAGATGTTGCCATGGCAACCAGAGTTCCACTCAGATCTGCCTGAAAACCTAATGAAGCCTTTCCACTTGCCCAATAATGCGACACATGAAATTTGATCAAAGTTGGCCAAGTAGTCTTTAAGATATACATTTTTGAAATTCCCATTAACCCTAATGCAAAAACACACAAGGGCAGGTAACTCCTAAGTGAATGATCCGATTCTGCCAGTTATCGAACTTGACCGAGATTTCATGGCTGTGCTGGTTATCTGCAAGAATAAAGCCAATCTGAAAATAATTGAAGCAGCTACGGTGATGACAACATTCTCCCCATGTTAAGTCAATAGGCAATTTTTTCAATGCTCAAGGGCACGTAACTCCTGAGTGAATAATCCGATTCAGCCCAAAATCGAAATTGATCGAGATTTCATGCCTGTCTCGTTATCTGCAAGAATGAAGTCTATCAGAAAAAAATTGACGGAGCTAGAGTGATGACAAGCTTTTTCCTAACGCTCAAGGGCACGTAACTCCCGAGTGAATAATCCGATTCAGCCCAAAATCAAACTTGATCGAGATTTCATGCCTGTCCTCGTTATCTGCAAGAATGAAGACAATCAGAAAAAAATTGACGGAGCTAGAGTGATGACAAACTTTTTCCTATGTTAAGTCTATGGAAGCTATTTGTTGCCATGGCAACCAGAGTTCCAATCCGATCTGCCCGAAAACAGTATGCAGCCTTTCCCCCTACCTGATAATGCTTCACATGGAATTTGATCAAGATTGGCCCACTGGTTCAGGAGATATACTTCTTTGAAAGTGTGGACGACGACGACGGACGCCGGCTCGTGGTATACTAATACCTCACATGAGCCTTCGGCTCAGGTGAGCTAAAAACGGGCAGCACGTTTTTGGACTTAAACTTTCTCCAGTTCCTACTGGAGGGTAACAGTAATTGGAACCCAGGACGTGCTTGCATATTCCAGGACTGGACGAACCAGTCCCTTGTATGCCATTGTAATACTAATGACGTCATTAGTAAACATATCATTAAAGCTTTGATCATTTAATATGGCAAGTATGCTAATATTTTTGCCGAAAAAAATGTGAGCAGCTTTTGCAAAAGCTGCTCACATTTTTTCGGCAAAAATACTGCTATTAGGTATTTAGCTTGATAGAGCAGTTAACAATATGGCCACTAGCAAGCTCGTTAAGCTAACAATGCATCGAACAACTGGGCTCTGGCCTCTGAGCTGTGACAAGTGAAAATGTGTCTAAGGGCATGTGTGCATAGCTGATAATAATAATAATAACAATAATAATAATTGACCTTATTTATAGAGGGTAACACATTTAGTACTAGTACTAATCTTCCATGTGGCCCTCTTTTCCTGGGTAGGAACCAGTACTAAGCAATGCGGATAAAGTTTCTTGCTCAAGGAAACAACATGTGGCGCTTGCGAGGATCGAACAAGCTACCTCTCGATCTCAAATCTGATGCACACTAGTACTGGTAAACCGCTTAGAGGATCTAAGCCTGTCCAGGAACGGCGGTGTGAGGCGGACCGTCCATGCTAATAAACCCAATTGGTTTCATTGGGCGACAGGGCTTGAGATGTCATTTCATCTCAATATCGGGTAAAAGTCCCACAAAATTGGAAGCAACGTCTCCAAAATGACCTTTACAGTGTTGACGGGGACGTTAAACCTCAAATCAAACAAACTATACCACTGCACCACAGCGCTCCACACCACCCAGATCAGCATCCACATCCATGTTGTCTGAACAGTCATCACTGTGCACTGTATGAATGTCCTTTTGACAAAAGTTTTCTTATCATGGTTTCAGATAAGGAATAACCAGGATAAATAAAGGATAATTGTTCTAATACACCACAATCTCTTTATGACACTATTAATGGGGTCCAAAGCAGAAACCATGTTAGTTAAACAACTGTGCTATAGCCAAACAAAAATGTATAGATTATATAGAAAAATGACCATTCATGGTCATTTTTCTATATAATCTATACATTTTTGTGATCCATCCCGAAACCGTGTTATATCCATATGATAACTGTGTTATAACAAACCATGTTATAATGAGGTTGTGGTGTATTTAGGAACAAGTTGTGGTCAAACTATCACCAGGTGTAGACTCACTATAATCATTAATGCTGTTTACCTTTTCTTCTTTCATGATACAATATGCATCTACCCTTTCAATAATGCTGCAGAGGGCACAGGCACTAGGCATTATTCGAAGAAAGGTAGACATTGATGCTTGTCTAACGAAAGGGTAAAAAAACAAAAATTAGAAACAAAATTGGCCAACCAAAAACATAAAACTGGGAAATTCAAAGGCATACAATGAATATTCTGTAAGCAGAGCAGACACACAACTACTATACTAAAATTCCTAAGGGGAAAATCTCCAAAAATATATCTGTTGTGAAATTCCGCTATTAAGACCACCATTTTCAGTTACCGGGTACTCTCTTTGTGTCTGGTCAGAGACCACCTTTGGGTCCAGTTTAAAGACCACTTTTTGACAGGCTCAAATGCTGAAGGTGGTCTTAATAGAGGAATTTTACAGTAAATAAGAGTTATAGTTCTTGTGGTCTGTATGTCCTCTGACAATGCTATATAGTTCTCTGAAGTTTATGAAAATATCTTCAAAAGTATTCAAGATATAGAGGGGACAAAATTTGTGACAGACTGATGGAGTCAATTTCTGGCGAAAGAATGTGCACTATACTGGTTAACCGCTTATGTATAACCCTGCCTAGGAAAAGTGTGAATAGGTAAACTGACCAGCTCAAAAATGACCTAAAATAGTTTTGACTGTGCCATTAAACTCCAATACAAACAAACAGACCGATGGACATTCAGACAAGAATAAAGGTTTTTTGTCTGCATGTCGTCTGATGATGCTTTACATTTCTATTAAGTTTCATTATATACTGCGACCTCATTATAAATGGTCACTTTTCTACACAGATGCTTGGGGTCAGGACCAATGAGCTTTCTGGCCCAACAAAACAGGCCTACTATTGATAAAACTTGTTTGAACACTTTAAAACAATGTTTAAAAAAAGGTCCCCATCACTGATAGGCTCTATGCATGATGCAGCATCTGTGCAAAAATTGGCCATTGTCTCATTTCAAAGTTAATTTAAAACAAGAGTTACGGTTCTGAGCAACTTTAGAATCTGTCTGCCACTACAATGACTTCATATTACCCAGCACAAGCCTTTACCCTAACCCTAATGACCTGGCTGGCTTAACCTAACCCTAACCATCAGTGACATACTCCTAACCCTAAACTTATCCTAGCCTTTGATGATAACATTCACAGGCGCTTGGCCCGTTGATTTGTCCAAAAAAACTGGTGGAATGTCTAAAAAGTCAAAATATGAGTAAAAAAAAACAAAAAAACACACACACAAAAAAACAACAAAAAAACATTCAAACTGGTATAGAAAGCTAGCTTTAAAAAATCTATTTTTTTTTTTATTCATATTTTGACATTTTACACATTCCACAAGTTTTTTTTTTTTTTTTTGGCAAATCAACGGGCCAAACGCCTGTGATATTAACAGTGGGGCATATTCTATTATTAAAAAGTCAAGCCTTTTCAAATTATAGAATGGACATGATTGTATGACAGCTAGACAGGCAAGAACCCCAAAAACAATATGTCACCACCACTTACGCGGCTGGTGTGGTGGTACTTTTTTTTTTTTTTTTTTTTTAATATTATTTTCTCTTTCTGAAAGCTTAAACTTGTGTGTCTAATTTTATGCAACGTGTGCAAGGAAATGCATTTTATCTGAACATGCACCTCACTCCTGAGTTCTGGCTGAGTGTCTTTTGTTAAGTCAGTCCCATCTTCTTTAGTGGCAGGAGAAAACAAATTTCTAATGAAAGAATTCCCAGATTTTTGTTCTTTTGCCTTTTTCTTACGGTATTCGAGCAACTGCGCCTCCATTGATCAAAATAACCTCAGTGGAACGCTTGTGACCGAGGTTGCTATTTAGGCGTACACTGATAACAATCGTTTCGATGATCAGGAATTTACGGTGACGCAGTAAATTTTCTTCTTAATACTTTATCTGGCTATCGAATATATTTATGAGACAATGAGTGCGTCTGTGTCCCTCCAGTCTGGCCTGAAAATGCCGATATTTGGGCTTGGAACTTTCAAGATTCGAGGAATGGAAGTTGTTTATTCAGTCCTGGACGCTGCACTGGAAGCAGGATACAGATCAATAGATACAGCCAGTGTTTACAGAAATGAAACTGACATAGGCAAGTGTCTGAAGGATTTGATGCCAAAGTACGACCTACAAAGACATGACATATTCATAACCAGTAAACTGGGACCTAAAGATCATGGGCATGGGAAGTGCAGGGAAGCATGTTTGAGATCAATAGAAAATTTAGATTGTGAATATCTAGACTTGTTTCTGATTCACTGGCCTGGAGTACAAGGGAAGAAGCCAGACGACAACTCTAACAAAGAGATGAGACTAGCAAGCTGGCAAGATTTGGAAGAACTATACAAAGAAGGGAGACTCAAGGCAATAGGGGTGTCGAACTTTGAACAAAGACATCTAGAGGAATTATTGAGAGAATGTAACATAAAGCCTGCCGTTCTCCAGATAGAACATCACCCGCATCTGGTACAACATGCTTTAGTTAAATATTGTGGAGAGAACGACATTCACTTCCAAGCATACTCATCTTTAGGGACTACAACCGATAATAATCAGCTTCTTACAGACCCAGTTGTATCTGAATTGGCCAAGGCTAAAGGGAAATCCCCTGCGCAAGTTCTTCTCAGATGGGCTGTCCAGCAAGGAATAGGGGTGATTCCTAAATCTACAAATCCAGCGCATATACGCAACAATATTGACATTTTTGACTTCAGATTAAGCGACAATGAAGTCGCAAGATTGAACAGTTTAGACACCCAGCACCACTATTGTTGGAATCCTAGTGCTGTTTCATAACACTCGATAATTCACGCCACTGAAAAAAGGTTGTGTGCCTGCTGTGACACTATTTTGAACTTTATGCTAGCACACATTTGTGGTGCAGTGTATGTTTCAATGGTTCAAGAAGAAAAATGTGACGTGACTCTTATTTTAGCAGCAAACGTTGATTGAGCACGCGTTAGAACCGGCGACAAACACATTTGAGAAAATAAATAATAATATTTACTAATTAATATTTCTCTGTACATTGTATTTTTAAAGGTACACACGTTAACGTGGCAAACAACATCAATGGCCAATGCTCAAGCTGTTTACAGCGAAACAACAACAACAAAAAAAAAACAACATCTGTATAATGAATGCCGCTTGGGGTTAAGACGTATTGGAAGATAGATAAGCTGATGAAATATACATGGTTTTCTTCTCAGTTCATCCGCCTCTAACACACGGATGTAATACGTCTAACTTCGAATGACTGTCTGCAATTTGTGTCCGTTTGAACAGAAATAAGAAAAAAAAATGGCACAAACAGCGCTATAGCATGTATTTACCTTTGCATAACGCCTCGTTCATAAATTGTTCATTCGCTTCAGCTGCTGCCGCGTCACGTTTAAACGTCTGTATAATAAATGCCGAGTAAACCTCCGGTTATATAGAGAAAAGAGCGGTCTACAAGGGTATACATTATTTTCCTTATTTCTGCTCAAGAATATAGATAAAATGTGTCCTCGTTAGAACCGTCTCGATGAGCTCAATGTTTAAAGCGAAAATAAGAAAAACAAAACTTCACGAATTACCATAAAATGTTACCATAAAATGTCAATTTCGGAGCCATGAAAGCGCTACCCAGCAAGCAAAGAATGCCGGGCCAACGTCGGACCGATAGCGATACGACGCTTTCGGTCCGATGTTGCCGGCATGGAAACACTTTATCAGGATACCAATGTCGGCCCGACCGACAGTTTGTTTGTTTGATTTGAGGTTTTACGTCCCCGTCAACACTGTAAAGGTCATTTTTGAGACGTTGCTTCCAGTTTTGTGGAACTTTTACCCGACATTGAGATGAAATGACACAAGCCTTGTCGCCCAATCAAGCCAATAGGGTTTATAAGCATGGACGGTCCGACTCGTGCGCACCGCTTTGCCTGTGCAAGCTTAGATCCTCTAAGCGGTTTACCAGTACTCGTGTGCGGGTCAGATTCAGCTCTGCGTGGAAGCATCATGCAGCCCATATATTTCTTCAAGCCCCGATGGGCGGGGGCCGCCCGACCGACAGGGTATGTCGCACTGATATGTTATCATAATGGGCTCTACTTAGAATGCCGTATTCAACGTGACAAAATTGAACACCCAGCGTATAATGCAGTGAAGTCAAGGCATTTACGTTGTTCTTAAATATGTTGTATCAGTAACATATGTGATTTCCGACATCTTTCGCTTCGAGTCCAGGCAACTGTTGTCTAGTATTTTAATTACCATCTGCAGCGATCTAGGCGATACCTGTTTCTCGTTTCAATGTTTTCCTTTATAAACATGGTAACAGCTGTTCAGTGAACGTTGCATTTCAGCACGTTGGTCATTGACGACAACACAGGAGCTTTAAGTTTCTATCTATCTGTCTATCTATCTATCTTCTGATACTGCGTCGGTCACATTTGACCATTACCGCAGGTGTATATTACATACACTCGAGGTTTTGCAGGATGAAAGCCTACACAGTAATAATGTAATTACGGTAGGGATCTTTAACCTGCACAGGAGATTCCGGGACGTTTCGGCCCTGAGTCGTTTCGGCCGGGTCGTTTTGGCCCGATTTTATTAGATAGCATTTTTCCTGTATAAAACATTATTATTTAAATTTGGAATATTATTTAAACGCCCTGTCACGTTATGTTATAGTTATGATAGCCCAAATAAAGTGTTTTAATTAATTTATTTTATTCAGCAGGATAACGGTTATATACTTTTCTTTCTACAATGATTGAATTTGGTTACACAATCAGCAGGCAAAATCACATACATACATACATACATACATACAAACATACATACATACATACATACATACATACATACATACATACATACATACATACATCCATACATACATCCATCCATCCATCCATCCATCCATCCATCCATCCATCCATCCATCCAACCAACCATCCATCCATGCATGCATCCATCCATCCATCAGCAGGCAAAATCACATACATACATACATACATACATACATACATACATACATACATACATACATACATACATACATACATACATATATTTATCGCCCTCCCCCCCCCCCCCCCCCCCCGCCCATCGGGGCTTGAAGAAATAGATTGGCTGCATGATGCTTCCATGCAGAGCTGAAACAGACCGCACGCAAATACTGGCAAACCGCTTAGAGGATATAAGCCTGCCCCGGCAGAGCGGTGTGAGTTTGCCAGCTCATGTTTATAAACCCTATTGGTTTCATTGGGCGACAGGACTTGAGATGTCATTTCATCTCAATGTCGGGTAAAAGTCCCGCAAAATTGGAAGCAGTGTCTCCAAAATGACATATACAGTGTTGACGAGGACGTTAAACCCCAAATCAAACAAACAAATCGCCCTCGCCAATTGGGGCTTGGTGCAGTATATATTTTACTTTTTGTCCTTTGAGATCAGCGTGAATATTCTGAGAAATTAGAAATAAATTATTGGTTTAGACTCATATTCTAGACAGGTTTTTAATTATTTGGACCCCATTTTGATTTATATCAGTCATTGAATCGACTGCCTATTCGAAATTCGCAAAATTGCAGTATGTTTCCTCTGGCTTTCGCTGTCGGGTCATTATAGGGTCACTGACGAGGCTGTATTAGCCGAAACTACGTAGTATGACCCATCTTCTTTCTTATGAATGTTTTCATTGCTCTTAAAGGAACTCATTTTTGATTTTAATTGGAGAATAGATTGGGCTGCATGATTCTTCCACGCAAGGTTGAAACCGACCGCACATGAGAACACATAAATAAAGAATAATAATAAAAAATAAATAAATAAAGATTATATTAAATAATAATTAAAATACCTGTTCCATAAAGGCGATGCTGCCACCGGTCACACACGTCACACGTAACAGCATAGCGTCGGCCATTTACTTCCTTGTCACATGAGATGCACAATTCAGTCATTTTGAAATTTACTTCGACAATCTTTATAAGCGTTTTCAAAGATAAGTGATGGGGTGGTGTCTCGGAGCACCTTATATACATTGGTTGCCGACATTTAAATGACTTCAGTGAAACAAATTCTAAAGCATATCAATCATAACATTTTTTTTTTTTTTTTTTTGTAAATTAACAGAACCGCCATTTCCCGCCGAACTCAAAGGGCTGCTAATTAAAGACGCTCGCATTTAACGTGTGTTTTCAAACTGTTACGTTAACGTAATTACACCGCCACATAGTTGATCAATTATATACAAAAATAAGGGGATTAGCTAACTCCATCCAAAGTGATTAATGGGTGATTGATTAACGGACCATTATCATGTGATGATATAACTACTTCTTAAAAAGCCATGAACTTAAAGTCTGTAAATAAATATATAACAATTGGGGTTTCATGGTTGCTGCAGAAGGTTCATAGATTTGAAGACCATGATTAGACTGCACTCTACTCTTGCGCAGGATTGTCTGAGTCTTTCTCTTTGGTGGATCATGACAAAATTATATAGGCGTATTTTCGTCATGTTGTATGTCGCTGTGTCTGCAGAATGTTCCCAAAGATTTTGAAGGTTTGTGAAGTTCGTCTCAATGGTATGATTAGACTGCACGCAAGTGCTCAGTGGTCTATTTCACGCGCAACATACAGACATGCATGGTGCGCATCCATTCTAAGGGTGTTTTTTTTTTTTTTTTTTTTTTAATAGCCCTGGGCGGCAAAAGGCTTCGGCAGTTAGCAGATACTGATCACACGGCACTGACTTGCAGGACTTACTAGTATCAAGGGCACGCACATTTTGAGAACAGCATGCGAAATATTTGCGAAATGTAGCCTAATTATTTTATATGATCAGCCTCCATCTGTCGTTGTGATACCTTCAAATACTAAATAACCTATAAATCTGTTCATTGTGATCAGAGTCTGCGCAGTTTGAAAAAAAACCCTCTTTTTGAGCTATTAATATTTGGACGCTGTAATTATTTTGTATGATCAGCCTGCATTTGATACCTTCAAAGACCTTTTTACCTATAAATCTGTTCATTGTGATCAGAGGCTACACAGTTAACCATCTGTTTTCTGACCTATTGACGTGTTAACGAGAGAAGATAGCAAAAGCACAGGCTGATCTTCGACAAACAAAATATATATACATATAAATAAAGTGATAAAAAAATCAGGCCGAAACGACCCACCAATATGGCCGAAACGACCCACCCCCGAAATTAGGCCGAAACGACCCAGGCCGAAACGACCCGGCCGAAACGACTCAGGACCGAAACGACTCAGGACCGAAACGACCCGCGACCGCACAGGGGATGGTTCTCCCTGCACAGAGGGGCTCCAGTTAACGTCCCGATCCGAAGGACGGTGCACTTTATGACATTCATCCCTGCAAATGATGCCAATGGAGCGTGTTCGGAGACCGAAATTTTATCGCCGCTGCCGGGGATCGAACCCGGGACCTCTAGCATCAGAGGCAAGTGCACTAACCACTGAGCTATCACGCTCCATGACAAACAAACAAACAAAGCACTCAAGTATAATGCGCGAAAAATAAAACTTTAGATAAAGTAAAATAAAAAATTCCCGAGGTGATGTGCAAGAAAAATAATTTCAGTTTGGCCAGAAATGCATGTCAAAATGGCCCAAAAGACACGCCGGCTGGCCCTATATAGGATAGCCGATTCTGATCATTTCATCATGCATTTCTTCCGAAATTCAAGCTCCTATGATGACAAGCGCAAATCTTACCATATGAGCATGCATTTGAAGCACAGGTGCAGCCGGAAAGCTCTTATCAGTAGGTCAGAGATCACAGTCACCATCTCAGGGTCAAAACATTGGTACCAACGGAAAGGGTTTGTTATACATGTTTTATTGAATATGGTACTGGGTTCAGTTGTAGATGAACGTTTCCATCCCGAGTAAGGCTGACACGATTAATCGTATAATCGATTAATCGATCGATAAATTCCACAAAAATGATTATCATGTCTGATTTGCTTTTAATCGATTACTTGATAGGTACAATTCACTACCCAAAGTTATGCCTAAAATAGCGGGATGAGTGGCAAACAGTGCAGACGCTGATGAGACGCCGCATTCTTTGGCGTCTCATCTGGGTCTACACTGTTTGCTCAGGCCTGTCTGTTCAAATATACATATGGTCAAGTGCCAAGATATGGTAAGCGTCATGCTCAGACAGCAAGCCAGACAGATAAAACTATGACAAAAACCTTAGCGATTACCAATCGATTATCGATCGCAATGGCAGGGTGATAATCGATTATCGTTTCAGCTCCGATTAGCAAGCCCTAGTAAGAGTTGCTGTGTTCAGCAGGATAATGGTTAAAACTAGCCCTCAAAGCTTCTTGAGCAAAATTTTTACGTTAACCAGTCTTTCCAAGGCGGTTCTGTCACGGTTTATTTTTGTTGCAGTTTGTTTTTGCATGTATGTAATGCAAACTCTACCCTTTTTTAGCTCACCTGAGCACAACGTGCTCAATGTGAGCTTTTGTGATCACCCTTTGACCGTGGTACGTTCGTCGTCAGTCCTTCGTCGTCAACAATTATGTTGTTCACCCTCTAGAAGCTATAGCTTTGCTTATCTTCGTGAAACTTGCTCTGAATGTTTGCCTCTATAAAATCTAGGTCATATTCGATACTGGGTCATGTTGGGTCAAAAAGTAGGTCACCAGGTCAAATCAAAGGAAAACCTTAGCACAGTTTCGGTACAAATGTCCTCAGTCTTGCTCAGAATGATCATCTTGACAATATGTAGATAAGTTCGAATATGGGTCTTGTTGGGTCAAACAGAAGGTCAGTAGGTCAAGTCATATAAAATCATTGTTAACATTCTAGAGGCCATAGTTTTGGTCCAATCATAATCAAACTTGCTCAGAATGATCATCTTGACAATATCTAGTTCAAGTTCGAATATGGGTCTTGTCGGGTCAAAAGGTAGGTCAGTAGGTCAAATCATAGAAAATTCTTGTTAACAGAGGCCACAGTTTTGATCCAGTTATCATCAGACTTGCTCAGAATAATCATCTTGACAGTATGTAGGTCATGTTCGAACAGTTCGACTATGGGTCTTGTCGGGTCAAAAAGTCGGGTCTAACTGTTGGTTTTCTTTTGCTCCAGCAATTCAGTGGTTTCTTGCTGTCGAGTCCTCGCCGTTGTTTCATCTCTGTGGTTGTTTGATTATTTGTGTTCACGGAGATGTTGCACTGGTGAGTTAGGAGGCCTTCATGCGGACTGAACAAATTATTTGTCTAAATCGCGACGGAAGTAAGGGCGAGGATTGTGGCCACGTAAAATCGATTTAAGCCCCCAGTGGAATTCGTTTCCGCAGACCGTTCCAAGGCGGTTCTTCTGTCGCGGTTTATTTTTGTTATGGTTTGTCTTTTGGTGTTTGTGTCGCTTATGTTATTTTATTTTGGATAGCCTATTGGCCAGTTTGTGGGAAAGTAACTGTCCTTTTGGCTTTCCGATGTTGGTATTTCCATTAGGGTCTGTTGTTTCATGTCTGTGTGTCATTCCCTTTGGTGTCTCTAATGGGAGCTGTGGGTTGATTGTATCGATTCCTGATCATTGCCTCCACTTCTATTTTCCTCTGACCACAATCGGAGCGTTTGCCTGATATGATATATGCAGAACAAAAAACAAAACATAAATGCTAATTATCAGCTCTTGGATTTATCGCTCTTTGACCATTGTAAACTGTGATCCTAGTCATACACTTGTGCCCTTTCTGTAACTTGAAAATGGTTTCAGAGATTTTGTTGAATATGTTTATAAAATGGTTATGCTGTGGAAGCAAAGAATACACCACAGAACTTAAAAAGTTTAGAGTGTACAGTTTTCTGGGCCAGTCTAGCTAGTTTCGGCCCATTAGGCCTCATCAGCGACTGTGAAATATTTTCAAGGTTCCACAATGGAATTAATGATCCTAAAGGACAAGGAAATATACACTACACTATGTTGACAGGCAGGGAGACCTTTTACGACCGCCACACATTCTCTTAAAACCAGCTGTAGTGACGCACAGCCTTGTCGGCCCCGCCCATAGGGGCTTGAAGAAATATATGGACTGCATGATGCTTCCACGCAGAGCTTAATCTAGCCCGCACACTAGTACTGGTAAACCGCTTAGAGGATCTAAGCCTGTCCAGGAACCGCGGTGCGAGGCGGGCCGTCCATGCTAATAAACCCTATTGGTTTCATTGGGCGACATGGCTTGAGATGTCATTTCATCTCAATGTCGGTAAAAGTCCCACAAAATTGGAAGCAGCGTCTCCAAAATGACCTTTACAGTGTTGACAGTGTAAACCTTAAATCAAACAAACAAAGACGCCCAGCCTTGCAAAAATGTAAAGCATGCAGGAAGCAAGAACCACAAGTCTTGCTTTACTAATTTTTGTGTTATGACTCTTTGGACATCAGAAATAACGGATTCTGTGATAAACTTTATGTAGTCTGTGAACAGAAAACTATTTTGAGATATTTTCGGTAAATACACAAGAATGTGAAGCAGCATGAGGTGATCTGCATAAAATGAGAACTGTAGTCCTGGTTTACTTCCGTTTGGAGCTATGGCCCTTTGAACAGTGAAAAAAATGTCATCTCAGTCATATATTCATGTCAACTTGATCAAACAAACACACAACTCTATAAAAGGAATGCACCTTCACGTTGAATTCATTTTTTGGTCGATTCCTCTAAATACAGGAATCATCGCCAAGAGACATCCGTGACAAAATATTGCTGCACATTACGACAACATACCCGTGCGACATAGTGCATATTTCGCATCCCAAAGATGTCTTCTTTTCTGATGAAAATCTGCGATATTTTTGTTATTTTTACTTCAAACATAGGTTGTTGGTGCTCGTTAGAACCGCCTCATTGAGGCGGTTCTAACGAGTACCCACAACCTATGTCTATGAGCAGAGATAAGGAAAATAATAATTTTGACCCTAAACCCCAGTTTTCTCTATATAAAGTAGGATGTAAGGGGGTCTTCATTTCACGGACCTGTTAGCTTGATGAAATTCAAAACAGTTTCGAAAGCTTCACAAGAAACTGACGATGAAACTTCATACGAGGGCAAGTCAATAAGTAACCAGGCTATCCCATTTCCAGTTGACAACCACAATTTTCATGCCTTGTTTCAATATATGTTTTAGACATGAGGGCAAAATTGCACCCTTATCGTGTCATTCACTCATTTAAGAAATGATTTTTATTTTTCTGTTGTTCATGAAGTATGAACGCACTGCGTCGCGGAAGAGCTGAAAAAAAAAAAAAAAAATAAGTTTATTATTTATATTTACATTATTTGCCCCCCCCCCCCCCCCTCATCACTGGGGGACAAAATGCTTATATGGCAAACTTTTAAAGCTGAAAAGCATTTACACGCTGTTTTTTCTACAAAGAACGGAACAGCATGACGTCACCGACGCCCATAGAGAACCATGGTTTAGACTGACGTCACTGAAAATCATGTGACTCGATGCGTTCATGGAAGTATGAACTACATTGTTTTCTATAGGTTTACATTAGACTTTACACTGGAAATGTAAATATTCATCAGTGGTCCTTATATTCTCAACGCCCATAATGGCAGCGATGGTTCCAAAGGACTTTATGAAAGGTATGGAAACTTTTTACGGGGACGAAACAGTCTCTAAACACCAGACATAGTTAATGTGTGCTATAAAGATTTATCCTTTGGGTGCAAGATTCCTTTTCAGTGACCCTCAAATATATTCAAGTCCGATGTAATCTATATTCTGGTTTAAACTCCCAACCAAATGCAAAATTCAAAGTTCACAAACAATCGCCCGATCAACGTTGTCAGTGCTTTGATTGACTGTGTGATGACACTTGCTTGATGAAAGTACAGTAGTGGGGTATGGTGTAGTGCTTGCGGCACTTTATTTTCTTGCTAACAACTAGACGAGACCTGCTGTCTTTTCATTATATATTATTTTCCTTATCTCTGCTCATAGACATAGGTTGTGGGTACTCGTTAGAACCGCCTCAATGAGGCGGTTCTAACGAGCACCAACAACCTATGTTTGAAGTAAAAATAACAAAAATATCGCAGATTTTCATCAGAAGAGAAGCCATTTTTGAAATGTTAAATATGCACTATGGGTAGAGAAAGAGCATTGTGCATTTTCCTTCTCTGTTCTCACTCTCACCTTCCCTATATTTAATGGGTTAACCGTAATGCAATCAGTCAAGACTAAGAGTCATCCCAGCAGGCACATGACGTAATTGTGACGTCACGTCAACGCGACGTTTATGCAACGTCAAGACGTTGCACCGCACCGACGTTGATTTGACGTTGTCCTAGCGACGTGTGCCTGCTGGGATGTTGGAATGGTCAAAGTTGTGAAAATTTGCGCGCTGTTTGTGTGTGTCCTGTTGGAAAGAAGAAAGCAATTAATTGCATGATCATTGTATGAATCCGTCATGTAGATCAAATACTATTAGGCAAATGTCATTAAATATTAAAAATGTTGACCAGTGTGTGGTCGAGTAACCTATTTTGTTCTGGCAGTCGATAATCAATAAGAATGCGCAACCATCGAGGCAGGTCAAACCCAAAAGTAGAGCTTAATTTGCATTCAAGAAAGACCCTGAAGCCACGCAGTGTTTATCCACGCAGATCTGAACGGATCTTCTCTGTTCGCGTGAGTGCTCTCTAGCGTCTATGTTAAACAGCAAAGATTCTGACCAGACTTGGTGAATACAGGAGCTGATCAAAATCTTTGTCATATAAATCGCATGGGCTTTCATACAGGGTTTGCTACGCTCTGGCTCTGTTGGTTGTTTACTGTAGTTTTTCTTTTATTTGTTTTAACTCACCCGAGCCTTTAAGTTCGGTGGTTTTTTTATATGTGTCGCTTCAGCATAAACGGGTCTTCGAGTATGTGCGCCCAGCGAAGACTCTCATCGGACGCAGTCTGATCAGAGTTTTCGCTGTACGCAATTTGGATGTCTGTCGACCCAATGCCCGCCATGCATGCAGGCAGATAAGCAGTTTGATTTTGTTTTCGATGAGTGGCCGTTTTGGGGATGATATTTTATGCGCCCCCAGCCCCAAAACACACACACACACACACACACACACACACACACACACACACACACACACACACACACACACACACACACACACACACAAGGGGAAGAGGGGCAGTGATTACAAATGGCTGGTGCATAAGAGGGTTATCTGTAGAATCTGGACTGCAATCATGATTTGGGCTTGGCAAACAGTGCCTTGATTCCTTGTTGCAGAGCATGTAGCCAAGGATCCGTCAAACAATTCCTCATCTGAAGCCACTGTACCGATCGCTGCCAAATTACATATGAGGCCTCTATATATGGACCGGGAAACGAAAATTTCTTTGGTGTCTCTGATGGGAGGTGTGGGTTAATTCCTGATCATTGCCTTCACTTCTATATCGTAAGGGTCTGGGTCACATTACCAAGTTGGCCACTATGTTCATATCACCGGAACCAATAGGCCAGTGATCTTGGATCTTCGCATCGTATGTAGCATTGGGCGCTCTGACCTTTCATAATTTGTTCAACTGATGACATGCTGATTTGGACCCATTTTATTCACCATTTTTGCATTATTTGCTGGGCTCCCAGCTTACACTTTATAAATATTGGAAAAACAGGTAACCAGACCCCCCTGACCTTTCAAGGTCAGGGGGTCTGGTTACCTGTTTTCCCAACACTGATCATCTTCAGACTAGGGACCAGCAAATAATGCAAATAAGGTCAATGGCCGAGGCCACATCAGAATTTGTAAATAAGGCCTAAAATACCTGTGTTTCCGCTCACCCGACCGATCCTAATTTTTTGTACCGACCCTGCAATTTTTATGGCCATCCAGAAAAAAAAAATAAAAGATTTTCTTACCTACTGACCTTAATATTTTCTAATAATTTGGATAAATATCATAAAACTGTCCAAAACGCAAAACCAATACTTAAATTCCTGTTCTTTTGCTTCCTTGATGCTCTAAACCTCATTATTTGAATGTTTTCCGGTAATATGGCTGGAAATAAGCCCTTTTAAAGATTTTTGCTCTTCTTCCATCAAATGAAAAGTTGACAAAAATAAAAAAGTTTAATCGACCTATATACCAACCCTATTTTTTCGGCATATTAGCGGAAACACAGCTATTTTTTCAGGCCTAAAGCACAACAAATGTATTGACCCGAGCTGATTAAATACGTTAAAATTTCGTTTTCTTTGAAATTACTAGGCTGGTCTCAGCTAAAAGCAAACATGAACATTTGTAAGTACCAAAGGTTAAGCTCACTCACATGGGGAACGAATCAAGGTAATCAAACTGTGCTTAGTGCACAGGGGGGTGGGGTTGGGGGTGGCGATCGGAACCTCATAGTCCTCTTGTTTCAAGTATATTTTGTTGTTTCTGCTTCCAGTTAAATTGAACGTTATATTTTTCTGCTGTAGGTCTGTTTTTTTTTGTTTTTTTTTGGCTAGAACATTTTTTCTGCTCTATTAGGCATACACCCGTACGACATAATGCACTTTTTTTTCAATCTCAAAATGGCTACTTTTCTGGTGAAAATCCGTGATATTTTTCTTATTTCTACTGCAAACATAGGTTGTGGTTGCTCGTTAGAGCCGCCTCATTGAGGCGGTTCTAACGAGTAACCACAACCTATGTCTTGGAGCAGAAATAAGAAAAATAATGGATACCCACGTAAACACCAGTTTTCTCTGTATATAGTAGGGTTTAGTGGGGTGTTCATTACACGGACTTGTTCACGTGGTGGTTCTGTTCAGCTAACATTACCGGCCCCATTTGTTCTCCAACTTCCTCATATTACTCACATAATACTGGCAAAACAAAGGTTATCAAACTGCGCTGTGCTGAGGGCACAGGGGGCGATAGAAAACCTCATAGTCATCTTGTTTCATGTACTTTTTTGTTTCTACTTCCGGTTAACTTCAACTTTATATTTTCCTGCTCAAGTTCTGTTGTTTCTTGTTGTTGTTGTTGTTTTTTTGCTATCTTCAACATTTTTCTTTGTTTTCTGCTCCATTACGCACTCACCCGTACGACATAAAGCATATTTTTTTTCAAATCTCAAAATGACTACTTTTCTGGTGAAAATCCGTGATATTTTTCTTATGTCTACTGCAAACATAGGTTGTGGGCGCTCGTTAGAACCGCCTCACTGAGGCGGTTCTAACGAGTACCCACAACCTATGGCAAACGTAGGTTGTTGGCGCTCGTTAGGACCGCCTCACTGAGGCGGTTCTAACGAGAACCCACAACCTATGTCTTGGAGCAGAACGAGTACCCACAACCTATGCCTCTTTGAGGCGGTTCTAACGAGTACCCACAACCTATGTCTTGGAGCAGAAATAAGAAAAATAATGTATACCCCCGTAAACGCCAGTTTTCTCTGTATAAAGTAGGGTTTAGTGGGGTGTTCATTTCACGGACTTGTTCACGTGGTGGTTCTGTTCTGCTAACAGTAGACTGCTAACATTAATATATATATATATATATATATATATATATATATATATATATATATATATATATATATATATATATATATATATATATATATATATATATATATATATATATATATTACCGGCCCCAACTGTTCTCCAACTTCCTCATATTACTCACATAATACTGTCAAAACAAAGGTTAAGGTCACTCACATGAGGAACGAATCAAGTTAATCAAACTGCGCTGTGCTGAGGGCACAGGGAGCGATAGAAAACCTCATAGTCCTCTTGTTTCAAGTATTTTTGTTGTTTCTACTTCCGGTTAACTTCAACGTTATATTTTTCTGCTAAAGTTCTGTTGTTTCTTGTTGTTGTTGTTTTTTGTTATCTTTTAACATTTTTCTTTGTTTTCTGCTCCATTACGCACTCACCCGTACGACATAAAGCATATTTTTTTTCAAAGCTCAAAATGACTACTTTTCTGGTGAAAATCCGTGATATTTTTCTTATGACTACTGCTAACATAGGTTGTTGGCGCTCGTTAGAACCGCCTCACTGAGATGGTTCTAGCGAGTACCCACAACCTATGGCAAACGTAGGTTGTGGGCGCTCGTTAGGACTGCCTCACTTAGGCGGTTCTAACGAGTACCCACAACCTATGTCTTGGAGCAGAACGAGTACCCACAACCTATGCGTCATTGAGGCGGTTCTAAAGAGTCACCACAACCTATGTCTTGGAGCAGAAATAAGAAAAATAATGTATACCCACGTAAACGCCAGTTTTCTCTGTATAAAGTAGGGTTTAGTGGGGTGTTCATTACACGGACTTGTTCACGTGGTGGTTCTGTTCAGCTAACATTACCGGCCCCATTTGTTCTCCAACTTCCTCATATTACTCACATAATACTGGCAAAACAAAGGTTAAGGTCACTCACATGAGGAACGAATCAAGTTAATCAAACTGCGCTGTGCTGAAGGCACAGGGAGCGATAGAAAACCTCATAGTCCTCTTGTTTCAAGTTATTTTGTTGTTTCTACTTCCGGTTAACTTCAACGTTATGTTTTTCTGCTATAGTTCTGTCTTTTATTTTTTGTTATCTCGAACATTTTTTCGGCTCCATTACGCACGCACTCGTACGACATAATGCATTTCAATCTCAAAATGGCTACTTTTCTGGTGAAAAGCCGTGATATATTTCTTATTTCTACTACAAACATAGGCTGTATGTCCTCGTTAGAACCGCCTCTAACGAGTACCCACAGCCTATGTCGGAGTAAAATTAAGAAAAATAATGTATACCCCCGTGAACACCAGTTTTCTCTGTATAAAGTATGGTTTAGGGGGTGTTCACTTCACGGACTTGTTCACGTGCCAACATTACCGGCCCCATTTGTTCTCCAACTTCCTCATATTACTCATAATACTGGCAAAACAAAGGACCATATGAAGTAACGCAATTATTCTGGCAATATTTCTCTCATACCGACCTACTTTTGTATTTCATCTCAAAGGTATGCAAACATTCGATACCAACTATTGATTGATCTATTTATACATGAACAATCGATCTTCTCTGTATCATTTATTGCTCTGCCAACCTCTTGAAATGAAGTCCTTTATGCGATAAAGTATAGAGCTCAATAAGAGAATTAAGGATATTAATAAAACACATTTGAAACAAAGAACATTCGACCCTGGGTTTTATTCTTGCATGACATTCTACCTGTGTGCAGTGGATAAATATTTCATGTGCCAATTAATACGCCATATGTTGCTAAAATTTTGTTTCGCCATTAGGACAAAAGAGTCATGTGATATAAACGCTTTATTCTGTGACTGTACATACTTTTTTCTCTGATTTACGATATTTTCATTTTTGTTTTGTTTCTAACATAGATTGTGAGTGCTCGTTAGAACGGCCTCATCGAGGCCGTTCTAACGAGTACCCACAACCTGTGTTTCTGAGCAAAAATAAACAAAACAATGAATACCAATGTAAATCCGTTTTTCTCTCTATAAAGTGGGGATTACAAGACTGTGAAACTTGAAGTTATGATTTTTATGAATAACACCTAAAGCCATTGAAACGTCACTTGTTTGTGTATTCTTTTTGGGGTGTTCTACGGAAATACAGTAAATTCCTAAGACCATCACTGGGGCTGTTCAAAAATGGTCTTTAAGAGCACCTTTGAACAGTCTCAGAGGTGGTATCTCAGCAAGAGGACGCTGGATGAAGAAAATACATAAAACACGAAAACATTTAAATGTGTTTTTAAGAGAAGAATAAGTCTTAATTTTAGTTGTTCTTTTACTGTAGTATGGGCCCTGATCAGATGCCGCGTTCTGCTATCTGATCAGTTTTTACGATTTTCCAATGTTGCGTTTTTTTTTTGTTTTTTTTTTTGGTTGTTGTTTTTTTTTTTTTTTTCAGGGGTGGGGGAGTGCTACGGCGAGTTTAACAATTAATCTTTGATAACAACTGCTGACTTAATGGCTTTATGTGTATATTCTAACTTTTACGAAATATTAGGACTAAACTTTGTTTTTACCTTGGTGACAAGATATGACTGCTTAATAGATCGGCAGTGTATTTACTTAAGCATTATAGACCCAGTTGCGAATGTACACAGTCAGTCATTCCCATGAATTGGATCTCGTTTGACCATTGAATAGAACTAGATATGAAAAATCGTTCAGGTAAATGTTTCTTTTATAAAAACTGAATGAAGTTTTGATCAATCTATTAACCCATTCAGTACCAGAAACCCCTAAAGGGGTACCTTGACAAACAGTGCAAGCCCAGATCAGACGCCGCAGAACGCGGCGTCTGATCAGGGCCTACACTGTTTGCGAAAACTTCAGTTTTAACGAATAGTTTTTGAAGAAAACAACCTGACACCCCTATATTTTGAAGTGGACTCAGTCTATATACAGTGTGAGATTCCATTTGGTACAAAAAGGGTTAAACGTGATATATGGGTTTCTCATATTTTGTATGTGTATAATAAAGCATTTAGAAGAAGCGTGTGCAAACTTCCAGATACGGATTATATTCATAGGTTATAATTGTGGCGTGAGAATACCTGACACACATAGGATAAGTCTATGTAATGAACATGCCTTAAAACTCCACTTTAGATACTGAAAGAAAAGTGAGGTTTACAGGGGTATACATAATTTCATTATTTTCGTTCAGAAACATAGATTGTGGGTATTCGTTAGAACCGCCTCATTTCGACAAGCAATAATAAATATATCACAAATTTTCATCTGAGAATTGCTAATTCTGGTGTTATGAAAACCGCCATTTTGCTATCGTAATTCAATATGACGCACATAGGAATTATAAACCGTTCATTATCTTCAGGTCTAAAGACAAATGAGCTTGCTTAGCAATTAGGTTATTGCTTTATTGTGGCGATTCGATCAAAACTGATCGACAAATTGTTAGTAAGGTGTAATTTTATGGCCGTCCCATTGTACCCTTGACAAAAGATCTGAGAGAATTATTATCACTGGTATATTATTTGAATGAGAAAACAAATATTTTTAAAAAGTCTCAATACTGGCATAAGAGGCCAAAGGACCCGGCAATTTTCTTGATCTCACTTTACAAAAGTTTGGTTACTTTCCAAATATTGTTTATAATGGACTGTTCTGGGTTGTAAGATAATAGAGCCTTCTTTATGATATGCTTTAGGTTCGTGTAGCGCATCGGATCATATTTCATCTATTGAGGGCTTTGGAATAGTTGAGGTATTGATTAGTAAATTACAACAAGGTGGCTTAGAGATTGATTGAAGAATGGCACAGGAATATAATAAACTAATATTTTAAAATTTATAATTGCAGACCCGCCTCCTGCGATGGTTGACAATGGCAGCTTTTGGATTGGAGACACACAAAATAAGCCATAGTGAGTTGACAACGGGCCATGACGTAGGGGATCTTCTGTCACAAATTAACGGTAACTTCAAGCAGTCAAAGGCGGATCAGATCTTAAGATTGTTGAAGGATCAAGATAGACTGACCAAGAAACTTGAAGAGTGTGACTGGGATGACGAGAGTATACTGAAGGATATAAAGGAAGATAAAAGTGGACACGATAGTGATACATTAACGGATGATTCGGTTGATGAATCGGATAAGCAAACAGAGGAAGAAAAGGTAAATGTGTATAGACACAGGGGATGGCGATGCAAAACTGCAATAGGATTTATTAGTGAGAGGAGAACAGTTGGTTTGGATTTAAGTGACGATAGAAATATGGATGGTGATATAGAAGGTGATACGCGGTTCAACAGACCAAAATCAAGTTATGTAAGGAGAAGACCTTATAGGAGAAAAGATGATATAAGTGTTGATAGTGGGGGTGTTTTAAACGGGGATGAATTTGAACCTATACCTCAAAGGCCCACGCGATCTGCTAGGCCTAAATCTAGACTAGGTAGATCATCTGTCCCAGAAGCAGAAAGAAGTAGGAGAAAAATAGCACTTACAGAAGCGTCTGTCAATATACCAGATGAAACAGTTACAATTAACAAAGAAGAAGTGAGTGCCGGTGCTAATATGTATGAACGATTTGCTAGTACGAGAAATCCAGACCCCAAAGTGAAAACTAGAGGATTCTGTGATGATATTAGACTGCTGTCAAATCAGAGAGAAACAGCTGAAAACATTAATGTTGGGAATAATTCTGTGGAAATGAGAGATGAAGTGCAAGAACTACAACCCGATTTGATACAAAATTCGAAGCCAGTTCCACATTATAGACAGGCACTTTCGCACCAGAGAACCATAGCACCCACGCCTATTCATTCACCTACGGATACTTTTCATTCTCGTTCTCCTCTAACTACCACTCATCATGTCAAGATTGAGCATGTTCAAAATAGAAATACACCATCGCCGCGCACAGAAAAGAAACCGAGTCATTCTCCGGTTAGGCCGGAGATGAAAATACAGACTCAGGGCCGCGCAGAAAGCAATCTAAGTCACGCACACTTACGTTCAGATTCAAATTTGAGCCAGGGACCTCCTAAGAAACGACAAGAACAAGCGGATGGTTACAGGCCTAAAAATCCTGAGCCTATAACATCGCGGCCTATTAGTCGACCAAATGCGCGAAGACGTCTGCAAAGACGCTATATGCCCCAGACGTCGACGCCACTAACTAATGTCCGTCCTACTTCAGAATCTGTGATACTAGCACGCCAAAAGACTGAAAAGAACTTACTCAAAGCTAAACAAGAGGATAGTCGTCCAAAATCAGAGAAGATATTCCAAACGAGCAGTAAAACGATGTTGTCAGTGAGTAGTAACCCTGCACAAGGACCACAGACTACAGTAACGTCAAACTCAGGAGTAACTCAAGCTTCTCACGTTCCAAATACAGGATTTAGGGGATATGAACCCGGAAATCGATTAAAATCCGGAAGTCTTAACAGAAAGGATTTCCCTGCTGATCTTACCCTACCAAGACAGCCCGCGAGCAATGTGCTAGGTGCCAGAAAACAATTGGCGTTAATGAAGCTTCCCCCACTGGAAGCTTCCCTGGCCAAGAAGAAAGAAGCTAACCTTCAGATAGCAGCTAGGGAAACCTGTGTATGATGTACTTCCCGACATAGCTTTTACTGAATGGAATCTTCCGCCTTAACCCAGTAAGCATTCTACATAAATCTACAGCGGGCCGTTAGCGGCCCGTCAGGGTAGCTGACGGGCCGCTAACGGCCCGCTATAGATTTATGTAGAATGCTAGCAGGGTTATATCTTGCTGTAGTCCATCTCAAATTTTAGGGGATTGTGATTATTTTATATAAAAATACTTGGAAAATGACGGCACGTTCTGCAAACAGTGTATGCCCTGATCAAACGCTGCGTTTTGCAGCGTCTGATGTGAGCCTGCACTGTTTGCCAGAATCCCATTTGACGTTTCCCGTACAAAATGGGCTAGATTACTTTGCAGGTTACAATGGAGATTGTATCTCGACAGTTTCTGTTCTGTTACGAATTCTTGGTGATTTTTGAGTTTTCATAGGTGCCGTTCGTTGGACACATGTAAAACTTGCCAAGACTCTTGTCAGATACCGTTGGCAAAAAGCACTCATAAGGCTCATTTTCATGGCATGATAAATAATATGTTTGGTATTACAAATCTTATTTCAGCTCCTAATATAGAATGTGGGTGCTGGTTGTAAAAAGTAATAACACTACATCTTGGGCAGGAAATAAGTGAATCAGTGATAATACGGCCTTTTTAAACTCAAATTTGGTATATATAAAAGGGCCTTTGCCAGGGTGCTCGTTGCACGGACATGACATGCTACGCGCATTACGAAAACACGCCTATACAAATAATGTAAATTTTACCGCGAAAAAAAAAAAAACAAACAAAAAAAACACGAAACTTTTAAGATGAAAAATTGCGATATTTTTCTTATTTCTGCCTCGATCTATGTTTTAGAGCAGAAATATGAAAAATAAAACCCCAGTTTTACTATATGCAAGTGGGGTTCAAGGGGTCAAAATTGTATAGGCGTGTTTTCGTGATTTGATTTTTGGTGATATCTGCAAATGCCCATGGCTTCTATTATGTAAACTTAACGGGCCTCCGTGGCCTAGTGGATAAGAGCGCTGACTCTTAGTCATTAGGTCTCTCACCGCCGTAGGTTCGAGCCTCGCTCGGGCCACGTGTGAGACGCCAAGTTCTGCAACGGAAGGTCAGGTGGTTTTTCTCCGGGTACTCCGGTTTTCGCCCACCTCTGATTAACGATCGGCTCGATATGAGTGAAATAATCTTGAAAGGGCCGTAAAACCCAAACCAAAAAAAAAAAAAAAAATTATGTAAACTTAGAACTGGAAATTATCCTGATTTCGTTACAAGTCGCCAAGTACCACCATAGTAATATGGAGACAAACCGTGAAAATTAATGTACGTATTATTGGACCCATTCGTTTGTGATTGTCTGTGATATACTGTATCCCTATGTGGAAATACTTTAATGATGCCATTGTGATCGTCGTCATCTGTGATAGCTTTTTAGGAATGTTAAAGTGGAACATACTACTTGACCCATTATTTACATATGTGCAGAGTTTTAATGCATTTGATATGCCATTTGTATTTAAAATCAGGTTTTTAGGTCTTTGAACTAGTGTTATGCACTGGTAGCCCAGTTAACCCTTTTTGTACCAAATGGAATCTTCCTCCTTATATAAAGCTGGAGTCCATTTCAAAATTTAGGGGTGTCAGGTTGTGTTTTCTTCAATTGGCTGAAAATTTTGCAAACAGTGGAGGCCCTGATCAGACGCCGCGTTCTATCTGATCTGGGCCTGCACTGTTTGCCAGGGTACCCGTTTTGGGTTTTCTGGTACTAAATGGGTTAAATAATGGGTTTGAGAGGACCAAATCTATTAATAGGGAATCTCTCTCTCTCTCTCTCTCTCTCTCTCTCTCTCTCTCTCTCTCTCTCTCTCTGGAACTGTTTAAAATTGGACTTTAAAGACCACTTTTGAACTGTCCAAAAGGTGACTAAACTGGAACTCTCTTAGCATGTTTTTTTATATTTCAATATAAGTCTTCATTTTAGCTGTTATTAATAGCAGAATATTTCACAGCAATCCAATTGGGATGAAAACTTGAAGATTTACATAAACAACTTTCTTTTGCTTATTTAAAATAATGTCGACGCAGACAGAAGCAGCCAATTAATAGGTACCTGAACGTCTCTTTTACATGTCTGCGAGCAGCAAAGGCTCTGGCGAGACTGCGCACCCGAGCCGTTGCTAATTTTCTTGAGCGATAAATACCCTTTCCTTACGATCATCCAAACCCTGTTCTAGCTGACAGTTATTCTTTAGACTTCAAAAGGTTGTGCATGCTTGCTTCTTTCTGTTTCAAAAAGCCAAATAATATACTCAGTCGACTTGTAAAGTGTTTCTTAAAAATGTTATAATGACCTCTTTTAACCCTTATCTTGCTGTTCACGACAACCCCTATCTTTGCAAACAGTGTAGATCCAGATCAGATGGCTTCTGAAGGAGCCATCTGATCTGGATCTACACTGTTTGGCATTCAGTTTATGAATTTGTAGCAATAAATGACATCAAGTAATTTGATTGGTTGATAGACAGAAATGGGTGTGGCTTAAATGAATATTCAGCAAGAGAATGGTTAACTCCGTTTAGGTGGTTGGGTGTGGCAAAGGTGTCGTTATCTTGCGTTTCTAGTGCGGCTTACAGTTACATTACGCAAACACGCCTATACAAATACATTGCCACCATTATCGCCGAAAAATGAAAATCTTATGATGAAAATATGTGATATTTTTCTTATTTCTGCTCCAAATATAGATTGTGGGCACTCGTTAGAACCGCCTCATCAAGGCGGTTCTAACGAGTACCCACAATCTATATTTTAGAGCAGAAATAAGAAAAATAAGGTATACCCCAAGAAACCCTAGTTTTACCACAGATGCTTGGGGTCAGGTCACTTGCTAATGTTTTTTCAAAGTTATTTTTGCATTTTGCTATAATTGGAACACTTACCATCATCATAAAACATGTTTAGGAACTTCTAGACAAAGTTTTAAAAAACGTCCTTTTTACTATCAAGGTACTTATTTGAGCCTTGATAGTAAAAAGGACGTTTTTTAAAACTTTGTCTAGAAGTTCCTAAACATGTTTTATGATGATGGTAAGTGTTCCAATTATAGCAAAATGCAAAAACAACTTTGAAAAAACATTAGCAAGTGACCTGACCCCAAGCATCTGCGAGTTTTACTATATAAAAGCGGGGTTCGAGGGGGTCAAAATTATATAGGCGTGTTTTCGTGATGGGTAAGGCCTGCCGTCCTTACAGTAGGTAAGGGTAGAGGGGGAGTATTGTTATTTCTTCTGTTTCTACACTTCCATTCATCCCCTGACCCCCACTTTCATCTCCTCTACTCTCTCGTCTATCTATTTCCCCTCTTTCTCTGGGAGACGACACAAAATGACCCACAAAGGTTGCCTTCTATAATATAATGTTATTAATCAAGTAATTTCGTATTGGCCCAGGTACAGGTCCGAGGTCTGCTGCATTGGCCCGAGGCCGAAGGCCGAGGGCTAATGCAGCTGACCGAGGACCTGTAACTGGGTCAATGCGAGATTACTTGATCAATGACAATTTTATTAATTGACACAATTAAAAAATCATGATTATTGATTTTTTGACCTCACTTGACCTTAGTTAATATTGGTTGACCTGGTGTTAATACGGATGACCTCCGATCAATACAGGATAGTCGATTAACCCTTCTCTTGCTGAATATTCATTTTAGCCACACCTATCTCTGACTTTGAACCAGTTAGATTACTTGATGTAATTTATTCCTGTAAATTCATAAACTGAATGTCAAACAGTGTAGATCCTGATCAGATGGCTTCTTCAGAAGCCATCTGATCTGGATCTACACTGTTTGCAAAGACAGGGGTTGTCGTGAACAGCAAGATAAGGGTTAATAAACGTCGATGCATATATATTTCAAGTGTTTATCAAGCCGTGGCTTATTGCCAGGACAAACCTTTAAACTTTCAGAAATGTAATTCAACTATATCATACTTACTGATTATAAGAGTGCAAGGTGTGAAATTCATAAAATCGCTAAAGAACAATATGATTATTGTCATTAGAAAGGTTTGAACAAAATCTGTTTTTGTCAAAAATCTCATAAACAAACATTGTGATAAAACTTTTGTATACAGATGCCAGTGTTAAATTACCTTTTCAGACCTATATAGAGGTAAAGCTTAACTTCATATTACCTAGGTCTCACCAAGCAAAATGGGTCTTTGTACAAGTGCGCACAACGTAGACTTAAATCAGCACATACATGTATCTATTATCCCGGAAACAAACCATTACTCCGAACCCCGACCCCCCCCCCCCCCACACACACACCCACCCAACCCCAACATTGCTAAGAGGGGCTATGTTTATGAACAACAGTTTTCTCTATATATATTAATAAAAATTATAACTAATACACGCACCCATGTGCTACAAGAACGTTCTTTGTGTCCCGCCCATCGGGGGACTGGGCTGCATAGTGCTAAAACCGACCGCCAATGAGTACTGGTAAACCGCTTGGAGGGTTTAAGCATGCCCGGGAAGTGGTGCGAGTCGGACCTTCCCTCGTTATAAACAATATCGATGTGTTTGAACGTCAGGGCTTGAGATGCAATTTCGGTAAAAGTCCCACAAAATTGGAAGCAAGGCTCCAAAATGACATTCATAGTGTTGACGGGGACGTAAAACCTCAATTCACACACTCAAAATATACTTGTTTTTTCTGATGTAATGTTCCTATATTTTCCAAAGTTCTGCTAGTATAGATTGTAAGTATTCGTTAGAACCGCCCGGATGGGCGGTTCTAACGAGTACCCACAATCTATGTCTTCGAGCAGAAATCAGAAGAACAATATATACCCATGCTGTAAACCCCCAATATTCTCTATATAAAGTGGATTCTGCAAAGGTGCTCATTACACGGACTTGTCAACGTGATCTTGTACAGTAAAATTCCTGTATTGAAACCACCTTAGGGACTGTTCAAAAGTGGGCTTTAAGACCACTTTTGAACAGTCCGAAAGGTGGTCCATGACCAGAGGACATTGTGGGCAGAAATCACAAAGAAAAAATAAGTAACGCCTTCAAAGTTAGCTTTTTAACGCAGAATTAGTCTTAATTTTAGGTGGGCCCCGTCAAGCGATTTTGGTACTTATCGCCTATGCGAGCAACGAAGGTTCAGGCGAGCCTGCGCATCCGCGCAGTCTCGCCAGAACCTTCGCTGCTCGCTCATACAAGCAGTGAATCAAGAGGAACCTTCAGACAGAAAGCCATATCCCTGGCCCCTCTGAATTGCTGGGCATGCGCAGTTAAAATTTGTCATGACGGAATGCTCGAAGACACAAATTCGCTTGGCGGGGCTCAGGTGGTCTTAAAAGCGGAATTTCACTGTACTCTGTAGCTTTCTTTGCGTTCAAAAAAACGAGCTGCGTCAACCATGAGTCAACGTTTTGTGCCTGTTTGGAAGTAGGTTGTATTCAGGGCTGATTGATTAGTTGAACTTTATGCTGTTGTTTTCATGTGATATGGTTAATACAGTTATATACAACAAAAACATTAAATAAAAAAATATTGGTTTCAAAATGTCTTTAGTTTTCATGTCTTTTTCTACAGAGCAGTAGTCATTTAATTAAGAAGGGCCATTAAATGTTAGTTTCAACGTGGTTTTGCAGAAGCCTCCGTGGTGTAGTGGTTACACTACTCGTCTTGTAAACCAGGGGTCGCAGGATCGATCCCGGGCTTCTCCAGACTTTCGGGCGAGTCCTTAAACCGAGGTCGCGTCTCCTTATGACCCTAGCTGTTGGTGGAACGTAAAACTCAAACACTCAATCAATGTGGTTTTGTAACTGATTCATCCATGTATTTCTCAATTGCATTATTCCATCTTTAGTTGAAACATTTTATTTCCAAACATTTGAACATTCAAGCAAACAAACAGAGTCAATACAATATTTTAGGATCAGCTTTTCGTTCTGATCCTAAAAAATTGTATTGACTCTGTTTATTTGCTCGAATGTTCAAATATGTTTGTTGCTTTCGTTCTGATTCTAAAATATTGTTTTGACTCAGTTTATTTGCTTGAATGTTCAAATATGTTTGGAAATAAAATATGTTTAAACTAAAGATGGAATAATGCAATTGAGAAATGCATGGGTGAATCCATCTTTGAATTTAGACACATCCAGTTTTTTTGCAAACAGGGAGTTAAGTCAATAAACATTAATACGATAGCAAACAGAGAAGATCTTGATGAAATGGCTCATCATTATGAGCGGTTCAGCTTATTATCATGATTTGCATAGTCTAAGGAATGGAAGGGTTAAGTGGTAACAAGTTACTGGAGAAAATTTCTTGAACGCATTATGATAGCATTTCCGAATGCTGCCTTCGACATTTCTTTTTATTTATGTTCCCAATTTAGATTGTGGGTGCGTGTTTCTCTTTTTTTCCTCCTGTTACTGCTACTTGCTCACATCTTAGCATTACGAGCAGGATTTCCTGGGTGGTAACCAGTACTTTTTTCTTTCTTTTTTTTAAGCAATGTGGATGAAGTGCCTTGCTCAAGGGCACAACAATTTGGTAAGCATGAGGATCGAACCCGCAACCTCTCGATCACAAATCCGATGCGCTACCACTGTACCAAAGCGATCCACTGCACCAAAGCGCTCCACTACACCAAAGCGCCCGTCGAGATGGTTCTAACGAGTGCAAGCAACGTATGTTTTAGAGCAAAAATAACAAAAATAATGTATACCCTTGTTTATTCAAGTTGTTCTAAAATTCGAAGTGTTTTTCTAAGGTGTTGTTAACAGGATATGGAGCCATATCTGATCTAGGTGGAGGTGCGGGGTTGGATTGTATTTATTGTTCTTTACAAGCATGTAATGTGAATTAATGACTGAACTCTTTATGGTAACACATTTGTGTCCACACTCTCATATCTTCAAAACGACCATTGTGATTGTTTTCCTAATTGAATTCCAAACATAGGCTGTGGATGTTCGTAAAAACCACCTCATTGAGGGGCTATAACGAGTACCCACAACATATGTTTTCGGGCAGGAGTAAGAAACAATAATGTATATGACTGTAAACCCCAGTCTTCTCTTTATAATGTGGGGTTAACAGGTTGTTCATTACACGAACTAATTTACGTGATGCACTGAAGCTGTCTAAATGCAAATATATCACATGAATAATCAAGGACTGTTTTGGAGCAAAAATAAAAAAATAATGTTTACCCTTGTTTATTCGAGTTGTTCTTATTAAAATTGGGTTTTCAAGGGTGTTCATTACATCAACTTGTTAACATGATAGGAGTCAATTCTGATCAGGAGGGTTGTACTGATTGTTCCTTATAAGCATTTGAATACTGATTTTGTCTGGATCACTGAAATTAACCATTCTCTTGCTGAATATTCAGTTTAGCCACACCCATTTCTGACTTTGAACCAATCAGATTACTTGATGGTATTTATTCCTACAAATTCATAAACTGTAAGTCAAGCAGTGTAGATCCTGATCAGATGGCATCTGATCTGGATCTACACTGTTTCCAAAGATAGGGGTTGTCGTGAACAGCAAGATAAGGGTTAAAGGCCATTTAAAATACAACCTCGGTTCATTTAAAGCTGCTGTCTAAATTTGCAAAGACATAACGTGAATAATCAAGCAGTCATTCGGCTCGGCTGCATTATGCTTTTCACACGAAATGAACGCTGAAAGCGGAAGATGGACGTTTATTCAGATAAATTTGATAATAGTAATAATAATAATAATAATAATAATAATAATAATAATCGATTTTATTTATAGAGGGTAACACATTTAGTACTAGTTCTTATCTTCAATGTACATGGATATTGAGCTACAGGTAGCATTGCACTAAATACTGGGGGGTACCGGGTTTTATCACTTTTGGACCGAGCTTTTAGTTGCGTTCTAAATACCAGACTTGCTTCCAGTGGATATATATCCCATGTTTTATTTCAAAGTGAGAAATGATAGGTATAAGGGACGAAAATGATGCATGTTTTATTAATATATCTGCCAGCTCAAAGAAATTTTTGCTGATTTTATATGGTCACCCCTCCTTTAAAAATGTTGTTTTGTATTTACTCCGTTCTAGTTCAACATGTGGATTTTTTCTCATTAACTTGTTAGTCTAGGATGGTTCTTTTGAAAAGTCTGGTATGTGTAGTTTTTGTGGGAGCAGGTAAAAGGTTACTATTGTCGCCTATGGAAAACATTTAGTGGAAAGCTCCCTATAGCAATGTAGGACCGCTGTCCTGTTTTCAATCATTACATACTATTTCCACACATGTGTAGGTTATGTCCAATTCTGTTTCATACAATGTATCTTCATGGCATGTATTTTGCCATAGATACTGTAAAAATGTGATGGTAGTGCTAATTTAGGTCTAATTGGGTGTATTTGATGAATTTTTGCCTGTGATCGATGTTCTTGGGAGGGGGGGGGGTACTTTAAAGTCATGTAAATCGGTAATTATTGATGTGTTTGGAAAGGAGACTTGCAGTAATTGTTTTTGCACAAACACAAGAAAGAATCTACTCTATCTGGAGTATAAGAGTAAAGTTTCATGGCACTAGGACTATGTCTCAGACCAAAAGCAAAACTTCAAAATTGTCTCCTCGAAACCGCCCGCTGCAATATCCGGATAAGTTTTCTCATCCGTTATAAGTTCTGTTTTATTGTGTTCATGTAAAAGGATATGAACAGATATATTCAGCTATTTATCATGGCATTAAGGCATTAACAAACATTTTCTTGGCATTTTTGTCCTCAAAGTATCCTCAAAATGCCATTTTTTACTTTAAATAGGGGGTGTAGGTGTAAAAATAGCCATAAAAATGAGTATTGGTGCTATTTAGGCATAATTCTGTGCATTTTAGTATTGAATTGTTCCAAAGACATTGGAGAAGAACCACTGATGCAAGCCGGTGTCTGGGTTCCATTCCAGAAAGAGATAAACTTTGCGCTTTTCAAAAACTATGGTTTGTTCGGCTTTCATTGTTGAATCTGAAAGCGATAACTTTTTCGCAAAATTGAAAGATTCTTTGTGACTGAACTTTTATTATGCATGACTAAATTATTATATATGACCTAAATTTCTATTTTGCAATTCTTTTGATGCATCATAAAGAAAACGAGGGTTTGGTATAGGTAGCATTGCACTAAATACTGGGAGGTACCGGGTTTTATCACTTTTGGAGCGAGCTTTTAGTTGCGTTCTAAATACCAGACTTACTTCCATTGGATATATAGCCCATGTTTTATTTCAATGTGAGAGAATGATAGGTATACGGGACTAAAATGATGCATGTTTTATAAATATATCTGCAAGCTCAAAGAAACTTTTGCTGATTTTATATGGTCACCCCTCCTTTAAAAATGTTGGTTTGTATTTACTCCGTTCTAGTATATAAACAAACATGGTTGACTTTAACTTGAAAAGGAGCAGTTCAACATGTGGATTTTTTCTCATTAACTTGTTAGACTAGGATGGTTCTATAAACAAGTAATGTTTGAAAAGTTTTGTATGTGTAGTTTTTGTGGGAGCAGGTAAAAGGTTACTATTGTCGCCTATGGAAAACATTTAGTGGAAAGCACCCTACATGTACATGGATATTTCCTTGTAAACGAAACATGTGTATTGTGGGTAATCATTAGAATCGTCTTGATAGGCAATTCTAATAAGTGCTCACAAAATATATATTTATGTAGCTGTAGGAAATAATATGCCAAAATAGCCTCACTAGTAGTTCTATCTCACTGTGGATTAAGCCTTAAGACGCAAAAAGAAAGAAAGAAGAAGAAAAAAAAATGCATCTAAAATGTCGTCTGTTAATGTCGTCTGCTGAATCGTCTTGCAAATGTTTAGTTCACCTGAGCCAAAGGCTCCAGGGGAGCTTATGGTATAGGCAGTGGTCCGCCGTCCATTGTCGGCATCCGCGTTTGCGTCTGCGTCAACATTTGAAACGACATCTCCTCTGCCACTGATTGGCCAATTGAAACCAAATTACATGTGGAGCCTCAATGGGAAGGGGGAACGAAAGTTTTTTTGTAAGGACTGGGTCACATGACCAATATGGCCGCCATGCCCATATATGGTAAAAACCTTTAAAATCTTTTTCTCAGGTTCCAAACGGCCGATGACCTTGAAACTTTCTATGCAACATCGGGGACTTAGGGCCCTACAAAGTTTATGCAAATGATGACCTTTGATTGATCTTGACCTGTTTAACGTCAAGGTCAAATTTGGTCACTTAGACATTTGTATGGAAAAAAGGGCAAAACAGTGGATTTTCTGATTGCATGGTAGCCTGTGGCATCAGAAATGATATTTGGAATCCGCTTAATGGAAGTTTATCAATTCCAAAGGTCAAGGTCATTTACTGACCTTTGTCCTGGATGGCTCAGAATCAGTAGTTTCATCTATTTTTCCACTAAAACTGACGCGTTGATTGAAACCAAATAACAAGTGGAGCCTCTATGGGAAGGGAGAACGAAAGTTTGTTCGTAAGGACTGGGCCACAATTCCCATATATGGTGAAAACATTAGAAATCGTCTTCTCAAGCATCAAATGGCCAATGACCTTGAAACTTGGTATGCAGTATCGGGGACTGGGAACCTACCAAATTTATTCAAATGATAACCTTTGGTTGACCTTGACCTGTTTTACGTCAAGGTCAAATTTGGTCACTTAGGCATTTGTATGGAAAAAGGCTAAACAGTGGATTTTACTGATTGCATGGTAGTCTGTTGCATCAGAAATATTATTTGGAAGTTAATCAATTCAATATCATTGCTGACCTTTGTCTTGGATGGCTCAAATTCAGTATTTTTATCTTCTTCTCCACGTAAACTGCTGGGTTGATTGGAACCAAATTTGGAACCAAATTACATATGAAGACGGGGCAACGAAAGTTTGTCTGTAAGGAGTGACTGGGTCACATGACCAGTATGGCCATTGGCCACCGTGCCCATATATGGTAATATCCATTAAAAATATTTTCCTCTGGAACCCAATGACCAATGACCTTCAGAATTGGTATAAAGCATTAGGGGCCTGTGTCCTACCAAGTTTGTTCAAATGATGATCTTTGGTTGACCTTGACCTGTTTGTCCAAAGCTAAATTTGGTCATTTATAATTTGTATCGAAAAAAGGCAAAACAGTGGATTTTTCTGATTCTGTTGTAGCCTGTGTCTTCAGAATTGATATATGTAATGAACTGAATGGAAGTTTATCAATTCCAAAGGTCAAGGTCATTTATTGACCTTTGTCCTGGACTTAGATTAAGTATTTTTATCTTCTTCTCCACCAAAACTGCCGTGCTGAATGAAACCAAATTACATGAAGAGCCTCTATGGGATGAGGCAATGAAAAGGATTGTAGTAGCATGTCCAAGACGGGTGCCATGCATGTATATGGTATAAACCACATGACCTCTGGTGAGCGAAGTGGCCCATGGGCCTCTTGTTGAAAATATTTTCGCTTACATGCAAACAGTGTGAACCCTGATAAGACTGCGAGGAGCAGTCTGATCTGGGTCCACACTTTTTGCAACATTTACATTCAAAGCAGACGGCAGTTGTGTGATTGATGCCTTAAGGGTAATGGGAACACCTGGCAGATTTTTCCGCCATTTTTCAAAAGGAGATAACTTTCGGGACTTCCTGTTCGCTTCTCTATAAGCCCTGTCCCACTGAAAAAGGGGTCTACTCTTAAAGGAAAGAATTTGCTCCTGAGGAGAAAATTCTTTCCATTAAGAGTTGACCCCTATTGACACGGGAGGCAAAAATACTTTTGCAGGAGTTGCCTCCCCTGAAGGTTTTCCCATTCCCTTTAAGTGTTACAAGATATCAAACCCATCGCTGGGTGGCATTTCAGTTGTTTGGACTTCGGCAAGCATTTGTTTTAGTCAATGGTAGTTCCGAGCCACTGGCAACCAGAGGGCAGGAATAATTTGGGCACATCTGTTGGATTTCTATATAAAAAAATAAAATGAAAGTTTGTTGCGTGTACTCCTTCGAATCCCCTCTTCGAGGCGAGTTTAATGAGCTTATGATAAACTACAAGATTAAATTAGGAAAAATGCCAAAATTGTACCGAAATATTCACTACAGACAACAATACATATTATCTTGAGCCATACTTATGTTGTGGGTATTCATCTAATGAATACCCACAACATAAGTTTATATGGAGAAATGTGTGGATAAGTAAACTTACCGGCTCAAAATGACCTAAAATAGTGTTGACTGGGCCGTTAAACTCCAATACAAACAAATTATATGTTGCTCTGTGACTACTGTAGAGTGATTTCGAGTCAATCATAGTATACGAGTGGGTGGTGGTCGAGTCACTGAGATTTCTCTGTAGTTAACGCTCTGCATGCTGGGTTTTTTTTCGGCAGATTACACTTTGAAATATTCTTCATGCAATTTCTTTCCCAATGCAGACCATTTGCATGAAATGTCAAGTCCTGTTTTCTGGGAAAAATAAGAAAATATCAACAATCTGCTGAATTAGCCTAGAATGTGGTAAAGGTTAATAAAATGCTAGCTCTGAGACTCTTTACAAATGCCATTTGACCTTGATTCGGATTCAATATGAGGCCATCTTGAAATTTTATGTGGGTATGAAAAGGTCAACATTTAATATATTGTTGATAAAGGCAACTGAATTCACCTGGCATATTTTATGATCTTCAAAAAGAAACTCCTGTCCCACTGAACAGATTTACATAACCACACCAATATCAGACTTTCAGCCAACCAGAGCGCTTCCGCCAATCGAGGCTTGATGAAATAGATTCAGCCGCATGATGCTTCCGCGCAGAGCTGAAACCGACCGAACATGAGTACTGGTAAACCGTTTCGAAGGTCTAATGTGTTCTAGAAAGGGTTATCCTTTGGAAGCAAGGAATACACTACAGAACTGGAAAATATGGAGTGTACATGTTTTCTAGGCCGACTAAGCCTGCCCAGGCAAAGTGGTGCGTGTCGGCCCGCTCCTTTAACCCTAGCGGTTTCTTTGGGCGGTAGGACTTGAGATGTCATTTCATCTCAGTGTCGGATAAAAGTCCCACAAAATCGGAAGCAACCTCTCCAAAATGATCTTTATAATGTTGACGGAAACTTTAAACCTTAACACAAACAAACAATCAGATTACTTGATGTATTGTATCCTTGCACAGACAAGCATTGCAGATCCAGATCTGATTCAGAAGCCATCTGACCTGCACTGATTGCAAAGTGGTTAAGCATGGCAAGGGATATTATTCGAGTTTTTCTGTTTGCTTTCCTCGGTACTGAAATCGAAAATGGGATCAATTCTTCTTTCTTAAAAACCCCAACTTGCCGCTAAACCTTAAAGTCTCATTCTCCGACGAACTGTCTGATATTTTCCCTATTTCTGCTGCAAGCACAGATAGTGAGAGCTAGTTAGGACCGCCTCGGTGAGACGTTCTACAGAGTTCACGCAATCTATGCTTTGTAGTTAATATGGAGAAATAATATATTCTCTTGTTAACCAGAATTTTCCCTATACAGTAAAATTCCGCTATTAAGACCACCTAAAATTAAGACAAATCTGCTATAAAAAGCTTATTAGGTAGGTTGTAGTTACAGTAAAACCTCCACTAATGGTCACCTCTGTTAAGCAGCCACCTCTCTTCAGCAGCCACAATAATTCCTTCCATAGCATTTTACTATATATTTTACCTCTGCTCAGCAGCCACCTCTCTCCTCCAGCTAGCAACCACCTTACCAAATCTAAATGTCCTCTATTAAACAGCCAGAGTTAACTCGATAGCAAATAATCAGATGTAAAAATGTGGTGTATTTATTTAATTCAAGATTTATTTTTCCCAAAATAACCACTGTGATATCTGTATTATAAGCAAGTGAAAAGAAACATAAATAATGGAGAGGTTTCAGGTGACACATTTCCATCATTTATATTTTTTTAGTACATTCATGTCGCACTGTCTTCAGGTATCACCATTGTATGGCTGTCGATAACAATCCATACATCATCCCAGATATTTCCCTTTGTTGAAAAGCCACCTCCCTTAAACAGCCAGTTTTGGAGTTTTCCCAGGATGGCTGTTTAATGGAGGTTACCCTGTATTCTTTCTTTGTGTTTTCTGTCTACAGTGATCACCTTTGGGACTGTTCAAAAATGGTCTTTAAGACCACTTTTGAACAGTCTCAAAGGTGGTCTTAATATAGGAATTTTACTGTATATGGTGGGGTCTACAAGGGTGTTCCATACACAGATTTGTTAATATGTCAGGAACAAATTCTTATATATACAACCAGACAATAATAAAGCACAACTATCATTAACTATTCGTGTGTTTTTATGTCCCCGGTATATAGCGATAGCGGGGACATATTGCTTTGTTTGTTGGTTGGTTTGTTGGTTGGACAACTATAACAAGATACAAACTTTATGTTTGGCATGTAGGTTCCTTGTGCCAATGGCTTCTCATTCACATACAAACATTGAACTTTGACCTTGACCTTTGACCTATTTTAAAGAAAAATAAAATTGGTCATAACTTTTAAACCGTTCGATATTTGGCATGTAGTTGCCTTGTGTTACAGGCCTCCGTGGTCTAGTGGTTAAGAGCGCTGACTCTTGATCATTAGGTCTCTCACCGCTGTGGTTGGGGCCTCGCTCGAGTCAAATGCGAGACGCCAAGTTCTGCAAAGGAAGGTCAGGTGGTTTTTCTCCGGGTACTCCGGTTTTCGATCGGCTCGATATGAGTGAAATAATCTTGAAAGGGCCGTAAAACCAAAAAAAAAGTTTCCTTGTGACAAGTGCTTCCACTTATCCAAAAATTATGACCTATGACCTTGACCTGTGGCCTTTCAAGAAAAAATAACAATGGTCATAAATTTTGAACCGTTTGAGATAGAGCCTTCGTATTTGGCATGTATGTTCCTTGTGACAAGGGCTTCCCACTCATACAAAGAAATGATCTGTGACCTTGACCTTGACCTGTGACCTATTTTAAAATGTCCTTGGCCCGGGGACATGTTCGTTTTTCACAAACACATCTTGTTATATTTCTCTCTTTCATTTAACTAACATTTAACTAAGACTCATTGACTTTCGACTCAAACTGAAAAGGTAAAAAAAAAACTATTGGAAAAGTTTCAGAGGTTTTGCTTTACGAACAAACTTGTAACAAAAGATTTAAAGGATGGTTATGTTAAATAGAGGAAATCGGAATATTTCGTCTGTCCTAATAAAAGTTTGCCGTCGACCTCAACTGGGAAATCAAACTGAAGGGTTTCCTGAAAACTGACATTGAAGTTGTACATCACTTCTTTACACTGCATTTTTAGCTCACTAGAGCCGAAGGCTCCGGGGGAGCTTATAGGATAGGCAGTTGTCCGTCGTCGTCGTCTGCGTCGTCGTCGTCTGCGTCGTCTGGCGTCAACACTTTCAAACGACATCAGCTCTGAAGCCACTTGGCCGATTCAGCCCAAATTTTATCTGTAGCACCCTTGGGCTGGGGGATTGAAAGTTTGTGTTTCTAATGAAAATCGGCTTATAAGTTTAGAGTTTCCATAGACGTTTAAGGGGGAAAATAGAAAAATGGCATTTACTGCCAAATCTTTGCAGATATTTTGACAAAACTTTTATTGAATATTCCTTGAGTGAGCTTCTTTTAGACACATGCTTTTATGCCAACCTGGGGGTCCCCCAGGGTGTGCGGGGCCATGCCCCACCCCCTCCAGTGCATAAAAGGCCATATATCTAAGAAGTCGTTCAGATCCCCGTCCATAAACAATATATATTCTTTTTTCTTATGATAAGACGCATTCAGTGATACCAACGTGGGGGTCCCCTTGGATGTGCCTGGTCCATGCCCCACCCCACCACTTCGTAAAAGGCCCAATATCTCAGAAACCGTTTAGATCCCCACCCCATAAGCATATATATTCTCGTTCCTTGTGATAAGACGCTTTCGGTGATACCAACCCAGGGGTCTCCCAGGGTGCGCCGGGGATATGCCCCACCCCTCCACTTCTTAAAAGGCGATATATATATCAGAAACCATCCAGACCCCACCCCAAAACCATATATATTCTTGTTTCTATTGATAAGACGCATTCAGTGACACGAACCTGGGCTTCCCCTGGGATGTGCCAGGGCCTTGCCCCACCCCTCCACCCAATAAAAGGCCCAATATCTCAGAAACTGTTCAGATCTCCACCCCTAAACCATATATTATCTTATACCATATGATAAGACGCATTCCGTGATTTCAACCTACTGGTCATCCGGGGTGCGCCGGGGCCATGCCCCACCCCTCCACTTCATAAAAGGCGATATATCTCAGAAACCTTTCAGATCCCCACCCCAAAGCCATATATATTCTTGTTTCTTATTATAAGACGCATTCAGTGACACCAACCTGGGGGTCCCCTGTGATGTGCCCAGACCATGCCCAACCCCATCAACTTCATAAAAGGCCCAATATCTCAGAATTTATTTTAGATCCCCACCCCATAACCATATATATTCTTGTTCCTTCTGATAAGAGGCATTCGGCGATACCAACCTAGGGGTCTCCCAGGGAGCGTCGGGGCCATGCCCAACCCCTCCACTTCATAAAAGGCGATATATCTCAGAAACCATTCAGATCCCCACCCCAAAACCATATATATTCTTGTTTCTTATGATAAGACACACGGATGTGCCCGGGCCATGCACCGCCCCTCAACTTCATAAAAGGCGATATATGTCAGAAACCATTCACATCCCCACCCCTTAACCATATATATTCTTGTTCCTTATGATAAGACACATTCATTGATACCAACTTGGGTGTCCCCTGGGATGTCCCCGGGCCCTGCCCACCCCCTACACTTTGTAAAAGGCCCAATATATCAGAAACCATTTGGATCCCCATCCTTAAACCATATATACTCTTGTTCCTTTTGATAAGACACATTTAGTGATACCAACCTAGGGGTCTCCCAGGGTGCGACGGGGCCATGCCCCAACCCTCCACTTCATAAAATGCCATATATCTCTGAAACTGTTCAGATCCCCACCGCTTAGGCATGTATATTTGTGTTCCTTTTGATAAGACTCATTCAGCCACATCAACCTTGGGTGTATTTGTGCTACGGCAATGTGTCGATGCCATGGCCCACCCCTCCACTTCATAAAAGGCCATATATCTCGGACACCATTAAGATCCCCACCTCATAATCATATATATTCTTGTTCCTTGTAATTAGACACATTCAGTCATATCAACTTGGCAGTCCACAAGGGCCATTCCTCTCCTCTTCACTTCATAAGAAGGCCTCATATCTCAGAAACAGTTCAGATCACCACTCCTAAACAATATATTTTCTTGGTCCTAATGATAAGACACATTCAAGGACAACAATCTTGGATTTCCTTGTGTCTGCCAGGGCCATGCTCAAACCCCTCCACAGCTTAAGAGACCTTATATCTCTGGAACTGTACATATCCCAACCCCTAAACCATATTCTTGTTCCTTATGATAAGAAGTATTCAGTGATACCAACTGATCCATGTCCCATCCCTCCACTTCATAAAAGGCATACTGTTTCAGATACAGGGTCCACATGGAATGGGGGTTCGTTTGGGAGATAGTGCTTAATTAAAGTTTGTCTAAGTGAATTTGTTTGATTTGAAGTTTAACGTCCCCGTCAACACTGTAAAGATCATTTTAGAGACGTTGCTTCCAATTTTGTGGGACTTTTACCCGACATTGAGATGAAATAACATCTCAAGCACTGTCGCCCAATGAAACTAATATGGTTAATAAGCATGGACGGGCCGACTCGCACCGCATTGCCTGGGCAGGCTCAGATCCTCTAAGCGGTTTAATACACACATAATGACAAAGTGGACCAAATATTCCTCTCGTGAATGTGTATCCATACCTTGTAAACTGCCAAAAACTGAGGTTGCCAACAAATTAAAATAAAGTTTTGAAATCTCTGACCTTGAAGTCAATGTGTGCTGAACTTTAAGATTGCCTCCTCGATCTAAACATTTTGTTGGGACTAAAGGCGAAGTCAAGGCTGGTATTAGAATGAGTTATTACAAAAGAATATCGTTCGTTCTACAGTGAAGGCTCTGATACTAAGTATGTGCTATAATAATACTATTACTACTACTATATACTACGACTACTACTACTACTACTACTACTACTACTACTACTACTAATAGATCGTCTGACATTACGGACAATGAAAAAATAGCCTCCGTGGTGTAGTGGACAAGCTTCTCACCTAGCAAACCAGGGGTCGTAGTATCGATTTCGGGCTTCTCCATCTTTAAACCGAGGTTCGATCCCCAGAATCTTAACATCTCAACCTTAGTTGTTGTTGGAACGTAAAACTAAATGCAAATAAAAACTGACGCTGAATAATCTTAATCAAATGTGTGAAGTGCTACAACTGCTTGATTTTCTAAGATGGCTGTTCTAAACTGCCCTTAAGAGGAATTGCAACATCTCGCAGATTTTCCGCCATTTTTCAAAGGGAGACAATTTTCCAGACTTTCTGTTCGCTTTTCTATTAGTCCTTTCCCACTGGAAAAGGGATCTACACTTTAAGGAAAGAATTTTCTCTTCAGGAAGTGACCCCTATTGACATGGGAGACAAAATACTTTTGCTGGAGTCCCCCCCCACCCCCACCCCCCCGCCCGGAAGCCGGAAGGTGTTCTCATTCCCCTTAAGAGATCCTCCAGGAAGGAAGCCCTATTGATGATGCCTTAGCTCTGGATGTTTTGGGATGGGCACGTTTTTACCGAGCTTCTGCTCGTATGTCGAAGTCCTCCTCAAAGGCTTTGAGTATATGTAGGAGCCATTTACCATGTACCTTATCATCTGGTTGGTCCATTGTTTTCACAAGCTGCAATATCCAAAACAAATCCCAAAAAGAAATTCCAGATCTGCAATACATTAAAGAGTTTTTTTATCCTATCTACTATGCTAGGGACATTTCCTTTCTGTTCTATTAAATTCTGCCTTAGGGCCAAGTCTCACCATCGCGTATTGAGCTACGTTAATTTTGCGCCGTTCTACCAAAACCTACTGAAACGTAATAACGTATAGCAAAGCATACTAAGACGTGTGAAGTCGTAGGTTATGTGCAGGACCTCGAGGGATATTGTTTATAACGTTTTTGTACGTATTGAATGCATTTTGTTTACGTTTTACTACGTGTTTTTGGTAGGTATAAGCTACGTATATTGTTTTGAAACTTTTCAAAACAGACGTAGGTGGCTAACGTATGTAGCCATATATAGCCGTATATACTGCGTTTTCACAATGTTTTACTACGTTTACTGCCGGTCTGTTACGTTTTAAAACACGTAGTAAAACCTAGCCCTCAATAATTGACATATGAGGCTGTGGCCTATGAAACATGCAATACGTTTTACTACGTTTATTGCCGTTCTGCTCCGTTAAAAAAAAAACGTAGTAAAGCCTGGCCCTAAATACGTGACAGTGAGACTGTGCCCAAACAAAATACAGCTAGACCAGGCTTTGTTATGATGTTCGACCCGTACAGTTTGATTTTTTTGGTTGTTGCATCGAGAATGTCTCATTTGAATATGGCTGTCTTCCATGGGTGTTTCATTTAAGGATTTGATTTTTTTTCTTATTTACTATCCAACCCTAAATTGTGGGTGCTCGTTAGAACCGTTCTCTAACGCGTTCTTTTAATTTATCAGTTTACAACTTAGATAACACTGAAAAATTTTGCTAAACGGACTTGAACTGTCTCCGAACGGAGATGACGTAGCAGCAACCTTTTACAGTCGTGGGCGGGCTTGGACGGGAATGGTGCTTCGAGCAGCCCAGTCCGTTCTGCAATAAGACGGAGTGTCGATCTACTAAAAACCGGGTGACCGTACTTAAAACGAGATGGACCTACTTTAAACGGAACTGCCGTACTTCAGTCCTATTAAGACGTGATGCAGTCGGGTATCAACTAGCAGTAGGGGATGAAAGCGATCGTTTCGTTCGGGCTTCAAAGGAGCTACAGGATGGGGCTCCTGGGTGTAGTGGTTGCTTTCGTTTAACAGACTCCGTCTTGTTGGCCCCGCTCCGTAATTGATGCTAGTTTCATAGAACACAAGGAGGTTACAACTATTACAATTACAACTGCCATGGACTTGATCTGCGCAGGTTGATGCGGCGAGCGGGAATGAGGCTGACATGAACGTACTGGAGGACGTAGTCAGAACACGATTAACTTTCTATGAACTAGGTGTTCGAGTTACAAACCAGCTAGAATAGGCTTGATCGTACTGGAGACGGGGCAGAACTAGTTGCAAACGGATCTAAAACGACCACTAACAGACTTGGGCTGCTTGGAAACGGTGTTCGCATGATGTGAACGGTCGCGTCTGTCGAATCTGAACACAGGTAGGTTGGACGTATTGAGGGCTTCTATGATCGATGTGGCATAATTGGGCAACAATTACACATTCTACCCCGACCACAGTCCGTTTAACGAATTTGTTAGGACGTGATCGGACGTTCTAAGAACTATCTTGGTGTGACTGGATTGCGTACCGTTGTCAACACCATTTTTACCGTATAGAAATCGAGGTACATTTATTGTGAAGGCGCCGGTTAAGATAAGCATAAAATGTGATTTTGTTTAGTCTATTATGTAGAGGATACCTGTTTGTACATGGGCTCTGATATCTAATGCGTGAGATAATGTGCTTAGTCACTTCTGACAATGTAACCAACAAGGCACCCATGAGACGTACCAGCAGAGAAACTCCAAACCCTGTTAGAGAAGCCAAGACTCCAAACAGCCTGTGAATTAAGCTAGTCTGACCAGAGCCCTCGCTTGTTATACTTTGGATAGCCCAGATGCGATAGAAGGTGCGTGCAAACAGCGATGACTCTGATCAGACTGGGCCCAGACTGATTAGAGTATTCACTGATCTCATTGGTCGTGCCGGGGCTCATTAAATATGTAAATAAATTAGAATATTGTATTAGTATACTGTATCGCGTGAAGAATCTATTTGTGTATGTTTGTATCAAAATTTTGATATAATTGTTCGGGTCGAATTCAATTTAAAATCGGTGATTATAACACGCTTGTTTCAACGGGTGTCATTAAATATGAATTGAAGGCCTTAGATCTGGTATTAAAACAAAGGTTAAGTATTGAACAATAAACAAGGGGCTCCCCGTTTTTCGTTTATTTTTAATTTATTTTAATTACTTCTTTTTTTTCTCAAAAATCTGGGTTTAGGATGAGATTTGATTGATTGTGTTGGGGTTTAACGACCCTTCAACCCTTGTGGGCCATTTTGTGTCGTCTCCAGAGAAAGGGAGAAAACAGATAGAAGAGACAGTAGAGGAGATAAAAGTGAAGGACAGGTGTGTGTGTGTGTGTGTGTGTGTGTGTGTGTGTGTGTGTGTGTGTGTGTGTGTGTGTGTGTGTGTGTGTGTGTGTGTGTGTGTGTGTGTGAATTCGGGTTTAACGTCGCTTTCAACAATTTTTCAGTCATATCACGACGGTGTCTGGTTGCGACAGGGAGCTCAATGCTCACTTTTATAGTGCTGTCTCACTGAAGTATCATGTCCCAGACACATTACATGATACCACACCCAGTCACATTATCCTAACACTGGGTCGACCAGTCCTAGCTCTACCCCGTAAATCTGAGTGCCAAGCGAGGAGCAGCTAGTACCATTTTTAACGACTTTGGTATGTCGCGGCCCGGGATCGAACCCGTGACCTCCCGTTCCCAGTAGCGGACACTCTACCAACTGAGCTATCGGGGCCGGTATGAAGGACAGGTGAGAAAGAGGAGGCCCAGTCCAACAGTAAGCTAGAATCAGTTGGACGCTCCAGTGACGCAAGATATACACCTTCGCCTCACACACAAGCCCCTACTAGCGCACACGAGTACTGGTTAGCCGCTTACAGAATCTAAGCCTGGCCAGGCAAAGCGATGCGAGTCGGACCGTCCATGCTTATAAACCCTATTGGTTTCGTTCGGTGACGGGGCTTGAGATGACATTGCATTTTAATGTCGGGTGAAAGTCCCACAAATTGAAAGCAACGTCTCCAACATGACCTATAGAGTGTCGACGGGGACGTTTAACCTCAAATCAAACAATCAATCACACCTACTGAGAAAAAAATGTCTTAAAACGACTCGTATATCATATAAGCCCATCCAGGTAAAACTGACCGGCTCTATGTGACTTAACACGGATAGCTTGTTTACTAAGGATTACTACTTTGCCCAGAAAATTCTTCCCATGCCTTTAGTTATCCATATATTTAGAATGATTTAGGGACGCTTTTTCCAATGCTATCCGGAAAAGGTATGTTGTGTGTACTCATTAGAATCGCCTCAAGGCGATTCTAATGAGTACGCACAACATACCTTGATATGAAGTCGTCCCAATCAGCCTCCTGAGGGGCGCTACGAATAGCCCCCAGTGACTCGAATGACCCTTATCTCGACAGATTATTCACGGTCCCAAAGGGTTTCAAACCATTGAAGGTCTACTGTAGTGTTGACTAAGGCATTAATCTCCAAACAAATAAACAAAAAAAATTGAGTTTGACAGAATCGTCGATGGTGGGACTGAGACAATTAAAACTCGGGCTAGAAAGCATGGCACTGTGGCATTTAAAGCTTCTTTTTGGTAGGCATTTCTAGGGCAGGAACTTCGACTTCAGATCCCTGTTTTACACCAGTATGCATCGCATTAACCCTTTTTGTACCAAATAGAATCTTCCTCCTAAAATATGGCAGGAGTCCATTTGGAAATTTAGGGGTGACAGGTTGTTATCCATAAAATTTATTCGGAAAATAGCTGAACTTTTTGCTTGTAAATAGTGTAGGCCATGATCAGACGCCGCGTTCTGCGGAGTCTGATTAGGGCCTGTAATGTTTTACAGGGTATCCGTTTTGGGGTTTCCGGTACAAAATGGGTTACTGTAATGACAGACCCTCTTAACCGTGCATTTTATGAGGAAAAATGAGAAAATATTATTTTCCTTATTATAATTATAAGCTTCAAAACGCGCAATGTGGGTATTATCTGTACTTGTTAGACCTCTTGGACTGATCGTAGTGTGTAGAAGGCGGTTCTATTGGGCACTTATGTTTTGAGCGTAAATAAGCAAAATATCACAATTTTTCTGGTTTAAGAGACATGTTAGACAACTTTGTATCATATCGATGTGTTACCCTGTTTAGTTCTTGTGTACTCCCCTACAGGTTCTCCGAAACGGTCTTGACCTATTTAAGGCATCTTTACAAAAAACTGGTTTATGCATTAAAGAAAAACGTATATATAGAGAGAGTTGTTCCTCTGCAAATCATATTTTTATAAAATGCTTAAATTAAAGGTCACGTCAGAAAGAAAACTTGGTCCCTATATGATTTCGATAGTTTTGTTTACAAGAATATTGAAAATAATTATCAAAGCACTATATTATTAGCAACGAACTTTGGAACACGTTTGCAGATGTCTTCCTATTGTTCTCAATATTTGCATTACCTACAATGTTCTGTCCATTTTGTAAAATTTCGTATTTCATTGTTTGAAATTTTATTGGTTCAAGTATTCTAACTATTTGAAATCTAAAACAGGTAAAATGGCAATTGTTTACTAAGATAATTCATACATGAGACGCGAACCACAAAAACTAATCTCACGACATTTGTGAGTGGTTCTGTCGTTGTGGAGTGTACAGTCTCCACAACTGGCCCATGTAAATCGGTGAAAACATTGACCAACGTACATAGATCTTTGTTATAATGGTTGTAATCGGCGGCAACATAGCTTAACCCATTTAGCACCAGAAACCCCAAAACGGGTACCCTGGCAAACAGTGCAGGCCCAGATCAGACGCCGCAGAACGCGGCGTCTGATCAGGGCCTCCACTGTTTGCTAAAAGTTCAGTCATTTCCAAATAAATTTTGATGAAAACACAACCCCATCACGTGATCAAGTCCGTGAAATGAAGACCCCCCTATACCCCACTTCATATAGAGAAAACTGGGGTTTACGGGGGTATACATATTTTTTCTTATTATTGCTCCAAGACATAGGTTGTGGGTACTCGTTAGAACCGCCTCAATGAGGCGGTTCTAACGAGCACCCACAACCTAAGTTTGCAGTGTTTATAAGAAAAATATCAAAGATTTTCATTAGAAAAATGGCCATTTTGGAGATGAGTAAAAATGCACCAATTTGCACGGGTGTGTTATCGTAATGCAAAATTTTGAAATGGATTCCTGCTATATATAAGGAGGGAGATTCCATTTGGTACAAAAAGGGTTAAAAGATATGCCTTCCTGTGACGCGGCTGTTATTTAGTTAATAGAGCAAGGTAACACAGATATACCTCAGTACGCATGTGCAAACACTTAACTGAACCAGATCAAACGGAGCTTCGCCTAGACACATATGGTTCAGGCGAGCTGCGAAGGGTTCGCAGCGTTTTTATTTTCAAATGATTCGGCCCTGTAGTATATTTGATCGGGTCAATTTCGTCAATAACTTTAGAAGAGTGTCAATAGATACGTTGGTGAATTCCCCACTCCACTGCCCGTTGTCAGGGAATTGAAACTTTATAGTACACCGTAATAACAGGAAAAAAATTCTGGGTGAAATCTAAGAAAACAAAAACAAAACAAAGCACCCCCCCCCCCAAAAAACAAAAAAAAAAAAAAACATTTCCTGGATGCAATCAAAGAAAAATTTAAACAAACAACAACAATAGCAAAAAACAACAAAAAAAAAACAAACAAAAAAAAAAACACAAAAAACAACATGCAAAAAAAAAAAAAAAAAAAAAAATGATAAGTACGTCAAACCACGAAAGATTGCCTGTGTCTTTTCGTATTTTTTGTTTTGACAAGCGAAAACACACTGATTTTATAGTTATTGTGGAAATCGTTGCGCAGACATTACGAAAACGCGCATATACTCTATACAAATACATTGTAAACTTTACCGCCGAAAAAAAAAATTAAGGCGAAAAATTGTGATATTTTCTTATTTCTGCTCAAAATATAGATTGTGGGTACTCAACGAGGCGGTTCTAACGAGTACCCGCAATCTATATTTAGAGTAGAAATAAGAAAAAATAAGATTTACCCCTTTGAACCTCAGTTTTACTGTATAAAAGTTGGGTTCAAGGGGGTCAAAACTATATAGGCGTGTTTTCGTGATGAATATAATTATTGCGGAATCATTGCACAGAATGAGAATTCCAAGTTTGCGCAGGAATGTTCCGGATATTTGCGCAGAACGTTGACATATTTTTTGTTCGAAAACTTGGCAGTTATTGCCAAGGCAGTATTGTTGTCAGATAAAAACAAAAACAACATAATTTCTAAAACATTGGGTCTCTAGTCTTTTTTTAATTGTTTTGTTTGTGTTGAAGTTTTACGTCCCAATCAACTCTATTTAGATCATTTTGGAGACATTGCTTTCGATTTTGTGGGACTTTTACACGACAGCGGGATGAAATGACATCTCAAACCTACCGCCCAAAGTAACCCAAAGTGTTAAAGGAAAGGTCCGACTCGCACCATTTTTCTGGGCAGACACAGACGTCCTAAGCGGTTGACCAGTACTCAAGTTCGGTCGGTTTCAGCTCTGTCAGGAAGCATCATGCAGCTCAGACTATTTCTCCAAGCCCCGATGATGCGCCAGTGGTAGTTGTTAGAAGTGTAGTCAGAGCTATCGGGAAGCTAGTCGTGGCAAATAGTGTAGACAGTAGTCGGACTGTGCTTTGAAGAACATTACATTGTTCACAAGTATACCGTCTCCATAGTGTAGTGGATAAGCTATTCGCCTCGCAATCCAGGGCTCATGGGATCGATTCCGCCCTTCTCCAGACTTTCGGATAAGTATCTAAACCGAGGTCCCGTCTCTATATGACCAAAGTTGTTGGTGGGATGTAAACCTTAAAACACATTCACTAACCAATTTTATACGGGAAACCCCCAAACGGGTCATCGCCAAACAGAGAAGACCCAGACCAGACGCCGCAGAACGGGGCGTCTGATAAGGGACTTCACTGTTTGCAGAAAGTTTACCATTTTCTAAATCAATTTCCAATAATTTCTCAACCTTACCCCCCTAATTTCCGAAATGGACTCCTGTTGCATATATTCAGTACAAAATGGGCAATGACATGTTCTCCAATAACACCTCATATCTGATGAACCTTTTTTGTCTTGTGTTTCATGATTTGTTATGCGAAGCTTGGTTTCGTTTGACCTTAAATTTGATCTTTCATAGGTGAAAGTTAATAACTCATAATTAAAGTGCAGTCTCACAAACAGGTTTAAACAAGGGACACACGTATGACTTAAGGGGCGGGGAATTTGAAAAAAAAAGAGAGTTAAAAGTCCTTCCTTAAAAACTAGACAATTATAAAAGTCGGCAACCTTGTAAAATCAACGGCAACACTGGTTGTCTTTGTGTATAGGGCTTCAGTTAACACTATTTAGATAATGTCCAGCCGGTCAGTTTTATACATCAGCTGTTACTGACCAGCACAGTGCACATTCATCATGTTAACAAGTCCGTGTAACCTCTCTTTATACAGAGAAAACTGGGGTTTACAGGGGTATACATTATTTCTTATTTTGCTCCAAATCAGAAATTATGGGTACTCGTTAGGCGGTTCTAACGAACACCCACAATTTAATGTTTGGAGTATGAATAAGAATTATATATAAAAAAAATAACGGTTTTTTAAATATGACAGAATGTCACACGGATGTGTTATATCCCATCATTTTAACAAGGCCGTACAATGAGCACCCCTTTAAACCCCACTTTATGTAAACATACCTGGGGTTTACAGGTGTATACCTTATTTTTGTTATTTTAGCTTCAAGACATAGTTTGTGGGTACTCGTTAGAACCGCCTCAATGAGGCGGTTCTAACGAGCACCGACAACCTTTGTTTGGAGTATAAATAAGGAAATATTGCAAATTGCCATCAGAAAAAAAAGGTTTTTGAGATATGAAAGAATGTCACACGGATGTTATGCCATCATGTAAACAAGTCCGTATGATGATCACCCCTCTAAACCTCACTTTAGGTATACAAAACCTGCGGTTAACTGGTGTATACTTTATTTTTGTTATTTCTGCTCCAAGACATAGGTTGCGAACCGTTCTAACGAGCACCGACGACCTATGTTTGGAGCATTGATAAGCAAAATACTACACAAAGTCATTCTTATCAGGTAAGTAACCATTTCGGAGCAATATGCACACAGGCGTGTTCTCGTTATGTTTATGATTTCGCCAGAAACTGACAACTGCATTTGTCGCAAAAGCCTTATTACAGATTTTGTCGGGCCCTGGCAGTATGCTATCCATATCGTCGGGGTGGTCTTTGATGAATACCGTATACATCCTAAACAATCGGACACTTCAAGGACTTTCTGTAATTCTCCTACACCTTTAACAAATTTGTTTCACGATCCAGCTAGGAGTCTAAAAACTGCAAACGGAATGCATACAGTGTAGACCCTGATCATCCAGCTCCTTCAGGGGCAGTCTGATCTGGGTCTGCAGTTCAAAAGTTGCTTAGGTCTATCTGTCCCAATACTCAGTACCGTTACGTGTACACGTATTTGAGCCAACCCATGTGATATGGCCTATCTATGCTCTTCAAACGCGCATGCGCAGAGATACGCATTAGTTCTTCCGAGGCTTTCTTCTATAGTTAGCCTATCACTAAATGTTTTACATAGGCGACAATAGTAACATTTTACCTGCTCCCACATAAAATACACATACAAAACTCTCAACCCTTACTTGTTTATAGAGCCATCCTAGTCCAACAAGTTAATGAGAAGAAAAAAATCCACATGTTGAACTGCTCCTTTTCAAGTTACAGTCAGCCATGTTTGTTTACCTACTAGAACGGAGTAAATACAAACCAACATTTTTAACGGAGGGGTGACCATATAAAATCAGCAACAATTTCTTTGTGCATGCTTGCAGATAAATTTATAAAACATGCATCGTTTTAGTCCATTATACCTTTCATTTTCTCACATTGAAATAAAAACATAGGGTATATATCCAATGGAAGCAAGTCTGGCATTTAGAACGCAACTGAAAGCTCGGTCCAAAAGTGATAAAACCCGGCATCTTTCAGTATTTCGTGCAATGCTAATACCAAACCCTTATTTTCTTTATGATGCATCAAAAGAATTGCCAAATAGAAATTTAGGTCATATCTAATAATTTAGTCATGCATAATGAAAGTTCAGTCACAAAGAATCTTTCAATTTTGCGTAAAAGTTATCGCTTTCAGATTCAACAATGAAAGCCGAACAAACTGTATGTTTTTGAAAAGCGCAAAGTATATCTCTTTCTGGAATGGAACCAAGACACCAGCTTGCATCAGTGGTTCTTTTCCAATGTCTTTGGAACAATTCGATCCTAAAATGCACAGAGTTATGCCTTAAAATAGCACCAATACTCATTTTTATGGCTATTTTCACACCTACACCCCCTATTTAAAGCACAAACATGGCATGAGGATATTTTGAAGACAGAACTGCCAACAAAATGATTATAAATGCCTTAATGCCATAAGGAACAGCTGACTATATCTGTTCACATCCTTTTACATGAATACAATAAATTAGAACTAATAACGGATGAGAAAATTTATCGGGATATTGCAGCGGGCTGTTTTGAAGTTTTGCTTAAGTTTGAGACATAGTCCAAGTGCCATGAAACCTTACTTTTATATTCCAGATGGAGTAAATTCTTTCTTGTGTTTATGCAAATACAATTAATTACTGCAAGTCTCTTTTCCAAACACATCAATAAAAACTGATTTACATGGTTTTAAAGTAACCCCCCCCCCCCCCAACCCTCCCCCCAAGAACATAGATCAGTGCCAAAAAAATCATCAAATGCACCCAGTTAGGCCTAAATTAGCACTACCATCACATTTTTACAGTATCTATGGCAAAACAATGCCATGAAGATACGTTTTATGAAACATAATTGGATAGAACCTACAAATGTGTGGAAATAGTATGTAATGACTGAAAACAGGACAGTGCTGCTGACATTTCTAGTTGTGCTATATGCACGCGGGTAGCAAAGGCTCTGAGGAGAATGCGCATGCGCACAGGCTCGCCTGAGCCTTTGCTGGTTGACTTTGCCATAAGCATCCTTTTTTCATGAGTTGGCTCAACCATGTTCTTTAAGGTCAAAATACACGTCAGCCATTAAGCATACGTTTTTCTTTCTTTCTCAACGCTCTTGTTCTCTACGACCTCTTAAATATACCGAAAATCAATTTAGATTTTTTTTTTCTCAATTAATTAGCGATATGTCTTATTACCTATTCATCTCCCCTCCATTAAAGATAAGAAAAAATCTAACAAATCTAAATAACTCTTTGATGTACATTTCTGATGTACATAAGCAAACACTTTCCTGTAAAATGGTGGCAAATGAAATGGATATTTTATTTTAATGAACCCATATAAAGAGTAGCGAAATAATATCACTTATCGATTGCCATTTAAATTGAATTGTCACTATAACACGTCAAAAGAACATATATCTACGTATACAAATAATCATTATTAAACCAATATTTTGTCACTCAAAGCTTAATGTCCGGGTGCTGCAGTGAAGTATTTTATGCAAAATGAAGACACCTTCGAAGATGAAAAAAAGAAAATTGAGAACCGTAAGCACATAACGTGTAGACAACGCCATGTATCAAGGTCGAATCAACGTCATGATGCTGCATCCAACCGAAGAAAACTGAGGAAAAAATAGCAAGATCTCGATAGACACACGACGTGGAGGGAACCACTTATCGACTTGGAAATGGCCCCGCCGGGATGGTTGAGAGATTGCGTTTGAGGTTAACGACACATCAACTCTTGTGTGCCATTCTGTGTCGTCTCCCAGAGAAAGGGAGAAAGAGATAGGTGAAAACTCGAGGAAATGAACGAGAGAGAGACCTTGCCCAACTGTAAGCCAATATCGGTTGGACGACCCGCTGACGTAAGATACACGACACCAAACCACACCACCGTAGGGAAGATGTTGATGCTTCAGTAGAAATAAATCGAAATCAACTGAATTCTTTTTCAGTAAACTCAGTACCCAGTCAGTAATGAATGTTGGGCCAAAGTCGATTCAAAACGACAACGTCATATCGATGTCGGCCCGATGCTGGCCCGGCGTTGGCCTGACGTTGGTCCGCTTTTTAATGCTGATTGGGTATTTGATGAGAAATGATCATGTTTGTTTATGTATCTTTAGGACATCGGGAAACCCAAACAGCACATTCTGAGTAATATGAAAACCAGCTCAATCCAATACCATCTTTCATGACTGTAGGAAAGATGCAATAACTCTTATGCTGCAAACATATATTGCCGCTACCGAGTGTCTTTTGTAAACAGAGATTCTTTTGTAAGCCGCCCTTTTACCTTTAAGGTGCCAAGAAAAGCTGCATCTGAAAATGTCATCTTTTTATGTTGTGTGCTGAATCTTCTTGAAAAATAGAAGTGAGGGCAATGATCAGGAATAGATACAATTAACCCACAGCTTCCATCAGAGACACCAAAGGGAAAGAAACAAAATCATGAAACAACAGACCCTGATGGAAATATCAATAGCGGAAAGCCTAAAGGACAGTTACTTCCCCCCAAAATGGCCAATTGGCTATCCAAAACAAAATAATATAAGCGATACAAACAATCAAAGACAAACCACATAAACCGCGACAGAAGAACCGCCTTGGAACGGTCAGTGAAACGAATTCCACTGAAAACCTATCAAAATAAATTTGCATTCACCTGATCAGACTGCACGTTGAGACGTTGCTTCCGATTTTGTGTGACTTTACCCGACCTTGATATAAAATTACCGCCCAAAGAAATGACTAGAGCTTAAGGGACTGTGTCTGTCTCGCAACATTTGCCTGGGCTGGCTTAGTCCTTCTAGGCAGTTTACAAGTACTCAAATGTTGGGTCGATCGGTTTCAACTTTTCGCGGAAGCACCATGCAGCCCATTTTTTATTTCTCCAAGCCCCGATGTGCGGGACCCGATCTTTATTTAGTACAACCAAATAACTAGAAATTAGCCAGTCTCTTTGTCACTGTTCACAGGTTTCGCTAAATCATATATTTGCGACATTCGGGTTCGTATATGTATATATAACAATATTACTGGCAAAGTGATGTTTACACAGTAGCCTTACTATAAATTGTTATCGAATTTTTTATGAGTTGAAATTAATTTTTGATGAGAATGAGAAGGACGTCAAAGGTGAAATACATTAACCCGTTCGTACCAAATGGAATCTTCCTCATTATACAAGTATATAGCAGGAGTCCATTTCAAAATTTAGGGGTGACAAGTTGTGTTTGTCTTCAAAATTTATTTGGAAAATGGCTGGACTTTTTTGCAAACAGTGTAGGCCCTGATCAGACTCCGCGTTCTGCGGCGTCTGATCTGGGCCTGCACTGTTTGCCAAATACCTGGAACAAAATGTGTTAATGCGCCCACTCTTAACTACGTACGCACTGACGCACAAGTATAACATCCTTCGTGACTAATATATAGCTTTGTTACCAAAAGGCCAAAGCATAAACTGCTGGATGGGACTTTGAGACCCCAGCTGTCCCTCCCGCCACACAATCCTCACCTACACACGTAACAGACACAGGCGGAGGCAAAAACTTTTTTATCCCGTCGAATACAAAATTTGCGACAACGAATTGTGAAACAAATGATACTGAAATGTGAGTGAGTCAGTGTTTCAGTTTTACGTCCCACCAACAGCTAAGGTCATACGGAGACGAGACCTCGGTTTACAGACTCATCCGAAAGTCTGGAGAAGCCCGGGATCGATCCTGCGACCCCTGGTTTACAAGGCGAGTAGTGTAACCGCTACAAATACTGAAATGAAGACTTCAATCATCACGTTACATTCAACAAGTCAATAAAGTGAATACCCATAAAAATTCCACTTTATACACGTATTCAGAAAACTGGATTTTTCAGGGTCTATATTTTTTGTTCAAAACATAAATTGTGGATGCTTCTAAGAACCGCCTCACTGAGGCTTATCAAATTCTGATTCTTACATAAGTTATGGGCACTCGTTAGAACTGTCTATGTGAATCGGTTCTTACAAAATAGAAGTGAAGACAATGGTCAGGAATCGATACAATTAACCCACAGCTCCGATCAGAGACACCAAGGGAAATGAAACAGCAAGACCCTAATGGAAACATCACTAGCGGAAAGCCAAAAGGACAGTTACTTTCCCACAAAATGGCCAATCGGCTATCCAAAGCAAAATAATATAAGCGGTACACACGCTCAAAGACAAGATGAACAGCAAACACAGCCTATGTGTTTAGCAGAAATAAGGGAAATATTAAAAACTTTTATCTAAAAACTTGTTAGTTCTATAGAAATAAAAGATATAAATATAGCGCAGCGGGGCATTTGTTCAAAGCATTGTTAGCTTAACGAGCTCGTTAGTTTTCAAATTATCCTAGCAAGTATAGTACAGTAAGATTCCAATATAAAGACCACCTTTGGGACTGTTCAAAAGTGGTCTTATGTTCACTTTTGAACAGTTCCAAAGGTGGTCTCTAACTGGTCCAAGACACTGGGTGTAGAAACGCAAAGAAAGAAAAAGTGTAACTTTTGAATATGTTTTAAAAGAAAGATTTATCTTAATTTTAGCGGAATTCTACTGTTTTTAACCCATTTTGCACCAGAAACCCCAAAACGGGTACCCTGGCAAACAGTGCAGGCCCAGATCAGACGCCGCAGAACGCGGCGTCTGATCAGGGCCTTCACTGTTTGCTAAAAGTTCAGCCATTTTCCAAAATTTTTTTTGAAGAAAACACAACCGTACACCCCTAAAGTTTGGAATGGACTCCTGCCATATATAAGGTGGAAGATTCCATTCTGTACAAAAACGGGATAATATTCGCATTATGATAACACCTCTGTGACATAGTGCATTTATACATATCTCCAAAATGGCTAATTTTCTGAGGAAAATCTGTGATATTTTTTTCTTATTAATACTTCAAACCAAACAAAGGTTGTGGGTGCTCGTTAGAATTGAGGCGGTTCTAACGAGTACCCACAACCTATGAACTGAAGCAGAAATAAGGAAAATAATGTATACCACCGTAAACTCCAGTTTTCTTTATATAAAGTGGGGTTGGGTGGTACGCATGGTTCATTTCACGGACTTGTTCACAGGATCGTTCACAGGATCTGTTAATATTGCAGGAAAAAATGTGAGCAGCATTTTTTTGTTTCAGCAAAAGTATCAGCATATCTGCTAGAACAAATGATCAAAGTTTTTACAATATATTAACGTCATCGTTAGTTTTGAACACCTTACATTTGCAAAAGCTGCTCCCCCATTTTCAGCAAAAATACTAGTATATTTCCCAAATTAAATGACAAAAGTTTTAACGATACGTTAACTAACGATGTCGTTAGTTTTGAACAACTGGCCCCTGATGTTTTTCCACGTTTTTATAACAGCACGAAAACACGCCTATATAATTCACCCCCTTGAACCATACTTTTATATAGTCAAACTGGGGTTTACAGGGATACGAGTAAACCTTATTTTTCTTATTTCTGCTAGAAAATATAGATTGTGGGCACCCGTTTGAATCGCATAGATGAGGCGGTTCTAACGAGTACCCACAATCTATATTTGGAAAAAAAATAAGAAAAAATATCACAATTTTTCATCTAAAAATAGACTTTCGGAGGTAAAGTTTACAATGTATTTGTATAGGCTTGTTTTCGTAATGAAGGTACGCAACTTTCAGAACTGACTGTTTCCTTAATATTCAAGATCTAGCACTACTGATGGAAAAAAAATCGTTAAACGGTCAAAATAGCAAAAAATATACTTGTGCTTTCTTGATGTTTAGAGTATGGTTGGATTTTAGCCCTTTAAAATATTTTTGCCCTTTTTCATCAAATGAATAGTTGATGCTTTGGCGATCTACCGACCCTATTGTTTCCGGCATGTTAGCGGAAACACAACTATTTTGAAGGAGCACAATCTTTTCTTTCAGAGTAAATTCATATTAAGGGGAATGGATACAACTTCAGGAGAGGCAACTCCTGCAAAAGTATAGTCTTCCATATCCATACTCTTGGGAGTTGACCCCCTTTTTCAGTGGGACTGAGCCTATACAAAAACAAATAGAAAGTCTCCTTTTGAAAAAAATGGCGGAAAATGTACTAGATGTTCGCATTCCCCTTAAGAGTGGAATCCTATTAATAAGGGAGACAAAATATTTCGAAAGAGTTGTCTTCCCTTAAGATGTATCCTTTTCCCTACAATTAGCATGACAAGAAGCTGTAAATTGGAAACTCTTGTCACTTTAACAGCCATTGGTAACCTTTGATATATTAATTTTTACTCCACACAGAGAAATAAAACAAGATTAATCCAATATCATTATGCATTGAAAACCTATCAATAAGCATGAAAGGGGATATATTTTCTTACTATATACATTGAAAAAAAAAGTTTGGTATTATGCGGTGACTGATTCTTCAAGCACTATTCGAAATAACTGAAAAGAATCATATTGAGAAGCCTCGCCTATCTAAGCAACGAGCGAAGTGATGGTTGGTTGGTTGGTTGATTCGAGGTTTAACGTCCCCGTCAACACTGTAAAGGTCATTTTGGAGACGTTGCTTCCAATTTTGTGGGACTTTTACCCGACACTGAGATGAAATGACATCTCAGGCCCTGTCGCCCAATGAAACCAATAGGGTTTATTAGCATGGACGGTCCGCCTCGCCCCGCGGTTCCTGGACAGGCTTAGATCCTCTAAGCGGTTTGCCAGTACTAGTGGATTCAGCTCTGCGTGGAAGCATCATGCAGCCCATATATTTCTTCAAGCCCCTATGGGCGGGGGCGAAGTGAGACGAGCGATTGTGTAAGAGAGTCATTCGCACAGGTTCGCCTAAACATATGCTCAAACTGAACAAATTATTTGATGAGCTCCAGTCGTAAAAAGAGAAGTTACTGTTTTGGCAAAATGTGTGCATAAATACTCAGATGCTCGTTGGTTTGGGTATGCCATTCAGTGCTTCTGGGATCAACAAAGCCATCTGAATGCCACGCCTTGTAGGTAGTTATGAACCAAGGGATAGTTTTGCGTGACAAGGATAACTAATATGCGCAAAAAGAAGAAAAGTCAAGTGCTTATCTTCTAAGGATGGATGAACGTCAATGATCAAGTTTATCTCTTTATGCCATATTAATATGCGTGTCATGCTATGTTAAACTGGCGGACATCCTGTAGCGACCAGAACATTTGAAATAAAAAAGAGTTTTTAATGCTTATCCACAGTGGGTAAGCATGAAAAAAGAACTTTTTTGGTATTGGAACATGAAGAAATAATGGAATCTGTGCACAGGTTGACATGTGCAACCAGAAAAGACTGAGATCAGCCTTCACATCTGCAGTCTTATTAGAGGTTTTGCAAGTCTTATCATCTTTAGATCCTGATGCCATACAGTAATCAGTACAGACACCGATGTATTTGCAATGCATGGGCAATCGGCCCCCGCCCATCGGGGCTTGAAGAAATGTATGGGTTGCATGATGCTTCCACGCAGAGCTGAATCCGACCTGCACATTGGTACTGGTAAACCGCTTAGAGGATCTTAGCCTTCCATGCAGGCAAAGCGGTGCGCACGAGTCGGACCGTCCATGCTTATAACCCCTATTGGTTTCATTGGGCGACAGGGCTTGAGATGTCATTTCATCTCAATGTCGGGTAAAAGTCCCACAAAATTGGAAGCAACGTCACCAAAATGACCTTTACAGTGTTGACGGGGACGTTAAACCTCAAATCAAACAAACAAAACTTCTCTGTTCACAATCCAAATATTAGTACATGCAGGTTTATATTAAAGACATGGCAGAGGATAGAGGAAGGTGAAGAGAGAAATAAAGGATGCCGATAGTTAAGCAGTGCTGTGAGAAGTAGGCCATCGATTCAATAGTGCACAGTTCAACCTCCATTAAGCAGCCACCCAGGGAAAACTCCAAAACTGACTGCTTAAAGGAAGTGGCTGTTCAGTCGAGGGAAATGTATTGAGATGAATAGACAGACCAAATACACCACAACCTCTTCATAACACGATTAATGGGATCCAAAGCAGAAGCCCTGTTAGTTAAACAACCGTGTTATATCCAAACAAAAAAGTACGAGGTTGTGGTGTAAGTGGTAACTGAAGACAACCTGACACCTCTCCATTGTTTATTTTTGTTTTCATTTAACATCATATTATTTAAAATTATATCGGAATTGTATATTGGTAATTTTAAGCAAAATGAACACACCAGAAAAGATTTGTTCTATATTTACTTCCAATATTTAGCAGCTGAGTAATCTCTCGCTGTTTAATAGAGGGAATTTAGATTCAGTAATGTGGCTGCTGGCTGGAGGAGAGAGGTAGCCGCTGAGCAGAGGTTAAATTTAAAGAAATTGCTTTGGGAGGCTCAGAGAGGAGGCTGCTGTAGGGAGGTTACTGTTACTGGAGCTGCTGGTGGCATTATACAAAATCATACTGACTCCAATATTTATATGAAACTATTCAAACCTCGCTTATCTGCAGTAAGAAGAGGTCGTTTTCTCAATTTTCCAGTTCATTTAATTCACTCAGTACATGTTATCATGTAATATGAGGTGTATAATAATACATAGAAATATGTTCATGACTTGGACTAATACCTACCAAAACGTTTGTTGGGTTGAAGTCACTGTCCTCGTCTCAGCTATGTCTCCAACAGACTTCATATACAATAGAGTTTTCAACACTTTCATGTAATTTTCCTCGTTAATTGATCTAATTACGTGTATTGCACAATAAATACTAATAGCATGAAACGTTATGGCACTCTGTCACGACAGAATAGAAATCAGGCCCCAGTTCTTGAAGAATGGCTAGGGACAAAGGATGAAAACGAAAACGGACAAAATCGACGTCTAAATACAATAAATTCACCTCCAGGGGAGGAAACTGTTTTAAAACAAATATGTCTCCCTTATCAATAGGGGCCGACTCTTAAAAGAAAGAATTTGCTCATTGGAGCAAATTCTTTCTTTTAAGAGTCGGCCCCCGAAGTAGCTAATTCTTGGTTTAAGAGAAGGCCCCTAGGAACAAATTCTTTCTTTTAAGAGTAGGTTCTTTTTCCAGAGGTGTTGAAAGTTGCCGTAAACGCAAACAGGAAGTCCCAGGAGTGCATACTTGAAGTTTGGACGGGGCTTGGATAAATAGTTTGAGCCGCATGGTGGTTCTGCGCAGAGCTAAAACCGACCGAACTTGAGTCTGGTAAAACGCTTAGGTCAAAGCCTGTCCAGGAACAGTGGTGCGAGTCGGACCGCTCATTTAACTCTAGCGGAATCTTGGCGGTAGTGCTGAAGAAGTCATTACACCTCAATGTCAGGTAAAAGTCCCATGATATCGGAAGCAACGTCTTCAAAATGACCTAAATAGCGTTAACGGGGGCGTGATATCGGAAGCAACGTCTTCAAAATGACCTAAATAGCGTTAACGGGGGCGTAGAATACTAACACAAACAAACAAACAAACAGGAAGTTGGGTTTTATACATGTAGGATGCCATGCTTTCATTCCGAAAACACGCCTATACCAAACAGTCAATAACTTTACCGCCGAAAAAAAAGCGAAAAATTTTAAGATGAAAAGGTGTTATATTTTTCTTATTTCTGCTCAAAATATAGATTTTGGTTATTCGTTAGAACCGCCTCATCGAGGCGGTTCTAACGAGTACCAGAAGCCTCCGTGGTGCAGTTGTTAAGCTATTCGCCTTGTAAACCAGGAGTCGCAGGATCTATCCCGGGCTTCTCCAGACTTTAGGATGAGTCTTTAAACCGAGTTTCCGTCTCCGTATGACCTTAGCTGTTGGTGAGACGTAAAGCTCAAACACTCACGCTCTAACGATTACCCGCAATCTGTATTCTAGAGCAGAAATAAGCAAAATAAGGTAAACCCCAGTTTTACTTTATAAAGGGGGGTTCAAGGGGGTCAGACTTATATAGGCATAGTTTCGTGATGTGTCAAATATCTGCAGCAAATTCATTTAGAAATTCTACATGATTGTCATTTCTATTGCACCGACAGGTAAAACATGAACAGTTTAAACATTTACCACTTTCTAGCTGTTAACAGCAGACGATAAACTGATGATATGTTTCTTCTATTTTCCTGAAACACATTTTGTCATGACATGCATTGGCGACAATTTGCATGGAAAGTCAAAATCTGTTTTCTAGGCAAAGTAAGAGAAATATTTTATAGTACCGTTTATTGAATTTTATACCCAGACCTACAGCTGACACATAGAGTCTTCAGGCGGTCGATTTCAAATATAAGGGGTCTCTGGTATTTTAAGTTTGTGGTACGTTTTACAAAATGTACAGATTTGTAGCAATTAGTAGAGCCCCAGATCAGACACTACGTTCAGTTGTGTCTGAACTGGGTCTATACTGGTTGCCAGTGTTTCTGGATTATCAGCTTTCAAATGCAATTTCAAAATAATTTAAGAAACCTACGGAACCCGGGAAGGGACATGATTTTTTTATTTTTATAATGTTGTGCGGACAAGATATTATCTTGTTCGGACAACATATTATCTTGTGCGGACAAGATATTATCTTGTTCGCACAACATATTATCTTGTGCGAACAAGATAATATCTTGTCCGCACAAGATAATATCTTGTCCGCACAACATATTATCTTGTTTGCACAACATAGATCTTGGGAAGTTGTGCGAACAAGATATTATCTTGTGCGGACAAGATATTATCTTGTTCGGACAACATATTATCTTGTGCGCACAAGATATTATCTTGTGTGGACAAGATAATATCTTGTGCACACAAGATAATAAGTTGTGCGAACAAGATAATATCTTGTCTGCACAAGATCTATGTTGTGCAGACAAGATATTATCTTGTGCGGACAAGATAATATCTTGTTCGCACAACTTAATATCTTGTGCGGACAAGATAATGTCTTGTCTGCACAAGATAATATGTTGTCCGCACAAGATAATATCTTGTGCGCACAAGATAATATCTTGTCCGAACAATATAATATCTTGTCCGCACAAGATATTATCTTGTGCGCACAACTTATAAAATAAAAAAAATCATGTCCCTTCCCGGGTTCCGCAGAAACCACACAAGTTTGGAATAAGATTTTACGTCGATACATACTCTTAGACTAGCAATAATATGTGAGTGAAGGGACATGATTTTTTATTTCTATTATGTTGTGCGAACAAGATAATATCTTGAGCGGACAAGATATTATCTTGTTCGGACAACATATTATCTTGTGCGGACAAGATATTATCTTGTGCGGACAAGATATGATCTTGTTCGCACAACATAATATCTTGTTCGCACAAGATGTTATCTTGTTCGCACAACATATTATCTTGTTTGCACAACATAGATCTTGGGAAGTTGTGCGGACAAGATATTATCTTGTGCGGACAAGATATTATCTTGTGCGGACAAGATAATATCTTGAGCGGACAAGATAATATCTTGTGCGCACAAGATCTATGTTGTGCAGACAAGATATTATCTTGTGCGCACAAGATAATATCTTGTCCGCACAAGATATTATCTTGTGCGCACAACTTATAAAATAAAAAAAAAATTATGTCCCTTCCCGGGTTCCGTAGAGTTTACCTAAAGTATATTTAGTTAAAAGGCTACTGAAAAAGAAATGCCAATCACATTTCGGAAGCCAAATTGGTTTAATAATTTGATAAGTAAATGGTAAAACCAACATTCTACTAAGCTTGCATACCATCGCTTTTCTCTTTTATCCCTTTTGAATCCTGTTGAACATGAACTGAACCTGTATTCCGAATCTTGTAGGCTTGTCCGAGTCATATCCATTTGCCCATGTCGTGGATGTAAACACATTCCAAAGAGCTGCGAAGATTTTTGTATATATATAGTTCAGCTGAAAAATATCCGTGTAACCATGTTGGACTGAATGGAATCATCCCATCTTTGTCGCGCCTGCTATAAGCATGGCGCGATAAGTGCGCCCTGTTTTCCGTACGTCCGTTCGTTTGTCAAGGCGTCAACATTTGCGACCACGCAAGCGTTCACCCTGATGGTCAAGTTCATTTTTCAAGAACTATAAGAGCTTCATTAATGATACTTGGTACAAACATGTATCTTAAATGCAAACATTCATATTTGATATTGACATACATTTCATGGTTCACTGACTTTGTAGAATATTGTGACCACCCTAGCGTTCACCCTAATGGTCAATTTAATTTCAAAAAAACTATAAGAGCTTCATTAATGATACTTGGTACAAACTTGTATCTGGGGATGTCAACTTAAATGCAAGCATCCATATTTGACCTTGACCTATATTGCATGGTTCGCTGACTTTGTAAAATATTGCGACCATCCTAGGATTCACCCTAATGGTCAAGATAATATCTAAAGAACTATATGAGCTTCATTAATGATACTTGGTACAAACTTGTATCTAGGAATGGCAATTTTAATGCAAGCATCCATATTTGATCTTGACCTATATTTTATGGTTTACTGACTTTGTATAATAATGCGACAACCCTAGCGTTCACCCTAATGGTCAAGTTCATTCCAAAAAAAAAAAAAAAAAAAAACTACAAAGACTTTGTTAATGATACTTAGTGCATGCTTTTATCTATAAGGATGTCAACTATAATGAAAGCATCCATATTTGACATTGACCCACATTTCATGGTTCATTGACTTGCATCTAGGAATGGCATTTTTTATGCAAGCATCAATGTTTAACCTTGCCCTAGATTCATGGTTCGGTGACTTGTCCCCCCCCCCAACACACACACATAGCGGCGCGACATAGCCTTCGCCGAAATTCTTGATGTATAAGAGGAGTCCATTTAGAAAACTAGGGTGTCAGGTTCAGTTTTAAGAATGTTAATTAGAAAATGGTTGAACTTTCTGTAAATAGTGAAGGCGTTGATTAGATGCCACAAAACCTGGCGTTTGACCTAGGCCTGCACTGTTTGCAAATTACCCGTTTTGGTATGTCCTGAATGTTACAGAGGACAGGCCTAAAACATATTACGTTGATATGCATATCATTGCAATACTTCTATTTGGTATAGCGGAAGGTTGATGTTAGGACCTTTTCCGGCCAAACATTTCAATTAAAAGGGATTTTGAAGCTCTTTAACATAAGCAAGGCGAGATATTAGCAATCGGTCCACATATAAACAATCGGATAAAACAAGTTGTTTTCGGTTTTTATCAGAGATAAGACGATTTTGCTTAAAAAGTTAACCACAAGTCAATAAATATTAGTTTCTCTAAGCATAAGCCTACTTGTTGTATATGACCCCAGTGAATTTTGACAGTCATAATTCCTGCTTTTTTCATTTTTAGGAGGAAAATGGACAGATAACACTCACTCAACATGCTCAGAGCAAAATTACTTTTAGTCGAACTAACAAACGCGTTACTATTATCCATTACTGTTGTGCCTTATAGTCCGGGGCATAGTGCTCTTAACCATTTTGGGTTTCTCGCCACAATCGTTAAAGCCTCGCAGGGGTCACACATTAGACGCCAAGTTCTGCAACGGATGGTCAGGTGTGTTTTAGACCAGGTACTCCGGTTTTCGCCCACAAATGCTGACATTAATCCATATAATTAATAGAATCGTCCACGTAAAGGCTTTGGGTAGTCCATTGTCATTTTTGTGTATTTAGATTTGTTTCATTTGTTGTAAGTTCATCAGAAGTTCCTTTTTCAGGAAACTGTATCTACGTTGTTTGTCAGGCTCCAATTTTGGGGCGCTGGGCATATATGTGTTATGACAAAGAAGACATAGATAACAATAGCTATTCCTTTTTATCTCATCAGAGCCGAAGGATAGGCAGTTGTCCGTCGTCGTCGTTTGTCGTATGTCGTCATCTGGCGTCAACACTTTCAAACGACATCTCCTCTGAAACCGCTAGGCCAACTGGGCCCAAATTTCATCTGTAGCATCCTAGGGCTGGGGATTGAAACTTTGTGTTTTTCATGATCAGCTTTATAGTTTGGTTGCTATAGCAACTTAGAGTTTCCATAGACTTATAATGGGAAAACTGAAAATGGTCACTTACTGCCAAGCCTTTGTAGATATTTTGTAGAAATATGCCTTAGGCAATATTCTTTTAGGCCTTCCGCTCATATTTATTGGTTGCTGCCAAAAGCTAGAAAAAAAAACAAAAAAACACACACTTAAATATCATATCTTAATGAAGCTGACACTTTATGGAAATATTCATCATATTAGCTTGTGCAGGTTTTGCGTGTCTGTGTGTGTGTGTGTGCGTGTATGTATGTTTTTTGTTTCTTTAGTTTGATTGCTATGGCAGCTTAGAGTTTCCATATACCTATACTCGGGAAAACCGAAAATCTGCATTTAATGCGAAGCATTTGCAGAAATTTTGTTTTGTTAGCGGTAAGTTTTGCAATAATGTATCCACTGTCAGCAAACAGTGTAGATCTAGATCAGACGCCGCATTTTGATCTAGCTCTGCATTGTTTGTAATATCCCCCAAAAAGGCGGCTGGGATTTACAAGCTCGATGGTGGCCAAACTGTTTCATAGTCTACAGAAATATAATGCTCTGGTATTTTTGCTGGAAAAGTGTAACTTGTGCATAGGCGAAAGCTACTAACATTTTTCAGCAAAAATGTAAACATTTTTGTTATATTCAATGATCAAATGTATTACAAATGAATCCTGACTAACCGCCTGACGCATCTCCTTATTCTATAGACTGTGGCACTGAATTGGAATGCGGTCTATATTTCGGTGGCCTGAGATGTCTTGGCTATGCATGAGTAAGTTTTTCTTTTACTTTTACGCTCATTTTATAAAATGCAATATGGTCAAGGCGGCAAACCAACTAAATACCTACTGCGTTGATTATGTGGCTCATATACCAACGGTGTATACATATGTCAATTTTTTCTTGAACTACAGCCCACATGATTTGTAAAGAAAAGTGCTATATATTCAGGATTTTTTTTTCATGCAATTGTTTTTCATTTTGCATGTTGTTTAGTTGCTTTGCAAAACGTAACGTCATGTCCAAATCGATTAAAACATTTGTCCGTTTTCTGATGAAAATATAACGGGCCTTTCAAATGAAACAACAACAACATAATACACCACAAAAAAAAAAAAAAAAAAAAAAAAAACAGACAGAATCTCACACTCCTAACAAATTAAACATTCAATGATATGTTCTGAGTCTTTAATTGCATTCCATCATTAACACTGGAGAACGATTCAATCGAGCTTATTGATGTTGTGTCACTGAGTACAGAATATACGGGCAACAATAAGATAATGTTGACTTCGATTGCGTCATTGGTTCCAAAATAGTTACGGAAAATGCATTTTAAGCGTCAAAAACCAATTTAGCAATGTACATAATGGAATACACCTATATCTGCAGATCCAGCATTTTAAAATGATATTTTGTATGTTTTCCTTCATAGGTTGTGGGTGCTGGTAAGACCGTCTCAATGAGGCAGTTCTTATGAGTGTATACCCACGATCTATGTTTTTGACCAAAATAAAGGAACCAATGTACACCTGTGTAAACCCAAATTGCCATTGTACAAAATGGGATTTTTCCAGTTCCTGAGACATAAAAGAGTTGATTTTTTTACCGACACCCCGCCCAGGTTTAGCCAGTTTGGACCCAATGAGCATGATTGGCAGCCAATAAACATTGCTATATGTTAGATATTTATGGTAAGGACCATCAGCTATATACGAGCCATCGTAGCTTCGTATAAATAAATGTCTCCGGGCGTGCCCCATTTGGACCCTAGGGGCATGATTGTTGGATTTATGTGGGGGACCGCTTTGGGTGAAGTTTTTATTTATTTATTTTTCATAAAAAATTATGGGAGTAAATGACACCCAGGGGTCCTTCTGAGGTGTATGTTTATAGTTCCGGTAGGCCCCAAACTGACATGGTTGACAGTCTTTATGCTAAGAGATCACTAAACATTGCTACACACCAAGTATGTCAGCTCTGGGCCTTATGCTTTCAGAGAGTTTCCTCGTGCTTTCAGAGAACTATACAGCTCCACATAAACAAATGGCTTCCAGGGATGTGGCTTGTTTGGACCCCGGGGACTTGACTGCCGGGATTTATGTTGGGGGACTACTGAATATTGCTACATACAAAATATATAAGCTATGTACCTCAGAATTTAAAGAAGAAGATTTATCAAAGTTGTTTCCCGTCATATATTGCCATGGCAACCAGAATGCCAATCCGATCTTCCAACATTGGCCCCGCTTGATTGTGCTTCACATAAAATTGGACCAAGACTACTTGAGACTTTCAGGTTATATGTGTTATTTATGGTTAGCGTATTTATCCTAAATACCCTAAACATTCGGACACCTCAGGTCCTTACCATACTCGTTCATAAATTTGAACAGGTACAATTTACATTGTAATTCCCAACGTTGTGTCCAAGAACAGCGGGATGAGTGACTGGGCTTGCACTGTTTGCTCAGGCATGTCTGTCCGAATACGAAACAAGCATACTATAAGGAAAGCGACACAAACAAAGTTAGTCCTGGACATTCACGAAGAGTGGAAATAGCAGTTCTTTAAAGTAGTATTTTAGGCTGACGACCAAAAAGTATGATATTGGCAAACCGTGTAGATCTAGATCAGACGCTGCAAGTAAGAGCGAGTTGTACAGATATGAAAGTCGCCATTTCAGCACATGGGTGATTACAGTCAGTGTTTGTCTTGATGAAGTACTTACTCGTATTTGCAAGGCTTGAGGATTACATTAGTGTAATAAACAGATCCGTGTCACAGAGTGATTTTTTTCGCGACTCCTTAATGACATTTCTCGTTTGAAAAATTGTTAATTTCTTATCGCTACACACAAATAATGCATATACTTGTAAAATCACTTTTTATTACACTAAGGGAAATGGAAACACCTGGCAGATTTTTTCCGCCATTTTTCAAAGAGAGACAACTTTCGGGACTTCCTGTTCGCTTTGCTATAAGCCCTGTCCCACTGGAAAAGGGTCTACTCTTAAAGGAAAGACTTTGCTCCTCAGGAGCAAATTCTTTCCTTTTAGAGTTGACCCCTATTTACAGGGGAGGCACACATACTTTTGCAGGAGTTGCCTCTCCTGAAGGTGTTCCCATTCTCCTTAATTGGGGTTTACAAGGTATTTATTACACAGGCCTGTTAATGTGATTACTTTCAAGGCTCTGTAAACGGTATCTTTGAATAAAAAGCTGGTTTATGAGACCCGTAACGTCCATGTGACATAGTTCCTTCATATCTCCAAAATGGTTACTTTTCTGATGATTTGTAATATTTTTCTTATATGTTGTTGTTGCACATACAACCTATGTGTTAGAGCAGAAATGAGAAAATTATTGTATACCCTATAAACGCCTGTTTTCTCTATTTAAAGTTGAGTTTAGAGGACTGTTCGTTACACGGTCTCGATTGCATGTTTTTGTTTTATTTGTGGTGTAGATTAAAAGAACAAACTTCTTAATGTGTAAAAGTCTTGATTTGTATTCAAAACTAACATTTCTACAGCATGGTGGCATATTTCTGCCACGAGATAGCTACATAGCTTTCGCGACAGTATAGGAAAGTATCGCGATAATTTTGAGTTTCCTGACAGAAAAATGTTTTTTTTTTTTTTGCGATAGCGCCCAGAGCTGCCACTAAGTACCATATAACTATAAACAGCTTGTTTTATCCTACATGTCGCATTGGACTTATCAAGGAAGTCAATTTTTTATTTGCATTTTTAAGTTGTCCATGAGTAATCGTGTTCCACATACAAAGGATTAAGAGCCAGCTGTTTGTTCAAACAAAAAGTATAGTGTTGCCATTAATTTTGCTTTTAATGTGAAGGCGCAGATTATTCTGTCATACAGCATTATAACACAGTTATACAAATTAGTAAAACATTTTTATACCACGTGCGTTTACAGAGGCACTAACTTTCACCCCAAGCAGGCACATGACGTCTGAGCAACGGTGCAGCAACGTTGATGGTCGACGTTGAAACGAAGTTGCACACACATTGTTTGTTCGCTGGACCACCACTGAAATATGTGTGTGCACCGAACGTAGTGCGACATGTGCTCATCTTTTTAGGCCGCATTTGCATACGATTTCAGCATTATGGTAAAATGAAAATTTTCGATATTTTTCTTATTTCTTGTCCTAACATAGATTGTGGGCGTTCGTTAGAACCCCGGAATCGAGGCGGTTCTAAAGGGTACCCACAAACTGTTTTTTTGAGCAATGATAATAAAAATAATGAAACAATTAAAACCTACTTTGCTCTATACAGATAGTTAAGAGGGTGTTCATTACACGGATTTAATTGTTGATCTGATGATACCAACATTACATATCAGTACGCCATTGTTCTAACAGTAATTCAAGTTAGCTTTTGGACAGTTTCTCCAAAATGACCTATACAGTTTAAACTCAAATCAACCAACCAACCAACTTCATAGAATTGTATGGGTTTCTAAAAAGCCTGTCATTTCAGTGCCTTTGGTGCTTTGATTCTTACAACCCGGGAGTGTAACACGTAAGAACAGCCAATAGTTACCCACAATGCAGGTTGACCTTTATATTTATAAAATGCAACAACAAGTATAAGCTTTCGCCAAAAAGAAAAAAGGGCATACGGCGGAGCCCTAGCACAGGATTGCTCTCATATTTGTACAAGCCAAAGAGGCCCATAACCCATAACAAGTATAAGCTTTCACACAAAAAGAGGCCGATCAGCAGAGCTCTGGTACACAGTTGCTATCACATTTGTACAAGCCCATATTTGCTGTCATATTATTTGCACAAGGCCTGATGCTTATACAAAATATACTCTACAAATTCTCGACCACGATGGACCTCTTTCTATCCTATAAGCTCCCCAGGAGCCTTTGGCTCTGGTAAGCTAAAATACTTACCTCGCCCTTAGCAACAGTTTTATTGAGAACCATATTGATATGCTAAGCATGTTATTTTTTTTTCTGTACCGTCATGACGTTTCGACTTAAATAAGCGCTTAGACAGGACGAGTTAAAACATAACACTCTGCACTGGTTCGATGAGGTCCACAAGGATGGAAACACACAGAGTCTAGTAGTATCCCACTAAGTGCCAGACTGGCGATTAGAATTTTGCCAAAGACAGTAAATTGTATAAAGCATATTTCTTGGATATAATTCTAGACATTCACAGTTAATATGTGCTAGGCATAGACCTAGTTGTTTTGTAAAAGCTATACTTGTGTTACCAGTTATGGTAGCATCCCTAAATCTATGGAAAGTCTTTTTGGAGCGTAGCTGTTGCAGCGTAGCTCCAGTGAGATGAGAAGTGATTTCGGCACTACTTTCAGTGTTACTGCATATGACCCACTCACCAGTGAGAACATAGTACCCCGTCTTAACGTAGTAGATTATTACGCCTTGCGGTATCTTCTTGTAGACTGCTTCACAGACCATTATTTCAAACGGAATAGATGAATATTTTTAATTGATGAAGTGTGTAGCAGTCTAATCTTTTTATAGTTCATTTCATATAACCCAGTTTACAACCCATTTGTACCATAACATCCCAAACCTGGCAACTTGCAAACAGGACAAACCCAGATCAGATACCACAGAACGCGGGGTCTCATTATGACCTTCACTGCATACTTACAAAAAGGTTCAACCATTTTTGCCAAATATTTCGTGGAAGCCACAACCTGACATACCTGATTTTAAAATGAACTCATTCCATACTGATATAAGGTGTTGAGGATTCCATTCGTTTAAAATGGGTTAAGTACGCAGTGTGAATCGATAATGTATTACCAAAATAAGACAGTTGGAATGAGTTTGGACAGGTGCACGTCAAGGCTTATATTGTAATCAGTAAAATTTGCAGTTTAGACACAGATGAGACGCCACTTGTTGTAGCGTCTGATCTGGGTCTGCTATGTTTGACCCTAAAAAGGCTGCTAGACATATACTCAGAGTATGGGTTAATGTGTGTGTGTGGGAGGGGGGGGGGGCAATGTTACTTTTTTAAAGCGACCTGTCTGCGTCCTAGGCATGTGACCACAAATAAAGAATATTATCAGCTCAGACGCAAGTTCGATACCTGCCGGGTTCGGCAACATTCTTTCCAGGAGATTGATCGTGAAATCTGTCCCACGGTGATTCTATCCCTTTCGCTGATTCAAGAAGGGCAGTTGTTGGTTTCCGGTAAAAGACTGTGCACTGTGCTGTATTGACAATATCTAACCAAAGAAATTGCCTTGATGCCAGATCATTTCATAAATGGCCTCGTCGAGGCAATTTATTTTTATATAATAATAACGGAGTATAATGTCTAAACCTCTTCAAATATTCCTATGGATTAATATTGACAATAACTAACCCAAGAAACTGTCGTATGCAAGATCACTTCATAAATGGCCTCACCGATGCAATATATATTTAGAAAAATGTTAACAGAATATATCGTTCAAACCTCTCTGAATATTCCGATCATTTTTGGCATTCGGATTGATATTGGCAATACCTAACCCATGAGGCTGTTTTATGCAAGATTACTTTATGAATGGCCTCGCTGAGGCAAAATAATAAAAAAATGAATACGGAGTTTAACATCTAAACCCGGCTTTGATCATTTTCGGCATACAGGTTGATATTGACAATAATCAACCCGCAAAATTGCCTTATGCCAAATTACTTTACAAACGGCCTCGCCTAGGCAAACTGAAAAATTATTTCGAAGTGTAACTTCTAATCTACTTGGAATATTTTTGACAACTGTTAGCATACAGATAGATAATGTACCGATCTAACCAACGCGATTCCTGAATGTCCAATTTCTTTATTTCAGCCTCGACATGGTAAAAAATTCACCCACTGACACGGTCGTATAACTTTCAAACCGACGGGTATATTTTATAATGTTTTGCATGCAGATGTAAATTGACAAGATCAAGCTAATGATAGCTTTATAAACAGCCTCACCGAGGCAATTTTTAAAGACTGATTACGGATGTATAACTTGTAAACTGCTGGGAAAATTATGTTAATTTTTCACATGAAGATAAACATCATCAAGGCGTATCCAAGGAGAATGTCTAATGCAAGATAAATAACCTTCCCAAGGTAATTTTTCAAAAACTGATTACATAAAATAACTTTAAAGCCGCAAAACAATTGCACAAGCCGCAGTTATTGCACGAACTATAGCTCAGCAGAAATCTTCAAGTAAGCTGTAGAACTGCATGGTTGCTGTATTGCTCAAAAACATTGATTGTGAGTACTTGATAAAACTGCCTCGTCAAGGCAGTTCAATCAGTTCCCCGCAATCAATGTTTTGAGCAGAGATAAGAAAATATCATAATTTTGTATCTTAAAATTTCCATTTTTTTGCCAAAAATTTGACAATGTATTTGTACAGGCGTGTTTTCGTGATGGTTGTTGCGGGGTCTACACCTTAGCGTGAGTTAATTTCAATATAGGTCTTGTTGCTTTAACACGACTTCTGGCCCAGAATAGCTTCAAACAGCTATGTTCATTGGATCTATATGAGTTAAAATACCAATCAGACGCTAAATCAAATTATCAAAGCTACGCTCCATCAGCACTCTCAGTGCTTTGATTCATTATTACAATCATTTTATCCATACTTTAATAAGATATTTGACATTTAGACGCCCCCGTTGTGAAGTGGTTATGCTACTCGCCTAATAAACCAGCGATCATGGATTCTATCCCGGGCTTCTCCAAACTTTCGGATGAGTCGTCAAATCGAGATCCCGTCTGACCTTAGCTGTTGATGGGAAGTAAAAGTCAAACTCACATATGCTTTTTATGGTATGCTATATTAAAACAAAATGCATGCAACGGGAAGCAATACATATTTATCATGCAAATATCGAGCTAATTGAAAATAGGACCATTCACAGAGATCTACCATTTCACATCGGTTTTTAACCCTTTTAGTACCAAATGGAATCTTCCTCCTTATATAGCAAATTTAGGGGTGTCAGGTTGTGTTTTCTTCAAAATCTATTTGGAAAATGACTGAACTTTTAGCAAAACGTGGAGGCCCTGATCAGACGCCGCGTTGTGCGGCGTCTGATCTGGGCCAGCACTGATTGCCAGGGTACCCGTTTTGGGGTTTCTGATATTAAATGGGTTAGTGTTGATGTTCATCTACTCCCCCATAAACTCATTCAGATACGGTTTATTTAACGGCCTAATTCAGCAGACGACAAGTTGTTGATATTTTTCGTACCATGTGGCTATTTACAGTTCACTGGCAATAGCGGTTTTACGTTAAAATGGCTATTAAATTGGTAGTTAACTGGGAATAGCTATTTTAGCGTAAAATCGCTGTTGCTAGTTAAACGGTTATAGCGATTTTAAAGTAAATTAGCTAAAAAGATAACTGTTTTGTCATTTTATTTAATTTAAATATACATGTAGACAAAATTCCGCCAGAATGCAGAGTAATTGTGAAAACCCCGTGCACTTTACACGTGATTAATAATCATCGTCAAGTGGTAGTGAAATGTTTACAACAATGAGAGTGGTCAGCCATACGGTCAGTGACATTCTATTGTCAATATTTGACAACAAACAATGGTCTTCAGGTAACAATGGTTTATTTAAATTTCATCGATGTTCTGGTCCATGGGAAAAACTGCTTATTTCACAGACGAAATAAACAGACACATACTCGCACTCACTTCAGAACCTTCATCCCAGTATATTATTTACACAATAGCGGTATACACCTAAATAAAGTTTTGGACCACCTACCGAAATAATATGATGTTGTTTTTTTCAGTTTTCTTTGGTATGGGTGTATCTGTAGATTGCGCATCGGAATACATTCTAAGACAATACTTGGTCTAGATAAGGTCTGTGACGAATCAATAAGATCAATTAGCAAAGTAGTTTTTACATGATTGTGAGATGTCATCACATATTGTAGAAACACCTAAAACCAAATCAACTGCGACTAAGCCTTGGCGACTAAAGAAAGCTTGACTTCCGGGTAACATAATTCACCATGTAGAACGTTTTTGTATTATACAAGTCATTAATAGTTACCACTTGGAAACGCGGTAGCTTAATGTTGGCAGCCGGCATTGCTGTGATTAAGGCCTGAGGTTGTAAAGCTTTTGTATGCTCGACCTACTTTAGCATTATATTTGTGCAGCTCACAAACTTTAAAATGCCAACACTTGTGTTGGCATTTTGAAATTTTTGAGAAGGACAAACAGAGTTTCTGCAACTAAGGTCGTTTGACTTGTTTAAATGAGTATTCTTGAGATGAGTTTCACTTGTGATTTCAGCATGTCAAAAATAGAAAGACAGGGTTGCGGGGGAAATGCTTTTTGCTTTAAACGGGACAGACAATCCATTGGTCTTAAACTATCGCTGGGGTGTACAAAATGTTGTTGTTCTCCAAGCTGTTTCCTACAAGAGTTCAAATGGGCCGCCGTGGCCTAGTTTGTAAGAGAGCTGCCTTTTAATCGTTAGGTCCCTCACCACTGTGTTTCGAGCCTCGATCGGGTCACATGTGAGACGTCAAGTTCTACAACGGAAGTTCAGATGGCTTTTCTCGGGGTAATCCGGTTTTCGCACTCCTCTGATCAACGATCGGTTCGAAATAGTGAAATAACCCTGAAAGGGCCGTAAAACCAAAACAATAACAACAAGAGCTACAAATTTCACAGACTTGTAAACAGAATCGTAAACCACTTTATATACTTTCATGTGTCTAAAACTGAGATTGTTTCACGTGAAAATGTTGAGGTGGTTCTAACAATGCTTTGTAGCAGAAATGAGAAAATGTGTACCCTTGTAAGGCCCAGTTTTCTCTATATAAATGGAGATTACGGGGCCGTTGTTCATTTGGTTTTGTCTTCCGCTATTCCATCAATGGGCAAATCACACCTCACCACAAAGAGTACCGTATTTCTCCTAAATATTCGGACACCTGAACTCCTTACCAAAACTTTGAACAACTAAAATTTACTACGTTGAGTCTGACAATAGCTGGCTGAGTGGCAAACAGTGTAGACCCTGAGACCTGCGTTTGTTAGATACGGTAAATCACATTTTTCTAGGTGTTGGATACTAGTAGAAATTTCGTAAACCTGACATTTGGCTTCCCTTTTTTCCAAAGGGAAACAACTCTTGGGACTTCCTGTCTGATTTTTCATAGACTATCGTGACAAAAGGGATCGACCCTTGAAATAAATAATTTGCTTTCTTTACAGCCTTGCCTTCCCACCCGGGCAACGTAAAACTTTTATGAGTGCAAAGAAAGTATAAGGGGTCTTTATGGGCATACTTACAGTTCTCTTAAACCATCCTCTGATACAGTTTCTGTTAATAAGGATAGTACCCCTGCAACAGCGTCAACCCAAATAAGGACAACTCACAATATCGTAGGTACCAGTCTGAAAAACTCATTCTTTCCTAGAACTATTCCTCAGTCGGTGAATGCCAAGAACGCAGAGGAGTTCAAAGCCCGTACACTGTAAGATTGTGACTCAGAGGTATGCGCTTTAGGATATCATTGTTATTCTGGTTGTAAATAGTTTTAAGGACTCATCCAGTGACTTTTTTTAGCTAAATTCTAAATTTAGCCATCCATCTAACTGAGGTAATGGCCAAATGTGACCGACTCAGTATAAGAATAGATAGATAGATAGATAGCATCCGGTGCGAGGAGAGGCATGTAATCTCTCTGAACACATTGAAGACATTTTGTGAGTTTAGCGTTTAAACCAAGCTTGTATATATGGCACATAATAAAACAAAGTTCAATTTAATTTACTGTATAGAACAATTGACATCTTTGGAAATCGAATATGCCTTATATGGAATTCTTATCATTACAGCCACAAAAGACAAAAATGTGTCTTTTAGCATGCGCGTACGATGAAGATAAAATCAGCCGCCACTTGCACTCAGTCAAAATACAGGCTTCCCTTCACGTTTTAAGATGCTTTGTTGGGTAAAGACTGTGCATTTTGAGCCTAGAGAAGACTCTGATCAGCCTGCGCGGATGCGCAGGCTGATCTGAGTCTACTCTGGGCGCACACCTCCGAAGATACATTTTCGCTTGGCGAATACCACATAACAATCCATGTAAATATTGGCGATTGTTTAAACGGGAGACTGATCCGATCTTGCCGCTAACTAGTTGACTTATGTTTATTGTGGTCACACGGACCATTGTACAGAAAGAATTAATTAAAGCAAGCTGTTTTTGTGTTCAATAATCTCCCGATATCAGGCGATTGATAAATAAAATACATTGCAAATAGCATAAAGATGTGATACGCGAACCATGTACGGGTCTCAAGTGCACCAAACTAACCTTAGAAACAATAAACATTATGGGTTTTGAATAATTTTTCGACGTGCACATTATGTAATATGTATCAAGTTACGTTTAGATTAAACATTTTTTTTTTAACAAAAGGACACAAGTTATAAAAACATTTTAAAGTTCTCGCCCAACCAATTACACGAATTATATCTTTGGTACAATGGTAATATGGATAATTCTTTTGATTTTACACTGAAATGAGAAAGAGAAGGAAAGACAGGAGAAAATATGTCTATCTAAATCATGGATAATATCTGCATCGAACAGCACATAACAACAAATTAATGTGTTATAACTGAACCGTTCATACACAAGTCTTTTTATAAAAGAACCCAATTCTTCGCTAATCGCCCGCTATCCTTTATAAATTTCAAGACAGAGAGAATAGTATGCTCATTTGTATTGCCATCATAAGTGGGACTGTCGTTAATGATTTGATCTAAAGTGATATCCTGAATGTTATTAAGAGATAGCAACAATTGATTTCTCTGACTACTGAAAGAACTACATTCTAAGAGATAGTGTTGGGCATTTTCTACAGAGTAACCAGCTTTGAATGTATTACGCCATGAAGACTACTACAATGATATATTATTTTGGTTGAGAACATTACACCTATTGCCAGCAACTAACAGTTTGTTTGATTTGATTTGAAGTTTAACGTCCCCGTCAACACTGTAAAGGTCATTTTGGAGACGTTGCTTCCAATTTTGCGGGACTTTTACCCAACATTGTGATGACATGACATCTCAAGCCATGCCGCACAATGAAACCAATATGGTTTATATGCATGGACGGGCCGACTCGCACCGCATTGCCTGGTCAGGCTTAGATCCTCTAACCGGTTTACCAGTACTCGTGTGCGGTCAGTTTCAGCTCTGCGTGGAGGCATCATTCAGCCCATCTATTTCTTCAAGCCCCGATGGTCGGGGGCTAACAGCAACTGGCAGACATTTAGGGACTTAAAATCTGTTATAGGACTAGAAGCCGACATTAGCATAAGAATCCCCGCTTTAACAATACAGTCGTCTCTCCCTATCTCAAACTGCAATGGACTGGAATACATGTATTTGGTTTTAGATAACAGTAGTTTGAGATAAAAGGAGTTGAAATGTAAGGACATTAAGCAAAGCTAACATAACAGTGCACAAAATTTAGTTTGACTTAAGCCATTGTTTGGGATGTGAGAGTTTGAGATAACGAGAGTCTGCTGTACAATGAAATGAACATCCCCCATAAACGTCACTTAAAACTGAAGTTATATGGTTTCTGGGGATTTTCACTACTTTAAAAATTCATGTAGACTATTCGGCTACGTAAAAGGAAAATGTGTGCGCCCAGTGTGAGCGCATGGCGAGTAGGCAACATCTATCAATGGCGATGAAGTGGGCTCAGTTCTACTTGTACACTCACGAAGGTCCTTTCGGGAGTCTTGCTTAACCGACTGAAAGATCACCTTGAACAGTCAGGGTCTTTACCAGAAAGCCAGTTTAGGTTCAGGAAAAACAGAGGAACAATTGACGTGATCTTCACAGCAAGGCTGCTTCAAGAGAAATGCCAGGAACAGAACATGGACCTATATATATATAGTTAGTTTGTCATTACTGACAATGACCAATCTTAAACATATTTGAGAAATGTTACTGTTTGTTTGTTCTAAGATGGCTGATGAGACCGGTTCTAGCTTTGAAATGTCTGTGGCAGAGAGAGCAAAGGAGGCTAAGTCAGCCCTGTTGGTGATGCCTTAGCTCTGGCTTAGCGCTGCGCGCATTTCTGCACAGCTTCACTGATTCTTTTTGCCTTGTATTCACTGGCACCCCCTCTGATGAGGCCTCGCCACCTTGATCTTTTCTGGGTAATTTATTCCCATGACTCTGTTGAAACTTCTTCTGACCGCCTTGGGAGCTTTTGCCCATTTCTAGCTCTCCACAGAGAATTTTCTTTGGCAAACTTTCCTCCGGCATTCTAGTTACATGGCCTGTCCATCTTAACTGTGCTAATTTCAGAAGATTATGTAAACGTTGCAACTCTGTCCTATTCAGGACTTCCGTGTCTGAAATCCTGTCTTGCCTATTAATCTTGAAGAGTTTTCTAAGACAGCTTGTATGGGAGTGATTCAGTCTTTTGGCGTGCCGTTGGTAAACTGTCCACGTTTCACATGCATACAATAGTGTTGGCAGCACCACAGCTTTGTAGACTTTCAGTTTTGTGTCAAGTCCGATTCCACTTTGATCCCAGCCACTACCACGTAGTCGGCCAAATGCTGCACTAGCTTTGGCAACCCTGGCATTCATCATCAAGCGGCACGGCTCTTGACAGTGTGCTCCCAAGGTAGGTGAAACTTGTCTACTACTTCCAATCTTTGACCTTTCACTGTGATGGTGGGCTCTTTGCAAGGCTTGCCAGGTGCTTCACTCCGTTTGTCACAGGGAATGGGTCTGAAAACTCACCATCATTTTGGAACCGTGCAAGCATACCATCGTGGAGCTGTCTCACCATTGCTAAGAACTTGGTTGGACAGCCAAACTTCACCATGATCTTCCAAAGGCCCTCACGACTGACTGTGTTAAATGCTTTGGTGAGGTCAACAAAGGTCATATATAGGCCCATGTTCTGTTTCTGGCATTTCTCTTGCAGCTGCCTTGCTGTGATGATCATGTCAATTGTTCCTCTGTCTTTCCTAAACCCATACTGGCTTTCTGGTAGGAGCCCTGACTGTTCAAGATGTTCATTCAGACGGTTAAGTAGGAGTCTTGCAAGGACTTTCCTAGCAATTGCCACTAAAGAGTTGCCACGGTGATTGCCACAGATCTGAGGGTTCCCCTTCCGTTTGAATAGGTGGATAATTGACGCATCCTTAAATTCTTGAGGGATGTCTTCTTTTCTCCACATAATGTGAAATAACATCTTTGCAACTGGAGTACCTCCTGCTATGTAACTCTCAGCAGGTATTGTATCTGGTCATGGGGCTTTGCCGGATGACGGAAGTTTTATTGCTTTCTCTGTTTCAGTGACAGTCGGGAACCTGTGGAAGTCTGTTGATAGCACCATCATTGATAGAAGATGGCCGATTAAGAACATCATGAAAGTGCTCAACCCGACTTTTCAAGATAGCCTTTTTGGCAGTCGTCAGAAGACGAGTTCCATCTGCACCGAGGAGAGGTGTGTTTCCTGAGCTCTGGGAGCCATAAACTGTCTTTAGTGCATCAAAGAACTTCTTCATATCCTTTCTGTCTGCAAAGGACTGGGTTTCATCAGCCTTGTTGCTTAGCCGGGTGTCTTGCATGTCTCTGAGTCTTGTTTGGACTGTCTTCCATTAATCTGAATAGACCGCCTTGTTAGATACTGAGCTGATATCACTGAGGTATCCCTTGTGTTTTGGCGCTTCTCTTCAAGGAGTCCCTGAATTTCTTCACCATTCTCGTCAAACCAGTCTTGATATTTGCAAGAAACAGGACCTACGGAATCCATTGCTGAAGAGTGAACATTGTCCTTTCCAGTTCTGTTCTGGATCATGTGAACTGAATTCCATGGCACCTAGTCTACTGCAGATGTCATGGGTGAAGGCTTACCTCTTGCTGTCTTGTTTCAGCTTAGATACATTCAGTCTCTTGGATACCTTCTTGCCTTGTGGTCGCCGTGCAGGCTGGATACGCAGGTTTAGTTTGGTGACAACTGTTACATGTGGGTTTACGGCGTCCCGAAAACCCCCATGCTGACAAGCCAACCGAGCGTGATCTCTGACAGGTGCACGGACAGCCGTGGGGTAAGGCACAAGAAAGATATCAAATGAACGACATGAATTATTTACAGTATCTATATACAACAATACTAACACAAAATATCACATTTATTTGCTTCTATAGCGCACCCACGACGTTCGTCCCGAAGGCAAAACAATGTTCTGTGCTCGGAACGGGGAGACGTGAGTGTCTACAGAAGCAAATAACAAAACAAAATAAGAAAAAGAAACAACACAAGACGCGACTGGCCAGTTTATAAGTTCACTTAGGGTGAACCCCCCTCTCGCGCACTGGTGTGAACTAGTTTGTCGACCTCGTTGTCGACCACAGGTATATATTTATCATTTATCCATTAACGAACTTGAAGTCCTGGTAACTTCTTCATTTGAACCGCCTGAATCGCCTGCAGGTTACGACCTGTTCAGAATGGTCTCAAGTTGACCTGTTTATTTTTGTTACGACGTCTGTTATTGGGTATGTCCACCCTTGCTGGACACTAACCGACAGCGTCGTACCAGTACCTGCTGCTATTTTGAAGGGAGCAGCAGTTCACCACACATTGTTGTACCTGCAAATTACGATAATTGGACTAAGATACAGTTTACAAAACATACATGCTATATCATGATCCCCCTCCCGGAGAAGTAAGAATATGTTCATGCATATACCGTTATTGCGCATGCGCCGACCAGACACACAGGCTGATTAGTGCATGCGACAAATAACTGCACAGCAGAACTCAACTTGAGTGTGCATCAAATTATCAGCAGCCAGCGCTTGACACAAGAATACAAAGTCTATGTTTCCTTACTCTGCACTACAGAAATCAATTAATGCTCACTACTACTGAGCATAATACTCAAATTCGTGCTCACTACATTATCACAAGTAAGAGGCAATTGAAGAGACCACGCCTTTGCGCTACCTGGTCAGCCGCCAATTACAGGAAACATAACAAACTCTATTTCACATCCTTCTCCGCGACACGCCTCACAAATAAAGCTATTTACAAATTCATTACATTAACAACAGATAGAAACTACAAACAGAAAGATTTTCATCTATTCTCCACAACATATAATGGCCAACACTGTTTGCCGTAAATTCTCTCTGTATTTGGTAGGCACCACGTCATAACCGTCCTCGTGACGCTGATGACGCAGCTGACGTCATCCACGCCGCTCAGGCCGTTATGACGTGTGACCACCAAATACTCTCACTTAACATAATCACCTTCTTTATATGTACATACATGCACAAACTGAGTTCTCAGACAAAAACGGCATCATTACAAAATGAACTCGTAGTTCTTCTTGAACAAAATTATTTCTACTCGACATGAACACGCTTGTAAAATCAAATTCATCACGGTTCATCATCACGGATAACCCGACAGGCACTTGTAAGAGTTTGCCCTGATGATGAAGATATGGTTAAACCCGTCTTAATTTTACGCCCCCTCTACACCTAATATCATATAGATACGGGACCACGGTTTTCTAACCACAGCTAGTCAAAAGTCATGGATCAAACAAGTGACCCGGCGTTTTTTTTATTACATTCTACAAAAGGGATCTAAAAGCATAAATGAATCTAGAATGAGCGGGTGTCCAAACTTTACGTCTCACCAACATCTAGGGTCAAAATGAGACAGGACCTCGCTTAAAAAGACTCATTCTACTTCTGGGAAAGCCTGGGATCGATCCTACGACCTCTAGCTGGCAAAGCTAGTAGCCTTATCACTACACCACAGAGGCTTCAAAAGTGAATTCAGAATAGGCTTCAGAAAGTTGGGGTATACTAGAAGTCAACCCCTCCAAAACCTACAAGCATGTTCATACAAAAATAATACTAAACATAGATTTAACATACCTTTCAATATACTTTCATTGTCCCGTCACTATGTTGTGTTACTTCGTTACAACTTGACCTGCTGCTGAATGGTGTTCGTTTTTCAGGGTTTTTATATCTATGAATACTACCGGAAAATCATGCATACTCATATTAGCTCGCTAAAATCGTGGCGAGGTGAAGATGCCGTCCACAATTAAAAACCAGATAGCAAAAATCGAGTAGACAATGGATTTGCGTTCAAATAGTATTTCCCATAGGGAAAAAATAATGAAACGACCCTATAAATCAATGGCATAACTCCCGTCAAAACGAACACACACACAACACGTGACTGGAATGAAAATTATATATGGCACAATTTGGCGGTTGGCGATTTTTAGGCAAATTTTATAGAAATCAGCCTTATAGCGACCCACTGTATCGTAAAAACAGATCTCCACAAACCACTCATGCATGCATCGTATGATATGTGCATGTGTTGTGCATGGAGCAGCACATTTTCCTACCGTATTTCACCTAAAATATTTCACTCGCACCGCTTTACCATATACCTACTAAAATAATTTAGATGTGCATAAGCACCAGAGAGGTTTCCTATTCCATCTCGTAACAACAACAAGCCTGTGATCTGTCCAGCAGTACGCACCACACACAGTCTTTGTCACTCTGACATCCTGTTTGTCCTATCTTCTTACTATAACATAATCAATGAGATGCCAGTGTTTGGAGCGAGGATGCATCGACGATGTCTTGTTGCGAGGTGGCAGACGGAAGACTGTTTGGTGCTCAGCAGTTCATGCTCTGCACACTTCCTCAGAAGGAGGAGACCATTGCTATTGCATTTTCCTACTCCTTCATTCCCATTCACTCATTCCCTGGTTTGGTGGTCTGTGCCCACTCTAGCATTGAAGTGGGGGGGGGGGGTTATCAGAAATCACAGTCCAAATCTTCATAGATCTTGTCTTTGATCTCATCTGGGTTGATCATTGTGGGTGCATAGGCACTTACCATAGTTGTGTGCCTCTTACCAGATAAGGGTAGTCTCAGCGTCATCAGGCGGTCATTTATGCCTTTTGGAATTCCTGAGAGCTTGCTGACAACGTGTGCTTTGATGGCAAAGCCTACTGGTGCTTTCCGCCGCTCTTAACATTGACCTACACATGACCTTTGTCGACCTTATCAAAGCATTTGATATAGTCAGTTGTAAAGGTCTTTGGAAAATCATGGTGAAGTTTGGATGCCAAACCAAGTTCATAGCTATTACGATGCAATTCCACGCTTGCGTGCTTGCACGGGTCCAAAATGATGGTGACCTTTCGGATCCGTTTCCTGTGACAAACGGAGTGATGCAAGGCTGTATGCTAGCCCCATCACTGTTCCGCATAATGTGCTCTGCCATGCTCACAGACGCTTTCCAGGATGGCGACAATGATATGCCTATTAAATATCGCTTCAATCTCAGAAGGTTGCGAGACGAATCCAAGGTCAGACAGAGGTGCTAGACCAGTTCCTCTTTACTGATGACATGGCAGAAGTTGGTCCAACAGAAGAAAAGATGCAAAAAGGTGGTATAGATCAAGTATCTGACTCCTGTGATAGCTATAGCCTCACAAGAGCCCGCCTTCACAGTGAAAGTCAGAGACTGCAAATGGTAGACAAGTTCACCTAACTTGGGAGCACACTGTCAAGAGTCGTGCACATTGATGATGAAGTTAATGCCAAGATTACCAAAGCTAGTGCGGCATTTGACCGACTACGTGGAATCAGGCTTGACACAAAACTAAAAGTCTACAGAGTTGTTGTGCTGCCAACTCTATTATATGCATGTGAAACATGGACAGTTTACCAACGGCACGCCAAAAGACTGGATCACTTCCATACACGCTGTCTTAGAAAACTGTTAAAAATTAAGTGGCAAGACAGGGTTCCAGACACGGAAATCCTGAAAAGGGCAGGGATGCAAAGTGTGCATACCCTTCTGACACTAGCACAGTTAGGATGGACAGTCCATTTTGCAAGGATGCCTGAAGAACGAGTACCAAAGAAAATTCTCTATGGAGAACTAGAAATGGACAGACACTCCCATGGTGGTTAGAAGAAGCGTTACAAGGACACCCTCAACGCCTCCCTCAAGAACACACCAACAGAGTCCTAAGAAGAAATTGCACAGGACAGAGCAAAGTGGTGAGGCGTCATCAGAAGGGATGCTAGTGAATAATAGGCAAAAAGAATCAGCGAAGCTGAGCAGAAACGCGCACAGCGCAAGGCCAGAGCTAAGTTATCACCAACAGAGCTAACTTCTGCTACCCTCTGTTGCTGTATTTGCAACAGACAGTTCAGGGCTAGAATTGGTCTCATCAGCCATATTAGAACACAAAAACAGTAACATCTTTGGTCGGGCCCCTCGGATTCTAACTTTTGGTTTTCTTTTGCTCCAGCAATTCTGTTGTTGTATGCTGTCGAGTCCTCAACCTTGTTTCATCTCTGTAGTTTTTTGATTTGTATGTTGTCGGGGTTGTTACACTGATGAGTTAGGGAGCCTTCATGCGGACTAAACTAAATTAGTGTATACCGCGACAGAGGTAAGGGAGAGGATTATGGCCATGTAAAATCGATTTAAGCCCCCGAGTGGAATTCTTTCCACTGACCGTTCCAAGGCGGGTTTTTTTCTGTGGCGGTTTATTTATGTTGTTGTTTGTTACTTACTGTGTGTATCGCTTGTGTCTTTTTATTTTGGATGGCCATTTGGCCATTTTGTGGGAAAGTAACTGTCCTTATGGCCTTCCTTTGTTTAGGTTTCCATTGTGGTCTGGTCGCTTCGTGTTTGTGTTTCTTTCCCTTTGGTGTCTTTGATGGGCGGAGTTAGTTAATTGTATCGAATCCGGTTCTTTGTTTTACTTCTACTTTATCAAATGTGATTAAGGATGTCATTGCCAGTAATTACAGACGACCCATTAAATATTCACTGTATGTGGTTCCCACACTGAGGTGACATAATCCGGGATTAGTATAACCATGGTCTCTACCATTTTGGCTTAACATCTTCAGACCAGCTCGTTATGTTCTTTCCAAAGAAACGCTAGGCTACTGTTTGCATAAAAATGGGGTTCCCATGATATGTTAACTGATGCAAAGGATGCCCAGGAACTTTCGAACCTTTAAGACTGACAGTTCATGGCCATGTACCTGTTAAGTGGCTCCAAATCTCCAACAGGTTTTCTGCGTTGTGTTACCCTGACTGCCGAACATTTGGTTGGGTTGAAAAGACTTTTTCTAGTCTGTATCCCCTTGCTGTAGTTTGTCAAGATCCCAATGAAGTGCTGCAGTATCAGTGATGCTTGATATCTTGTGATATAAAAGATTGTCAATAGTAAAGAGGCGAGCTCCAGAGCTGACTTTCTGTGGCAGGTCATTTATGTATAGGCAGAACAGTAAAGATCTGAACATAGCGTCTTGAGGGACACATAATACAGCTGGTGGAATAGTGGTAAACTGGCCTTTGACCATGCCTGGTTGGCCCGTGTTGGACAGTAAGATTTGGATCCACTGGAAGAGGCGGCTTTATATTTTGTCGTGACTAGGCTTGACAGTGCTCAAGAGATTCATGTGGAACTTTGTCAACGGCTTGCTAAAGCCAAGAGCAACGGTGTCTATCTGTAGGCCTTCATCGATTCCTGCTGCAAGGTCTTGGACTTTTGCCATAAAACCTGGCTTTCACACGACTGCCTCTTTCGAAATCAGTTCTTTTGGCATGACAGACAAGATGCAAATGACCTCAGTTGGGTAACACATAGAAAATACTGCCAAAATACCATAGGAGAATGGTGTCAATGGACTAACCTTATTTTGCTTACTAGTAGATATACAAGAAATGTAATGTATGGCTCGCATGAATGCCATCTATATCTGTATACAGGCGGTTTATCAAAGACTTGTTTGCGTGACTATCTACAGTAGAACTTCGATGGCTCGAACACCGATGGCTTACCATGGCTTAGTCGAACCTGTTTTTGAGTCCCTAAGGAAATCCTCTGCATAAAAAGAAAGGCAAAATTTAGGAGATTTCCGTCTTTTATATCACAAATGTATGCTGTGTGTACTCATTAGAATCGCCTCGATGAGGCGATTCTAATGAGTATACACAGCATACATTTTCATTATAGGATACCGAAAGATGTCAAAAAATATCTCGTTATGCCTATTGGCGGTAACCCTCAGTGGCTCGAACTACCCCTGTCTGGAACAGACTTTTGAGCTCCCTAAGGTATTCGAGACATCGAAGTTCGACTGTATTCTACACCACTATAAACTGTATAAGAAGGAGTGCTTGTTTGTCTGAATAGAGGTTTACGTCCCCATCAACACTATTACGGTTAGTTTTGGGACGTTGCTTCCATTTGTATGGGACATTTATCCGACACTTAGGTGAAATGATATCTGAAACCCTACCGCCCAAACAAACCAACAGGGCTTATATGCCGGTACGACCCGACTCGCCTGGGCAGTCTTAAACCTTCTCAGCGGTTTACCAGTACTCATGTGCGGTCGGTTTCAGATATGCATGGCAGCACCACGCAGCCCAATCCCGATGGACGGGGGCCTTAAGAAGGAAGGTAAATTAGTGTTTGCTCAAAAGGCAGTCCATACTAGGATCTGATGCATGATATTTTACATGAATCTATTTCAACATCTCTTCTACATGTCTGCGAGCAGCAAAGGCTCTGGTGAGACTGTGTGCATGCGCAGGCTCGCTTAAGCCTTTGCTCGTCGACTATGTGATGTACCCTTTTCTCATGAGCTGGCTCATATATATTTGGTAAACCGCTGTACTTGGAAAATAGAAAGTGTTGGTTTGCAGGAGCTCTCAGTATTTGTGTGTGTTGTGGTTTTACGTCCCCGTCAACACTGTTTAGGTCATTTTGGAGTCGTCGATTTCGTGGGACTTTTACTCGACATTGAGATAAAATGACATCTCAAGCCCTACCACCCAAACAAGCTGCTGTGGGTTAATATGATGGTCCGACACGCACTACTTTGCCTGGGCAGATTTAGATCTTCCGAGCGGTTTTACCAGTAGTCGTGTGCGGGCGGTTTCAGCTCAGCGCGGAAGCACCAATCTATTTCTCCATGGGCAGGGACGAACGAGCTCGCAGTAATGAACATTACAAAAGAAAGGGTACTTCCAAAATGTTTGAAAGTCTGTAGTCACTTGTCTGGAGGGTTGTCGCGTATAAAATAAATTAATAGATTTGCTGTCTTTTGGCAGTAAATGGTCTTGAAACACGCTATACAGTGTAATTCCGCTATTAAGACCACCTAAAAATAAGACTAATTCTGCTTTAAAAAGCTTATTTAGTAGGTTGCAGTTATTCTTTCTTTGTGTTTTCTGCATACATTGTCCTCTGGTCATGGACCACCTTTGGGACTGTTCAAAAGTGGTCAAGACCACTTTTGAACAGTCCCAAAGGTGGTCTTAATACAGGAATTTTACTGTAAATGGAGCTGAAAACTTTATAGCGATGCGCATCGTAACACAAATCCATGTCAAGTATGTCTTCCATGTGGTATTTCTTCATTAGAAATAACTTATACACCCGTGTGCCATAGCGCTGTCATTCATATCCCATAAACATTTTTTTCTGATTTCTACTCCAAACATAGATTGTAGGTGTTCGTTAGAACCGCCTCAACGAGGCGGTGCTAAAGAGTTCCGAATCCATGATTTGGGACAGAAATAATAAAATAAACGGAGTGGCTGCTGACAGACGTCTGTCACTAGCCATTTCACGTGGAATTTGCTGTTGACAGACGTCTGTCACTAGCAAATTCCACGTAAATTGGCTAGTGACAGACGTCTGTAACAAGCCGATTTAAATATGTTTACCACAGTTCATTTCCATTGCTTTCTTACACTACAAATCTGTTTCTGTCTGTTTATTATTTTATTTCTTTGCTTGTTTGTTTTCACATGTAATGGCCATGTCAACACAATTCAGGTCATATCGAACCGATTAACATTATCTCCTATTTCTGTGCAGTTTAAAAAGCATTACGAAAACACGTCTATTAAAAAACAATTCAAATATCACCACCAAAAAAAAATAATAAGGTGGTTCTAACGAGTGCCGACAATCTATGTTTTGAGCAAAAAACCAAACAAAAAATAATAGGTTCCCTGTAAACCCCAATTTTAATTTATAAAAGTGGGGTTTACGGGGGTCATAATTATATAGGCGTGATTTCCTGATGTACAGAGAAATGCTTTCGAAACAAATAAATAACTTACAAAGTAGCGCAGAAAAGAAAATCTGTTGCCGACCCGTCATGTATCAAACCAGCGACCACCTGATCCCTGTCAGACGCGCAACCGACTGAGCTACTAGGGGCCGGCCTGTCGAATTGCGTGTATTGATATGCATGTACAATAACATGCGGACTAAGAGATTGCAAAATCTTCCGGGAATCAGTGATTCGCTTTCCACAGCATCGAAATATTTTCCCCTAATGTTATATTCAAAGTTAAAATGAAAATGATCACATTATTCGTATCATCTGTCAGCAGCAAATTTTACGATAATTGGCTGGTGAGAGACATCTTTCAGCAGCAAATTTAACGTGAATTGGCTGGTGACAGACGTCTGTCAGCAGCAAATTCTACGTGAATTGGCTGGTGACAGACGTCTGTCACCAGCCTCATCCTAAAATAAAATACACCATATTTGTTTATTTGCTTGATTTGAGGTTTAACGTCCCCGTCAACACTGTAAAGGTCAAAACTGCTTCCAATTTTGTGGGGCTTTTACCCGATATTGTGATGAAATGACATCTCAAACCCTCTCGCCCAATGAAACCAATAGGGTTTAATGAAACCAATAGGGTTTATAAGCATGGATGACCGACTCGCACCACTGGCTGGACAGGCTTGGATCCTCTAAGCGGTTTACCAGTACTCGTGTGCGGTCGGTTTCAGCTCTGCGTGGAAGCATCATGCAGCCCATCTATTTCTTCATGCCCCGATGGGCGGGGTCGATGTTTTCTCCCAATAAAATGGGGTTAGTACGGTGACAATAACACTGAATTTTTCACATGTTGTGACACAGGCATTCCATTAACTGTCTGAGACGAAAATGCATTATATGCTTTCAAATGATTCTGTCGGATACAGGGCAAATGGGTAAAATATGTTTACACTCAGACTAGAATATTATATACACATAGGAGTTTACCAGATGGAATTTCTGAAACGAGATGCTCTGTCTCTGGTTGGGCCCATCGGAGTCTAACTGTTGGTTTTCTTTTGCTCCAGCATTTCAGTGGTTTCTTGCCGTCGAGTCCTCACCGTTGTTTCATCTCTATGGTTTATTGATTTTTATGTTCAGGGAGGTGTTGCACTTCATGCGTACTGAACAAAATATTTGTCTCAATCGCGACGGAAGTAAGCGCGAGGATGGTGGCAACGTAAAATCGATTTAAGCCCCCCAGTGGAATTTGTTTCACTGATCGTTCCAATGCGGTTCTTCTGTCGCGGTTTAATCTGTTATGGCTTGTCTTTGAGTGGGTGTATCGCTTATATTATTTTGCTTTGGATAGCCAGTTGGCCATTTTGTGGGAAAATATCTGTCCTTTTGGCTTTCCGCTATTGATGTTTCCGTTGGGGTCTGCTGTTTCATATTTGTGTTTCTCTGACGGGAGCTGTCGGATAATGGTATCGATTCCTGAGGAAAGATCAAAAGAATTGCAACAGATCACATAGGGTTGTCACGGACGGCGTCATCAGCTCGGTGTGGTTAAATAATTATTGTCACGTGGTTATCCACTAAATAACAGCGAAACGCATAATTATCCAGTTAGAGTCGATCCATTTTTTTCTTGTAGACGAAATTTACAACATTAAATAATAAACAGACAAGATAATTATTTTCATAGAGACATTTAGCCTCCAAAATGAAATTTTATATGCTGGAATGAAAATATACAAACATGTCATGTCATTCTTATGGAGTCGGGCCCCACGTACCCAAGGCTGTCTCACCAAAAACGTACTTAAGGGGAATCGGAACACCTAGCACTTTTTTCAGCCATTTTTCAACAAGACTTCCTGATCGCTTTTCTATAGACTCTGTCCCACTGAAAAAGGGGTATACTCTTAAAGGAAAGAATTTGCTCCTGAGGAGCAAATTCTTTTCTTTAACAGTTAACCCCTATTGACATGGGAGTCAAAATATTTTTGCAGGAATTGCCTCCCCTGAAAGTGAACCCCTGTCCCTTATTGGGAATGGACAAACCTTCAGGGGAGTCAACTCATTCAAAGATATATTTGTCTCTCTTATAAATAGGATCCTAAATGCCAAGTTCTGCAACGACTGGTGAAATTGTTTTCTCCGGGTACTCCGGTTTTTGCCCACCTCTGATAAATCTTAACAAAAAGTAGGGTCCTATATTTAGAGGATCCCCATGCCGGGTAAAAGTCCCACAAAATTGGAAGCAGCGCCTCCAAATTGACCTAAATAGTGTTGACGGGGACGTTATACCTCATTTCAAACAAAACACACATTTAGAGCTAAAGGTCATCCATTTAACCATCGATAGGCTGAACCTGGATACAGTAGAACTTCGATGGCTCGAACACCGATGGCTCGTTTACCATGGATGTGTCGATCCCATTCTTGAGCCCCTAGCGAAATCCTCTACATAAGAAATAGTTGGGGATAATTAAGGAGATTTTACTCTTTTATCTTGCAAATGTATGCTGTGTGTACTCATTAGAATCGCCTCGATGAGGCGATTCTAATGAGTACCCACAGCATACATTTTTTATTATAGAACATTGAAAAGATGTTAAAAAATTAATCCCGTTACGCCTCCTGGCAATAACCCTCAGTGGCTCGAACTACCCCTGTCTCGAACGGATTTTCGTGGACCCAAAGGTGTTCGAGCCATTGAAGTTCGACTGTATATCCTTGTTTTGTTTTTAGAAAACAGTATGGTTACAGATCAGCTGGCTTCTCAGAGATCTATATTGTTTCCACTCTGCTTCTGAATCCATGGAAAAACTGAAATCATGCGACATAAATGGCTGAAAATCGGGAAGAAGCGTAACATAATGAAATATCCACCATGGTCTTTTTGCAAAGAGGATGGCAAAACAGGAAGTTACCAAAGTAACCTCTCCTGTAATGTTAACCTCTCCTGTAATGTTAACCTCTCCTGTAAACCTTTATATAGAGAAAACTGGAGTGTACACATTACGAAAACACCGCTATGCAAATACATTGTAAACTTTATGGCCCCTAAATGAAAATTTTAAGATGAATAATTGTGATATTTTTCTTATTTCTGCTCAAAATAAATATAGATCGTGGCTACTCATTAGAACCGCCTCATCTACAGATTTTCTGTAGGGTTCATAGGCATATATATGGTGCAGAGCCATAATAATACCATGCACGAGCAAAGGCTATCTTTAATGTCTTTGAAAGATTTCTTAGATTTTTTTTTCTTTCTTTTGCAAATGTTCGATATCTTCCTTATATCAAAGATAGGTTGTGAGTGGTCGTTAGAAAATAATGCATGCCCTGGTAAACCACACTTTTTCAGTATAGAGTGGGGTTGACAAGGGCGTTTAACAAATCACGTGAACAATTCCGTGAAATGAACACCCCCTAAACCCCACTTTATATAGAAAAAAACTGGGGTTTAGGACGTATACATTATTTTTCTTATTTCTGTTCCAAGACATAGGTTGTGGGTACTCGTTAGAACCGCCTCAATGAGGCGGTTCTAACGAGCACCCACAACCTATGATTGCAGTATAAATAAGAAAAGTATCAAGAATTTTCATCAGAAAAGTAGCCATTTTGGAGATGTGAAAAAATCTACTATGTCGCACAGGTGTGTTATCGTGATGGTAAAGCTTTGCGCACTTTGAAAAGCAGTAATTACTTTTTCGGTAAGAGATTAAGCAAGGTTCTGTAGGGTCAAATTACCTTTATATGGACTTATAATCGACCATTAGAAGTACAAATATATTGTTGTACTATATTGGTGGATCTGTGACAATGTCAATAACTTTAACTAATTGAAGAGAACCCATTAGACAAACATGCTTCATTAATAGGCGCGAATGAGTTTTGTCCCCGTGCTATAGGATAGGCCGAGTTCACATCCAAACAAATGTATTTCGCTAGAATAAAACACCACAATGAAAACGGCATTTCTTCCAGGGGTCTAACCCTCACATTTTCTGTTGATAATTTGTGTAATTTCTGTTACAAACATAGATTGTGGGTGCTTGTTACAACCACCTCAATGATGATGTAACAAACTTTATAAATAGTAACAATAAGTAAAATATCGCAGATTTTCATCAGAAAAATAGCCATTTTTGGGATGTGTCGCACGGGTGTGTTATCGTAACAAACTTGCGTTTTCCGATTTGTATCACCATCATTTGAAACGAGGACAAGTCGTGTAAAACTTCATAAAACGTAACATAACATAAAAACTCCCCGAATATTAACGTTTGAAGACGGAAAAGGAATATACTAAACAAATTTTCACTGATTTTAGCTTATTCTGCTGCACTGTATCACGTCTCCTGGATGATTCACGAATTACTCTTGTCGCTCCTCGTCTCGTGTGATACTTTGATCCCCTCGACTTAATGACAACGCGGTAGACCAAGTTACTGTAGCGACAATGTGTATGACTCGGTCATGGTCGTGACAGAAGGAAATCAATGTCTTGGAAAATAGCATGAATTTCGGAATACAAAAGCATTTTAGAAGTGGTTTACATAATACAAATACAGTGTAAACTTTACCGCCGAAAAAACTAAAATTTTAAGATGAAAAATTATGGTATTTTTCATATTTCTGCCCTAAACATAGATTGTGGTACTCGTTAGAACCGCCTTGGCGAGGCGGATCTAGCGAGTATCCACATTCTTTGTTTTTGAGCAGAAATAAGAAAAATAATGTATACCCCTGTAAACCACAGTTTTACTGTATAAAAGTGGGGTTTGAGGGGGTCAAACCTGTGTTTTTTGCAATGGAACATAAAAAATTATCCCACTTTTCTCTGGATAAAGTGGCGTTTACATGGGTTTTCATTTCACTGACTTGTTAACGTGAAGCAGCTAACTCGGCCGAGCCCCTATCCCGCTCCCACCATTTCACCTCTAAATAACATCATGTTATCAAGTCGAGGAAAACACCACAGTTAACCCTATTTTATACAGGAAACAGGCTTTTTATAGGGATACACACTATTTTTCTTGTTTCTGCTCCAAGACATGGAATGTGGGCACTCGTTAGAACCGTCTCAATGAAGCGGATCTAACGAGCACCTACAACCTATGTTTTGAGTATAACTAAGAAAAATAGCCATCGGAAGAGATGGCAAATCCCCCGACCAAATGCCAATATGGCCTTCAGAAGATTGTTCACCAATAGAAAGTGCACCAGAACTAAACCAGCAATATATCACAAAAGTATTGCAGTTATGGCCATCACAAGATTATTCTGTCAGGGGAGATAACTAAAAACCCAGGGCACTCAGAAATGTGGTTCTTGTGCATACCATGCCTGCTTAAGCTCATGTATTTCTGTACAGAGTACCATCAATATGTCTCAAAAGGTATTGGAGATATGGTGATCACAAGCTGGTCATACTGTTATATTGGAAGTGTAGATAACTCAAATACCACAGCACCAACAGTTGTGGTTCTTGCACATGACATCCCTTCTGTACCTTGTATACAATTATGCCAAGTTCTTCAATATATCTAAAAGGATGTTGGAGTCATGGCCATCATAAGGTTATATTGCCAGGGGAGACAACTAAAAAACTAGAGCACCCAGAGTTGTAATTCTTGAGCATGACACACCTGCTTAACCTCATGTAGATCTGCATCAAGTACCACAAATATGTCTCAAGGGTATTGGAGGTACAATGATCACAAGGTTGTCATACTGTTATATTGGAAGGGGAGATAACTCAAATATCATATCACCCAGAGTTGTGGTTCTTAGGCATTAAGCGCCGTCTCAATGTTGTATACAATTGTGCCAAGTACCATCAATATATCTCAAAGGGTATTGGAGTTATGGCCATCACAAGGTAATATTGTCAGGGGAGATAATTAAAAAAAACCAGGGCACCCAGAGTTGTGGTTCTTGCACTTGACACACCTGCTTAACCTCATGTACAACTGTACCAAGTATCATCAACATATCTGAAAGAGTGTTGGAGATGTGGCCATCACAAGGTAGTGATTCTATATTATTGGAAGGGGAGATAACTAAAAAACCATGGCACCCAGAGTTGTGGTTCTTGTGCATGACACACCGTCTCGGCCTTGTGAACAACTGTGCCAGGTATCATCAATATACATGTATCTTAAAGGGTATTGGAATTATGGCCATCACAAGGTTGTCACTCTATTTTATTAAAAGGGGAGATAACTAAAAAGTATGGCATCCAGAGTTCTGGTTCTTGCGCATGACACGCCGTCTCAGCCTTATGAACAATTGTGCCAAGAACCATCAATGAATCTCAAAGGGTATCGGAGTTATGGCCATCACAAGGTTGTCACTCTATTTTATTGGAAGGGGAGATAACTATATATATAGATAGTGCCGGTTTTGAGGTAATCTGTTAAAAACCCTCACAAATCACCTCTTCAACCAGCACTATCTATATATAAACACATCTTACCACATATATATTTTACCGTAGTATTTTGAGCAGACAGATAAACCGACTATTACATGTCAATTTATCTTTACCACACTGATAGTTGGACATCAAAGTCCAAAAGGGAAATCACCTACGGACTATTTCAGTATTTAGAAAACCATTCACTGGACAAAAAACTAGTCATTTATTTACGTTCAATTTCTTACTATTCTAGTACAAGCCGTGATAGCCGAGTGGTCTAGATGGTTTGGACTGTAAATGGCGGGGCATGAGTTCGAATCCCGGTAATGACATAAAAATCTTTTTATAATGGAACATTGAATAAAAATGATGACAGCGTAATCGGTTTCAATAAAAAGCGTTTCTAAGCGATAAAAATGGGTTAAAAAAAAGAAAAAAATACAAAAAAATCCTGATAACACTGTAATCGGTTTAATTAAGAAAGGTTACTAAGCAACTCGTAGAGAACAACAAATAATTAAAAGTAATATCCAAAATCTGCTCCGACAAAAGTCGCGGATAGACACTATATAGAAACATATTAAAAAGAATTTTGAAAATTCCACTTTAGGGCAAAAACTTTAACCCCTCCTGAAAGTGCCTTTACATAATCCAATGACCACCAGATTTTGCACATATAACAAGACTTTAAGGCTGTATAACATATTAAAATTCCAAGTTCCTATGACAACTTTTGGAATTTCTGAAAGTCTTTTAGTCTTCTTAAAAGTGGAATCCCATCAACCGATTAGTCTCAGATTTTACATATGTATTTGGGTTGCATATATACATATTATCACAAAATTTCAAAGTTCTAGCATCATTTTGGAATTTCCTGCAAGTCTTTGAATTGTTGTAAAATAACATTGGTTCAACCAATTACCACCAAACTTTGTACATATGTTTCAACATACAAAATGCACATTCTTATAAATTTTCAACATTGTAGGCCAACTGGAAGTGAAGCAAAAAAATATTAACTTTCATATTTCGGTGGTGGGTCATTTACTATTGTAATTTTATTGAGTAAAATCAAGCATTTTCTATCTTTTTTTTCATTTCATTCTTCGCTTGAGCCTTGCCTTCCTCAATAAGTTTCTTTCTCTCACTTTCACTCAATCCTGTTTGTTTTGAATGTATATTGTCTTTAATTTTATTATATTTGTCCAACTCATCCAACACAAGTTTAAATTCATTCTCAGATATCTGTCCGTCTGTCAAAGCCTTAGAAATCAAATCCTTTATACTATTCAACTTACTATCAGCAATAGTTTTAATCTCATAATGTTTCTGTGCTTTTGTATGTAATCTACGTCTTACTAACTTTACAAAAATACCCAAACTTCCACACACAACAGCACCAATCTCTAAAGGCAACATAATTGGAACAGCCAATCCAACACCTGCCAAAATAACACTTGTTGATATCAAACCTGTATCAACACCGTCAGTAATATTTATTCCACGCTTATATTTCTTGTATAATGCTTTTCTCACATCTCTCTCATTAATTAATGTCTTCTCTATCTCAGATATCTTCTGTAATCTATAATTTTGCCCATCTTCAACAGGCAACTCTGGATATAGCGGTGCAGTAGGTTGTTTCATTTTTTTCTTGATAACATATATTTTTTTTATTCAATAAATAATTCAATTATCATCGAAGCCACAGTATTGACACACGTAGCATTATTAGTCTGGCAAACAAAATCAATTGCATCACCAGCTTCAACCTTTAACGGTGTATCAAAGTTATCGTGTTTCCTTAAAATATTATTCAATAATATACCATATCCTGCTTGTGGATTTCCATTTATAGAAACAACAACAGATACATCACCTTTTGTTCTTTTACTCGATAACCCCACACCCAATATTTGACCTGGAAAGTTCATCACATATCCACAACCTACCTCTCTACCACCATTACCAAAACTAAACACTTCATTCTCCTGCAATGATCCTTTACTCTCTGCACAGATGCTTATCAATTTTTTGTCTGACATATTTTCAACTTTATTGTATAACAACCGATGATTGACATGTATATCCCGAACTCTATTTTGAAGTTCTGTATGTCTATCATTCAATGTATTTATTTGTGTAAATGCTTGACCTCTCATATAAAATATTTCTTGTTTCAACCCCAATGCATCTACGTGTTTTCTCTTAACACCAAATATACTCATTTTTTTATTATAATTATATAATTTCCAAAACGCAATTAATTGGTAGATGATTAATTACCTTGTTGTTATTTTCATCCCTGATTTCTAATTTCAATTCTGCTATAGCATCATTCACCAAACACTTATATTCTGGATGCTCAAATCTCACTGTTGTTATCTCTCCAAACTCTTTATTTTCCACTGGAACAACAGCCAACACAGTATTCGGCATACCATCTAAATAATTATTTGAAGTATTAATATGTTCCAAATGAACATACAATGATTTATAAACAGCAAAATCTACAGCTCTCTCACCATAATGAGTTTCATTAACAGCAAACTTTCGCTTATTTCCAAACCCCAACATTTGTTTTAAGCCGTTGCTTATCTTCAATTCATCCGGTGTAATTAAAGAAGCAATTCCATTTGTTTCATTTACAGATAATGTAATATTATTACTTTGAAATAAATCTGCTATTTGTTGGAAACTATAATAACCATCTATAATCTTATGAGGTCTCTCTTTAGTCTTCTGCAAATATTCATCAACAACATTATACCATCCAACACCATATGTTATAGATTTCAAACCAATACGTTTATTCCCATCTCTGTTATCAATGTATTGTTGCAAGTTTATTGTCTTGTCAATATTCGAAATTGTATGATACATTTTTATTTTTTATATATAATCAATAATAAAAATGATACCTAAAGAATTCAAGTACAATCCCAATGCATCATATAACCCCAATACTAAATATACTGAAAAGAATATTGAACTTATAAAACAAACGATTTATGTTAATAAAGACGACCATTTTCCAGTAACGTTTCCCGACTTATTTCAAAACTATCAAAATCCAACATTACACACCAATGAACCGTGGAATACATGGCTTCATTCATCATTTGACTGGTGGCAATGTCAATTAAATTTTGCTGTCTGGTGTGCCACTGCAGGATGTGGAGTAAGTTATCAAGACCATTTGCAAAACACTTCAGGACTAACTAAAACAGTATATACATTTCATGTTTATTATTGTATTGCTCGTATTTTGAAAGAACTTCAAACACCTTTACCAACAGATGCATCATTTTGTTATTACAAAAACCCATACGACAAAGCAACCTATCAAAAGTTATGCATTGAATTCAATGTTTCACCTAATACAGATTGGCGTCAAAAATTAGAAAGTAGTTCTAAATGCAGTGGTCTAGGGAGTTACACACAATATTTTAAACCAAGTGGAAAATATAGACAAGATCATAGAAGTGATGGACCATTCTTTAATCCAAATGATAAAATAGCACATACAGTAGATATAAGTGACGCCTGGACAATGTTTATATTAGACAAATCAAAAGGATTAACAAAAACAGGTATTGAACGAATTAACGAAAGTATTAGAATGTTTGTATGGGCACTATTAGCAGCACAATCTCAAACACGTGTAGAAATTCTAAAAATAGGCACAGGATTTGATGCTCAGAAACAATTTCTTGCTAACATTGAAGACGCTATTAATAGTCCAGTTGATTTACCAAGTCAAATACAAAGATATCAAAACACACTCAAATATGCAAGAAGTAAAGTAGATTTTGTTTATGGTATTGGATTATATATGTCTCCCAGTGATATGGTTTTACAAGTTGGTACTATCGCTGGATATAATAATAAAATTGTAATTGCAACAGAAAATCAAACACTTGGTTTCAATAGTGATGTAAATGTTAAACCTGTTGCATCTGCTACACAACCTGCAACTATACAAGGCACACAAACAAAGAAATCTCTACCAGATTATCATCAACAAGCAGTTGATTATGCAAAGAAACACAATCTGTCAAAAAGTTGGGTTGATGGTGCTGGTACCTCCGATGCTAGAATAGCAGATTGGTTTAATCATCACAAACTTGCTAACCAATCTACTACAAAGAAATCTCTACCACAATCTCTACAAGGCACACCAACAAATAAATCTCTACCACAATCTCATCAATCTCTACCAGAAAAAAAAGAAGCCATACAACATGAAGACAACAAAACAGCATTAATAGTAGGAAGTATAGTAATTGGACTATTAATTATGTATGAAATTTATTAAGTTCTTTTTTTTCTTATAAACTCTCTCGCAGATGCATATAACAATCCAGCAACCAATACAACTAATGCCCATAAATGTTCTCCAAACCAACCAACAACTTTACCCGCAGAAGACAACAACCAAGACACAATAGAACCAATAACACCTGGTAATGCAGTAGCTACTTTTCCTGCAAGGGTAGAAAGTAATTTACCAAGATTTGATAATTGTTTCTTAACCCAATCTTTAACACCACCTTTTGGTGGAGAAGGAGGGGTTGAAGTAGTACCACCACCAGTAGGAATAACAGCCTCAACAATAACTCCAATAATCATTCCAAAAGCGGTTAAAATACTAACAATTGTAATGCCTTGTTCTCTGAATAATGTTCTAATTCTTTCACCCAATGTAGTGTCTTCTTTTAATACTTTGTTTATAGTCTCTTTGATTCTATTTACCTGACTACGTAGTTTTTCTTTATTAACATTAATAACTTCCAATCTTGCACTTCTCTCACTTTCTAACTCTTTGATTCGACTACTTATCCTTTCTATTTGAAATTCATCATTGTCTGCTTTGGCTTGTTCTAATTTTGTATTTTCTTTTGCTAAGTCTTTATTTGTTTCATTCAGTTTTGCCAATTCATTTGCTATCTCTTCTTTGACTGTTGTCATTGCATTTGCTATTCCATCAATCTCTCTTTTTGTCCAATCTGTTTGTGTTTCTTGTTCATTAGTAAATGATGTCTCCAATGTTTTCACAGCAGTTTCTACATCAACTGTTGTATTTAATAGTTCTTGAGTTTGTTCTTGTGATGATATATCTTGTAAAGGTATTTCTTCTTCTGTTTGTGTTATTTGAGTTCTCGTTTGAAGTAATTGTGTGAATGCTTTTCTACCTTCTTTAATTCTTATAGCAGATGGTTTAAAATCATCTACACCTAATACATTCCTAACAAAATCAACACCATATTTCCTTTGCAAAGTATTAAATGATAAAAATGTTGCTATTTCATCTGGTGCATTGGAACGATAATATGTTAATGCAATATTCTTTCCACCTTCATCTTTAACATATAACATTGGTCTCCCTATATCATCTTTCTTGAGAGACAAACCTTTGATTTTACGTTTAGGTTCTTCATTCCTTTCGTAAAATCTATCTATCATGTTTTGACCTATGCTATTACGCAGAGTTTTCCAATCATCACCGGTTAAATCATTCAAACCAGCAAACTGACTATTTAATGTTCTCTGAAACTGCTCTTCATCTGTAAAAGATGTTTCTGCTTCTTCATCATAATCCTCCCTGTCATACTCAGGATTTTCATATTCAGCCATTATTTATTTATTATTTAAAAATATTTTTTTATCTTTTAAAAAAATGTCAGCTTACGGAGATAAACTAAACCCTTACAGAAAATTAAGAGAACCACGAGGTGTGAGAGGTATCCGTCAAAGTGTAGTAATAACAAATAACCCTTCAACTATTGACCAAAATCAACAATTATTAGTGAGATTTCCTAATCTAAGTAGTAATGATGTTATTGTTCCCGGAACAGTCAGATTAGCATTTGAAATTGAACTAACCTCTAAAGATGCAAATGCAACTATATTTCAAAACATAGGAAGAGCAATAATTAAGAAAACAACAATTAGAATAAGTGGAAATGAAGTTATGTCCATTGACGATAGTGACATCTATCATTGTTATATTGATTTATGGAAGACTATTACAGAACGTGTAAATATGGTATATCAAGGCGTTGGCAAAGAGAACATGTTGAGACATAGAGTGGGTGCAGGAAACGCAACAGCAGATAAAGAAGATCAAGCCATCGCAAAAGCATATGGAAACAGGTTTTGCATCCCACTTGATTTTGAATTATTGGAAACCCATATGCCATTTTATCAAGCAGGATTAGGAGATAGACTTGAATATGAACTTACATTCAATGATTATAATAAAGTAATTAAATCAGGCGATGCAACTTCAACTTATACAATCAAAAATATTTGTTTGGAATTTGATATTGTTTCTGATACTGAATTAGCAAGACAAATAAGACAGCAAGTTGATGGTAAAATGGTTATTTTGTATGACAGAATACTAAGACACAGAAAAATAACTAAAAACAAATCTGATACACTATGGAATATCAATCTAAATGTTCCTGCAAGAAGTATGAAAGGAATTCTTATGCTATTCGAAGATCCTGAAAGGGCCAGCACAGAAGAATATTATAATCCAGAAATTACAAAAGTGGAAATGACAATAGAAGGGATTCCGAATCAATTGTATAGTCAAGGAATGAAGTCCCACCAACACTGGGACGAAATAAATAAATTCTTTGCTTTGAATTCAAAAAGAAACAAAGAAACAAGTATGGTCGTTAAAGATTTATATTTTACTGATACAACAATAGAAAAATATCTAACGAACAGGTATGCTTTATGGTTGGATTTACGTTCAACTGATGATAATACACTTCATGGTTCTGGAAGAAGAATTGAAAATGCATCAGAAGGTATTACAATACAAATAACGAAAGAAGCAGGAGCAGATGAACCAATCAATCTTTATTTGTTTGTTATACAAGATGCACAAATCAACTTTGAAGATGGTAGATTTAAAGAAGTCAGTTATTAATATTTTTTTTTTTTTACAAATAAAAATGGAACTACCAAAATATCCTCATTGTGCTATTATATGTGGTCAAACTGGATGCGGGAAAACAGAGTTTGTCCTTGACCTTTTGGAAGAGGAATATCGTCAAGTATTTAAACATATTGTTATACTTTGCCCAACCATTCAATGGAACAAGGCTTATAAAAATCGTGAGTGGATTGGTGATGTCAGGAAACCTAAAACAAAAAATATAACAATTGTTAATCCTATTGTTAATGGAGAAGAAAAACTACAAGAACTACTAAGAATGTTCTTTAATAAATATGCTGGTCATTCTACTCTCTACATTATTGATGATTGCAGTGCAACGAAAGAACTAACAAAGAAAAAAGATATGTTATCAGAATTAGCATTTTCTGGTAGGCATGCAGAACAATCAGTGTGGGTTATTTCGCAGAGATATAATTCTGTGTTAAAAGATTTAAGAGAACAAACAAAATGGTTATGCATGTTCTACACAAAAGATAGAGATAGTTTTGAAAATTGTTTAAGAGAGAATGATGTTATTCCAACTTTGGAAGAACGACAGAGAATAAAAGAAGAACTGAAAAAAAAGAAGCATCGTAAGTTAATTTTGAAGACTGACCAGCCTACTGGTTATTGGTTGGTTGATTGATTATTTTTTTTAGCAATGATTAAGTAATGTTTATGCAATGCTATAGCAAATCTTAAGTAATGCTATAGCAAATCTTAAGTAATGTTTTAAGTAAAATAGCAATACTAAAAAACAATGCTGTTAGAAATATTATCAATCACTGCAATCTTATCAATAATCATAACAAACACTGCAATCTTATCAATAGTTGGATATGCGATGTTTTATTTTTTAAAAATAAAAAATAAATTACATAAAATAAAAATGAATGCTGAAGAATTATTACAAGACATTGAATGTGAAAGCACAGAAAATAATGAACAAGAAACAAAACGTGAGCGATTATCAGCCATTGTTGCTGGTGGTGGTAGTAAGCAGTATCTTGGTAAAGACTTACAACTATCAGACATTGATACACTGACAGCAGAACAAATAAACAAACTTTACTGCAGATATGAAGCAAGATTGGGAGCAAGTATGACTAAGACATTGGGTAATTCTTTCATTAGCTTATACGTGATGGGTGTATCAAAGTATTTCAATGTTGTTAATCCACCTAAACTGATACAAGACTTAGAGGAAGACCCTTTTATCAATCACGCTTTGACAAGTTCGTGTTGTGAATTGTATTATAGATATGGAATGTACCTTGCTCCATTAACTGCAATGCTAACAACAGCAAGACATATTGATTTTAATAAAAAAGAAAATATCTCCTTAGAAAAAAAATGAGTGATACTGAAGTTAAAACAAAAGACCCAAGACGAGTAGTTGCTGGTAAGAAAGGTGCAGAAGCAAGAAAAAGAAATGCAGAATTAAGAAGAAAGGAGACTGAAACTATAAAGAAAGAAAACATGGAATTAAAATCTATAACAAAAGATGATGATGTCGGCTCTCCAAATTCACAGAATATAAATATATACAAAAATTATATACCATTATGCATAACAGTTGGAGTTGTTGGAATAGGATTGTATATGTACAAGTCTAAACAAGTTGTACCACAACAACAACCTATGATGCAACAACCTGCACCTATTATACAACAAAAAGAAATTGACCCATTTGAATTTAATTAATTTAAAAAAATAATATTCTCATTAAAAAAATGACAACCTCAATAGACGGAAAACAAATTGCAAACATGTTATATCATGCTGGAGTGGAAACTGTATTAACTGTTGGATATTCAGAATTAGGTAGAAAACTATTGAAAAGACCAGCACCAAAAGTAGATTTTAATATGACAGATATTGGTATGTTGTCCATTGATATATTACTTGCAATGGCAACAAAGGATATGCTTGTTAAGCAAGGTATTATTCCTGCAGATATTATGAAGTAATTTTAATATTTTTTTTTTCATTATATAAAAATGGCAAGTGCAGTAGCATTAATGGTTGGAGGAGCAATTACAAACGCCTTAGCCTTTTCAGGTAGTAATTATTTATTTTCACATATGGGTAGTAATAGTGATGAAGAGAGAAAACGACATGATAAAGCGATGGAACAATTAGAATCAGCAACAACTGCGTGGAATGAGAAGAGAACAGAAAGATTGGATTTTATTAACGAACAACTGAAGAAGGAACATCATGCTTTGAATGAGTTCAGTGATGCTGATACTGCTATGAGACAGTATTACTATATTACAGGAAAACAATTGCCAGATAATTTATCCACACCATTACCACCAAAACCTACATTAAGTGATTTTTACACTCCATCAGAAGACCAGAAAAATAGAGAGATTGCATTTGTTGTTGGTGGTATGGCATTGACAGGATTTGTTGCTTGGAAGTTGATGTAGGTAAAAAAAAATTATTTTTTGACATAATCTTTCTTTGGAAAAACTAAATCATAAGCATGATATTTATTTTTTTTATTATTCTTACATGGTTTCAAACCAAGTGGTCTTACATAAAATGGTGGTTCTTTACCTTCTATCTTCTTTGTGAGATGTGCAGGACTCCATACTTCACCATTGTCTTTGAGAGTTAAAATTACACTCACACCATTGTCTGTGTTAATTTCTCTGTAGTCAGTGATTGTATAAATGTTGTTGATTTCTAAATCAGTCCATTTCTTTGTGTCAAATTGACTTTGTTCCTTTAACAGCTCTTCAAACTCTTCTTTTGTAGGTGTATAGTCATCATCAAGCAATTGTGCTATATTTTGCGTTTGTGCGTTCTTTGACATCTTTTTATATATAAATATTTTTTCTTAAATAAAAATAAATGGAGAAGATATACTATAGTCCAAAAGGTTTCTGGAAAGGACACTCAGCTGTTGGTAAGTTAGCAAAAGAAGCAAAGGTTAGTCAGAAACAAGCATTAGAGTTCTTAAAGAAACAAGCAGTATGGCAAATATATTTACCTGCACCTAAGAGAATAATAAGACCAAAATTTGATGTGTCTGCAGAGAATGAAGTTCATCAGGCTGATTTGTTGTTTTTACCTCACGATACTATTGGTAGGAAGACATACAAGTATGCATTGACAGTGGTTGATATTGGAACAAGATATAAAGAAGCCGAACCTTTGACGTCGAAAGATAGTAAAGAAGTTGCAAATGCTTTTGAGAAGATTTATAAAAGACATTTGAAGTATCCTAAACTATTGCAAGTTGATCCTGGTAGAGAATTTATGAGTTCCGTTTCAACTTTGATGGAAAAGCATAATACCAAAATAAGAAGAGGTAGAAAAGAGATACATAGAGACCAAGGAATAGTAGAAAGATTTAATAGAACCTTAGCAGAAAGATTGTTTGGTTATCAGTATGCTAAAGAGATTGATACTAAAAAAAGAAACAGAGAATGGGTTAAGAGATTATCTGATGTTATTAAAGCATTAAATAAGGAGACGAAAAAACCTCCTCCAATTATAACAAGAAAAGTTGATGCTGAAATTTGTCCTTATGCAAATGTTAGATATTTGTATCAACCTGGAGAATTAGAAGGTGGTGGAAAGAGAAGGGCTACTGACCCAGTATGGTCTGTTGATATACATAAAATTGATTATCACATTATAACGCAAGGCATAAGAGTTTATTATTTGAAATCTCCTGCACCTAAGAGAGGGTTTGTCAAAGAGGAATTACTTATTGTTCCGGCTGATACCCATACGCGTATGTCATGATTCCATCTGGTGCTATGTATCTTTTTGTGTCTAAAGGAGAAAGTGTAGTCTTATTTACTTTTAATCCATATATGTTGTGATGCATTGAGCGTAGCATGTTCATTGAGTGTGTGTATTTCTTTTTGTTGAATAATGCATCTCTGTAGTTTTCAAAATTGATTTGTTTTTTGATTACATATTTTTTTGTTCCTTTCGCTTTTTTGATGACTTGTTCATCTGCTCTTAATACTGAATATAGTTTAGGACGAAGACCAATATATTCTGATATTGGAACACCAGCACATTCATCCTTCATCTTACCTATGACCTTCTTGTTTGTTTCATCGTATAGTGGATGTTCTTTTGGATAATCAGAGAAATCGTATTCATCTTTCATTTCAGACATATCTTTGTAAGCATCTTTGGTTTTGATATCTACTAATAAACTGTCTGTGTCGGTGTATAACAAGGTGCAGTTATTACCATACTTCTTTTTCAATGTATTATAATACCAATCATACATAAGATGTTTTGATAAATCTAAAACACAGAAGCCAACATATATTGGTTTATTGAGAGTTAATCTTGTTTTATTCACTTGAATGGCAGATAACTCATTAGAGAACTTTATTCTACGATTGAAGTTTGGTTTGGCTATTATCTTGCGGATTTTTTCATTTTCACTGCCATCTGTTTTGACTAATTTAATATCAACTCTTTTACGTATGTTTTCCATTGTTTTGCCAAATACTGAGTTGTTCATAAGTTTAAAGAAATCTTTTTCAAATGTAGTCTTTGCTTTTTTACGTAATTCTGTATTCAGACGTATGTAAGGTTCCATCCAAGGTTTCTCATCAAATTCTAATATTCTGTGTAATTTTGTTATTTTCATACCAAGTTGTTTGTATAGTCTTAAGTTTTTGTAATGTACTACATATTTCTTCTTATCCATTAGATTGGGGACAAGTTTTTCTGTTTTTAACATACTATTTTCAATTAGTTCATTTTGATAGTCGGATAACCATTCTTTTTTAATTGCTAATTTTTCAGGTGCAAGTGGATAGTCATTATGTAGTTTATGTAAATGTTTGGGGTATTCTAAATCTACTTCATATATTCTTCCTCTACCTTTTTGTAATTTTGGAAGTTTTCCATCTATTAAATCTTTATTAGTTATCCATTTGAAACCACCAAATGGAAGTGGTTGGCTCATTGAATGACCATATAAATTATTTTCATCTAAATACATTATGTAATTGTCTTCTTCATTTGGATTATAATCTGCTACATATTTATTGTTTGCTTTTGCGTGTCTTTTAGAAACCATACTTATTCCACCTCTCATTCCTTTTTCAATGAAAAGATGCATATCCAAATCTGATAGAAGTTGTAATTCTATTTCTGTGTATTTTAGAAGAGCATCCCAAGATAGACCAGGTGCAGTGTAGTAATGTAGAGGGTCAAGTTTATAGTTATTCATACAGGTTTCTCTAAACTTTTGAAAAACATCTGCAAGTAAGAGAACATCTGTTTTGAGATATAAATCATGATAATCACCTAATGTTTTACAGTTAAATTGTTTCCATACTTTTTGAGCGTGTTCATAGTCTTTTTGTTTGATACTTTCATCTGTAAGACTGCTGTAGAATTTGTCTATGGGTGGTAGTTGTGTTTCATCAAATCTATCAAAACTATCAATGTATTCATATGGATAGATACCTTTACGAGCAAGAAGATGTGAGTTAGTTGTATGTTTTACAGTTAATGGTAAGTCTGATTTGTTGAGTTTTTTATATCTTATATTGTGACATTTTTTACATTTTGCTGTTAATAACCAATTTTCATTGATGTTTATTTCTTCTGTACCTTTACATTTTTCACATTCTGTCTTTACACCAATTGCTCCATCTACCAACTTTTCAAGAGAGGAAGCCATAAATTGAAAACTGTCTAAGAATTTCAGTTGTCCAATACTGAATGAGATGAATTTCTCTGAATTATTTGCAATACAAGTAATGTTTCCACTTGCTTTGTGTATTTTCTGCATTATTAGATGGCTATCATAACCTTTTAAGTTGTGGAAGACAACTGGAATTTTGGTTTTATTTGGTTTGATTGCAAGTTTTAGATTACAAGATTTGTGTGCTGGTCCTCTATATTCTCCTGTGAAATGACAGTGGTCTTTTACTTTTGGGTTCTTTTCATTATTAATTTCTTTTTCACATATCCAACAATGGGTAGCATTTTCATAATCTTGTATGTTCTGTTCTGTTGGCATTATTAATGGTTTAGGATGTCTAAAGATGTTGTTGATGTTATTCACTTCACATTTTAAATGATTTAGAAAAACCTCTGCAACATCTTCACCTCTGTATATTACTGGTTTGTCTGCTTTACCATCATATCTAACAACTTGATATCCAAATCCACACGCTTCGTGTTCGCTTGTTATTTCTGATTTATCTCCTTTTTGTTGTGATTTGGGTTTGATTTGTGCTTCAAAGTCAGCATAGATAACATATGGAACGGGCATTTGATTTTGATGGTTTTTAAACTTGATAAGACCTTTTGATGGCATTTCTATTCGCATTGGAGATTTATTTATGCCTTCACAGTCTTCTTTATGTTTGATTAGTAGGTCTTCTCTTGTAAAACCATAAAGACATCTATCACAGAAATGTGTTTTATGTTTGTGTTTATTGTTCTGATTGTAAAGTAATCTATTAAGGTTTTTAATAAAACAGTAGTGATATTTTGTTTTTGACTCATCAGGAGGATAGTCATCAGGATTATAATCTTCATCTATCATTTCTTCTTCACTATCATCAATTTCCTCTTCAACATCTTCAGTTATCAAAAGCAGATTAATTCGTTCTTTATCATTTGGTTGATTTGAAATATGATATGGAAATATAGTAAGTTTCTCTGTCTTTTTTGTTAATGTGTATCCATAAACATTGATTGCTATATTGTTTTGTTTCTCAACTTTTGGTATTTGTGAGATTGGTGTGGGAAAGTCTATTCCTTCCATATTTAATGTGCCTAAATATTTACGATAACTTGATAACTTACTTGGATTGTTTTTGTTTGGGTATTTAGAAGCAAGTATATGCCATTCTAAACATCTATCATCATCATTTGATAAATTAATTATTGCTTTTTTATTTGCTATTGCACTTGGAAGAGAAATATACGAAGAACCTTTGAGTGGTTCATATTTTGCTATATTAAGATAAAGTTTGATACAATGGTCAATTTCTAAACCCGTTGCGGTATTTGTGAATTTTTCAATCCATGTTTGTATATAAGTTGTTTGTTTGTTATAGTTTTCATCTAAATTATTTCCATCAAGAACTGCACATTGTTCTCCGTGTGATGCACCGGTAACTTCTTTTCTTTCACCATTAAGTTCATCTTTAAAAAACTTTATAGATAACCCAATTGAAAATTTAATACCATTGTATTCTTTAATGTTTTCATTAATTTTATCTATAATGACAGATTTTTTATCATTAAACAAAATATTTGGGTCTTTATATTTATGAGCATCTATTTCATACGCTTTGAAGTAATTGCATAATGGTTTATCAACCAGTTTCAGAACATTTTTCTCTTTAGTATCTTCATCATTAATTTTTTCACTTGTTTTAACAGCATTTTGTTGCTGTCGTTTTCTTATCTTTTTATCTCTACGTCTTTTACGCAGATTTTCCAATGTAGAAGTTTGTTGTAGTGCATCACTCTTCTGTTTCTCAATATCTAAGGATTTAAGACCCTTGTCTAAAGCCTCATCACTAATTCTTCCTTCACTATGCAATTGTATTAGTCTCTCTACAGAACTCATTTTTTTGTTTTCTTTTAAACTATAAAAAATTTTTTTTAAATATAATAATAAAAATGGATATAGAAAAAGCAAAGATGCAAAATATATGTGCTATGTTGCCGTTAGGTTCAAATAAACCATGTAAAAACAAATCAGTAAAGCATTCTATATACTGCAAGGCTCATAATTTTATTATAAAACATAACAAAAGTAAAGTAGTGAAATGTTTACAATGTGGTAAAGGTACTACAGCAAAATATCAAATCTGTGATAAGTGTGGTGGAAAGAATTTTAGAGAAAAACAGAGATATTTTAACTCTATAAAACCTTTTAAGCAGGAAATTGCAAGATTGAGTATGATAGAGTGTTGAGGATGATTCAGGACTGAAAGAGAACATACATTCAAAACATTCAAAACTGAGTGAAAGTGAGAGAAAGAAACTTATTGAGGAAGGCAAGGCTCAAGCAAAGAATGAAATGAAAAAAAAGATAGAAAATGCTTGATTTTATTCAATAAAATTACAATAGTAAATGACCCACCACCAAAATATGAAAGTTAATATTTTTTTTTTTTGCTTCACTTCCGACCTACAATGTTATAAGAATGTGCATTTTGTATGTTGAAACATATGTACAAAGTTTGGTGGTAATTAGTTGAACCAATGTTATTTTACAACAATTCAAAGACTTGCAGGAAATTCCAAAATGATGCTAGAACTTTGAAATTTTGTGATAATATGTATATATGCAACCCAAATACATATGCAAAATTTGAGACTAATCGGTTGATGGGATTCCACTTTTAGGAAGACTCAAAGACTTTCTGAAATTCCAAAAGTTGTCATAGGAACTTGGAATTTTAATATGTTATACAGCCTTAAAGTCTTGTTATATGTGCAAAATCTGGTGGTCATTGGATTATGTAAAGGCACTTTCAGGAGGGGTTAAAGTTTTTGCCCCAAAGTGGAATTTTCAAAATTCTTTTTAATATGTTTCTATATAGTGTCTATCCGCGACTTTTATCGGAGCAGATTTTGGATATTACTTTTAATTATTTGTTGTTCTCTACGAGTTGCTTAGTAACCTTTCTTAATTAAACCGATTACAGTGTTATCAGGATTTTTTTCTTTTTTTTAACCCATTTTTATCGCTTAGAAACGCTTTTTATTGAAACCGATTACGCTGTCATCATTTTTATTCAATGTTCCATTATAAAAAGATTTTTATGTCATTACCGGGATTCGAACTCATGCCCCACCATTTACAGTCCAAACCATCTAGACCACTCGGCTATCACGGCTTGTACTAGAATAGTAAGAAATTGAACGTAAATAAATGACTAGTTTTTTGTCCAGTGAATGGTTTTCTAAATACTGAAATAGTCCGTAGGTGATTTCCCTTTTGGACTTTGATGTCCAACTATCAGTGTGGTAAAGATAAATTGACATGTAATAGTCGGTTTATCTGTCTGCTCAAAATACTGCGGTAAAATATATATGTGGTAAGATGTGTTTATATATAGATAGTGCTGGTTGAAGAGGTGATTTGTGAGGGTTTTTAACAGATTACCTCAAAACCGGCACTATCTATATATATTAACTCCAAAACCATGGCAACCAGAGTTGTGGTTCTTGTGCATGACACGCCCTCTCAGCCTTGTGAACAACTGTGCCAGGTACCATCAATATATCTCAAAGGGTATTGGAGTTATGGCCATCACAAAGTAGTAATTCTATTTTATTTAAAGGGGAGATAACTAAAAAAGTATGGCATCCAGAGTTCTGGTTCTTGCGCATGACACGCCGTCTCGGCATTGTGAACAATTGTGCCAAGAACCATCAATGAATCTCAAAGGGTATAGGAGTTATGGCCATCACAAGGTTGCGTCTACGGACGGACGGACGGACGCCAGGCTGATCGCTATATCCCCCGAACCTATTCGGTCGGGGGATAATAATACAATAAAATAAACCCTTTTGGAGATATGTTGGAATACACTATGTTACCGAAATGATGTACGCATACTATCATCTGAATTGCTGCTAAAGACGGCCAGGAAAATAACTAAACCCTTTGAAGCAGAGTTTTTGCCTAAGGCGTTTTATTTCTAAATCTGTACATTTTGATTTTATGGCATACATGAACATATACTTGACATATATCAATATGGCATTTTAAATTCTAAATACACTGAAACTTCGATAATTCGAACACCGACGACTCGATTACCATGGACGAGTCGAACGCGTTCGTCAGTGCCCGGAGAATTCTTCCCATTTACATCGGATAAGAAATCACGAAGACTTTTAATGGAATTGAGGTTTAACGTCCTCGTTGACACTGTATAGGTCACTTTGGAGACGCTGCTTTAAATGCTGTGGGACTTTTACCCGACATTGAGATGAAATGACATCACAAGCCCTGCCGCCAAATGAAACCAATAGGGTATATGAGCATAGACGGTCCGACTCGCAGCATTCTTCCCGGGCAGGCTTAGAACCTCTTAGTGGATTACCAGTACTTATGTGCGGTCGGTTTCAGCTCTGCGTGGAAGCATCATGCAGCCCAATCTATTCCTTCAAGCCCCGATGGGCTGGGGCCTTTAAATAGTGAGGAACAGTTTATAGAGTTTATCTTCCTTTATCTTTAAATATATGTTGTATGTACACATAAGAGATATACTGATGAGAACACACAACATATACATTCATTCTATAGATGATCGAAATAATATCCCTGTCGTGACTCCTTATCTGGGGCTATGATTGACCCTCAGTCGCTGAAACTATCCTTATCCCTATCTTTAACAAATTTCCATGACAACAAGGGTGTTCGAGCAACAGAAGTTTGACTAAACCCATCACAAACAATGCGTATGCAACGTCGTATCAAAGTCGACGCAACGGCATGCCGTTGCGTCGACGATGATACGACGTTGCTTTAACGCCGTGAGCTCAGTGAATACTATCTAGTAAACTATAGTATGGCAACATTTCTACAGCCAACTAAACACGAACTCCGGTCCCCGCCCATTGGGGCTTGAAGAAATAAATGGGCTGTATGATGCTTCCACGCCGAGCTGAAACCGACTGCACACGAGCACTGGTAAACTGCTTAGAGGATCTAAGCCTGCCCAGGAACCGCGGTGCGAGTCAGACCGTCCATGCTTATAAACCCTATTGGTTTCATTGGGCGACAGGGCTTGAGAAGTCATTTCATCTCAATGTCGGGTTTAAGTCCCACAGTATTATGAAGCAACGTCACCAAAATGACCAATACAGTGTTGACGGGGACGTTAAACCTCAAATCAAACAAACAAACACGAAGTCTCTCTGATTATGAGCTTTATTGTTAATATTGTATTGGAGTTTAACGGCCCAGTCAACACTATTTTAGTCATTTTTAGGCCGGTCAGTTTACCTATCCATACTTTTCCGGGGGAGGGGGGGGGGGGGGCTTTATTGTTAAAGGTCAGAAGTTGCTTCTTTGGGGAAAAATCTTTTATCTGGGAGCAGAATACTACCAACAAGTGTGTCTGTGGTAGAAGGTACAGAAATATTATTTTAGAATGTTGTCGCCCCTCAAGCTGCACTCAGTCAACTTAATACACTACAATACGATAGCACACCCGTGTTCTAAAATGCCGTTTGTCAAATCTCCGGAACTAGCACTTTTTTGTTTCGAAAAAAAAAATCTTATTGCTAATCCAAACATTGATGTTGGTGCTCGTTAGAACCGCCTCATGGTGTTTTTTGGATTGGTTGTTCGCAAAATCAGAATATTCTATACGTTTAAAAAAAAGGGGTTGATGTCGTACGTATTTTTACAAATGTGGCCTACATTGAGTAAAAGATTCAGCTATGCAGAACATATTAGCACGGTAATGTTGGTATGGTAACGTGGGCATGAGTAACGTTGGCATGGTAACATAGTCATGGTACCGTAGACATAGTAACGTAGACACGGTAATATGAGCCGCGCCAAGTAAAAACGTGACAACGGAATTGTACGCACAATGCAGACGAAAATCAACCAGCTTACCCACCCAATCAGAATACAGTATTGCCCGTTTGCGTGCATAAGCATTGGCCAATGGGCATCCTAAAGTGCACCGTCGAAGACTCTGATCAGACTACAGTCACATGTCCCAAGATATATTTTCGCCGGGCGCAGCCCAAATTTCGTGTATACATGTTAAAGCAATGACACAATTGGTATAAATCAAAGTACTACTTCTTGGCATAATATTTTTATGGCACTTAGTATACACAACTGTTAGAATAGTTTTGCTTGACAAAATGCAAAAGTGTTAACATTGTCTAGGAACGCTTTTCACAAGAATACAACCATAAAACTAAGGCATGTTTGTTTCGTGAAACCCTGAGATTATTGTTTGAAATCATAGTCTTTCTGGCACAAACAGTCACAAGAATGGCGCACTATTGTTTGTTTGAGGTTTTGAAGACAAAACATCTTTACCTACGGACTTCTTTCAAATAACTTTGTCTGTTATGTTATTGAATGCTGCCATCAATGTCACTGTATACACTGTATTCTCCGATAAAAAAGAACGTTTCTCTTAGACATCACATACAGTCATTGGAAGTCATTTTATCATAATATTGGGCCCCGTCAAGTGATTTTGGTACTTATTGCCTATGCGAGCAGCAAAGCTTCAGGCGAGCAGTCTCGCCAGCACCTTCGCTGCTCGCTCATACAAGCAGTGAATCAAGAGGAACCTTCAGACAGAAAGCCATATCCCTGGTCCCTCTGAATGGCTGGGCATGCGCAGTTATGCTCATATGACGTCGCGTCTGGGAACGTAATGACGCCAAGCAATGAATTCGGTAATCCACTAGTGGATTAAATCACATGAGCTTGAAGTTCTGTCCATAAGTAGTTCATAAGGTTCATAATCAAAAGTGACACTAAGCCATTTCGTAAGAATTTCTTTGAAATTGCAGCAGCGTCTTTATTTTTGGACATTTTCAATCCGTTTTGATAGACCAAACTTCAAGCGCCTGTGATTAAATATGCATATTAGTTAGATACGTCCCGTTACGTTATACAGAAGGTGTATGTTCGACGACCTAAACGACGTCGCGTTTACTAATGGCGGCATATTGACGTTTCTGAACAAAAATCGTGAATTAATTGCGTTTTAAATGTCATATGATAAATAGAAACTTGCATTCGTGCTCGGTATAATTAGATTTATTTATACACTCATTGAGAAAAAGGCATAAAATGCGGGGCGAAGCCTAACCTTTTACCCTTTTACTCAACTCGTTTAAATTGAATTAGGGGATAACTGTATTCAAAATTGTCATTTGGGGAGGTAAATCGGCGGTTTTACGGTCGGAAATTTCGTTTTACGGCGACGCACCAGCGTAAAACGGTATTTGCGTAAAACCGATGATCTACCTCCCCAAATGACAATTTAAGTGTATTTATCCCCATTCTAATACACTTAATCGGTTGTTAAGTTAAATATCGTGCTAGTTTGCACAAGGCGGCAAGCGCTGTGAGCTGCGTAAAACCAAATGCCAGCCAATGAAAAGCGACGTTACGTGATGACGTCGCGTTTCCGACAGTACTGTCACAAATATTTGACGTTATTCAATCAAACGTCGTGTTACATACACAAGTGCATTAGAATAATACATGAGCACAGAGGTAAGATCCTCTATTCATTGGGCGCACGGTCAGGTGCCACTCAAGGCTCTTTATGCCATCTTTGGACATGTTTGCCGCGGTTGAACCAAAGATGTCCAAATTCGGCATAAGGAGCATGTATAACACAGTAAGTCCCTTAATAAACATAAGTCAGCAGTCTGTTAATCTTTATCATAAAAACATAAAACATATGCTTATTAAGTAAATGTTTCAACTTCAACAGACTACAAAGTCTTGCACTCTAAATTGGTGTTAACAATACTTCTTGAATGAGTATTCGTGTAAGCTTTTTAGGGCATGTAGAAGTCTGTTCAGGCAGGTGATAACGAATTTGGAAAAAGTCGGGTTTGCTTTCCCGTAAACAGAGACCTTCTATAACGTGTCGCTCACTCTTAAACCTTTACAGAAAGTACCAAAGGCAAACTTTTTTTATACATTTGGTTCCCATGAAAACGCAATTATTCTCTCTGGCCAGCGCGAGACTTTTAAGAGTAGTCCATGGTAAGAATCCCAACCAACAAAGAATGGCGGACTAACGCCAGACAGACATCGATACGACATGGCAAACCGTATCGATGTTGATCAGACATTAGTCTCCTGTTTTGTGGTGGTTTGGATTTTTGTGGGATATAGTCCTTGAAGTTATATTCTTCGTCCTAAATCCAATGGAAAGTCTACATTTTACAAAATTTAGCACCATTTCGGTAGATATATTTTGCTGTCAACATAAATCCAAATACTCCACAGTTTCTTCCTCTATAAAGTCAGAATCGGAAGTAGGTGGCGTTCGACTCGGCGATGGTGCTGAAGGTCTATCTGGGATATCGTCATGTGACAATGGCGGAAGCTGTTTTCTTATATTCGTTTGTCCATCTTGATTATCTGTGCATGTTTTATGACTGTTCAACTTCCCATTGTTGTTTCGTTTTGAACGTTTTGAGGGTGTCTCATTTCTGTGTATTATGTTCACATGACCATTAGCAACTGAACGGGATAAAACTTCATAGTCGTTAGAGGTATTACTTATACGTGGGCAAGTAAGCATTTCCTTTATTAATGGATCCATTCTAGGATTAACTACTTTCCTCTGTGTTTGGGCAATTTCATTGTCCAAAGAATCCTCATCACTGTCTGTGGAGTCTGTTCCTCTTTCTAGAAACCCTGAGTCATTTGTTCCCGCTTTAACACAAGACTGGCCAATCCCTGGCAGTGGCGTCTTTTTCTGTAGCCTTAATAATGTCGGCTGCCGCTCGAACTGAAGCTCGCGCACAAAGTGGATGATTTCGTTAGTGTGCTGATCAGGAAGACGCTGACGTAAACTCTCGTGACGTGATAGCCGGCGGCCGTATCTCGGAGACTTGGCGCGTGGTGGTCTCATCGTGTATAATGTATCAATGTCTGCATGTGGTCATCTGAAACGGAAAGAATATTGTTAATAGGCATTATATTAATAGCCAGAACAAGTTACAAACTTATTCGATTTATCCAAGAGGTATAGGCCTATTCCTTTGTCAGAGTTCCTTATGTAAGTATTAGACAGCCCATAAAGTAACCTTTTTAAGCGCTTAAGGGGAATGGGAATACATGGTAGATTGTTCCGCCATTTTTCAAAGGGAGACAACATTCGGAACTTCCTGTTCGCTTTTCTATAAGCCCTGTCCCACTGAAAAGGGGTCTACTCTTAAAGGAAAGAATTTGCTCCTCAGGAGCAAATTCTTCCCTTTAAGAGTTGACCCCTATTGACATGGGAGACAAAACTACTTTTGCAGGAGTTGCCTCCCCTGAATGTGTTCCCATTCCCCTTAAGAAAAATTAAGCGAACGACAATATGAAATTTATCACTTCTTAGACAAAACAATTTAAGGCTTGGCAGTTCATATGAATCATTTGCCTAAGCAGACGAGTCACATTAAATGCCATCAGAATTTCTCTTAAGGGGAATGGGAACACCTGGCAGTTTTTCCCGCCATTTTTCAAAGGGAGATAACTTTCGGGATTTCCTATTCGCTTTTCTATAAGCCCTGTCTCACTAAAAAGGGGTCTACTCTTAAAGGAAAGAATTTGCTCCTCAGGAGCAAATTCTTCCCTTTAAGAGTTGACCCCTATTGACATGGGAGACAAAAATACTTTTGCAGGAGTTGCCTCCCCTGAATGTGTTCCCATTTCCCTTAAGAAAAATTAAGCGTACGACAATATGAAATTTATCACTTCTTAGAGGAAACAAGGCTTGGCAGTTCATGTAAATCATTTGCCTAAGCAGACGAGTGACATTAAATGCCATCAGAATTTCCCTTAAAAATAAGAAGTCAGCGAATTAAAATGTCTGCCCCTGTTACGACTGGTGCTTTACCAATCAATAGACGTTTTTTCTTCCATCAGTATTAAAGCATACAGGAGATAAACAAAAAGAAAGAAAGAAAAAAAAAAAAAAACACTTTGAGGGCTGCTTCCTAAAAGTGCCGCCATAACTGTCATGGGGCAGCTATTCTAAGTTCTTTATGACAACACTGATGCTATATATGGTTACCAACTGATGTGGACGCTGTTTATAGAGGCGTTTGGTGCATTTGAAATTCCAAAGTGATTTCTATGTATTGATCGAATCATCAATTTATAAAAGCTAATCATACGATGTTTCATCAAGGTCATTTTTTCCCTGAAAGATCATATTATTTTCCTCTTAACCTAGATTCTATCTCGTTTCAGTGTATGAAAGGTATTATTATGCGTGTTTTATACGCTTTCTTTCTTTCTTTCTTTCTTTCTTAATCTTTCTTTCTTTCTTTCGTTCATTCGTTCGTTCGTTTTTTCTTCTGAAGCCCGGGACACTGACAACAAAACAAATAGTGTTCTTACGCCTCAGAAAGCATATAAACGGTCTTTAGCGACGTTTGCGAAGCCTGGCTTATGCTAGACTGTTCTAAGTCTCTAGTTAAATCACAGCGGTGACAGCACTGGCGGGTCGATTGTCTCTGAGTTCAGGCTTAGAAAATAGTCTTGAACTGAGACGTAGACTGTTTTGTTTTACCCTTAAATTCTAGCATTTTTACGCAAACAATGTAGACCCCGATTAGACACTGTGACATGTATCTACACTGTTTACCAGTGCCACAGCACACAATTAAAGCCCAGTCCAGAATTTACTTTTTATACATCGCTCTGCCTTCACAAGGAGAAGATTACCGTTGCTATAAATAAGCGGTACCTGGATTTAAACCCCAAAACTAGCTGTAACACTTAAACCTGAATATATAAGTTTACCCATTCCAAGTAGGGAGGCAACTTTGTGATTTCCTATACCGAACGCCTTCGAAAAAGGCTCAACGCTTAGCGTAGGAGCATTTTGTTCTCTAAGTGCAGATCGCAATTGAAAACGAAGACAAAATGAGTTAAAAAAAAGAGAACTCATCCGAAGGGGTAACCTTTCCTGTAAACTCCACTTTATATAGAGAAAATTGGGGTTTATAGGGGTATCTTAAGCTTTTATTTCTTGTTTTTGCTTCAACCATAGATTGCGGGTACTCGTTAGAACCACCTCACTGAGGCAATTTACGTTTGGAATCAATTACGATTTGTTTCATCACAAAAACACGCCTATATAATTTTGACCTCCTTGAACCCCACTTTTATACAGTAAAACTGGGGTTTGCAGGGGTAAACCTTATTTTTCTTATTTCTGCTCTAAAATATAGATTGTGGGTGCTCGTTAGAACCGCCTCGATCTAACGAGTGTCCACAATCTATATTTTGTGCAGAAATAAGAAAAATATCACAATTTTTTATCTGAATTTTTTCATTATTTCGGCGATATAGATTGCAATGTATTTGAATAGGCGTGTTTTCATAACGGTTGTTTTTTTCCACTCGAGACGTTAACATGCCCGAGTAATGAATACCACTGCAAACCCCATGTTATATGGAGAAATCTGGGGTTTATAGGGCATACATTATTTTTACAAAATAAAGATTGTGGTATACTCGTTAGAACCGGTTCTATAAAGCACGTGCAAAGTGTATCTGGGGCAGCGATAAGGAACAATACGACAATTTTGCTTCACAAAAATACCAGTGTTGGAGATATGAAAGAATGGACTTCAATCCGGTATATTATCCTAATGCAACGGGAACAAACCCCTGTGTGAGAAAGCGCTATCCTTAATGGCTCTGAAAAATACTACGATAACGTGACATCAGAGTGTCAAAATGGCGTCTTTCATGGTTATTTTTTTCTCATTTTCTGCTCCAAACATAGATTGTTGGTGCTTGTTAGGTCCGCATAAATGAGACTTATCTAACTACAGTAAAATTCCTATATTAAGACCACCTTTGGGACTGTTCAAAAGTGGTCTTAAAGACACTTTTGAACAGTTCCAAAGGTGGTCTTTGTCCAGAGGACACTGTATGCAGAAAACGCAAAGAAAGAATAATCGAAACTTTCTAAATAAGCATTTTATAGCAGATTTAGTCTCTATTTTGGGTGGTCTTAATTGCGGAATTTTACTGTATATTTTAAGCACCTTGTAAACATAACTTTTTTCCTATATATAGTAGTTTTACAAGGATATTTATTTATATCTCCAAAATGACTACTTTTCCGATGATTTTTTTTTCTTATTTATACTCAAAATATAGGTTGTTGGTGCTCTTTAGAACCGTGGGGCAATGAAATTGCCCAAACACAGAGGCGGTTCTAACGAGTACCCACAACCTATGTCTTGGAGCAGAAATAAGAAAAATAATGTACACCCACGTAAACCCCTGTTTTCGCTATATAAAGTGGGGTTTAGGGGGTGTTCATTACACAGGCTCGTTAACATGGTGGAAAACGTAGGATATTATTCATTCCTTTTACATGATGGTCATCTACGTCTTGTGGGACAATAAAAAAAAAATAACGTACATTCTTGTAGACAACAGTTTTCATATACAAAGTGGGGATTACAAGAGTGTTACTGCGATCAGCAATTATGCTACCGCCGTTTCAAAAGGGATTTAGCTGTTTTTCGCAGGTAATCTTTCCTTGGAAACACGTGTAATTTATTCAGTTCTGTTTAGTTTAAACTTTAAAAGCGACGAAGTTCTTAAAACCAGTATACCTTAAACGTGGAAGAATGCGGAATTCCGGTGGGTATTTTTGTCTAATAACAAAGCAAAGTGCCATGTGTCACCCACTAAGTGCATCTGCAATCCTGTCTCTCGTATGAAACAATTAATTGATAACATTTAGTCTTTTGTCAATAATGCACAACAAAAAGATAGCTTAATGCAAAAATCAATCAGCAGAAAGATCGACGTAGTCACAGATCATGATATATCCTACTTAATGCCACCGTGCATGACCCGTCATTGGAAGGATAGAAGTGAGACTCAGCCATTAAAGGTATCTTAGGACAACAAAGGCTCAAATCAAATTTCGCATCTATTCCATCAGAATACTGCCGTCTACACGCTTTCAGTCATCTGACATCCATATAATGCACATCAAAGCCTCTGATCAGACTGTTCGATGCGCAGTCTGATCAGAGTCATAAGTATGAAGGCGTTTCATTTGGTGAGGCATCGGCTCTTTTATCAAACGTTCTGTGAATCGCGAATGTTTACTTGAGACTAATCGGATTGCGAGCGGGATTCGAATCACCATAGCAATTAATGAAACAGAAAGCACAACAAAACAGAGCACGTTCTGACCCAAAATAAATAAGTGACATACTAGGATACCCATAGGTGCCCTCTCCAAACGCTTGACAGGATGCATAACTAAAAGTATGGCCAGGAAGTGGGCTACCAATGGTGACCAACAGAAAGCGCAAATGAAGTATTACGTGTACATTATTATGTATAAGTATTACGTATCCATAACAAACACAGCGGGATACAAAATATCTCTCTCTCTCTCTCTCTCTCTCTCTCTCTCTCTCTCTCTCTCTCTCTCTCTCTCTCTACGAGTAAAGACATATTCCATACTTCAAAATGCAATTTGAGTCTCAAATATGTTTTAGAAAGGGTTATCCTTTGGAAGCATGGAATACACCACAGAACTGGAAAATATGGAGTGTACATGTTTTCTGGGCCAGACTAGCTAGTTTCGGCCATGTAGGCCTCATCAGTGACCCTCAAATATCTTCAAAATTCATAATGGAACGAATGATTCCAAAGGATAAAAAATACAAACTACAATATGATGTTGGGCAGTGAGACTTTTACCGGCCGCCACACATTCCCAGACAACAGCTGTAGTGGCGTCAAATATGTTCTAGAAAGTGTTATCCTTTGGAAGCAAGGAATACACCACAGAACTGGAAAATGTGGAGTGTATATGTTTTCTGGGTCAGAATAGCTAGTTTCGGCCATGTAGGCCTCATCAGTGACCCTCAAATATTTTCAAAATTCATAATGAAATCAAAGATCCCAAAGGACAAAACATACAGACTACATTATGATGTATAGGGCAGGGAGACTTTAACCGGCCGCCACACATTCCCAAACAACAGCTGTATAGTGACGTCAAATATGTTCTAGAAAGGGCTATCTTTTGGAAGCAAGGAATACACCACAGAACTGGAAAATATGGAGTGTACATGCATGTTTTTGTTGGCCAGACTAGCTAGTTTCGGCCATTAAGGCCTCATCTGTGACCCTCAAATATTTTCAAAATTCACCAATGGAACCAATGATCCCAAAGGACAAGAAAATGTAAACTACACTATGATGTAGTTCCGCTGTTGCAAGTTGTTTGGTATGTTTTCTGTGAGTAATCCTTTCCATAGTTTGCGAAAATTATGTCATTTTGTGAGCCCCGCCAAGCGAATTTGTGTCTTCGAGCATATCGTCATGACAAATTTTAACTGCGCATGCCCAGCCATTCAGAGGGGCCAGGGATATGGCTGTCTGTCTGAAGGTTCCTCTTGATTCACTGCTTGTATGAGCGAGCAGCGAAGATTCTGGCGAGACTGCGCGGATGCGCAGGCTCGCCTGAACCTTCGCTGCTCGCATAGGCGATAAGTACCAAAATCGCTTGACGGGGCCCATATGTGTTGTGGTTTTACGGCCCGGTCAACAGCTAATGTCGTGTCCTGCCGGTCAGTTATCTTCACTGTTCCTGTGCACGCTTAGACTCTCTAAACGCTTAACCAGTACTTAATGAGATCGCCCCTCACCAACTCCAACAGTAGCTGCCAACAGCCGTTGAGTCCTCAAGCTGTCTTCCAAGATAAAGGAATGATAAGACAGAGAAGAAGAAACAAATCAGCCCCCCCCCCCACACACACACACAAACACACTATCCCGCATCTGCTGCCCTACCGAAGCCAAAGCATCCGAAACCCATGCACTGAAAGCTACGCAACGGCATGCCGACACAACAACCTTGCACATTTGCGAAAGTTCTAAAAGTTTTACCTGAAAAGACAACACATACCGAGCTAGCAAAGACCTATTTTCGGTCATACCTATAGTATGAGCACTATAAAAATAATGCTAATCTCTTAAGCATATTAGACATTTGTCATGGCAACAATAGCTGATTGTCAATAACCAGGAATCAGGTGAAAACTAAACTAAAATCAATGAGATCAATCATCACCTTATGTGATCCGCGCCAAGCGAAAAGGGTCATCGAGAATGTGCTGCGCCCAGCGAAGACTCAGATCAGCCTGCGCATCGCTAATCACAGCCTTCGCTGTGCGCTCCCTAACACTTTATAAACGTCCCTTAACATATCGGAGCTTGGAGAAATAGACTGGGCTGCATGATGCTTCCACGCAGAGCTGCAACCGACTGCAATGGAGTACTGGTAAACCGCTTAGAAAGACTAAGCCTGCCCAGGCAAAGGGATGCGAGTCGGTCAGTCCATGCATATAGACCCTATTTGTTTCATTGGGCGTTAGGGATTGAGATGTCATTTCATCTCAATGTTGAATATGAGTCCCACAAAGTTGGAAGCGATGCCTCCAAAATGACCTAAATAGTGTTTATGGGGACATTAAACCTCAAAATCAAACCAACAAACATACGGACGGATAATGTTGTATACGTAATAACGGAGTCGGCACCAGGCTGATTTTATTCGTCGCTGAGTACACATGCTGTACGAAAATTTTCTCTTGCTGCGACAAAGCCTTTATTTACTGGGCGTGGGCTCCTCATTTCAAGCGCCTGCATACGCAGACTGAGTTACCGAGGCCGGATTCAGCTATAAACATTTTCAGTCATTACCAGTAGAATTTGTGCTTTTTATCTGACTGGCTGGCTGATTTGAGGTTTAACGTCCCCGTCAACACTGTAAAGGTCATTTTGGAGACGCTGCTTCCAATTTTGTGGGACTTTTACCCGACATTGAGATGAAATGACATCTCAAGCCCTGTCGCCCAATGAAACCAATAGGGTTTATTAGCATGGACGGTCCGCCTCGCACCTCGGTTCCTGGACAGGCTTAGATCCTCTAAGCGGTTTACCAGTACTAGTGTGCGGGCCGGATTCAGCTCTGCGTGGAAGCATCATGCAGCCCATATATTTCTTCAAGCATGAGAGGGTAATGACCTCATTGCCGAAAGGCGTCATCAGATGCAATGTAGCCTAACGCACGACTGATCCTCGACATGTATTCCATTCCATTTCGTTTTTTTACATTTTTATTATTTATTTTATCATTCAGTATAAACATGCATGTAAGAATAGGAGGGTCGTTCAATATTTAACTGGCCTGCCGTGGCAAGTGAACTCTTTTCACATATTATACGTCAATGCCTTATTCGTGGTTACACAAAGTCTAGTATTTGTACTATGGCAGGGGTCAGTGTTGCTGAATTGTCTTCAAAATTCAGTACATAGCAGTTATTAGATACATGTTTTTTGAAAAAGAAGATTAACCAGGATATTCATGAGGAATTGTGTGAAGTTTACGGAAAGACTGCTTCTTCATATTCTACTGCTAAAATTGGGTGGCTAATTTTAAACGTGGTCGGGTAACCCTGGAAGACGATTATCGTAGTGGAAGACCTGTGAACGCTACTGGTGACGTCACGGGAACTAGTAAAGCAGGACAGGAGAATAATAATAATAATAATAATAATAATAATAATAATAATAGACCTTATTTATAGAGGGTAACACATTTAGTAAACTAGTACTAATCTTCCATGTGGCCCTCGATATGAAAAATTCAGAAATGGCTAGAAGAGTGGAGATTTCTCAGGGTAGCGTTTTTACCATTTTACATGAAGCTTTGGGTGCCAAAATGCCTGCGTAAAGAACGAGCTGTCCAAGTGTTCATGTTCGTGCCACTTTTGGAAAGATACGATTCTGGGGCCAGTTGTTCAAAACTAACGACGTCTAAACTTTGATCATTAAATATGGCAAATATGCTGAAATCTTTGCTGAAAAAATGTGAGCAGCTTTTGCGTCCGCAAAAGCTGCTCACATTTTTTTCAGCAAAAATACCAAAATTGACGATATTGTACTTGCTAGAAGAGTTAACAATATGACCACTAACGAGCTCGTTAAGCTAACGATGCTTTGAACAACTGGCCCCTGATCCGGATGACTTTCCTGAAAGAATTGTTACTGGGGTGAAACTTGGGCCCATCACTATGATCCTGGGACGAAACAGCAGAGTAAACAATGGACTGGTCACGGTTCACCGCGTCCAAAGAAATTCAAGATTCAGCCTTTAGTTGGAAAGGTCATCAAAACTGTGTTCTCGGATAACAAGGGGATTCAGGTGGTGAACTAAATACCTTTGGTATAGCCATTCATCAACGATGCAGTATATTCCACGTTATCTTTACAGGAGATGACCAATATAAGCCAAAGTGCTTTCTGTCAAATCCTGTTCTCATTTTGTTTGTATTGTTCAATGTATGGTATTGTCATTCAATAAATACTGTTTAAACCAACTAAATACCTCTTGGCTAGACTATTACTGGGGATTATTATGCTAATGTGTTTTGCACCAATTACGTGCAGCTATAATACAGAAAAGACATAGACACATTTCAAGAGGTGTGCTGTTGGAACATGACAATGCTAAAGTCCATACCTTGCAAAGTTTCCGTGGACGCAATGAAGCGCAACGGTTTCAAACCCTTACCCCATCCACCCTATTCCCCTGATCTGGCACCAAGTGATTACGTTTTGTTTCCGAACTTGCAGAAAGAATTGCGTCCCATGGACGTCACTTCCGGTAAGGCAGCGGTTGGAGAGTTGATTGACTCTAAAGACCCTGGATTCTACAAAAATGCTTGGAACATGGATGAAGTAAGTGATGTCCATGCGAAAAAGAAAAAAAAAAAAAAAAAAAAAAAAAGAATTCCACGTGACACTTAAGTAGGTAAGGCCAGATTCTTATTGAACGACCCTCGTACCATAGCACAGTATTTAAATGTACTTCACCTATTTGCAAACAATTTATATGGAAATATTTAAAAAGAAGATATCGAAGATTATCTGTATTTGATATTAGTATGAAATTATCTTAAATTAGCATATATTCATTTACAAACTTAAGATCTACGGTGGTACTTTTGGCACAGGAAGCGATTTAGATGCATATTTCATACACATTTACAAAGAATGAAGAAAGATTCCCAAGCTTTCAAAAGATGTCTAAAAATGTTCTTTTCTTCGTTTTGTCTGATTATGTGCGATTTTAATATGATAAAAGTTAAAAAGTGATTTTGCATGCAAATAAAATATCAGCTTACGTTATTCAAACTGTCAGGTGGGTCACCCCACACATTTTATTTAACATCACGAAAACACACCGGTATAATTTTGATTCCAATAAACCCCACCTTTGTGAAGTAAAACTGAAATTTACAGGGGTAATTTTATTTTCTTATTTCTGCCCAAAAACATAGATTGTGGGTACTCGTTAGAACCGCATCGACGCATCTATGTTAAGAACAGAAGTAAGAAAAAGGATCAGAATTTTTACCTGATAATTTTCATGTTTTGGTGGTTAAATTGTCAGCATATTTGAATAGGAGTGTCTCGACAATGCCTCAGTAGCCACTAAATAAATAAAGGACACCAGTAACCGTTGCAGACTCACATCAGAGAACACAAACAGTGATATGTAAAAATATACACACACAATCAGTCATTACACTTATTAGAACTCATCATGAAACCATGCCTATATAATTTTGCCCCCCCCCCTTGAAGCCCACTTATATATAGTAAACCTGGGCTTTACAGGGGTTGTACCTTATTTGTCTTATGGTTTGCTCTAAAATATAGATTGTGGGTACTCGTTAGAACCGCCTCAAACGAGTATATACCCACAATCGATGAGGCGTTTCTGTGGGTACTCGTTAGAACCGCCTCAATGAGGCGGTTTTAACGAGTACCCACAATCGATGAGGCGGTTCTAACGAGTACCGACAATGTATATTTTGAGAAGAAATAAGAAAAATATCACAATTTTTCATCTTCAAATTTTCGTTTATTTAAGCGGGTAAGTTTACATTGTATTTGTATAGGCGAGATTTCGTAATGTGGGCTTCTTGTCAGATAGAAAAGTTCATTCACTGTTCTAGTCACAAGGATTTAACACTTTCATGTTAAAACGAGCTTTCCCTTTTAAAGTGAACCCTCATCTAAAAGCGAAAAGAACCTTTTTGAGAACAAACAAATATGTTTCCTTCCTAGGGAAAACAAACTCGCCTTTTTCATACTTCAATGTTTCAGTAGCTAATAATGCCCGAAGCTTAACTGAAACATCCTGGAAATACAAACTTTCATTCTATAAAAGATGAAAAATGGTTTACAGAAACAATTTTCTCCAAGTTGTTACACGTTTCTGAAGCAAAAGAAAGTTGGGCGGCTTTTTGCCCATGAAAAATAATCTTTACATAAAGAAAAACGCATTCAAGGGTTTCATTGAATCAAAACTTAAGTTCTGGGTGCTCATTTAAACGCCCTTTACTTTAATTGTGACTTATCTTGGCCATCTTTTTATCTTTGTGTCTGCATAAAGATTACATACCCATGCCAAATAGTATTGTTTTGGAGGCTCTTGAATTAGTATACTGAACACGACTCAGTTGCTAAAAGCATCATTAACAGTGGTCAAGTGTTGAATGCTATAGGCACAATAACGCGTATATTGGAAAAAATGTAAAAGCTACTCACATTTTTAAGCAAATAATGATGATGATAATGATGCTGATAATAATAATAATAATAATAATAATAATAATAATAATAATAATAATAATAATAATAATAATATATCTTATCTACAATATTCAATGACAAAGGTTGTAATGATAATTGACCAATGGTATCGTTTTTTTACGTCCCACCAACAGCTAAGGACATACGGCGACGAGACCTCGGTTTTAAAGACTCACCCGAAAGTCTGGAGAAGCCCGGGATCGAAACCACGATCCCTGGTTTATGAGGCAAGTAGCTTATCCACTGCACCACGGGGGCTTCTACAAGTGCTATAAAATTCAGTAGCTCGAACATGTATAGCACGTTTACCTTGGCCAGTTCGAACTCACTCTGGAGTCCCGAGAGTATTACGATAACACATCCATGGTGTGTTACAACGCATAATGAAGTAATTTCTTCATTTTGAAATTTTTACTTCATTATGCGTTGGCATAGTCGATGCGAAATGAAATAAAATGTAGTTCTTACTTCATTATGCGTCGATACTAAGAGGTTTGCGCAAAATGAAAGAATTATTTCATTTTGCGGTGATAGGTGGCATACTTAATTTTACTTCATTATGCGTCGACAGTTTGTTTGTTTGATTTGAGGTTTAACGTCACCGTCAACACTATTTAGGGCATTTTGGAGACGTTGCTTCCAATTTTGTTGAACTTTTACCCAACATTGAGATTAAATGACATCTCAATCCCTGCCGTCCAATTAAACCCAAAAGGGTTTATATGCATGGATGGGCCGACTCGCAGCAGTTTTCTTGGGCAGGCTTAGACCTTCTAAGCAGATAACCAGTACTCATGTGCGGTCGGTATCAGCTCTGCGTGGAAGCATCGTGCAGCCCATCTATTTCTTCAAGCCCCGATGGGCGGGGGCGAATATGCGTCGACAGTATGAAGTCGGTTCTAAATGAAAAAAAAAAATGCACATGTATTTTGCTTTGAGAGATGGCACACTTTTTCAGACATCACAGAAACAAAAGTAACCCAAATATTTAAGGCTAAAACATGCATGTGGAGACTTTTATAAGTAGAATGGCGGTGCATTATCAACAGAAAAGGAGCGAGGAAGGTCGAAAACATGTTGTGAGAAGTTTATATAAAAGTATGCAGTTCAAGAAGCCTGTCGTTATGACGTAGGCCAAGAACTCGTGTGATGAGCTCTTGCGACATTCAGTGTGCTCTTGTGGAAGACCATCTTTGGGACTGTCTCAAATGTGGTCTTTATATTGAAATTTACCTGTATTGCTTCCTAAGTCTTTGGTCTCCTTCGTAGACAGCTATGTTCTTCCATCATTACTTCATTTTGCGTCGATATGGTGCATATCAACGCGAAATGAAATAATTGTTTTACTTCATTTCGCGTCGACTACGCCAACGCATAAGGAAATAAATCAAAGTACTGAAAGTACTGAGAGGCGGGCGAGTAATGTCATTTCTTTACACCGCCGTTTTTTTTTAGTTTAAACGACTACAGTCTGTTTTACGCTCTAGTCTTGAATTTAGTGTTTTTATCTTCAAACGTGTTTTTACAATAAAAGACCACAGACAGGATGCAGGTCTCCAAGAAGCTGACCTTTTTTCTAGCTGGAAGAAACTGTTGTTTATTTATTCATTTATTTATATTTATTCATGTCCCTTCCTGTATCTGAATTAATTTCCACCGACTTTACTGACGATCACATTTCAATACATTGAGAACAAACTACAAACTATCATTCTGTATATTGAAAACATCAGAAATTTCATACGTGCATCGCACACGTGATAATACTGATGTTTTTAACACACTCGTATCCCGCTGCATTTGATCATTGAGTCATAGCAAACTTTATTTATACAATTTTATGTTTCCAAATAAAATCAAAATACTGAGGAAGGTTGACTTCTGAACCCAAATTATACTACAGTGTCAATTAAGCAGATCTCTAGATCCCAAATGGTTAAAATGGCTTAGTCGAAAAGGGAGACATACCAAATCGGACGAAGGAAACGCAAACATAAATAAATAAACATAAACGAGCCTGTTCATTTTTATTTTTCATGCTAATACCATAACTTTACACCACCTGTGCAGTTAGTTAAATAAAGTTCTGTTCTGTTCTGTTCACCCTTTGTAAAAACGTCTAAGCCTAACGGACACGCCACCCCATTTCCTTTGGAAGTGGGGGCATAAACAGACGCAAAAGAAGAAACAAAAAGTTTTTCTCAACTTTCCATGTCAGTCCCTTTGACCCTTTAACTTCTGCAATATAAATTAACAGTGTTGGCCCTGATCAGATGCTGCGTTTTATGAACTTCAATCTTGATTGATTCGTCTCACAAAGGCGTATAAACGCGTTCACAGATTCTGCAGCTTATTTGTACAACATAATGCCAAGCATTCATGTACATAAATGCCAAGAATCCTGGCAAGACCCTAGCTAGAGGCCACAGAATGCGGCGTCTGATCAGTGCCTCATTATTTGCAGCAATTCAAATTTCTATTTTATAATTATACATGTAATTAGACCTCTCCAAAGCGGTCGGAATACTATGTCTGATGTCGAGTGTCAACCCTTTCAACCCTTTACATCGCTGCAGATACTGGTTCAGGTACAGATACCGATTCAAACCTTATAGATCCAGATCAGACGGCATGTGATGAGCATTCTCATCAGAATCTACACCGTTTGCCAGCTGTCAATGACTTGAACAAACCACCTTTCTATAAGAATTGGTACACTGAATATCAGAGCTAGAAGGGTCCTGTTCAGAAACTGAGGGATGAAAGGGAAAGATTAAGCATAAATAGCAACGGCGTAGGAAAATAGTACCGTTTTTCAGCGCTTTACGTGAAATCTAATACGCAAACATGCTTCAGTTTTTAAACAGTCCGGTCAAACTTGATTGGATTTATTGCGTGTACTGCATTTTTTCATATTTAGATATGTATTTTTTTTTTTTTTTTTTTTTTGAGCGGAGGACTATAAGAAAGAATGTCTAAAGAGGTGCACAAAATCTCATGTACGAGGTGTACGGTGACTATAGACGGGCTAACGCACGCATAAAAATCAAAATGAAGAAATTACTACATTACTTCATTATGCGTTGTAACAATGGTGCATTCTTTCAGTGCATGCTTTCATATCCCAACATCTGTCATTTTAATCATAGGTTGTGGGTACTCGTTAGAACGCATCCAACAGGTCAAACTATCAATATCTTTGGTTATTTTAGGGATATTTTCCTCGTTTATTTTATAAAAGATATGTTGTGTGTACTCATTAGAATCGCCTCGATGAGACGATTCTAATGAGTACACACAACATGCGTTTGTTATATAGAAGATCATTAAGTGATCCCCAATTTGCCTCATGATCTAGCATTACGATTAAATCTCGGTATAACAAACTACGCAAATCTCGAACAATTATTCATGCACGGATCCCAAAGGTATTTGAGTTGTTGAAGTTCGATCGTGCTTGAAAACAATCACGGAAGGCAAAGCAACCAGCTCCCTCCTTGGCAAGAGTTTACAAACATTACATGTAATTAACCGCCAACCTCCGTAGCTCAGTCCGATGCGAGTCGGATCGGTGATCAGGAGGACACGGGTTCGATACCTGCCGGGGTCAGCATCATTCTTCCGTGGAGATTGATTATGAAATATTTTCTACGGTCATTCTCTCCCTTCCGCTGATTCAAGAAGGGCAGTTGTCTGTTTCCGGCGAAAGAATGTGCACTGTACAGGTTAACGGCTTACGTGTAAAAGTGTGGATAGGTAAACTGACCGGCTCAAAATGGACCTAAAAAGTGTTAACTGGGCCGTTAAACCCCAAGGCAAACAAAGTACAACATGTAATTAACCCATTTTGTACCAGAAACCCCCAAAATGGGTACCCTGGCAAACAGTGCAGGCCCAGATCCGACGCCACAGAACGCGGCGTCTGATCAGGGCCTACACTATTTGCAAAAAGTTCAGCTATTTTCCAAATAAAATTTGAAGAAAACACAACCTGACACCCCTAAATTTTGAAATGGACTCTTGCTATATATAAAGGAGGAAGATTACATTTGGTATAAAAAGGGTTAATTAAAGCATCCAAAAACTAAGAAACATAAAAAGCCCCGCAAACCAAAAATCACGAACCTTCAGATACCCGTTCATACACGAAACGTACACGTACAGAAAAAAAACTGCAAAAAACTTAGATTCCCAGATACATACCCAACGTACAGTCTTAGATACATGCAGAAAGAATGTCACAGACTGTATGTGAACGGAAAAGATCCAGCTTTTCGAACTACCGCAACAATAGAGGAACCTCCGTGTGCGTTTGAAAAACATAACACTGTGCGTTTCGAAGGTTGAATAATTTTGGCTGACGTCTCGCATGCTAATAATCTAAGTGTAAAATTGTCGCAGAATTTCATTTGCGTGTTTAGTATCATTTTAATCTCAAACCACCCATTTCGAACTATTTTTGACAATAATAATCAATATTAAATCATTGAACGACTATATAATTTGATTATCTTTCAAGATAGAATGCATTTCTTTCGGTTTCTCTTAACTATCTTGTGAGCTATCAGACAGACTCACTGGACGGGAAAAGGTTTATGTACTATAACGGATTGTATATCAAGCCGCAGACAAATAAAATGAAGGCAATGTCGTATCAACGTCAATGTAACGTCGTGACGTTTCACTGACGTTAATGTGGCGCCGCTCAAATGTGATGCGTACAGCTGGTGCAAATCATTACGGTTATATGCAGTTTATGTAAAACATATCCCGCTCATCGGAGCTTGGAGAAATAGAATGGACTGCATTGCGCTTCCGCGCAGAGCTAAAACCGACCGAACATTTGAATATTGGTAAACTGATTTGAAGGTCTAAGCCTGCCCAGGAAAAGTGGTGCGAGTCGGATCGCTCTTTAAGCCCTAGCGGTTTCTTTGGGGGGCAGGGCTCTCAATGTCGGGTAAAAGTGCCACATCGGAAGCAACGTCTCCAAAATGTTCTAAATGACCTAAGTAGTGTCGACGAGAACGTAACACTTCAACTTCATATCACGGCTTTACTGATTGTGTTGCGACGAACAGTCTAAAACGATGTTGTCAACAAAGAGATACTGCTTGAAAAGTGTTTAGCTAGAATAGGTCTAGGACGATGCCTAAACAAAGTGGTGTGCACAGTTTTTTAAGGCTTTTCACATCTAAGTTGTATTTGAATCTTGCTTGAATTTTTCGAAATTGCGTAAGCGATTTTTTTCCCCGAATCGTGCACATATTTCATTACGTTGATGTTTGAAAAGGGTTTGCATGCAGCTATGCACAAAAAATGCGTTACCTAATTGGACAAGTGCATTAATGTTAAAATGCGTCTTTTGGTAGAAGGGGGATTCCTTTGTAAGTAAATTCCATTTGAGCCCCGCCAAGCGAATTTGTGTCTTCGAGCATTCCGTCATGACAAATTTTAACTGCGCATGCCCAGCCATTCAGAGGGGCCAGGGATATGGCTTTCTGTCTGAAGGTTCCTCTTGATTCACTGCTTGTATGAGCGAGCAGCGATGGTTCTGGCGAGACTGCGCGGATGCGCAGGCTCGCCTGAACCTTCGCTGCTCGCATAGGCGATAAGTACCAAAATCGCTTGACGGGGCCCATTTTATGGTCAGTATGGGGTGTCGTGTGTGTGTGTGTGTGTGTGTGTGTGTGTGTGTGTGTGTGTGTGTGTGTGTGTGTTTGTGTGTGTGTGTGTGTGTGTGTGTGTGTGTGTGTGTGTGGAGGGTTGGGGGGGGGGGGGGGCGAAAGATGTGGTGGTGGTGGGGGGCGAACATTTAATTTTATCTAGCCAAATATAATTTTGGCTGACCAAAATAATATATATATGGTGTACCCAGTCCAGTTTAATTAAGGGGACTGGATACACTTTCGAGGGAGGCGACACTTTCACAAATATTTTGTCTCCTTGATCAGTTTGATTGATTGTTTGGGATATAACGACCCGTCAACCTTTATTGGTCATTTTGTGTCGTCTCCCAGAGAAAGGGAGAAAAGGAAAAAAAGAGGAGATAGTAGAGGAGAAAAAAGTTTGGGAGACAGGAGAAAGAGGAAAAAGATTGGAAGTGTAGAAACAGGAGAAACTAGAGCTGTCAGTGAAACTGACTAGGGCCCCGGCAGTGCCATCAGCGGAGTTGTATTATTTTCAAAGGGCTATTACTCTTAGAGTATTGTAGCTAGAGTTACGTCGGTTGACATGCAAATGTGTAATGATATTGTGACCATATATCTTAAGTTTGAAGTTGATGCATTTGACTGTTTGTAAGTTATGAATGAAAAACAAAAGGGTATTACTATATGGTAACGGTCAATAACTTCAGCTTCAGTTTGTAAACATGAAAAATGTTGATGGATAGACGGGCAGATGGACAGACGGACGGACGGGCGGACGGACGGACAGACAGGGCATTACTATAGGGCAACTGTCAGTAACTATAGGAAGTTTCATTTGAATATCTATAGCGGTTTTAAAATAAAGATGAAAAAAGACGAAAAAAGCTGATTTTTTAAGTTATTCAAAGGGCCATAACTCTGAAAGTATTGACACTACAGTTACGTTACTTGTCATAAAATTGTGTAATGATAATGCGACCAAATATTTAAAGTTTGAAATTGATAGATTTGACCGTTTGTAAGTTATTAAGAAAAACACATGAAAAAGCTGATTTTTTTAGTTTTTCCAAGGGTCATAACTCTGAGAGTATTGAAGCTACAGTTAGGTCACTTGCCATAAAATTGTGTAATGATGATGAGACTATATATTTAAAGTTTGAAGTTGATAGGTTTGACGGTTTGTAAGTTATTAAGAAAAAACATGAAAAATGTGGACATTTTTTAAGTTTTTCAAAGGGACATAACTCTAAGAGTATTGCAGTTAGAGTTACCTAACTTGCCATGAAATTGTGTAATGAAATTGTGACCTTATATTTGAAGTTTGAAGTTGATGCGTCTAACGGTTTTTAAGTTATTAAGAAAAAACATAAAAAATGTGGACGGACAGACGGACGGACAGACAGGGTGATTACTATAGGGCACCCGCAAATAAATTTGCGGGGCCCTTATAACAACATTGCCTCTCTACCCTTACCTGCTGCAAGGACAGCAGGCCTGGTCCAACTGTAAGCCAATATCAGTTGAATACCCCAGTGACGCAAGGTACACGTCACCTTTGCCTCACCCAACCACACCCTCTCCTTGATCAGTAGGGGTCCTCAGGATCCTTAGGAACAAATTCTTTCCCAGATTCTTTCTTTACGAGTAGACTCCCTTTCAGACAGATTCAGTTTACATTAAAGCAGACAAACAAATAAAATAAACATAATAAATACAGTGGGATTCCGCTATTAAGACCACCTAAAATTAAGACTTATTCTCTTTTAAAAAGCTTATTTAGTAGGTTGCAGTTACTCTTTCTTTTTGTTTTCTGAATACGCTGTCCTCTGGTCAGATATCACCTTTGGGACTGTTCAAAAGTGGTCTTAAAGACCACTTCTGAACAGTCCCAAAGGTGGTCTTAATATAGGAATTTTACTGTAATTAAAAACACAAGAAACCACGAAAGTTGTATTCCTTGTACAAACTGCGGACGAATATGTGAGGAAATGCAAACACTTATCCAATGCTCACTTGTAGAAGCATTCGACAGTATTAGAACAGTTCTTTAACCCTTTTTTTGTACCAAATGGGATCTTCCTCCTTATATAAAACATTAGTCCATTTCAAAATTTAGTAGGAAAATGGCTGAACTTTTTGCAAACAGTGAAGGCTCTGATCAGACGCCGCGTTCTGCGGCGTCTTATCTGGGCCTACACTGTTTGCCAACTACTCGTTTTGGGGTTTCTGGTACTAAACGGGTTAACCCATTGTATGATAGTGGACTCGTCCATTGCTTTATGTTGGACAAGTCCATTTGTTGAACAAGTCCATTTGTCATATAAGGGGTGGTAGGCCTATATTTTTCGTTTTCATTCTATTTTGACGGAAAATCCTGTTAGCAAATAGTGCAGGCCCTGATCAGAAGGCGCGTTTCTGCGGCGGCTGATCTGGGCTTGCACTGTTTGTCAAGGTATCCTTTTTAGGGGTTTCCGGCGTACCATGGGTTAACACGCATATAAAGTGCATAATTATGACGTTGATGAGCCTGTTTTATCACTAACATTCAAGGCTGTCTTTTATAGTTTACTGCTTGCGGAAGTTGATCATTCCCGATAAAAAATGTACTTCAGGCAGCGAAATGTACTTTATGAAAGGCCAGTCAAAGTATGTTAGCTTGACACTTAATTGCCACTCGAATGCTTTCTTTTTTAAATGTATGTTTCCAATGGCGGCAGGCATGAGTATCGCTGATGAGGCCTGATTGGCGAAGCTAGCTTGTCTAGTCCAAAAGCTTTATTCTAACTTATCAAGTACATTATAACCATATTAAACAAGTACATTCCATAGGGAATAAATGCCTCTACCTCTCCATTTATTGTCAGCTTTTAATCGCCACTGCATCCCACCCACAATAATGCACACACCGAAGGCCCAATGTGGTTCTAGGTACAAATAAAATATTGATTCACTACTGTAAGAGTACGAGCTCGTAGTTATGCACTCAAGGTACCCACAACCTAAACACAGAAATAACATTTGAGCTTGAAGAAAAACGCAAAAAAATGACAAAACTTCATGCATATATCAAGTCCAAACCATGACAAAAACATACCCTCTCATACACACAATCCTCTAAAAAGACGTCCAAAAATAACTAACTTAATTTCATGAGAACCCACCTACTATTACGTAAAATGTTGCATTAAACTGTTTTGTTTATAACTTTTAACATTTATTTAAAATGTTTTGCGGCTCCATGTCCTAAGTGGTACAAGCGCTGACTCTCTGTCATTACAATATGTCTCTCATCGGGCCACATGTCAGATGCTAAGGTCTGAAACAGAGGGTCAGGTAGTTTTTCTCAAGGGACTCCGGTTTTCGTCCACATCTGATTAATGATGGACACGAAATGAGTGAAATAACTATGGAAGGGCCGTAAAACCAAGATGTGTGTCTTTCTCCCATTTTGCAACCTAATTAACATTATTCTAGTTCACTTACTTCCAAATACAGAAGAACCTCGATGGCTCGAACACCGATTGCTCGTTTACCATGGCTGAGTCGAACCGATTATTGAGCCCCTAGAGAAATCCCGTACATAAGAAATAGTAGGGATAATTGAAGAGATTTTCGCCTTTTTTACTTGCAAATGTATGCTGTGTGTACTCATTAGAATCGCCTCGATGAGGCGATTCTAATGAGTACACACAACACTCAGTTTCTTTATAGAACACCGAAAAGATGTCGAAAAGGATCTCCTTATGCCTCCTGGCAGTAACCCTGAGTGGCTCGAACTACCCCTGTCTCGAACAGATTTTCGAGGTCCCAAAGGAGTTCGAGACATTGAGGTCGATTGCATGTTTTTTATTTTGTTTTAAAATTATTTGAATATTTAATAAACTGCCGCCGAAGTTAAGAATGTAATATTAATAATATAATTATAGGATTCATAATTGCATGAGTTATAAATTAAATACAGAAAAAAAAATATTTATTCCACCTTTGTCCCGATTCTCACTTTGCACTGGAACAATTCCGGAATTATCTTGCGCAAGGTAGGAATAATTCTCACTTTGCGCAACAAAGTGAGAATTCCTACTTTGCACAGGACGATTCCGGCATTGTACCGATTCCTACTTTGCGCAGAAATATATATTTTAGCATATTGAAAGCAAGCCAAGAGCTATTTACCATCAGATTCTATCAGAATTCCCATGCACATTTCATGAATTTAATACTAGTCAATACCAGCGTCGTGTTGCGGGAAGCATGCCTTTACGCCCGTTTGTTTGATTTGTGGTTTACCGTCCCCGTCAACACTGTAAAGGTTATTTTGGAGACGTTGCTTCCAGTTTTGCGGGACTTTGACCCGACATTGAGATGTAATGACATCTCAAGCCCTGTCGTCCAATGAAACCAATAGGGTTAATAAGCATGGACAGTCCGACTCGTTCATACTGCTGACAAACATGAAGATCAGACTGTACACTAGCGGAGTCAGTACAGTTTACGCTTTTGGCCAACGGATTCTCTGAACTCGGTACAAGTAGGTGGTCAGCATGAGCAGGCACATGTAAGGGTGTGATCAAACTGACGTGTGCACCTTTAGGAAAACACACCTATACAAATACATTGTAAACTTTTCCGCCGAAAAAACGAAAATTCTAAGATGAAAGACATGAATTTCTTATTTCTGTTCAAAATATAGATTGTGGGTACTCGTTAGAACCGCCTCATCGAGGCGGTTCTAACGAGTACCCACAATCTATATTTTAGAACACTAATAAGAAAAATAAGGTTTACCCCTGTAAACCCCAGTTTTACAATATAAAAGTGGGTTCAAGGGGGGTCAAAATTATATAGGCGTGCTTTCGTGATGCAATGGTCTGAATTGGTAGCGTGCGAACATAACAAAAGGCAGCTTTTGTCTAGACGTGATTTTTATGCATGCGCGCGCTTGCCACTCCATGCATTTGTCAGGCATAGATGTCAATTGAATCAAAAATCAATATTTCAGTAATTTTATAGCAATGTCAAAATTTAAAACATGTTCAATACATTATGGTAAGTGTTTCTAAATAATGAAGAGTTTGTTCTTTAACTTGTAATTGGTAAAATGAATTATGTAAATCACTCATAAGTGCATGGCACATACAGGCAAGTCCACTCGAAAATGTATATTAGGTTAATAAGCACCAATAAATTTGTATAACACCAAGTTAAAAAGATTAATCCTCTATTATAAATTTAAGTAAAATTTGGTGTCACACAAACTTAAACCAGGAAGATACTTTACCCCTTTCACCCCTGAGTTTCTGAAGTAGACGCTTTCATCTTTTAATTTTGATAAGCCCATTCGTGTAAATAGAGGGGGGGGGGGGGGGGGGTTAGCTTAAATCATTAACATGACAAACAGTGTAGATCCGGACAAGACGGCTCAATATGAGTCATCTCGTCAGGATTAACACAGTTTGCCAATGGACATGCACCGGTCTACAGGGTTGAAAAATGTCAGAAGGAAAACCAAAATAACACAAAAACCACGTTAAAGGCCATGATCTCCACACCCCGCAAAACAGAGAGAGAGAGAGAGAGTGAGAGAGAGAGAGAGAAAGAGAGAGAGAGAGAGAGAGAGAGATGAGAGAGAGATAGAGAGAGAGAGAGAGAGAGAGAGAATGAGATCGATAGGTCGATAGGGGTACATTAAGTGGGGTTATCGGTACGTTAATTTCAGGAACTGGTCAGCGAGCACAGCCTTAATTTGGCTGTTCCAATGAGCATCAAACATTTCTGTTATGGCGAATAAAATCAATGTCTTGGAGCAGAAATGAGAAAAATAATGTATACCTCTCAATATAAAGTGGGGTTTAGCGGGATGTTCATTTCACGGACTTCTTCACGTGGTGGCCTAGAGGGTTTTGTCGCTGCAATAAGGGTATATGCGAAGCCAGCAAGAAATGTCACAAGAGCTCCGCAGGCGGGGCATAATACGCCCGTGGCAATTAGTAAGAGGGAGCAGCACACACACACACACACACACACACACACACACACACACACACACACACACACACACATATATATATATATATATATATATATATATATATATATATATATATATATATATATATATATATATATATATATATATATATATATATATATATATAAATAGGCATAACTCTGGCAATAAGCGGTGGACTGTAACCTTGAAATAATATGCGCTGCTCCACATCACAGTCTAACTATACATAAAGTTTCATCTTCACCAGATGTAAAATGTGGGAGGCATTATCCGGAAACAAAATATGTTTAGAAAAAATATGTGAATTGGAATAACTCTGGTAATATTTGGCGGACTGTAACTTAAAATAATATGCACTATTCCACATCATGGTCTTACTATAGGTAAAGTTTCAGCTTCATCAGATTTAAAATGTAAGAGGAGTTATCCGGAAACGGAATGTTTAGAAACATCTGTGAAAGGGGTTTAACTCTGGTAATATTTGGCAGACCGTAACCTTAAAATAATATGCACCATTCCATATCATGATCTTACTGTATGTAAAGTTTCAACATCATCGGATTTAAAATGTAGGAGGAGGTATCCGGAAACAAAATGTTTACAGAATTTTTCAAAAAGGGCATAACTCTATTATTATTTGGTGGATCATAACCTGGAAACAATATGTGCTGCCCCACATCATGGTCTAATTATATATGAAGTTTCAGCTAAATCAGATGTAAAATGTAGGAGGAAACATCCGGAAACGAAAAGTTTACAAAACATTTCAAAGGGGCATAACTCTATTATTATTTGGTGGACCATACCCTCGATATAATATGCGCTGCCCCACATCATGGTCTTATAATGGATGAAGTTTCAGCTTGATCGGATGTAAACTGTAGGAGGAATTATCCAGAAATGAAAAAAAGGCATTATTTCAAAGGGGCAGAGCTCTATTATTATTTAGTGGACAATAACCTCGAAACAATATGCGCTGCCCCACTTCATGGTCTAACTATGTATGAAGTATCCGCTTGGTCGGATGTGAACTGTAGGAGGAGTTAACCGGAAACGAAAAGTTTACAAAAAATTCAAACGGGTATTATTCTTTTAATATTGGTGGACCGTAACCTCGAAACAATATGCGATGCCCCACATCATGGGTTAACTAAGTATGACGTTTCAGCTTGTTGGATGTAAACTGTAGGAGGAGCTATCCGGAAACGAAACGTTTTAAAAAATTTCAAACGGGCATAACTCTATTAATATTTGGTGGACCGTAACCTCGAAACAATATGCGATGCCCCACATCATGGTCTAACTATGTATGAAGTTTCAGCTTGATCGGATGTAAACTGTAGGAGGAGTTATCCGGAAACGAAAAGTTTCCAAAAAATTCAAAGGGGCATAACTCTATTATTATTCGGTGGACCGTTACCTCGAAATCATATGTACTGCCCCACATTATGGTCTAACTATGTATGATGTTTCGGCGTGATTGGATGTAAACTGTAGAAGGAGTTATCCAGAAACGAAAAGTTTACAAAAAAAATTCAAAGGGGCATAACTTTATGTGGACCGTAACCTCGAAACAATATGCGCTGCCCCACATCATGTCTAACTGTGTATCAAGTTTCAGCTTGATCGGATGTAAACGGTAGGAATTATCCGGAATCGAAAAGTTTACAGAAAGACGGACGGACGGACGTTTTTCAAACGGGCGTATAAAAATGTTTTCATAGCTTCAAACGCGACAACGAGAAAACATAACATTCGACTAAATAACATGGATAAATCAGTTTTTCTCATTCATCTCATGTCGACATTTCATATATATTTTTTTTTAATTTAAGAAATGTTTGAACTGTTTGCATTACGTGGAGAAACAAATAAATATGTCATCGCACACCATTAAACAGAATATTTATACATAATATTTGTGAAAAAAAAATCCATCTGATTCAGCTTTTATGGCGCCAGATACGATAATTTCAAATTTGATTAGAATGCTGACAGGATATAATTTGAAAAGTTTTAATCGTGGTATGTTTACTTGAACCTACACTGTTATCTATTAGTTTCAAAAGTAACCATGATTGGTATTAAATTATTTTCATTCAAAACGGACAAGACCAAATACAAATTTTCGAGCCTTAAGAATCATTTTTTAGCCATAAACTGGCTTGATTGATACAGAAGCAGACATGTGAAATGATGTTTTTCTTCTTTCTTCCGATAACATACCCGTGCGCCATAGTACATTTTTTCACATCACAAAAATGCCTACTTTTCTGATGAAAATCTGTGATGTTTTTCTTTTTTATACTGCAAACATAGGTTAAGGGTGCTGGTTCTAACGAACACCCACAACCTATGTCTTAGAGCAGAAATAAGAAATATAATGTATACCCCCCGTAATTCCCAGTTTTCTGTATATAAAATGGGGTTTAAGGGGGTGTTCATTTCACGGACTTGTTCACGTGATGAACATTTAGATATGCATACGTATCACTTGGCAGCTTCGTACATTAAGCCCGCTTGGATTTTTAAAATATTCATTTTTGTTATATTTAATACGCATATCAGTTTAAAAATGATGTCGGTTTTTAATCAAAGCACTGACGCCACTGGTGGGCCGAGTGTCTCTGAGTGTAGGCTAGAAAAAAATGCCCTGAACGAGGACTTAGACTGTTTCGCTTAACCCTTAAATTTTTGTACTGTAAGCAAACAGTGTAGACCCTGACAAGACATCTGATCTGGGTTGACACTGTTTCCCAAACCCAACATGATATTCCACTTCAGATTCCAGATCAGTCACACCGACCATCAGAGACACCAAAGGTAAAGAAACACGAGTATGAAATAAGTAGACCAGCGGACTTTACCACAAAATGACCAGTTGGCTATTTGTTTGTTTGATTTGAAGTTTAACGTCCCCGTCAACACTGTACAGGTCATTTTGGAGACTTTATTTCCAATTTTGTGGGACTTTTACCCGACATTGAGATGAAATGACTTTAAGCCCTGCCGCCCAATGAAACCGATAGGGTTTATAAGCATGGACGGACCGACTCGCACCGCTTTGCCTGGGCAGGCTTAGATCCTCTCAGTGGTTTACCAGTATTCATGTGCGGGTCGGTTTCAGCTCTGCGTGGAGGCATCATGCAGCCCATATATTTCTTCAAGCCCCGATGGGCGGGGGCCAACCGATTGGCCATCCAAAACAAAAAGGAAATGATTTGGAAAGGGCCGTAAAACTACGCCCCCACCCACACACACACAAAGAGCTGGTCGTATATGAGAGATGGCAGAGATGGACAAACTCCGGAAAACCAACGGACTCTTAGTTGCAGAACCTGGTCATTACTTGTGACCCGAGCAAGACTCGAGCCTGTCGGTGCCTTGAGGTGCACTCCGCTTAGCAGCGTAGGCCAGTAATGTCCACTGCTCACAATCCATATGCGTTAAGTTCCACTGAAGAATGCACGACAGAAGACAACGCCTTGAATATAGAATCGACATGCAATGACATTTATAAAGCAAATAATGGAAATAATACCGTTTTGAAGTTATTCCAAGAAGTCCTCTTTGCATATGAACCTCAGTACATATTCATTGACAAAGATAGTCATCATTCATTAATAACGTCATACCTTAGAAAGATGTTTTGGGCTGGGACACAAAAAATACAAGATGGTATCATGGCTCGAAAAGCGAAGACTCAGATCAGCCTGCGCGCAGGCTGATCTGAGTCTTCGCTGTTCGTTCTATGGCTGTCTCTGAATCATCTGCAGTTACGTGTGACCTGCAACACTTTGCTGAGTGTCAAAATGCACAGGCTTATCAGAGTCTTTGATGATCGCAGCTGAATCCATGTGTCCTGCTACTATGATATGTTCCTGTTATAAATTAAGCTCAATTTGTGTGACAACACATAAATAATGCACTTAATTGGTTATTTTTGGCGGCTGGTTACCTTTTCTGATGCTGTCATTACAATCAAATTTGCACCTTTTTCTATGAGCCTTGAAACTCGAAAAAGATGCCATTTTTTCTACGATATTTTAGTACTTTATATGTGCGGGAGCATTTTCTTTCATTTCATACTTCCGCCGATCTTTTTGCAGAAGACAAATAATGCATAAAATTCAAATTAAAATGCAAAACATTTTATGAGCCTGTCTTTCGTGGGCAATTATCTTTCCAAGGACACAACGAAGGCACTATTGTGCATTGGTGATGTACTTTTAAAGGGAATATGATATCAGGAAGACAGAAAAAGAGAGAAATAAAAGTGCATGAAATAAATAAATAAATAAATAAATAAATGGAAAGTACTGAGTCTCCTCCTATGCTATTTATTTCATTTTACGTTTTTTTTTTTATATTTTAAGCCAACAGTGCAGAACCTAATCAGACACCCAGTCTGATCTAGACCTACACTGTGAGAAAATTCTTCCTTTTATACTCCTAGACATCATCCGATAACAACTCCGTGTACTGAATACCCCTCTAAACCCCACTTTACACGTATATAGAGAAAAATGAGGTTTACGGGGGGATACATTATTTTCTTCAGTTCTGTGCCAAGACACGAGACCCTCAACCTATGTTTGGAGTCAAAAATAAGACAAGAAAAGATATGGCACAGATTGCCATATCAAGTGATTCGATAGTGATTGCATTTATCCATTTCGGAAAGAATTAGGCAATGGTATCTCATTATTAAAGCCGTTTAGTTATAAACTTATAACTAGAATTACATGACCAGTGAATTTGCAGTATCAAATGCCAGTTGTACATTTTTTTTTGTTTCTGTTGAATTCCATATTGAATATCTAAATTGACGTATAAACCGGTGTTGAATTTAACAATGTATATTTCACTGTAGACAGTCGTGCTGAAGCACTTCGCCGTAGTCTTGCAGCACTCTCCATACTCTACTAAGTACTAGCCAGAACTGCCAAAGTGGCCACAAAATATTTTACATACCCCTAACCGTCAGAAGATGAGACAAGCCCAAAGCAAGTCGAACGTTTGCCATTCGGTACTCGTAAGTTGCAGCCCGACATGTACGGTACGCATTCGTTGTGAACCGTCGTTGCAGGAACCGTACCAGATACGTCGGCGCATCGTTATCAGTGCGCTGAATATTTTCTGTGAGGTCTATTCGTTGACACAACGGTGTACATTCGTTAACAGTTCGTTATTAGTATCTTACTTATACGCTTTCAATACGTTGGGACAACGTTGACAACTACTGCAATTTGGTTGTACGAATACCACCGCAGCGGTAAAGAACCCTTGACGTACTGCGGACGAACAAACCGTATGACTAACGAACGCCTCTGCGTATGACTTGTTCGCTGGCATTCGTCGAAACATTTTGTGCATGCCTCTTTACTGTTATAAACTTCATTTAAAACAAATAATTAAAACATATTACAAGAAACACAATAAAAAGATATCTTGTGGCAGCTATATAGTATCTTTGTGACTAAAGTGCTACATCTTATAAGTTAGCATATTGTATAACTTCTCTCCATAGTCAAGGCACAGCAAAACTACTCCAGCAAAATGCACATATTGGAGGTTTGAAACACAACTTCCCATACAAAAGCGCCAATGGTACTGAGTCCATTCACTCATAAAATCCGTCAAATGATCTTTTAATATTCTATCCAAAATAATCAGAAAATGTGAAGTAGGAGTTCTATATCTTTGTTCGAAACCTGAGGGACACAGCCGGGGAGCCAGCACAATCTATGTTAACGAGTTTACACGTGTATTTACTGTAAAAACTTGACGCGATGCATCTCTCTGTCTCGCTTAGTCTTCATTCACCATATTTGCATTATTTGCTGGCTCCCAGCTGGCACATTGTCAATTTTGGAAAAACAGGTAACCAGACCCCCCTGACCTTTCAAGGTCAGGGGGGTCTGGTTACCTGTTTTTCCAACACTGATAACCTTCAGACTAGGAACCAGCAGATAATGCAAATAAGGTGAATACAAGTATAACACGAAAGTCAAAGGATTGCAATCAAAGGAGTACTAAAGTATTAGCTCCATACAAATAGCTCAAATATGACCAAGGTACAATTATATTTGCATAATATTTTTATTGATAATTTTTTCGATTCATTTATTTGATCTCTAGGAACTGAGACTGGGACTATTTGTCTAGGCTTCAGCACAATTTCTTGCGTAAATATTTTCAAAAAAGCTGATCAAAATATTAATATAAAGTCGTCTTCAATACTTTATTTCAATAGTTATTTTCATAAGTAATTTTCTTGTTTTGATAACAAGAGTTGTTACTATCCGTTATTAGACGGAAGCCCAATGGCTGCACAGGGCTGTATACATAGATATGTTTGATATGAATCGCGTCGAGTCTAATTTATCCGAAGATTGAAATTGAAAATGTGTGACTTGCAGATATCATTTATATAGCAATTTTCTTTATTTTTTTCAGGAAAGAAAGTTTGACAATATATGCATATTGAATCCTCTTCTCGATTCATATGGAATACATAGCCCTAGTTTTCTGATAAATGTAAAAAAAAGAAGATTGTTGTGCTTTTGTAGAATTTTCCTTAACGCTTAAATACTAATTCGAACACACACACACACACACACACACACACACACACACACACACACACACACACACACACACACACACACACACACACACACACACACACACACACACACAGAGAGAGAGAGAGAGAGAGAGAGAGAGAGAGAGAGAGAGAGAGAGAGAGAGAGAGAGAAATCGGTGAAAAAATGAGATAATTTTTCTTATTCCTGCTCAAAATATAGATTGTGGGTACTCGTTAGAACATCACGGTCCTAATGGGTACCCACAATCTATATTTTAGAGCAAAAGTAACAAAAATAAGGTCTACCCCTTTGGGGTTCAAGTGGGTCAGAATTATATATAGGTTTGTTTTCGTGCTGACCGCCCTGCACAACCAGCGCCAAATTGTATTTATTCCTTAATCTGGGGCCAGTTGTTCAAAACTAACTATGTCATTAGTAAACGTATCGTTAAAACTTTGATCATTAAATGTAGCGAATATGCTGAAATTTTTGCTGAAAAAATGTGAGCAGCTTTTGCGGATGCAAAAGCTGCTCACATTTTTTCAGCAAAAATACCAAAAGTTTTATATTGTACTTGCTAGAGGAGTTAACAATATGACCACTAACGAGCTCGTTAAGCTAACGATGCTTTGAACAACTGGCCCCTGATGTTTGCCTATGTGATTTAATACGTTCTAGCGAATGGCCGTAGGAAAGATTTCATGATCCACCCCAACGACAAAATATACTGGTACCACCAGGGAACGAACTCGCTGCCTTCTCAGTGATCATTTCATCTCAATGTCGGGTAGAAGTCCCACAAAATTGGAAGCAACATCTCCAAAATGACCTACACAGTGTTGACGGGGACGTTAAACCTCAAATCAAACAAACAAAAACTTTGTGATACATAGATAGTGAAAGCTCGTAAAAGGCTAAAAATCTTCATAATTTCCAAATTAGTTTCACCTTCGTCTAAGCGGTTTGTCAGAAAGATGCACATTCTCTCGCAAGACGACAGCAGCAGCATTTTATAAGGCTGTCCGTAAATATCCTAAAAATGCGGACACCTTGGGGATTCGCTGTAATTCTCCTAAATTGTTCACAAATTTGTTTCACGTTCCATGTTTCGCCCCCGCCCATCGGGGCTGCATGATGCTACCACGCAGAGCTGAATCCGACCCGCACACGAGTACTGGTAAACCACTTAGAGGATCTAAGCCTGCCCAGGCAAAGCGGTGCGCACGAGTCGAACCGTCCATGCTTATAAACCCTATGGGTTCATTGGACGACAGGGCTTGAGATGTCATTTCATCTCAATGTCGGGTGAAAGTCCCACAAAATTGGAAGCAACGTCTCCTAAATGACCTTTACAGTGTTGACGGGGACGTTAAAACCTCAAATCAAACAAACATTCACGTTCCATGCAGCAAGGAGTCCAAAAGGTGCAGACGGATTGACAAACAGTGAAGACCCTGATCAGACTGCTCCTTCAGGAGCAGTCTGATCTGGGTCTGCACTGTTTGCTAAGGTCTATCTTTCCCAAAACTTAGGATCATTAGGTTCAGGCGCCTGATCACCAATCGAAGGGTGGAACCGCAACGTTCTTTTTGTACTGTATTGCTGTTAAATACAAATGAGAGCAAAGTGAAAGTAACTTACACCCATTTATTGAAATTCAATATTTGACAGTTGTAAATTAGATTGAATAATCTTGCCGATTAACAATAATCACTTCGCTTACACAATGCAAACATTGTAACCAATATCCGCCCAGATTTTGAAAGAAAAAACTCCACGAAACGACTAAATAATACACGAGCCGTTGGACAGAACAGTCGTCTAAATGACATGTGCGAGCGACGAAAAACTCAGAACAGCATGGAGGCTGAGTAGGGTTTTTTTCTGTTTGCCCGAGACATCTATAGGTGCCATAAAGTCTACAGAATGACAGATGAAAACTTCGGCATTATATAATCAAGTCCGCGAAATGAATACTCCGGTAAATCTAACTTTATAAATAGAAACAGTAGGATGGATTTATGTATACCATCTTCCCTTTGTTTGCTCTAATACATAGATTTTGGGTACTTGTTAAGCAATGTTTGGACTAGAAAATACACAACAGAGATAAGGTCACATATTTTCACCTGAAAAATATCAGTTTTGGAGCCATGTAACAGAGTATTTCACATGGGCGTGGAGCAGGCCTCGTGTGCTCACAGGGTAATCTGAGATGGTTTGGCAGTGCCCAGTTCATATGTGACCAGAAAGCATTCCGGCATTCCGTGTTTTATCACATCGACCGTTAATTAAGGTGAAGCAACACTTTGAAAAGTTTTTGCCTCTCTTACCAACAAGTAAACCCATAAAGGAAAGAATATATTTCGGAGGAGTAAATAGTTTGCTGTAAGAATAGGTCCCTTTCAGGTCAGAAAGCGAACAGGCAGTTAAAAAAAGTTGCCCTACCCCCACCACATCCCTGCAAAGATAGCGTAAAATATGTCAAGTGGATTCACTCCCCTTAACAAATCTCTTGGGGATACTTGATGATATGTTTGACCTGGACGTGCGGGTCGGGTACAAGTCGTGTTCCAAAAGCAGTTTTTTGGCTGCGTCAGGACTCGGCCGCTTAAGTTTGCGTGCGGAGAGTCGGTAAAAGGCCCTCGCCTCCCATTTATTGTTCGTTAAGGTATTTTAATGATCTGTTACGTTTGGGAATTACGATCAAATCATTCAAGTGAAGTTAACATGAGAATATAACAACATACAATAGTTTTACGGAATAATGCCCATTTGCCAACATTATGTCAATTATGCAAATATCAAAGAAGTTCATTCAATGGCCTATAGATTCAGCTGCACTAACAAAACATTCTAACATGGAATTACACTGGTTCCTCATTTTCCTATAGATTACTGCAAATCCTACCACAATAGTATCCGCCGGCAGGTATCGAACCCACGTCTCCTGATCACCAGTCAGGCGTGCATCCGAATGAGCTACCGAGGCCGGTTGATATATGTTGATATATGTTGATATATGTTGGACAATTCGCCCCCGCCCAACGGGGCTTGAAGAAATAGATGGGCTGCATGATGCTTCCACGCAGAGCTGAAATCGACCCGCACACGAGTACTGGTAAACCGCTTAGAGGATCTAAGCTACCCAGGCAAAGCGGTGCCAGTCGGCCCGTCCATGCTTATAAACCCTATTGGTTTCATTGGGCGGCAGGGATTGAGATGTCATTTCATCTCAATGTCGGGTAAAAGTCCCACAAAATTTGAAGCAACGTTTCCAAAATGACCTTTACAGTGTTGACGGGGACGTTAAACCTCAAATCAAACAAACAAATATTTTGGACAAGTTTATTTGTCATATAGTGAGTGTCAGGCCTATTTTTTTTTTTTTTTTTTTTTGCTTTATACCATCCGTGGCCTAGTGGATAAGAGCGCTGACTCTTACACCTTAGGTCTCTCACCGCTGTGGGTTCAAGCCTAGCTCGAGTCAAATGTGAGACGCCAAGTTCTGCAGGTGTTTTTTTTTTCTGGGTACTCCGGTTTTCGCCTACCTTTGATTTACAATCGGCTCGATGTTATTAAAATAATCTTGCTAGGGCCGTAAAATCACACTAACCATGGCTCACGAGTCATCTGTGTTCAAGGTTTGAAATTCACTGTTACTGGCAAAAATCTGCCAGTCTACTTAACATTATTTTATACCGAAGCTTACTGAACGTTTAGCAGGGATGCAACGTGTCTCATGACGGAAACACGCCTATACAATTTTGACCCCCTTAAATCCCGCTTTTATACAATAAACTGGGGTTTACAGGGGTATACGTTATTTCTGCTCAGAAACATAGATTGTGGATGCTCGTTAGAACCGCCTCGCCGAGGCGGTTCTAACGAGCTCCCACAATCTATGTTTTAGGCAGAAATCGGAAACAATGTCAATTATCTGAATATGTTTTTATTTTTTGGTAGTAAATTCTCAATTTATTTGAATAGGCTGTTTTCGTGATGTGCAGGGATGCAGCGTGTATTGATTGGTATGTCTAAAAACGGCGTGTCTCACGTCACTTCTTTTGTCTACCAAAAAGAACATTGTGTGCTAATCAACGGATCCCAGTAAACAACAGATCAGCCTTGTAAATGCCATTTTATATTGCGAAAAAACAACAACAACAAAAACAACAACAAAACAGTGTTTAGGAGGATATAGATTATATTCCGTATTCTTGCTCAGGAACAAAGAGTGGGGGTGGGGTTACTCATCGAAACCTTCTCGAATAATCACAATCCCTTATTTAAGGCTGAATTAAGAATATAATAATAATAATGATGATAATAATAATAAAATAATTGTCATCCGAAAAATGGTATTTTGACCAATGAAACAAAGCATTGCATCACACTATTGTGTTTTCAACGATACTTGTAGTTAGTTAGTTGCCAGGGGCCAGTTGTTCAATGCATCGTTAGCTTAACGAGCTCGTTAGTGGTCATATTGTTAAGTGTTCTAGCAAGTTAAATATCTAAAATTTTGGTATTTTTGCTGAAAAAAATTTGAGGAACTGCTCACATTTTTCAGCAAAAATATTAGCATATTTGCCATAATAAATGATCAAAGTTTTAACGATACGTTAACTAACGATGTCGTTAGTTTTGAACAACTGGCCCCAGTTATTTAATCGTAACGTCAGGAGTTACGTCTGCAGAGCTCATGATGTAATATTAAACCTTTTAACTGTATTAATTGTGTATAATTGTGTAATAACTAGCGGTTACAGTTGACGGTTCATGACAGTGCTGATTACGGATTTGTACCTTTGCATGTCAGAAGCTAATCTGCCTCGCAAGTCAACGCAATTAGACCCTGTTGTCTTTCCCACTTTTTCTATTCTTACATCTTCTGAGAGGCAAATTATTGTCTGGCCAGTACCACATTAAGTCATAGAACTGTCCTTTTATACTAACAAGCCCAATCTACATCGTACGTAAACTATACGTCATGGACGACTTTAGTTACCAACTTTTTTATTCTTGATTGTCAACTGATATGCATGACTTTTAACCCTGTTTCACTTGCCGGCAACTCAAACTTAAACATCACGCAAACAAATTGACCCCATTAAACCAAACTTTTATCACAGTACTTTTTCGTATTTCTGCTCAAAAGCGTAGGCTGTGGGTACTGGTTAGAACGGCGCTTCTACTGAGTTCTCACAATCTATGTTTTGAGTAGTATACGAACAAATATCACCGGCCCCGATAGCTGAGTTGGTAGAGTGTCCGCTCCGGGGAACGGGGGGTCCCGGGTTCGATCCCGGGCCCGACATACCAAAGTCGTTAAAATGGTACTAGCTGCTCCTCGCTTGGCACTCAGATTTAGGGGGTAGATCTAGGACTGATCGACCCAATGTCAGGATAATGTGACTGGATGTGGTATCATGTATGTGTCTGGGACATGATACTTCAGTGAGGCAGCACTATAAAAGTGAGCATTAAGCTCCCTGTCGCAACCAGACACCGTCGTGATATGACTGAAAAATTGTTGAAAGCGACGTTAAACCCGAATTCACACACACACGAACAAATATCAGATTTTCTTTTTATCTAAAAATTTTCATTTTTGTGTGTGTGTGTGTGTGTGTTAAAATGTCTGAGTAGGCGTGTTTTGCATATGGAAGGCATCATCTTAACCTCCGTGCATTGTTTACACTTGTAAATCCTATTTTATCGTAGTTACATTAATCCAAGAGAAGGAGCTCACAGCTAAAAGATATACTCCTTTCCCTGAAATTCGTGGACTGCTCGTTGGCATAGAAAATGACGTTAGTCTTAGTTCAGGGGCCCAGTTGTTCAAAGCATAGTTAGCTTAACGAGCTCGTTAGTAGTCATATTGTTAACTGTTGTAGCAAGTTTAATATTCAAAATTTTGGTATTTTTGCTGAAAAAATGTGAGCAGCTTTTGCAAATGTAAAAGCTGCTCACATTTTTTCAGCAAAAATATAAGCACATTTTCCATAATAAATGATCAAAGTTTTATCGATACGTTAACTAACGACGTCGTTAGTTTTGAACAACTGGTCCCAGGACTTCTCCCTACCTGTACTCGAAGACAATCAACCCACCGGTAGCCGTAGTGTTTTGATTCTTATCGTTGCTCCGTACAAGATATAATGTTATAAGCGCATGCGCATATCATTACGAAAACACGCCTATGCAAATACATTGCCACCTTTATCGCCGAAAAAATGAAAATTTTATGGTGAAAAATTGTGATATTTTTCTTATTTCTGCTCCAAATATAGATTGTGGGCACTCGTTAGAACCGCCTCATCGAGGCGGTTCTAACGAGTACCCACAATTTATATTTTAGAGCAGAAATAAGAAAAATAAGGTATGCCCCCGGAAACCCTAGTTTTACTATTTAAAAGAGGGGTTCAAGGGGGTCAAAATTATATAGGCGTGTTTTCGTGATGTTGGGAACTCATGCAATCTATATTTGTATAGTAGAAATATGAATTTTCATACTGCACCATACATTCTAATGCGGGTAAGACAGTAAGCGAGTATGTGGTAACCAAACAGGAATACACCGATCTTTCTCGCAGAAAATATAGATATATTGTAAAACATTTCAGTGATGTTATCGTTCACCGTCAATGTTTGCGTTCAGTCATAACGTGTATTATTTTTGGGCTTTCATCCACAAGGAGGCCAGTTTCATTGTTTCGTGTATGTCTAAACTAAAGACCACATGGAAAGCGGAAAGAGTTTGCCCTCATTACGAAATACGCCTATTCAAATATAATGAAAATTTACCACCAAATAAAAAAAAATGATATATTCTCAGATAAAATTCTGATATTTATACCAGAGTGTGTGTCGGCCGAGACGGTTCTAACGAGTACCCACAATCTATGATTGTGAGAAGAAATAAGAAAAGCTATGTACATCCCTGTAAATCCCAGTTTTACTATATAAAATGGGGTCAAAATTATATAGGCGTGCTTTTTTTTGTGATGCGAGGAGCAGATTCAGTCCTTGAGAACAGAACTTCATTAACTCATATTTTTAAAAGCTTTTTCTCCCCTGATAGTTTATCCTTTACCTTAATGGCGTGGCCCATATTTCAGATAACACGCCTATGCGACATAGTACATGTTTCATATCTCCAAAATGGCTAACTTTCTGATGAATTTTTTCTTATTTATACTGCAAACATAGGTTTTAGGTGCTCATTGAGGCGGTTCTAACGAATACCCACAACCTATTTCTTGGATCAGAAATTAGAATAACAAGATGTGTTTGTGAAACACAAATGCCCCCGGACAGCGCAAGGTGAAGGTCACGAGGTCAAAATTTATGGTACCTCTTGAAAGGTCTTGTGACAAGGAATGCACATGTGAAGTATGAAAGCTGTACCACTTACCATTCAAAAGTTATGCCCAATGTTAAAGTTTTTGCAGACGGACAAACGGACAAACAGACAAACAGACGGACAGACCAAAAACTATATGCCCCCCAGAATCTTAGATTCCGGGGGCATAAAAATAATGTATACCCCCGCTAACCAAAGTTTTTCTTTATAAAGTGGGACTTATGGGGTGTTCAATTCACGGACTTGTTCATGTGATTGAAATACGAGCGTACGGTGAAACTGAGACGGCTCGAACACCGATATTATATCAGAAATTTATGTCAGGGAACTCATTAGAATCACCCGAAAAACTACCTTTAGTATGTTTCCTGGTCTGGGGCCATGATTTCCCCTCCCCCGAACTACCCGGCCTTGTCTCGAACAAATTTTATGGTCCCAAAAGTGTGGGTGTATACATTTTATTTTTTTCTTCTCCCAAACCACGATTATATCACGCAAACAAGCCTATATAATGTTACCCCCTTGAACCCCACTTTTATATAATAAATAGGGTTTAAAGGGGTAAACCTTGTTTTTCTTGGTTCTGCTCTAAAATATATATTGTGAGTACTCGTTAGAACAGCCACAATCAATAGTTTGAGCAGAAATAAGAAAAAAATCAAAACGTTTCATCTTAAAATTGTCATTTTTCGGCGATAAAGGTTACAATGTATTTGTATAGGCGTGCTTTTGGTGTTAAAATTTACAATGTATTTTCGTAATGTAAAGGCAATTACGAACTTCAACACACGTCTGGAGAATTATATAAGATAGAATTTTTAATGTTCGTGAAGTTGGCTGCCAGTTGCCAGTTGCCTATTCAATCGGCAACTGGCATCTAACTTCACAGTGTGACTGCCAATTCGCTAATTCTATTGAATTGGCAACTGACAACTGGCAGCCAGCTGCCAATTCGATTTGAGAGGGTTTAAGAGTATAAAAACTGAATAGGCAACTGGCACAGGGCAACCAGTTGCCAATTCGACAGTCCTATTGAATTGGCAACTGGCAGCCAGCTGCCAATTCGATTTGAGACGGTTTTAGAGTATAAGAAATGAATAGGCAACTGGCAAACGGCAACCAGATGCCAGTTCGCTAATTCTATTGAATTGGCAACTGGCAACCGGCAGCCAGCTGTCAATTCGCTAATTCTATTGAATTGGCAACTGGCAACTGGCAGCCAGCTGCCAATTCGATTTGGGACGATTTTAGAACATAAGAACTGAATAGGCAACTGGCAGCCAACTTCACGGACATGAATTTTTAACTGAGAAAGTCTTTCGTTTCATGAAACTATGCTAGACCGCTTCTTTTCTCACCCAGGTGCGTCGGTGTGTTGATAAAGTAAAAGGTTCAACTTCACATTACGAGTTATATTTATTTATTTTTTTTTAAACCGAATACATGTACATAAATAAATGGAATGACACGTGAGAAAATGGCCTTTAATCTTTAAATGGGAGAGCGAAGACAGCAAATAACCATGAAAGTGTCTGCGAGTAGCAAAGGCTCTGCATCACGTTAACAGGTAGGTTTTAATTCTTTCTTTCGTTATTTATTGTATGATCTGAGAGAAATAAAGGATATGTTATATAATGTTATGTTTAAGCACCACATTTTATGGAGAAAATTGGGGTATACAGCGGTATACATTGTTTTTCTTATTTCTGTTCCAAGACATAGATTGTGGGTACTCGTTAGAACCGCCTCAATGATTCTAACGATCACCAAACAACCTATGATTGGGGCAAAAAATATCACACATTTCATAAAAATAACTGTTGTGGAGTTATGAAAGAATGTTATATGTTACACGGATGTGTTATCTATCGTAATGGGTGTTTGCCGAGGCGAAAATTGGGGTATACAGCGGTATACTTTATTTTTCTTATTTTTGGTTCCAAGACATAGGCTGTGGGTACTCGTTAGAACCACCCAAGGATTCTAACGATCACCAACCAACATATGATTTGGGTAAAAATATCACACATTTTCATTAAAATAACTGTTGTGGAGTTATGAAAGAATGTTATGTTTGCCGTGGCGAAAATTGGGGTATACAGCGGTATACATTATTTTTCTTATTTCTGTTCCAAGGCATAGGCTGTAGGTACTCGTTAGAACCGCGTAAATGATTCTAAAGATCACGAACCAATCTATGATTGAGGTAAAAATATCACATCTTTTCATTAAAATAACTGTTGTGGAGTTATGAAAGAATGTTCTATGTTACACGGGTGTGTTATCTATCGTAATGGGCGTTTGCCGTGGCGAAAATTGGGGTATACAGCGGTATACATTATTTTTCTTATTTCTGTTCCAAGGCATAGGCTGTGTGTACTCTTTAGAACCACCCCAAAGATTCTAACGATCACCAACCAACCTATGATTGGGGTAAAAATATCACACATTTTCATCAATATAACTGTTGTGGAGTTATGAAAGAATATTATATGTTACGAGGGTGTGTTATATATCGCAATGGGCGTTTGCCGAGGCGAAAATTGGGGGTATACAGCGGTATACATTATTTTTCTTATTTCTGTTCCAAGACATAGGCTGTGGGTACTCGTTAGAACCGCGTAAATGATTCTAACGATCACCAACCAGTCTATGATTGGGGTAAAAATATCACACATTTTCATTAAAATAACTGTTGTGGAGTTATGAAAGAATGTTCTATATCACACCGGTCTGTTATCTATCGTAATGGCCGTTTGCCGAGGCGAAAATTGGGGTAAACAGCGGTATACATTATTTTCAAGACATAGGTTGTGGGTAATCGTTAGAACCGCCTCAATGAGGCGGTTCTAACGAGCACTAACAACCTATGATTGGGATAAAAAAACATTACAAATTTTCATGAAAAAAAAAACTGTTAAAATGTTCTGTGTTACACTGGTGTGTTATCTATCGCAATGGGCGTTTGCACACGCTCGCCACATCAATTGCAATTCGTATCTGTGATAAGTACCCATTTCTCTGAAGCTGGGAAATAAATATAAGTCATTACGATAATACACCCGTGCGAGATAGTGCATTTTTTAATATCTCCAAAATGGCAATTTTCCTGATGAAAATGCATAATATTTTTCTTATGAATACTGCAAACATAGGTTATGGGTGCTCGTTAAAACCGTCTCATTTAGAAACGAGTACCCACAACCTATGTCTTGGAGAAAAAATAAGAAAATAATGTGTACCCCTGTAAACCCCAGTTTTCTCTGTATAAAGTGCGGTATAGGGGGGTCTTCACGGTCTTGTTCACGTGATGTAAAGGAAGAAAGAAAGAAAGAAAGAAAGAAAGAAAGAAAAGGCAGGCATAAATAAATAAATAAATAAATAAATAAATAAAACAATAAATAAATAAATCCTTACCGATTAGATTTCCCTTTTCAAACCAGATCGAACTTCTTCAGTCACTCTGGAAAACTTCAGTAAAATGCTACAGCATTAAAGTTTCACCACATTGAACAAAATGACCATTTTGATTTCAAATTCATACGCGCATCTGTCTTACTTTGTCTTTAGCTATTAGAGGTTGATTTTTTTTTTCAATTTTCTTTACGCGTCATCAACAAGAAAATCGTTTTTCGATATCATATCATATCAAAACTGGTATTAAAACACCCGCGCCTTCTATGGTGCGGTTCGATATGAGGCTTTGAGACTGTTTCGCTTTACTTTTACCTTTAAGACTTAGTCAAATATTTTATCAGCATACATTATACGTCAGTAAACAACAAGAACATTGAACTGAAAACAAAAACGTCGATAGCGAAGAGATACGTTTGCGAGGAAAAACAAAAGAACAAGACACTTTATCTGATCATCTAATAAAAGGCGAGATGAAACTGATAGTAAGAATGAAATAAAACAAAGAAATAAAAGTCCTTACATGTACTTGTAAATATAAGAAGGAGCGATAAAACAACAATGTATATAAAACATCACTAACTCAGATTAGGTTTATCGTAATGCTTAGCGTTAAAAATGGAACATGGCAAACAGTGCGCACTCCGATCAGACGCCGCACAATGGCGTCTCATTACGATAACACTCCCGTGCGATATAGTGCAGTTTTTCACATCTCCAAACTTTCTACTTTTCTGATGAAAATCCGTGATATTTTTATCATTTATACTGCGAACGTAGGTTGTGGGTGCTCGTTAAAACCGCCTCACGAGTATCCTGAACCTATGACTTGGAACAGAAAAAAGAAAAATAATGTATACCCCCGCAAACCCTAGTTTTCTCTATATAAAGGGGGTTTGAGGGGGTGTTCTTTTCATGGACTTGTTCACGTCATGTGATCAGGGTCGACAGTGTTTGCTTAGAGTATTTTCTGTAAAACTGAAGACAACTAAAACAAATTGGACAACTCCTTAAGTCGGAAATGGAAGTCTCCAAATCGCAGATTTGATGTCATATATCAGTTAACCAGCTGGTTCGCAATTTCGGAGAAATCTTCGTGGATTAAGCTGTTCACCTCATATACAAGGGGTCATGGGCTCGACTCCGGGCTTCTCAAGAACCTCTGGATGGGTTTTTAGATCACGGGCCCGTCTCCATATGACCTTAATTGCTGTTGGGACGTACAATTCAACAGTCAGCACACACGCACACCGTAATTTTAGGCGAGAACGTCTTTTGGGCATAAACTGGCTATATGACTACAGGCGAAGTTGGTCAGGTCTGAGTTTCCACTGTTTGAGAGTTTTGTTGTGAATCGTTTGACAGTGCCATGCGACCGGGAATGGTGACACTGGTTGTATATCTGCTTTTAGTTTAGATGATTCTCGTAGATAATAGTGGAAACTATTTCTGCTGCCATTATTTTGATGTTAACAATAACTGAGTGCAAATAATTGAATTTTTTGTTTAAGGAATGTTGAGATCACTAAGAGTTCTTAGTATACACAGTGTATATATCATCACGCAAACAGGCCTATATAATTTTTACCCCATTGAACCCCACTTTCATATTGTAAAACTGGGGTTTACAGGGGTAAACCTTATTTTTCTTATTTCTGCTCTAAAATGTAGATTGTGGGTACTCATTAGAACCGCCTCCATGAGGCGGTTCTAACGAGTACCCACTATCTATATTTTGAGCAGAAATAAGAAAAATATCACAATTTTTCAACTTAAAATTTTCGTTTTTTCGATGGTAAAGTTTACAATGTATTTGTATAGGCATGTTTTTGTAGTATTGAGTCAGTTGTCCTCCCTGGCCACTCAGTATACAAACTGTATATATTAATACACTTATTATTCATTTCAGAAGAAACTGTGTCCTTGTGAACCAATCCAGTGATGTAGAATTCTGTAAGTGCGCGGGTCAACACCGCCATCAGCAGGAACAGCAACACCAAAAAAGATGATGGGTGTGGGAGGGGGTTCTCAGAAACAAGGGAACTCCAAGGCACCTAGGGGAAATACGCTCCTGAATACATATTTCGTCTCTAGGGTAACCATAGGTGGTGATAACATAGCAGTGTTGCAAGTCAACAGCCAGCGAGCCACATTTGTCAAATATAGACACAGCTTAAATTGATTTCAAAACTGCCTGAGGTATGCCAATGCTGCCGACCAGGAAACTGTTCTCCATTACGGATTATGCCGCTTGGGTTAACAAGATCTTCCATTACACAATAGGTGTTAAACATGCTACTGGCCGTCCTTGCCTCGAAACTTTGGACGCTCAAAGCAACAAGAATTCTTGAAGGCAGGGCAAGGTAGGTCATCATTGGTCCTTGTAAGATGAGGTAGAAGAACTCTGGTGAAGTAACAACAAAAGAACGACAGCTTTTCCAGAACTACAGAACCCCATTTAAGTAAGGATGCCGAATAGCAAACTGATTTCTGCGCTTGAAGAAAAACTACCGAGCAGACAATTTAGACATCAGCAAGATAGGTATCATGTCACCAAACACTTTACAAAAGCCTTAGACAGGGTCAAGCATAATGCGCTATAGGACACCAGTAGGAAATAACATGATGTGTCACTGTACACAAGCAAGTGTCGTCCTGTTCAATGACAACCCAGGCAAGTGATTCAAGAACAGGGTTGCAGTTATGCAGGCATACCAACTGTCATCGGCAATCTTTGTGGTTGAGTTGCTCGAGAGAAGCAGGAGCTCACAGAACTAGTTGATAGTTTAGATAAAACCACATTGACCTACCAAATAGAAATTGAACCAGAAAAGGCAACAGGGGTGTAACATACCCGGAATGAAACCCAGCTTGATGCCAGAGTGAATGAAACCACAGGCGCTTGAAGTTTGGTCCATCAAACGTGCTAAAAATGTCCAAATACAAAAGCTCCAGAAGCAATTTCAAATGTATATCCCTTTAAACCTCAGTTTTTGTGTTAAAAAGTGGGGTTCAAGGCGTATAGAAATCTCAAATACGACAAGAGCGATCGTTTGAATACACATCGCGGAAACACACCTATATAATTCTGACCCCTTTGAATCACACGCTTATATAGTACAACTGGGGTTTACAGGGGTAAACCTAATTTTTCTTATATCTGCTCTAAAATATAGATTGTGGGATACTCGTTTCTAACATGTGCCCTCGATCTATATTTTGAGCAGAAATAAGAAAAATATCACACTTTTTATCTAAAAATTTATGTTTTTAGGCATAAAAATTACAATGTATTTGTATAGGCATGTTTTCCTAATGTAGAAATCGATTTCAACAATATTTTCGTGTAGATAGATAGATAGATAGATAGATAGATGGATAGATAGATAGATAGATAGATAGATAGATAGATAGATAGATAGATAGATAGATAGATAGATAGATAGATAGATAGATAGATGATAGATAGATAGATAGATAGATAGATAGATAGATAGCAAATTGAATGCGACAAGACTGATCAAGTAGATTGATAGTGAATTCGACAATAATGGGCGCGTGGATTGATAGAAAAGTTGAATTTGATCATTCAACAAGACTGATGGTGTTATTTTATTCCCTTTGACATCTAGCTCATCAGAAGCGTTTGAACTCACATAATATGAGCCAGGCCAAGCGAATTTGTGTCTTCGAGCATTCCGTCATGACAAATTTTAACCGTGCATGCCCAGCCATTCAGAGGGGCCAGGGATATGGCTTTCTGTCTGATGGTTCCTCTTGATTCACTGCTCGCATAGGCGATAAGTACCAAAATCGCTTGACGGGGCCCATATAATGGAACATATTATGGTATAGCACTTTCTTCAATTAATGAAAATCTTTGCCAAACCTTTGAACTTAGTTATACATTAAAGAACATTAAAAGTAAATAAGAATCTAGTATAATGTTGTCAGTTTAAATAAACACGACATTTCACTTTGTATCAAAAGCTAGAATGTGTACCTTCTATAAGTTTGTTGACAAAGAACGTCTTTATCCTGGGTTGGAAGATAATTACCAAGTTGGAACTAGGCTAAATAATGATAAGAAACAGGAGTCAAATAAAAATGTAGTGTGTCGAGAAGCTCTTCACGCAAAAAGGGTCATTAGAGCTTCTGATAAAGGGGTCACTCAAATGAACATGCACTACTACTGCTTCAGGTTAGTTCCATGTTTTTTTTTAAAACAATGGAATCTCGGGCGGGAATGTGTGGGTGTAGTCAAGTCAATGTCTGGCCGACAGCGATACGTCGTTGCTACGTCGTTTCGCTGACGGTCCGACACTGGCCCGGTATTCTTTGAAACTGAACCTTAGCCCTTTTCCCGGTTCATGCCTTGGCCAAAGCGTAGCGAAGCCGGCCGCCTTCCCCCCCCCCCCCTCCACCCCCCCCCCCCATCCCCAGCCCCCCGACACACACACATTCATACATATACGCACAAACCTAAAAGAGAAGTGATGAAGCCGCCAATTACTTGCAATAAACCGAAGAAGCATAACTTTCTTTGGCTTGCCGGGTTCGAATATGAGTGTTGACATGTGGTACGACTACGCCAACTTCCGCGCCCTCGAGATAGCTTAAATAAAGTTCGCGCTGGTCGTCGAAGTTAATACGGACCCGAATTCGATTTCGGGTGCCGACATATGGCATGTTACCCGTCGCTCGTCCCAGATCGAGGGTTTTTCTCTGGGTACTCCGATTTCCTCAACCATGAAAGGCCACATCACAATAATAAGGACCATCCGTGGATTCTAGAACGCTCAAATAAGTCCGCGTGAGCTCTGAAGTGTAATTTTTAAGACATCTGCTGTGTATAGCACCATAGCAATGGTTGGTCGATTGTCTCCGAGTATAGATTGGGATAATGGTTTTGAACCAGGGCTTACATGATCTACAAATCGATTCTTTCTCGAAAAATAACATTTAACCCGTGCGTGGCCAAAATCGGACATAAATAATAATGTAGACCCAGATCAGATGGCCGTCTGATCAGGGTCCATTGTTTAAAGGAATTATTGTAAAACATTCGACGACAGACCCAAAACATACATGACTTAAACAATCTGTGTGTTTCACAGAAGGGCACTAGTGAATAGATAGCATTTCGAGACCATTTTGGAAATAACGAAGTGACTTTTTCTAGGATCAGACTCACTTTCTTAAGGAGGAAAAGACTTTGCTAACTCTGGAAAATACATATATTGGCACAGAGCAGGGATTAGGACAACGTCGCACGTTCTCTCAAGTTCGGTTTTAGGCGTCACAACAGACATCATTATATGTGACAATGGGTCGTATCCTTCGAATCCTGCAAACAGGTTCAGATACCTATGGAAATAGTGAGGGTCCATATGAGAGCAGCCTTATCATGATTGACACTGTTCGCCGCAAAGTCGCATCAATCATGACGTTTCAACAACGTGGTTTCAGCGTCGATACAACGTCATGACTTTGGGTCGAGGTTGATACGACGTTGTATACGCGTACTGTGCTAGCCGGGCTATTAACCCATTGTATGCGGGAAACCCCTAAAGGGGTACCTTGGCACACAGTCTGCAGGCCCAGATCAGACGCCGCAACACTATTTGCTGACAGTATTTTCCATCAAAATTGAATAAAATGTTAAAATAGGCCTGACACCCCTTATATGACAAATGGAATTGTCCTATATATAGCAATGGAAGAGTCCACTAGTATACAATGGGTTAATTATTTTGACTAAACCCCTATAAGAAGGGATACCTCAGAGAGGGCGGACAGCGTAAAATCAATGTTGCAAGAAAATTAACAATGCGCGGTATAACATAAAATAGGTGACGGCAATAATTTTCCTATCGAGTGCTTCTACTCCTTCATACGTAAAAATCAAATATTTGCAAAACTGTTTACTGACCATTCTCTACATTCTTTGGGTGTTCGTAAAGAAAAGGCGTAGAGAGCGCCATCTGACCATTGGGTCCATGCAAACAAAGACTATTTCTTCACGGAAATGAGCTGAACAGTATCACCGTAATTACATTGCATTACTTATGGGAGCTACCGGCCCCAAGGACTCAGTTTGATGCGCATCCGATTGGTGAGCAGGACATTAACCCTTTTTGTACCAAGTGGAATCTTCCAACTAAAATATATAGCTGGAGTCCATTTCAAACTTTAGGGATGTCAGGTTGTGTTTTCTTCAGAAACTATTTGGAAATAGCTGAAAATTTTGAAAACAGTGTAGGCCCTGATCAGACGCCGCGTTCTGCGGCGTCTGATCTGGACCTGAACTGTGTGCCAGCTTTCCGGTACAAAATGGGTGAATCAATTGTTGTCCTTGTGGAGATCATTTCTTTGATTCAACGGCCCAAACAGCGATGCAACAATACGTTGAGGCGCATCGACAGCATGACAAGGCGCTAAAGAATTCATGGTCATCGACAGCGCGTGCCATCTTAATCATATACTCACAGTCACAGCAAGTGCACATTACAAACCATATAAAAAAAGCCCTGTTGTGATGGGCGAGCGGCGAAGCAGCAGCTGAGGAAACACTGAAAGAAAAAAGCTAACTTGAAAAGTTGGGTTGGGCACTTTGATATTGCTCTTAATCAGCCAGCATCTATCAATGATGCCGCTATCAACGGAATTAAATCTGCTGCTTGACGACTTTCCAAGCGTCTCTGAAACAGCGAAATAAATCTGTCATCTTGACAGAGTTCTTTCACATTATGTGGGGAAAAGATGACATCCCTCAAGAATTCAAGGATGCGTCAATTATGCACCTATTGAAACAGAAAGGGAAACATCGGGTCTGTGACTATCTTCATGGCATCTGCTGGAAATGGAACATGGCCCTCTACAAGACCTCTGTTGACCTTACCAAAGCTTTCGACACAGTCAGTCATGAGAGACTTTGGAAAATCATTGTGAAGTTTGGATGTCCGAACAAGTTCAAAGCAATGGTGAAGCAGTTCCACGATAGTACGCTTGCACGGGCCCAAAATGATAGTGAGTATTCTGAGCCATTCCCTGTGAGAAATGAAGTCAAGCATGGCTATCCAGAAGCCCCTAAACTGCTCAGCATGATGTTTTCTGCCCTGCTCACAGACGCTTTCCAGGGTGGTGACACTGGTATACCTATTAGGTATCATTTTGATGTATCGTTTTTCAACCTTCGAAGGTTGCAAGCAAACTCCAAGGTACAGACATGGGTGTTAGACATGTTTCTCTTTGCTGATGATATGAAAAAAGGTGCTCCAAGAGAAGAGAATATGAGAAGATGCAAAGTGGTGTAGACCAAGAACCTGACTTTTGTGACAGCTATGGCATCACAATCAGCATCAAAATAAAGAAAAAAAAAAAAAAAAAATATGATGTTATTAATCAAATAAATTTGTATTGGCCCAGTTACAGGTCCGAGGTCTGCTGTATTGGCCCGAGGCCAATACAGCTGACCGAGGACCTGTAACTTGGCCAATACGAAATTACTTGATTAATGACAATTTTATAAATTGACGCAATTTAAAACATGATTTATAATATTTGAATATTGGTTTACTTGGTGTAATACAGGATAATTAATTAATAATATGGTTTATCAATCATCACCTAGCAAGCCTTACAAATAGTGCATCATCGCACTGAAAGGTCAAAGATTTCAAGATGTAGACAGTTCACCTACCTTAGAAGCACATTGTCACGAATTGTGCACATTGACGAGGCTTGCAAAAGCTAGTGCAGAATTTGGCTGACTTCGTGATAGTGTTTGGGATCGAAGTAGAATCAGGCTGAAAACAAAACTGAAAGTCTACAGAGCTGTGATGTTGACAACACCGCATTATGCAGCAAAACGTGGACAGGTTACAATCCACAAAAACTGCATAAGAAAACGTTTAAAGATTAAGCAGCAAGACGGGATTCTAAACCAAAAAGTCCAGAAAAGGTCTATATACTCTTCTGAAACTGGCACAGTTCAGATGTTGCCAGAATGCCTTTGGAAGTCTTGCCAATGAAATTCCTCCATGGGGAATTAGAAATGGGTAAACGCTTTAATGGTGGTTAGAAGAAACAATACGGGGACAATCTCAAAACCTCCCTCAAGGACTTCAACGTACCAACAAAGTCGTGAGAACAACTTGCATAGGACCGACTTCTGGGAGAAAATATCAGCGAAGCCGAGGAGAAATGTACACAACACAAAGCAAGAGCTAAGACATCACAAACAGAGCTCTCTTCTTCTGGACTCTCTTGCTCTATCTGCAGCAGACAGTTTAGAGCTAGAATTGGGCTCATGAGCCATCTTAGAATATACGGACAGTAGAATTTCTCTCATATGATTAAGACTGGTCATTAGTAATGATAGACGAACTATTATTTTATTAAACTTAATGTATTGAGTTTTAATTGAATTACACATTCGTTGTTCGCATCTGGCCATTACGATAACACAGCCGCGTGACATAGTGCGTTTTTTCATAACTCCAAAAATCCTACTTTTCTGCTGAAAATCTGTAATATTTTCTTATTTATACTCCAAACATACGCTGTGGTGCTCGTTAGAACCAGTGGTTCTGACGAGTACCCACAACCTATGTCTAGGAGCAGAAATAAGCAAAATAATATACACCCCTGTAAACTACAGTTTTCTCTTTACAAAGCGGGGTTTATGGGGTGTTCATTTCACGGACTTATTATCATGATGAAAAACAATTCTTCTAATGATGTGACGCATGCATTTTTTTCTTATGGGTGTGTTGCAATTACCTCTCTTAAGCACGCAACCTATTTCAAGCAACCCTGCACTCAGGGTTCAGTTGTTCAAAGCATCCTTAGCTTAACGAGCTCGTTAATGGTCAAAATGTTAACTGCTCTAGTAATCAAAATACATAATAGATTTGTATTTTTGCTATAAAATTGTGAGCAGCTTTTGCATTTGCAAAAGCTGCTCATATTATTTTCAGCAAAAATATCGGCATATTTGCCATATCAAATTTCAAAGTTTTAGCGATACATTAACTAACGACGACGTTAGTTTTGAACAACCTTCCCCTGATCCCGAAAAAGGACAAATGCACTGAAACTCATATGTATAAAGTCAGCACCTCAGTTTGAATATCCCATAATTGGTTGGACTGTAGTGTGCATTTTTAGCATTTTACTCAACATTGATTCAACATTGAAACCATCTCTGCCATGCAATGTTTTTTTCCACAGTAGATCAACCTTGGACGCTTAACAATGATTCAACGTTGAAACTACCCCTGCAATGTTGGTACAGCCAAACTGGCCATGGATCAACATCAAACTTAGAAGCGTTGACTCTTCTTTGGAACAGCGTTAAAACTTTTATCGAAAGTAGGGTCAAAGTTGTGTGGTCAACGTTGCGTTCCAGGTAGGGACCCACCAGACACTCAACGTTGGTTCAACTTTTAATGCATGATAGCGAGGCATCAGTGTTTACTTTGGTCAGTGACCAAGTGTGGTGTACCATAATGTTTGTCATTAAAATTTTAAGAATGTTTGATTAGCAGTCCGTTACAGGCCCAACAGTTATCAACTAACCAACGATAAAGGTCATGCAAATATTGACGATTGAAAATCAAATATTTTCAGCGGGATATATACACTTCTGAAATAATAGTTTTTGAGAGATGGTTCAACTGCACGTTTACAACATTACGATTTTTAAAAACCTCCGGACTGTGCAGCCAGCCTCCCTAAGTTTCGAAAAAGTAACAAATATCCCTCTTTATACCGGCATTTGACATAAAGACAAAACTCGTTAAAACGACAATTTCAATAGAGCGAATCCTTAGCTAAAGATGAGTAGGGTAAATACGATGGTCAATGGAGATATTCAAGAACACTGAATTTGAGCCCCGCCAAGCGAATTCGTGTCTTCGAGCATTCCGTCATGACAAATTTTAACTGCGCATGCCCAGCCATTCAGAGGGTCCAGGGATATGGCTTTCTGCCTGAAGGTTCCTCTTGATTCACTGCTTGTATGAGCTAGTAGCGAAGGTTCTGGCGAGACTGCGCGGATGCGCAGGCTCGCCTGAACCTTCGCTGCTCGCATATGCAATAAGTACCAAAATCGCTTGACGGGGCCCATTTGTTTCATGTTTGTGTTTCTTTCTCTTTGCTGTCTCTGATGGGAGCTGTGGGTTAATTGTATCGATTCCTGAACATTTATCCTCTTCTATTTTGTTACGCCTAAAAATGCTTTGGACATTTGTTAGAATCGCCTCGACGAGGCGATTCTAACTAATGTCCAAACTTTTTTGTTTCTTGGAGTTTCTTTATTACCTATTATACTACCCCTTATTGAGATTCTTTATGCGGCAATTTTTTTATAAAGGAAAACTGTTAGGAAACAAATACGGGTTCTCTTTACCTATATTGTATGCACATTAAAATTCATATTATAAGACCACCTTCTGGATCATTCGAAGGTAGTCTTTAAAACCACTTCTGAACAGTCCCAAAGGTGGTCTCTTTCTAGAAGACACTGAGTAAAGAAAACACACAGAAAAAATGACTGAAACCTTTTAAATATGCTTCTGAAAAGGAGAATTAGTCATGATTTTAGGTGGTCTTAATAGCGGAATTTCACTATAATTCAGCCAGGCTTTGATGAGCTCGAATACCTTTAACAAGGAAAGTTTGTTCGAGGGACACTTTGAGATACTGAGGGTAAATCACAGCGCCAGGTGAGGGGGCATTATGGGGTTAGCTTGGCTCTATAAAAGAAAGGTTATGTTGTATGTACGCATTAGTCTAAAGATTACACACAACAAACCTTATTCAGATTTAACACATAAATGTATATGGCAATAGAATCTTCAAACTACATTGTAGTAAGTTTGGAGTGATTCATTTCCAATTATAGGGATGTCGGGTTTGTTTTGTTTGTGGCAAATTTTACAAAACGAAATAAATGTTCTTTGAAGCGAACAGTGTAGACCAAGATCAGACGCCCCGTTCTGCGGCATCTGATCTGGGTGTGCACTGTTTTCCAATGTCCCAGGAAAGGACCGCTAGGCATATATGGGTTAAAAGCAACAAAAAAGAAACAAACAACAACAACAACAAAAACATCAATCGGTCATATATATCCAGAGCTACATGTATTAGCGACTCAAAAGAGAGTTCGAATTAGCAATGGTGAGTCATAATGCGGTTGTACGATTGTTATAATTTTCCGATCATGGAAAAATAAAAAAAAACAACAGCAAAAAAAAAATAAAATAAAATAAAATAATAGAAACAAAGAAACAAACGACCAAAATGGCGTCTTTCGTATCTCTAAACCTAGCATATTTTCCGTATTACGGAACCCGGGAAGGGACATGCTTTTTTTTTTATTTTATAAGTTGTGCGCACAAGATAATATCTTGTGCGGACAAGATATTATCTTGTGCGGACAACATATTATCTTGTGCGGACAAGATATCATCTTGTGCGGACAAGATAATATAATATCTTGTCTGCATAACATAGATCTTGTACGAACAAGATAATATCTTGTCCGCACAACTTCCCAAGATGTATGTTGTGCAAACAAGATAATATGTTGTGCGAACAAGATCATATCTTGTGCGCACAAGATATTATGTTGTGCGAACAAGATCATATCTTGATCGCACAAGATAATATCTTGTCCGCACAAGATAATATGTTGTCCGAACAAGATAATATCTTGTCCGCTCAAGATATTATCTTGTTCGCAAAACATAATAAAAATAAAAAATCATGTCCCTTCCCGGGTTCCGTATATTTTAGATGATTTTTTTTATTAATTGTGTTCTTATTTCTAGTCCAAGCGATAATTATGAGTGCTCGTCAGAACCGCCTCAATGAGGCGATTCTAACGAGTACTCACAATCTATATATTTTGAGTAAAAATTAGGAAAATAATGTACTCGTATACCCCTGCAATCCCCACTTTTTCTATATAAAGGCGGTTCACAGGGGTATTCCTTTCACGGTCTTGTTTACATGATGTAGCATCAAGAATCTATATTTTTTTCAATATAAAATGATGTATTCTCCTACAAACTCATTTTTCAAATTCGGCTGGCTGGCCGGATTCTGTGGCGTAGCAAATGAAAAATGCATAACAAAGAAAATATCACGATAACAAGTCCGTGACTAAACCCCACTTTATATAGACAAAAACCGGGGTTTACAGGGGTACACATTATTTGCTTTATTTTTTCTCAAAAACATAGTACCTCATTGAGGCGGTTCTAACGAACACCCACAATCTATGTTGAAAGCAGAAATGAGAAAGATATTACAAATTTTACTTAATCTTTGTCATTTCTGACACCATGTTGTATACCATTACTTCACATGGATATGTTTTCCTAATGATCTTAATCTTTGTTAAACCATCTTCCTTTCAGACGGTGCTTCCCTTGAAGAGTAGCCCCTATTATATGTAAAGGAAAGTGTTATTATAAGGTTAGACGGTTTCCCTTTGTTGCGATGACATTATGTGCATGCGTGTTATATGTATGGGCGCTAGGATTATGGGCATATGCATTTTATGTGTACGGACCTAATGGGTATAATCATTATGTCTCACATTGCTGTGGGGGTCACATGTAAGACGCCAAGTTCTGCAACGGAAGGTCAGGTGGTTTTTATCTGGGTACTCCGATTTTCGCCCACCTCTGATTATCGATCGGCTCGAAATAAGTGAAATAATCTTGAAGGGTTCGTGAAATAAAAACAAGAAAAAAAAAAAAAAAAAAAAAAAAAACATTCTAAAATAGCTTACATATGAAGGGGAATAACCATTCATTGATTGACACATTGATAGGAGATTGTGTATTTATTCCCTTGGTTAGCGTAGATGGGCACATCCGGCAACTAGTCGAAAATAAATACTGTAGATCCCGCTGAGATTGAGTGCTGGCTGATCTGGGTCTTCGTTGCATCACATCTAGTTTGTGTCGATCGTTTACCAATTGACCAAAGTTAATATATACTTGCAAAGTAATACTGCTGTTGTCCGACCATTTGTACGAAAACCAGGTATCATGCTATTCCTGCAAAAGTGTGTGAATAGGGTGATCCGTAAAACATGGCCGGATCATTGGCAAACAATCTAGACCCGGATCAGAACAAGGCGTCTTATCAGGGTTACACTGTTTGCTTAAAATATTGGAATTTAAGGATAAAACGAGAGGATTTAAGGAGAATGGGAACACCTGGAAGATTTTCCCGTCATTTTTCGAAGGGAGACAAATTTCGGGACTCCCTGTTCACTTTTGTATAAGCCCTGTCTTACTGAAAAAGGGGTTTACTCTTAAGGAAAAAAAATTGCTCCTCAGAAGCAAATTCTTGCCTTTAAGAGTTTACCCCTATCGGCATGGGAGACAAATATTTTTTGCAGGAGTTGCCTTCCCTGAAGGTGTTCTCATAGCTGTCAATGGTTTGATTGGATCATAGTCAGGAGACTGTCATGATAGCCAATGACATCTTCGATTCGCCTGCGTTCCTCCTCTGCAAACCTCCTCATTGTTAACTAGGTCCAAAAACAAAATGTTAGGCAGTTAACTGTAGCATCTTATCTTTAGTTCTTTCATGGGCCTCCGCCCATCGGGGCTTGAAGAAATAGACGGACTGTGCATGATGCTTTCACGCAGAGCTGAAACCCACCACACACGAGTACTGGTAAGCCGCCCAGGCAAAGCGGCGTAAGTCGGACCGGCCATGCTTATTTACCCTAATGGTTTCATTGGGCGACATGGCTTGAGATGTCATTTCATCTCAGTGTCGGGTAAAAGTTCCACAAAATTGGAAGCAACGGGGACGTTAAACCCCAAATCGAACAAATAAACACAAACCTCAATTCTTGTGTCTCGAGTTCAGCAATGAGAGATATATTGCTAAATGGGCCACCGGCTCATGTAGATCATGTTCCTAAATGTTCAATTCAGTGAAGTGTCTGATCACTGAAGATCACCGGAACTCCCAATTCGGTGTCACAACATTGTTTATCACATTTGCCAATATTCTATGGTCCCAAAGGAGTCACTTTCAATATGTCGCTCTTTTGGTGGGCCTGGAGATTTGGCCATCCAACCTGAACTTAGACTGTATGCATCGTAACGGCAAAGAAGTTGTCGTGCACAACAACTAGATAATAAACTATGTTCCAAGCCTCCTCTTTTGTCTCAGTACTATATAGGAAATAGTTATAATCCTACAATAACAATCCAGTTTTGTACGTTTAGCTATACAAGCTTATTCGAACAAACATTGGTCGGGGTTAAAATATTTTTCTAGCTTCAGTTCAACTTAATAACACACACACACACACACACACACACACACACACACACACACGCAAGCACGCACACACATACACACACACACAAACAAGTAAAATGTTTTCCTTCGTATGCCTTTAAATCTAGAATGAGCAAGAATTTGTTTGTGTAATACTGGAAATGAATCATTCATTTTATCACAGGTAGTTGAAGCTTCCTGATTCTATACTTCTTGTCTTAACATGTGTCATCACTTTCGATTTGAATGGTCAAAAACAGTGCTGTTTATTGTAGTTGTATCAATATGCGATGCTAGGGAAATGTTGAAGTTGAGTGATTGGATCGGGCATACTTCTTGGAATCCAAATAAAGTTGTGAACCAGTCACCAGTGATGCAATTCAACATTTCTGCTATTTTGGCCTTCCTATGCCAATTGATCATACTGCAGTGGTTCACTGTTGGCCACAAGACTTCATGCCACTCTTTATGTGAAATAAAAAGTTATAACAGTTTCCTTTGAATCAAAGAACATATCTTGGTTTTGACAAGACTCTGCTTCAGTAGTATTCGTTTGCATTTCCTAATATTCCTTCTGGGAAGAACGCAACTTTCAAAGAATATACAGTAGGCTTAAGGATAAAAGGAAAATGAAATATAAACTATATGTACATTGTGGGGGAGTACTAGCTTTCCTGACGACATGGCAAAGGGTGCTCCAACAGAAGAGAATATTCAAAAAGGTGTGGATCAAGTATCCTGCGATAGCTATGACCTCACAATCAGTATAAAACCCAGGCGGTTTATCAATCAGCACCTGTCAAACTTTACAAGGAGCCAACCATTGCAGGGAAAGGTCAAATATTGCAAGTGGTAGACAAGTTCACCTACCTTGAAAGCATATTGTCTTGATGACGGAGTCAATGGAGAGATTGACAAAGCCAGTGCAGCATTTGGCCGACTACGTTGTAGTTTTTCGGATTGAAGAAGAACACGGCTTGACATAAAAAGCTGAAATTCTACAGAGCTGTGGTGCTGCCAACACTATTATATGCATGTGAAACGTGGGCGGTTACCGACGGCACGCCAATAGACTGAACCATTTCCATACAAGCTGTCTTAGAAAACTTTAAAAAATAAGTGGCACGACAGCATTCCAGACGCAGAAATCCTGAAAAGGACAGGGATGCAGAGTGTATATACTCTTCTGCAGCTAGCACAGTCATGTTGCCAGGATGCGCGACGAACATTTGTCAAAGAGATCTATGGAGAATTAGAAATGGGCAAACGTTCCCATGGTGGACGGAAAAGAGATGCAAGGACACCCTCAAAGCCTCCATCGAGGACTGCAAAATACCAACGGAGTCGAGGTAACAAATTGCACAGGACCGAACAAAGTGTCGAGGCCTCATTAGGAGAGATGCCAGTGAATATGAGGCAAACAATCAGCGAAGCCGAGCACAAAAGTGCACAGCGCAAAGCAAGAGCAAAGGCATCCCCAACAGTTTTGTCTTCCTCTGGCCTCTGTCGTTTTATCTGCAACAGACAGTTTAGAGCTTGAATTAGTCTAATCAGTCATCTTGGAACACACAAACTTTAGCATTTCTCGCATGTGAATAAGACTGGTCATTGTCAGTATTGACAGAGGGACTGTAGATATAGGTCCAAAGTTCCATTCAGCAATACCTCCACCCATGCCCATGACTTCAATGTCAAGGTCACAGACTTAAAGAATACTAAATGTTAAACTTTGTTTTAACAGCTCTCCTTTTCTTAACCATTTGATTGATTTGGTTGATATTTGATAATGACGCTGGATATGGGTCCAAAGTTTTATTCAGCTATACCCCACCTATGCCCATGGCACCGGGCGAGATATGCTGTCTGATAACAACTTTTGTTTAAGTTAGAGACAAGAGAATGGGAATTCAATTGCATTCAAACTCTTCATAAGCTGTACTAGAGTTTGCAAAACGGTTTGTGTCCTATGTAACATTTATGAACAAAAGTCAATTTTCAAGGATAAATAATGACTATTGATATACATTGTAGACAAAGATCAGACTCTCTATTTGCCAAGGTACATTTTAAAAATCTCGAGCAGCAAACCTTATGACTTGCAAGAAGAGAAAATGTGCTTTTCTATTTATTTTTCTATCATTATTCTGATTTTATAGCATTTTTCTTACTATACGTTTCTGGTTGTGTTACCGTTTTGAAGTAACATTCTCAGGAACAAGCCTAAAACTCGGCTTCTGCATTGCATAATGTTTTTCATGCTTTAAGCATAAGTTTTGTATGTTGACAGTTTTATGATTTTTTAAACAAAAAATGCTAGAAAATAAAGTCGGTAGTAAAAATATGAAAATTGCAGGGTACGCACAAAATATTCAGGGTTGATTGGGCTAGCGGAAAAACAGGTACATTTAGTCCTGACTGGGCGTATCGGAGTCTAACTGATGGTTTTCTTTTGCTCCAGTATTTCAGTGATTTCTTGCTGTCGAGTCCTCACCGTTGTTTCATCTCTGTGGTTGTTTGAATTTTGTGTTCACGGAGATTGTGCACTGTTGAGCAAGGAGGCCTTCGTGCGGACTGGACAAATTATTTGTCTAAATCGCGACGGAAGTAAGGGCGAGGATAGCGGCCGCGTCAAATCGATTTAAGCCCCCAGTGGAATTCGTTTCGCTGACCGTTCCAAGGCGGTTCTTCTGTCGCGGTATATTTTTGTTATGGTTTGTCTTTGGATGTTTATGTCGCTTATATTATTTTATTTTACTGTTATTTATTTAGTTTTGTTATGGTTTGTCTTTGAATGTGTGTATTGCGTATATTATTTTGTTTTGGATAGCCAGTTGGCCATTTTGTGGGAAAGTAACTGTCCTTTTGGCTCTCTGCTATTGATGTTTCCAAAAGGGTCTAGTTATTTCATGTTTGTGCTTCTTTCCTTTTGGTGTCTCTGATAGGTGCTGTGGGTTAATGATATCGATTCCTGTTCATTACCTTCACTTCTATTGTGGATTTTATAAAATGTTTGAACGCATATACGTTGGTGTTGATACGACATTGCCGGTATGTCTGTATGCCTTCTAGGAAGTTTTCAAAATGCTACTGCATCTTTAAGTCCAGGTTATTGATTCATCTGACGTATTACCGCCATTTAACAAGGTTGACAATTAAGAGACTTTCTGTTTACTTTCCCATTAAAAGTGAAAATATCTCCCCCGAAAAAGGGGTCTTAAAAGGAAAGAATTTGCCGTTAAGCAACAAACCTATCCTTAAATAGTAGACCACTATTGACAGGACAGACAGATATGGTTTTGAAACAGTTGCCCTGCCCCGCCCCACCAGAAGGCATGAGCCACATCGAACAAACATGTCCGTAAAGTGACATCAAGTTAATTATAAATAACCCTCTAAGTAGAAGTAAAACAAAGATCAGGAATTGATACAATTAACTTACTCCAACCATAAAAGACACCAAAGGGAAAGAAATACAAACATTAAGCGACCAGACCATAATGGAAACCTAAACAAAGGAAGGCCATAAGGACAGTTACTTTCCCACAAAATGGCCATATGGCCGTCCAAAATTAAAAGACACAAGTGATACACATAGTAAGTAACAAACAACAACATAAATAAATCGCCACAGAAGAGCCGCCTTGGAACGGTCAGTGGAAGATTTCCACTGGGGGGCTTAAATCGATTTTACGTGGCCACAATCCTCGCCCTTACTTCCGTCGCGATTTAGACAAATAATTTGTTCAGTCCGCATGAAGGCCTCCTAACATCTCCGTGAACACAAAAATCAAAGAACCACGGAGGTGAGACAACGGTGAGGACTCGACAGCAAGAAACCACTGAAATACTGGAGCAAAAGAAAACCAACAGTTAGACTCCGATGAGCCCGACCAGAGACAGAGCATCAGGCACCAACCAGCATTATCTCTCTAATATTCAATAAGCCTTTATGTTGGAGCCGTCATAGAATCTGAGGCCTGACCCACCGGCGTGCAATTAAAGAGGGAAGCAAAGTTGCCAACCGTGATTGGGTTAACTACCATGCATGCAGTCTGTCGTATAATATCCATGTTGTACCCAATCTTTTTATAACGTAGAATGATTTTACGAAATTGGGTGCTGAAGTCATTGCGGTTATATATTTTTCTGAATTTATATACTAAGTCACCATAAAATTCGGGTTCCGATAGACCTTGTTGCAGAAGAGATTTAAGTCCAATATTGAATTTTGAAATTAAATCAGAATGGCGTCTATAAAATTTTGAAAAGGCTTTGCGTAGTTTATGGTACCGATAACCCTGATTAAGGAGTTTAGCCGTTAATAATTTATTACTAGTGTTGAAGTCAGTTACATGACTACACACTCTAGCAAATCGAATTAATTGCGAAATATAAACGCCATAGGATGTCGCACGAGGAACATCACCATCCAAAAAAGGAAAATTTACAATCTCAAAATCAAAGTCATCGCGTTTATTATAAATTTTGCACGAAACAAATCCATCTACAATAGATAGATGTAAATCCAAAAACGGGGCCTCGGTATCAGAAGAATTTGCTTTATTTAACTGAAGTTCTAGGGGGTAAATCTGACTGATCAAACCATCAAAATAGGTATTATCAATATTTAATAAATCATCTAAATATCTAGAAGTAGAGCTAAAAGCTTCAATAATTTCAGATTGGTTATCAATGGAAAGCGACAAAATGAAGTTTTTTTCATAACAATACAAGAACAGATCAGCCACAAGAGGTGCGCAATTAGTACCCATCGGAATACCCACAATTTGTCTAAATAACTTAGTACCGAATCTAATATAAATATTGTCAAGTAGAAAGGTGAGGGCATCACACACTTTCTGACATGACCAAAGTGTATAATTCTTATGCTCTTTAGAAGTGAAAAATGCATTTCTTACATTACATGCAAGATAGAGAGAATCTTCTCTGTGAAAAGCCCATTCAATTAAATCATTAAGCTTTTCTTTTATAAGATTATGAGGAAGTGTAGTGTAAAGAGTGGAAAAATCGTAGGTAGACAGACTAGAAGCACGAAAATGTCTAGATTTCAATTTATTTAAAACCTCATTCGAATTTTTTATAGACCAAAACAGATTTCTTCCTGATCTTTTAAAGACTTTATCACAATATTTAATTACATGCGTTTTAATAGCAGTAAGACAGGAAGTTAATAATTTAGAAAGTTCAGTGGTAGTGCAAGAGCTAGAATTTGCAATAAACCGTGCTTTGTAAGGTTTTTTATGAAGTTTTGGTAACCAGTATAGCGTAGGAAGCTTGTCTTGGCCTTCGTTAACACACACAGCAAACTTGGTGGCTGAAAGACAAACATGTTCATCTACTATAGCTCTCTCTTCAGCTAAAGGCTGAAGTTCATAGGCCTTAGTACCACCAAGCTCCTGCTTAAGCGTGCTAACATAGTGGAGCCGTCACACAACGACGACGTTGTTACCGGCCTTGTCTGCAGGGGCCAAAACAAACTTCTTATGAAATTCTTGTATACCTAGTTTAAGATGACGTAAAGACGTCTTGGGCTTAGGAGGTAATAAGTTAGTATTTTGAGAATAGAAAGACATGCGTTTATTCACTAGTTTTAAAATGCTAAGTTTCCAGTTCTAAACCCCATTTCAAACTGAACAAGCTCGGGTTTACAGGGATATACATTAGTTATCTTATTTCTGCTCTAAGACATAGGTTATGGGTAAGGACTGCCTCTGTTTGGGTTATAAATAAGCAAAACATTACTAAAACACGCCTATACAAATATATCACAATTTGTAAATTTTACCGCCGTAAAAACAAACATTTTAAGATGAAAAATTGTGATATTTTTCTTATTTCTGCTCAAAATATAGATTGTGGGTACACGTTAAAACCGCCTCATCGAGGCGGTTCTGTCGAGTACCCACAATCTATATTTTAGAGCAGAAATAAGGAAAATAAGGCTTACCCCTGTAAACTCCAGTTTCACTATATAAAAGTTGGGTTCAAGGGGGTCAAAATTATATAGGCGTGTTTTCGTGATGATTGCAGATTTTCATAAGAAAACCAACCACTTTTGAGAAATGAAAGATACACTCTGTCTCATGGATGTTTAATTGTTTTGTTTGAGGTTTAACGTCCCCGTTAACACTGTTTATGGCATTTTGGAGACGTTGCTTCCAATTTTGTGGGACTTTCATCGTAATGAAAACACATCAGTTAGGCTGCGCATCCACTTGGTCATAAAAAGCCATTTATATTCTTCAGTAGCATGTTTATTCATATTTTATTCATAGAAAGCGATAAAGCTTTAAGCACTACCTAAGTACCTCGTATTCACATATTTTTTTAGTTTCATCACACGCACATTCGAACGAACGTACGGAAGCACGCACCCTGCACACTCGCGCATACGCACACAAAGGCATACAAAGTAAACATGCATGCACGCAAAAATAAATCAACTAGTACTCTTTCCATAATGAATGTAATCAAGATACACATGGAAACGTTTACTTGTTTCTGCAGCTTTAAGACAAACCACTGCTAGCCCGGATAAGCTAAGGTGAAGAATATGACGATATAGACAGCTAACGTAGGCGTTGTTCAGAATACTTCATGTCATGTCTTTGCAGGTAAATGAATAAGCATGGATTATGTAGCAAGTAGTTGAGGAGACAACTGTTACAGTAACAGTACAGTTGCCTTTCATTTTGCTTATTTAGAAAGTTCAAACTGAATTCGATTTCGACTCCAAAGACCAAACATAGATTGTAGGTGCAGGTTATAACCATCTCATTGAGTCAGCCGTAACGAGAATCAATTATGTATGACCAAGAGCAAACATAATAAGAAAACCAAGATATAACCTTGTGATTTGAAAGTGAATTCATATTCTTTCCTATATAAATTGGCGTGAAGATACCACCATGACATGGAGGCCTATTCCATAGCTCGTTCGCAGATTGTTTTACATTTAACACTTGTCCTGCTGAACCTAGTTAACCCTTACCTTTTCACACAATATATATCGAGATAAGGAAGCCATCTGAACAGGATCTACACGGATTGTCATTCAGTTTGCAAATGTGAATGAAAACAGTATATCACGTATTTTGATTTGTTAATAATCATAGAAGAAAGTTGCGAATTACTTATTCAGCGAACCAAGGGTTAATCTAGCATACTTATCCCGCTGAACACGACAACCTCTACCTTTACAACTAGAGTAGATCCAGATCAAAAGCCATCAGAGCAGGATCTACGCTGTTTGTCATGTAGTTTGTGAATTGAACGAATATGTACATAGGTGGATAGTCAGAAATGGGTGTGGATAAAGTGATTTATTCAGGAGGATACGGGTTAATTCCCATACATCATTGGTATGTCAATATTTGGAATTGAGGATCTTCGAGACAGGCGGGCACCTGAAGGTGTCTGGAATGATGAGCCTTCTGCTGAACCAGTTACAGAAGCCCTACGTCCTTTCCTTCCAGGGAAGCTCATTGGTTGTACGTCATTCGATGAACTAAGTTCAGATGTGACGGCTAAAGAAGCTCGCCTACCCCGTCTACCTTTACTGACAATGTTTTGAATTTCTTTGGAATGCGCAAGATCTGATGTAACAGCCAGCGAGGCTCTCCTACCCCTCCTCCCTTTGTTAGACATGTCGGTAGTGGCTCTGACGCTGTTGTCATTTTCTGTTTTATCTTCCTTTGAACTATCCACTGGCGTAGAAGAACGGGGGTCAGCAGCGCCATCTACAGTTTCTGGCAAGTGTTCATGGAACAAAGGCAGAGACGATCTCCTTAGATTATCAAGAACCTCGAGTGGGAGTGAAGTACCAGTTGACCTTCTTCTCACCTTGTCATCTGGCCCCGGTAAGTACTGTGAGGACGTAGTTGCAACAGAATAACGACGACGTTCACCTAACTGCAATTTGTTAAAATCTAACAGATCCGTATGAACATCATCACCTTCCTCTTCAGAATCATTTTCAACACTTTCACCTTCTTCAGTTTCTTTACTTGTATCCTCTGGGTTTGTTTTACGGTCTTGTTCTTTTGCGTGTTTCTTTCTGGCTTTCTGAATAGTTTCCTCGTCTATTCCTAGGTCGGAAAATTCTCTCAAGTAAGTCTTATAAAGACCTTTGTACCGTCTATCTAGCCGTTCTTTTTCACGAGCTCTCCAACCAGCATACCTGTAATACCAGATAATTCTTTTACACATCTAAAGGAATGGATACGCCTTCAAATCACAGTTTGTTGCTCTTATTAATAGCGGGGTCCATTGGAAAAATCTTCCTTTAAGAGCGGACCCCGTTTCAGATCAAAAGAAAGCGGGATTTCACATGTGTGTGTGCAGTTCTAACGTAGAATATGCTCAATATTCCATATGATCAACCGATGAAATACAATGACGTGCATATTTGTGCAAATTAGCCTTAAATACCCGGTTATGCGCAAAATAGGATTTGGGTTTAGAAGCAGTTGGTGCTGTTATTAATAAGAATTTATTGCAAATCTGTATTGATTTTTTGAAAATGTTTAGGGATTTAATCTTCTTGCCGCCACATTCAGACATGCGTTTAAACGAAACCAATCTACAAAATATAAAGCAACAGGTACGTTGTATGGCCTAAATAATATTACTTTCGAAGTTGACTGCTTTTAATACCTTTATATGAATAGAGTCAAAAATGAAAAAAAAGTCAGATAAATGAAGATTACATCATGAAGGTGTTTCAGTTCCTATTCCATCTACTCTAACCAAGAAATCAAACCTTTTGTTTAAAACAGAGGCCTTAAAAAGACAAAACTACTGAGGATAAATGATTTCCATCAAGAATATCATATTTACCCTAAATAATCGGACATAAATAAGTAGAAAAAATAGACTCACTGTTACTTCATCTCTGTGTTTGTTTGATTTTTGTGTTCTCGGAGATATTGCACTGTTGAGTTTGGAGGCCTTCATGTTGACTGAACAAATTATTTGTCTAAATCGCGACGGAAGTAAGGGCGGGGATTGCGGTCGTGTAGGATCGATTTAGCACCCCCCCCCACACCCCACCCAAGTGGAATTCGTTTCACTGACCGTTCCAAGGCGGTTCTTCTGTCGCGGTTCATTTTTATTATGGTTTGTCTTTGAGCTTGTGCATCGCTTATATTTTTGTTTTGGATAGCCAATTGGCCATTTTGTGAGAAAGAACTGTCCTTTTGGCTTTCCGCTATTCATCACGTGAACAAGTGCGTGAAATGAACACTTCTCTAAATCCCAATATATATGAATAAAACTGGGGTTTACGGGGGTGTACATTATTATTCTTATTTCTGCCCCAATACATAGGTTGCGCGGTTCTAACGAGCACACACTACCTATGTTTGCAGTAGAAATAAGACAAGAGTGCCAAGAGGGCCCTGAATCGCTCACCTGAGAATTAGTGTCTCCAGTATATTCTAGGCCCGAGGGCTATAATTTGAACAAACTTGGAAATGGTCCACTAGATGAAGCTTCATACCAAATATCAAAGACCTGGACCTTCTGGTTTCAGACAAGAAGATTTTTAAAGGTTTTCCCTATATAAGCCTATGAAAAACCAAATGGTCCCGGGGTGGGGGCATTTTTGGCCCCAGGGCTATAATTTGAAAATCTTGAAAGAGGTCCACAAGATGAAGCTTCACACCAAATACCAAAGATCTGGGCCTTGCGGTTTCAGAGAAGAAGATGTTTAAAGATTTTCCCTGTATAAGCCTATGTAAAACCAAAGGCCCCCGGGGCGGGGGCATTTTTGGCCCCAAGGCTATAATTTGAACAATCTTAGTAAAGGTCCACCAGGTAAAGCTTCACACCAATATTAAAGACCTGGGCCTTGTGGTTTCAGAGAAGAAGATTTTTTTAATGTTTTCCCTATATAAGCCTATGTAACACCATAGGCCCCCGGGGCAGGGGCACTTTGGCCCCCAGGGCTAAAATTTGAACAATCTTGCTAGAGGTTCACTAGATGAAGCTTCACACCAAATATCAAAGATCTGGTCCTTGCGGTTTCAGACAAGAAGATTTTTTAAAGATTTTCCCTGTATAAGCCTATGTAAAACCATAGGCCCCGGGGCGGGGGCATTTTTGGCCCCAAGGCTATAATTTGAACAATCTTAGTAGAGGTCCACCAGGTAAAGCTTCACACAAAATATTAAAGACGTGGGCCTTGTGGTTTCAGAGAAGAAGATTTTAGTAATGATTCTCCCTATATAAGCCTATGTAAAACCATAGGCCCCCGGGGCGGGGGGCATTTTGGCCCCACGTGCTATAATTTGAACAATCTTGGTAGAGGTCCACTAGATGAAGCTTCACACCAAATATCAAAGATCTGGGCCTTGCTGTTTCAGAGCCTGAAGAAGATTTTTAAAGATTTTCCCAGTATAAGCCTATGTAAAACCAAAGGCCCCCGGGGCGGGGCATTTTTGGCCCCAAGGCTATAATTTGAACAATCTTAGTAGAGGTCCACCAAGTAAAGCTTCGCACCAAATATTAAAGACCTGGGCCTTGTGGTTTCAGAGAAGAAGATTTTTTAATGATGTTCCCTATATAAGCCTATGTAAAACCATAGGCCCCCAGGGCGGGGGCATTTGGCCCCCAGGGCTATAATTTGAACAATCTTGAAAGAGGTCCACTAGATGAAGCTTCAGACCAAATATCAAAGATCTGGGCCTTGCGGTTTCAGAGAAGAAGATTTTTAAAGATTTTCCCAGTATAAGCCTATGTAAAACCAAAGGCCCCTGGGGCGGGGGCATTTTGGCCCCAAGGCTATAATTTGAACAATCTTAGTAGAGGTCCACCAGGTAAAGCTTCACACCAACTATTAAAGACCTGGGCCTTGTGGTTTCAGAGAAGAAGTTTTTTTTTTAATGATTTTCCCTATATAAGCCTATGTAAAACCAAAGGCCCCCGGGGAGGGATCATTTGGCCCCCAGGGCTATAATTTGAACCATCTTAGTAGAGGTCCACTAGATGAAGCTTCATACCAAATATCGAAGACCTGGGCCTTGCGGTTTCAGAGAAGAAGATTTTTAAAGTTTTCGTTTAAAAAAATCTATTTTTAGCTCCTGTGACCTAGATGTGCAATGGACCGGAACCATTTGAACAACTTTTGAAAGGGGACCACCTAAGGATCATTCCTGTGAAGTTTGGTCAAAATCCGATCAGTGGTTTGGGAGGAGATGTCATTTGAAGAAAAAGTTTACGCACACACGCACACACGCACGCACGCACTGACGACGGACGACGGACGAAAAGTGATCACAAAATCTCACCTTGTCACTACGTGACAGGTGAGCTAAAAAAAAAATCACAGATTTTCATCAGAAAGTAGCAATTTTTGAGATGAGATTAAATGCACAATATTGCACGGGTGTGTTATCGTAATGAATAGTTATTTCATGTTTGGATTTCTTTCCCTTTGGTGTCTCTAATCGGAACTGCGGGTTAATTGTATCGATTCCTGATCATTGCCTTCACTTCTATTTTCCAATGATCGACATAAAGCAAATGTATTGGGGGACAAAAATATGTGAAGAAAAAATGTTGACACTTAAAGGATCATTCAGAATTGTCCGAACATGCTAAATGCGACGGCAAACCTTTATATGAAGAACTAAATCTACAGTCTGGAATATTTCTCGCTTGTAGAAGATGTCCACTCCCCGTAATAAATTTCTCACCTGTTATAAGATCTGTTGAGGTACTCGTCCGTCGTAGGAGTAGTTTTACAAATTTTCTCTGTTATATCCTTATTCAGTAAGTGTTTTTCATGCAAATGAGTTTTTCTTTTACTCAGCATGTGTTTGTCCACCTGTTCATGATTCTGTGCCAGCTTCTTTTCTTCTAGTTTGTTCTGTTTCCAACTCTTCAGCTCTGTCTTCAATATCCGGTTAGTATTTGCTCTTAGTTTTGTGTTCATTTTGATTACAAACTCGTTTAAGTCACCAAAACAATCTTGTAGCTAGTTAAGGCTGTCTGTAGGATTAGCATCACATGCACTGAAACGATTCACATTTAGGTTCCTCTTGTTGGCCCTTTTACTATTATTAGAGCTTATGTTTCTGTTCATTATGTTAACGTTCATCAAGTAGATGTATCCATAACTAACTCAGCTCAATAAATTTGAAATAATTAATGGAAAACATTTCCGACAAGTATTTAAAAGAGGTATGGTTTATTCCGGGTATGCCACTGAATGATGAAATGTTGAATGAAATAAAGAATGGAATATATGAAAAGTTTATAGTTGGTGTTTATCCTTTCACCCCTGAGTTTTAATGAGGACTATTTCATCTTTAAATTCTGACACGTCCGTGTTTGTAAATAGGCGGTTTAACCCAAACCATCAACTTGATGGCAAAACATGTAGATTCGAATAAGACAGCTAGTCATAAGCCGTCTCATGCGAATCTACATTGTTTGCAACCGTATTTTACGAGTCTTCTGCTTTGAAGCGGATAATATAGGAGTGTACAAATAAGCCGGGTTATTTGCATCAGGCGAAGATGGATGCGAACCGTAAAGGTCCTGGTGTGAATTCGCACAGTCTCACCAGAACTTAAACGGTCAACATGCATGAAACGTAGACTTATTAAGAGTCACATTGTCATGTGTCTTATAAGCCACTGCGCAAATGCAGTTGAATAACAACGAACAGCACAACACTAAGTTTGTTTTTCTCGTAAGCGGGCTTGACGACACCCAACGGACTGCACTGAAAAGAAAATTTATCTGATATGCATAAACTTTGATTTCCAAATCCAAAAGAGTATTGATACTTCTTCGACTATCAGTCTACGCCCATTCATCAACATTTCAATTAGCTAAAGAAATAAGTGAAGCGTTTACCCCGGATTAAGATGCATGGCCGCTTCCAAATCATGCATCGAACGAGTACTTTATCATCATAAAAGTTCACGGCATATTTTTGTAATTAAGGTGATAAAATACGACTTAAACAAATTCAACGCCACTTTGGCAGTGGCTGAAGTAGTTTGCCTGGGAGAAAACAGGGACTGCATTACGCCTAATATTCTGAACCCCATTGAACCCCACTTTTATACAGTTAGCGGGAGTTTTCAGGGGATAAACCTTATTTTTCTTATTTTTGTTCTCGATGTGGCGGTTCTAAAGTGTACCCACGTTCTAAAGTTTGAGCAAAATTAAGAAAATAATACATTTTAACTTTATCATCTTCGTGACTTTTTTCGGTGTGAAAATTTCCAATACATTTGTATAGGCGTGTACTTTTACAGGAATGGTTGTGTTCTTGCTGGGGTATATTTTCCTTTATGTAGTCGCTGATTGTGAAATAAATGGTTAATAATTTTATTGTCCGTGAAATGAACCTTCCAGAAAACCCTGATCAATATAGAGAAAACTTGGTTTACAGGAGTATACGCCTGCTCCAAGACTTAGGTTGCTGGTACTCGTTAGAACTGCCTCATCGAGCGGTTATAACGAGCACACGCAATCTATGTTTTGAGTATGAATAAGACAAATATCACAAAATTTCAAGAAAAATAAATAAATAAATAGATAAATAAATAAATAACCCTTCTTGAGATATGAGAGAATTAATGCATTGTATGACATGGCTTTGTCCTCGTTGTGTGCTTGGTTATCTCTACACGACGTGTCTGCATTTATCGATATGTACGTACTTTGAAAAACTACTACTACTACTACTACTACTACTACTACTACTACTACTACTACTACGTCTACTACTACGTCTACTACTAATCGACCTTATTTATAGGGATAACACATTTAGTACTAGTACTAATTTTCTATGTTGCCCTCTTTTCCTGGGTAGGAATCAGTACTAAGGAATGTGGATAAAGTTTCTTGCTCAAGGAAACAACACGTGGTGCTTGCGGGGATCGAACCGGCTCCTCTCGATCTCAATCCGATGCTTTACCACTGCACCACAGCGCTCCAACCTGCCAAGAAATCATATACGCTCTGCATGCTGGGTATTTATTTCATCAGACGACTTTTTATTTTTCCCCAGAAAACAGGATTTGACATTTCATGCAAAGTGTCGCCTATGGAGACAATTTGCACGAGATGTCGAATTCTGATTTCTGGAAAAATACAAAACATTCAACAACTTGTCATCTGCTGAATTAGCCTTGAGAGTGGCAATGCTTAATTAGATGCAAAGAGTCAATTTGTCTAGCTAATGCAGTGCCGTTTATGTTTATTGCAACAAAATCTTTGCACTCAAAATACATTAAATGGGCCCCGTCAAGCGATTTTGGTACCTATCGCCTATGCGAGCAGCAAAGGTTCAGGCGAGCCTGCGCATCCGCGCAGTCTCGCCAGAACCTTCGTTGCTCGCTCATACAAACATGCAGTGAATCGGGAGGAACCTTCAGACAGAAAGCCATATCCCTGGCCCCTCTGAATGGCTGGGCATGCGCAGTTAAAATTTGTCATGACGGAATGCTCGAAGACAAATTCGCTTGGCGGGGCTCAAATTGAAAATGCTCAGACAGACAGTGCGTCTGTCGGGAGTCATGTGATTACAGAATTGAAAAGTCTATCATTTAATTACTGAAAGAGTTATCAAAAGCCAATATCAAGCGCAAATACATCTAGGATTGCAATTCAACAACTAATTACCATCATAACTGTATGTAAGGCGCACACAAATCATTATCTGAGCCCCGCCAAGCGAATTTGTGTCTTCGAGCATTCTGTCATGACAAATTTTAACAGCGCATGCCCAGCCATTCAGAGGGGCCAGGGATATGGCTTTCTGTCTGAAGGTTCCTCTTGATTCACTGCTTGTATGAGCGAGCAGCGAAGGTTCTGGCGAGACTGCGCGGATGCGCAGGCTCGCCTGAACCTTCGCTGCTCGCATAGGCGATAAGTACCTAAATCGCTTGACGGGGCCCATCTAAGAAGTGAATATACTGTAACCAAAGGATGCGAAAGAAAGAAAAGAGAAACGCTTGTTTTAAAGAAAACACAACACAACAAGAACACACTGTATTCAAGATAAACTTTTACAAAATGCTGAAAGTTGCAAGTTCGCGATCACCCCTATTTCCATGCAACCCACGGCGTTCGAATCAGCTGACAAAACAACCTAGTTGCTTTATATAAAACCCGCCACTTACATGATATGCTAGTATATCATGCGTAGAGTTGCTATAACCAATTCCCACAATCTATGCTTCGAGCGGAAATACGAAAACAATCATTTTTTTATCTGAAAACATTTTGTGTGTGTGTCTGTGTGGAAAAAATTCACTATTTTTTAATGGGCGTGTTTTCGTAATGTCTGCATTTGGCTATTTCTCAAAGGTGCATCAATGCGTATTATATATATTATGTACCCAGCAGCGCTCAAAGTTGAAGCAACGTTGAAACATTGTACTTTCTTGATGTAAAAAGCGGGGTTCTGCTCTGACGTCAGACGTAGTTACACACGTGTGACATAGTGCATTCTAATTCTCTCTAAAACCGATATTTTATGATGAAAATTTGTAATATTTATCTGATCGCTGTTCAAAACACAGATTGTATGTGCTCGTTAGTACCTACAATCTATGAGTTGGAGCAGAAATAGCAATAATGTATACCTTGAAAACCCCAGTTTTAGCTATATAAAGTTGGACTTACAGGGATGTTCATTACACGGGCTTGTTAACATGATGGACATAATTACGAGAACACGCCTATACAAATGCATCGTACACGAACATTTTAAGATGAAAAATTGTGATGTTTTTCTTATTTCCGCTAAAAATATAGATGGCGGGCACTTGAGGCGGTTATAACGAGTACCCTCAATCTATATGTAAGAGCGGAAATAAGAAAAATAACATTAACCCTCTAAAGCCCAGTTTTACTGTATAACTTGTTAACGTGACCTCGGACCCAATCTGCAATCTGTGACATGACGTGATGTTTTATGAAAAGGATAGCCTCCGGAAACAAGGGATACGCCACAGAACTGAAAAGTATGGAGTGTTCAAGTTTTTCTGGGCCAGACTAGCAAGTTTTGGCCAATAAGGCATCATCGGTGACCCTTAAATATCTTTTCAACATTTAACAATGGCATCAACGATCCCAAGGGACAAGAATATATATACAAACTACACTAGGATGAAGAGCAAGTAGACTTTTTACGGCCGCCACACATTTCCTTAACACCAACTGTAGCGGCGTTAAATATGTTCTAGGAAAGAGTTATGTTTTGGAAGAAACAGAAATACACCCCAGAACTGAAAAGTATTGAGTGTGTAAGTTTAGCTAGTTTCGGTCAATTAGGACGCATCAGTGACCCTCAGATATTTTCAAAATTCTACAATGGAATCAATGATACCAAAGGACAAGAAAGTATAAATCACGTTATGATGAAGGGTAGTGTGACATTTTACAATGTTCGGCCGCCACACATTCCCTTACAACCATGATGAAGGTTAGTGGGACATTTTAAAATGTACGGTCGGCACACATACCCTAACAACCAGTTGTAGTGACGTTAAATATGTTCTATGAAAAGTGGTATCATTCTGAATGCCGCTGTAATGACATTATGACTCACCGTTGACTAATATATCAACCTTCTATTGCCATTATTATTATGCCTCGCAATAGAATCGAACTGCGAATTTATTATTCATAAACCCCGGAGCTGAGGGTACATTCTCTACAAACAGTTCTCAGGCGTTCGTTCCGTTGCAGTTTCTCATGATATGCTTATTAGATGTGTGCTTATTGGTGGCCGTTTTGTCATTACGATAACACATCCAAGTGGTATTGAGAACTCTTTCCTATCGCCAAAACTGTCATTTATCAGAAGAAATTTTTATGATATTTTCCGCCTTATCGACATCACGTGAACAAGTCCGTGCAATAAAGACCCCCCTAAACCCCACCTTATATAGAGAAAACTGGGGTTTAGGGGGTAAACATTATTTTCCTTACTTCTGCTCCAGGACATAGGTTGTGGGTACTCGTTAGAACCGCCTCAATGAGGCGGTTCTAACGAACACCCAAAACCTATGTTTGGAGTATAAATAAGAAAAATATCACAAATTTTTATCAGAAAAATTACCTTTTTTGAGGTTTGAAAAAATGCACTATACCACACGGGTATGTTATCGTAATGGAGTTCTTGGACAGTAATAAGAAAAATAATGTATGCCACTGTAAGCTCCAGTTTTCTCTATTTAAAGTGGGGTTTAGGGGGGTGTTCCGTTTGCGGAGTTGTGGACATGATGTTACTTTGATCCAAATGGAGAAAAGGCTAACCGGGAGAAGTCCCGAACCGTCAAAAAAAATAAATAAAATAAAAAATAAATTAATAATAATAAAAATAATAATAATAATAATTGTCTACGCCCATGGGCGTAGACATTATAGAGATTGAGTTTAACACGGAAGTACAGCCATTAGTTACCCACAGTGCAGGTTGACCTTTCCATTCTTATGCAACACAACAAGTATAAGCTTTCACAAGAAGAAAAGAGCAGCCTATAGCAAGTGTAAGCTTTCACACAAAAAGAGGCCGGCGCGCAGAGCTCTGGCACAGAATTGTTACATGTATTACATTTGTACAAGCCTATATCTGCTGTCATATTGTACAGGCTAATACAAAAATATACATCTACAAACTCTCGACCACGACGGACCACTACCTATCCTATAAGCTACTCAGCAGCCTTCGGCTCTGGTGAGCTTAAAAAACATACCTCGCCGTTAGTAAACGTTTAGGTTTAATCTTCAATTAGTCTTCTATAAAGTCTAACTTAACCAACAGTTTTCAAGCATTCAATTTGAAAGATGTCAAAAGCATACACGTGCCTTTTGAAAGATGAAAAAGTACTTTTTCACAATATTACAACATTTTAGACATTATACTTCAGTCGGCAGGATGGCAAATTAGAATATTGCCAAAGACAGCTAATTGTATAAAACACATTTCTGGGATATAACTCTAGCCATTCACATTTAATATGTGCTAAGCGTAGACCTAGCTTTTTGTAAAAAGCTATGCTTGTATTAATAAATGATGAGAAAGAGGTACATACAAAACATGATCTTCACCAACACTCGAGTCATCCACTGAACTTATAAGAAAACTTCAATAGAGCGATATTCGGCAGACACTGGACACCTCGCCCTTGACCGACATCAAATGCGCATGGTAAGTGTGAAAACCTAGTTGACCAGCCTAACGCAATAAATGGCCATTATCATTGGAGAAGCACTGTTGAATCACTCATCACTCTTGAGCAAAGCATAGAAATCAAGATTGGTGTGATTTCTCAACATTTTCAGCTCATTTGTCGGCTGGCCTTTTAAATTTTAACAAGAGGGCCCAGAGGGCCCTGAATCGCTCACCTGGGAATTACTGTCCCTAGTACATTCTAGGCCCCAGGGCTATAATTTGAACAATCTTGGTAATGGTCCACTTGATGACGGTTCATACCAAATATCAAAGACCTGGGCCTTCTGGTTTCAGACAAGAAGATTTTTAAAGGTTTTCCCTATATAAGCCTATGAAAAACCAAAGGGTCCCGGGGTGGGGGCATTTTTGGCCCAAGGGCTATAATTTGAACAATCTTGAAAGAGGTCCACTAGATGAAGCTTCACACCAAACATCAAAGATCTGAGCCTTGCAGATTCAGAGAAGAAGATTTTTTTAAAGATTTTCCATGTATAAGCCTATGTAAAACCAAAGCCCCCCGGGGTGTGTGTGTGTGTGGGGGGGGGGCATTTTTGGCCCCAGGGCTATAATTTGAACAATCTTGGTAGAGGTCTACTAGGTGAAGCTTCATATCAAATAGCATAGACCAGGGCCTTGTGGTATCAAAGATGAAGAATTTTTAAATATTTTTTTAAATATTAATTAAGCCTATGAAAATCCAAAGGGTCCCGGGATGGGGGCATTTTTGGTCCTAGGGCTATAATTTAAACAATTTTGATAGAGTTCCAAGGTTCAATAGATGATGCTTCACACCTAATATCTAAGACCTTGGCCTTGCAGTTTCTGAGAAGAAGGTTTTTTTTTTTAAAGATTTTCCCTATATAAGCCTATGTAAAACCAAAGGCTCCCGGGGCGGGGGCATTTTGGCCCCAGGGCTATAATTTGAACAATCTTGGTAGAGGTCTATTAGATTAAGCTTCACACCAAATATCAAAGACCTGGACCTTGCGGTTTCAGAGAAGAAAAGTTTTAAAGATTTCCCCTACATAAGCTTAGGTAAAGCCAATAGCCCCCACGGCGGGGCATTTTTGGCCGCAGGGCTATAATTTGAACGATCTTGGTAGAGGTCCACTAGGTGAAGCTTCATACCAAATATCAAAGACCTGGGCCTTGTGGTTTCAGAGAAGAAGATTTTTAAAGGTTTTCCCTATATAAGCCTATGAAAAACCAAAGGGTCCCCGGGTGGGGGCAATTTTGGCCCCAGGGCTATAATTTGAACAATCTTGAAAGAGGTCCGATAGATGAAGCTTCACACCAAATATCAAAGATCTGGGCCTTGTGGTTTCAGAGAAGAAGATTTTTAACGATTTTCCCTGTATTGAAGCCTATGTAAAACCAAAGGCCCCCGGGGTGGGGGCATTGTTGGCCCCGAGGCTATAATTGGAACAATCTTGGTAGAGGTCCACCAGGTAAATCTCCACATCAAATATTAAAGACCTGGGCCTTGTGGTTTCAGAGAAGAAGATTTTTTTTAAGATTTTCCCTATATAAGCCTATGTAAAACCAAAGGCCCCCGGGGCGGGGGTATTTTGGCCCCCAGGGCTATAATTTGAACAATCTTGGTAGAGGTCCACTAGATGAAGCTTCATACCAAATATCGAAGATCTGGGCCTTGCGGTTTCAGAGAAGAAGATTTTTAAAGTTTTCGTTTAAAAAATCTATTTTAGCTCCTATCACCTTATTGTGCAATAGATCGGAACCATTTGAACAACTTTGAAAGGGGATCACCTAAGAATCATTCCTGTGAAGTTTGGTCAAAATCCGATCAGTGGTTTAGGAGATTTCATTTTAAGAAAAAGTTTACGCACACACGCACGCACGACGGACGACGGACAAAAAGTGATCCCAAAAGCTCACCTCGTCACTATGTGACAGGTGTGCTAAAAATAGTCAGTGCTTCCCTTTCTTCGTTGGGGCACCGGCAGTCTAATGCCAAAAATTTGCTCTTGTTGGACAAACTGCCACGATTTGCAGCCCAGAAGCACTTAACCTATGCCTTGTTGTGGTGTTATGGAGTTCTGTACCCTTGACCATGGCAGACATAAAAAGCCTAAACCTGAACAAACGAGCGAACGAAAGAACGGAATATTGGCCGAAAAACAATACAAAAGTAACTTTAAATGAAGAAAGTCTTCTTTTTCTATGAATCGTTTTGCTCACAGAATATACAAGTACACAACAATACAAATAAAATATATCTAACTTTAAAATACGCTTTTGCTGTTAAAAGTATACATTTGTCAATATATTATGAATGATGGCTTGTAGTAAAACTCGAAAAAGGAAGGCAAACATGTAGCACAACATCTTTTTCTCGCCCTATTGCATGATGAACACATTAAACTGTGACAGTTTGCATAGCAAGGAATGAGCTACATTGGAGATTGCTGCTATCCCCATTTTATAGACAGAAAAAAAAGTGTTTGCATTGATATAAAAACAAACTAAAAAATACAGATTGTTGATACGAGATAGTACAGATAGGTATAAATTGTGACAACAGTCTGTTTTGAACCTTAAGGAAAACACTCTTAGCTGCATTAAAGTTGGAACAAGCCATTGGAATTATGAAAACTTGGTATTTTATTCCATAGGTTCGAAAGTCAACACAACAATTACCACGCTAACAAGTCCGTGAAATGAGTATCAGTCTAAACCCCTCTTTATACAGAGAAATAGGGGTTTACAAGGGAATACATTATTTTTTCGTATTTCTGCTGCAACAGCCCCCGCCATAGGGGCTTGAAGAAATATATGGGCTGCATGATGCTTCCAGAGCTGAATCCGGCCCGCACACTAGTACTGGTAAAGCCTGTCCAGGAGTCGCCGTGCGAGGGGGACCGTCCATGCTAATAAACCCGATTGGTTTCATTGGGCGACAGGGCTTGAGATGTCATTTCATCTCAATGTCGGGTAAAAGTCCCACAAAATTGGAAGCAACTTCTCCAAAATGACCTTTACAGTGTTGACGGGGATGTTAAACCTCAAATCAAACAAAACAAACATATTTCTGCTCCAAAACATAGGGTGTGGGTACTCGTTAGAACCGCCTCAATGAGGCGGTTCTAACGAGCACCCACAACCTATGTTTGGCGTACAAATAAGGAACATATCACAACATTAAATCAGAAAAATGACAATTTTGGAGATATGAAAAAGTGCACTATCACACACGGATGTGTTATCCTAATGTCTTGAATACACCTGCACCAATCAGTCCCGTCTTATACAGTGACGCCTTTCAACCTGTGCAACTAGCATTTTTAGTGTTTTTTTTTTTTTTTTGTTTAACGGCCCTTTCAAGATTATTTCACTTATTTTGAGCCGAACTTTAATTAAAGGTTGGCGAAAACCGGAGTGCCCAAAGCAAAAAAAAAAAAAAAAAAAAAACACCTGACCTTCCGGCACGAGTCACAGCGGTGAGAGACCTAATGATTAAGAGTCAGCGCTCTTAACCATAAGGCCACGGAGGCATTCAACTGAACATACGAGTATTTTCCTTATTTCTCGTTATAGGGCCAAATTGTTCAAAGCATTGTTAGCTTAACGACCTCGTTAGTGGTCAAAATATTAAATGTACAAGAGAGTACAAAATGTAATACAGTGGTATTTTTTGCTGAAAAAATGTGAGCAGCTTCACATTTTTTCTGCAAATGTGTATTTGCCATATTAAATGATAAAAATGTTAATTATATGTTAACTAATGGCATCATTAATTTTGAACAAATTGCCCTAGACATAGATTCAAGATCCTCGTAAGCAGCACACTATTTGCAAAACAATAAGGTCTATAATGTATACCCTTGTAAATCCAACTTTTCACCGTATAGGAGTTTTTTTCAAGGATATTCATTACACAGAATTGTGAATGAGATAGTAACTCTTGGCGTAGTTTTGCCAAAACAGTGTAAAAACAGCACATCGGGGCTTGGAGAAATAGATTGGGCTGCATGGTGCTTCCATGCAGAGCTGAAATTGACAATACACGAGTACTGATAACCGCTTAAAAGGACTTAGTCTTTCCAGGCAAAGTGGTGTGCATGTGAGAGATTTGGTTTTAATGGACGACAGGGCTAGAGGTGTCATTTCATCTCAATGTCGGGTAAAAGTCCCATTAAATTGGAAGCAACGTCTCCAAAACGACCTATATAGTGTTGATGGGGACGATAAACCTACATTCAAACATACAAGCAAACAGGTACTCATTACCTTATTTTTCTCAAATATGTTCTATAAAATGGTAATTCATAGCCATAGAGTTTGGGTACTCGTTAGAACCGTCACAAATGAAGCCATGGATTGTGGGTACCCATAAGAACCGCCTCTAATGAAGCCATAGATTGTGGGTACCCGTTAGGACCGCCTCAAATGGGGCGGTTCTAACGAGCACTCACAATCTATATTTGGACTTGAAATAAGCAAAATAGAAAACATGTTCGTCTGATACATTGCTAGTTCTGGAGATCAGATAGATGCCATTTTAGCGCACGGGTTTCTTATCGTAATGAATGCTATACCTGAGGAAATACCCATGCAACCCCGCCTTTTGTATCTCTCTGTGGCTATGGGCGATTGTAGAACACTTGATAAACTGTTTATTGACTGCAATGCTACACATACATCTTAAAGAGAATTTCTAAATCTTCAGGAAAGGTAACTCGAAAACGGTTATGTCACCTTTATTTAAAATCCTCTTTAAGGAATGGGAACACCTGACAGATTTTCCGCCATTTTTCAAAGGGGGACAACTTCCGAAATTTCCTGTTCGCTTTTCTATAAGCCCTGTCCCGCTGAAAAAGGGGTCTACTCTTAAAGAAAAGCATTTGCTCATCAGGAGCAAATACTTTCCTTTAAAAGTTGAGCCCTATTGACATGGGAGACAACTTCTGCAGGAGTTGCCTCCCCCGAAGGTTTTCCCATTTTCCTTAAAAGAAATAGTTTGATCCTCAGGCGCAAATTCTTTCCTTCAAAAGTACACCACTTTCTAGAGGAGATAAACTGATAGAAAAAGTGAAGTCCAAATGTTTTCTATTCTGTCTGTATGCATTACCCTTAATTCCTTTTGCCGATAAAACAACACCTATACACTTTTTAGAACCACACCTATACACTATATATGCTTATCACCCATGGCTTCGGAAATGGCATTTTCAGGAAGAGTACTTGTTTGTGTAGTAATTTTACCACATTTGCTAAACTGTGTGTGCTCCTTATACCCGCATTAATGAGCACATCCTATTTTGAGCAGAAAATAAGTAAAAAAGAAGTGAAGGCAATGATCAGGAAGAAGAGAAGAATCACCATGAAACGGTCAGTAAAATGTTTCTAAGGGGCCTTCAATCGATTTTACGGGTTGCCACAATCCTCCCCCTTGGTTCTGTAGTGGTGTAAACAAAATTTTTGTTCAGTCCGCGTGAAGGAAAACTATATATTTTCTACCCAATTTATTTTAATTAATACAACAACAGAACAAGTTGGTATTTGTTTGATAACTTAAGGATAGTTTTTGTCAGTTCTCCATTAAACCTATGTTGTGGGTATTCATTAGAACCGCCTCGGGGGCGGTTCTAATGAATACCCACAACATAGGTTTATATGGAGAAATAAGAAAACTATCTTTCAGTTATCAAAAATACCAACCTTAGTATATTTTGATAACTGAAGAACATTTTTTGTCATTTTTCTCCATATAAACTTATGTTGTGGGTAAATGAATACCCACAGCATAGGTGTATATGGAGTAATAAGTAAAACTATCCTTCATTTATCACAAATATCAACCTTATCTGTTACGACTAAAGTGGGCCTTTTGGATGTTCATTACATGAACTCTTTTACTTGATGACACACAACGTGTACACATATATATGATCATTTGATGAGCACTCTTTCCGGCGTCCCTTCCATTGAAGAATCGTCCATAAACCTAAGATTAAGGTAACTATTAAAAATCTTTTCGTCTTCTTTAACTGCTGAGTCCGCATTAAATTCTGTATTGATAAATAAGGCTTTAGTTGGGCTGGTTGATTCGGGCTCTATCACGTCTTCTTGAATCACCATAGAACCCTGAAAACAGAATTAATTAGGATATCACACCCATGTGCAGTCTTTCAAGTCTTCAAAACTGATATTTTTCTGACATGGTGTTTATATGTCCGTGCAATGAACACCCCTTAAACCCCCATTTTATTTAGAGAAAATTGGGGTTTATTGGGGTAGACACTATCTTTTCTCATTTCTGCTCCAAGATGTAGGTTGTGGGTACTCGTTAGAACCGCCTCAATGAGGCGGTTCTAACGAGTACCCACAACCTATGTTTGCAGTATAACTTGAAGAAGAAGAAGAAAAAAAAAAACATTTTTTATGAGAAAAATTACCGTTTTGGAGATATGGAAGACTACACTTTGTCACACGGGTTTGTGTTATCGCAGTGAAAAGATTTGCGACATGTTTCTCGTTTCTGTCCCAAATATAAATTGTAAGTACGTCAGCAAGTACCCAATTCTATGATTTGATACAGAATTAAGGAGAACGTAAGGCCGTTTCTCTTAGTAAATTTCGTTTACAGGTCTGTACATTACACGGACTTGAGAAGCTGGTGTGAGGCAGCACATGATGAAGTCTCCGCTTCATCACGAAAACAAGCATTTATAATTTTGACCCCGTCTTACCCCACTTTTATATAGTAAAACTGGAGTTTACAGGGGTATGCATTATGTTTCTTATTTCTATTCAAAAACATAGATTGTGGGTACTTATTAGAACCGCCTCGTCGAAGCGGTTCTAACACGTCGAAGCGGTTCTAACAAGTTCATACAATATATGTTTTGAGCAGAAATACAAAAAATAATAGAATTTTTATCTGAAAATTTACACTTTCTGGTGGTAAAATGTTCAATATATTCGAACAGGTGTTTTTTCGTGATGTTATGTTCTTCCAGTGCATGTCCGCAGCCAAGAAAAAGGGCTATTTACATAACTGTCTGCTTGAATGAGGCAACATCAATATATTTCTACATGTCTGTCATCATCAAAGGCTCTGCATAATTATAACACATCCGTGTATTTTTTCACATCTCCAAAATGGCTACTTTTCTAGGCAATTCCGTGATTTTTTTCTTATTTATACCGCAAACATAGGTTGTGGGTGCTTTGTTTGTTTGTTTGTTTGATTTGAGGTTTAGCGTCCCCGTTGTGGGTGCTCGTTAGAACCGCCTCATTGAGGCGGTTCTAACGAATACCCACAACCTATGTCTTGGGGCAGAAATAAGAAAAATAGAAAAAAGAAAAATAATTTATACCCCGTATACCCCAATTTTTCCCTATATAAAGTTGGATTTAGGGGATAGTTCATTTCACAGACTTGTTCACGTGATGGGCTCAGGCGAGACCACCCACACGTGTGCAGGTTAATCTGAGTTTTTCTTGTCGCATATGCGCAAAGTTCCCTTTTTTCATGTCCAGACTAGAATAGTGAGCGTCATGATTCCAACCTCACCGATTCAGATACTCGTATTTAGATGTTTTTGTTTGTTTGATTTGAGGCTAACAGTCCCCGTCAACACTGTATAGGTCAGTTTTGAGACGTTGCTTTCAATTTTGTGGGACTTTTACCCGACATTGAGATGAAATAACATCTCAAGCCCTGTCACCAAATTAAACCAATAGGGTGTATTAGCATGGACGGCCCGACTCGCACCGCTTTGCCTGGGCAGGCTTAGGTCCTCTAAGCGGTTTACCAGTACTCGTGTGCGGTCGGCTTTAGTTCTGCGTAGCCCATCTATTTATTTAAGCCCTGATGGGCGGGGGCCGTCGTATTTAGATGTAAGGTTTTCAGTAAAAGATTTACAAATGGTTAGTGTTCACTGCCCGGCAGGCACACAATGTTAAAATGACGTCGCGACGTCATCACTTCGCATCGACATTGATAAAACGTCGTTTCAACGTTGTTTATCCGCTGGGTGCTAACCTGCTAGTTATGTCAGATGGAGTTTAAGAGCCATAACGTATCCGTTTTGCCGGACCTCGCAATCATGTGGGTTCCCTTAATAAGAACAAAATAAAAATAAAATCAAAAAGAAGAAAAAACAAGATGTGTTTGTGAAACACTGATGCCCCCGGACAGCGCCAATGTTAATGTTTTAAAATTTTTTGAAAAAAAAAATAGGTCAAAGGTCAAGTTCAAGGTCACGAGATCAAAAATTATGGTACCACTGGAAAGGTCTTGTGATAAGGTATACACATGTGAAATATGAAAGCTCTATCTATTACCATTCAAAAGTTATGCCCAATGTTAAAGTTTTTGCAGACGGACAAACGGACAAACAGACAAACAGACGGACAGACCAAAAACTATATGCCCCCGAATCTCTTAGATTCCGGGGGCATAAAAAGTTCAAAACCGACAACGGTGTCATAAACTACGCAAAACAATCCCTAAGTTTTACTGTCATCTTTACGATTCATCAAAATGTACCTTCCTTAGAAAACAAGTCTGCAACAGGGAAATTTCGGAAGCTGGGCTTCATGGATATTTGGTTGATAAACGAAAAAAGAACATTTTCCTGTACAGTTCAGAATAATCCGTGATTGCCAAGTACGAAAATAATGGATACAACAGATGCTTACGGTTATTGACCCATTTAAATTGGACAATTTTCGATACTTGAAGCAAACAGTGTGGTATACCAGATTAGGCACCGTGTGATAACACCGTTTGCCAATGTTCTATTTTGAGCATTATAGGCGAATTGTGTAAAGAAGACAAATACCCCAGGACTATTTTCCGGCCTACAATCAGAGGCAATTGACCCACCAGTGTTGTCAGGGCTATTAAGATAACACATCCGTGCGACATTATAAGAATCTTATATGGGTGTGAGGGGTGGATAGAAAAATCCGTCCCTCGGGATCACTGTCCGGCATCACTCGGCAAGGGGTGGATGGAAAAATCCGTCCCAAGGGTCACTGTCCGGCAGCACGAGGCTTGCCGAGTGATGCCGGACAGTGATCCCGAGGGACGGATTTTTCTCTCCACCTCTCACACCCATATTGGATTCTTTTATCTTGCATACCTTCCATGTCTTTGCGCGGATTTTTAATGCTGCAGTCACTTCGGTTACCAACGTCCGCCATATTGTGATGACACTACAGAAATGTTTAGTGACGTCACGTAATGTGCATGGCGTCAACCTCAACGACGGCGCATACGAGACCGTATTCAACCAGTACATTTATCAAACACGCGGGAATATTCGATATTGGGTCGAAACACCAGGGTCAGAACATAAATTTCTATCCCAGTGTAAAAACACGGATTTCCTTGTCTGGTGTGCAAGAAATATAGATTATTCATTCTCCTAGTTGAAATATGGGATTTATAAACCGAGGGAGGTAAAACAATCCGATAAAGAAACGAGTGCGAAGCACGAGTTTCTTTAACGGATTGTTTTACCTCCCGAGGTTTATAAATCCCATATTTCAAATAGGAGAAATGTATAATCTGTATATTACATGCACTTCCATAGACTTTTAGGAGAGATTGGATCTTGAATTTTGGATCTGAATGCCCGTTCAGTTGACTGTTTACAGCTCATGTAAACGGTTCAATCAGCGAAGTGTTACAGAATCTGGGTGGAAGAACAACTGGATGGGCGCCATTTTGAAAGCGCTTTCTACAGTTTTGAACAAAAATAGAAGAAACAAAGTGTTTCAGTGATAAAACAAGTAAAACGTTAGATTAAATAAAGCAAAACTTACATCCTAATCAATGGTCATATCCATGTTTTCTTTTGTTTCAGCGTTGCATCCGACTCAAACGTCACGCAGTCTGAACGTCTGTTGATAATTTTTAGACGCCATTACAATGACGTCATGAATAACGTCGCCGTGATTGAAACTTTCCCGCGTTTGAATAGAACAATTTCACTGCAAAGCGGTATCTCGTATCTTGTACATAAAGTAGTTCCAGCTGAAGGGATTTATTTCCCCGGCTAAGAGGAAATATTTCTTCTTAGCAAAAAGGGAAATACCAAGTTTATGTCTGGTAGAAATCATGGTATTTCTCTGTAATGCATGTAATATTGTGCATTATTTCTTTTCTCTATAATGTTTACTATTCTGACGAAAATGTGTTCACATCCGTGCGACATTGTGCATTATTTCTTATCTCTAAAATGTTTACTATTCTGACGAAAATTTGTTATATTTTTCTTATTTGTACTATATTTACATTTCCAGTGAAAAGTCTCATGTAAGCCTATAGAAAACAATGTAGTTCATACTTTCATGAACGCACCGAGTCACCTGATTGTCAGTGACGGCAATCTAAACCATGGTTCTCTACGGGCGTTGATGACTTCAACGCTGTTCCGCTCTTTGTAGAAAAACAGCGTGTAAATGTCTTTGCAGTTTTAAAAGTTTGCACTATAAGCATTTTTTTCGTCCCATGATGCGGGACAAAGAATGTAAATTTAAAAAAAAATAACTTATTTTTTTTTCTGCTTTACACGAAATTTTGAACGCAGTGGTCGCGTGCAAAGTAACTGCTTTACATGAAAGTATGAACGAAAGTGGGTCGCTAGCAAATTTATTTTGCACGCGACCCACTGCGTTCATACTTTCATGTACAACAGATATATAAAATTCATTTCTTAACTAAACATGGGCTATGGTGCTCGTTAGAACCGCCTAACTGAGTAACCACAACCTATGTCTATGAGCAGAAATAAGAAACATAACGTTTGTCCTACATAAACCCCAGTTTTCTCTATATAAAGTGTGGTTTAGAGGGGTGTTCATTACATGAACTTGTTCACGTGATGGCTTTCATCAGCCCGTGTTATTCGGATAGCCTCAAGAATTTCTCACATACATTAACTCTCTTTAATGAGGAATTCCTCTCTTCTCAGTTTGATGCCAGGTGAAAATTACAGTATATTCACATAAAACTGAAATATATTGTACAGGTAATGAAGGCACAGGTAATGATTGTATGTAATCTACAGAAACATCTTTTAATTTCTAACATGCCTGGGATAGAAAATTGAATTAACAGAATGAGATGTAAAACTTTTCCCGAAGTACATGTATAATGGTTTAGTACGAATTCGGTACCCATGCGGAAGCTGAAGAATACCAATTGACAAATACGCGTAAGGTCCCAAATGAAGTACGGCACATGGAGAGGGGCCTTGAATCACCATAGGTTCGTCCTCGTTACCCACTCCTGCGGCCAGGATTCTATTCCTGTTGTCGGCATGTACATGTAGCAAAGATAAATTTACTGTCAGAAATTGGTGCGGAGTGGAACTGGCAAAAGCCTATGAGTGAAACAATTCTGATGTGATCAGTAGCTTAAGAACAGCTGTTTAAAGAAATCGGTGACGACGGACGACGCACAGGCGCATGATGGACGGCAGCAATAGCTCACGTGCTCTGGTGAGCTAAAGTACTTCTAGAGTTGTTCAAGACAAAGTTGAGTTATCGTCACGGATAATGCACTTTTTCGAATACGTTAAAGCATAAAATAAATTTATAGAACACTGTTACCGTTCCATGTACAGCAAACTTACCGTCGGCCCCCGCCCATCAGGGCTTGAAGAAATATATGGGCTGCATGATGCTTCCACGCAGAGCTGAATCCGACCCGCACAGGAGTACTGGTAAACCGCTTAGAGGATCTAAGCCTGCCCAGGCAAAGCGGTGCGCACGAGTTGGACCGTCCATGCTTATAAACCCTATTGGTTTCATTGGGCGACAGGGCTTGAGATGTCATTTCATCTCAATGTCGGGTAAAAGTCCCACAAAATTGGAAGCAACGTCTCCAAAATGACTCTACAGTGTTGACGGGGACGTTAAACCTCAAATCAAACAAACAAACAAGCAAACTTACCGTAGTTTAGTTTAGTTTAATCGTATTTTATTGCAAATAAACAAATGGGTCGGGCCACAAGTTCTCACAACATTAGTTACGACCCTCCCCGTATATGGTTGACACTAATACATTTACAACTTACCGTAGAAGCACGTCTATATCTCCCAACAGGTGATGAACCATACTTTTTCTTTCTATACCAAAAACTGAAACCAATAAAAATAATCAGTATTCTGTTCTTAATGAAATCGTCCACCTTAAATGCAGGAGCTCAATTTGAAATTAAGTGGTGCCGGGCTGTGTAGTTTTCAAAAATTTGTTTAGAAAATGTCTGAAAATTTTGCATTACGAAAACACCTCCGCGTGACATAGTGCATTCTTTCCTATCACCCAAACGGATCCTTTTCTGATGAATATTTATGATATTTCTGTTTTTATACTTTAAACATAGGTTGTGGGTACTCGCTAGAACCGCCTCATTGAGGCGGTTCTAGCGAGTACCCACAACCTATGGCTTGGACCAGAAATAAGAAAAATAATATATGCCCCTGTTTTCTCTATATGAAGTGGGGATTAGAGGAATCTTCATTTCCCGTACTTGTTAACCTGATGGGACACAGTGAAAAGCTTTGACCGGACGCCATAGAACGCAGATCCGGCGCTTCACTGGTTGTCAATATCCCGTTATGGAGGTCCCAATATAAAGCATGTAAAATGGATGAAATTATTTGAGAACACCATAAATTGGTATAAACTGAATAAACAGGAAACACTGCTTTAATCCCACCTAAAAATCCAAAGCTTACATGTATAAAGTGAACTAACGCTTGCATGATCTTAAAATATTTATTTTTATAACAAAATCCACATCAGGGCCCAGGATTACAATCGTTACTTAAGTTAAGGTCGACTTAACGATTTAAGGAGGAATTCTTATCTTAGTAAAGTATTTCCTTAAAAAGTGCATTCGAAAGCCACCTATTTCATTTACTTAGCTAAGTATTTAACTTCGGATGAAGTCGTAATTTTGACGGAAATTTTCACGAAGATTAGCACGTAAGTTTCAATATTACACATTGATTTAGGCGGCCCACAACTTTCCCGCGATCTGTCAAAAATCTCTGCTTCTGCTTGAATAGATTGACAATAGAAAATATGATGGTTTAGTTTCCATTTCACTGCATAAACCATGAAAAATGTTTTATATACTATAAAACCTTTGTAATTGAAGGATCACACTCGATCTCAAAACGCTGTTTCTATGGGGTCCCTTCAGAAATAAGAACTCATGCAATATTTGAATATGCAAAGCTCGGTTTTATGGAGTCTTATTTGAATTGAGGGTTAACGTCCCTGTCAACACTATGCAGGTCATTTTGGAGACGTTGCTTCCAATTTTGTGGGACGTTTACCGACTCTGAGATGAAATGAAACCTCGAGCCCTGTCGCCCAATGAAACCAAAAGGCTTATATGCAGTGGACGGTGTGACTCAGACCACTTTGCCTGGGCAGGCTTAGTCCTTCCAAGCTGTTTACAACTACTAGGACATCGGGAAAATACGCTTATATAATTCTGACCCCCTTGAACCCCACTTTTATTTTGTAAAACTGGGGTTTGTGTGTGTGTGTGTGGGGGGGGGGGGTCGACCTTATATTTTACATATATCTGCTCTAAAATAAATATAGAATGTGGGTACCGGTTAGAACTGCCTAACGTGTACCAAAAGTCTATATTTTGAGCAGAAATAAGAACAAGAGGCCCATGGGCCACAATGCTCACCAGAACTCAGGCGGACACTGCCCACTGGCAGCCATGTATGGTTTCAGGTTTTAATTTATTGATTATAAAGTCTCCCAAACAAACCCCCATTTCAAAATGAGCACCCATGTGGACTCTGTATCTGAAATATTACGCCTTTTATGAGGAGGAGGGATGAGACATGGACCCAACAGAGCCCTGAATGGTATCACTGAATCCATCTTATCATAAGGCACATGAATATATATGGTTTAGGGGTTGGGATGTGTACTGTTCCTGAGATATAAGGCCTTTTAAGCTGCGAAGGGGTTGGAGCATAGCCCTGGCAGACCCCAGGAAAGCCAAGATTGTTGTCGCTGAATGTGTCTTATAATAAGGACCAAGAAAATATATTGTTTAGGGGTGGGGATATGAACAGTTTCCAAGATATGAGGCCCTCTTATGAAATGATGAGCAGAGGAATGGCCCCTGTGGACCACCAAGTTTGTGTGACTGAATGTGTCTAATCATAAGAAACAAGAATATATATGATTATGAGGTGGGGATCTTAATGGTGTCTGAGATATATGGCCTTTTATGAAGTAGAGGCGTGGACCATGGCATCAGCATGTTGCCCTAGCACATAGACGCATTGATGTGAGTGAATGAGTCTTAGTATAGGGAACACAAATATACATATTTTAGGGATCTGAACAGTTTCTGAGATATATTGCATTTTATGAAGTGGAAGGGTGGGGCATAGCCCCAGCACACCCCCAGAAACCCCTAGGTTGGTATCACTGAATTCGTCTCATCATAAGGAACAAGAATATATATGGTTTAGGGGTGGGAGTTCTGAATGGTTTCTGAGATATTGAGCCTTTTACGAAGTGGAGGGGGTTGGGCATGGCCCGGGCTCATCCCAGAGGACCCCCAGGTTGGTTTCAATGAATGCGTCTTATCATATGAAACAAGAATATATATGGTTTTGGGATGGGGATCTGAATGGTTTCCGAGACGTATCACCTTTTATGAAGTGGAGTTGTGGGGCACAGCCCCCGTGCGGCCCGGGAGACCCTTAGATTGGTATCACTGAATGCGTCTTATCATAAGTAACAAGAATTTATATGCTTAAGGGGTGGGGATCTGAACGGTTTCTGAGATATTGGGCTTTTACTAAGTGCAGGGGGTGGGGCATAGCCCTGGCACATCCTAGGGGACCCCCAGATTGGTGTCACTGAAAGCGTCTTTTCATAAGAAACAAGAATATACATGGTTTTGGGGTGGGGATCTGAAGGGTTTCCGAGATATATCACCTTTTATGAAGTGGAAGGTTGGGGCATAGCCCTGGTGCGGCCTGGAAGATCCTTAGGTTGATATCACTGAATGCAACTTAACATAAGGAACAAGAATTTATATGGTTTAGGGGTGGGGATCTGAACGGTTTCTGAGATATTGGGCCTTTTATGAAGTGGAGGGGTCGGGCATAGCCCCCGTGCGGCAAGGGAGACCCTAAGGGTGGTATCACTGAATGCGTCTTATCATAAGGAACAAGAATTTAAATGGTTTAGGGGTGGGGATCTGAACGGTTTCTGAGATATTCAGCCTTTTACGAAGTGGAGGGGGTGGGGCATAAGCCCCGCCACATCCAAGGGGACCCTCAGATTGGTGTCACTGAATGCGTCTTATCATAAGAAACAAGAATATATATAGTTTAGGGGTGGGGATCTGAATGGTTTTTGAGATATATGGCATTTATGAAGTGGAAGGGTGGGGCATGGCCCCAGCGCACCCCAGAGAGACCCCAATGTTGGTATCACTGAATGTGTCTTATCATAAGGAACAAGAATATATATGGTTTAGGGGTGGGGATCTCAATGGTTTCTGAGATAAATTGCATTTTATGAAGTGGAGGGGATGGGGCATGTCCCCGGCACATCCCGGGGGGACCACAAGGTTTTATGTCACTTAATGCATCTTAGCATAAGGAACAAGAATATATATAGTTTAGGGGTGGGGATCTGAATGGTTTCTGAGATAAATGGCATTTTATGAAATAGAGGGGGCAGGGCATGTCCCCGGCACATCCCGGGGGACCCCCAGGTTGGTGTCACTTAATGCATCTTATCATAAGGAACAAGAATATATATGGTTTAGGGGTTGGGATCTGTAAGGTTTCTGAGATATAAGGCATTTTATTAAGTGGAGGGGGCGGGGCATGGCCCCGGCACAACCTAGGGGACCCCCAGGTTGACATAAAAGCATATGGCTGAGAGAAGTTTACTCAAGGAACATGTTTATGTAAGTTTTGTAAAAATATCTGCAATGACTTGGCAGTAAATGCCATTTTTCAGTTTTCCCCATTATAAGTCAATGGAAACTCTAAGTTGCCATAGCAACAAAACTAAAAGGCCAAATTTCATAAAAAAACACAAAACCTGTAAAGGCAAATATGGTGAATATTTTCATTAAGTCTCAGCCTCCTAGAGCATATGGTTTCTGAGGAGATGATTTTTTAAGTATTTTTTGTCTATTTTTTGCATTTTGGTTTCCATGGCAACCAATAAAAATGAGCAGAATTCTTAAAATCATACAGCAGATAGTAGATTGCCTATGGAACATTTCTATGAAAGTTTTCTCAAAATATCTGCAGAGGCTTGGCAGTAAATGCCATTTTTCAATTTTCCCCATTATAAGTCTATGGAAACTACAAGTTGCCATAGCAACCAAAATAATGAGCCGATTTTGATAAAAACACAAACTTTCAATCCCCCAGCCCAAGGATGCTACAGATAAAATTTGGGCCCAATCGGCCCAGTGGCTTCAGAGGAGATGTCGTTTGAAAGTGTTGACGCCAGACGCCAGACGACGACGACGACGACGACGGACGACGACGGACAACTGCCTATCCTATAAGCTCCCCCGGAGCCTTCGGCTCTGGTGAGCTAAAAATACCACAATTTTTCATCTTAAAAAAATTTCCTTTTTTGGAGGTAAAATTTATAATGTATTTGTATAGGCGTGTTTACGTTATGTGTGGTCAGTTTCAGCTCTGCATTGAAGCACCATGCAGCCCAATCTGTTTCTTCAAGCCCCGTGGGGCGAGGGCGGAATCGGTTTTATGGAGTCTGTCCATGATTCAACCCTTTTCATGCCGTTAGTCGTATTGAATAATATTCAAAACAATCTGGTTGAGTCGATAATTAAGAAAATAAACATTATCTGCGCTATGGTGAAGAACAGGGAAGACCCCGACACTTTACCCAAGCTACGATATTGTTTTCGAATGTCATCATTACATGTATGTAGCTGATAAAGTCATTAAGGACACGATCAAACATCATACAGACAAACACGGAGAAAACCGTAGCTCCAGTCGGAGTAAAAAAAAAAAACAACAACAAGAGGGCCCAGAGGGCCCTGGTTCGCTCACCTGATCCAATGTATAACAAGTGGGCCCCGGGCAGGGTCAATTTTGGCCCCAGGGCTATAATTTGAACAATCTTGGTAGAGGCCCACAAGATGAAGCTTCATATCGAATATGAAACACCTGGGCTTTCTGGTTTCAGAGAAGAAGATTTTAAAGGTTTACCCTGCATATAGAAGTCTATGTAAAACAAGATTTTCCCTATATAAGTCTATGTTAAACCAAAGGGCCCCGGAGCAGGGGCATTTTTGGCCCCAGGGCTATAATTTGAACAATCTTGGTAGAGGTCCACTAGCTGAAGCTTCATAACAAATATCAAAGACCTAAGCCTTGTGTTTCAGAGAAGATGATTTTTAAAGATTTTCCCTATATAAGTCTATGTAAAACCAAAGGGCCACATGGCGGAGGCATTTTTGGTCTCAGGGCTATAATTTGAACAATCTTTATAGATGTCCACTAGCTGAAGCTTCATAACAAATATCGAACACCTAAGCCTTGTGGTTTCAAAGAAGAAGATTTTTCAAGATTTTACCTAAATACGTCTATGTAAAACCAAAGGGCCCCGGAGCGGGGGCATTTTTGGCCCCAGGGCTATAATTTGAACAATCTGGTAGAGGCCCACAAGATGAAGCTTCATACCAAATATCAAAGACCTGGGCCTTGTAGTTTCAGAGAAGAAGATTTTTCAAGATTTTCCCTATATAAGCCTATGTAAAACAAAAGGGCCCTGGTGCGGGGGCATTTTTGCCCCAGCACTATAATTTGAATAATCTTGGTAGGGGTCCACTAGATGAAGCTTCATACTAAATATCAAAGACCTGGGCCTTGCGGTTTCAGAGAAGAAGATTTTTCAAGATTTCCCCTATATAAGCCCATGTAAAACCAAAGGGCCCCCGTGTGGGGGGCATTTTTAGCTCCAGCTCTGTAATTTGAACAATCTTGGTAGGGGTCCACTAGATAAAGCTTCATACCAAATATCAAAGACCTGGTCCTTGCGGTTTCAGAGAAGAAGATTTTTAAAGATTTTCCCTATATAAGCCCATGTAAAACCAAAGGGCCCCCCCCCCCCCGTGCGGGGGCATATTTAGCTCCAGCACTATAATTTGAACACTCTTGGTAAGGGTCCACTAGATGAAGCTTCATACCAAATATCAAAGACCTGGGCCTTGCGGTTTCAGAGAAGAAGATTTTTAAAGATCTTCCCTATATAAGCCCATGTAAAACCAAAGGGCCCCGTGCGGGGGCATTTTTGGCCCTAGCACTATAATTTGAACAATCTTGGTAGGGGTCCACTAGATGAAGCTTCATACCAAATATCAAAGACCTGGGCCTTGCGGTTTCAGAGAAGAAGATTTTTTAAGTTTGCGGTGAAAAAAATCTATTTTTAGCTACTGTGACCTATATGTGCAACGGACCGGAACCATTTGAACAACTTTGAAAGGGGACCACCTAAGGATCATTCCTGTGAAGTTTGGTCAAAATACGATCAGTGGTTTAGGAGGAGATGTCGTTTGAAGAAAAGTTTACGGACGCACGGACGCCCCCACGCACGGACGCACGCACGGACGCACGACGGACGACGGACAAAAAGTGATCCCAAAAACTCACCATGTCACTACGTGACAGGTGAGCTAAAAAACACAGCAACACATCCTCCCCCACAAAAAAAAAACATGAATATAAAATCACTGTACATTCGATCTTGGATTTCCCCGTCTTTTTATGAGTGAGGTAAGACATAAAGCGCTCACTCACTCACAAACACACTTAATTACTCACATGCACGAGCTTACAAAGGGAGGTGGAACGCCTCAAACTCATTTTTATTGAGCATTTCCAGGCAGGGAGAAGAGGCAAATGATTGGATGTGCCGAAACAGAAGAAATAACAACATTCCCCTCTACCATTACCTGCTGCTAGGAAAGCAGGCCTTGTCACAATCAGCTGGACGCCCCAGTGACGCAAGATACACGTCACCTTCGCCTCACCCAACCAGTACACAACGACCACACGCGACCTCCAGTAACCACTTAGAAGGTCTAAGCCTGCCAAGGCAAAGTGGTGCAAGTCGGGCCGTCCATGCATATAAATCTTGTAGTTTCATTGGGCTACAGGGCTTGAGATGTAATTTCATCTCAATGTTGGGTAACAGCCCCACAAAATTGGAATCAACACTTCCAAAATCAAACCCCAATAGGGTTGCGAGGACGTTAAATCTCAAATCAATCAATCAATCAATCAATCAATCAAAAAAAAAAACTTCTTTGTATTTCATTAATTTTGATATCGAGAATCTTACACAAATGGTCCTTTCATATGAAAGATACGAAACGGGCCTTCGAATTGGATTTTAAATAGGATTTTATTGCCTTTACCTTGACCATTTGCCCAACAAATGTACATCGTTGACATACGTTACAGTTGTTCACGCCAAAATAGTTAATATTTACATTTCAAGTGTAAAATTTATTGTAAACCTATACGCCTGTTCATACTTCCATGAACGCATCGAATCATATGATTTTCAATGACGTCAAGTGTCGCAAGTCTACACCCTAAACCATGGTTCTCTATGATCTCAATGGGCGTTGACGACGACAATGCTGTTCCGCTCTTTGTAGAAAAAACAACGTGTAAATGTTTTTCAGCTTTATCAGTTTACCTTATAAGAATTTTTTCGCCGAGTGATGAGGAAAAAAGAATGTAAATATAAGAAATATTTTTTTAGGATGTTCATGAAGGTATGAACGACAGCGGGTCGCTAGCAAAGTTTATATGAACCCCTTCAGAGTTCATTTACTTTGCAGGCGACCCTGTTTGTTTATACTTTCATGAACAGCAGAAAAACAAGTCATTTCATAAATGCACGTGGCGTCATACTATTTCATGATTATGAATATAAAGACGGCATATGAACGTTGTGAACAGTGTATGCGTAAAACTAGCAGGGCATAAGCGTAGGAACATGGACCCGATGTGCCACAGGATCAGTTTTTAACTAACAGACATAAGTGATATGCGCCGACCCCCCCCCCCCCCAGCACCCCCCCCCCCCCCCCCCAACACACACACACCCTGACAAAAACAACCAAGTCATTTAGGATCCCCTCTCACGTATAATAACCTTCCCGCACCAAACAATTAATTATTGCCCTGTCACCAGTATTATATAGAGGGTCTTACACGAGTGGTCATTTCATATGAAATTTATGAAACGAGCCTTTGGCGAGTTTAATAAAATTCATATGAAGTGACCACAAGTGAAAGATTCTCTTTATCATATGGCAACTTGAAATTAGATTTTATCGCCATCAAATTTGACACTTTTCTGCACAGAAAATGCATGGTTGACATGGACGTCGTCATGACGTTACGTAATCCCGTCAAAGTGTTATTACACGTGTGGTCATACAATTTTTTATTACACGACATTATCCACTGCTTATCAATAACGTCATATGATAAACAGTATTATGTAAAAGGAAGTTTTTACACACTTCTGTTCGTCGCACACTTTGACACATCAAGGGAGAAATACATCCCAGTACCTATATGGCAAGTAGACTTGCCCCACAGGGAGGAAAAAAATTGGCCCGATCGGGACTCAAACCCAGGACCTCTCGCATATCAAGAAAGCACTCTACCGTTTGAGCTACCAAGCATTACTGGTGATCTCGAACAAACAAAAGCCCTAAGGTTTGCCGTTATTGATATATACATTCATGTGTCAAGGTCAAATCTTAACAGTTAAGGTACCTACCTGGGTTACCTTAAATATTTAAATATTTTCTTTGGTTAAGTATCGACTTAAACGAACGAATTTCTTTGTAGTTCACTTTATACGCCAGTAAAGTAAATACTTAGTTTAAGTAGGTACTTAAAATTTAAGTACGCATTGTAATCCTGGGCCCAGATCACTCTGATGTGCTATTTTTTCCCATCCGTCTCCTCGGACAGTGAAACACCCACGCCACAAGCGTTGAAACTCTCTCTCTCTCTCTCTCTCTCTCTCTCTCTCTCTCTCTCTCTCTCTCTCTCTCTCTCTCTCTGTCTCTCTCTCTCTCTCTCTCTCTCTCTCTCTCTCTCTCTCTCTCTCTCTCTCTCTAATTCTACTACTTCGACTGCAGTTATGATAATTAAACTATTAAATGAGAGTATAGTAGGGTAGACACCATAAATCATAATGTGGGAGTATTCACGACGTTGGTTTGAGAACGTGCTTTTTGTCATTTAGCATTGCTTTATTCCGTTTTTAGTTCACCTGTCATGTAATGACGAAGTGAGCTTTTGGGATCACTTTTCGTCCGTCGCCCGTCGTCAGTGCGTCCGTTTGTCCGTGCGTCCATCCGGAAACAAGTTCTTCAAACGACATCTCCTCCTAAACCACTGATCAGATTTTAAACAAATTTCACAGGAATGATCCTTAGGTGGTCCCGTTTCAAAGTTGTTCAAATGGTTCCGGTCCATTGCACATCAAGGTCACGGGAGTCAAAATAGATTTTTTAATGAAAACTTAAAAAATCTTCTCCTCTAAACCGCAAGGCCCAGGCCTTTGATATTTGGTGTGAAGCTTCATCTAGTGGACCTCTACCAAGATTGTTCAAATTATAGTCCTGGGTCAAAAATGGCCCGCCCCGGAGCCCTTTGGTTTTACATAGTCTTACATAGGGAAAAGCTGTAAAAATCTTCTTGTCTGAAACCAGAAGGCTCAGGTGTTTGATATTTGGTATGAAGCTTCGTCTAGTGGACCTCTATCAAGATTGTTCAAATTAAAGCCCTGGGGCCAAAAATGCCCCCGTTCCGGGCCCATGGTTTAACATTGACTTATAGTGGAAAATTCTTAAAGAATCTCCTCCTCTGAAACCGCAAGGCCAAGGTCTTTGATATTTGGTGTGTAGCTTCATCTACTGGACCTCTACCAAAATTGTTCAAATTGCAGCCCAGAGACCAAACATGCCCCCGCCCCGGGGCCCTTTTTTACATTGACTTATATAGAGAAAACCTTTAAAAATCTTCTTGTCTGAAACCAGAAGGCTCAGGTGTTTGATATTTGGTAGGAAGCTTCGTCTTGCATACCTCTATCAAGATTGTTCAAATTATAGCCCTGGGGCCAAAATGCCCCCGCCTCGGGGCATCTTTGTTTTACATTGACTTATACAGGAAAAATCTTTAAAAAAAATCTTCTCCTCTGAAACCGCAAGCCCCAGGTCTTTGATATTTGGTAAGCTTCATGTACTGGACCTCTACCAAAATTGTTCAAATTATAGCCCTGGGGCCAAAACTGCCCTCGCTCTAGGGCCCTTTTGTTTTACATTGACTTTTGATGGGAAAACCTTTAAAATCGTCTTGTTTCAAACCAGAAGGTTCAGGTGTTTGATATTTGGTATGAAGCTTCGTCTTCGTATTGTGGACCTGTATCAAGATTGTTCAAATTATAGCCCTGGGACTAAAAATGCCCCCACCCGGGCCCCTTTAGTTTTTTCATTGACTCATATAGGAAAAATCCTTAAACAATCTTCTTCTCTGAAACCGCAAGGCCCATGTCTTTGATAAGGAAAACCTTTAAAATCTTCTTGCTGAAACCAGAAGACTCCGGTCTTTGATATTTGGTATGAAACTTCATCTTTTAGACCTCCCTCAAGATAATGCAAATTATAGTCCTGGGGCCAATAATGGCCCTCTCCAGGGCCCACTTATTACATTATGGATCAGATGAGCGATCCAGGGCCATCATGGCCCTCTTGTTATTCATTTCGAACCATGCTTTAAACCAGACTAGCATGTGCATGTAACAAATGGCTTTGCAACCCAGATATTATATAGACAATGAACACTCGTAGTCCACGTATCGATCTGTGCGACAAAGTGCATTCTTTTGTGTAGTCCAAAACGGCGACATTTCTGATGAAAAGTTTGTGACATTTTTCCAATTTGTACTCCAAACATAGGTTGTGGGTGCTCGTTGAGGCGGTTCATATGTCTTAGAGCAGAAATAAGGAAAAATAATGTATACCCCATAAACCCCAGTTTTCTCTATATGTAATGGGGTTTATAGGGGTTTTCATTACACGGACTTGTTAATATGATGAAATGTCACAATTTGTCCGAAATAAAGGGGAATATGGGTACACCTTCAGGGGAGGCAACTCCTGCAAAAATTGTTATTGTCTACCATGTCAACAGGGGTCAACTCTTAAAGGAAAGAATTTGCACATGAGGTGCAAATGCTTTTCTGTAAGAGTAGACCCCTTTTTCGATGGGATTGAACCTATAGAAAAGTCAACATGTCTCGAAAGTTATGCAAAATGGCGGAAAGTGTGCTAGGTGTTCCCATTCCCCTTAAGTGCCCGTTCCGTCTTGAAAAAAAGTCAAATATATGAGTTTTCTTATGAATGGAATAGTATAGAATATTGTCACGCTAATACTTACAAGTACCATAGAATTATAATCTCCAAAAGAATGACTAAGCACCCAATGAGAGGATAGAGCCATGACAATGCATGTGGTGGATACGTGTCATGAGAGTTGGATTCATCTGCGACTGGTGCTAATGTTGTGGATGATATGTTATGCGATGATGCCACAGAACTGTCTGAGCCTGATATGTCTGGAGTAGATGCCATTGCTGGACCCTTATTGTCTGCAGTTGTTGCTTCAACTTTGGAATGTTTCACACTTGTCACTTTGCCAAATGGGTTTTGTGTCACTTCCTGTGTGAAAGAATCTGTATAATGAGTTGATCTTTCTGTGGAATAATATCTATCTGATATTGTGCTCGGTAAGTCATCTTGACTAACCAGTTTCTCTTTCACAAGGAAGTTCACAACATCTTGACATAGGTTCTCGACAGAAATACAAACATCCCAGGACGAATTAACATAGATCGTAGTATATCTATGGTAACACAATTTTATAATAATTGCTCTTTCATTGCACGTAATATCCCCTAAAGAAACGTTACAAATCTGATGAAGATTGTTCGGTGGTGGACAAGAAGGCATGAAATCCAAAGGGGACTTAACAGTGGAGCCTTGGCCTTTGGTGATATACTGGCCACCATTGACAGATGTGGTATCCTGACCACTACTGTGTGTGGTGATGTCCTGACCACTACGCAGTGTGGTGGGTTCCTGATCACCTGGAGGTGTGACGGTATCCTGATCACTGTCTGCGGTAGTGTCCAGGGTCTCCTCTCCGTCAGTTGTTACGTGATGTATGGTTACCTCAACAGCACCTTTGAATTTTGTTGTCTTGTATACCTCTGTGGTTCCAGAAACGGAACTGAAAAATATATAAAAAAATATAGGTGAAAAGAATGCACAAGGAAGTTTGCTCAGTCATAAAAACATTTGTATACCTCACAGCTTCAGATACGGGGTCGGAAAACAAAGATAATTATAATTTCGCTAAGCCCTCTTAAAAAATCTATGCTATGGTTGCATGTTAAAATGGCCTCATTCTAACATGAAAATCACCCAGAACACACTTTTAATGGCGAAACAAGCAAAATATCCTTCAATCACCCTCGTTACTGCACCTCACCATGAACTATAATACCTCATAAAGGAAAGCATTTGCTGCCAAAGGAGCAAAACATTTTTCCTGTAGGAGTAGGACCTATTTGAGAAAAAATAAATTCATAGTCCATGAAGCTCAGGGTCCATGAAGCCATTTCCTGTTTTCACTTAAGACAGAAGCTGCACCATCTCTTCCACAATGGCGACGGTTTCAATCCAGAATGTGTATTTTTCACCTTAAAGACAATCGATAACTAGACATGAATACATTTGCGCCGCAAAAAGTGCCTCTTTCCCCTACAAAGACTACAACTACGAAACGACACATGATGCGACTGTAAGCAAATCGTCGCAAATAAACCCAAAGCGACTTGGATTTAGAACGCGTGTGCACTGTGTTATATAACCATCAAACAGCATCGTGTGATAATTTGTCCGTGTGATAATTTGTCTATTGTTGCCTCGCACATTCAGGACCTCAGTCTAATATTCGCAAACCACAATTTATACGGAATTTTCATCTACGCAGCTCAAACAATTTTATATAAAGATAACACTGCCTAAAATTCCATATTCTCTATGTATATGTTCATGAGTTTAATGCACAGTATCCCAATGGATTCATGTATAAAATTAATTACGTGCAAGTAAGTCGTAATCAGGATTTCATCGCTGTATAAAATACATTACATAATGAATTTCACGTTTATTAGCACTAGTGCTCTTAATCCCTCGATATTTTCACAGACAAGACTTTGTGGCTGCAGGCAACTGATCTTAGGTATTTTATCATTCTTATATGATTCATCTGTTTTACGTTGCCTAGAATTTATGTAGTAATAAATTGGCTACAATTGGCTAAATGAATTCCAAACTTCAAATATACCTACATCGCACACCTAGAAACTGTAGAACAGTTCCACAAATACTCATATGATTACCCCCAGAATCGCAAAAGTACATGCCGCCGGCTACAAGATGAATAAAAAAATTCGCTCAGCCAAACATTTTGCCAATGAATTTAACAGATACTAACACCTATGAAACAACCGTATAAACATTCAGGTAAATAATTAACAACGCGCTAAAACGCAAGGTACGGTGGAACATTAATAGATTTTTTTTTCAGAAGAAAAGTCATGAACTGTGGGTAAAGAATCTGTTAAAAGATTTGTTTTCGTGATTTATTTATTTGCTCAGTGATTATTGTGTTCATTCTTAACAAAGCTTTTGATTGACAGAAACGCAATCGCGTATTTATCGCCTCTGGTATATATGAAAATGCATTAGCGGGTGGAATTTCCGAAAACTTGCAAATTCTTACTCCGAAGAGAGTTAAGTTCTACTCTCAGCCCGTTTGAGACGGGAGACCTAAAACAGAGTTTGGCAAACAGCAAACCATCACGTGAACAAGTCCGTGAAATTTAGGTCCCCCTTAACCCCATTTTATACAGGAAACACTGGGGTTTACGGGGGTTGAACATTCATTTTTCTTATTTCTGCTCCAAAAACATAGGTTGTGGGTACTCGTTAGAACCGCCTCATTGAAAACCTATGTTTGGAGAATAAATAAGAAAACTGTTGCAAACTTTCATCATAAAAGGTATGAAAAATGAACAATACCACACGGATATGATATCTTAATGTTTTGCGTCGATACGACGTTGTCTCCACGTCGTGTGTCCGCTAGTTACATAGCGCAGCCCTAGGAATCGACCATAGGAATGGGTTTTCTTTTTCAGAAGCAGAAATTTGATGTTTTCAAATAATTTTCAAGTATTCTGTAAAACCGCCTATTTCACGGACTTGTTAATATGATGATCATCAGTGACAGCGGTTTAAGAAATAATATAAGACACGGTAACACTTCCTGATAGCGGAAACTGGGGTGGAAAGAGATTTGCCTTACAAAACTAGTTATTGAGTTTATTTATTTGTCTAAATAAGTTCATTGGACAACAAATCGATTATCTAAATTATCCGATTTTCGGTATTACATTTTCTTAGAAATATTCAGAGAGCAGTCATGCAGATCAGTGTTTTGCAATTATGAAACGTTTCAGATGAATTGAAAGCTGATTGACAAATATCAGCCCAGTCAGATAAGTGATACAGACTTTTCGAAATCATCACAATATAATGTGAATCGTTTTAACTACAGATCTAACTAGAGAAGCTATCACACTATTTTTGTCCACGTGACTATCGCTGACCATGTACAAAATTAAGGTTACGGTTATTTATAGCAGCATTATTCTACCTGTGGCACCAGAGCGCTATGTAAAGAGGCAGGTTTACTGTCATCTAGACTGGGCTCATGTACTTGTACATTGGCAACACGCAGAGTCTGATCAGTAAATAGAGATTATACTCAACATGCTCTTCGTCCTTACATTGATTCTGAAATTAATCACGAGCGTTATTACATCAAAATAGCTTTCATTGATAGAGGTATGGATTTCATTGATTTGCCTAGTATCTTCCGGGACGGTTCGGTGATTTTACCTGTTCCTACTTATTTCCAAAGTACTGAAACACCAATAATTTGCTATAAATACAATAACAGAAGTGAAGGCAATGATGAGGAATATATACAATTAACCCACAGCTCCCATCAGAGACGCCAAAGGGAAAGAAACACAAACATGAAATAGCTAGACCCAAAAGGAAACACCAGCAGCGGAAAGCCAAAAGGACAGTCACTTTTCCCACAAATTGGCCAATTGCCTGTCCAAAACAAAAAATATAAGCAACCTATCATTTTTAATTTCAATAAACTTGTTTCAGATATTGATATTGATATTAACTCTCCTGATACCCGAGCTTGTAAAGCTATCTTGCTGCTGGTCATATAATTACTGGCAATTAAAAATTATTCCTGATGCTAGGATACGAATTATAAACTCTAAATGATCGAACTACCGATTGCCTTCATATATTTATTTCAATAAGTGATAAGTGTAGGGAAGAAATTGCTACTGCATTGAAAGAATACGGTAATCGATGGTTTAATCGAGAGTATGTTGAACATAAATATGTTCTAGGAAAAATATGAAAACTCTGGAGTGTACAATACTTTTCTAGGCCAGACTAGTTCGTTTCGGCCAATAAGACCCTTAACGGAAACTTTGCATTTTGAAACTAACAAACAAATACGTTTTTTTTTTCTATTCTCAAAACACAAACTCATTATGGCCTAATTTAATACGTCTTTAGATATTATAGAAGTTCATAGCAAGTACGTTTTGGCCACAAACAATGTCGCCGTTGTTTGACGGCTCCATTATGTTAACACTCTTCAGCAAGCCTTATGCTCTGTCTCTGGTTGGGTCCAGCTGAGACTTACGGTTGTTTTTCGTTTGCTCCAGCATTTCAGTGGTTTCTTGCTGTCGAGTACTCACCGTTGTTTCCTCTCTGTGGTTGTTTGATTTTTGTTTATTCAGCGATGAAACACTGATGAGTTTGGAGGTCTTCATGCGGACTGAACAATCATTAGTCTAAATCGCGACGGAGTTTAAGGTCGAGGATTGCGGCAGCGTGGGATCGATTTTAACCCCCCCCCCCCCCCACACACACACACACACACTAAACACACACAGAAAGTGGAATTCGTTTCACTGAACGTTCCAAGGCGGTTCTCCTGTCGCGTTTTATTTTTGTTATGGTTTGTCTTTGAGTGTGTGTATCGCTTGTATATTTTTTGTTTTGGATAGCCGAATGGCCATTTTGTGGGAAAGTGACTGTCCTTTTGGCTTTCCGCTGCTGCTGTTTCCAATGGTGTCTAGTTATTTCATGTTTGTGCTTCTTTCCCTTTGGTGACTCTGGTGGGAGCTGTGGGTTAATTGTATCGATTCCTGATCATTGCCTGTGCTTCTAATTTGGTTGTACTAAGGCAAATTAACTACAGCCTTTGACTGAAGAGAAGTTTTTAGTAACTGATTATAACTGTCATCGCTACATGTGTTACGGAAGGCCAAGACAGACTTCCTACGCTATATTGGTTAAATAAGCTTCATAAAAGACCATACAAAGCAGAGTTTATTACAAATTCAAGCCCTTGTACGACTAGTGAACTTTTCTAAATTATTAACTTCGTGTCCAACATAAACTAGACTCCGGGCGTTTTCGTGCTTTTGGCCTGTCTACTCATGATTTTCCACGCTTTACACTACGCTTCCTCATAAATGGTGTCGCGGTTTTTTTTCTTTTCGTTTGTGAGTGTTTGTATCCCTTATATATTATTTTGTTTTGGATAGCCAATTGGCCATTTTGTGGGAAAGTAACCGTCCTTTTGGCTTTTCGCTTTTATTATGTCCATTAGGATCTAGTTATTCCATGTTTGTGTTTCTTTCCCGGGGAGCTGTGGGTTAATTGTATCGATTCCTGATCATTGCCTTCATTTCTATTGTTTATGATTTACTTAAATGGGCATTCCGTATAGAAGATTCCCTCTGTCTTGCATGTAATGTAAGAAATAATGTTGTTGTTTTTTCGCTTCTGAAGAGCATAAAATTTACACATTATTGTCATGTCAGACAGTGTGTACAGCTCTCGCCTTTCTACTTGACAATATTCTATATACGATTTGGTGCTACTTATCTAGACAAATTGTGGGATATCCGATTGGTTCGAATTGTGCACCACTTGTGGCTGACTGCTCTTGTTTTGTAATGAAAGAGACACTACAGTGTCCCTTTACGTTGTAAACAAATCTGAAATTTTGTCGATGCTAGATAATTGAATGATCTTTTCAATATTAAAAACAAGAGGGCCATGATGGCCCTGGATCGCTCACCTGTTCCATATTGTACAAATGAAATTGTAGATAATATATGGTAGAGTAGAGCGTTTGAGCAATTTTGGTTGACCAAAGGAAGTTTGTATAATTTTAGCCATCTTGTTCATCTAAGCACAACAGTTTGAGCAATTTTGGAAGAGTGTCACCAAAGGAACATTCCTGTGACATCACGTGACATAGTTCGTGAAATGAAGACCCCATAAACCCCACTCCATATAGAGAAAACTGGGGTTTATGGGGGTATACGTTATTTTTCTTATTTCTACTCCAAGACATAGGCTGTGAGTACTCGTTAGATTGGCCTCAATGAGGCAGTTCTAACAAAGACCAACATGTGTTTTGAGCATTGATAAGAAAAAATATCATGGATTTTCATCAGAAAAGTTGCTATTTTAGAGATATGAAAAATGCACTTTGTCACACGGGTGAGTTATGATGAAATTAATCTGAAATCCATCAACTGGTTAAGCAGGAGAAGTTTTTTTTAAAGTTTTTCTATTATTAGCTCTAGCGGACACCTTTTTCATCCCAGCAGAATTGTTTGAACAATTTTAATAGAGGGTCACCCATGAAACAATCCTGTGAAATTATATCGAAATCCATCCACTGGTTAAGGGCCAGAAGTCGTTTAAAGTTTGTTTTTTTTTCTTTTTTAGCCCTGGTGGCCATCTTTTCATCCGAGCAGAGCAGTTTGAGCAATTTTGGTAGAGAGTCCATCAAGGATCATTCTTGTGCAGTTATTTCAAAATCTATCCATAGTTAGGGAAGAGGAGACTTTTAAAGATTTTTCTATTTTTAGCTCTGGCGGCCATCTTGTTCATCCCAGCGAGACATTTTAAGCAATTTTTGTTGAGGGTCACCCAAAGAACATTCCTGTTAAATTATTTTGAAACCCATCCACTGGTTAAGGATAAGAAGTCATTTAAAGGTTTTTCTATTTTTAGCTCTGGTTGCCATCTTGTTCATCCGAGCATAATTAACGGTTTCAGCAATTTTGGTAGAGGATCACCCAAGGAACATCTCAATGAAATTATTTTGAAATCTAACCACTGGTTAAGGAGACGAAGACGTTTAAAGGTTTTCTATTTTCAGCTCTGGTGGCCATTTTGTTCATCCAAGCGGAACGGTTTGAGCATTTTTGGTAGAGAGTCACCCAAGGAACCTTATGAAATTATTTCAAAATCCATGCACTGGTTAAAGAGGAGAAAACGTTAAAGGTTTTTTCTATTTTTAGCTCTGGCGGCCATCTTGTTCATCCGAGTGGACTAATTTGAGCAATTTTGGTAGAGGGTCACCCAAGGAACATTCCTGTGAAATTATTTTGAAATCTATTCACTGGTTAAGGAGAAGAAGTCGTTTAAAGGTTTTTTCTTTTTTAGCTCTGGCGGCCATCTTGTTCATCCGAGCGGAAAGGTTTAAGCAATTGTGGTAGAGAGTCACCAAAGGAACCTTCTTGTGAAATTATTTCAAAATCCATGCACTGGTTAAGGTGGTGAATTCGTTTAAAGGTTTTTCTATTTTTAGCTCTGGTGGCCATCTTGTTCACCCGAGCGGAACGGTTTGAGTAATTTGAGTAATTTTGGTAGAGGGTCACCCAAGGAACATTCCTGTGAAATTATTTCAAAATCCATGCACTGGTTAAGGAGGAGAAGTCGCTTCAAGGTTTTCTATTTTTAGCTCAGGCGGTCATCTTGTTCACCCGAGCGGAACGATTTGGGCAATTTTGGTAGAGAGTCACCCGAGGAATGTGTGTGTGAATTCGGGTTTAACGTTGCTTTCAACAATTTTTCAGTGACAGTCATATCACGACGGTGTCTGTTGCGACAGGGAGCTCAATGCTCACTTTTATAGTGCTGCCTCACTGAAGTATCATGTCCCAGACACATTACATGATACCGCATCCAGTCACATTATGCTGACACTGGGTCGACCAGTCCTAGCTCTACCCCGTAAATCTGAGTGCCAAGCGAGGAGCAGCTAGTACCATTGTTAACGACTTTGGTATGTCGCGGCCCGGTTTTCTATTTTTAACTCTGGCGGCCATCTTGTTCACCCGAGCGGAAAGAGAAAAATATATGCTTGCAATGTTTTCAGTATGCAGTTTCGTAAAATCGTTCTTCGATATAAAAAGATTGGGTACAACATTAATATTATACGGCAGACTGTATGCTTAGTAGTAAACCCATTCACAGTTGATAATTTTGCTTCCCTCTTTACGAGCGTAATTGTACGCCAGTGGATCAGGCCTCACATTCTATGACGGTTCCAGCGTAAAGGCTTACATATGTAATGTCGGTTGGTACCTGGTGCTCTGTCTTCGGACCCATCGGAGTCTAACTGTTGGTTTTCTTTTGCTCCAGCATGTCAGTGTTTTTTTTTGTGTGTGGTATTTTTGCTGTCGAGTCCCAACCGTTGTTTTGTCTCTGTGGTTGTTTGATTTTGTGTTGTCGGAGATGTTGCACTGATGAGTTAGGAAGCCTTTATGTGGACTGAACAAATTATTTGTCTAAATCGCGACGGAATCAAGGGCGAGGATTGCGGCCGCGTTAAATCGATTTAAGGCTGCAGTGAAATACTATTTACTGACAGTTCAAAGGCAGTTCTTCTGTCATGCTTTATTATTGTTATAGTTCGTCTTTGCATGTGTGTATTGTAATGCTTATTTCTTTTTATTTTGGATAGCTTTTGCTTGTTTGATTTGAGGTTTAACTTCCTCGTCAACACTGTGAAGGTCATTTTGGAGACGTTGCTTCCAATTTGTGGGATCTTTACCCTACATTGAGCTGAAATGACATCTCAAGGAAACCAATAGGGTTTTGTAGCATGGACGATCCGCCTCGCCCCGCGGTTCCTGGACAGGCTTAGATCCCCTAAGCGGTTTACCAGTACTAGTGTGCGGGCCGGATTCAGCTCTGCGTGGAAGGATCATGCAGCCCATATATTTCTTCAAGCCCCTATGGGCGGGGGCCGGATTTTTGGATAGCTGTTTGGTCATTACTGACCTTATGATGTTTCCATTAGGGTTTAGTTATTTCGTGTTCTGGTTTCTTTCCCTTTCGTGTCATTGATGGGGGTGAAGGGTAATTGTATGGATTCCTGATCATTGCCTTTTCTTCTTTTCTACACTGTAAGCAAAGTATAAGGATTTTAGGATTAAACGAAACAGTATAAGTCTTCGTCCACGACCATTTTCCCAGCTTATTCACCACGTGGCCAAGTCCATGATATGAACACCCCCTAAATCCCACTTTATAAAGAGAAAACTGGGGTTTAAGGGGGTGAACATTATTTTTCTTATTTCTGCTTCAAAACATAGGTTGTGGGTACTCGTTAGAACCGCCTCAATGAGGCGGTTCTCACGAGCACCCACAACCTATGTTTGTAATATAAATAAGAAAAGTATCATGGATTTTCATCAGAAAGGTAGCCATTTTGGAGATGTGAAAAAAGCACTCAGTCGCACGGGCGTGTCATCATCATGACAGTCAATCGACTCATCGGTGCAGTCAGTGCTTTGATTTTAGAATAGTTGAGGGTTTCCCGACGTTTTATTTTTATTTCGATACGAACCTGTTGTCTGGAGCAGTGGAATTATCGTAGCTCTCTGTAGTTGGTGTTTCTATGGCAACGACTAGCCAGGTAACAATTAGGCAATGAAGAGAGGAGATCAAACAGATGTAATAAAGACAAGAGGTGTCCATAGTTAGAGTGGCCCCGTTACTTTTCTGGCTATAACCATCAGACGCATCTTTCACGTCGTGGAGTCAGGGAGTCTGGATTCTGAAACAGAAGGAACATTTGAGGCAAATCCTGGAAAAATGTCTTTAGAATTTAGAATTCTTCGTTATGTTCTCAAGTGCGCGTGCACGGGCAACTTAGAGAGCTAGATGCATAAAACATCCATCAGAAATCCTCTCAATGTCTACAATCAGCAAAGGCTCTGGCGCGACTGCTCTTATGCGCATGCTCTCCCGGGCCTTTGCTGATCGCTTAAGAGAAAATACGTTTTTCTCATGAGCTAATTTTAATGACCAATTAGCGACATTCTTCAAACCCCCATCCGATTCTCCGAGACAAAAGCTATATCAGTCTTCACATCATTGATCTTTAGAAATGCACTTCAAGTTGTTATGATTCGATGCACCATAGTCGTGTATCACGAAAATACGCCTATATAATTCTGACCCCCTTGAACCCCACGTTTATGTAGTGAAACTAGGGTTAAAGGGGCAAACCTTATTTTTCTTATTTCTGCTCTAAAATATAGATTGTTGGTACTCGTTAGAACCGCCTCGCCGAGGCGGTTCTAACGTGTACCCACAATCTATATTTTGAGCAGAAATAAGAAAAAGTATCACAACTTTTCATCAAAAATGTTTTCGTTTTTGCACGATTTAAATTTACAATGTATCTGTATAGGCGTATTTTCGTAATGGGTTTAACAATACTGATTTTGCTAAACGAAGTCACAAAAGAAACAATATAAACTGCCGAGTAAACTTGGAAGTTTGCAGATTAATATTCCCAGGTTTGTTTGAATTGAGGTTTAACCTCGCCATCAACACTTCTTAGGTCATTTTGGGATCGTCGCTTCCAATTTCGTGGGCTTGTACTTGACACTGAGATTAAATGACATCTCCAACCCTGTCACCAAATAAAACCAATAGGGTTACATGTATACGCATGGGCGGTCCTACTCGCATCACTTTGCCTAGGCATGCCTTCTAAGTGGTTTACCAGTACCAATGTGCGATCGATGCCAGCTCTGCGTTGAAATATCTTGCAGCCTTATCTATTTCTTCAATAGATCTGTATAGAAATTGTCAATGCGCACGAGCAAATAAATATTTCATGCAGACAGTGGAAGATTGCTATACGCCATGACCTTTAAAAACCTATCAACGACAGGAGTCTGAAGTTTTAAAATTATCAGATAATCTCCCTTTAAATAAGGAAATATAGCCTTGTTTCAATACATGTCGATATTTTGGGGAACTTCAATTTTCAATGGAGTGGCCATTGACAGTGGTGTTCAAACACATTTGTTTTCTGAACTAGAGAACCCTTGGTAAAAAGTTTAATACTTCCACCTGCTGATGTTCCTATGTTTTGCGGGCATGCACTTCAAGTATTTAATTAAAGGCTTGAAGAGCAAAATTGCAGAAATCGTTTCATTAAGGGTAATTTTTCATTCTTTTAACTCTCTTTCTATGCAAAAATGACAGTATGGCCCCTTGGCTGTTGAAGGCAATCCTAAACTATGATAACGCTCAGAGGGCCAGGCAATTTATGATAATAAACAGACAAGTGGGTATTCTTTCCAAAAAGTAATAAATAAATAAATAAATAAATAAATAACCGACAATGAGATGGAATGACATGTGGGCGCGCCTCCGTGGGGCGGTTCTAACGAGCACCTTTAACCTATCTATTGGAGACGCAATACGAATAAAACAGCGAAAACTGGGGGTACGAGCAATATTTTCCTTATTGTTAAACAAAGACAAATTAGGGTACACGTCAGAGTCGCCTCAGTGAAATTCTAAGTAGCACCCGCAGTCTATGTTAGATTATGCGTAGGCGTTAGAACCACACCAATTGACAAACAACCTTCTTTACACAGCTCACATACAGCGACAAAAAATAGCGCGGTTGTAAATGATTATGTAAATATTACGAAAGGGCATTAGGGCCAGGTGTACTTTTTTCTTTTGATAGGTATCTCGAAATTTCGACTTAGTAACTCGAAATTTCGACTTATTAACTCGAAATTTCGACTTTTATCTCGAAATTTCGGCATAATAACTCGAAATTTCGACATAGTAACTCGAAATTTTCGAATTATTAACTCGAAATTTCGACATAATAACTGGAAATTTCGACTTATTAACTCGAAATTTCGACTTATTAACTCGAAATTTCGACTAAGTATCTCGAAATTTCGACTTAGTAACTCGAAACTTCGACTTACTTTCTCGAAATTTCGACTTAATAACTCGAAATTTCGACTTATTAACTCGAAATTTCGACTTATTAACTCGAAATGTCGACTTATTAACTCGAAATTTTGTTAGTATCTCGAAATTTCGACTTAGTATCTCGAAATTTCGACTTAGTAACTAAAAATTTCGACATACTATCTCGAAATTTCGACTTAATAACTCGAAATTTCGACTTATTAACTCGAAATTTCGACTTAGTATCTCAAAATTTCGACTTACGAGATATTAAGTCCTATACACACAGTTACGGAATTGAGACATTGGCTTGGCTAGCTAGAAGCCCGGATTTGAATCCCCTGGAACATATTTGGGAGATTCTTGGGGGTCGAATACAGAACATTGAACACCCCCACGCCCCCACTCCCCTACCCCACTGTTACCTCCCTTCCATTATCTACCTTGGTAGATCATATGCATAGACGGGCCTCCGTGGCCTAGTGGATAAGAGCGCTGACTCTTAGTCATTAGGTCTCTCACCGCCATAGGTTCGAGCCTCGCTCGGGCCACGTGTGAGACGCCAAGTTCTGCAACGGAAGGTCAGGTGGTTTTTCTCCGGGTACTCCGGTTTTCGCCCACCTCTGATTAACGATCGGCTCGATATGAGTGAAATAATCTTGAAAGGGCCGTAAAACCCAAACCAAATAAAAAAAAAAAAAAAAAAAAAAAAGATCATATGCATAGCTTCTGCTTATAACGTTCCACTCTCTGACAACGTGTCAGAGAGTCGACTCTTTGGCTCAGCGGTTAGAGCACTGGACTATCACCCGAGCGGCCCGGGTTCGAATCCTACCATAGGCGGGGATTATTTCAGGCTATGCATCTTTCCTTTGTTACGGCTTTCAGGTCGTAAGACCACCACCACACACGCGTGGCTAGAGCTGACCAGCCATCAATTTTGACGTCTGACCGATGGGATGAAACGAAGGGTCTAGGAATCTGCTGCTCTATCAAAATGATACATTCTGACACCGCATTTTCTGTCCGGTTTTTGCTCTGTTAAGTTAGTCATGGTGTTCGTGTTGCCTAGTTTACCATCTTTTGGGTCGATTCTTTTACATTCGATCCAAAGTAACTACCTACAGAAGCTTCTCGCCTGCTATTGTCCACGTGACTATCGCTGACCAGATGAACGTACCGGTTATTTAATGAAGCTCTCTTCTGCGGCGTCTGATCAGGGTCTACACTGTTTGCAATGTCCATGTTCACCGGTCCAGTCTACATGGCGCACTGACGTCACAAGGAAAGCTATAGCGCTGCTATAAATAACTGGTACCTGGATTTTGAACATGGTCAGTGATAGTCACGAGGTCAATAGAAGGCGGGAAGCTTCTGTAGTTAGTAACTTTTAGTCAATTGATAATTAATCGACCCAAGCGCGGCGTCTGATCAGGATCTATAGGTTTTGCTTATAGTATAGGAATTTAAAGAATAAACGAAACATGTACCAATCCACACTCGAAGACAATCGACCCACCAGTGCTGTCAGTGCTTTGCTATATACATGATTTTTACAGCACACGATGAGAAATTTTGATACCGAAAAAGACTGTCAAATATGACTTTTAGCCCGCTTTTGTTTTACTGAAACGGGGTTGAGTTTGTTTGTTTGATTTGAGGTTTACACTGTATTGGTCATTTTGAAAACATTGCTTCCACTGTTGTGGGACTTTTACCCAACGTTGAGATGAAATTACTTGTCAAGCCCTGTCGCCTAATGGAACCAATAAGGTTTATAAGCATGGACGGTCCGACTCGCACCGCTTTACCTGGGCAGGCTTAGATCCTCTAAGCGGCTTACCAGTACTCGTGTGCGGTCGGATTTCAGCTCTGCGTTGAGGCACCATGCAGCCCATCAATTTCTTCAAGCCCCGATGGGCGGGGGCCGTGAAACGGGATTGAATTCGCGACGTCCTGATGAGACAGAAAACCCTCTGTCTCTTACATGATACATGTTTTGGGCCTCTAGTTTTATAGTTCTTGAGAAATATTTGATAAAATTAACAATGGCCAATATAGAGAGAAAGAAGAATGAAAGAACATGTGAAAAAATACACCGAGAAAGGTCATTGGCGTTTACACGATACAAGTAAGCCGATATTGACCATAGTCTCACAATGATATCACATAATTTGCATAATCTGCTTGATGTAAACTTGTTTTCAAAGCGGGGGTATTATGAAACGGGGTGTTTAACATTAACTGTGTGTTTAGGACTTAATATCTCGTAAGTCGAAATTTCGAGATACTAAGTCGAAATTTCGAGTTAATAAGTCGAAATTTCGAGTTATTAAGTCGAAATTTCGAGTTACTAAGTCGAAATTTCGAGATACTAAGTCGAAATTTCAAGTTACTAAGTCGTAATTTCGAGTAAATAAAGTCGAAATTTCGAGATAGTAAGTCGAAATTTCGAGTGACTTAGTCGAAATTTTGAGATACTAAGTCGAAATTGCGAGTTAATAAGTCGAAATTTCAAGTTAATGAGTCGAAATTTCGAGTTAAAAGTCGAAATTTCGAGTTATTATGTCGAAATTTCGAGATACTAAGTCGAAATTTCGAGTTAATAAGTCGAAATTTCGAGTTACTAAGTCAAAATTTAGAGTTAATAAGTCGAAATTTCGAGTTATTATGTCGAAATTTCAAGTTAATAAGTCAAAATTTCGAGTTAATAAGTCGAAATTTCGAGTTACTAAGTCGAAATTTCGAGATACCTATCAAAAGAAAAAAAGTACACCTGACCCTAATGCTCTTTCGTAAAATATAAACCATCACGAAAACACGTCTTTATCATTTTGACCCATTTGAACCCATTTTAAAATAGTAAAACTCTGCTCTAAATTATAGATTGTGGGTACTCGTTAGAACCCGCCTCAAAGAGGCGGTTCTAACGAGTACCCACAATCTATATTTTGAGCAGAAATAAGAACAATATGACAATTTTCATCTTACAATCTTCATTTTTTCGGCAGTAAACTTTGCAATGTATTTGTATAGGCGTGTTTTCGTAATGACGCGTTGGAACCACCTCAACTGACAAGCAACCTTCTTTACAAAGCACACTTAAAGCGACAAAAATAGCGCGGTTGTACAGGATTCTACATATACATTGAATAAATCAGACTTTCGGATGAGTCTTTAAACCGAGGTCCCGTCTCCGTATGTTGGTGGGACGTAAAACTCAGACACTCACTCACTCATTGTATAAACGCTTTTGGCACCGTTTAACTTATACCACGAGGATAATAACACTAAAACTTAGATTCACTAGTAACTTTGTGTCGATTGACAAACAATCGCCCCAAAAGGATTGCTTTTAACGCACTTTAAAGATCAGTGTCAGTTGATTCGTTGACATTTTCTTCGATACAACATCAAGCATTTAAATGGACTGGCTTTTCGACGATTTCTGAAATTAATGGGATCTAAACCAAATCGATTAAGGCGTAACTAAGCTGATGGTGTAATATCTGAAGCATTTTAAATAGGCCTCGGTAAGAGTGCAGACTCACTCTGAATCATAAGGTCTCTCATCGCTGTGGGTTCGAGCCTAGCTAAGGTAAAATATGAAATGGCATATACTGCAGCGGAAGGTTAGGTGATATTTCTACGGGTATTCCGGTTTTCGCCCACCTCTGATTAACTATCGGTTCGATATAGGTGAAACAATCTTGAAAGGGTCATAAAACTACAAAACTGGTCCTCACGAAAACACGCCTATATAATTTGACCCCCACAATCCCCATTTCATTTGGTAAAACTGGGGTTTACATGTACATTATTTGTCTTATTTCTGCTCAAAAACATAGATTGTGGATACTCGTTAGAACCGCCACGCCGAAAAACATTGTTGGTAGTCGTTAGAACATAGATTGTGGTTACTTGTTAGAACCACCTCACCGGCAGAAATACGTAAAATATCAGAATTTTTTATCTGAAAATTTTCAGTCTTTTCGGTGATAAAATCTTCACTTTATTTAAATAGGCGTGTTTTCGTAGTGGTTTTAAAGGGTTGAAAGGGTTGAACCCCCCCCCCCCCCCCCCCCCCACACACACACACAAAGGTGTATTCGTTCTTCTTAATCTCGTCCTATTAGATGTGCCGTTTTCATGTTCTCTCTACTTACAATCGTCTTGTACATTAATCCGCTTTTCAGACCAAGTTATTAGCATTTTATTTTAAAATACATCCGTATTTTGGAATTTCTGGCCAACAGTGCGATCACTGGCTAATTAATCATCACAGAGGCTGTGCAGAAATGCAGAAAATAGCTTAAAGCTTAATTCTTCTTTTTTTTTCAAGGGAAAGGATTCATCGAAAAGGAGGTCACTATTTCCAAGCATTTTGCATCCCACAATAATAAGGGACTCGTGAAGAGCTAATTATTACCTTTAAAAGTAAACCCTCTTTTCAGAGAGCTGCAGGCAAACATATAAGTTCTAAAAGTTGTTTCCCTTATTTAAGAATGAAAACACTGACCGATTTGTTTGTTTGATTTGAGGTTTAACGTCCCCGTCAACACAGATTGGAAAATAGTCCAGAACGGAGATGATTGTATCGTTTAACCCTGAAATTCCTGTATCTTATGCAAACAGTGTAGACCCTGATCAGAGGCCGCGTTCTGTGGCGTCATATCCGGGTCTACACTGTTCGTGAAACCCAACATAATTATGCGTCCATTCGATAATTCTACAAGTAACCCCCTTTTCAGACACTCTGGCATCACAAAGACAAGAATAGTCCTGCTATAATTAGCCTGTACATCGACAACGTAAAAGCTACTGCGCTTTGTAACTTTGGGTTTACTGACAAACAATCGAACGAAAAATAGAAACTTTTATCATGTCAAGTATATCAATTTCCCTGAACTTGTGATTATATGTTTCTCGATACGAACACAAACGTGTCATTATTGGCCCAGAGTCCCTGGAAAATAAATGAAAGCCATCGTCATTAGCATGCATGATGATACTCATCACACATGCGAGCTGGCTCAGGCGAGACTGCGCATGGGCACAGTCTCGCAAGAATCTTTACTGCTCGCTACCTTGTAGCAGAGACCTAGAGGTAGCTTGATACAAGACGCCACGCGTCTACACATGCGAATTGTAAGAACATTTATTGCATTGTGAAATCATGCCTATTCAAATATATTGAAATTTTATCACCAAAATAATAATAATAATAATAAAATAAATAAATTTTTCAGATAAAAACTCTTGATATTTTTCATATTTCTGCTAAAAACGTAGATAGTGCGAACTCCTTAGACTCGAGGCAGTTCTGACGAGTACCCGAAATAAGAACTATGATGTTTACCACAGAAAATCCCAGTTTTACAATATAAAAGTGGGGTTTAAGGAAGTAAAACCAGTGCTTCAACTGAAGTGCACGACCCGCCGGATGCTTTTAGCTTTATGAGTGTTACCATATATGGGTATGGCGGCCATTTTGGTCATGTGACCTGGACCTAAAACGGTTCCCCCAATAAATGCGCCTTATCGTAAGGAGCAAAACTATATCTTATAGTTTAGTACTGTATTCTGAATCGTTTGCAGGATTAAATGCATTCTCACTTTTCCAATACAAAAGCATATGTGTCAAAGTTTGACCTAGGCACAAAGAAGGTCAAGGTCAACCCAGGGTCCCCATTTTAGCAATTTATGATGGGCCTACGTCCCAGATGCTATTTATCAAGTTTCGTGGAAATCTGCCCAGTGGTTCTGGAGAAGACTATTTTTGAAGGGTTTTTACCATATATGGCTTGGCGGCCATTTTGGTCATGTGACCTGGACCCCATGAGCAAATTTTGGTTTCCCCCATCCCATAGAGGCTCCATATGAAATTTGACTTCCATCGGCCCAACGGTTTCCGAGGAGAAGCAGTTCGAAAATTTTCACATGTTTTGCCTCGGCGAGGCTATACTAAATGGAATGTAATATTTCGCAAGTCCATTGGTTAGATCTCATTGATATCTATCAGTATGCCATAAATTGTTTAAATATTACAAGCGGTTAAGTCACTATCACCAATTTTCACAAACGGGTTACGGACGGACAGACAGACAGACCATATATGGCTTGGCGGCCATTTTGGTCATGTGACCTGGACCCCATTAGCAAATTTTGGTTTCCCCCATCCCATAGTGGCTCCATATGAAATTTGACTTCAATCGGCCCAACGGTTACCGAGGAGAAGCAGTTCGAAAATTTTCACATTTTTCGCCTCGGCGAGGCTATACTAAATGGAATGTAATATTTCGCAAGTTCATTGGTTAGATCTCATTGATATCTATCAGTATGCCAAAAATTGTTAAAATATTCCAAGCGGTTAAGTCACTATCACTAATTTTCACAAACGGGTTACGGACGGACAGACAGACTGACAGACTGACAGAATGACACAGTAATTTTAGGGCACTCTTAGAAAATCAATCGACTTCAGTCGGTCGCTTTTTCTGTGGGTCGTGCAATTATTAAGGCGTGTTTTCGCGATGTAGAGAATATTCTTAACGCAGTCAAGTAAGACAGACTGAATGTACGAAGGTCGTTCAATAATTACAGTCCAACATGTTAAGGGACAACCAAAATATGCGTGCTTAAGACAGGTGCTGGCCGTACCTACTTAGAGTCACGCGTGACTCCTTTTTCCACGTAGTCAGTCCACAGCAAGAAGCACTTCCTCCATCGATGCCCCAACACTTAAAGTCCATTTTTGTAGAATTCAGAATCTTTAGAGTCTATCAACCCTCCAACCGCTGCCTTAAGCTCTTCATCGGACCGGAAGTGACGTCTACACAATTCTTTCTTCAAGTTCGGAAACTAAAGGTAATCACCGGGTGCCTGATCAGGAGAATAGCGTGGATATGGTAAGGGGACCAAACCATTCCTCTTCATTGCGTCCATAGAAACTTTGCAATTATCTTTGACGCACAAACAGTTTTAATACATTTATTTTTCGCAATAATTCTTCACTATCGACTCTACCATACCTTTTGTAATTTCCCACGCCTTTACTATACTATAGCTACACCCTACAAGTAACACACATCCATGCCCTAACTATGTCAGCATCATTGATTGCAACACAGGTTGTCCCCATTTTATCTATGCCTCTCCAAATATTGGCACAATAGTCTCCGTTAATAATCTGGCCATGAGATGAATAGTCCCCCAACAGAATCCCTCAGCTATCCCAAAACACAGTTGACAATACCTTGTCAACTGAAGACTGAGTCTTGCATTTCTTTGGACGCGGTGAACCGTGGCCAGTCCATTGTTTACTCTGCTGTTAAGGCTCAGGATCAAAGTGATGGATCCAAGTTTCGTCCCTGGTAACAATTCTCTCAAGAAAATCTTCCGGATCCGAATTATATTTTTCCAAAAGTGACTCAGACATGGACACTTGGACGGCTCGTTTTTCTTTTCTAAGGCATTTTGGCACCAAATATGCTGTAAGCTTCCTCATGCCGTTCATGTTATTTCAGCGAAATTAATTCACTGCTTTACTAGTTCCCTTATGTTTTCACCAGTGACGTCACAGTCATCAGTAGCGTTCAGCAGTCTTTCCGTAAACTTCACCCAATTCCTCATAAATATCCTGTTTGTCTTTTTTTTACAAAATCAGGTATCTACACAATTTGTGAAGAAAATTCGGCAGCACTGACTCCTGCCATGTTATTTTACCTCGCATGACCATCAAATTCTATACTGACAGATAAAAATGTGTAACCATGCATAAGGCATGGATGTTTTATATGTGAAAAGTTTGTACTTGTCATGGGTCAGTAACTGTGTAAAGGCCAGTGAAATAATGAACGACCCTCGTACATATACAGTGAAATTCCACTATTAAGACCACCTAAAATTATGACTAATTCTGCCTCAAAAGGCTTATTTAATTGGTTGCAGCTATTCTTTTTTTGAGTTTTCTGGATACAGTGACCTCTGGTCAGAAACCACCTTTGGGACTGTTCAAAAGTGGTCTTTAAGACCACTTTTGAACAGTCCAGCCCCAAAGCTGGTCTTAATATAGGAATTTTACTGTATTTAATAATCGTTGTACAAGATAACCTCCATAGCTAACCCAGGACATTCCATATTATTTTTATATTTTAGAATAATTCATGAAGTAGAAACTTCGAAGCTGTTTGGCTGACTGGCAAGGATAGATTACATTATGCTTTTGTTTTCAGAAATACCTTTTTTTTCATATCATTTTGTATATTTTATACTAAGGGCGAATGTTGTGGTTTATTCACCCTTGCCCAGTAAAACGTATACTAAGAATTAAGGCAGGGAACTGTGGTCACGTAAAGTTGATTAATGTTCCTCCGCCCAGTAAAAATTAAGTAAGAACTAAGGGCGAAAATTGTGACCATGCAAAATCGATTAATGCCCCCTCCCAGTAAAACTGTTACTAGAACTGAAGACGAGGATTGTGGCCATGTAAATTTCGATTTTAGTCCCTGGCAAATGTTTACTTGCCGTTTCAAGGCGGTTCATCTGCTGTGGTTTATAATTGTCATTGTATAAAATTTCTAGTAATATTTGTTTTATTTTGGATAGCCGTTCTGCCATTTTTTTAATTATGGCTCGAACACCGATGGCTCGTTTACCATGGCTGAGTCGAACCCGTTCTTGAGTCCCTAGGGAATTTCGCTACATAATAAATAGTAAGGGGGGAAATGCTATTTTCGTTCCTTATCTTTCCAATGTATGCTGTGTGAACTCATTAGAATCGCCTTACCGAGGCGATTCTAATGAGTACACACAGCATACATTTATATTATAGAACACCGAAAAGAAGTCCCAAATTATCCCCTTTATGTCTTCTGGTAGTAACCTTCAGTGGCTCGAACTACCCCTGTCTCGAACAGATGTTCGTGGTCCCAAATGTGTTCGAGCCATTGACGTTGGACTGTAGAAGTGAAGGTACCGAACAGAAATCGATACAGTTTCCTCCCAACTCCCATCTTAGACACCAAAGGGAAAGAAACACAAACATACTTAACTTCACTACAATGGAAACTTAACAAGCGGAAAACCAAAAGGAAAGTTACCTTCCCAAAAATGACCAAACGGCCATTACAAAAACACGCCTATACAAATACTTTGTAAACTTTATCGTCGAAAAAATAACAATTTTAAGATGAAAAATTGTGATATTTAATTGTGAAAAATTGTGGTTATTTAATTGTGAAAATTTGTGGTTAGAACCGCCTCATCGAGGCGGTTCTAACGAGTACCCACAATCTATATTGGTTTCTTATTTCTGCTTAAAATATAGATTGTTGGTACCCGTTAGAACCGCCTCATTGAGGCGGTTCTAACGAGTACCCATAATCTATATTTTTGAGCAGAAATAAGAAAAATAAGGTTTACCCCTGTAAACCCCACTTTTTCTATATAAAAGTGGGGTTCCAGGGGGTCAATATTATATAGGCGTGTTTTCGTGATGTATCCAAAATAATAAAAACATATTTAATTGGAATACATACATGCAAAGACGAACTACAACAATAATAAACCACAACAGACGTGCCGCCATCGAGATTTTTCTGGGAGCTTGCGGCAACAATCCTCGCCATTGGTTCCGTTGTGGTTCAGACAAATAATTTGTTGTCTGCTAGGAGGATTTCTAACTCATCATTTTCATGTTTCCTACTCATTACAGTGATTCCAATGTACATGCTTTTTGAAAGCTGATGACCAAGGCAATAAACACAGATGATGTTTGTGACTGGTACATGTAATGTAATGGAATAGGAATGGAACCTAATAGGCCTTTTCCGGTAAGCATACAGCACTCATATTACATGTATGTAGGCTGACTTTGTAATTATGGGCGTGTTAAATGCTGAGTCTTGTAGCACAAAGACTAGATCTGAAATAATGTTCTTACTCGTACATGTATTTCACACAAGTTTGGTTTCTGCAAGCATTTTTAGACACTGACCATTGACACATTTGAGAAATAGGCTGGACTGTTTCCGCACAGAGCCGAAACCTTTTAGAATGTATAAGCCTGCCCAGGAAAAGTGGTGCGAGTCGGTCCACTCCTGAAACCTAGCGGCATTTTTGGCGGTTGGGCTTCCACTTCTATTTAGATGTCATTTGAACTCGATGTCGAGTAAAAGTCATACAAGATCAGAAGCAACGTCTCAAAAATAATCTACCCCAAAACAAACTCACCGTTGTCTCACCTCTGTGGTTCTTTGATTTCTGTGTTCACGGAGATGTTGCACTGATGAGTTAGGAGGCCTTCATGCGGACTGAACAAATTATTTGTCTAAATCGCGACGGAAGTAAGGGCGAGGATTGTGGCCACGTAAAATCGACTTAAACCCCCCCCCCCCCCCCCCCCAGTGGAAATCTTCCACTGACCGTTCCAAGGCGGCTCTTCTGTGGCGATTTATTTATGTTGTTGTTTGTTACTTACTGTGTGTATCACTTGTGTCTTTTAATTTTGGATGGCCATATGGCCATTTTGTGGGAAAGTAACTGTCCATATGGCCTTCCTTTGTTTAGGTTTCCATTATGGTCTGGTCGCTTAATGTTTGTATTTGTTTCCCTTTGGTGTCTTTTATGGATGGAGTAAGTTAATTGTATCAATGCCTGATCTTTGTTTTACTTCTACTTTACAATAAGTTTTTTTTCATGCGCTGTGTCACATTTAATGATTCGATCGAGCCCCGAAACTCATCAGGTCAACAAGTCTGTGAAATGAAGAACTTTATAAAGAGTAAACCGTTGTTTACATGGGTATTCATGGTTTTCCTTATTTTTGCTCAAAAATCATAGATTGTGAGTACTCAGAATACTCGTTAGAATCAAACGAGCACCGATAACCTATGTCTTGAGTATAAGTAAGAAAAATATTACACATTTTCATTAGAAAAGTAACCATTCTGGAAATATCTTACGGATGTGTAATGCAAGGAAGCAAAAATATCTTCGGGCATGTGCAGACAGTTAAGACTCGGATCAGCCTGCGCAACAACCAAATCAGAAGAAAATACTTATTGAAGAAACTTGAGTCAACGCATATCAATTTACTTCCCTGAGAACGGCTTAAAGCACCTTTTCGTTTGTTGTGACGTATTACTTGACACGTTTTTTTCCAATGATTATGCTAATTCCTATTCATGTCTCTTCTTGCTAACTGGAAATTATTAAACAGGAAACAAGATTCCGGATCATGGAAAACATAAATCATTGAAAGACTGTAAAATCAGATGCCTTGGGGAAGTTTGGTATAAAAACATTACAAAGTCAATAATCAATAACACTTTTATCATATCTGTATTATTCCCAGGTAAATGAAGGGGAATAGATATTGTAATTAAAAGGCGGACAGCTGAGCTCTTGTAATGATATTAAAGCCATAAAAAGCGATAAAATACATATGGGTATTATCGGTCACAGAATCTAATGGAGAAAGAAAAATCGTTAGGGAAATATATAACTGTGAAAAAATATTACCGTGCAGCATGCTGGGGAGCATTACAAGGCAGTAAAGAAGTCATTGTCATCCACTGCATCTGGGCTTTGCTCTAGATGTTTTGACATTGTCCAGTTAGGTCAGGACGAAAGTGTGACGTTGACTTTGCGCATCTCTCCCTCACTATAAACCCACCTAGCAGAAGGATCAAGAAAAGGTAAAAAAAAAAGCTTCAAAAGTCCTGGATGGTTAACCGCAATCAGCAGGGATCACATTTAGCGGTCGAGCAAAAAAGAAGATAAATATGATGATTTTGACTATTGGGGCAAGGAATGCGTGCACATTGATGGACAGTGCTGGTTCTGACAGACCGTAGCGAAGAACAGCACTAGTTGGTACAGAACTTCATCGGTACAAAGTCGAGACTGCAGCTCTGAGTGAAGAGAATGGCTATTAAAAGAAGTTGGTGCTGGTTACGTTTTATTCTTGAGTGGACGCAAGAAAGAAGAGCGGCATAAATCGCCATAAGGTTTCGCCATAAGGTCACTCAGAAAAGGCCACACTCAAAAACACGCAGGCATCTCAAGTCACCTTGAGAAAGTATGCGCCATGGAGGCACACACAAAAACATCAGACGAAACATGGACCAACGACACAAAGCCAATTAACAAATAAGTCACTGAAAAAGAACGACCGCCTTTGGACGGTCAGCAGAAAAACTACTTGGGGCTTCTACTCCGGAGTTTTTGAAATTTTATGTATCTAAGCTGAAACAAGACAGCAAGAGGCAAGTCTTCATGAATGATATCTACAGTCGATTAGGTGTAATGTAACTCAGTTCAGATGACCCAGATGAGAAATGGAAGTCTTTAAAGACACCTTTCACTCTTCAGCAATGATTCTCGTAAACACCAAGACTGGTTTGACGATAATGGCGAAGACATCCAGGGACACCTCAGAGAGAAACACCAGGAACGCAAGGCATATCTCAGTGATACCAGCTCAGTGTTTAATAAGACCACCTATTCAGATATATGCAAGACAGTCAAGACTAGGCGCAGAGACATGCAATACTCCTGACTGAAAAGTAAGGCTGATGAAATCCAGTCCTTTGCAGACAGAGAGGATATGAAGAAGTCTTTGATGCACTAAATCAAGTTTATGGTTCCAAGAGCTCAGGAACCTCCCCTCGTCTCAGTGAAGATGGAAAAAAGTGTCTGACTGGCAACGAAGCTGTCTTGAAAAGATGGGCTGAGCACTTCGATAGTGTTTTAAATCGGTCATCACCTATCAAGAATGACGTTATCAACGGACTACCACATGTGGAATGTAATCTGCTGCTTGACGAGTTCCAAGCCGTCTCTGAAACAACGAAAGCAATAATACTAATGTCATTTGACAACATTTCATGATCCCATGCATTACCAGCTGAGGCCTACAAAACAGAAGGTTCTCCGGTTGCAAAGAGTTATTTCACATAATGAGGCGAAAAGAATCCATCCCTCAGCAATTCAAGGATGAGTCACTTATTCAAACAGCAACAGAATCCTCAAGTCTGAGACAATAATTTTGGCATCTCTTTACTGTAAATTGCAGGAGGTCCGTGCAAGGGTTCTACTTAACCGGCTGAATGAACACCTTCATCGGTCATGGCTTTTACCAGAAGCCAGTATGGATTCAGGAAGGCACAGGAAAAAAGTGACAAGGCAGGATTCCAGACACAGAAGTCATGGTAAACAGCAGAAAGGCAGAGTGTACATACTCCTCTGAAACTGGCGCAGTTAAGATGGGCAGGCCATGTCACCAGGATGCCTGAAGAACGTTTGAGAAAGAAAACCCTCTACGGAGAACTAGAACGCGAAAAAAGGACATCCAAGGACCTCAACATACCAACAGGCTCGTGGGAACAAAGTGTATAGGACCACGCAAAGTGGCGAGGCCTCATCAGCAGGTGAGGCAAAAAGAACCAGCGGAGATGTTAGAGATACATATACATTTATTCTTACTCTGAAGGTTAATTTGAAAATTAAATGGATAACAGTCACTCGATATTGTAGGTAGTCCCATCACGACAACAGGTCCGTGAAACGAAGACCCTTCTAAACTTCACTTTATACAGAGAAAAGTTGGGTTACGGGGGTATAAATTATTTGCCTTATTTTTTCTCAAAAAACATAGATTGTGGGTACTTGTTAGGACCGCCTCATTGAGGCGGTTCTAACGAGCACCCACAATCTATGTTGAAAGCGGCATTAAGAAAGATGTTACAATTTTACCTATTATTTGTCATCTCTGAAACCATGTTTGACACCATTATTTCACATGGACATGTTTTCATAATGGCAAGTGGAATTGCCTGATGTATTCTCTTCGGTGATGTTGGAAGCATGAGCTGCAAGCTCCAGATTTGACCATGTCTTAAGGGGTATGGGAACACCTGGCATACTTTTTCGCCATTTTACAAAGGGGGACAATTTTAGGAACTTCATGTTCGCTTTTCTATAAGCTTAGTCCCATGGAAAAGGGGTCAGCTCCTAGAGGAAAGAATAGAGGAAAGAATTTGCAAATCATTTCCTTTAAGAGTTGACCCTTATTGACATGGGAGACAAAATAATTTTGCAGGAGCTGTGTCCCTTTAAGGTATATCCATCACCCTTAACCCTTTCAATCCTGTAGATCTGGCACATGAACCTAATCAAAATAATGCAAACGGTGTAGCTCCAGATCCTGAATGATGTTTCAAGACAAAAATCTAGAGAGAGAGAGAGAGAGAGAGAGAGAGAGAGAGAGAGAGAGAGAGAGAGAGGCAAATTTTGAAATATTTATATCAGAATTTGTTGCGTTGCCTTTCCTCTCCAATCTGCTGATGAGTATCTTCAATTTTAAAACACACATCATAACTTTAAATTGCTTTTGCAGAACCATTTGAGATTCCTAGATCCCAAGACTAGTTTGCATTCAAAATTCACATATCAGAATAACACTCGTAACAAACCGCAAAAACTGGTGCGCTCTATCAAAATCATTTAGAAAGGTAGATTTTAATATATCCAAAATATCCCAAAGAGATATGGAACACGGCTTCCAGCTGCTACACTTTACGATCAAATACAAAACCATGTTAGCTATTTTATGTGAAAAGTATACCTATCACACAGACCAACAACAGGGCCTGCCCATTTGCCAAAATCTTCCCTGTCCACAAGCATCTGATATAGTCATGAACGATGACACAAAGAGTCCCTGGTCTGGCCATATTAAACGATTGTGCCTGCGCATTTTATGGTTTACTAACCGCTAAAACGCTAGGTTTCTTTTTGTCGTAAGTTTACTCTAAATATTGATGAGGCTGCTAACTTATTTATAAGCAGTTTTGATCCCTGACAGATAAAATACAAATTATTTCAATAAAACAAACGGTGCTAGTAACGTCTGAAGAATGTAAGAGAATTACTGAGGCAATCTAAAGTATAAACGAAGTTCTTTTTTTCTTTCTATCTCCGATTAGAAAAAAATCGTTACAATGTTACAATTAGTTCAAGCTTTGTTTGATTTGAGTTTTACGTCACCGTCAACACCGTATGGGTCATTTTGGAGACGTTGCTTCCAATTTTGTGTGACTTTTTCCCGACATTGAGATAAAATGACATCTCAAGCCCTGTCTCCCAGTGAAACCAATGGGGGTTAAAAGCATGGATGGGGTCAACTCGCAACGCTTTGCCTGGACAGCCTTAGATCCTCTAAGCGGTTCACCAGTTCTCGTGTGCGGTCGGTGTCAGCTTTGCGTGGAAGCATCATGCAGCCCAAATATTTCTTCAAGCCTCGATGTAATCCAAGAGGTCGTGAGTAGTCCGTTTATTCGTTTCAAAGATTTTATTTTGGTTTGTGGTTTAACTGCCCAGCCTGCACTGTTTAGGTCATGTCGAACCAACCAGTTTACCTAAGCACACGTGTCCTAAGAACAGTACGCATTCTTATACCAGAAACTGACAAATCCCTATCTTGAAATTTGCATCACGATAACAAGTCCGTGAAACAAAGACCCCCTCTAAACCCCACTTTATATGGAATAAGTGGGGTTTACGGCCATACAATGTCTGCCCTATTTATGCTCAAAAACATAGATTGTGGGTACTCGTTAGAACCGCCTCGTTGAGGCGGTTCTAACGAGTACGCACAATCTATGTTGAAAGCAGAAATAATAAAGATGTATCATTTTTACCTAATATTTATCATTTTCTGACACCATGTTGGATGCCATTATTTCTTACACCATGGTTTCCTAATGGAAAGCGCCCTCGTAACTCATCAACTATGTGCCTGCCTAGGCAAGGATAAAGGTTTCTGTCTATACTTTATTCTCCTGATTACCATTACGAAAAAACTCCTATACAAATACATTGTAACCTTTATCGCCGAAAAAATGAAAATATCAAGATGAAAAATTATGATATTGTTCTTATTTCGGCTAAAAGTATAAATTGTGGGTACTCGTTCTAACGAGTACCCACAACCTATGTCTTGGAGCAGAAATAATGAAAATAACGAATACCCCGTAAACCCCGCTTTCTCTATATAAAGTGGGGTTTGGGGGGTCTTCATTTCTCTGACTTATCTACGTGATGTTTATCATTTTTCAACGGCCCCCGCCCATAGGGGCTTGAAGAAATATATGGCTGCATGATGCTTCCACGCAGAGCTGAATCCGGCCCGCACACTAGTACTGGTAAACCGCTTAGAGGAACTAAGCCTGTCCAGGAACCGCGGTGCGAGGCGTACCATCCATGCTAATAAACCCTATTGATTTATTGGATGACAGGGCTTGAGATGTCATTTCATCTCAATGTCGGGTAAAAGTCCCACAAAATTGGAAGCAACGTCTCCAAAATGACCTTCACAGTGTTGACGGGGACGTTAAACCTCAAATCAAGCAAACAATTATCATTTTTCAGTCAAAAGATTCATTAACAGCGGAAGGGAGACCGAAATCACCGTAGAAATGAAGAAACAAAAACATGACCAATCACGAAAAAATTTTGAGGAATCGGCGGGGATCGAACCCGTGAGCTTCTAGAGAACAGACGCCCGCGCGTTCGTAACCGAGCCGGCTTACCCAGACTGCTACCGGCTTAATTATGGGTGTTTGCTCACTAGTCAGTATAAATAAAAGGGATTTACTTGCGAAGTTTATAAAATTTTGCCACTCGCTGAAGTAATTTAGTAGACCACAAATTAATAAATAATAGTTTTCTTATTTTCCAGAAAACAGGTTTTTACATTCATGCAAATTGTATCCAATGGAGATAATTGGCATGAAATGTCAAAATCTTTATTTTTCTGGGAAACAGCATAGAAATATTTTAAAATCAAAGTACTGAAAGTACTGAGGAAAGTTGATTTATGTGGAATAATTATTATGATAACAATGCCAGTCGTAGATCAAGTAGTTATCTAGACATTTTGTGAAGGTTAAAAAAAATCGACGAAGAAAATAAAAATGATTCATCGATTGTTTTGAGTTTAACGACAGGTCAACCCTTGTGGATCATTTTGTCTTCTCCAAGAGGAAGGGGGGGGGGGGGGGGGAGAGATAGAAGAGATAGCAGAGGAAGATGAAAGTGAGGGACAGAGTGAATATCAACCCTCACCATCTACCGTTACCTGCTGCAAGGACAGCAGGCGTTGCCCAACTGTAAGTCAGTATCAGCTGGACTCCCCAGTGACACAAGATACATATCAGCTGTGCCTCCCCCAACAAACCCCGCGAAGAAAAAAGGCGAAGAAAAAAAGGAAGAAAGAAAGATAAACGTGTCTGCTAATTTCATCATGGTAAAACCATACATTTATAAATTAGCTCTGTACATTCTGTGCTTGTCCCATCTGCTAATAATCTTATAGACAATTTCTCCAAGCGGGCACATGACGTGTTAGCAACGTCGCATCAACGTTGCGTTGATACGACGATACACGTACGTTGTGCAGCCGCTTGAAGCTATGTTCCTTCGGGCGTCGGAAAACAATCATTTTGGCTAAACCTTTTGATTTAGACATTATAACCCTGATCAGACGCCGCGTTTAGCGAACTTCGACTACCCAAGGCGAAATACAATACGTTTATTCCCAATAAAAACAATAACCCATAAATGCCAATTGTTTCAACACTGGGACATTCGGAAACAGTTAAGACAGATTAGAGGTCACAGAATGTAGCGTCTGACCGGTGTCTTCACTATTTGCTAAATGTACGGAACTTGATGTAAAACTCACAGCTAACAACACATGTTTTGTAATTAGAGCTCTCGAAAGCAGGTGAATAACTGTGTTTGATGTCGGTCAGTTATGGGTTGTTTAGTCGGTCACTGAAAACCACAGAGAAGCGAGCTAACCCTGTAGACCGGTGCAGACGCAGAGGTAGAAATACACTGTATCTCTGCAAACCTTGTAGATTCTGATAAGACGGTACGTAGCTAGCACGTCTCGCCAGAATCTACATGTACACTGTTTAATGCCATCATGTTAGTGAACTAATCAGAAATCCCTTTCTATAAGAATATACTTAAAGCGAGAAGAGTCCTGTCAGAAACTCAGGGATGAAAGAGTAAACATAAATATCATCTGAAAGCGCGTAGGAAAATAGTCCTAGAGTATTGTTTTCTGTTCAGAATATGTCGTTTTGTTCCAATTTATATTCAATCCGTATAAAATCTCGAAAAATGAAATATTTTGAAAGACGTTCCATGCCTGCAAAATTAGTTTTCAAGAGTTCCTTTGGACTATTTTATGCAGCGAACGAATAGCGGAAGTGGAGTAACGCGGTCCAGTACCGGAAGTAGAAATGTAATGACATAGAAACTTTATTTTATAAATCAACTTTCAAAAATTTACTCAGAACGCTTAGCGTTTTGAAAACTCGATATACACAGATCTCAACAAACTATATCTGCCACCGAGCATTGTTCATTTACATCACGTAGGATTGCTCCGTAGTTCATTAGTTCGACATCACACCTTTCCATTAAATTATTATGGCAAAATGATACACATTCAGGGGAGGCAACTCTTGTATAAACATGTTTATCGTCTATATCAATATGCATCTACACTTAAAGGAAATAATTTGCTCCTTAGAAGCAAATTCTTTCCTTTAAGTTAGATACTTTTTGGTGTGTGTGTGTGTGGGGGGGGGGGGGGGGGGTCGGTTTACTGAAAGTCTACAGGGTGACACAAAAGTTGTCCCCCTTGAAAATGATGGCGGAAAACTGCTCAAGTGTCTTCAGTCACCTACAGATGTTAGACATATGGAACAAAAAGAATAAATCTATCCAATATTTTTCCATGTTGGTTGGAAGTTTAATGGCATATGATGCCCTGTTAATGAGGCTTTTGATTAAATAATTAATGACAAGTAATCGGGAGAATGAAGTATTGACACAATGCCTTTATTCTTGTCCAAACAGGCATAGGGTTGATGAGTTACGAGGGCGCTTCAAAAACATCTCGGCATTAAGGGTGTGGTAGACTTATAAAATCTTATGAGAGGTGGTTTTACCATAAGGTTTAGTATATAATAACACGTACCCACTATCATACTGGGCCCGAGATAATACAGAGGACCCTCACCATTACGAAAACACGCCTATACAAATACATTGCCATTTTAATGGCCAAAAATTAGAAATTTTAAGATGAAAATTTGTGATATTTTTCTTATTTCTGCTCAAAACATAGATTGCGGGGACTCGATAGAACCGCATCGACGAGGCGGTTCTATCGAGTACCCACAATCTATGTTTTTAGCAGAAATAAGAAAAATAATGTTTACCCCCTTCAACCCCAGTTTTACTATATAAAAGTGGGGTATGATGGGGTTAAAATTATATAAGCGTGTTCTCGTAATGCTATAATAGCAGTATTTGTTCCCAACCAATTTGTCACTATAGCGACTTTGCCACAAAAAGAACCCAAATCAGGAGTAGTATAATTTGTAATAATGTTTTTTTTTTTATTAATTTCTCACAATTACCACCATTCTAACAAATATCCACGCCATTTGTTTCTTGGGAGTATTAAATAATTTCAATATCCTTGAATATCTCCATTCGTCTCATCTTGGGCACTGAAATCGTCATAAAGAAAGGTGAGGCCGACATTTGACGTTTATCGAATGTCGGTATAGAGAGGATCGACTGTATGAATAAATGTATCCTTCCCTCAATCACTATCGATGTTTCAATCAGCATAAAATAAACCCTTGCATGGCACGATGGCATAAGATAAAATGTGGCATGAGTTTGACATGGTAACATGGGCAAAAACTAGCATCTACTTTTTCTGCTAAAAGATAGATGGTGGAAACTCGTTAGAACCGCCGCGGTTCTCACGAGTACCCATGGTCAATGAATTTCAGCAGAAATAAGAAAAGTAATGTCCACCCCTGTAAACCCCAGTTTTACTATATAAAAATAATACTTGTTTTCGGAATGAGTAAGGGACATGGGGCAATTGATCAAAGTCACATCTTTCAGCTTCTGTCATAACCTATTGTGCCGGCCTCGGTAGCTCTGGTGGATGAGCGTCTGACTGGTGATCAGGAGGACGCGGGTTCGATACCTGCCGGGGTCGGCAGCATTCTTTCGTGGAGATTGATCATGAAATATTTTCTACGGTCATTCTCTCTCTATCACTAGTTCAAGAAGGGCAGTTGTCCGTTTCTGGCGAAAGAATGTGCACGAACATTCGGATAAGTCTGTAAACCGAGCTCCCGTCTGCGTATGACGTTAGCTTTGGTGAGACGTAAAACTCAAACACTCACTCACTCACCACTTGTGCTTTATGGACTGGAACCCTATCCAGAAGAAACAGAATGCATACAACACGAAAACGCGCCTACATAATTTTGACCCCATTGAACCCCACTTTTATATAACGAGTACCCAAAATCTATACTTTGAGCAGAAATAAGAAAATATCACAGTTTTTTTATATTAAAACTTTCTTTTTTCCGGCCGTAAAGTTTACAACGCATTATGTGAACGAAATCTTACCTTTTATTATTATTATTATTATTATTATTATTATTATTATTATCATTATTAATTATTATTGTTTCTTTCTGGTGCATAATACGCTTAGTTAATTGCTTGACAATTTGCAAGAAGTCAATGATGAGCCCTTCTGTCATAGACTCTGAAAACAGAGGTCATTCAACATGCCAAGAGATGCAACTCGCGTGAATGCTCCATGATGCCTCCACTGTTTGCTCATATTTTTGGATTCAGGATCAAACGTGTAAACCCATGTCTTATCCTGGGCCGCACATCACAAGAAGAGTTTAGCTGGGTCCGGATGTAAACAATCTAAAAGCGTTTTCGAAATGTACACTCTTTTCAGGTCTTGGTCCGGGGTCAACATGCGGGGAAACAATTATGCGGACAGTTTGCTCATCTCCAGAATCTCGCATCACGTGAACAAGTCCGTGAAATAAAGACCCCCCTAAACCCCAGTTTATATAGAGAAAACTGGGGTTTACGTGGGTAAACATTATTTTCCTTATTTCTGCTCCAAGACATAGGTTGTGGGTACTCGTTAGAACCGCCTCAATGAGGCGGTTCTAACGAGCACCCAAAACCTATGTTTGGAGCAGAAATAAGGAAAATATCACAAATTTTCATCAGAAAAAAATACCTTTTTGGGGATTTGAAAAATGCACTATATCACACGGATGTGTTATCGTAATGGGTCAAAACAACATGAACACTGAAAGCCGACGTTGATACACCGACATTGCTGTTATACGTCTACCATTCATCACCGTGTGGTGTAGACCCAATATGATGGTATGTGGTCGCAGATGTTGGGCAAAACGACCGTGGAGCATCATCATTCTTGAACTCAGCATCCCTTTTCTTTCACTTTGGAATAGGAAAGAAATCCTCACCATGTCATCACGGATACCTTGGTGTTCATTCTTTTACATGAATGTATTTTAGCCGGCCTCGTTGGCTCAGTCGGATGCGCGTCTGACTGGTGATCAGGAGGACGCGGGTTCGACTCCCGCCGAAGTCAGCAACATTCTTTCGTGGAGATTGATCTTTTCTACGGTCATTATTTCCCTTCCGCTGATTCAAGAAGGGCAGTTGTCAGTTTCTGACGAAAGAATGTGCACTGTACTGGTTAACCGCTTACGTATAAGCTTGCCCAGGAAAGTGTGGATAGGTAAACTGACCGGCTCAAAATGACCTAAATAGTGTTGACTGGGCCGTTAAACTCCAACACAAACAAACAAACAAATTAAGGTATTTGATAACAGCTCTGATTTTCAAATCTTCTCTACCATACGTATCAAAGTTTTAACCTTATTTTCTGCCGATCGTTTATCCGTGGTAGGCGAAAACCGGAGTATCGGGGGAAAACACGGGACCTTCCGTTGCAGAACATGTCGTCTCATATGTGACCCGCGCGCGTTTCGAATCACAGCGGTGACGGCCCCGCCCATCTGGGCTTGAAAAAATAGATTGGGCTGCATGATGCTTCCACGCAGAGCTGAAACCGACCGCACACGAGCACTGAGGGTCTAAGCCTGCCCAGGCAAAGTGTTGCATTTTAGACCGTCCATGCATATAAACCCTATTGGTTTCATTCGGCGGCAGGGCTTGAGATGTCATTTCATCTGAATGTCGGGTAAAAGTCCCACTAAATTGGATGCAACTGCTCCGAAATGACCTATACATCGATTTGACGGGGACGTTAACCCTCAAATCAAACGAGACAGGTAGATAAAGTTATAAGACCATGCATCATAGCTAAAATAAATAGCAATAATGCCAGTTTTTATCTAAATGTGAGGCCGAGAAGCTGTAGAGAGAGAGAGAGAGAGAGAGAGAGAGAGAGAGAGAGAGAGAGAGAGAGAGAGAGAGAGAGAGAGAGAGAGAGAGAGAGAGAGAGAGATTGCCTTCATTTCAGCTATTGAAATTATATACATTGATTTAATGGCGACTGGGTACATATCTGTATATCTTGAAATCCATCATAACAATATAGTGTATCTTTTCCTCATCGGAAGAGCAATTAATTGCTCTAACAAACAAAGTTTTCCTTTGGGACCTAAACTTCAGAACATTGTGTCTTAAACATCAGTTTAACAGAAACTCAATATTTTAAGGTGATGGAACTCTCATGAAAAAATGATTGAATGATAAGATAAACCTTTGAATTAATAAGCGAGCCGTCTCAGACACAAATGTCCTGACATTCAAACCTCGATTATAGATAACATATCAGGGAATGTATAACAGTGCCTTTCATCGCTCTTGAACTAACATTATATTTAGATGAAATTTTAAACATAGATTGTAGGTGTTCGCTATAGCCGCCTCAGACTGGCGGTCCTAAAGAGACCCCACAGCTTATGGTAGTAACCCCTATGATCTGGCAGGAAAATACTTTATCTTCAGGTGATTCCTTTTTATTTGAGAATAAAGTAAAATTCCTATATCAAGACCACCTTTGTGACTGTTCAAAAGTGGTCTTAAAGACCACTTTTGAACAGTCCCAAAGGTGGCCTCTGACCAGAGGACCACTGTATGCAAAAAACGTAAAGAAAGGCCTCAATTACTAAATAAGCTTTTAAAAGCAGAATTATTTTTACTTTTAGGTGGTCTTAATAGCGGAATTTCACTGTAGTTTTCATTACGCATATGTGCAATAATTTGTTTGAACTGAGGTTTTACGTCCCCGTCAACACTATTAAGGTTATTTTGGAGACGCTGCTTCCAATTTTGTGGGACTTTTACCCGACATTGAGATGAAATAACATCTCAAGACCTGCCGCCCAAACAAACCAAAAGGGTTTATATGTAGTGACGGACCGACTCGCACCACTTTGCCTGGGCAGGTTTAGATCCTCTAAACGGATTACCAGTACTCGTGTTGCTGTCGGTTTCGCTCTGTGCGGAAGCATCATGTATTCCAATCTATTTCTTCAAGCCCCGATGGGCGGGGCGAACATATGTGCAGTATGCACGATAAATCCTACGCCCACGTTGATTTGGTATCGTGCATGTTTGTATTTCAACAACAGGGTCCAGTTGTTCAAAGCATCGTTAGCTTATCGAGCTCGTTAGTGTTCAAAGGGTTAACTGTTCTAGCAAGTACGGTATCAAAAAATTTGGTATTTTTGCTGAAAAAAATGTGAGCAGCTTTTGCATCCTCGCATTTTTTCAGCAAAAATTAAGCACATTTGCCATGTTTAATGAACAAAGCTTTAACGATACGTTAGCTAACGACATTGTTAGTTTTGAACAACTGGGCTCAGGTCTCTTTGGAAAGCTGCCGTTGCACTTTGTGACAGGTGACGTCCTGCGAGGTTTGCACCGTTGCAGTTTCATCGCTTTTATTATTCATATAATATTGATTTGAGCTCTCATATCTCGCCATCTCCGCCACCGAGTGCGTGCATGATTAAATAGATCTCTTTATGACCGTTGGCGACTGGGCGACAGATGTCACTATTTCTTTATTTTATGCGCTTTGTTAAAATTCTGTATTGTAGCATACATAATTCTGCTCTTTTTTTATTTCAAAACTGCGAGCAAAAATGCAACATACTGTACCAAAATCTCTTCAGATAATTTTAGTAGACAAGATGTTTGGACCGACTTTTGACAATCGACCCAAAGTTATTAAGCACAGGAGATCTTCAGTGCTGACGTCATTGTGACTGTCACTGATTTATTGGAAATCCAGTTAACGAAAAATGATCACGCTTTTCCCATCGCCGTGAAGTAAGAGGGTTGTCTAAAGAATCTGTACTGGAATAATATGTTCGGTTTGACAAGCAGTGAAGACCAAGATCAGACCACGGTCTGTACCGTTTGCTCACAGAATAAACGAATTAGTCTAAGTCACAGTTAAGAGCAATTTGCCAGCCCATCCTCAGTGAAAATCGACAAACCAGTGCTGTCAGTTCTATTAGACGAATATTATAAGGGATACAAGGGAAATGTCTTCCCTCAATATGTATCTATTCATCATAAATGCACACCTATCTGTACATATGAATCTTTTAAAGCATTTAAGGGGAATGGGAACAGCTAACAGATTTTTCCGCCATTTTTTCAAAGGGAGACAACCTTCGGGACTTCCTGTTTGCTTTTCTATTAGCCCTGGCCCACTGAAAAAAGGGGTCTACTCTTAAAGGAAAGAATTTGCTCCCTTTTAGAGTTTACCCCTATTGAAATGGGAGACAAAAATACTTTTGCAGGAGTTGCCTCACCTGAATGTTCCCAGTCCCCTTAAACAATATGCTACACTCCTCCCGTTAAATTTTAACATGGATTCAGAAGCGGGTGGGGAAAACAGTAGCTGAACTGGATCTATACATATACTGTCTAATCAACCAAAGAGAGAGAGAGAGAGAGAGAGAGAGAGGAGAGAGAGAGAGAGAGAGAGAGAGAGAGAGAGAGAGAGAGGACGGTGATGATTAAAATATTCGTACTTTTCACTAACAATTTCGCAGTGCAGACGTGAAAGAGGGTTATCGCCATTAAATCATCTAAGACTGAGGCAATATGCATATTGATCTATTTTAACCCATTTAGTACCAGAAACCCCAAAACGGATACCATGACAAACAGTGCAGGCGGCGTCTGATCAGGGCCTCCACTCTTTGATAAAAGTTCAGTGATTTTCCAAATCAGTTTGGAAGAAAACAATCTGACACCCCTAAATTTTTTAAATGGACTCCTGCTAGGAGGAAGATTCCATTTGGTACAAAAAGGGTTCACTTATTGAAAACTGAATTCTATTCCTGGGACATTTCAACCCATACTGCCTTTTATTGTCAAATTATGAATAAAGGACAATGGTTCCGCCGCATACTGGCTCATGTTAAAATAGCATGAACGAAGATTTATTTCATGCCGTATGCATCCGTGCAATACAGTGCATTTAATCATATCTCAGAACTTACTATGTTTCTGATGAAAATCTGTGATATTTTTCTTATTTCTACTGCAAACATAGGTTGTGGGTGCTCGTAAGATCCGCCTCATTGAGGTGGTTCTAACGAGTACCCACAGGCTATGTATTGGGACAGAAATAAGAGTAACAAGATGTGTTTGTGAAACACAAACATGTCCCCGGGCATGGTCATTTTTTAAGTTGGTCACAGTTAAAGGTCAAGATTTTTTGTTTGAGTGGGAAGCCCTTGACACAAGCAACTTACATGCCAAATATGAAGGCTCTATCTTAAACGGTTCAAAAGTTATGAACAATCAAAAAATCTTTATAGTAGGTCATAGGTCAAGGTCACAGGTCAAAAGGTTTGCATGAAAGTAAAGCTCTTGTCACAAGGAACCTACATGCACAATATGAAGGTTAAACGCTTAACAAGTTATGAATATTTTTTTTTCTTTTAAGTAGGTCAAAGGTCAAGGTCATGGTCAATTTTTTTACATGAATGTAAAGCTCTTATCACAGGGAACCTACAAGCCAAATATGAAGACTCTATCCGCAACGGTTCGAAAGTTATGACCAAAATGTTATTTTTTCATTTAAGTAGGTCAAAGGTCAAGGTCACAGGTCAAATTTTTTGTATGAATGTAAAGCTCTTGTTACAAGGAACCTACATGCCAAATATGAAGACTGTATATCAGACGGTTCAAAAGTTTTGACTAATGTTAACTTTTTCTGTTATGTAGGTCAAAGGCCAAGGTCACAGGTAAACATTTTCTGTGAATGTAAAGCTCTTGTCACAAGGAACCTACATGTAAAATATGAAGGCTCTATCTCAAACCGTTCAAAACTTATGACCAAACTGTTATTTTTTATTTTAAGTAGGTCAAGGTCAAGGTCAAGGACACAGGTCAATATTTTTTGCATAAATGTAAAGCTTCTGTCACAAGGAACATACATGCCAAATATGAAGGCTGTATCTCAAGCGGTTCAAAACTTATGACCAATTTTATTTTTTTTTCTTTTAAGTAGGTCAAAGGTCATGGTCACAGGTCAAATTTTTACATGAATGTGAAGCTCTTGTCACAAGGAACCTTCATGCCAAATATGATTGCTCTATCTCAAACGGTTCAAAAGTTATGACCAACGTTAAAGTTGTCCACGTAGAAACAAACAAACCAACCAACAAACAAACCAACAAACAGACAGGGCAAAAACAATATGTCCCCGCTATCGCTACCGGGGACATAATAATGTACGTCCCCGTAAACCCCAGTTTTCCCTATTTAAAGCGCTTGTACTACCACTGAACTCTCCAAAGTATTAACTTCATGTTTAACTGGTATCAAAAAGCATGTGATAAAATATTGCGACAAAGTCTTCGAAAGATCAGGTAGAAATCTGTTTTGGTCTATAAAAAATTCTAATGAAGTTTTAAATAAATTGAAATCCAGGCGTTTTCGTGCTTCAAGTCTGTCTACTTATGATTTTCCCACCCTTTACACTACACTTCCTCATAATCTTATAAAAGAAAAAACTTAATGATTTAATTGAATGGACATTTCATAGGGAAGACTCCCTCTATCTTGCATGTAATGTAAGAAATGCATTTCAGACTTCTGAAGAGCATAAAAATCATACTTTATGGTCATGTCAGAAATTGTGTGAAGCTCTCACCTTTCTACATGATAATATTTATATACGATTTGATACTAAGTTATTTAGACAAGTTGTGGGTATTCCGATGGGTTCTAATTGCGCACCACTCGTGGCTGATTTGTTTTTGTTTTGTTATGAGAGAGACTTCATGATGTCCCTTTCTGCTGAAAACCAGTTTGAAATCATTGAAGCTTTCAGCTCCACTTCTAGAGACTTGAATAATTTATTAATTTATTTATTTGATGATACCTATTTCGATGGTTTGATCAGTCAAATTTACCCACAGGACTTCAGTTAAATAAAGCAAATTCTTCTGATACCGAGGCCCCGTTTTTGGATTTACATCTATCTATTTTAGATGGGTTTGTTTCGTGCAAAATTTATGATAAATGTGATGGTTTTGATTTTGAAATTGTAAATTTTCCTTTTTTGGATGATGTAGTTCCTCGTGCGCCATCCAATGGCGTTTATATTTCGCAATTAATTCGATTTGCCAGAGTGTGTAGTCATGTAACTGACTTCAACACTCGTAATAAATTGTTAACGGCTAAACCTCTTAATCAGGGTTATCGGTACCATAAACTACGCAAAGCCTTTTCAAAATTTTATAGACGTCATTTTGATTTAATTTCAAAATTCAATATTGAACCCGAATTTTATGGTGACTTAGTATACAAATTCAGAAAAATATATAACCGCAATGACTTCAGCACCCAATTTCGTAAAATCTTTCTTCGATATAAAAAGATCGGGTACAACATAAATGTTATACGACAGACTGCATGCATGGTATTTAACCAAATCACGGTTGACAACTTTGCTTCCCTCTTTAATTGCACGCCGGTGGGTCAGGCCTCAGATTCTATGACGGTTCCAGTGTAAAGGCTTATTGAGAATTAGAGAGATCTAATTCAAGGTAATGTTGGCTAGGTCCTGATGCTCTATCTCTGGTTGGACCCATCGGAGTCTAACTGTTGGTTTTCTTTAGCTCCAGCATTTCAGTGGTTTCTTACTGTTGAGTCCTCACCATTGTTTCATCTCTGTGGTTGTTTGATTATTTGTGTTCACGGAGATGTTGCACTGATAAGTTAGGAGGCCTTCATGCGGACTGAACAAATTATTTGTCTAAATCGCGACGGAAGTAAGGGCGAGGACCCCCCAGTGGAATTCGTTTCCACTGACCGTTCCAAGGCGGTTCTTCTGTCGCGGTTTATTTTTGTTATGGTTTGTCTTTGGGTGTTTGTGATTCTTATATTATTTTATAAACACCCAAGAGACACAACACGTTATTAAACATTCGCGTAATTAACACTCGGGGTTTACCAGGGTATACATTATTTGCCATGTTTTCCTCAAAACGAAGACAGTAGAGAATCGTGAAAACCACCCCACCTTAGTTTCCTAACAGCAATTCCCCGAACACCCGAGGTCTATGTTTGGAGTTAGTTTATATAAACTGTACCATTATACATGTATATGCAGCACATGCACGCCTGGCAATGTATCAAATTGACCTCCGAAGGCGGTCCGTTAAAACTTACTTGATGTTTGTCCGGATATCAATCTGGAGATTCCCAATTTGTCAAATTGTGTGGTTTGCAGTGAGTTTAAGTTTAGTATTTTCTTGACACAAAACATATTTTAAAAATCTGAGAATGTATTCAGATCAAATAGAACAGAAGAGCCGTGCCATTACAATTACGATTGTTCCACATGTGGAAAATCGGAAGAAGGTTGAGGGCAAGCACAGGTAGCGTTGCTCTGTTTGTGAATTCGCCACCTTCATATACGAAATCATATACATCGATACCATATATGATTACAAGACACCAGTATTACAAATAAAGACACTTTGCTTTCAAAGCTCAGACAATTTTCACATCGGTGGTCAATTTGAAAATGAGGAGGTTAATTTGATGAATGGGCATCAAAATGGTCTCTCGAGCAAAAATGGTGAAAACAATAATTCTGCAAATTATCGTTTCTATCTCCTGTGACAACGACAACAAAGCAATATTGTAAAGGTGCTTAAATAGTGCACAGAAGAGTGCACAGTATAGCATATGTGTGCACATTTTGTTTAAACATAGAAGAGAGCACCATATTCCTTTGTACATTGATAAAATTCGTTCGATGACATTGAACGACTGAATAAAGCGTGCATGAGAAAGATAAAGATAAGATAAAGATAAAGAAGCTTTATTTAACGTCGCATATCCGAAACAAATAACATAAGCTCTGTAGAGCTTTTATTGCGACAAACAAAGTATCCTTTAACAAATACTTACCTGCCTTCATTTATCTTCCTAGGACTACCCCTGATAATGCGAGCGTCAGCCAAGGGAGCTCCTAGTACCATTTTTCACGCCTTTGGTATGGCGCGGCCGGGGATCGAACCCGCGACCTCCCATTCCCGAAGCGGACGCTCTACCACTGAGCTATCGGGGCCGGTAAATTAATCTCAGTGGTTAATCTGAAAACCAGGAGGTCAATTTGACGAACGGAAACGGATTACATCAAATGTTTTAATATTCCGCCTTCGGAGATCAGTGAGAAACATTGCCAGGTGTGACATTGGTGCGTTATCGTATTGATGTACGGACAACGAATAAAGGAAGACCAGTTTTTTTTTTTTGTTTTTTTTTTTTTCATTACGAAAACACAGCCGTGAAACATAGTGCATTTTTTTCCACATCTCCAAAATGGCTACTTTTCTGATGAAAATCCATGATATTTTTCTTATTTATACTGCAAACTTAGGTTGTGGGTGCTCGTTAGAACGCGGCTCTTACGAGTACCCACAACCTATGTCTAAGAGCAGAAATAAGAAAATCATGTATACCACCGTAAAACCTCAGTTTTCTCTATATAAAGTGGGGTTCAGAGGGTATTCAGTTCACGGACTTATCACGTGATGATTCATCGGGTTAACACTCGGGCGATTCTTACAAGCACCCATAACGTAGGTTTTAAATCAGGTCAATAGGTCATTTATATGAACACCCATTTATCACAATGTCGGGTAAAAGTCCCGCAAAATTGGAAGCAACGTTTCCAAAATGACCTTTACAGTGTTGACGGGGACGTTCAACCTCAAATCAAACAAACTAAACCTTTTTTTATTTTTGTAGAGCGGTGGGTTTTCGGCGAATACATTATTTTCCTTTTTTGCTCAAAAACATAGTTTTTGGTATGCGTTGGCTTCGCCCATCGGGGCTTGGAGAAATAGATTGGGCTGCATGGTGCTTCCATGCACAGCTGACACCGACCGTACATTTAAGTATTGTTAAACGGGTCAATAGGTCTAAGCTTGCCAACGCAAAGTGGTGTGAGTCGGACGTGCTAGCGAATTCTTTTGGCGGTAGGGTTTGAAAAGTCATTTAATCTCAGAATCGGGTAAAAGCGCCAAAACTGGAAGCAACGTCTCCAAAATAACATAGTGCTGACTGGGGCTTTAAACAAATTCTTTAGAACAGCGGTGCTATTGAGCACGAAGTCTATATTTCAACACGAAAACACATCTATGTTATTTTACCCCCTTGAACCCCACTTGTATAAAGTAAAAGGTTTCAGGGGGTAAACATTATTCTTGTTATTTCTGCTTAAAAGATAAAGTGTGAGTATTATTTAGAACCGCCTCGGCGAGGTGGTCCTAACGAGTACTCACAATCCATGTTTTAGACAGAAAGAAGAAAAATGTCATTTTGATTCTGAAAATTTTCAGTTTTTGATGGTAAAATTTTCGATACATTTGAATAGGTGTGTTTCCGTAATGTGAACCAAAAATAAGAAACATATCGCAAATTTTCATCAGAAAATTTCTAATTCTGGAGATATAAAAACGTCATTTTAGCAAACGGACATGTTATGGGTTTATCGTAATGAACAGATAAATAAGAAAATTTAACCCAAATTTTATCCTCAGCTCTCCTCCTTTACCCCTTTTTGTACCAAATGGAATCTTCCTCCTTATATAAAACAGGAGTCCATTTTAAAATTTAGGGGTGTCAGGGTGTGTTTTCATCAACATTTATTTTAAAATTCACTGAACTTTTAGCAAACAGTGGAGGCCCTGATCAGCCGCAGCGTTCTGTGGCGTCTGGTCTGGGCCCGCACTGTTTGCCAGGGTACCCGTTTTGGGGTTTCTGGTACCAAATGGGTTAACTGGCCCTAACAGATACAGTAGAACTTCGATGGCTCGAACACCGATGGCTCGTTTACCATGGATGAGTCGAACCCGTTCTTGAGCCCCTAGCGAAATCCTCTACATACATATGTAAGAAACAGTGGGGGATAATTAAGGAGATTTTAGTCTTTTTATCTTGCAAATGTATGCTGTGTGTACTCATTAGAGTACCCTCCATGAGGCGATTCTAATGGGTACGCACAGCATTCATATTCATTATTGAACACCGAAAAGATGTGTAAAAGTATCTCGTTATGCCTCCTGACAGAAGCCTCAGTGGCTCGAACTACCCCTGTCTTGAACAGATTTTCGAGGTCCCAGGGGTGTTCGAGCCATTGAGGTTCGACTGTAGTAAGGAAATAATACATTAAGTGCACGTATTCTCGTTTCTCCAGGGTTTTTTTATTATTTTTTTTTTTTTTGTTTGAATTGCGGTTAAACGTCGGCGTCAACATTACTGAGGTCATTGATGACGTTGCTTTCTATTTTGAGGGTATTTTACGCGACACTGAGATGAAATGAGATATCACGCTCTGCCGCACAATGAAACCAATGAGGTTTATATGCATGGGCGGTCCGACTCGCAACTTTGCGACAGGCTTAGACCTTCTAAGCGGTTTCTAAGATGTTAATCAGTACTCGTGAGCGGTCGATTTCAGCTCTGCGTCAACGTTCCGGTGGATGGGAGCTTCGTTTCTCCTTTTCATATGGACGTATGTAAGAGGAGATTTTATGAGCGTAAAAAGTGTATACACCATATTTGCATTATTTGCTGCTCCCAGCTTGTATATTGTCAATATTGGAAAAACAGGTTACCAGACCCCCCTGACCTTTTAAGGTCAGGGGGGTCTGGTTACCTGTTTTTCCAACACTGATAACCTTCAGACTAGGAACCAGCAGATAATGCAAATAAGGTGAATTCTGCGGGGACACAAAATCAGCTGATGGTTTGTCATTCGACAGAAAGTTACAAAGCACAGAAGCTTCTCTCTCCTGATGACCATGGGCTTTCTGCGGGAACTCAAATAAGCTGATGGTTTGTCAATCTACCCAAATGTACTTAGCACACGCTCTTCAGTGCTGATGTCCACGTCACTATCACTGATTTGTAAGAAATCCAGGTAATGGCTATTTTTCGACTCACCAGTGCTGCTAGTGCTTTAACCATGTGCGTATGATGACGCTTTGGGTTGATGCGCTCTGCCTCTAACCCCATCCCGTATATAACGCACATATCCGCATCAAGCTGTGCGTGTACAGATAATCATGAGTGCGCCAGTTCTGCAAATTCTATGTAGTCAAGTAGCTCTATTGTGCTTTGGAGTTTACTTGTGTCTGCATTCTGATCCACTTCAAGCTCAGTATGTTCAGATGCGTGACTAAATAACATGATCACTCAGGATGTCAAAATTGTTATCGACATATTGAATTCCTGCTTGCATTTTTTAAATTCGTGATTCATGTTAACACCATGCTTGAATGAGTACGTTTGAAAAAGCATTTTGTCGATATCGACTTTCCAAAACAATAAGTCTTTTTCGCTCTAGGGGTCCGACAGTTGGGGCGCTGGAGCCTAGTCAAGCAGGCGGGCTACTAGACAAGCAGGTGGCTACATATGTACAGCGCATACTAGGTATATTAGAAGGCAGACGGGCTGGCAGGCGGGCATCTTGCTAGCTGGCTAGATCGATCGATCGACAGATAGTTGTGTGTGTACGGGGGGGGGGGGGGGGGGTTACGCCCCAGCAACAGCTAAGCCAGGCATACGGACGGGACCTCGCTTGAAGACTCATCCGAAAGTCTGGAGATGACAGGATCGAACCCACGACCTATGGTTTATGAGGCGAGTAGCATAACCATTGCATCACGGAGGCTTCTGTAAGAGAGAGAGAGAGAGATATAGATAGATAGATAGATAGATAGATAGATAGATAGATAGATAGATAGATAGATAGATAGATAGATAGATAGATAGATAGATAGATAGATAGATAGATAGATAGATAGATAGATAGATAGATAGATAGATAGATAGATAGATAGATAGATAGATAGATAGGACCCTCGTTATAGTGCGTATTTGTTCTCTAATGTTGTGCCGTTATAAAGAATTTTGCGTGATAAAGATTCCCAATTAGGATTATGATAGGTAACAAAGGGCCTTTTTCCCCTTCATTACTCCAAAAAAGAAGTGCTAGTGAAACAAACGAATTACCTTAAAATCCATTCCCCGTGTAGCCATATATCTCTGCTTTATTTCACTACTATTCATTTTGTAACCCAAATGAAATTCACTTACAATATCTTCACAATAACTCTCAAATTCGAACATACTTGACAATCACAACTATAATTAGTACATTGATATTGGATACAGATTTGAATAAGTCATTTGACTTTTTTTCTGAGTCTCTTTGTATGATACTTGTATTCTTTGTCATCATTATCTGTATAAAAAAAAATGTATGTATTATACAAAGAAAAAAAAGTTTAAACAAAAGAAATGCGCCTCTGACTGGTGATCAGGAGGACGGACGCTGGTTCAATACCTGCCGGGGTTGGCAACATTCTTTCGTGGAGATGGATCATGAAATCTTTTCTGCGGTCATTCTCTCCCTTCCGCTGATTCAAGTGGGTCAATTGTCAGTTTCTGGCGAAAGTATGTGCACTCTACTGGTTAACCGCTAACCAAGAGCACATTTGGCATGATGAGCTACTTGCCGCTAACGTATAAGCCTGCACAGGAAAAGTGTGGATAGGTAAACTAACCGGCTCAAAAATGACCAAAAATAGTGTTGACTAGGCCGTTAAACTCCCATACAAACAAACACCAAAAAAAAAAAAAAATGAAATATTATAGACATTTGTTAGAATCGCCTCGATATCTATACGATTTCTTTCTTATCGAGGCGATTCTAACAAATGTCTATAACATTTCTTTCTTGGAGTAAAATATATGAGTAAGGATTCGATATGGGCGTTTCCAACCCGAGGGAAGCCAATGCCGATTGCAACCGATGCTAATCTTCGCCCTAAGGAGTCATTCCTTTGAAATTGTCGTTAATATGAAATAAAGGCACTGCCTTTTGAGCAAACACACTCAGTTGACCCCTTAAGTGAGTGAATGTTTGAGTTTTACGTCCCACCAACAGCTAAGGTCATACGGAGACGGGACCTGGGTTTAAAGACTCATCCGAAAGTCTGCAGTTAACCCCTAAAGTAGTTAATGGTGGTGTAGGATATCAAATATACCTATAGTGCTAGCATGGTAGCTAAGAGGTCAGTGAACTTGCCTCTGATGCAAGAGGCCTCCGTTTCGACCAACAACCCCAAGCAGCGACATTAAAGTTTGGTATATGAACATGTTCCATTGGCATCATCTGTAGGGATAAATTCCATAAAGTGCACCGTCCTTCAGATCGGGACGTTTACTGTTTACTGGAGCCAGCACCCTCCTCCCCCTCCCACCCCACCCCCGTGCAGGAAGAATCATCCCCTATCCTTACCGTAATATCATGATTATAGAGAAGGCGTTCGTCCTGCAAATCCTCCCGAGTATATGTACACCTGCGATTAATGGTCGAATGTGGCCTACCACAATAAAAGTAGAAAGATACATAGAAGTCATTGGTAAACCGCCTGTATACAGGTACAGATACGTTAAAACTGTTTTACAGAGTTTTAATTTGTTCTGTTGTGAGGCAAAGGTGACGTGTATCTTGCATCACTGGGGAGTCCAAATGATATTGACTTACAGGCAAGGGCTGCTGGCCTTACAACAGGTAGGGTAGAGAGGGCGTTGTTATTTCTTCTGTTTCTACACTTTTATTCATTTTTTCCCTTTCTCCCCTGTCCCTCCCTCTCTTGTCCTCTACTACCTCTTCTATCTCTTTTTGTCCATTTCTCTGGGAGATGACACAAAAACATGACTCACCAGGGTTGACGTGTCGTTAATTCGAAAACAATTGTTTGGGGTTCACCTCCGCCTTGCACATAGTATGACAATGCCCCAGTGTTGGTCCTGTGTGCACTTCATGGGAAGAAAATCAGATAGGGTGACTCAAAGTTAGTTTGCAGGAAGGACATTTTAAAATATCCTGAAGCACTAGCGAAATGCTAAGGGATTTGGGGCTCATCTTCACTTTGTAAATCTTGGGAAGGTAACAATCCACCGGGTAGCCAGATAGCTAATTGTGTCTCTTATTAAATATTCCCAGGGCTTAATTTTATTACCCCTGAGTAATAGTCTGTGAAAAGTTTTAATTGCTTGGCCAGACGAAAGCGCTCTGCACCCTACCGAGAAGCTCCGGTAAACGCTTCGGTAAATGCTCCGGTAACTCGTTGGTACAAGCGCGGTGCTGGGTTTTACCAGCTAAATGTGCTACGTAGTTTCGAAACTTTCCCGCGATCAAACTTCAGGGTTTGATGGAACGGTCTTCGAAAATATATTTTTAAAATTATTTCGACGCTTTTTGTGTTTCTGTTGAAATGGGACTTGACTTCTTTTGGTTTTGGGAAGCAATGTTTGGATGTGAATACGATTCTCATGAACTCTGTAAAGATGGCGGATTATCGCGAGAAATTGAACGAGATTCCAGGCGAGATTTAGGTGCCTAAGTATGTTGTTCCAGCCTCTCTACAGTAAAGCAAACACTTTGTGTATTTGCTATAAAATGCGGGTTATAGGTTGTATGGTCTGTTCGCATTGAAAAAAGCCCATCAAGTACCGGAAAGTGGTTGTCAAGATTGAACTGGTTATGTTCAATACCAATTTCAGCCTACATTCAGAGACAATCGACCACAGTGTTGCCAGTACTTTGATTCTATGAAATAGCTCAGCGTTTGAACCCATACTGTTTGATACATGCCATGATCAATTTTCGCAGAAGAACATATTAGTAAACGCAGTTATGCGTATACAAAAATATGTCTGCATAGGAGACTTGATGCAGCATAAAGTAGAGCCTTTCCACGCATGCAGCGTACGGCGAATGGTTAAAGCATCAAAACTTATGGATGGACGAAGATCAAGCTCCGCTTATTTTTTGTCGTTGCTTATCAATCGACTACATTACGAAAACACGCCTATACAAATACATTGTAACATTTATGCCAACAAATACAATTTTAAGATGTAAAAAATTGCGATATTTTTTTTATTTCTGCTCAAAATATAGATTGTGGATACTCGTTAGAACCGCCTCATCGAGACGGTTCTAACGAGAACACACAGTCTATATTTTAGAGCAGAAATAAGAAAAATAAGGTATACCCCTATAAACCCCAGTTTTACTATATAAATATGGGGATTCAAGGGGGTCAATATTTAATAGGCGTGTTTTCGTGATGAAAAGATACAAACTGCAGAAGCTTCCCGCTTGCCACTGTTCACGTGACTATCGCTGAACATATATAAAGTCTAAGTATCGGTTATTTATAGCATCGCTATTCAACCCCCTGTGACATCAGAGCGCTGTGTAAAAGCGTTGGTTACCTGTAAAATCTGGACTAGGCTGGTGTGCTATGTCATAGGCATCTACACTGGTTGCTAAAAGTAAGGGCATTTAAGGAGTTCATCACGAAAACAAGCCTCTATAATTTTGACCCCCTTGAACCCCACTTTTATATACTAAAACTGAGGTTAGCAGGGTAGACTGGCTCCCTGCGGTAAGTTTATATTTTTATAACCTGATCAAGAAACACAATCCAAACATTTCTTTCCTTCAAAGTTTTCTTTCTTTCTACTGCTAGAACGTCAAACTCAGCTGGAATCAGTAAAACATCAGTGAAAACATTTTGTGAGTTTGACTAATTAATAGTTGGACGATGGGAGCCAGTCTAGTTTGTAGGGGTAAACATTATTTTTTCATATTTCTGCTCCAAAATATAGATTTTGGGTACTCGTTAGAACCGCCTCGTCTATTTCTGCTCCAAAATATAGACGAGGCGGTTCTAACGAGTACCCAAAATCTATATATATTCTGAGCAGTAATAAGAAAAAATATCACAATTTATCATCTTTCCGGTGGTAAACTTTGCAATGTATTCGTATAGGCGTGTTTTTATAATGTTAACGAAACGGTCTAAATTCCCGTCCAGGACCAATTTCCAAGCCTACACTCAGAGACAATCGTTTTTTGTCAAGTGCATGGAGTGTTGCAAACCTTACGACAGTTAAATAAAGCAGGTATGCTAGGTTAAAGCAGGTATGCCAGGCAGACAAACTGTTATCATCAATGTGAGTAAACAACAGGAGCGAGAAATAAGTTAACCCTTCAGCCGCCAGACACAACAATTGTCGTCTTCTTTGTTGTCTGCATCTTACTTTAAACTTTCTTGTTGCAAGCAGTGGGGACCCACATCATCGTATCTGATCAGGATCCACTCTGTTTGCTTGTGTGCAAAGTATGTTTTAAATGTTTGCAGCAGACGTTACAAACAGACGACATTTTCAGATGTATTTTTCTTGGCATCTTAAGGGAGCTGTCTCAAGGGCATCACGAAAACACGCCTATATAATTTTGACCCCCTTAAACCCCACTTTTATATAGTAAAACTGGGGTTCACAGGGATAAACCTTATTTTTCTTATTTCTGCTCAAAATATAGATATTCTGTTCTCATTAGAACCGCCTCGATTAGGCGGGCTCTACCGAGTACCAACAATCTATATTTTGAGCAGAAATAAGAAAAATATCACAATTTTTCATCTTAACAGTTTCATTTGTTCGGCCATAAAGGTTACACTGTATTTGTATAGGCGTGTTTTCGTAATGATAAGTTACGAAAAACAAAAGCGCGAAGCAAATGTAGAGCATACGACATCCTTAAATTTCATACTCACTTTTTCAGAGAGTACCAGAAACCCATGAGGGGGTACCTTGGCAAACAGTGAAGGCCCAGATCAGAACTGATCAGGGCCTCCACTGTTTGCTAAAAGTTCGGTCATTTTCCCAATAGATTTTGATGAAAACACCCCTAGATTTTGAAATGGACACCTGCTGTATATAACGTGGAAGATTCCATTTGGTACAAAAAGGGTTATGATTGATATTGCATATGAGTCACCTACCTAGCAGGCGACTGAATACCTTTGAAACCTGAGAAAGGAAAGGAAACGTGAAATACCGTATGCGCCGTTTATGCTTGGTGTGTAAACCATAATTAATGGATTCATTTACATTGTTTACTGCATGCTTAACGAGCTAGTGCATCTGAGGCCGGGGGAAATGCGCAATTTTCTTACTATATCGTATATAATCAATATTAGCTTAGTTCTTAGAAACACTAAAGGATTGTATATATACTTACAGCAAGATTAGATTAGATTGACAGACTATAGACTATATAGACTATAAATAGCTTACCAGAATCTGTTTCCCAGCCTTTTGTAGATTTTTGTTATCCAGAAAAACAGACACTATTTCTTTCAATTAAACATCAGCTGCCGTCAATTAAGAATGCGCGTGATCTGAAATGAACACGTTTCTCTGTATGCTTTCAATCGGAAAACCCAGAATCCATTATTGATGAGGAAAGCTTTCGCATTTCTCACTAGTTTCGACATGTACAACGTTCGCTTTCTTTTTCATTGAAGCTGGAAATCCCAGATGTAAACAAACAACGTGATTCCAGGGAGGTAACCTTACACTCCGACAGATAAACATTGATAATCGCTGGCACTTTGCTATTATTTTGCAGACAGCTTCACATAAACCAGTCCAAAGTAGTCTTTTTCTTCTTATTTCTTCTTCTGCTTCTTCTTCTTCTTCTTTTCTTCTTCTTCTTCTTCTTCTTCTTCTTCTTCTTCTTCTCTGCCTCTTCTTGGCCAAACTATATTTTGGTAGGCATTCTTTTCCTCATGAATGCCAATGCTCCACACAGGATCCTATTAAATTTGCCCAAGCCCCTATATTGTAGGCCTTCACGATTATTTATTATTTGTTTAAACTTTAGACAATTATTATCATCTATTTCATTTGAAAACGACATTTCCTAAAGCCATTGAAAATTTATGCAAACCTCAAGGTAAGACGGATGACAACGAAAGGGTAATTTTCCTTCATCATGATAACAAGTCCGCGAACCGAAGACCCCTCTAAACCCCACTTTATATAGATAAAATGGGGATTACAGGGGTATACATCTGCCTTACATTCAGTGCTCAATAACAGAGATTGTGGGTACTCGTTAGAGGCGGTTCTAAAAAGCACCCACAATCTATGCTAGAAAGATATTTTAGTTTTTACGCTGTCATTTCTGACACCATGTTGGACGCCATTAATTAACAATTGGACATGGTTTCCATCACGAAAACACGCCTATATAATTTTGACCCCCTTGAACCCCACATTTATATAGTAAAACTGGGGTTTCCGGGGGTATACCTCATTTTTCTTATTTCTGCTCTGAAATAAAGATTGTAGGTACTCATTAGAACTGCCTCGACGAGGCGGTTCTAACGAGTGCCCACAGTCTATATTTGGAGCAGAAATAAGAAAAATATAACAATTTTTCATCATAAATTTTTATTTTTTTCGGCGATAAAGGTGGCAATGTATTTGTATAGGCGTGTTTGCATAATGCTAATTATTTCCTGTTAGAATATTAGCTCCGTCACAAGAAAACCTGCATTCAGTGGGGTTTAAGACCAGGCAAAATACAAATTGGTCTCAGTGCTCACTTCCACAGACTAGCAAGAGTTTTAAGATATAGAAACAAGAAACATTAAACTTTGCAGGCAGCGAGGAACAATGTGCCGATCAAACTGCGTGGATGCGCAGACTGATTTGCAACTCTACTGCTCGGAAATGTCCTAAATTAGGTTTTCGAATGACGCGCCTCATATAATTTAATGCAGAAATAAAAACAATTATCTCATAACTCCAGCTATGACATGTAGCAAGTTGCCATGACCATAAACTGAGTTCCCTTTTCCTTTTTCCTTTTCCTAATTGCTTTTTTCCCTGCTTCCTGATTCGACTAAGAAACACAGTAAGTTAATTTAAACAGATTAATTATACTAAGAGTCGCTCCATACAGAAATGTGACTTATGATATGCACAAAGATAATGCATCTTTAAACTCCTAATAAGGAAAAGCGACATCAAAAGTCGACCTTTTCTGAAAGTGAACCAGTAAAGGTGAGACATTTTAGATTGAATGCAACAGTAATAGTAACCATAAAGCAAGACATGAGGCAGCTACAACCTAAGAACCTATGGAGTTACAGCGTCAGAAAGTGAAGGCAATGATCAGGAATGGATACAATTAACTCACAGCTCCCATCAGAGACACCAAAGGGGAAGAAACACAAACATGAAACAACTAGACCCTAATGGAAACAACAATAGCGAAAGCCAAAAGGATGGTTACTTTCCCACAAAATGGCCAAATAATATAAGCGATACACACACTCAAAGACTAACCATAACAAAAATAAAGCGCGACAGAAGAATCGCCTTGGAACGGCCAGTGAAACGATACGAATTATACTTGTGCAATGTGTGGGGCTTAAATCGATTTTACCATAGGGGCTTGAATCATGAATTTTTTTTTTTTTTTTTTTTGTACTATATTAGAGACAAGGGGGGAAACTTCGACTCCATTTTTGGGGGGTTACCTCATTTTACCCAGTGTATCTTTTTCGCAAATGCAGTTTTTCACCTGCTTATTACGAAATATACAAGTTAAATATGTCCACTTTGCAACAATAATCCACCTCTTTCTGTCACTTGCAGGAAACATGTTTTTCTCGCATGGATTAACTCAGCAAAGCAAAATTCGGCATAAACGTGTGACAAAAATTTTCAGGTTTTCATCAACCACAAGCGAACTAGTGTTACGGAGGAGACTTTTTTCGCTTTCAACTGATGTCTTTCATTAAAATGAACCTCTCTTGACCAATTTGAATCCAAAATGATGTATTTGCAGCTCCAAATTTAGATTTTACTGCTTTTACATCGCTTTATGTAACAGATCAAGAAAACAATCGTCGCGAAGCTTGGTTTTTCTACTGATTCCGGGCTACTCTATCGATGAACTAACGACCGGAACGACCGGTGCTGTTTAATTTTTATACCGTTCGAAGTAGTGACAAATGAGCATTATCGCTATTTTTCTTCCATTTTCAACTTAACCCCAAGACGATGTATACTGCATATACTCCAGTTTTGAAGGATGAAAGAGTACACAGTCACCATGTAATTACGGTAGGGTTCTTTAACCTGCACAGGGGATGGTTCTCCCTGCACAGGGGGTCTCCAGTTAACGTCCAGATTCGAAGGACGATGCACTTTATGATATTCATACCTGCAAAATTTATGATGCCAATGGAACGTGTTCTGACGCCGAAATTTTGTCACCACTGCTCGGGATCGAACCTGGGACCTTTAGCATCTGAGGCACTGAGCTAGGTGGGTGGCTAAATTTAGGAACATTTATTTTCGCAATAATTCTTCACTACCTCCGACGTTTCGGCTTTTTAACGGCCTTTTTCACGGATTGTTCTTTCAAGCTATCACATATTTTTAGGGCTCCATTTTTGGTTAATTCGTAAAATATGTGATAGCTTGAAAGAACAATCCGTGAAAAAGGCCGTAAAAAGCCGAAACGTCGGAGGTAGTGAAGAATTATTGCGAAAATAAATGTTATAAAACTGTTTGTGCGTCAAATAAATTTAGGAAGGCAGGAATTACCGGACTCAGAAAAAGTGAAATGTATTTTTTGTTGAAATCGTGGACGTTTTGTGTTATTTTCAAAAAAGTTTCACTCATGCTTGTGTAGACAGAAATAAAAAAAAACAGCCAGCTTGTTAAAAATGCCACCCATACGTAAATGTTCAAAATGAGGCGGCATGGAAACAATTTGTTCCCTATTGCAACATATTCCTTTTTATGTTTTGAAATTTTGATCCTGGGTCGCTAATGGCCAGTAAATGACAATAAGCACTACTTAGGTTGGGCCCATTGGGTCTTTTTCCAACAGGGATTTAAGGGGACAGAACCCCTACAGTGCAGCACACACATGCTCTCTCATCCGCGAGTTTCTGAAGTGGACGCTTCTATTTATGAATTCGGCCAAATCCATTGATGTAGGGACTTGGTAAAAAAAAACACTGCTCAATTCTTCTGCTCAGCAAATTTGTATTAATCTGAATAGGCCCCACAACTCACCACAACACGGCAAACAAAAAAGGTCAGAATAAGCTAGAGCATATCAACCTTGATTTTTTTTTTGGAGGTGGGGGGGGGGGGGGGGGGCGGGGATCATTTTACGGTCCTTTCGAGTTTATTTCACTCATATCGAGCCGATTGTTAATCACATGTGGTCGAAGACCGTAGTATCCGGTAAAAAAAAAAAAAAAAAACACCAGGCCTTCCGTTGCAGAACTCTTGAATGCCTTAAAATAGATGACTTTTATGAAAGGTTTGATTGTGAAGTGCTTAGATCTGTTGAACAAGTACTTGTATTAGCCTAGAGTGTATTGGAAAGTAAGTGAGAAATGCGGCCTTTTCAATATATAGGACATTTAATTTTGGTGCTGTTGAGTAAAGCGGCATTCCAATCTTAGTGTTTCTCGACCAGGCTATTAAAAAGTTATAAAACGTTTTTCTTGCTCAATTCAGTCGAGCGTTAAATTTTTAATGCTGGCTATTTTTAAATACTAACAGTTCATAAATTTTCCTGCTTAGATTTGTTTGTTTGATTTGAGGTTTAACGTCCCCGTCAACACTGCAAAGGTCATTTTTGGAGACGCTGCTTCCAATTTTGTGGGACTTTTACCCGACCTTAAGATGAAATGACATCTCAAGCCCTGCCGCCCAATGAACCAATAGGGTTAATTAAAATGGACGGGCCGACTCGCACCGCTTTGCCTGGGCAGGCTTAGATGCTCTAAGCGGATTACCAGTACTCGTACGCGGGTCGGTTTCAGCTCTGCGTGGAAGCATCATTTCTTCATGCCTCGATGGGTGGGGCCGTTTCCTGCTTAGATAAGAACTGAAAAATAGAATGTATGATGGGATTGAGGCCGAAACAAGGAATTTTCAAGCAAGTTTTCAGTTTAGTAAGTATCATGTAGGGTTTTGTCGAGCATGAGACTTTAATTCACTGAAAACGAGCCCGAAGCCACGACCGCAATATTAATTATTTTTCTAACCCAAACACTTTAAGGAATTTATTTGTTTGATTAGATGTTTAAAGTGCCCATCAACAGGTCATTTTGGAGAAGTTGAATCCATTTTGTGGGTCTTTTAGTCGACATTGAGATGAAATGACTTCTCAGGCCCTGTCGCCCAATGAAACCAATAGGGTTCATAAGCATGAACGGTCCGACTCGCACCGCTTTGCCCGGGCTCGCATAGATTCTCTGAGCGGTTTAGCAGTACTCGCGTGCGGTCGGTTTCAGCTCTGCTTGGAAGCGTCACGCAGCCCACCTATTTCTTTAAGCCCCGATGGGCAGGTCCGAAAACTTTAAAGAATGCGTTGTGAACTACACAAATATACAGACATCGATAAGCGATAAAGCACATTCACACCAATGTAACACAACAAAATGTCAGTATTTTAATATTCATACCTCCTGAAGAATATCATCATCATTTTTCCAGTGAGTCGCTAAAGTTTGTGTCTAAAGCATCCGTTTACATGTAAAGTGCTACGCATGAAATAAAAACCATTGCATGTACATTTCATGACCTGCTTTCTTTGACACTTGACAGCAGTTTGATGACAAATTGAATGTCCATTTCATTAAAAGTTGATAAGGACATGTCATTCTGACTGTTAAAAATGTACATTTAAGGGGAAACTGAGAAGCTGCTCCCTTAATTGCATGGATAACAAAACCTGCTACAGAAGACGGTTTTGAAAACAAAATTACCTCCGGCTCAATGTGGGTGTTTTGCAATGACTGACATAATAAGATAGCTAATAAACCCTAGAGTGACCGGCCCCGATAGCTCAGTTGGTAGAGTGTCCGCTCCGGGGAACGGGAGGTCACGGGTTCGATCCCGGGCCGCGACATACCAAAGTCGTTAAAATGGTACTAGCTGCTCCTCGCTTGGCACTCAGATTTACGGGGTAGAGCTGGGACTGGTTGACCCAGTGTCAGGATAATGTGACTGGGTGTGGTATCATGTAATGTGTCTGGGACATGATACTTCAGTGAGGCAGCACTATAAAAGTGAGCATTGAGCTCCCTGTCGCAACCAGACACCGTCGTGATATGACTTAAAAATTGTTGAAAGCGACGTTAAACCCGAATTCACACACACACACACACACACACACACCCTAGAGTGAGGCAGCAGTATGAGGCAAAGAAAACAAGCACTTAAGAAATGAAATTTATTTTCTGCTGTTCATGATAGTACAAACGCAGTGGGTTGTGTGCAAAGTAAGTGAACCCCGAAGGGGTTCATGTAAACTTTGTTAGCGACTCGCTGTCGTTCATACTTTCATGAAAAGCAGAAAAATTAAGTTTATTGCTTTATAATTACATTCTTTGCCCCTCATCACTGGGCGAAAAATAATGCTTATAGGGCAAACGTTTTAGACTGAAAAACATTTACACGCCATTTTACTACAAAGAGAGGAACAGCGTTGACCTCACCAACGCCCGTAGAGAACCATGGTTTAGAATGACGTCACTTGATGTCACTGAAAATCATGTGACTCGATGCGTTCACGGAAGTATGAACTACACTGTTTTCTGTGTTTCACATTACATTTTTTTATTTATGAGCCGGATAAATTTCATACCCTATCGGTTGAGCATGAAAAAAGTTTTATAATCATTGGGCCAGGTTGGTGCAGTTTAGGTCTGCACACCGTTCTTTCTAACTCTGAAATGAACAGTACACAATATTTCCATACCCCTCTACTTAATCTTAAATACTCCACAAATTTAATCCAAATATCTGAGAGAGAGAGAGAGAGAGAGAGAGAGAGAGAGAGAGAGAGAGAGAGAGAGAGAGAGAGAGAACAGCAAACATTAGACAAAATACATGTTGAAACGCTTTTTCCTTGGTTTCCACTTATCACAGATAAAGATAAAGATAAAGAAGCTTTATTTAACGTCGCATATCCGAAACAAATAACATAAGCTCTGTAGAGCTTTTATTGCGACAAACAAAGTATCCTGTAACAAATACTAACTTGCCTTCATTTATCTTCCTAGGACTACCCCTGTTAATGCGAGCGTCAGCCAGGGAGCGCCTAGTACCATTTTTCACGCCTTTGGTATGGCGCGGCCGGGGATCGAACCCGCGACCTCCCATTCCCGAAGCGGACGCTCTACCACTGAGGTATCACAAAGAAAAAAAAAAGGGAAAATTCCTACAGGCCTATTGGCACCAAAACAGCCATTGTTATTTAGGTAACAATATTAGAACACACGCTTTAAGTCGTCAGTCATTCCGACCACTATGAATTTTTTGTAAAACAATTTCAATTTATTTCTCCAAAATGACCTTTACAGTGTTGACGGGGACGTTAAACCTCAAATCAAACAAACAAAACAAACTATATAGCCGTACCTCTTTTAACTAAAATTCTAAACCGTTTGGCTTAACACTGCTGCATTTTTATTTATTTATTTTTATTTTTTTTTTTTGCTTAGCTAACCGTCGCCGGGAACGAGCGTTTAAACATAAGGTGACGACGTCATGTACACAGCGGCCCCCGCCCATAGGGGCTTGAAGAAATATATGGGCTGCATGATGCCTCCACGCAGAGCTGAATCTGGCCCCCACTAGTACTGGTAAACCGCTGAGAGGATCTAAGCCTGTCCAGGAACCGCAGTGCGAAGCGGACCGTCCATGCTAATAAACCCTATTGTTTCATTGGGCGACAGGGCTTGAGATGTCATTTCATCTCAGTGTCGGGTAAAAGTCCCACAAAATTGGAAGTAACGTCTCCAAAATGACCTTTGCAGTGTTGACGGGGACGTTAAACCTCAAATCAAACAATTCGGCCCCCGCCCATAGGGGCTTGAAGAAGTATATGGGCTGCATGATGCTTCCACGCAGAGCTGAATCCGGCCCGCACACTAGTACTGGTAAACCGCTTAGAGGATCTAAGCCTGTCCAGGAACCACGGTGCGAGGCGGACCGTCCATGCTGATAAACCCTATTGGTTTCATTGGGCGACAGGGCTTGAGATGCCATTTCATCTCAATGTCGGGTAAAAGTCCCACAAAATTGGAAGCAACGTCTCCAAAATGACCTTTACAGTGTTGACGGGGACGTTAAACCTCAAATCAAACAAACAATCAAATCAAACAAACAAACAAACGTCATGTACACACGTTCTTCAGCACTCTGCCAAAAACACATTGATTTTATACGATACCCGTTGTGCAAGAAACTGACAAACATTTCCCTTCAATACGGAGCTCTCTAGCAATCTCCTCGATAACGTGGGTTGTGCCCGTCCCAGCCTGGACATGAACAAGGCAGTTGGGCCTTGTTTTTTTTTTATCAGATCAAAGGCCGTCTTCTGCTTTTTAGTTAACATTTGATTTCCTTTTCTGCGCATGTGTCAAAAAAGTTACAGCGGCTGATTGGAAGTTGACCGCAAAGCGACACAATACAAAATTCCCAGAGTACAGCCTATTATACGTAGAAACACCATCCAATTATCTTATCTGCGTAATACGTGTATACGTAGTCCTAGCAGGATTATGTTACAATGAAATAATAAATCAAATGAGAAATCAAGGCTATCACACACATTTTAACAGTAACAACTCCACTGCCGGACGTAGTTTCCGAAGTTCCGGATTATATCTGTCCTACACGTCCCGCTTTTTAAACACGATTATGGCAAGCGCCCGGGTTTCTGTACCGATCATTGACAGAACACTGCGGAAAGGGAAGCAAAAGTTGCAAAATCTATATTTAGAGCTGCGAGTACATCTTTTTGGATTCAAATTGGCAAAGCGAGCTTAAGTTAAATGAAAGACAACGGGTGAAAGTGAAAAATGTCCCCCACCCCCGTATCACTGTTTCGGTTGTGATTGATGAAAACCTGAAAATTTTTGTCACACGTTTATGCCGAATTTTGCTTTGCTGAGTTAATCCATGCGAGAAAAACATGTTTCCTGCAAGTGTGTTACGAGATGGAATAGGAAACCTCTCTGGTGCTTATGCACATCTAAATTATTTTAGTAGATATATGGTAGGGCGATGTGAGTGAAATATTTTAGGTGAAATATGGTACGCAAACTATGCGGCTCCATGAACAAGTCATGCACATATCATACGATGTATGCATGAGTGGTTTATAGAGAGCTGTTTTTACAATACAGGGGGCCGCTAAAAGGCCGAGTCCTATAGAATTTGCCTAAAAATCGCCAACCGCCAAATTGTGCCATATATGATTTTTATTCCCGTCACGTGTTGTGTGGGTGTTCGTTTTGACAGGAGTCATGTCATTGATTATAGGGTCGTTTCATCAATTTTTCCTATGGGAAATATACTATTTGAAGGCAAATCCATTATCTGCTCGATTTTGCTATCTGGCTTTGTTTGTGGCCGGTATCTCCACTTCCCCACGAACAAAGCAAGGTAATACGAGTAGGCATGATTTTCCGGTAGTATTCATAGATATATAAACCCTGAAAAAAGCGGACACTTTAGCAGCAGGTCAAGTTGTAAAGAGTAAACACAACATTGTGACGGGGAAATAGAAAGTATATTGAAAGGTATGTTAAATCTATGTTTAGTATTATTTTTCTATGAACATGCTTGTAGGTTTTGGAGGGGTTTACTTCTAGTATACCCCAACTTTCTGAAGCCTATTCTGAATTCACTGTTGTGGCCTGTAGTGATTAGGCTACTAGCTTTGCCAGCTAGACGTCGCAGGATCGATCCCAGGCTTCTCCAGTAGTAGAATGAGTCTTAAGTGAGGTCCTGTCTCATGCTGACCCTAGATGTTGGTGAGACGTAAAGTTTGGACACCCGCTCATTCTGGATTCATTTAGGCTTTTAGACCCCTTTTGTAGAATGTAATTAATAAACGCCGGGTCACTTGTTTGATCCATGACTTGTGACTGGCTGTGGTTAGAAAACCGTGGTTCCGTCCCAATATGATATTAGGTGTAGAGGGGACGTAAACTTAAGACGGGTTTAACCACATCTTCATCATCAGGGCAAACTCATACAAGAGCCTGTTGGGTTATCCGTGATGATGAACCGTAATGAATTTTATTTTACAAGCATGTTCACGTTGATTAGAAATAATTTTGTTCAAGAAGAATTACGAGTTCATTTTGTAATGATGCCGTTTTTGTCTGATAACTCAGTTTGTGCATGTATGTACATATAAAGAACGTGATGATGATAAGTGGGAGTATTTGGTCGCCACACGTCATAACGGCCTGAGCGGCGGGGATGATGTCAGCTGCGTCATCGGCGTCGCGAGGACGGTTGTGACGGGGTGCCTACCAAATAGAGAGAATTTACGGCAAACAGTGTTGGCCCATATGAGACACTAACAAATGTTGTAGATTATAGATGAAAATCTTCTGTTGTAGTTTCTATCTGTTATTAATGTATTGAATTTGTGAATAGCTATATTTGTGAGCCGTGTCGCGGAGAAGGATATGAAATAGAGATTGTTATGTTTCCTGTAATTGGCGGCTGACCAGGTAGCGCAAAGGCGTGGTCTGTTCAATTGCCTCTTACTTGTGATAATGTAGTGAGCACAAATTTGATGAGTATTATGCTCAGTAGTAGTGAGCATTAATTGATTTCTGTAGTGCTCAGTAGGGAAACATGAACGTTGAGTATTATTGTGTCAAGCACTGGGTGCTGATAATTTGATGCACAGTCAAGTTGAGTTCTGCTGTACGGTTATTTGTCGCATGCACTAATCAGCCTGTATGTCTGGTCGGCGCATGCGCAATAACGGTATATGCATGAACATATTCTTACTTCTCCGGGAGGGGGATCATGATATAGCATGTATGTTTTGTGACTCGTTTCTAGTCCCGTTATCGTAATTTGCAGGCATAACAATGTGTGACCTGCTGCTCCCTGCTTCATAGCAGCAGGTACTGGTACGACGCTAGGCGTTAGGGTCCAGCAAGGGCGGACAGACCGCCGTAATCAGCGCCTACCAGGATAGAAGCAGATTCTTCTAAATCATTGTTCGTTGTAAACAAATGTGATCATGGAAGAGGTCAACTTACCTTATTTGGACGATCACTAAACGTCTGATCAGCAAACGTGATCGCTAATCCTAGGATAATCAACTATGTTGATAGTCTAGTTTTACTAGTTCGCGAGAGGAAGTGTCACGCGAGTGGGGGATTCACCCCAAGTTATAAACTGGCCAGTCGCGTTTTGTGTTGATTCTTTTTTTTTGTTTTTGTTGTTGTTTTTGTTGTTTGCTTCTGTAGGTATTCACGTCACCCGTTCCGAGCACAGAACAGTGTTTTGCCTTCGGGGCGGACGTCGTGAGTTGGCTACAGAAGCAACAAATTGTAATGTTTTGTGTTAGTGAGTGTTGTATGTAGATACTGTAAATAATTCATGTCATTCATTTAACATCTTTCTTGTGCCTTACCCCACAGCTGCCCGTACACCTGCCAGAGATCACGCTCGGTTGTCTTGTCAGCATGGGGGTTTGCGGGACGCCGTAAACCCACATGTAACAAAGTGGCAGACAGAGGCGGATTATTTTTGCAAAGTGGACTTATTTAACTTGTATAATTCATAATAAGCAGGTAAAAAACTGCATTTGCGAAAAAGATACACTGGGCAAAATGAGGTAATCCCCTCAAAAGTTGAGCCGAAGTTTCCCCCTTGTCTCTCTTAAAGTACCAAAAAAAAAAAAAAAAAAAAATTTTTTTTTTCAATTTTTTCCATGATTCAAGCCCCTATGGATTTTACGTGGCCAAATCCTCGCCCTTACTTCCGTCGCAAGTTAGACAACTAATTTGATCAGTCCTAATGAAGGCCTCCTAACTAATCAGTGCAACATCTCCGTGAACACAAAAATACTCGACAGCAAGAAACCACTGAATTGCGCGAGCAAAAGAAACTCCGATGGGCCCGACCAGAGACACAACATCAGGCACCAACCAACATTATATAAAATTTAATACTCTCTAATTATCAGTAAGCCTTAACGCTGGAACCGTCTGAGGCCTGACCCACCGGTGTGCAATAAAAGAGGGAAGCAAAGTTGTCAACTGTGATTGGGTTACCTACCATGCATGCACTTTGTCTTATAACATTTATGTTGTACCCAATCTTTTTATATCGAAAAATGATTTTACGAAATTGGGTACTGAAATCATTGCATTTATATATATTTCTGAATTTATACTAAGTCACCATAAACTTGTGGTTGCGACAGACCTTGTTGCAAAAGAGATTTAAGTCCAACATTGAATTTTGAAATTAAATCGAAATGACGTCTATAATATTTTGAAAAGGCTTTGCGTAGTTTATTCACCTTATTTGCATTATCTGCTGGTTTCTAGTCTGAGGGTTATCAGTTTTGGAAAAACTGGTAACCAGACCCCCCTGACCTTGAAAGGTCAGGGGGGCCTGGTTACCTGTTTTTCCAATATCGGCAATGTGCAAGCTGGGAGCCAGCAAATAATACAAATATGGTGAATGATACCGATAACCTTGATTAAGAAGTTTAATTAGGTCTAAATGAACGAAGCTGCAACGTCATCAAATACTGCATAATGAAGACCGACATGAAAAATTGATTCTCCTGAAGCTGACACGATGAAAGTGAGATATCCCCAGTTCGAATGACATAAAAGCTAGACGGCAGGCAGCTTTAACCCAAGAACTGAGTTACAGCGTCGTGAATATCGGATAAGGTAAAAGGAAAAGATTTTTTTTTGTGACTCGAACCTTTGGTTGACCAAAACTGTTCACAGTCACCAATATTGTTGTTTTAAACTTCAACACGGCAATTCTTATACATTTTCGTTACACAAGTAGTTCTTGAAATGCGGAAGGTTTTACATGATCTTCTATCAGTTCAGCGAGAAAAGGTTGCACATCACAATTTGACTGAGAGAATAAATAAAAAGCTAAAGGTCGCTAAAGACTGACTCTCATCATTTTACATGCTCGAGTACCATATAAAAAGATCAGTTGATGAATATTTTAAGGTTGCGTAAGGAACTTAGTGGACACTTTGTATGTGAAGTTGTGTTTCAAACTTGCCAAATTGTACATTTTGCTGTGCTCTGATTGCGCTTAATAAACAATCAATGTCCTTAGTTAGAAATAAGCACTTTAGTCACAAAAAAAATAATATAAAGCTGTCCAAAATATATCGTTTTATTATGTTTTTTATTTATTTCGAATGAAGTTCATATGAACAGAAAATATATTTACAATGGTGTGTTTCTTGTTTCTTGACTATAAAAGTTGCATTTTTTCTAACAATTCAATCGTGGGTTGTGGGTTTAAATATTGTTAAAATAATGTTAATTACATAATATATATCACGATAACAAGTAGGTAAAACGAAGAACCCTCTAAACCCCACTTGTTATAGAAACAAGTTGGTTTACAGGGGTATACATTATCTTTCTTATTCTTACTCAAAAACATGGATAGTAGGTAGTCGTTAGAACCCCCTCTATCTACGAAAGCAGAAATAAGAAAGATGTTATCATGTTTAAATAAAATTTATCATTTCTGACGCCATGTTGGACGCCATTATTTCAGACGCACGTTATGAAATGTGATAAACACTTGACAATACTGTTTGTCGGAATGAAATAATAATAATAATAATAATAATAATAATAATAATAATAATATCACAATAACAACAACTACTACTACTACTTATAATAATGTTAATAATCAAAACGATGTTGACAATAATTAAACTACTACTACTATTTTTTTTCTTTGGTTTTGGTTTTACGGCCCTTTCAAGATTATTTCACTCATATCGAGCCCATCGTTAATCAGAGATGGGCGAAAACCGGAGTACCCGGAGAAAAACCACATGACCTTCCGTTGCAGAAATTGACGTCTCACATATGACCCGAGCGCGGCTCGAACCACAGCACTACTACTATTATATGGGCACCTGTCCATCGGGGTTTGCTGAAATAATCTGGGCTGCATAATGTTTCCACGCAAAGCTGCAACCGACCGCACATGAGTACTGGTAAACCGCTTATAAAGGGTCTAAGCCTGCCCAGACAAAATGGTGCGAGTCCTACAGCCCTACATATAAATACTTTGGTTCGTTTGGGCATGAGTGCATTTGATCTCAATGTGGGAAAAAGGTTCACAAAATTTGAAGCAACGTCTCCAAAATGATATAACTAGTGTTGACGGGGATTCAAACAAACTACTTCTACTATTCTACTACTTGTAATAATGTTAATTTTAATACTAAAACAATTATTTTAATAATTATACCCTAACTATAACTCTTTCTACTAACCTGCTCAGACAAAGCGGCGCGAGTCGGACCGTCCATGCATATAGACCCTACTCATGTATCGGTTTCACTGGGCGGTAGGACTTGAGAGGTCATTTCATCTCAATATAGGGTTAAGCTAGCAACGTATCCAAAATGAGATAAATAGTGTTGTCGGGGACATTAAATCTCAAATCAAACAAACACTACTACACTTATTACTACTCCCACTACTTCTATTACTACTACTACTATACTATTACTACTACTTCTACTACTACTACTACTACTACTATAATTAAAAAGATAATAACAATTTCAATGATCAAAACGATGCTTTTAATAACTATACTTACTACTATTTCCACTATTACTACAACTGCTACTTCTACAACAAGTATTATGCTTTTGATTATTGTTATTATTATTAATTATTGTAATATATATGAATAAATACTTCCTGAAAATTCATCAATTATAATAATAAATAAAGAAAACGACGATAAAGTTAATAATAATATTAATAAAAATAATAATAATAATAATAATAATAATAATAATAATAATAATAATAATAATGTTTAAACACGCACGGCATTAATGGACTCGTGTTGTTCTTGGTGTTGAAAAGGAGGGTGCTATGTATAAAGTTAAACAGTCTCTTTGCTGATTGTGTTTGTCGGTTTGTAATATCCCTAAGACTGTGCCCATTGATCAGCCATTGTCGAATTCAACTCTGTTACACTGTTAAATTCAACACAATTTTCAAAAAACATGATCATACTGACAAGACAACCGGTTTTGTTGAATTCGATACTGCAAATTCAGATGTCGACACGGTCAAATAATTCTAGTTTATACGATTATAACTGAACGGTACATTAATAAGATTTCATTGCCTGTAGTTCAATGCAATCACAATCGAGTCACTTGATATGGCACTTTGTATCATATCTTTTCTTGTTTTCATTTTTGCCTTATTCGCTCCATATGAAAGGTGGACATCTTGAAAAATTAATGCCTGAAAGTGAGGTACCCATCACGAAAACACGCCTATATAATTATGACCCCCTTGAACCCTACTTTTATATAGAAAAACTTGGGTTTGCAGGGGTAAAACTTATTTTTCTTATTTCTGCTCAAAAATATAGATTGTGGGTACCCGTTAGAACCGCCTCGATGAGGCGGTTCTATCGAGTACCCACAGTCTATATTTTAGAGCAGAAATAAGAAAAAAATCGTAATTTTTCATCTTAAAATCTTCATTTTTTCGGCGATAAAGGTGGCAATGTATTTGTATAGGCGTGTTTTCGTAATGAAAGGATAGAAGTCCATGAAACTGTAAATTCAAAAACAAGCTACCAATAATCAATAACGTCTGATTAACGAAGCTGCTGCGTAATTAAACACGGCATAAGGAAAGGTGGCATAAACAGATGGTCTTTTTTGAAGATAAAACGATAAAACAGAGACAGTTACAGATTGAATGCCATAGTTATAATATTCATCAAGCAGGACAGCAGGCAGATACAACGAGTTACAGCGTCATGAAATCCGTATATGGAAAAAAAAAAAAAAAAAAAAGAAAAGGAAAAGAAAAGATATTCGCTCCGTATAAAAATGTAACGATCATGCAAGGCCTTAGCATGATAGAATATACTTAAGGATGAAATCCGTGGAACCGTGAAGCATAAAACAAGATATCAATCATATCTTAATTGACGAAGCTGCAGTATCATTAAACAGTTGAAAAATTGACCTTTCCTAAATCACGGGCAGTAAACATTCTAAATGACCTCCGCCGGTGGTCAATTGAAAACAATTTGACTTATATCCGGAGGTCAATTTGAACGTTTCCTGTTATTGGTATTCGTGGGCTGCAAGAAGGTCGCAGGTAAGATTATTCTTAAAAATCGGAGAATGTCATGCTATCAGTTTTTTGTTTGTTTGTTTGTTTGATTTGAGGTTTAACGTCCCCGTCAACACTGTAAAGGTCATTTTGGAGACGCTGCTTCCAATTTTGTGGGACTTTTACCCGACATTGAGATGAAATGAATCAGTTTTTTTTTGTACCTGCATGTTCATGCCAAGTGTTATTGAAAGGGTTTTTAGTCGTTTCGTTGCAATCATTTTTGTCCCGTCCGCTCAGTGGTGAAATCGAAAGTAGAGAGTCAGCAAACACAGGTGAATTTACTATGATTGTCCAATGTCAAACTTCCAGTGAGCAATTGTTGTTGCAGTCAGATACGGCGATACCATATCTGCTCCCAAGACGTACTTTTATAAATCTACACGTTTTCCCTACAATGTTTAGGTCATTTTTGCATTGAAGGACAATTTGAATATGAGGTGGTCAATTTGACTAATGGAAATTATAACGGAAAATGTTTTTTGAATGACAATCATGTAATATGATTTTTTTTGTCGTTTCGGGGTTATGTTTAGTATAAAGTCATTGGATCCGTTTTCTGGAATGAGTGACAGCCAAATTCACTTTCTCCTTACAAATAGCCTATTCGTAAACAGTTGGTCAGAAGCAAACCATGCGCACATTATCGCGTGCTTATCTTATTTTATTTAACTTTCTTCAGAGATTTGTCACTATGGGTGAAACATGGGCCCATCATTTTACTCCAGATGCCAAACACGAATCGAAAAAACGGAAGCACCCTGGCTCACCCCTCCAAAGAAGACAAAGACTGTTCCATCAGCTGGGACGGTTATGGCCTCGGTTTTCAGGGATGCAGATGGTATCCTGCTGATAGATTATCTCAAAAAGGGACAAACAATCAATGACACACACCATGCTTCACTTCTGACGCAGTTACGGGAAAACATTAAACGTAAGCGCCGCGGAAAGCTTACTTAAGGTGTGTTGTTCCATTAGGACAATGCTTCTGCAGTCATGGAGTAGAGTCATGCAGTGGCAAAAATTAAGTGAAAGATGGGATCACATTTTGGAGCCGTCGCAGTACATGTATAAACCGATCCTGTGCAATAGGTTTAGCCTAACATTTTCACCAAAATTTGACTCTACACTCCATTCCGAAATCTTTTCTATGATTCGGCTCCAAGCCTCATATGCATAAGAAAAAATAGTTACATTGCATCCGTGTATTCTCTGTCGTGGAGTCAAAGAGTGCAATGTTGTTACAATAGTGTATTGGCGTCTGGCGTCAGATAGAGCAGTTTGTGTATAAACGGAGATATCCTGACCGTGACCGAAATTTTTGCTATAAACTCCACTCTGTAGAATCCATATGACAGACTTGTGAACAGGAACAACACACCTTTAGTGAGCTTTTCGCGGCGCTTAAGTTTCATATTTTCTCGTTACTGCGTCAGAAGTGAAGCATAGTATGTGCCATTGATTTTTGGAGATAATCTATCAGCATAATTACCATATGCATCCCTGAAAACTGAGTGACCATAAGCTTCATAGCCGATAGTACAGTCTTTGCCTGCTTTGGCGGGGAGAGCCAGGTTGCTTCCATTGTTTCGATTGTTGTTTGGCCTCTGGGGTAAAATGATGGCCCCATGTTTCATCCATGATGACAAATCTCTGGAGAAAGCTCAAAATGATTAAGATTAGCATTCGATAATGTGCGCCTGGTGTGCTTCTGGTCAATTGTATCCGAAGAGGCTACTTGTAAAGAGAATGTGAAGTTTGAGCACACTGACAGCCTGAATTTGGCTGTCCCTCTTTCCAGAAAACAGACCCAATGACTTTATACTAAATATAACCCCTAAACGACATGAAGAACCATATTTCATGATTTCCATTCAAAACTCATTTTACATTATAATCTGCATTAGTCAAATTGACCAGCTCATATTCAAATTGACCTCCGATGCAAAAATGGCCTGCACATTGTAGGGAAAACGTGTCGATTTGTAAAAGTACGTCTTGGGAGCAGACATGGTATCGCCGTATCTGACTGCAACAATAATTGCTCACTGGAAGCTTGTCATTGGACAATAAGAGCAAATTCACCTGTGTTTGCTGACTTTCTTCTTTCGATTTCACCACAGAGCGGGTGGGACAAAAATGATTGCGACGAAACGACCGAAAACCTTTCAATAACACTTGGTATGAACATGCAGGTACAAAAAACTGATAGCGTGACATTCTCCGATTTTTAAAATATGCTTTTGATCAAGAATAATCTTGCCCGCGACCTTGCAGCCCACGAATACTAATAACAAGAAACGTTCAAATTGACCTCCGGATATAAGTCAATTTGTTTTCAATTGACACCGGCGGAGGTCAATTTAAATGTTTACTGCCCGTGTGAAAGAGAGACATCTACAGATTGAATGCCAAAGTTATACTAATCATAAAGCACGACGACAGGCAGCTACAGCCTAAGAATGGAGTGACGGCATCATGAAGACCGAATGAAGAAAAGGAATAGAATATTTCCTTTTCCTCTTTTCCTTATTCGCTCAATATGGAAATGCGAATTCTAAACCAAGATACCAGCTATCAATAACACCTATATTAACGAAGCTCCAGCGTAATTCATCACGAAAACACGCCTATATAATTTTGACCCCCCTTAAACCCCACTTTTATATGGTAAAACTTGGGTTTACAGGGGTAAACAGTATTTTCCTTATATCTGCTTAAAAGCATAAATTGTGGGTACTCGATAGAACCGCCT